>RCWM02000046.1:1306666-2613333 GCA_003667255.2 Euschistus heros
TATACAGTTGTAAATATCATTAAACAGTAAACAAAAAATACATTAATTATTTTTAAAAAACTAGGTTCTGAGAATTGAAGAATATGCCCCCTTGGTTTATACGAAATAGTTTGCTGCAATGTAAATTAGAAATTGATTCGGTAACCACATCGAACCCTGCACACGCCCAGAATGCATTTTTATCGATTGTTACTTTCTTCCGAGTTCAGTGTTTTAGTAGCTACTTTTACAGGGGGAAGATTATCTTCCTCCATTCACACATAAACTCTAAATCCATGTTTAAACTAATATTAACTTCTGCTAGACCTTCTCATATTAAAATGAAAAATAATAAACTTCTTAGGTGAATTTTGTGGATTTAACATAATAGCAAAATATGAAACAGTAAATCTATATTGAATTAATATTATTCTAAATCAGAATAGATATAATACTAAATCAGAAGTAACGTTAACTTCTGATAAACTTTCTCACGTTATGGAAGTGAAATAACACAATATCATACGCTTGATAAACGTACTCTAATTTATGTTTTTAAGATATTTGTTTTTGTTGAATGAATCTGCCTCTCCTTAGAGCAATAAGGAATACAGGTGACATAGAATTCATTCAGACAATAAGTACAATGAAAATTTCTCACATAAGGGAAGTGGAAATAATAAATATAAAAACGTAAATCCACTAAATCCATATAGGAAGTAATGTTGTTAACTTTTGTTCAAATTTCTAACATTAAAAAAAAAAGTGTTTAAGTGTTTTCTTAATTCTTTTGAATAGTATGATTGTAATTATTTATTTATTTTTTTTTGCTCTTCTTTTTTTCTTAGAGATTGATTGTTATTATCTAGTTATTTTATAGTTACAATTATTCAAAAATGATTAGCAAACTAATCTGTTATGATTGTCTCTTGCATGAGGCTACACACTTACTTCTTATTCTGTTGAGATACTATTAACATTGTTAAATCATCCGTGTAGGGCTTATCAGGCCGATCTGGAAATAATGTAAAAAAAATAGATATATATATATATATATATATATATATATATATATATATATATATATATATATATATATATTTAATATAAAAAAATCGAATTAAGGACTATTTGTTAGAAATCATTACAGACAAAAATATTTATAATTCTAAAATGTTTAAAACTTAAGAATTCTTATTTAGCTTATGCTATTTCCTGAAGTTTTTAATGGAAACAGAAGTGATAATTCGAAAAAGAAAATTAGTATAAATAATTGAACCGAATTTAAATTTACAATGACTTTTCTTGATATACTCTAATCTTAATAGAAAGTTCACACCAAACATTATTGCTGAAAAGTATTTTTCCAGGATATTGAGAATTAACTGTAAAAAATCAATTATTGACATTCCACGGGTATCTTGTAAGCAACGTAATAGAAAATATATCAGCTTATTTTAAACGATGAAGGAGATAATTGGGACGTGCAGTCATCGAAACAGAATTAAATATTTTCAATTTATTTACTGACATTTCGGCCTACAGTGTATGCCTTTATCAGGACTAGAAAAAAATATATTAGACAAATAGAGAATTTAAAAAAGGTAAGAAAAGAAAAACTAAATAGAAATTTAAAAATATAAACAAAAAAGTTTACTACATAAGAAGTGTGGATATAGTTAATGAAGCGAAAAAGGTTAATAAAGTATCAGAATATAAAGTAAATGGCAAAAAACGAATAATTAACATCGTATCACAAATAATACGTAATTAGTGAAAATACTAATATATTCATAAATAAACTTCATAATACAAGGAGAAGGGAAATAAATAAAAACTAAATAGGGAAATGGAAATGGGAAAGGGAAATGGTATAAATTATGAAGAAATATAGCTTAAAATATATGTTAACTTAAATCAGTGTAAGTGGAGATAGTTCCAGGACCAGAGTTCGAGTCCGGCTGTAGGCGGAAAATTTAATTTAAACCGTGGATTGGCTTCGAGGTGTGGTGACGACTCCTGGGGTAGACCCAGCCTGTGTTAATTGAGTACCCTTAACTGAGGGAAATCCTGACGGTTGAGTTTGGTTGCTGATCATATCACTTTCTAGTACAACCGTTGGTCATGAAACAATACTTCCTTACCAAATACTGAACCCAAGACGCTTCATGATTTGATCAGTACAGGTTTTTAAATATTTGTATATACAGATAGCTTAAATAAATGATTTTTTTATAAATAATAATGAGTACTGGGGTTCCAGTAAACCCTTCAATCCTTACAATCCAAAATCCTTCGAAAAATCCTCAATGCTTCTTAATTTGTTTCTAACAAACTTATCCATAAAGGTCTTAATGTACCATATGTTGTTGAATTAGCCCAAACCAGATACCTATCCTTTCATAGTAAACTTCACAACCATTAAAATCCATTTTTTTTTTCACAACTATCTTCACATTCTACTCTAGATAACCCTGTCTGTTTTATCCTATTTATCGAAACTTCGACTTAAGATTATTTGTATGTATTAAATGAATTATGGAATATTTAAGTTATACAATGTAACAGAATAACTACAAATCAACTCTGCGATACCGTCAATAAGTTTCTTGACCCGCGATTGGTTTAGTCAATACTAACAGCCTCGCTATCCCCCAACCCATTGGAGGAAGGACCACATATTCAGATTCAAGAGGCTGAATGTACCACAACAAGTTTTTTAGAACTCAGAGTCAATCCTCAGTTAAAATGCAACAATGTTTCTGCCACTGGCGGACTCGAACCCGAAACTGGGTGTTGAAAATATTCTAAATGGAAATGCTAACAAAATATAAATGCTCTATAGGGCAGCTGGATAAATTTTATCATGCATGGTAACTCAGACAATAAAATATCAGGTTGATTTAGGAAATCGCATGAAACTTATAAACTTTATACCGGCCTTCGATTATTACTTTAATAAAAACGAGTTAATCCATTTCCGATGAAACGAAACATGAATAAAAAAATCTGATGAGTATTGGCTGGGATTAATCGCTAAATCCTCTTGGATCCGTTAATAGCCTTGAATAACTTTGAATGCTCAGAGTCTAGCTTTAATCAATTCGGCTGGATTTTAAATTTGTTTTCGTTCAAATCATCATATTTAAGCAGCTCATTAGCTGAAAAAAAAAGAAATAAAACCATACTAGTTATTTCAGAACCTATGCTTCAGTATGTATTATTTTATTCTAATCGGATCTGCTTATATGTAATCAAACAAAATTTTAAACTGTTTTTTATATAACTAGGTATTGAGAACTACTCACTAATAGCACTTCAATAGTTCTATATTAGAGGTTCTCTTGGCCATCATATTTTAAGACGCCTCGGAGGATTATCGGGAATGTAGTGTGAGATAAGTTGAGAGAGAATCAGCAACATATGAAAGATTAAGATCTTTGTGGATAAGTTTGTTTGTAACTTAATAAGAACCATTGAGGATTTTACCAAAGATTTTGATTTGTAAGGATGGGGTACGAGACGAATTAGAAAGTTTAGTGAAGCTCAACTATATGTCCAAATGAGTCTAATTATTGTCATGTAAATAAGTCATTTGTAAATTGTTAATTAACAGTTGTCTAAAATAAAATGGCCTCAGGACCTCCTATCACAATAGAGATTTGATAATCATACAATCTTCAAACTTATTGCCAATTGATTGGGTTCATACGCCATTTATACTGGAATTATATTTTAATATATTTGTAAATTAACTAAATTGAAAAATTAAAGTTTACTCCCTATACAGTCGATGAATATATCACTCTTTCAATATCCAAAAGGTACACAACCCTGGAGGAATTCAATGTTGAAAATACTATTATATAATTTATTAGAATTTATTGATGACAAAGCGAAAAGTTTCTGTATAATTGAACACCCTTATTCTTCAATATCGACTTTTCCATAACTAAAATATTTCTCATCTCCTTCATACATAGTCCCCAGCGTATTATTTAGTACGTAATTTAGAAAATTATTTCTGGAATCGGCAGATTTTGAGAAATCATTGGTCCTCAATTCTTAGAGGTCTCTTCAGATCGCTACGATTACCTAATGAATGATCCAAAGAAAAAGAATAATTTTTTTCATTTGCAAGAAATTATTTTTTTATAATGATGATTTTATTGTTGACTGTGAGATGTAATTTAAGTGGTGAAATGGTCAGAGGTGCAGTCAGGTAAATAAACAGGTCCAAGTTTTCAAATAAAAGACTTTATATTTGGCGTACCGACGTTTCGATCTGCCGTGTAGGTCTTCATCAGGGCTAAAAAAATTGGATGTGACCAAGATGATCCAAACAACGAAGGACCAGGTGGAGGAAATATGAGAAATTAAAATAAATGGACTTACTGATTGTTGTCTGGATGAACGAATTTTAAATTTCTCATGCTTCCCCAACCTCTTCCTTCGTTTATTGTTAAGACAACTTTATTTTTTTTCTTACCTTTCTATCTTACCATTTTCCTTTTCATTTATATTCCTTATATTTATTTTCAAATTCCTATTAAAAACATCTGTTAATAAAATTGTTACATTGTATTAGTTTACACAATTTAAAATTTTTATTATTCAATTTAAATTATTTAATTTTTTTATTACAACTGTATCTTTGACTAGACTTTGCTACTATTTTGTATTAAATTATCTAATTAACTACAGATATTCTTATAATTATGTAAACAGCTATTTATTCTTTCGTTGACTATTTTACTTTGTAATTATTTTTTTTTATTTTTCCTTTTTTTTCAAGGTTCATTCAAGGAAGTTAGGTCAGGTAATATAGAAAAAAATCATCTAAATATAGAATATTTTTCAAATTTTTCGGCAATAACTCAATTGCGATTCGATTCGCTAGAATGATAAAAAGACTGGAAACATTAAATTTAATAAATGCATAATTCGAATAGATAATATTAAAATATGGAATATAAATAAGTTCTGTTTTATTACAGCTATTAATTTTTTGTAGTTCTAGTACTGTTTTATAGCGAATTTATTTTCAAATTAACAGCAAACATATTAATAGAAGCAATGGTTATCATGTGATTACCTCAAATCACAAAAAGGAGACGGAAAAAGGTGGGTGAAAGATTTACTTACGTAACTGTCTTTAAGTAAATGCATGTTTTGGAAGAAACTACCACTGGGTATCGATCCCTCATCATCTTTCACACATAACTGTATATGCATTTTGTTCAAGTCTTTTGTTGATTTCCATTTTAACATTACTTAAATGTAGAACGTTGGTTGGTAATATTGTTACCTCTTGTTTTACTTTTATTACTGTTATAATTAAATGTAATTGCAGTGTGTACTTATGTACATTTAAGTTTATTTATCTTTGTGTAACACTATTTTATTTTTGAAGTACAAGGTTATCAACTATAGTGCTAAACATATCTGCAACTCGCTTTCAAGATGTAATTTATTTAACTTGCATTCATTTCTCTACCTCCATTTGATCTAGCTTTATATGTTTTCTCCTTTACGTTTCTTTTTGTTCTTACTGCATAAGCCTCTAATCTTCTTTTATTTCTTTTTACTATCGGCTTCTGACGTTTTTTATTCCTCTGTCCTTTTTTTCTTTATTATTTTCTCTTTTTCTACTTTGGGACTTTTTTCAGTTCGGTTTCTTTTCTAATTCTAATCGTCCTTTTATTCATTTTTTAACTTTCTTCTACGAATTCAATCTTATTTCGTTCTATATAATTTGTTGCTAATTTCATTAAAATAATTAGCGAAAATATTTGATGTATGAAACATTTAACTTTAAAACAAATTGAGAAACTAAGAAGAAAACGTTCAAAATTAAACTGATGATAAAAGGATGCTTATAATATTCACGTGCTTAATAATATTTTATGTATATATCAAACATTTTTATTTTTATTTTTTTAATTTTATAATTTATTTTTTTATTGTTGCTTAACGTCCTTACGTATTCCATCTAGGGCAGGAAGTACGGGTTTTCCTATTTACTAATATAATATAATATCCTATTCCCCAACTCCCTCGGCCATTGAGTCCCCGAATATCAAAATTAAAGTAATAATTATAAAACAAACATAAGTTCTAAACATAAAAAGAAAAAAATATTTGTCTTATTAATAATTGACTTCTAAGCCGTGGGCAATACAGCAAGTAAATCTAACTGTAACTGTATACAATTCACTGGAAAAGATTCAATGCACAATTTATTGCTCCTTATATTCCCATATTTTATCACCATTAATGATTTTCATATGATATCCTGCATTATGATTAAGTGTTTTAGGTTTTATCCATTCAAGAATATTTTCATGCATATAGTATAATATCGTTTTCCATTCTTTCTCTGTTTTTTTTTTTTTTTTTTTTTTATCCGTTTCTTCAGAATTTTCTTCGTCTTCTCCCTATTCTTTATTGATGTCTTTCAGTGCAATTTTTTTCTAATGCTATTAACTTTAATTTTTCTGCATACAGCTAGTCCTTGTGTTAATCCTTCAAAAATAAATAAAATCAAAAAAATTACAAACATCGTTTTAAATTTTGTGTTACTTATACACACTACATCTTACTTGCATACTTCCTAAATATGGTTGAAGAATTAAAATATCTGGTAATGTATAGATTTCTTTTTCTCTCTTCATTTTTTCTTTCTTTACTTTTCTTTTTCTTTTTTTTTTTTTTTGACTATTGTTATTGATCAAACAACTTAGCCTACGTTTGAATTATAAATTAAATTCTGCATTCATAGGTCGTTCCTTAACAGTTCTTTTGATGTTTTCCTGTCCAGACAACCTCATTTTATCCCTTCATTGACGCCATCAATTCAGTTTTACCTTTTGAACGTTTTTTCCCCTATCTTTTTTTTTTCTGGTTTTCATTCTAAAAATGTAATAGAGTTGATTGATTCGAATGTTCCTTGTACTTAAGAGTATTTTATTCCAGGGTAATGTATGCACAAGTACATGTGATCATCAATCAATTATATTACCTTTAAACAAAACTATAATTACTAAATAAATAGGAAGGTATACAGAACCTGAAAGCTGTTGATACCAGCACCAATCGCTGGCCACACAACCCCTTCACCTACACCAAAACTTAAATCCAAAAGATCAACCCATGGTCTGTCCCTCGGATTTTTTTTTTTTTTTTTTTTTTTTTTTTTTTTTTTATTTTTTTTTTTTTTTTATTTGATATTTATTTCATCAAAAGTTTTCTATTATTCTATTTTCGATAGAGTATTGTACAGATACCATTAGAAGTGTTATTCTATAAACGCCACAGAGTTGTTAAAGCATCAGCAATGTTAGCCAGAGCAATTTATGAGATAAAATTAATATTAATATTATGAGTTTTACTAGCTCGTAAATATACAAAATTGAATTTTATTTATTTATTTTTTTAATGCTGGACCTAAGGTATGCCTCTATAATAACATGCATATAATTACCAAAAGTAAAACTATTCAGCCATAGATATACAGAGTATAATACATCCGCTTGAGGGGATATTTTAATCTGATATAAACCTCTAGAACGCTTTTTAAAGCTCTTATATAATCTATCGATTGAGGGAAACCTTATACTTACCGCCCCACTTCAGGAATTTTTATTTCGTCCATAATTTTGTTTTAGTTAAAATTTCAATTTTTTTAATTACTATTATTAATGATTATTAGAGAAAATAGTAGGCTGAGTTTATTGGGAAGTATTTTGTATTGGTTTTTTATGATTATTATAATGTTTATATTTATAAAAATATATCACGAAAAATATCATTTATTATACGGTTATCATCTTAATCTCAAAAATATATCGATTGATATGATCAGTATATGGTTACTACCATTTGTTTTGAAATTGGCTGGGCCTTTAACTATAATGGCTTTCTTAATTTTTAGTTCGAAATAAATGTGTAACTGAGGTGGGAAAAATTTAATAATAGCTATTTGAGGAATAATTTCCAGAAATCAATCACCAAATTTAATCATTATTAAATAAGGTGATTGATTCGAGGTAATTTGTTTTCAAATAGCTATGATCAAATTTTTATTGGATTTTCAGCTATGATTAAATTTTGCCCAACTCTGTTGTGTAAGATTTCAAATTTGAAAGCTGTATAATGTAATTTATAACATTGACTTCTAAAAAAAAAAGTAATTGATAGTTTTTAAGGAGGGCCTACTTTTATCAACAATATTATAAAAATACAACAAAAACTATTTGATCAAAAATATAATGTTATTTCTTCATAAAATCTACAAGTTCACTTGAGGTATGCATGATTGTATAGACGGATCAATACAATTAGGATTGATGAATTAATTGCCACATCTATTGATATTGTTTCATTTGAAAACTTGACAGAGGTCCGTTTTGTCTCTGTAGAACTGATGATAAATCTTTAACATTCGAAACTAGTTTTTATTAATCCTTATCGTTAAGTTGCTAATGTAAGTTTACTTTTTTTAATTACTTAAGATCTCAGAAGAAACAAAAATTACATTACTGAAACGAAAAATTCAGTTTTTTGTGAAATATAGGTAAATAAAAAAACCCTAAACAATGGTTAACTCATTCAAAAAATATACTCCACAAGAAACAGAATTTTTAATAGGTCTTTATCGATTCATCTAATATCATTTTAGAATTACTTGTTCCCATGGCTTACAAGACAATATGCAGCAATATATTTAATTATTGTTCAAGCATCAAATAGTTTTTATATCAAATTGGTTTTTCATGTGAAACCACTGAGTGTGAGTAGCGATTCTCAGATACTTATTAAAAAACCTCTGATTTTTTTTCTGGGTGAGTTTTTGATTCCAGGCGCACTGCTGTGGTGGGCTTGGTAAAATTTCATCAAGTTAAGAGTACTTTTCTTATGAATGAACGATGTTTTTAGAAGCATAAAGATGTTTTTGGCTATTGTTTTGTTATGAAACATTAATGTTTAATTCAGGGGCTAAATATTTTATCGAAACTTCTTGGAGTCGGTTCAATATCTACAGAATGTTTGACTGAGTAATTTAAAGTTTTTTCAACTTCCTAAGGGTGAAAATGGGGCAAGTTGCTTAAATTCTATGATATATTTTTAGAAGTCTTCTGATACAACAAATAAGCTCTGTTATTTCCATATTAAAGCTGTGAGGACCACTTATAACTCATTAAAATACAAATATAGGACTAAAACGTCAAGAAACAGCTCGTTGTTTTCGACTTTTTACAAGAAAAACACTCCACTTAAGGATACTGTAGATTCCACTTGGAATCCACAAATACTCTAATCTCATATCATAAACCTTCAAAATTGGAGAATTAAAATAAATTCTAATAAGTCTCATCAAATAACCTTTACCGTTCATCGTAAACCTAAGACTTCCTCTCCTACAGTATCCTTAAATAACATTCGATTGATCCTTGTTGCATACAAGACTAAAATGGCAGGAAACTGCTCTTCGTTTTCGACAACGTTCGATCGTTATCAGGCATATTTGGACATATGGAATTGGGCTTTGGGGCTCAACTATACTATCTAACTCCTCTCGTATCCAACCCTGCAATCCAAAATCCTTCGGAAATTCCTTAATGCTACTTACTTTGTCACAAATAAACTTATCCAAAAACACCTTAATATTCCATAGTTGCTGATTCAGCCCGAACCATATACCTATCCTTTCGTAACAAACTCCAAAACTATTCTTATCCGCTAGTCTCTCAACTTACTTCCCATTCTATTTCCCACAACCCTCCGAGGCGTCTGAAAATACTATGGACAACCTATCATTAAACTTTATTGAAGTTATACCCGTGGGTAGTTCCTTCACAAATATTTAGCACGTTATTATGAGAGCTATTATCACATTTACTGATTTATTTTATACATATATTTAAATTGATAAATCCGTTTCCAAAGCAGCAAAGAATACCAATCAAGCTTTCGTAAAGAGAGTTACTAGTAATGAAAGAACGATTCGTGGTTAGTTTTCAAAATGTTTTTCAGGATATTAATTAATGGTTACCGTATGGTAGTCTATGTCCGGTGCCATTCCTTTTTATTTTTTACTGAAGAAGAGAAACTATCCATTCAATACCGCACTGACAAGAAATTGATCGAATGCATATAAAACCCGACCTCATATTTCGATAGAAACTGTAAACAAATTAAAGAAGTTGGGTTATGAAGTATTGGTTCCTTCCCTATATTCTCTATGGAATATCCCCTGCAGACTACTACTTTTCTTCCTGAGATTGGATAACTTGATGTGAGGAAAATTGTTTACAAATGATTCAAACATTACATCGTTCGATCACCTGACTCAAAATTTTTCAATGCTATTTTTTTTGTTGAAAACTTGGTCGGCGATTGAGAGATGTAAATACAAATTTAAACGTAATTGATTTTATTAAATTAAATACTTTTTTTTATTTACTTTCTGTTTCCGGAAACAGACATTCCATATTGGATTATATATTATAGTATATACAATAATTGCTCCTTCATAACTTATGATGGGTATTTATTCATCTTTTATCGCTTAATCGCACTAGATTCTTTATATTACTTATAGGTTAACTTTTACTATTCTGGTGAATAAACGATCACTCTTTTCCAGCTCTTTATTTCTGCAACAGAAAAAGGAATTTCAGGCTTTGTATGGATTTTCGAAAAGAGGCAAAATAACACCTAAGATAAATTTACCGAGAGGAGGAAGAGAGGACACAGAAGGGAGGGTGTTGTCATGACAACCAGAGGCCCACCCACACCGAGGGCGGGTACCTGCAGGAGAACGAAGGGCAATCAAGTGAAAATTCCACTTAATGGAATTTTTAATGTCCTACCAGATCAGAAAAATGATACCGGTGGTTCTCAAGAAATACTCGAGCAACTGGTTCTCTGCAGTGGAAACATGACAAATATATTATGTATTATGCTGATCTTGATCAGCATAGTTTTATGTATTGTTACCTTATGATCAGAAGAATGATCTTTACAATTTCCTAATTTTCTAGCATATAAACATACAAATATATAAACGCTATAAGCAAAATTACATATCATTGTTTTCAAGAAACACCCACATAATTTATAAAAACTCTGGTAGTATCTTCATTGACAACAGTCAATAATAATAATCATGCTTAAATATTATCCAAATCTTATTAGTAGAAAAATATTTCACTATTTACGGGTATTTGAACAAACGAATTAACCGAAATCGACACATCAATCGAGCCTGAAACAACAAGAAACTGCTTGTCGTTCAGGATTACTTCAGCATTTACCAGAGTAACGCTTTCAGATGCCTACAAATTATAAAATATCCAATAAAATATTTTAAATTTATATATTTTACTGATTTGTGTAATGATTTACATGTCCGCCCATAATAAACCTTGTTCACTCAAACTCATCAGTTTTTTAACTTGCTTTCCATTCAGATCTTGATAAATATTTGAAGCATCTGAAAACAAGATGGCCTTGTAACATTCTGACATAGAAATTTTATTGAAGTGTTACCAGTGGGTACTCTCCTTTTTAGTCATTATCTATCAGGTTTATTTGATTTATTATTGAAAAAAAAATTTTATTATCAAAATTTCATTCTATTTTTGGTGTCAATAATTACACTCCCTCATAAACATTTGCCGAAAGTTGTAATCTGATTGTATGTAATTACATAAATTCGTGTTTATAACTCTACAGCATTCAACGTTTTTATAGATTTTTCTAGTGTGTTTTAAAGAGATGTATAGATTAAAAATTGTGACAAAACAGCCATGCATTTATTATCGCTCACAGCAGTAGTCTGTTTTCATAAATCATGGTTGGATATTTCCTTGCGAAGTTCTCAACAACAAAATGTAATCTGAAATGAGATATAATACTGGAAATGAGATAAGATGACTGGAAGTTCTCATTTATGGAAAGGTGAAGAGGCCAGGTTGGTTTCAGTCGTGTATTCCGAACACAGGGTCGATCCACGACTTATACAATCTTAATTTTATTTTTTTGGAAACCGTGATTAAAGCATGGCGTGGATCTTCTGAATTAATTTTATCCATCCATCTCCTTCCATAGCCTTTTAGAGCCATCCCCTCACTCCTGGAGTCATCCTGCGTAGGTCTCCACGCCATCCAGTCATCTAAATCAGGATCGCCCTCAAATTCCGGCTCCTCCTGGTTTTTATTTTAACAGATATCGAGGCAACTTCCCCGCAGGCATCCTCCACGTTTCCCTGTCATTTTAATCTCGCCTTTATTTATTTGGGTGACTGTATGCCTCTCCAAATAATGGCATTAATTCTTAAATTTTTCTTACCCTCCAGTCACCATTCACTCACTTTGGCCCAAATATGTTTCTAAATATAAATGAGTGAAATAGTTTATTTATTTTTTTATGTAAATGTATCTTTTTATACGATATAAAAATATAATACATCAAGTAAATGTGATGATAATGCTAAAAATGACTCGTCACTTGTCTTTAAAGCAACTACCCCATTGGTAGCACATATAAAGGTTCTATATAATGAAGTACTATATTAGATTGACCCAAGGCCATCTCCAAGTTGTGATGAATTTAAATGGTTGTGGCGTTTGTCACAGATGGATATCTAGTTTGACGTTGTCAGAAACGCAAGGTATATTCACAGAAAATAGAATATGATAGAAGCAGTGGGTAGAGGGAGAAGGCTCTCGGCAAGTAGCGCTATCCCCACCACCATAACTCCAGCTGTTCTAATCAGTACCACTGTTTGTCCCGTATTTATTTGGAACAATTGGTAATTTTTACGTTTTTGTTGTGTGTATGTGGTTATTATTTTTTTTAATTTCTCAATTGGATTAGAAAATTCCGTGTTTGGATGTTCTACGAAGGAGTATAAACCCTCCTATAACCCTTCACCGGTACGTTTCAAACGTACACAGTTTAGTTTTTTAATAAATTCAGAACAAATCTTCCTTCCCTTTCACCATAGTAAAAATATGTTAATTGTGGAACTATTTTAACTTTATTATTAAACTCCCCTATATGAACAATAGTAGGTATTTAAACCATAGAATACAGAATATTCTGAATATTCAATTAGGATTGATAAATGAATTGACACTTCTATTGAAATTAGTTTTATTTGAAAACTAATTTCGAATGTTAAACTATATTATACTATAAAATAATTTCAATAGAAGGGAAAATTAATTCATCAATCCTAATTGTATTGATCCTTCTATTCTATCATGCATACCTCAAGTTATTCCGTTTATTCTGTATTCTGTGACTGTAATATAACAATGTCCCCTATTGTAGCAATAGTAAACATAACAATAGTACAATAAGGAAGCTTCTATTTCTTTATGCCATTTACCAGTAAGAATATGTTTAAAATTAAAATAAATTAACAATGAAACAAACGTTACGTAAACCAAATGACAGAAGTAATATAGTTTTAGATTTATAAAATCTAGATAAATCTTTCAAACGTTAACAGTTCCAATTTTTATTTTTATTTTCTCCTTAGTTTCCCTTCAGCTGAAGAGGAACGAAATAAGTGGGTTCAAGCCATCCCCACATTTTTTGAAAAATATTAATGATAATATAGATAAAAATAAAATAAGATCGAAAAGTAATAAATTAGTATTTTTTTAAAGGCCAGTAATAAACAAATAATTAGGAAAATAAAGTTATCCGTGTTTTTTATTTCAATAAACAAATTTTATTTTGGTAATATTTTGTTCTATTCTCGTTCCTAAACTATCTACCTATGCATGAATGTGATAAATTTCTGAACAATTAGATGGAATCCAATAAAATTCGTAAGAGTAGAAGCCTAAATATTAAATGTTAAACTTGTAAATAAGCCTGAGGTGGACCAGTCAGGGGTGAAGGTGGTGGGGGTAGAGCCGGCCGAACTGGAGCCACGGGAACCATACGGCATTAGTGCCTCTGCCTCTTCTATTATATTCTGTATTCTGTGGGTACATTAAGATCTTTGTGGATATGTTTGTTTGTAACGAAGTTAGAAGCATTGAGGATGTTTCTAAGGATTTTGGATTTTAAGGATTGGATACGAGATGAATCGAATGGTTTACTGGAGCCCCAAAGTACAATTCCATATGTCCAAATCTAATTACTGTTATGTAAATGAGTGTTTCCTAATTAATTGGAAGGTTTGAACGTTTGTCTAGTAAATGTTGAAGTAGTCGAAAACGACGGGCAGTTTCTTGTCGTTTTAGTCTTGTATGTGGATTCCAAGCTAGACGTTTGTCCAGATAGAGTCCTAGGTAGTGGGTATGTTCAAAAGGAATTAGTGGAACATCATTAAAGGATACTGTATAACAGGAAGTCGAAGGTTCACGAGGAAGGGTAGCGGTTATTTGATAAGATTTATTTTGATTCTCCATTTTTGACGCCATTCTTGAAGGTTTATGATATGGGATTGGAGTGTCTGGGAGGCAATGAAGGGATCAATGTTTATTGATAACACACTAGTGTCATCAATAGCATAAAATTAAAAATTTAAATTCGAGAGTTGTTTTGTTTAACTTCAACGTTATCATTGACAGGCCATTTGTTTTTTATAAAATTATAATTTGTTGTTATTGACAAATCTGTTTGAATTAACCATTAATCTAGTCCATATTATCTAATATGAAATATAACTTTATATGTATATCGTTTTAATTAAGCATCTTGATTGGATATTTTTTGGGAGCCAATTGGATTTTGGTGTCTAGGTCCTTATTAATCTACTGCTTTCCTAAACCTTTATTTACTTACGAACATTCGATTTACGGTATTATTCCTCGTTTTATAAAATTTTTGCTCATATAAATAGTATAAGAAATACAATAACGAATGTCTAGAGGAAATTAAATCGCCTACTCTTTGGTGGAGAATGAATATTAAAATGATTAAAAGAAAAAAAATATTACGTATATTAATGGAATTAATGGTTTTCTTTTTTCAAAAAATAGAATATTTTACATAAATAATAATAGATCATAAAAACAGTGAGAAAAAAGGAAACATTTATTATTCTTTAATAAACTTTTTCACAATTATTGGTTTCCATTGACTTTTTATAATACTGCATCCTAACAAACTACCCACACTTAACCACCTCCTTCAATGCCTTCCTTTTCAACCGGTTATTCGACATACAAAACAAAATTTTCGATAACCGCTGTAGCATGGTTTTATTTGAGCCGATTGTTGTTCATTCATTGAAACACCTAAATTTTAATTCAGTTTCACAATGTACAAAGTGTACTATTCCATTAACCCTTGCTAGAGAGATCCTTTACCTAAAGCAGGTCTTTAACTCCGTCAGAGAACATCTTACTTAGAATCCACATACTTACAAAGGGAGGACATACTCAGTCTCTCACGGATCTTGTCGGCAATTTTTTTGGAGGTTCCTTGTCAAAAAATATTAGACACGTACTTTGCCGTTCCGACCAATGGGCCCTTTATTGATATCTATATGTACATACATTTCCTAAGTTTTGAGGGTGCTGAAATGGAATTATAGGGCTAAAAACATTTTCTATCACATTTTACAGTGTAAAAGCTAAAATGTTTCAAGTGAGGTGTATTCAATATATTTTTTTCCAAAGAACCGACATCGGCTTCGAATTCAGCATTCCAAAGAACCCTTAAATACTTTCATCCAAATAGAAAAATAAAAATTCGTAAGCTTCAAACTTTGCCTGAATTACGTTTAGACGGTTAAACGTATCAACTTTATTTTTTTACACGAAATATAGGGTGGTAATACGCTTGAAATGATTTTGGTTTCATCATCCTATCTGGTTTCAAACTCAAGCTAAAATTCAAAATGTTTTTCGGATTTTCCATTTTTTTTATAGGTTTGTGTTGATCGAATTTTACATTTATATACATCAAAAGAAAGCTGAGGGTCTCCTCTTTCCAGCGATACCAACCAGTGAATTGTGTGACAAAGTAATGGCGATTTAAAGGTATGTAACCAATAATCGGTTTAAAAATTTCATTTTCCTCGAAGAGCATGAAAAAAAATTATATTTTTTTATTTTGTTGAATAAGAGTTTTTCAATGTTTTTTAGAATGCTGAATTAGAATCTGACATCAATTTTCGTGTGAAAAAATCAATAGAGGTAGTTTGCTTGAAAATCTAATAATTTTTTTAGAATTTAATTAACCTAAACCAAAATATATGGAGTGGCTGTATGTTTCCATAAATCCACAATCAAAACTAAACATCTTGGTGCAAGAATCATGTCGATATCGTTTTTTAAACTCGAGATATAAAATAAATTAGTTTAATGCTATTTTATTTTTTTTCTCGGCTTCTAGGGCCCATCGGTCGGAACGGCAAAATACGTGTCTAATATTTTTTGACCAGGAACCTCCAAAAAAATTACCAACAAGAACCGTGAGAGACTGAGTGTGTCCTCCCGTTGTTAGATAAAAATACAAGGAACGGCTCTTTGTTTTGAACCATTCTAACATTAACCAGACAAATTCTCTAAATTGTTTATAAATTACAAAATATTTGCTGCATGGCCATAATCACATCCTTTTTGGACTTGAGTTGAGTTTTGGGGCTCCATTAGATCATCAACTTCAACTCTTATTCAATCCTTACAGTGTAAAATCCTAGATGAATCTTACTATATCGAGAAAAAATCGAAGAACAGAGCAACAGCCATTAACCTCAGCACCACTTTCTCATCCACCACGACAACAAGCTGCTTATTCTGACAAGATGAAACAACAACCTAGACGTCTGGCGCCTCAAAATAAACTTATCAATTTTATACCTTATGGGCAAAATCCTGGAAAAAAACTCATCCTGAAAACGCCTGTATCCTTTCTAGAATCAATCATATCATCCCGGATCACCAGTTTGGTTCCGAACGTCACACTCCACTATCCAGCAATGCCATCGTGTGGTGGACGTAGTCTCATCAGCATTGGAGCACGGAATGTACTGCACTGGAGCCTTTCTCGAATGTTTCATTTTAAATAAAAAAAATAGAAAAAAAAAATTTACAATAATGCATGTATCTACTATTTTTTAATATGTTGTTGGGACCCATAAGGGTAGTTAAACCCACCAAACCTGGTGCGATATTTGTAGCACTCTTCCTGTTTCAGAGAACACCATTTGGTCTACAGGTATAGTTGAGGTATCAAATTAAAGCTTATTCAATTTTCTTTATATTGTTTTCGGAAGATATTTCTGTGAAACCAATACTTTTATCAGTATGCGGCCGAGAACTTGTCTAAGAGAAAAATTTGTTTGTTATAGCTGTAAAAAAAAAATGTTGATTTTTTTAGAGCTATATCCCCGCAAAAAACATTAATCCATAGAGTTGCGATTAGGATTAAATTGTCATAGATTTAGTGATCTCTAATATTGAAAAATTCTCTATGTGAAGCAAATTCACATATTTTTTGAGATATAAGCGAAAAAATGAAAATAGTGCGGTTTTTCGAGTACTACCAAAATCGCACCTTTGAGGGTTGCAAACTATCATTTTTGAAACTTATGGGTTCTATAAACTTGTTAGAACCTTATGGATTCAAACAAAATGTTAAGAAATGGTTGCTACATGCGCTTTGGTGAACTTCGATGTATTAATCGTCTGGGCAAATGGTGCTCTTAAGCAATATAAAACGTACATTTTTCGTTGCAAAGCCGAGCTGATTCAAGGCGAAAAACATATAGAATCATGCCATGTACCCTAAAATCCAAAACATATATTAATACAGATTTCATATTGAGTATATGAAATAATTTTCAGTACGTTCTAGCCCATCACTGCTCGTCAGGAAATAAAGTTGTTTAGTAATTTTTTTAGAAAATATCTATTTTAATTTAATATTGAACGCCATTTTCGAAAAACACATATAAAAAAAAATCGAAAAATTTGCGACTTCCTATGTGACGCCGACCTCTCACAAGCATATGTGAAATTTGGATTTAGGAACTTAATGAAGCATTAAGAAAAAAGAAATCTACAATTGCGAGATGGAACAGGCTGCTTCGAGCATCGATTGAATAGGCTAATCAATTTTGGTCCACCGCTTAATTACGCAACCGCATCTGGAACAGACCGCACGTCCCAATGAAGGACTTAGCTTGCTTACTGATCATATTCCATTAATGTGATAAGTTACCATCATTACAGGGGATAGGTATTGGCGAAGTACTTGGGGTTTGATCTGTTCTAGTTGATTTTGATGGTTGGTTCTTGGAAAGGTGTATTAAATTCTTCCACGGAATCAGGTGGAATGATCATAGAGGTGGAAAGATGGATAATTTAATTAAAAATTATTTCAAATTAGAGAGATCTTTTTTAAAATAAATGAATGAATAAATATATACAGTATAGAAGTAAAGAAAAGAACAGAAACAATAAATGAAACTAATTATTATTTTTTTTTAGATTTTTTATTTTAAGTAACTATTAAGGAATTATTTATCAATTGGGATTGGTAAGAATATTTATTTATTTTATGCTGTTATAATATAATTTATGAATGGAGTCAATAATCCCTAAAGTATAGAGTAGGGGGATACGTTATCATGAATATGCATAGAAGTCAGCACACAATTTATATTATAAAACTTATTCCTGACTATTTATACTTGTGTACTTACCTAAAAGTGTTCATTACATGCGGGGCGTCTCTAGGGTCCTTACCACCTCAAGGCTATGATCCACTATTCTCACCTCCTGGTCCAGCAGCGCATCCTGGCTTTCGCGTACATCTCTCAGGCCAAAGGCTATTTTGTTTCTTGCTCTCTCTCTCTCTCTCTCTCTCTCTCTCTCTCTCTCCTCTCTCTCTCTCTCTCTCTCTCTCTCTCTCTCTCTCTCTCTCTCTCTCTCTCCTCTCTCTCTCTCTCTCTCTCTCTCTCTCTCTCTCTCTCTCTCTCTCTCTCTCTCTCTCTCTCTCTCTCTCTCTCTCTCTCTCTCTCTCTCTCTCTCTCTCTCTCTCTCTCTCTCTCTCTCTCTCTCTCTCTCTCTCTCTCTCTCTCTCTCTCTCTCTCTCTCTCTCTCTCTCTCTCTCTCTCTCTCTCTCTCTCTCTCTCTCTCTCTCTCTCTCTCTCTCTCTCTCTCTCTCTCTCTCTCTCTCTCTCTCTCTCTCTCTCTCTCTCTCTCTCTCTCTCTCTCTCTCTCTCTCTCTCTCTCTCTCTCTCTCTCTCTCTCTCTCTCTCTCTCTCTCTCTCTCTCTCTCTCTCTCTCTCTCTCTCTCTCTCTCTCTCTCTCTCTCTCTCTCTCTCTCTCTCTCTCTCTCTCTCTCTCTCTCTCTCTCTCTCTCTCTCTCTCTCTCTCTCTCTCTCTCTCTCTCTCTCTCTCTCTCTCTCTCTCTCTCTCTCTCTCTCTTTTAATTATCATCAGGTCTGTTTTTGTTTTTTTTTCTGAATGTTTAAGAGCAATTGGTGCTCAATTGCCAGAAGTTATATTTGCTATCTTTCATGTCCTCGATCACAATATGTTAGGACATATGGTAGGTGAGATTGCATATTTGAATTTGCATATTCAGGTTTTTATATTAGACGCGAAATTTAATTTTTAAATGAAACCTAAATTGAAAAAATGCACATCACTAAATTGGGAATCTCACCTACAAAATATACTTTCATTAAATTTAGTTTAGGTCATTCTTAAGGAAGAACTAGGTCTCGAGGTTGAAATGCGAGAGGAGCTCAGTAATTCTGTACGTATCGATTTACGAGGAGCGAACCGATGGAATGAACCAGCCGTATTGAAAATATAAATTGCATTTCTGTAGACATTTTTTACATTTATTTTAATTGTCTTTTTAAAACAATCTTATTGTTTGGATGATACAAGTGTAATTTTTAGTTTATTATTAGACAAACTTTTGTAATGATTCATCATCGGTTTCATGTGTCGCGTTATTCTTCGAGTTTTCTTTCTAAATATTTCCGAGAGAATATAATGATTTTCCTAAAACGTGCCATTTTTCTGACTTAGTGTTACTTACCATATCCTCTGAAAATTTTTGAAATACACGTGGAAGGGGCGTGGGAGATATGAATAGGTTAAATTTAATTTTATATAGAAGATATTATCAAACTGATAAATCGCAATATTGATCGCTTTATTTTCATTAAGTTTATATTCAATTTTGTTTAAGTACAATCGAACGTCACGAATAAAAACACAAATAATCCTCCCATTTTAACCTTTGAAACTAGGGATGAGGAAAGTTTATAGCTTCTTTATTTAATCCTCCGATAATACCATTTACTTATTTAATTCTCTTACAACTTTAAAATACGAGATTGTAGTTTAACAAATTAGAAACACAGACAATGTATTCGATTCAATTCAACATATAAATATCTATTTTTGGCAAGTTAAAACACAAACAGTTAATTATACAAATAAATAATGTAAAAATATAAAAGTACTTATGATTTACGTAATTTAACATATTTACGTTATGTAATATTTCACATTAAAATTTAGAAGCAGGTAAATCAAAATCTATATATTTGAAGTGGATACTTCTATCTCCGCAATTTTTGTTTTTCTTGATTATTGAACAATTTTGAACCTTCACGCTGGGTTCAGTAACTCTGGATATATGTGTGTATGTATACACATGTGTACATTTACATGTAGTCAGTAACATTACATATTCGTTTTATCTCTATCCCATACGTCTCCTGAGCCTCTTCACCAAATAATTTTGTCCTATTTAATTTGCTATCCCTAATCATTCTCCTGTGTACGACCTCCTTATAATGCGCCATGTGGTGAAAAAAAAAGCTGAAACTTTTTAGTATTGTTTCTCTTCAATGAAGAAAATTTGAAAACTTAATTTTATAATTAATTAGGGGGCAATCAAATTAGTCCTACAGACTCACAATGTTTATTTATTTATTTATTTATTTTATTGAAATTTACATCTGTATTTACAATACAAACATACAATACATCAAGCAAATATGACGTTAATGATAAAAATGGCACGTCACTTGTTTTTAAAGCAACTACCTATTAGTAGCACTTATACAGGTTCTATATAACACTATATTAGGTCTCGAGGCCATCTTCTTTTCAAGCGCCTCGGAGGGTTATCCGGAATGGAATGAGAAGTAAGTTGTACACTAATGGTTGTGTAGTTTGCAATGAAAGGATAGATATCTGGTTTGAGCTAAGTCAGAAACGTAAGGTATTTTAGATCTTTGTGGATAAGTTTGTTAGTGACGAAGTAAGGAGCATTTAGGATTTTTCTAAGGATTTTGGATTGTAAGGATTGGATACGAAATGAATTGGATGGTTTAGTGGAGCCGCAAAGCTCAACTCCGTAAGTCCAAATTGATCTAATTATTATATAAATGAGTCTTATTTAATTAATTTGTAATCGATTGGAAGATTTGAACGTTTTTCAAGTAAATGTTGAAGTAGTCGAAAACTACGGGCAGTTTCTTGTTGCTTTAGTCTTGTATGTGGATTCCAAGTAAGAAGTTTGTCCAGTTGGAGTCCTAGATAGCGGATCTGTTCAACGGGGATTAGTGGGACATCATTAAAGATACTGTAGGACAGGAAGTCGTAGGTTAACGACGATGTAATGTTTATTTAAATAAATTTTCTTTAAAAATTGTTCGTGGTTGCATACCTTAGTGCTTCAGTGATTAGAATGAAGGATATCCTTATCCCGCCGAAATGACTGAAGTCAAGGTCTTTCTTTATTTGAGAAACGTTAAAATCATGATCAACAAGAAGGATTGGATTCACCTAACCCAAGAAAACACAAAAATATGTGGGCACCCATGTTTGTAGGTGGACATTATAATTTAAATTAATTGTTTGCTGCTTTGGAATGCAAATTTTTTTTCACTATTTTAAATATTTAAATACAAAATATAGTTATTCCCATTAAAAGCATTTAAGTTTTAAGAAGCATGAACACATAACACCTTCACATGTGAAGGGAATGGCAAGGCTCTAGCAGATCCATCTCTCTTCCTAGACTTATTGGGGGCCGGTGTGAAAGTGCTCAATTCCAAACCACTTATAAATGATAAGACTTAAAGTAACGTAAAAGTCAAATTTTACAACAGATCTCGTGTTAATACTGATTAATAATACAATAATAGTACAATAATAATTGTGAAAGCAGAGAGAACGGTATCGGTAAAGGCTGTATCATGATATATTTCCTCAACTCATCATAAAGTTGAGCATTCACTTTTAGAATTTGAAGAAAATGTTCGAATCAAGTAAAATACTTGAGACCAGATAAAAAATATAACTGATTTTCTTACTTCATGTTAAAATTGTTTATTCATTTCTTTATAACGCTTTACAGAGTTGAGGAGAAAGCTACTTGAACATAAGAGGAATGAATCGGTTGGTAAATGGCGGTGTGAAATTAGGGATGATAAAGTCGAAGGGGTCGGTGGGGGAAGGAGGAGGTTCAAATTGGTTTGCTGAAGTAACACTGTTTGTCACTCAAGCCCCTAGCGCAGCCCCGGCAACAAACACAAACATAGCCACAGGCGTTTGCTCAAGCAGTTTTCTTTAGCACTGCCCTCCGTCTCTACTTCAAGTCACCTCACCAGTTTGGCTTTCAAAGCTGCTCTTATCGTACGTTTCGCATCTTGTACGTATCATTGATACTAGATTGACTTGAATTAACTACAGTAGAACCTCACTTATCCGACCAATAAGCGACCAGGGGGTAAAGTGGAACGGCCAAAAGGTCGGATTAACAAGATATTTCAATGAAACATGTTTTTCATAGTTAAAATTGTATTCTAATTATATAAAAACTTATATATTGCTTGCATAGATATGCTTTAGACTTAATAAACGTGGAGTTCGGATCTGCATTAATCTAAAGCGATGCCAGTTGAACTTAATTGATATAATTAATAATTTCTTCTTCAGAGGCAAACGCGGGGCCTAATAATTAAAGTAAGTTAATTATAAAGAAAAATAATGTAATGAATTAATTGGATGAGTGACATGCAACTTGGTAATAAATTTTACTGTTGTTAAATAAAAACAAGACACAGTAGACGCCGATTAATTTGATCGCTTCGGGACTCACACAAGATGATCACAGTAACCGACTGATAATATTAAGCAGTATACACCAACAGGGAATTAAAAGAAAAACAATGTTATAAACAACAATTTTTATTACAAACGTAGATAATAAACACAATAAAAAATATGTATTTACAAATTAATTAAAAATATGTACAGAATGTTGCGAGTAAGAGTTCGATAATTTTCCGCTGTTTTAATAGTTTATTCGGCAATAGCTGAGAAATATTCAGTTATAGCGGCTTTAAACTAACTTATTCAGGTATACAGGGGATCGTACGATTTTAAGATCTGTTTTATTTCAGATAAACTCAGGTCCCGTCATTTTGATAGTGCCGTGCTCATTAAAAAAAAACAAACACTGAAAAATCACTCAAAAACTAAAAAGATGGTCCCAATACTTCAGAGGACGAAATCATACTGATCTGAGCTTGTAAATTTATTATCATAGAAGTAGAGAGAAGGGCATGATTACATTGTAGATTCTTAGAAAAAGGAATGTTCTTGGAAAGAATTACTCCAGCCGTCCCGTTTCCGACAAAAAAATAAAAAAGCCGAAAATCCGAGATTTTGAGAATGATCACAATAAATTGAATTTTGATAACAATAAACTAGAAATGTATGGGCCCGTTCCAAGCCATTATGATCACACAAAGCGATTGATAACATTAACCGTGATCACATTATGTGGCGTTACTGTATATATTCAAACAAAGTGTTGACATGTGAAATAGATATCACTAACGAAATTTAAAAAGAACTTAAGTGCTAACAAAACAAACCTAACCTAGACTTATCTTAAAAAGAGGGAGATTCTATGCCGTGGGTAAGGCGTCATCGGTGGATGGTCATGTCAAAGGCTTGGTTCTGGAGACTTCCCTGGGGTAAACCCAGTCTATAATGTGGGTATCCTTAATTTGGGTAAAACCTGGTGGTTGAGCGGGATTGCTGACCACATCACCTCCATGTGTAACCGTTGGTCACGAAACAATACTTTACAGTAATTTGTTAATATTACTGTTGTAATAGCATTGCCTCGAGATCTAGCTGAGATATTCCTCAAACCAATGGAAAACAAACGAGTGTTTAGTTTGCAAATCATCATTCAAGACCTAATTAGTAAGTTGTTTTGGAAATATTTAATTATAATATAAATCCATTACATTTTGGCTTGGATGTGTCTATAGACCCTCAAGTTATAGTTTTTTTGTGTAATGTTTTTTTAACATTCAAAAATGTAACATTTAGGCACGGCTGAATTTTATGAGTTTCCTTATCAGAAGCAAAAGATTATGGATTGATATAATATTCATGTACTGGGAAAAAGAAGTCAGGGAGCAATTGATTTTTTTTCTTATGTTACAATAGCTCAATAATTATATTTTTAATAAAAGTTTAACTTCATCTGAACGTAACGGAATCTTTCATCTTGATTTTCACCAATTTTAACTATCTGATTAACTTGAAAATTTGCACACGTTTCAAGGACTAATGACAATACAATAATTGCACATTTTTGTTCTTATGTTTTAACTTAGTTTAGTTAAATTACCCCCAAAATGGATGTTTGCCTTACAAAAGGTGAAGTTGTAGGTTTTATGTTTTTATATTATTCAGATGGGTCCTGAGAATAAAATATCGAAAAAGAAACTAAATTTGAGGAGAAAATGTATGGGGAGCAAAAAAAAAACAAAACAAACTTTTTGAACTTTTTTCAGATTTTGGAAAAAAAAGCTTTCAATCGAAAAATGTTTCATTCACAAAATTAAAGTTTATTAAATTTTGCATCTAAAGACATCCCTTAAGTTTAATTTGATTAGTCACATTAGTCGATTAGTCACAATCGATTGTCAAACATCGAAGAATTTTGCCAACTTAAAACAGTAAGTTTTGGTCATGTTTAAGAGTCTATAACGCAGAAATGGCTCATTCAATCAAAAAATGTTATATACTAATAGTTGTAGATCAGTAAATTTTGTGCAAGATAGGATTTTTAAAGTAAAAATTTGCCCATTGCTACTCAGATATTAAAAAAAAAAAAAAATTGTTGGTTGATTTTGGATAAACTTTGTTAAAAATAGAACAGGGACATTAGCTTCGAACCTTGAACTCAAAAAATTAAAAGGTCTAACTGCTGCAAATTGTTCACCACACTTAGCATTTTAGCTAGGTTTGCGTTTTTTTTTTAGTTTTTTTTTAAACTGTAATTTTTTATTTTTAAATTTAATTTCTTTGCAGTAATTTTAAAATTTGTATAAATATTTAGTTTTAAATTATATATACTCCTAAATTTAAAAACGTTCAGAGTAGCTATTTAAATCTACTTCTTAAAGAAGATTTTGTTTCTGATGTGAGTAAAAGTATCTTTCTATTTAAATTAATTTATTGATGTTATTGTACTAGATTTAGCTCAAAATCCTACTAAAATATTGCTCTTATTAATTGACATTGAAATCAATTGAAAAAAAAAAAATAGAAAACAAACGTGGTGTATAGTCTGCAAATCGGTGTCATTCAAGACCCAAGAGGTCAGAATGACTGGAGCGTCAAAATGGCGACCGGCGACGGTCTGTGCATGCGCAGGCCCAGTATCGACACGCAACCAAGCTCCTCGAATTATTTAATATAATATTCAAGCACTTCGGGAAACAGAAAATGGGCTTTTCCAATTTTAATGGTCTCTCGGGGGGAAGTGGATGGAAGAAAGTCCGCCATGAATAATTTCTTTCAGCATTCTTCTTCAAAGTGGCCGCCGTATCAAACTTTGTAGAAGGAAAACAGATAAATAATGCATTATCAGTCATTGTTAGGTTCTTAAATTATTCAAAAAACCTAACATCAAAGGACCTAGTATATTTCTTTTGGCAGAAATGTCATGTAAATAATACTTTTGTCATTTCCCTGTTTTATTTTAAGTTTACAGACCTAAAAAATGATATCTCAATGTGTTATAAATCTCCCTAGTTTTCTAGCTCTATGAGTAATATTTTTTTTTTTAAATTACTAGAAAATACATTTTAATTGTATATAAATTTTAAAAAATTATAAATATAAATTTCCTGCTCTTTTTTTGATTTTATTGCTATGAACATAACGTTCAATTAGTTTCAATGAATTTTACCAACATATATTTTTTTTTTCCAGAATAGATAGATAGAAAATAAATTTTATTCTGGGGCAAAGTCCCTTAAGAATGACTATATATATATATATATGGTAAAGGAAAAAAATATTATAAACAGAGTTGATTGAAACATGAAATTTCTGGATTTACACACCTAGTGAAGTATGAAGAAAAGAGAATTCCAAAGAATAGCGGAACAGGCATGAAAGGAACGTTGGAATGCACTCATTCTGTAGGATGGGGTGTAAAGATCGGACAAGATCTTGTTTGTAGTGATTGGATTGAGCACTTGAAATGTAGGATGTTATGGATAAAAGGAGGGTGATGTGTGTAAATAGCTTGGAAGAGGAATATACCAAAGAAGTAATCTCTACGGAAGGAAGGGGAAAGCCAAATTAACTCGGTGTAGAGATGGGACACATGACAGCGTCTTGAGGATCCGAGGACAAACCTTATGAAGCAATTCATGATTCGCTTTAATCTTTTCTCAAAAGTCGTCGAGAGCCCACCATAAATCACACATCCATAGTCAAATCGGGGGAAGATGAGGGAGGATAATAGGAGTCTACGAGTGGATAGAGGAAGTAAATGCCGGGAACGGTTAAATAATTCCAGGATACCAATTGATCTTCGGGAAATTTGGGCAATATGGGATTTCCAGGAGAGGGTTTGATCGATGGTTAGACCTAAGTTTTTAACAGAAGAGTGAAAAGATATAGGGTGACCATTTAGGTAATAATGAGAATAAGCCTTGCAATGGTAAAAGCACTAACAAGCCATATCAGAACCACTGTAAAAGTCCCCACACACGTATCATTCCATACGACTCAAGGCAAAACTCCGCGGATTTCCTTTGAGATTTGTCTGAATTAAACAGTCACTACACAAGCAATGTTTTCCGCAAGGTTTCTTTCAGATGCGAACATGCGAACTCTTCTTTCACCGGAAGAAGAGAAGGACCCAATCGCGGTTATCGAATTATGCAACCAGCTGCATCCAACAAAGGAACGAAGCGTTTGATGCAAATCTTGGTTACTTAAAATGTCGGAGTACTCTCATTCTAGATTCCATTCAGAATTGAGTTTTCCCCTAGTTGTTGTCATAGCTCGCACCTTTAATTTAGAAAAAAGACTTAGGATTTCAACGTATTTCGGGTTTGGACTGTCCAGGTCACATCTACACATTTTTAAGATTTTTTTTTTTTCTGGGTCGGCAATCTCAAGGTTTTCGACACACACGTATGGATAAATTGAACTGAGCCGTCCAACCTTCAGAATAAACCGTAGCCTTAAGGATATTATAATACACAAGAAAAATTTACATGAACCTACAGATGTTCGTTTTCCGGTTTACTAGTGGGCTAGTACTAGTAAAATTAATATTTTATTTACATTTAGCGGAGCGGAAATCTTGGAGATCCCAACTTAAAAAAACTCTTAAAACTACCTCACCTGTATTAAGAGCTAAGAGAAATAGGATGCTAAATTTGCTGATGTACGAAACGTGAATGGAGAAGTTAGAACTCCATCATAAATATTTTCAAAAATATTAGGAAATAGACCTCCAGAATCACCATTATTTTTGTACCTCAAAAAAAAAAAAAAATATATATATATATATTTTCTAAATGAAACATTTAATATATAATTAAATATATAATTAAATGTGATCATATAATTTATTGAAGGTAATGATCTCCGAAACTAAACAATCAATCGGATATAAAAGCAAGGAGATTATAATGGGCCGTAAATATAGCCATAAGCCACCCAACAAGTACTTTCTTACACCTCCTGAGAACTGAAGATGAATGTTTAGCACTCGAAACTAGTTTTCTAATAATATAATCCCAATAGAAGTGGGAATTAATTCATCAATCCTAATTGTATTGATCCTTCTATACCATCATGTGTACCTCAAGTGACAACAATATTACTTTTTTAGATATAAATCCATAAACATACCCTTAATAAACAATTAATTCATTATGTATTCTTTGTTGTCGTAATTAAAAAAATAATTGAGGATAGAGTTGAATATATATATATATATATATTTTTTTTTTTTTTTGTGTGTATACTCTATTAAATGGGGCTGGAGATTGGAAAATTTTCCTCTTTTAAACCAACCTGGTGTAATAATATAAACGTAACTCATTGAGGATTAGAAAAAAAAAATTATTTCAAAATATTTCTTATTAATCTAATAAACTCAGAGATTATTTCATAATTTTTCTTTCTATCTATATATAACAAATTAATCTATTGGACAAAAAATTGATCACAAACTTTTAAGCACCTACAAAACATTATTTTTGTATATTATGGGACCTATATTAATAATTTCAGAATGAAGTTGAATAACATCATATAATAAGAGGAATATTCTAATATAACAAACAATAGAGATATTAAAAACGCTTAATATAAAAAACAAAACAGGCTTTCACAAATATTTAAACACCTGTTTATAATAACATAGCTATACACAATATATAACAATAAACGCATATATAATTACACTAAATATATAGAAATAAAAGTGAATAATCCTTTCTCACCAATATTTAATAATAAACATTCAAAATATTTCTTCTTGCATGTCTATAACGAAATATTCTGTTTCCATAGGTCTTTTAATCTTCTAGCCTTCATATAGATTAAATGAAATTTATGAGTTTCGTGCATTGTGTTATTGAATAGACTTTGAAGTAATAAAAGTTGGAACTATAAACGGTTTTATAGCTCTGGGGTGTAATTAATTACTTTAACAACGTATAGGACAGCAAAGGAAAAAAATGTATTCAAGTAAGTAATTAATTATTCTTTTTGTTTAAAATTATGTTGTTAAAACGATTTATTTTTTTCAACAAAAAGTAATAAATCTGATTTCTAATTACTAAATTAGAATTTAACTACTTAACAAGTAATGAGTTTTAAAAAATGTAATTAATTGTAGAGATTAGTTAAATGCTGTTCAACTCCAGAGTCAGGTAAAAATTTTCAATTACTCGAAAATTAAAGCAATTACATTGGCTGTCGTTAAGCCTTTAGTAAAAGCAGAGGATGATGTGTAAACGCCCTTTTCGCTCTTGAATCAGTCCATTCAGGACTTGAGTAATAAGATTGAAGGTATGTTGCTTGGTCGATTGTTGTCCGCGATTACTATGATATCAATTCACTTTTTAGGTGGAAACGACTCTGGCAGACTTATATTCTAAAGAGGATTGTCTCTGATTTCAATCCTCTCTTGTTGTACTGTGATTCATCTCACATCGACATTGCGCCTTATGGAAGATAAAAGATTGGCATAGTTGCCTGTTGGAGATGATCGTACTCTTTGTTTATACCATTACAAATAAAAGTCTTTAGTAAGTGGTATGTACTATGAGAAAGTGCCTCTTAATCACACCCTAATGCAGATCGTCAATTATCCTCAATCAGTCAAGGCGATGGGGAAATCTTATGGTTACTAAACTGCATAAAAAATACATGCACCTCTCCATTACTTCTTTTCTCCATCCGGAATCTAACTCCCTCCTTCTCCACACTAAAAAATCGCTGACAAGTTCCTTATAACAAATATTCCATTCACCGAACCTCCTAAAACAATTGACATCTATAAATAACTTTTGAACAAATTAAAACCACGGAAACTTATATCTCGTTTTTATCCTAAATTGTACATATATGTGTCTGTTGGGGTTCTGGAAGTCGCCCCGACTGTGTTGAAGCGCTATCAGTCAGCCTCCAATGGATTTTTAAAAAAGTTTCTCCGTCGAGACAAACATCATCCGCACACGAGGCTTAAACGACAAGAAACAGCTTGTCGTTTTAGACTGCTTCTTCATTTACTAGACAAGATTTAAGCTCCCAATCAATTACAAAAAGACTGATTTACATAACCGTAATTAGACTTATTAGACATGGGTCGCAGTTATTGTTCACTTTATAAAGGCAAAGCGGATGGAGTAGTTAGAACACGAGGACGTCCCAGACATACGTTGCATACAAGACGTGGTTGGTGACATGGAAGTATAGGGAGTAACAAATTGGAATATCTGAAATCTCTCGTTAAATCTTCAACGCTCCTTATTATGTCACAAATAAACGGATACAGGCGATCTAAATGCATGTGCATATGTTACAGGGGATTTGCTAAAGTAAAACATTTTTGAAGTGCTGCAAAGAGATTGTTTCTTTACAAGTTATTTACATGTCATTGTAATAACTTTATCACACATTTACCTATTGCATATATTGTATACATTTGTAAACATCAATAAATATATAAATACAAAAACTATATTATTGATGTGTTGATATATATATTGATTTTTTTTTTAAAAAAAATTTATTGAAATTTACAACTGTATAAACAATATAAAATATAATACATCAAGTAAATATGATGATAATGATAAAAATGATACGTCACTTGTTTTTAAAGCAACTACCCATTGGTAGCACTTATAAAGATTCTATATAATGAAGCACTATATTAAAAGGTCCCTAGGCCATCTTCTTTTCAGGTGACTCGGAGGGTTATCTGGAAGGGAATGAGAAGCAAGTTGTGATACTAATGGATTTGAATGGTTGAGGAGTTTTCTATGAAAAGATTGATATCTGGTTTGAGCTAAGTCAGAAACGTAAGGAATATTAAGGTCTTTGTGGATAAGTTTGTTTGTGACGAAGTAAGGAGCATTTAGGATTTTTCTGAGGATTTGGAATTGTAAGGATTGGATACGAGATGAATTGGATGGTTTAGTGGAGCCCCACAGCTGAACTCCGTATGTCCAGATTGGTCTAATTATTATATAAATGAGTCTTTTTTAATTAATTGGAAGGTTGGAACGTTTGCCAAGTAAACGTTGAAGTACTCGATAATGACGGGCTGTTTCTTTTTAGTCTAGTATCTGGATTCCAAGTAAGTCGTTTGTCCAGATGAAGTCCTAGAGATACTGATTTAATTATTATTATAGAATTTCCTTTTATTTAGTTTCGTTGAAGAACGTTTTTCCTTATACTGGCCACTTCACCCAAATACCTTCTATAAATAAATTTCTATACTTGATACCGGCATTATGCTTCCCAACGACCAACTAATATATTTATGAAATTATCTCAGTGCGTAAATTTCTGACCCGCAGTATACGATCGCATCATATGCAAATGAATGCTCATTCAATATAATAATTTTATATATTAAAAAAAAAAAAAAAAAAAAAAAAAAAAAAAAAAAAAAAAAAATGGATTCCTAACAATCCAAGAGATTAATTCACGTTAAGAATCTCATTAATCCTTAATCTACCGCCAATCATATCTAAATAAGAAAATGCTCGCTGATTGCTTCCTAACCGATTTTACTTCCATCTTCTTTTGGTTAAGGGTCTTGGTTATCCCTTTAGCAGGCTGAGTAGAAACCCTATTGTCGATATTTCGCCTACATGCGATTCATACCGCGGATTATATTCTTCTTCCTTTTGTGGGGTATCCACCCTCCTCTACTCAGAATCAACCGCTTGCTGCCTTGGCAAATCAATACCAACTTTGTCATGATGTGTGCCTTTTTAAGCTAGCCGGAAATTTCCCTAGACACAAAACTAAAATAAAATAAATTTATTGTTGAAGAATGGATACTGATGGAATTTCTGTTTTTATTTTGTTGTTTATTTTCCTCAGAAACTGACAAGAGTTTCAAAAATAATATACCAACATAGATTTCAAAATATCATGCAACTTTTATGATCAGACAAATTTCGCTGCGCTTATTTCACTCTTGTGTGAGCAAAGAGGCCAGGTTTATTTTTGTATTAAAGTTAAGAATGTGGAAAGTTGGGCAAATAAATATATCATGCGATGTTATAGAAATTACTAACAGTTATTTTGGAGGCTGAAAATTCAAACTAAATTAAAAAGTACATTATACGTTAGTTTATAGAAAATCATAAAATATAGTAATATACTTAGCAGCAAATATTTTTCCATTCATTTCAACTGGATGAATTCGTTTTGTGACATCAATGAAAAATTTATATTCCAATATTAAAGCATTATGGACTTTAAGAGATAAATATTGTGCACTTAGTTATTTGCTTATTAATGAACACAGACTAATTGTAAGTGGCAACGTTTACAGGGTCGCAAAATAAATTAAGAGAATTTATTAACATGAAAGGTGGTTGAAGATTTATGAAATATTTAATAAATGCAAAAATAAAGTCCGGGCTCTTCACAGTTACTTTGATATCGGATACTGTAACGTTTTATCATTATATAGACCCAGATAACCAAAACTGCTCCTAGATGAAATTAACAGATACAGGATTGACATAAGTTCCCTCAAGAAATCAGATGGACAGGTCAAGGAGTTGTTGAAAAAAAAAACTACACCATAGACCATAGTTAATATTATAAATTTGTGACTGTCTTCAAATCAGTGAGCTGATTATGCATGATTTGAGTCAGAGGTAATACATATAGTATAGTATTACATATAGAATAGTAATTAATAACTACATTGAAAGGTTGAGTGATGCAGTGAGGAAACATAGATTTTATGTTTTGTGGGAATTTGATGAGAATGGATGAAAGAAGACTGACAAAGAAAATTTTGCAACACAGCCTCCAAAAACAGAAAAAGAATACTTGGATACGAATAGTATAGGAGGATATGAGGGTGGCAAATGTACAGTGCAATTCAATGTGGGATAGAAACAAATTTTGGACAGTAGTCAATAGGATCAAATTTTCAGAAAAGGTTAAAACACAAATTAATAGACGGTGGTTAGATGAAAGGAGAAAACATCAGGCAGAGGTAATAAAGAGACATTAGAAAGAACGGAAGAGCAAGAAATGCGATGTTAAACTCGTTAGAAGAAGGAGTAATTAATAAATAATAAATCATTTTTCAGATGTCATTCCCCGGAAAAGTATTAGATAAACAAAAGAAGAATGATGTTGATAAGTTATTTGTTGAAATGTCGGCATTATAAATTAAAATATTATTATTAATGATGTGTATCTATGACTGCATACCCCAGCAATCTACATATCTAAAAGAAGAATAACTTCTATGATACGATGGACTAAACAATTAGAGCAATAATTCTATATACCAACTGCTGGTAGTTACAGGCCATACTAGTTGGACTTAATAATGGTTAACAACCAACAGCTACAGACTTTGTCAAGATATTTGTCATTTGTTATAGCAGTTGCTAAAAATATATGTTGTAAAAAATGAGGCATCGGAAAAAAAACTATTACATTAAACAGAGCGAGAGCAGATCTCCATGGTTTAATGAAGAGTTAGGACTATCCATCGATCAAAAAAGACTTGTATATACCGTAGTAGAAAAAGAGCATGGGGAAATGAAGAACTGGGAGCCTTAAGAAATATTTACGAATGTAAAAAATTCTTCAAAAAGGTAAATAATGAACTTAAACTCCCTCAACTTTCTTGTGGTAAGGATGCCGATGGATAATTCATTAGTGCCATAAACCAAATACGCAACATATGGAGTGGTCACTTTGACCAAAAGCTGAGAAAAAAATTAACAGAAGGACCAGCCGGAATTAACAGGCCTGATCTGTATAAAAGAGGCGAGCTAGAACCTCCTGGAGAGGAAGAGGTCCAAGAAACAATAGATAAACTTGGGAATAGCAAAGCCTAAGGTTTTGAATTTTTCACAATAAGAGGAGAGGAACTTCGGAAAATCATTAAACCTCAGATCTTAATATGGATTGATGCAGTGATGCCAACATCCAGGAATAAAACAATTATCTGACCAACACATAAGAAAGGAAGCTACGCAGCTATTTCGCGTTTACCAAGTTGTTAGGGGAAACATATTCAATGAATTATTCTAAATTCCTGGCTTAGTGTATTACGAAAAAACCAAATACATAGGTTAAAAACTAAAAAGTGGTAATGACAATTTTCGATAGACAAGATTTGGGTGGATAGTCGGTGGTTAAAGTAGTGGTATTTAAAACTGGAAAGGGTAATTGAATGACAAATGGTGAGAGGGATGGAGTGCCTTAGAGAAGAGGATTGGATTACGAAAGATCTGTCGAAAGCAACAGAGCAATGAGCAGGAGTATACAAATCTGATTGACGGGAAACAGAAAGGAAGAAGGTGGTGAACGTAATTGAGACGCTTTAGGATAGGGATGGGGCGGCGGGAAATTTCAGAATAGGGTTTCATCAAAAACAACTCCAAGATTTTTGACTGAGGAGTAGAATTTGAGAGGAAAACTGCTCGGGAAAAGCGTGGGAATAGGAGGTATGGTTTTTAAGAGGCACCTCGTGTGATGATAGAAAATGATAAGAAGATGATACCGACAATGATAGATGAAAAGTAAAAATAGTGTAGGTGATAGTGAAGATCCCTGAAGAATGCCATACGATAGAGGTAGGGTCTTGGACGTTGTTTTATTTGGAATAACTACATACTATCCTTTCGAACGGAAAGGAAAGACGTAAACCAAAGTAAGGTAGATGTAGATAAGGAAAGGTTTCAGAGTTTGGTTCGGGGAAATAAAGTGTTTGCGGCATTTCTTTTGTTTTATGTCGAAGTACTTGGTACTTAACATTTAAAGTGTTACCTCTGTTCTCTGGATTGGAACGGCATCGGTTCCAGTCCTGCCTGAGGGCGGATTTTGTTTTGTGGTAGACCTAGGATTGTATTTTAGGCGTCGTATAGCAGACCTAGCTGAGGGATATAAATTATGGCCGTCTACCCTGGCTGGACCAGTACTCTAGTCAGCATTCTAGCATTGTGACTAGGCTAAAGCCTGATGACTACCAATAATTACTTCTTACTAACAGAATGTCAAATCGTTCCATTATTTCAGAAGCAAAATTAATTAGATTGACTTGTAAAATCTAATTACTGGATCTGACCTACCTATTTTATAAAGTTTTAGAACTAAAGAGGAAATTCGTGGATAGTAATCACTGTCTATTGATTATAGTTTTACACTGTTTTTGCCAAAATATTATATTATTTATAGAATAATATTAAAAAGAAAATTAAAATAAAATAAATTTTATTCTGTGAAACCTAATCAGGTGTTTATGGATTTAAAATTTATATATATATATATATATATATATTTTTTTTTTTTCAATTTTTTCAATTATGACAATTTTTCAAAATTTTACATGGGGACAAAAATTGCAGATTACTAATTTTTGGACAGAAACAAAAAAATGTATCACTCTTTAAACCCATTTCCAATATAGTGTTCTTGGAGTGGTTTTAAACTTGCGAATTTTTAACTTTAATTCAAGCATGCATAAGCAGAAAATTTCTGTTTTAGAAAATTTTAATAACTTTAGTAGTTATTATTTATTACTGACTGAGTTTGTTAGTACAAAGTATTTCGATATTCATTTCACACTATTTTTGACGCTAAAACAGTGTTTTTTTCTCATAGCATCTACAGTTAATCACAAATATAAAGGACTCAAAAATAAAATTGCAAGTGTGTATCTAACTTAAACAGTCTGCAAACTGCGATAAATATATTAATTTTAATATTAATTTTTTTGTTTTGGGATCTAGTTGTTTTTTTTCTATAGCGTTTACGCCGTAGATAAAGGTGTTTTTAAACTTATAATTAAAAATATATACATATTATTGCTAAAATGTGGACTTAACGGGTTTTACTACTGAATCACTGGATAATGTATAAATAAAGTTTCATCCTAAAGTTTTCATCAAAGGACTGCATAAGGTTTTAGATTTGATTCGTTAATCACATGTTGATCACATGGTGACTTGATTTAAAAGCAGATTTCGACTGTCCAATCTGACAACTACATTAACCGTCAATTCTTAATCAGCGTCTAGTTGAAGTTCCATTTAATTTACTTGATAATTAATTTAATTGATCCAAACATAATAAAGCCAACTATTAACTTTAAAAATTAAATTATAATATGGGATTGCAAACAAATGGTAAAAGAAATCCACTCGGTATTAAATGTGACAATATCTTAAATACCATCGGCTTATTCGCCGTAGCTGAATATGACAAATCCTTGTACTTTTAATATGTTGTTATATTCCATTTTCCAATAGCGTTTTATTTTTGTTTGTCCAGAACTGTCTGGACCTCACGCAGAACCATGGGGCGAGAGAAGTAATTTTGGGTGATGCAGGTAGGAAGCGGCGTAGACTATGACGGAGGAAGAACTGGTGTCAGGTGTGGCAATAAACATTGTTTACTACCGCTTTGACAAACCTTTACGGCTCACCAGATGCCCAGGCACCTGCAGCTTTTGTTTGGCCAACGCTCGTGTTAGCTCATCTTTCTTCTGTGAGGCTGGCTTTACAGTGTGGATGCAGTGGAAGAAAAAAAAAACTCACAGAAGCCGGATTAAGTGTGACTAGACAAATTATAACAGAGGAAATACTATTGGCCAGGGAAAAACTGAGTACTTCCGCTGTTAGTTGGGTGGATTCTGCATGAGGTTCTTTTTGAGAAAGTTTCCATGATCAGATAGTCTTCATTCTTGGACAAACGAGCCGATTATACAAAGGAGGAAGTGATTTTGTTTGTAATATGATAAGCCGGAAATGGCAAACATTCAGAAACAATGTATATCAGGAAAAGAAATAGGATCCGAAGTTTCCTAACATCTTAAGATCACTGCAAGCATTTTTTGAGAATCTAAATGAGTCGATTAAAACAACTCTTTTCAATAGTTAACATACATTAGGTATGAATGGTTCCCGAGGGGATTACAATCAGAGATCCTTTCAAAACAGCAACAAATTTAACGAAAACTTTGATTTAGGATAACGAAATAAAAATCCTCCATATACTAGCACACATCAGTAGTACAGTTAAAAGGGCTTCTCAAAAGTTTTGCATGCAATTCAGTCTCATAAGAAATTATTTTAATAGAACTTATACCGTGTTATTTTCTCAACTCCAGAAAGGGCAACTTCAAGGACGCGTACAGATCCTGGTAATGAAATATTCGAAAAATCAGTTCTACAACCTTATGCTATATTTATTTAGGTATTCAAAAATGATAGATTTTTTTTTTTTAATCATAGAATTTTAAGGTTTTTTCCAATTTGCCACACTGTGTGCCGCTTCAATGAGCTTTCGCCAGGTGGAATCAAAACTAAAATAGAGAATAAAAGCATAAAAAATGTATATCATAAAAATATTCATAAAAGTTATCAATAAATACATACTTTTTCATCACTATCCATCTCATTTGCACCGTCTAGAGTTTGCCAGCCAGACTTTCATTGTCAAGGCGAATGTGAAGAGGGTTCTTGAAGTTGTGAGAACATCGGAGTAATTTCATGACGTTTAGAAGTGGTTTGAGAATTAAGATGTATTTTTAGGGTTATTTGTAATACATGTTTGTTCCAAGCTTAGTAGTGGTCAAAGGTGATTCCAAGGTTTAGAAACAGAGTTTTGAATTGAATAGGGAAGTATTGAGCAAAGGCAATAAATAGATAGTAAGGAAGGTTTTAAGCCAAAAAAAAAACAAAAATACTAAATGGCAAAAATGAGTATTAATATTAAAAATTGTATTTAATATTATTTATTCGTTCATGGAATAAGAATTTTTGGTTTCTATTGCTAATAATATTGGCTGAAGCAAGGTTGGACATGAATCGCATTCATATCCATCCAGGGATGACAACTGACACACGTTTTTTTTTTTTTTTTTTTTTTTTTTTTTTTCACTTTTATTTTTGAATCCACACCTGTCAAAAAAAAGAAAATTGACAATCAGCGGATGTGCTGAAATGATGATATTAACATAATTGGCATGTTAGGCATGAGGAGAGATAGTACCCAGTGGCACACCTTCCTTGTCTTTGGTTTACTTCTATAAAAGTAAGTCTCTCATCCAGTTTCTTTTCAGTCTCCTCCTGGTATTCTCCGGCATGAGAGGTGTGGCCATACTATCGATGAATTTGTTTGGGTGCCCCTTTAATTTTTCATGGAACAGTCGGTAGTGGGTCCGTATGTATTCAATAACTGTTGGTATTTGTAAGTCGGTGTGTATAGTTGTATTGTTAACGTACCATGGTGCTTGTGTTATTAGTCTTAATGTCTTGGATTGAAAAGTTTGTAATCTTTTTATGTGTGTCTGTTTAGCAGATCCATAAATTTGTGATGCGTAGGTCCATAAAGGTTTTAGTAGATGTGCGTAGGTCATTAATTTTTGTCTTGTATGTAGTTTTGATTTTTTCCTGAAAAGTGAGTACATCAGTTTCAGTCTCATATTTAATGATGTCCGTTTCTTCTTAATATGTTGGCCCCATGTCATTCTCCTATCGAATGTAAGTCCTAAATATTGTATTTTGTCCGTTTGTGGAATTGGGATATTGTCAATGTAAACGGGAGGGCATGTTTCGTGTCTTAGAGTAAACGTAATGTGTTGGGACTTATAGTGATTTAGTCGTGTCTTCCAAAGTTTACACCAGTCTTGTATATCTTGTAGGTGGTGTTGCAAATTCAATGATGCCTGTATTGGATTTTGGTGTCTAGTAATTATAGCTGTGCCGTCTGCGTATGTGGCTGTAAGAGTCTCGGAACTTTGAGGAATGTCATGTGTGTATAGTATATATAATAGTGGTGCTAGTATCGATCCCTGAGGTACACCTGCCAGAATTGGGTGAATAGATGAAATCCCTGAACCATATCGAACAGAGAAAAATCTGTCAGAGAGGAAAGACTGAAGAATAAGATAATAGGTAGGTGGTAGAGTAGTCTTAAGCTTGAAGAGAAGCCCCTGGTGCCAGACTTTGTCAAACGCTTGAGTGACATCCAGAAACACTCCGGTTGCATATAATTTCTGTTCTAGTGCCGTCGAAATGTAGTCAGTCACTCTGTGTAACTGTTGAGTGGTTGAGTGTAATTTTCTAAATCCAAATTGATGGTCGGGAATTATTTTGTTGTCAGTTAGTATGTCTAACAATCTTGGATACAATAATTTTTCGAATAGTTTGGAACATGTAGTAAGTAAACTTATTGGTCTGTAAGACGAAGGGCTGCTTATGTCTTTGTCTGGTTTTTTGATCATGGTTATATGAGAATATTTCCTCTGTATGGGGAATTTTGTTGTCCTAAGTATTGAATTGTAGATCGTCGTGAGGAACACTAGAGCCTTTCTAGGCATTCGCCGGAGCACCTCAGCGTTAATTAAGTCATGTCCAGGGGATTCTCTTCTTGGTAATTGCCTTATTTGTTCTGCAACTTGTGAAGGTTTGAAGGAAGGCGGTGGTGGAGTGAGTTGTAAACTTGTATCTAATGTGTTTTGTACTAAAGTGTCGTGTTCCAATATTGTGAAGTCAGTATGTGGTTTAAAAACAGAAGAGAGATAGATAGCGAAAAGTTCAGATTTTTCCTCGTCCGACACAGCCCAAGAACCATCTTCATTTCGAAGTGGAGCTGACACCTCACGATGTTTTAGGAGATTTCTTGTATGCCTCCACAAATTTCCATCGTCAGCCGAAAGTTTGTTCATGTAATTTTCATAATTTGTGTTTTTAAATTTGTTAATTTGCCTTTTGAGCTCATTGTTTAGTTGGTTAAACGTTCTTCTGTCCGATGGAAGTCTGTTAGTCTGCCATATTTTTTATTTTATTTTATTATTTTGGATAATTAGGTAAGTTCTCTGGTTTTGAAGGCTTGGGTACAGACGAGAACCATGCGGCATCTTGCATATTTTGAGTAAATTTTTCCACTGCTTCTTCTAGTTCTTCTTGGTTTTTGATCGAGACTGGAACAGAGAGATTGGTGTTCAAATAATTTCTGAACGAATCCCAGTCCATATAACCTCTTATTAGTGTGGGTCTTTTTTGTGCTTCAGATGGCTCTTCGAAGAGAACCATATGTACAAGAGAATGGTCAGAGCAAAGATCAGGGCTAGTATTGATGGTATGTCGTACGGTTCTTAGTCCTTTAGTGATGAAAAAGTCTAGTAAGTCAGGAGTTTTCCGTCTAGAGGTAGGCCAATAAGTCGGTGAATTTGGGGTTATAGTGTCTAAGGAAAGTTCGTGGAGGGCATGTGAAAGATTTCTGCCTCTTGGAGTACACAACCTCGAGCCCCAAGCTTGATGCTTAGCATTATAATCGCCGCCTGCGATGAAGCATCTTCCTAACCGCTTGAAGAAATCCGAAAACATAGAAGATGTCAGGGTGTACCTAGGGGGACAGTAAATCGCAGCGAATGTGATTGTATGATGTTTGGTATATAATGTGATTCCTGTGGATTGAATATGTGGTGTAATGGGTAAGTCTATAGCGTTGTGTTTAAGATTAGTCCTGATAATTATAGCTGTACCTCCGTGTGCAGTTTTGTCAGGGTGGTCAGTTCTGTAAATAGTGTAGTCAGGAATGTAAATTTTTGATTGTGGTATAAGGTGAGTTTCAGTTATCAGTGCTAAATCAATTCTTTTTTCGTGTAAGTAAAAGTCTAGTTCAGTGCAGTGTTGTTTAAGTCCGTTAGCGTTCCATAGGATTATGGATAGGGGTGGATAGCCAACTGTCAAGTTACTGCTGTGGGCCATAAACAGAACACAGGGCTTGTGTAGCTTGGGATAGCTGTTGAAGGAGACTGAAAAGAGGCTGGATTAAGTTATTTATTCCATGAATCATGGTATATAAATTATTATCAACTGGAGGTGTAGGCTGGTTAATACCCCTCCTCATACCTGTACAGGTTTGCTGGTGCTGATGGATGACGACCGGAGCTGGTTGAGGTAGTGGCATAGGTTGATTAGGTCCGGGAATCGTCTCTGGTTCCGAGCGGTGATGGCGATGCCTTATTGGAAGGAACTCATGTATTCTCGGAGGTTCTTGAGTAGGCCTAGTAGTGTTGATTGGAGAACGCTGATTTCTCAAACTCCGTTGAGCCCTGAGGTCTCTCAGCGTCTGACACCCTCTGTAATTGGCTGGGTGTTGACCACCACAATTTGCACATGTTGCGGGAGTGTCTCTGGTTTTGATGCAGGAGCTGGTTTCGTGGAATTCACCACATCGTACGCATCTTGGTCGGTGATTACAGTACGTTTTAGTGTGCCCATATTGTTGACACCTAATGCATTGGGGAATGCTTCTCTTTTTGCGTGGTTCTTCTATTTTAATTCTTGTGTAATACATGTATTCTGTATTAAATATTTCTTGTCTAAATGTATTTTTTGTTATATCCACAAAGAACATAGGTAGTGGCTTTTTGAATCTTGAAATCACGTTGACTATGTTTGTGGCTTCATAACCTAATGCTTTTAATTCATCTTTGATTATGTTCAAAGGTGTTGCGTGGTGTAGGTTTTTTATGACGATTCTAGGGCATCTTTCCTGAGGAAGCTGAAAAGTATGAAAATCCGCTCCTTCTGATCGAAGGCACGTGTTAATTTTTCGGTATGTATCTGGTGTAGCTGGATACACAGTCACGCCTTTAGGTGTTGACGTAGTGTCGAATGTTTTGGGACCAGCTACCTTTTCTAAGAATGAGATGAGGGCAGGAAAGTTTTCAACCCCGTTTATAAAAATTGGTGGGATTCTGTCATTTTGAGCGGGCGTACTTGTATTTACTGAATCTAGGTTAGGATTTTGAGTGAGAGCCTGAAAACTATTGAAAGTTGGGATGGGGGCTGTTTTATCTATACGTTTTGGTTTTCGTGGCTCACTATCTGCATCAATAGGTCTTTTTCGACTTACCACTAGTTGCCATGAGCCGTTACAATCCCCAGTATCACTGTTTATAGCCTCCATATCACTTGCCTGTTTTTCAAGAGACTCAGCCATTTCTGGCTCTGGAGCCCACTCTGTTATAATTGTCTGGTTTCTAAACTAACAGTTACACTATTTGTTTACAAACTAAAAACATGAATTTCACTAATAAATAATACTTTTTAAAGAGACAAAAAAGTTACACTTTACACAGTTAGGTTATCACCATATGATCTCCCTGACACACGTTACGAACCGAAAATATATACAAACGAAAATAGGTGTCAGATACAATAGAGAAGGAGCTAGATGATGTTATGATAGCGCGGTTGAGAATCAGATGTAAATATGGCATTGTGCTCCTATGGTAATCCCTGCCTCCACCATGATGGATGGTTGGTCACCGTAATGAGCGCAGCGTGATTTCGCACTTTCGTGTCACCAGCGCCTTCTGTCTTCGGCTGATAACAGCCTCCAAATGTTTGCGTTTCATTTTCTTATTATTCTTTGAAAAATTACTGTTTCCCGCCTGTTTTCAGAGAGATTAGAGCATTTACCTGTAAGCCACGTTCTTCCTTGACGTCATTCATTGCTAAGACATTTTCCATTAGTCAAGAGAGTGCCTTCCTCTTCCCGGAAAAAAAAAATTAACTAATTATTCTCTCGGGAATTATTAAGGTTTTATTTTAATGACGTAAAGTTTTTCAAGGCTTATTCTATTTTATTGTAACTATTACTTTTAAAAAAAAAAAAAAAAAAATAATGTTTACCTTTAATGATAATTAATTTAATTCTCAGAATAATTATTAAAATACCATTTATTTGGTCTAAAGCCTCTTGCTGGCCACTCGATGTGTCTTTCGAAAGAGATAAAACCATATTTTTACAATTAAGTCACTACTCAAATCTTTGGATAGTGAAATACCCCCCTTTTCCTTACTTAGGTGCCTATTTTGATTCACACCTGTTATTAGGGTAACAATCAGTGAATGTGATGAAATTGAATACTACAGGCCTTGTATGCGTGTGGGAGACTAGCACTCAATAGTACCTCCTCCTGGCATGGGTTAAAAATTTATTTGAGCAAATCTCTCATCCAGCTTCTTTTAAGCCTTCTGAGAGTATTTCACGGTATATCAGTCGTGGCCATATCATTAATGAGTATGTTGTTATGTTCATGAATTCTGTCGTGAAATCGTCTATAAAAGTCATGTATATGTTCCTTTACTGTGGGTATTTCTAAATCAGTGTGAAGTGTGTGGTTTGAAATGTACCAAGGTGATTTCGTGATTAGTCTGAGTAATTTTAATTGAAATATTTGTATTTTTTTAAGGTGTGTATTTTTTGCAGTCCCGTATATTTGTGTGGCGTATGTCCATATGGGTTTAAGTAAGTAAGTGTATGTATTCAGTCGTTGTCGGAGTTTCAATGTCGACCGTTTATGAAGCATTGAATACAGAAGTTTTAATCTCTTGGTTAGACTGAGACGTTTTTGTTTTACATGTGGGCCCCAGGTCACTCTTCTATAAAATGTAAGTCCTAAGTAATGAATTTCGTTTGTTTGTGGTATGGGTTGATTTTCGATGAAGACAGGTGGACAAGGGTCTTGTCTGAGTGTAAATGTTATGTGCTGTGATTTGGTGTAATTTAGTTTTAGTTTCCATAGTTTTAACCAGTCTTGTAGTATTGTTAAATGGTGTTGAAGAGTTAATGATGCAATTGTGGGGTCTTTATGTCTAGTTAATATTGCTGTATCATCAGCGTATGTTGCTGTCAATGTTTGATGGCTAAGTGGTAAGAGCTAGTATTGACCCCTGTGGTACTCCGGCTTTTACTGGATAAATAGAGGAGATATCAGAACCTTGTCGGACAGAAAAAAAATCTATCAGAGAGAAAAGATAGAAGAAAAAATTGAAATTCGGTTTTCAGTACTAAAATTGTTCAAAGAAACCTATCTTAAAATACATTATTACTAATGTACTGCGATTTTCACCTAGCAAAGACTAATGAATGGCTTTCCTTTGTCAGATCCATCTGGATTAAATCCATTTTTACAGACCAAAAAAGGTTTTAAAAACACGGCTACATAGTTGAAGGAAAAAAAAAAGATTTGTAAAATAATTAACGTCAAAGTCGAAGCGTAGGTGTCATAGATTGGGGAGCAATCGCAGCTTCCAGAGATTTCTTTATTGAGACGCTTGTTGAGACGGTAAGAAATCAAAATTATTTATTCTTAATTCAGAAAATGTTGCAATCATGGGTGTCTACAATATCTCCTGATGGAGATTTTTCTTTTCGTCAAGATAATGCACCCTGTCTCCAATCAAAGGTAACAAACAACAGATTCCATGATATGGGAATCAGACTGTTGGAAGGTTTTCTCGTTCCCCAGTCCTGAACCCCATCCTAAACGTTTGGAAATGTCTTTGGAATGAATTTTACACAAAAGGAGCCTATAATTCTGACGTACACCTGTGAAATCTTTGAAAGCTTGTCAAGAAAATGCTGGAGTGGTTGGGAAAGAATACCAGTTTCTTGTATTTTAGGTTTGGTATGTTTTTAGTGAATAAAAATTAATTTCAATTTAATAAAAATTATTTGAAATCCTTCCCTTATAGTATAGATACGAATCTATATGTCCTCTCTATATAGAAGGAGATATTCTTTAAATATCTTCGTATTCTCTTTTAAGATAGTGATCATGATTTTTGCGTGGAAGCCGAAAAGACGAGCTTCTTCAGTTAAATGAGAACACTTAAAACGTATAAATATTACAAATTGTAAATACTAGTAAAAATAGGAAATGTAAAAACGGAGATAAACAACTGTTTATCTACAATTAACAAAAAAGATCGAATCTAATCAATCATCTCCAGTTGGTAGGAGTACCTACCAATTTATCTAAAGTTTCAGTATCGATTCTAGAACTTCCCCTCCTCGAAGGCCTTTTAGACCTAAGACCCAACTACTCTTCAAGTCTCTTCCAGGCTCCATTAAAATTGGTCGTAACGTTTTCATAATGGAGCATTAATTAAATGTAAGCAGGAGGAGGGTATTTATAGAATGTAGGCCTAAAACAAAGGAAAATGGAGTCTTTTAATAAAGGAAATGGAAAGGGCTGTAAGATCCTTAGTCCTTTCTTCATTCTAGCCCTTGTAATTAATATTAGCTCCTTCCCTTCCATCTTCTTCAAATTACTTATCATTTTATAAACCTATGAAATGCATTTATTTTTTTTTAAATAATTAATTTCACCGGCACGAGAGTAAAAAAAAAATAATCTGCCATTAAAATAATTAAAATGAAAATTACTTTTTCTCGAGCAATTTCTTAAGAAAAGTTAGTCCTCCAGATATGATGAAAATAGACTGAATTCAGATTTTTGAAAAACGAAGATTTTATGAATTGAAATAGGCATGTAATGAATTAATTTCACATTTTTAAAGATGTTTAAATGATTATTTTTTCGGTCATGAAATAGTCCTAATACAGATATGCATTGCTACCTCTGCTAATACCACCCCAAACACGTATCAGTGAAAAATGATTTTCGTATTGCAGCTATGGGTAAACCATAGCACGAGTACCGGTCACTTTTGGGGTAATGCAGAGCCCTTAGGTTCAAAACGCTGAGGCTTTCGGATTGTGAAAAATCGGTACCAAAGTTGTCTGCAGCAGGCTGAAAGGTAATGATTACCCTAGGTTTCAGAGAACATATTTATCTGAGAGGCCATGGTAACTAACATAGGTCTTCTTTGGATGGTGGTCACCCATCCAAGTGCCTACCACACTAGAAATCGCTTAGTATTGATTACCTATGCGCCTTGGCCAAGTCAACTATCATAGACCAACAATATAACAAAAAGTATTTTGACGTAAGAGAAACACACTGAAAAATTTTCATTCTCAGTATCTGACTGACATGTCTCACAGTGAGCGGAATTTACTAACGCTGCTTCAATTGGAAATCCACTCTTATTAGTTCCGTCAGTAGAATGCTGCTATGTGTATTGTTATTCTTTTGTTCGGAAAAGATCTTCAGTATAACTTCATCATATTTTATTTGAAGATTCGTTCTTTCTGAGCGTGAATACAGATCTGTTTTTGGGGTCACCTGTGGTGTAGTGGTTAGCATAGCAACCTACTAAACCCAAGATCGTGGGTTCGCAGCCCGGCAGATGACCTTAGGATTTTTTAAAGGGAGTAAAAAATCCTTAGCTATGCCGTCCTTCGGAAGGGACGTAAAATGGGGGTCCCGAGCCTGTGCGATGTCAGGTACTCGTTAAAGATCCCTATCCTAATTATACCTGGATAGGCAAAATTTAGGACTCCCATCGTATCATCGTCCGATTAGCCATAGCAGCATAAAGTGACGTTAAACGAAATAAACAAACAAACAACAGATCTGTTTTTCTGATGTTTTTTGTATGTGAGAAAGACGAGACAAAAAAGATATCTTATTTTTTTTTTTTAATTTTTATTTAGGGTCTGGCTTGCCCTCCAATAAGTGGGGTTCCCCTGGGATGTTAGTGTACATTGTGTATATAATGTGATTGATCATTTTAATTTATTTAAAATTGTATCTTATTTATATATTTATTTATGATTTATTTTACCTTTATTTATTTTTAATGCTTATTGTAATTATAATTATTATTGTTTTGCTCATTTATTATTAATATTGTTTTTAGTTTTATTTTCTTATTTATCTAATATTAATATCTTGTATAGTTATTATTATTTTCTTTTTTACCACTTACGCTGGTGACATGTTTGTTATCAGTAAACAATGATCCCTTCATTGCCTCTCAAACACTTCAATCCCATATCCTAAACCTTCAAGAATGGTTTCAAAAATGGAGAATCAAAATAAATTTTAATAAATCTTACCAAACCTTTAGCCTTCGTGGTAAACCTAAGACCTCCTTTTCTACAGTATCCTTTAATGATATTCCACTAACCCTTGTTGAACAGATCCGCTATCTAGGACTCCACTTGGACAAACGTTTAACTTGGAATCCACATACAAGACTAAAACGACAAGAAACCTTCCGATTTACTACAAAAGACTCGTTTACATGGCAGTTATCACACCTATTTGGACATATGGAGTTGAGCTTTGGGGATCAACTAACCCTCTAATTCTTCCATATCCAATCCTTACAATCTAAAATCCTTCGAAAAATCCTAAATGCTGCTTACTTTGATACAAATAAACTTATCCATAAAGATCTTAATGTCCCATATGTTACTGATTTAGCCCAAACCAGATACCTATCCTTCCATAGTAAGCTCCATAACCACTCCAATCCACTTGTCTCCCAACTCGCTTCGCACTCCATACCTGATAATCCTAAAAGAAAATAGCCTAGACACCTTATAGTGTAGAATTTATTGAAGTTCTACTAGTGAGTACTTCTTCACAAGTTATTTACATGCTTCTGTATTCACTATCAACACATTTACTTGATGTATATATTTTGTAGTTGTAAATTTCAATAAATTTATATAGATAAATTTTTTTTTTTTTTTTTCAATTGAATTTTACGTATTGTACTAATTGCCCTTTATGAGGCAGCTGGTAATATTTATTCAATAAAACAATTTTTAAAAAAAGTTATAATAAACATTTATAAATAATATTTTACAAATATTGCCAAAATACTATTATATACATATGATTTTATGTGAAAGGCGTTCCTTATGCATGATACAGAATAATAAATTTTATATATATATATATATATATATATATATAAGTTAATGTCTGGAGTAAGACAATATCTCTGTTAATACCTAAAGCTTCAGTGTAAACAAACCAAAGTGTATATAAAGAGAATTACTAAGAGGAATAAATCAGTTATATAGTAAGCGTTATTACGTGTTGTTCTTGTTACCTTTTTCCTTTTTTTTTTTGTTTCTAAACCGGCCGTACGTAACTGGTGCCGAAACCCGGGAGCGAGTGCGGAGGCCTATTTTTTTTTAATTTTATAGGCATTAGTACGCTGTAAGAAAAAGTTTCCAATGGAGAACCAAGCTATGCCACCGTTACCGGAAGGAACACTAGCAGCGGCCCACGCAAATGTTCTGGAATGGATGAAGATCAGAACAGCGACTTCGCAGGATCTCAGGAAAGCCATCTCGGACTTGGAAAAATTTTCTGGGGAGATAGGTGAGCTAAACCATTTTTTAAAAGGTGGTGACCGCCTAATGGCACGTATAGAGGCGAAGAGGGCCGATAATTTGTTAGACGCTGGAGATGCCGATTCCTTGAAGGCAGCATTGGTGTGTAGAGTAAGGCGCAGCGTATTAAACCAAATACAGGCGGACGAAGAAACTCCATGGCCGGTGGTGAAAGAAAGGTTAAAAAAGGCATTTGGAGGAGGAAGATGGACTCCAGAAGAGGACATCTTTCAGATGTTCAGAGAAACCAGAAGACCGAAGCAATCTAGTGGCCAATATGCAGCGGCGCTCTTAGCAAGATTTAACCGGATCACGGAAAAGTTAAGAGAAACAATTAGCGTAGCAGAAGCAGAAGCAAGGATGGCGTTCCTGTCCACCATCCTAAAGGTACAGTTGGCGAGAGAGACCGGGAAGAAAGATGGGCTGCCAAAGGAGCGCACGTTTGTCGAGTGTGCTCAGGAGATGGTAGACACCAGTGCGAGAGAGGAGGAAACCCGCATGGATATGGATGAACCAGGCTGGAGCAGAGTGTCGTATAGACGTTCAGGACCGACACCTATCGTCAACAGGAGACGAGATCCCGATTATAAAGGTAAAGAAGGAGCGGAAGGAAGACCGGGGCGGGCAAGACCACGAAATAGCAGAAAAGAAGATAGAAAATGCCACGGGTGTGGGAAAGCAGGACACCTCGTAGCGCAATGTCCCCGCACGAAATGTTTTGAGTGCGGTACGGAGGGGCACATAGCCAGGCAATGCCCATATTTGTACCGGAGAGACAATCGGGGTGAACCAATGGAGGTTAACGCCCAGAAGATATGGCAAAACAGACGCAGGACGATAAAGAGGAGAGACTCGGCGTCAGAGACTACTGATGTAGCTGGAACATCTGACTCAGAGGAGGAGGCAACTGAACCACGAGGCGGAAGCAGAGCGAGGACCGGGCGACAACGGCCAGCAGATGAGAGAGGATCACGGGACAGCAGCTGAGGAGGAGGTCAGCAGAGAGGCAACCGCATATTGGTGAGTAATAATGTGAAGGAAGGAGATGGCGGTTTGCCTTTAATTAGAGTTGGGGGGGGGTGAAGTGTCTAGTAGATACGGGGAGTTCAAATACTATTTTGTGTAAAGGGGCGTTAGAGAAGTGGAACGGGAAGGAGGCATTCCAGATCAAGGGATGTAATTGTAAATTGATTACACTTGGGGGCCCGTGTAGAGTAGAGGGGGAAGCATTGATGGAACTTAAAAGGTGGGTCAAGGGGAGGGATAATTTAAAGGTTCATGTGGTGGAAGAGATGCCGAGGGAATACCAAGCGATTATCGGGTGTGATCTTTTAAGTAGGACCGGAGCATCAATCAAATGTAATAACGGGAGGTGGAACATTCGTATAGGAGGGAAGAAGTATAGATGGTGGGAACTTCCGAAAGACGGGAAAACAAGGGTTGGAGCAATCGGGCGAGTAGAGGACTGGAGATACGCCTTAAAAGGGGAATATGAAGATATATTCTTCAAGGAGGGCGAGACACTCGGAATAACAGGTAGAACGGTCCACGAAATTTTATTAAAACAAGAAAGGGTTACCTATGTGAAAGAGAGGAGGTATCCTCAGGCCCTGAGGGAGCACATCAGAGTAGAGTTGGATAGCCTTAAGAAACAGGGGATTATAGTGGACAGCACGTCGCCCTATAATAGCCCCTTATGGGCCGTGAAAAAGAAATGCGCACCCGGTGAGAATAAAGAAAAGTATAGAGTTGTGGTCGACTACAGAAAATTGAATGACAACACCGTGGATGAAAAATACCCGATCCCCAGGTTTGAGGATATTATAGATAGGCTGAGTGGGACGACAATATTCAGCACGCTGGATTTAAAAGCTGGATATCACCAAATAAAGATGCACCCTCGAGACCAGCACAAGACAGCATTCACATTTGAGAGGGGGCATTATGAATTCACTCGGATGCCGTTCGGACTGAAAAACGCTCCCATAACCTTTCAGAGGCTGATGGATGAGTTCCTAAGGGGTATAGATGAATCAATGTGCCAAGTGTACATGGATGATCTGTTGGTATTCAGTAAAACGGAAGCCCAGCATGTGGAACACTTACGCAAGGTCTTTGACAGAATTAGAGAATTTGGGTTAAAACTATCAGAAGAAAAATCAATCCTAGGGCAGGAGCAAATAAATTTTTTAGGGCACATAATATCAAGAGAAGGGGTAAAACCGGATAGTAACAAGGTAGAAGCACTTCAAAGAATGTCGGTCCCCAGAGATGTGCAAGGGGTTAGAAGACTACTGGGGGCGCTAAATTACTATCGGAGATTCGTACCAGAAATGGCGGAGTACCTAGTACCCCTAAACAACCTTCTAAAGAAAGGGAAGAAGGTGGTAGTGACGCCGGAGATGGAGGATAACATCCAGAAATGCATGAAACGGCTTCAGGCAGAGCCGGTCTTGGCGTTCCCGGACTTCACGAAGCAATTCACTATCACAACCGATGCCAGTGAATATGCATTGGGGGCAGTGCTATCTCAAGACGGGGAAAAGGGAGAACGTCCGGTAGCGTATGCCAGCCGAAGGCTCACAGACGCAGAAACCCGATATAGCGCATTAGAGAGAGAATTGCTCGGGATCGTGTGGGCCATCGATCACTTCAGACCGTACGTTTTTGGTAGAACCTTTCGGGTACATACTGATCATAGGCCGCTACAATGGGTAGGAAAACTGAAGGAGTCCTCGGCGAGAATCACTCGATGGAAGGAGTTCTTAAGCCAATATAATATGGTCATAAAGTACAAACCGGGCAAAGAAAACGTTGTAGCTGACTGGCTATCGCGTGCGCTTATGGTTAATGCAATCGAGGAAGACAGAGGCCATACGTCAAGAGATGTGAGGCAATTTCTGAGTGAGTGGACACCGGATGAAGAGGAACCCCTAGAAGCGTCGGGAAGGCAATCATCAGAAGGCGAAGTAAGGGTTGAAGAAAGAGGGTCGGAGATGGAAGAAGTAGAGGAAATTATCAATGATAAGCGTCGGCAGATAATTTGGAAAACCAGAACCTCAGGCCTTATGAAAGCGGAATTTACCAGCTATGGCGGATGCCATATCACCACAATTTGGTCGCAACCCGGGGCTACAGAGGATCAAATCTATAAAGTACTCAAAGAATCGTCCAAACCCGGAAAAGTACATCATTTGTACGTGGGGAACGCTACAATCTGGGAAAAGATTAAGAGACTGTGGCGTTCAGAACGGCTGGGAATAGATAGAACGTTTATTCGTTGTACTTTGATGGTCGAGACCCTGAGGGACGAGGAGCGTCAGAAAGAGGTGACTTTAGCTTACCATCAAGGTAAGACTAATCATCGAGGAATCCAAGAAACTCTACAGGCGATACGAAGACGGTACTTCTGGAAAGGCATGAGAAGGACCATAGAGGAGATAATAGGAGGATGCGAAGTATGCCTGACCACTAAATATGATAGGCACCCGCCGAAAGGTAAGCAGGAGGAAACGCCAACAGCAGAGTCACCACTTAGTGATCTACAAATTGACACCTTCACCTGGAGAGGTTATAAGTGGGTAACCATGATAGATCTCTTCAGCAAAATTGCTATGGCATACCAGATTCAAGAGAGGTCATCAGAGGCAGTACTAGGGGCACTAAGAATGTGGTTCCACTTTTATGGCGTGCCGGATCGGATATCATCAGATAGTGGTAGAGAGTTTGATAACGCGGATGTACGAGCGGAAATGAAGACATTAGGCGTAACCTGGCACCTCAACACCCCGGGTCATCCCAAGAGCAGAGGTGGGATTGAGAGGCTCCATAGCACGTTAAGCGATCATTTAAGGGTCTATCAGGTGGAGAAGGGACTGGAGCCGAGAACGGCTATGACAAAGGCGGTTGCGGCCTACAACCACTCAATACATTCTACCACGGGCTTCTCACCATTCGAAATCCTCTTTGGGCTTCGGGGACGTCGTCGGAATTGGGAAGACACATCGGTGGAAGGGGATGTAACAGGGGCAATAGTGAATAACCATTTACAATTGGGAAAATTGTGGGTGGATGTTCGGGGAAAAATAGAGAAGGAGAAACAAAGGAGGGTAGCCCGGGAAAATTTAAAAGTCAAGGAGGGTATGGGGGACCTTAAAATTGGGACCATCGTTTATAGGAAGTTATCATCGAATAGAAATAAGGAGCTGCGGAGATATGAGGGACCGTTCAAAGTAGTAATTATCAGGGAACATAACGTAGTCACTATTGAGAGCTTAAAAGAACCCATTAAGCGGAGAACTGTGCATATCGAGCAACTTAAAATCCCCGAGAATCCCTGATTTGGTCTGGAGTGTCCTCACTTTCGAGCATCAGATGTTTTTGTTTATATATTATCCTAAGTGCAACAAGTGCTGCTATTTTATTCTTTTGTTGTTTTTTTTTCTCTAGTTTAAGTCCAATGTATATAGCTTGTAAGTTTCTTATGTCATTATTTTTGGGAAGTATCATGTATTTTTTGTTTTATTTTGTATCATTCATTATAATTACTGTATATATATCTTTATGTAGGGGTACAAAGTTTACGAGGAATGTCGTAAACTGGCAGGGGGGAGTTAATGTCTGGAGTAAGACAATATCTCTGTTAATACCTAAAGCTTCAGTGTAAACAAACCAAAGTGTATATAAAGAGAATTACTAAGAGGAATAAATCAGTTATATAGTAAGCGTTATTACGTGTTGTTCTTGTTACCTTTTTCCTTTTTTTTTTTGTTTCTAAACCGGCCGTACGTAACTTATATATATATATATATATATATATATATATATATATATATTTATATATATTCTTTTCTTTTCTTTTTTTTCTGTATTTTACCATTCGAAGTTATTAAGATTAGTTGAAATGGCAATATTCAGTAATGACTACCTACTTGTTAAAGACATCTATAAGTTTTATTATTATTATTATTCATAACAAACACACCGTTCTCTAAGAAACTACACTTTTCATTATTAAATAATCATTCTGAATCATATCACTAGCGTCTAGAGCACTACAAGTCAAGGATTTCTTTGTTATATAAATTAATGGATGTAGCTTGAACGCACTGAGGTATACAATTAGAATTTTTTTGTTCTTGATGAAGTTTTTGGATCGATCATAGTTAATCAATTCATGCGATGCATTTTGATTGCTTTTTGTCTTTATACAATTGTATAACGTTGAAGGAAAAATTATTGATTTTTCCCATCTCAATTACATCTTAGTTTTCCAAAATGAAAACCATCGGTAAAAATTACAGTTTGCCTATGTTCTACGAAACGATGTGTCATTGTAAATTAAATTTAATCTGAGAAATGCTTACATAAGTAATAAGTAAGCTAAGTAATATTAAATCGTCATATTTTATTGTTTTGACAATAATTTCCTGATTTCAAAGCGATGACACGCTGAAACCCTATACAGATAAAGGAGTCTTTATACAGGTAGCTATTGGAACTATCCGGTATATTGAAAAGTGTTGATTTATACCCAGTGTCGACTCCAAGTGGACAGTTTGTCTATTGAATAGGTGCTTCCTGTAGTTTTTTTTTTCTATTTCCTACGGATGTGAATAATAGCGACAAGCCACACCGGACTGTTTGCCAACTCCTCCCTCCCATTCTGCACCCAGCCATTGTGCCTATATCAAGCCGTTTACCTAATCTGTATTTTCACACATCGGTCCACCTCCGTTAGCAAAATGTGATAGATACTGTAAATTATATAACTCAGCTTTATAATACCAAGCTCAATGTTATTAAAAAAAATTAAAATCATTAATAAACTTCATATCAAGGATGCACCCAAAGAGATTAAATAAAGAAATCTTTTATGAAATGAGAGGATACAAGAGTGCTGGGGGGTATATCAAATAGATGAAGGAATACACTGAGTCTGTAAATAACAGATCAAGACTGTTTTGATAGGAACGACTATAGGAATAGACTAAAATAAATTAAGGTCCTTGTGGGAAAGAGAGATGCGAGAAAAGGAATAGCGTGGACCGAGGAAAGAGGCAATGAGCAATCAGAAAGAATGAGGAAAAGAGTAGTAAGGTGAGAAAAGGTATGATAAGAAGTGAACATAATGATATTCTCGTGGTCTCTATGGCCGTTTCGTCAAAAAAAAAAAATGCCTATCTGCAGAGAATTGTTATAGATACAAAACGCATAATTTAAGGTAAGAAGAACGCCTTAACGTTAAAAGGGCATGTAAAGTCGTAATAACTATCGCATTACTAAAGAGGTTATCAGTTTTGAATGGTCTGGTGAACGTCCTAGAGGTAGACCAAGAAGTATATGGGATGATTGCTTCAGGAGTGATCCTGTAGATTTCCATATGAAAGGTCCATGAATCACATTTTTATAGATAATATCGAAAAGCAATGGATCGACAATTTGATTTAGCGATAATTTTAATTCGGCAACTTAACGTTACTAAAACTATGAACATAAAACTCATGCGGAATGGTACTGACCAAATATCGGTCGATTTTAATTAAATATGTATCCAAGTACATACTTAAATATTTGTTGATAATCTAATTGAATTCAAGCAAATTTTATTAAAAATTTCAAGCTCTATATGACACCGTACCTTTGTAACCTCTCATGTAGTATGGCTCTCGCCACCTATCGGCCAATTTTCAAACTTCCCTATTATTCACATATTATCGCTTATTTTTTAATACAATTTAATTGTAAATCATGTGATTTTATTATTGCGAAACCTTCCTGGAACTATAAAGATGAAGACTTCAATAAATAATATTTAAAACTAGTGATGTGTCGGTTCTATATGTCAATTCTCGATTACACCGGTTTTTAAGAAACAAATCGGTATCGAAAATCGATCGATACCGCTCATAGTGATAGTTTGGTGAAACATAATTATATGATTATTATACATAGATTCTTCTCCTTAAAAAAATATTTTTTAATATACAAGATGAACATTGCTTGCACAGATTACAGGTAAAGAAATACTCATTAAAAATCTAGGATTGCTTCTACAAGACAAACGTTAGGTAGTTGAAGATAAGTATAACAATGTAGAATAAATAAATAAATAAATGGAACCCAGAACCTTTGAATATTTATCTCCTTAAATGATAATTTGTAAAATAAATTTTAATTAATATACATTTTACTTAATAACTTTATATGTTGTTCATAATAAATTCTATACGCTGGTTACTGTTTTATTTCTTGAATAATTATATATATTTTTAGATTGATTTGCTATGATTTTTAGCTAACTTAACGACATTACTTTGTCACACAATTCACTGGTTGGTATCGCTGGAAAGAGGAGAGTCTCAGCTTTCTTTTGATGTATATAAATGTAAAATTCGAATGTTTTTGGTTTCATCATCCTATCTGGTTTCCAACTCAAGTTAAAAATTAAACTGTTTTCCGGATTTTCTAATTTTTTTAATAGGTTTTTGTTCATCGAATTTTACATATATATAGATCAAAAGAAAGCTGAGACTCTCCTCTTTCCAGCGATAACAACCAGTGAATTGTGTGACAAAGTAATGGCGATTTAAAGGTATGTAACCAATAATCGGTTTAAAAATTTCATTTTCCTCGAAGAGGTGAAAAAAATGATATTTTTTGATTTTGTTTAACAAGCGTTTTTTATTGTTTTTGAAGGTGCTGAAATAGAATCTGACGTCAATTTTTGTGTAAAAAAAATCTATAGAGGTAGTTTGCTTGAAAAACTAATCATTTTTTTAGAATTTAATTAACCTAAACCAAAATCTATGGAGCGGCTGTATTTTTCCTTAAATCCGCAATCAAAACAAAAAATCTTGGTGCACGAATCATGTCGATATCATTTTTTAAACTCGAGATAAAAAATAAATTAGTTTAATGCTATTTTATTTTTTTTCTCGGCTTCTAGGGCCCATTGCACGTGTCAAAACACGTGTCAAATATTTTTTGACCAGGAACCTCCAAAAAAATTGCCAACAAGACCCGTGAGAGACTGAGTGTTTCCTCCCCTTGTTAGTAATAAAAAAAAATACAACTAAGCTCTACATGTTTCGATTCCTATTGCCCCTCATCACGATACGAATACACGCATTCATAAGAGACAGTATCACCGCTGAAGTTTTTGAAGAATAAGTAAAAGCATAAAATTGAAATCCGTCATACATATTTAATTTCAATGTATGAGTTCGTAATCCAGAGACTATGAAGAAACTTTGCGAATGATGTGCTGCGTATCAGTGCCTATAGCAATCGATCGACATTTTGATTTGGTAATAATTTTTATTTGCCAAAATAATTTTATTGATTTCATCTGGTTGGATTTTAATTTCTAACCATGAAAGTATACGACAGTGTGGCAAACCTTGTTTCTACCAATCAACATAGTACATTTAATTTTTATTATTGTCAATTTTATAAATACTAAACGTTTCTAGAACTATGAAAGTGATGAAGTCAAAATTTGGTTTTGACGGGTTTAGTAGTTTTACCATTGTAAATTTTATTGTAGAATGATGCCAGCTATAATTTGTCGATTTTCTAACTTGGGGATCTCAAATCACATTTTTTAAATCTTTTTTAATAACGTAAATGAATATAAGTAAATTGTATGACCAATTTCAAGCGCCAGATAACACAGCACCTTTGTAACCTCTCATGTATTGGGTTGTCCGAAAATTAATGCAGTATTTCATGTTTAAACCAAAACCTGATATTTGTATTAAACAGATTATTTATCTCTTTACCACAACCAAAATCTGAAACATTGCTTTAATTACTCTACGTCTTATGTTAGTTTCGGCCCAAAAGTCCTATTAAATAAAATCCCAATACCAAGATCTGATACAGTGTGATATCTTGGTTTCATCTTACATGAAGACGTTTTGACTTGTAACTCACAGATTTGAATGCCGCTTTTCCTTTGGGTTGTAGGGACCAATAATAGTGTAAAACTAAAGTTATAGCCGCGAATGAGCATTGGGAGCCGAGAAAAATAAAATAAAATATGAAAAGCACATTTTTTTTTCTCAGCTCTCAGTCAAGATATAGAAATACCATTTTCACGTAAAATTGTAGTTTTGTATGCTATCTCTTCACCACAACCAAAATCTGTTGTCCGGAAATTCATGCAGAATTTCATGTTTAAACCAAAACCTGATATTATTATTAAAGAAATTATTTATCAGGTTTTGAGTAAAAGTAATGTTTCAAGTTTTGGTTGTGGTAAAGAGATAAATAATACCTTTGATAATAATATCAGGTTTTGGTTTAAACATGAAATCCTGCATATATTTCCGGACAACCCAAAAGAATGGCGCTCACCACCTATCGTTCAGTTCTCAAAATTCTCCGCTATCCACATATTTTCTTTTCTTTTTTTTTATAATAAACTAATTGAAAATTAGTAGATTTTATTATTGTTATACCTTCCTCAAACTATAAAGGATATGTTGTTAAAATTTATCAAAGCTGGTTCAGTTTAGTGGCCATAAACGAAAAATGGTTTATCCTTTTATATAATAGTATATATCACATTATTTCATGAGTTCACTATTGAGTTTATAATGTTTCTCTTGTTGAAGTAAAAGTATCGTATTTTTATTATCGACTTTATTTTTATTTACACTTTTAATTTACCTTGTATTTTTTTATCTAATTTAATATAGGTTTTTACATCTATTATTATTATAAATTTTATACCCAAATTTACAATCTCTTTAAATAAAGCCTTGTTATCTATGAGTCATTATTTAAAAAATCCAAACAATTTTTTTCTTATAATATTTGTATTCATACTTTCTTCTTTTTTTTTTTAGAGATGTAGATAGTTGGGTAGGCAGTCATAGATACACAGTAAATCAAAATAAAATTGTTTTTATTTTAATTGTTAATGCCGACGTTTCGACTTGCATTGTAAGTCTTCATCAGAGCTAGAAGAAAAGAAAACAAGCAAAAAGGTTTGACTGAATTGTAGAAAATATATAAAAAGCACACACCAAAAAACATAAGTATGAGAGAAAAAAAAAAAAAAAATGTATAAGAGTAAAGACAGTAACATAAAGGCAATATCTAAAGGCTATAAAGACAATACATAAAGACTATTAAATTAAGGTTAAAATGAGAAGAAATTAAAATGAGTGATAGTTACTTGAAAGCTAATGAGTAATTTCAACAATATAATTGGTAAACATAAATAAGTGTAGATACAAAGTTGTTGAGATAATGAGAACAAGTCTAAATACTTCACAGTCAACCATTCTTTATTTTATTTTTTTGGTATACTAAAAATATATAAATAATAGGAATTTCGACCATATTAATGACACTAAGTTCTATTTGGCAATGGAAGCCACAAAGTGGCCAGAGAGCCGCCGAACCGTCAATAGGCCCGGAGGGACCTGGTGTTTTTGCTGCCCGGGAGGAATCAAGATGTGCCACCAGACAAATTGGACGCTGATGTTTCTCTTATCTATGATAATGTCTATATCCCCTGATTGACGGCTACTTCTCCTTTTAATTCCCTGGATTCCTCTTGTCAAACTCTACCATCTCATTTTTTTTTTCCTATTCAGTTTTCCCTCATCACACTTATCACGAAAACATCTTTTATTTTGCTTCCTCATCCCTGTCCATAAAGTGACAGTATTAGATGTGACACACCACCTATAAGAACATCAATGGCCGGTTTAATTGTTATAAATTATGCATGATTTGTAAAAAAGTAACGCCCATTATTCGCGTTACTGGCGTAATTAAAAATGTTAATATTATGCTATCTTGTAAATGTTGTCCAACAAATAATAAAAACAACATTTACCACGTGCTGCATTGTCCATTTCACTCTAAGATATTCATTTTTTGTATGAATACATAGTATATAAAAAACATTGAAATGAAAATACTGGAACTTTAATAATTCTTAACATTTCCAGTATTTAATCGTTTATAATTAATAAATAAATAATTAATATGCTTGACTTAATTATATTTCTTTTTTTAAATTACTATTGCGGCTTAGAAGTCAGTTATTAACAAGATGAGTGATTTTTTTTATTATTTCATTAATTAATTATTATTGATTTAGTTCCGATGTTTACATACAATACTATTAAGCACATAAAGATTATAAGTATAATTTTATTATCTATTAAATTTTGAATATTTTCCTCTTAGTTTTTAAAGTTAAATATTTCATTTCATAAACTTCTTAATTATGACTAAGAAAATGAAACAGAGCACATCTCCTTTGATTTGAATTATTACAAAATATAGCATTATTTCATTCACTCCTTATTGCTAAACATTTTTATCAATCACCAAGTAATAGTAATAATAAAAGACTTATCGAATCCAAAGGCTCAATGCCGACAACTCTGACCACACACCGTTCATGTGTTTTTCTCCTTAAAGTTTTGCATCCGTAAAGAACAGAAGGTTGCGTGATAGTCTTTTAAACACTAATTTTTATATTTTTGGATAGTAGGTGCCAACTGAGTAGTTTTGCGATCGATAAATAACTATCATTTCCGGCTTTTTCTTGAATATTGCAGATCCTAGATACTTAAACTACTCTACATATTCAAATTTAATCCCTGATATATGCTTGACAAATTTTGAAACAGTTTTATTATATTCACCTAACATTACCAAATCATCAGGGTTAGTAGGAACAGGTCATTTATAACCCATTCTTAGAACTTTTTTGCGTACGCTTTACCTTCCTAATGACGTTTTGCAATACTAAATTTAAATTAAAAAAAAAAAAATGTCAAAGAAAATTAATCTCCCTTTTTTAAATCTGAAAGTACCTGAAACTTGTTGAAATAAAAAGTACGTATTTAGAGTCTAATGAATGTTTCGAACATGCACATCTTTGCTATACTGGCTAAATTCTTTCTCGATAAAAATATATAACAGTTTCTAACGGTTAATCTAATTCTAACCCTTTCGAAAATTAATATATAGCTAATGAAATTCGCCTTTGTATTCTAATTTTTTCTCTTATATTTGCCGAAGGGAAAATATTTGGTCGATAGTTGAACGAAATCCATACTGTTAGTTTTTTTTTTACATTAGTTGTAATTTACTCAGTGTTTTAAGTAAATCAGTTGGAATTGAGGTATGTAAATATTTTATGACGCGTTTGAAGGAGTGTGATACCACAATAGTTGCTACATTCTGATCTCGAGCAATTTTTTTGAATCGGTATAAGAATATATTCTTTTCATGCTTCGAGCATCTCTCCTTTGAGAGTAAATATGTTTTCCATCATCATCATAATCTAAATCCCTTGTACCACTACGCAGTGTTGGGTTATCATCTTGTTGAGTCTGGACCAGATTTCTCGTTCTTGTGTAAGCTCTCGTCTCCAACTGGATTCCATATTCCGTTTCTGGAACGCTTTTCGGACATGGTCCTCCCATGTAATAAGGTCTACCTCTTGGCCTCCTTCCCTTCACACTGTTCTCATACGTCTTTCGTGACCTAAGGACACGTCTAAAGCACCTCAGCCTATTCTCCTCCAGGATGGTTAGGTTTTCCAGAAATGAAAAAATATGTTTAAAAAAAAAAAAAAATTATGATCCAACATTATGGATGGATGATTACATGTTAAACCTGAAGACTTTTCAAAATTTATATTTAAAGTGAAACTAATTTCGAGAATTTCATGTTGTTTTGTATTAATATCTTATTAAATCCTAAATTTATTGTACCAGACTTTTTTGGGTGGAATATAAAAAAAAAGTTAAAAATAAAAGATTTTTAAATCCTAAAAATTGAATCACAATTCTCAAAGAGTACAAGCAGCCAAGCCATTAAATGTTATATTCTACTTATATCTCAGCATCACTGTTACGTACTCTTGCTGAACAAACGATGCGGAGAGCTATACACAAGAGGATATATTTTAATGAGATGGATTGTATAGTGACTAAACGAAAATTCAAGGTTAAAAACGGAATATGCTCATTATTTTTCTGTTGTATAGAAGTTCCTCTAGAACTCTTTAAAATCTTCTAAGTCCTTATGAATCGTCTATATACTGCGTCATAAACTTTATTACCGATCGACAATCTCAATTGACAAGGAATAGTTATATACGATAAAAATGATAGCCTTTAGTGAATCCAAGGCTAAAAGATCAGAAAAAAAATAGTCGGGCCTAGAATTTTAATCTATGAGATGAAAATTAAATACAGAAACTGCAATACACTTATTCATTTCTAGCTATATTCTCAATAACCCTGGCTGTAGTGAAGTCGTTAAGTCAGAATTGTGAAATTTTGAGAAGGGCACAGCAATGTTTTGATCTTATTCTAAAATTCTAAAAATATCTAGTAGTATTACTATACTTCTAAAGTTTTTATGTTTATGCAAAAAAAAAAAAGAAAAAATAGTAACACCAGTTTATTATTTTGAAGTTAGTTATATGTTTTTCTGAATAATGATCATATATGCACTCACCATGTCCTATTGAGAAAATAAATTCGGAAATAACAAGAAAAATCGACTTTTACATTTTTACAAATACCTTGCGCGAACAACCAGTTAACTCGACAAACGTTAATTTGAGGATATTCACGTACAAAAAACTAGCATTTCCAGTCCCGACTTCGCTCACTCTAATGAGTTAAGAACTTGACGATTTTAAGTAATAATGGAAGTTTTATTTATTTATCAATAAAAATTTTGTATTTTAGAAAGCATGCAAAAAAGATAAAATACATTTATAAGACGTCAGAATAAACAAAATATCCAGTTTAGTCTCCCGTTATTATGAGAGTGATTTGATTTTTAGGTTTCCAGTTTCGGAAGCCCTTATGTATTATTGACCGTGTAACAGTGAGTCCGAAGATCCTCTATACGTTTTTGTAATTCTGGCCTTACGATTTTTCAATTGTAATAGCAAAAGAAACTTTATTTGAAAATTTTAATAATTTGAATAGAAATAATAAATTTATATGAATTATTGGGATCATATGAATAAATACGATTTCTCCAATCGCTGGTCCACTGATCATAATAGCCCCAATGATATTTCCCCGCATAGCTCTAAATTTTAACCTGATACCAGTGCACAGACTAGTTGGAAGAACATAATAGTAGGTCTAATTTTTAATTTTAATGTATGAGTTGGTAATACATATTACTACAAACTTCACTGGAATCAATATGTCACATCATATATTTACGAATTTTTAATTTAAATAACAATTTAATTGAAAATAAGTAAATGTTATTATCAGTTACATGTTTTAGATACACACAGTAAGTACCATTGTAACCTCTCTTACAGAATGGCGCTCCCCACCTATTGGTCGATATAACTTCACTGAGAGTCACATATATATCGCTATTTTAATAACAATTTAAATGAGAATCTGTGAATTTTATTATTGCTTAAACTATGGAGATTATGTAGTCAAAATTTGGTATAGATTGGTTCAGTAGTTTTTGTGGTTATTAATCACAATTTGTAGCAATCAGACCTTTTAATTTTTCTAGTTCAAGGTTCGAAGCTAATTTCACTGTACTATTCGTGATTTGTTTGCATTTTTAACACAATTCATTAAAAATCAACCAGCAATTTTTATTTTTTGACTTATCTCAGAGCAGAAATGGACAAATTTCTTTAAACTTTAAAAATCCTATCTTACACAAAAGTTAATTATGTACAATTTTTAGTATATAACATTTTTTGATTGAATTAGCTATTTCTGCATTATAGATTCTTAAACACGACCAAAACTAACTTTTGTTAGCAAAATTCTTCGATGTTTGGCAATCGATTGTGGCTAAACGCCTAAATCAAATCAACCTTAACCAATTTAATTTTGTAAATAAAACATTTTTCGATTGAAATCATGTTTCTCATGTTTTTTCAAAAATCTTAAAAAAGTTGAAAACGTTTGAGTTTTTTTGCTCCCCAAACATTTCCCCTCATCAAATTTAGTTTCAGTTTTGATATTTTATTCTCAGGACCCAACTTAAAAATAAAATATCAAAAAACCTAAAAATTCACATTTTGCAAGGCAGAACCCCATTTTGCGGGTAATTCAACTGGACTAAGTAAGAACATTAGAACAATGTTGTGCATTAATGTATAGCCATTGGTCCTTGAAACGTGTGCGGATTTTCTAATTAATCAGATTGCTGTAAATTAGTGAAAATTACGATGACAGATTCCATTACCTACAGGTGAAGTTAGTAAAAGCGTATTAAAAATGGCTTGTCCTATCATATAATAGAATTGGTAATAAGACATACAGGGTTATAAATATGATAAACCCAGACATTGTAGTCACCAAAAAATTCATAATTTGAGTATCACGGAGGAGCTCAACTCAACCGATGTTTTACAAAGTAGATATTAAAATGAACTTTGGAGGCCCTATTTTTAAGGTAGGTCGGCTTATCAACTTCTTTATGACAATCACCAATTTCTTTTTTTCATACAATTGAAATTCGTAATTACGATTTCTATTCCACTCCAGATTTTATTAGAAAAGCCGCCGTTCTCCTGTTCCTCTTCGTCCCCCGAAGGTTTCCTTTCGGCCATATTTATGGTTGTTTTAAAGTAAGTCCTTACCCGTTGAACCCCCTCCCTCAGAGCGTAACAAATGTATATTATACCGCCGGTAGCTGACCGGTATGGGAATGTTTGAGGTGCAGCAATTAATCAGATTTCCAGGTCTAGGTGCTGGGGGCTGGTGGCCATTGTGGCTTCTGATTTACAACTTCCTTCACAGCTGATATTAAAAGTAGGACCGCCTATTTTTTGCTAGCGGCGAGACCCCAGGAAGTGGACTCACGGATTTATCTCGATCCTAGTCAAAGGTTTTTATATTTCTCATTTTTTCTTTCTTTTTCCTTTCACTTCTTTTTTCCATTTTTTTTCTTTTTGAGCCTACACCTCTAGCTGCCGCTCTGGCTAGGAAGAGGCTTTAGTGCCACTTAATAGGTTATTTTTTTACGTTCCATTCACCATTCTCATTCATAAGACATCTCCCCTTTAAACTTTTTTCATACAGATATTCCTTCAATAACAAGTTGAGAAAATAATATAAAATAAATAAAACTACCCTTACTATTAAACTATTATAAAACATATTTAAATATACAAAATATCATAATAATTAATTAATGGAGTTTTTAAATTATTATTAACTTATTGATTTTAATTTGACATTTCTGACATCCCAACTCATCCTATCACTGTCCTCACCGTGACACGTTTATTTTCAGTAAACAATGATCCCTTCATAGCTTCCCAAACACTCAAATCCCATATCCTAAACATTCAAGAATGGTGTCAAAAATGAAGAATCATTACCCTTCGTCGTAAACCTATGACTTCCTGTCCTATGGTATCCTTCAATGATATTCTACTAATTCCTGTTGAACAGATTCACTACCTAGGACTCCACTTGGACAAACTGCTCGTCGTTACAGACTACTTCAACATTTACTAGACAAACGTTCAAAGCTCCCAATTCATTACAAAAGACCTAGTTACATGACTGTGATTAGACCTATTTGGACGTACGGAGTTGAGCTTTGTGGCTCTACTAAACCATCCAATTTATCTCGAAACCAATCCTTACAATCCAAAATCCTTCGAAAAATCCTAAATGCCCCTTATTTTTTCACAAATAAACTTATCCATAAAGACCTCAATGTTCCATATGTTGTAGAGTTAGCCCAAACCAGATACCTATCTTTTCATAGTAAGCTCCATAACTACTCAAATCCATTAGTTTCTCAACTTGCTTCCCACTCCATTCCTGATAATCCTCAGAGACGTCTGAAAAGAAGATGGCCTAGAAATCTTCTAGTGTAAATGTTTTATTGAAATGCTACTGATGAGTAGTTCTTTTCAAGTTTTGACATGTTATTGTAATCTTTATATTTGTACAGTTGTAAATTTCAATAAATTGATATATAGAACAAAGAAAAATTAATATAAAAGGCCAAGCGTGTTGAGCATATGAAAACTGCACTAACGTCAAATGAAGGATTCTTATTTTTTTTTTTGTTGCTCTTCATCTAAAGTAGTCATACACCTAATTTTTCATCCCAACCCGGAAGGGAATAATGGGGATGACAACTTATAGCGTAAATATTCTTTTCTCGGTATCCATTTAATACATCTTTATGGAATTTGAATTATACATAACTATTCATAAATTAAAAATAATGTATATTTTTTAGAATTTTTGTGATATTGTAAACTGTAAAAAACGAGATGTTTATTTTTTTGGGGGTAGGTTTTAATACTAATCCCTGAAGCGACACCTACAAAAAAAAAAAATTATGTCTTCATTAGTTACCTATTGCATGTTAAAATTACGAAAGGTCGAAATGGTGGAACATAGATTAAAAAAATAATAAAATAAAAACCAATTAGGGTAGACATATTTGGACATAGGAAATTTAGCTTTGAGGCTCTACTAAACCATCCAATTCATCTCGTATACTTATATCGTATTATATTTATATCGTATACGTATAGAATCAAAAATGATCTGTTCCATGCTACAAATAAACTTATTTACAATGATCTTAATGTTTCGAATGATGCTGTTAGCGCAAACCAGATACGCACCTTTTCATAATTAATTCCATAGCAATCAAATCCCACTCTTTTTACGATAAACCTCAGAGGTGTCTGAAAAGAAGATGACCTCGGGACGGGTAGTTGCATTTCAAATCATGGACATATTACATTATAGCTAACAGTCCTCCAATTTACTTAATGTATTCCTTACAGTTGTAAATATCAATAAATAAGTTACAAAAAGAAAAAGTTCATTCATAGCCAAAGCACAGTAATTTGATAATATGCTAATGAGCGAAGTTGTTTGGGGATGAAATGATTCGCAGATATTAGGTGGATTGATAACGTTTCCTAGAAAGCGATTGTTCTTGAGTTTGGCACCCGTGACTGCTTTACGAAGTCCGTGAATTCCTACCTACCTTCTACACACTTCCTTATTATCCGCTCCTATCACAGTGATCGACCGTTCAGTTAATCATAACTTTTCCTATTCTCCCCTCTTTATCCAAACTGCCGGTGTTCTCCTGAAGAAACTACCCTAGGCCCCATCCTTTACACGGTGTATAAAGTTGGCATACCGACTTATCCTAGTACCGTTCTCTCCAAGTATGCTGATGACACTTGTGTGTTATCAATAAACAATGATCACTTCATTGCCACCCAAACACTCCCATAACATATTATAAACCTTCAGGAATGGTGTCAAGTATGGAGAATTAAAATAAATCCAAACAAATCACATCAAATAACCTTTACCTTTCGTCGTAAACCTACCACTTCTTAATATTCTTCAATGATATTCCATTGATCCTACTTGAACTGATCCGCTATCTTGGACACCATCCGGACAAACAACATTTACTAGACAAACGTTCATACCTCCCGATTAATTACAAGAGACTCATTTACATGACAGTAATTTGAATTTAAAACAAGTGATTGGTAATGAAATATATGGGCAATTCTTTCATCTTGTCAGAATTTCGACATTGTGATTTCATCAGAAAAAAGTTAGGTAAAAAAAAAAGTTTTTCTTCATAAAAATCTATATAAAAGTTTGCTAATGGTATTAGTGAAAATCCCTTCATGGAATGTAGTCTATATGCAGATTTATGATCATGATTAAAAACCATGAAAATGAGAAAAACTGAGACGGTGTAAGGGAAATAGAAAAATTCACAATTCAAATAATAAAATGTTTATAATTCAAAAGAATTGTTAATGAATATGAAATCAACTTGTCGATTAATTAAACATGTAAACATAATACTTGAAATCAAAAAATTAAAATGGTGAAAAATTATATTAAATATTTAAACTTGAAATCGAACATTAAATTAATATAATGAATATTATATTAAGGTGAAGTGGGGCAAGTGCGTCATATGGAGTGCGAAGTTCAACTTTAACTTAACATAAAAAATCAGCTATTAATGCTAGGATAATATTATTTGTTATATTGCAAACGTTGAACTATACTCTTTTCAGCAATATAGTTGATTTTCCTGATATCCTAAAAATTATTATCCTTGCAAAGGATAATCAATTTCAAGTCCCATTCACGCACTTCCCCCACCTAAACGGGGTAAGTGCATAAATCTCTTGTAAACTCCTCAGCAGTGAATTGATTCTTTGATAGGGTAACTGCAAAAATAAGCAACTCCCAGAAATCATTTTACTCCTTGAAATTAAAAAAATACAGAAAAATACATACAATACAATTTTATAATTTTAACTCATTCAACTTTACACAACACCTAGATCAACAGGTTAAACTATGAAAATTCCTAGAGAGGTTATCTTCTATAGTAGAGCACCCTAATATGTTAGGTTTGGAGGGTTTGAAGTTCTTTCTACATACAAAACATGGCAATTGATGTAACAAAATGACAATAGAAATTATGGCGGACTAATGCACTTACCCCACCTTACCTTATAGTAATATAAATAGTGAAAATATATTTTTTTAATCTTATTTCACTTACAGTTTTTCCTATTGTAATCTATTTCCCTCACTTCTGTTGTGAGGAAATAGAATTTTTTGAGTGTGATTTAAGTTGATCTTCACTACATGGGAAACATATACTTCAATGCAAAGAAAAGAAGAATAAAACTTACCTTCTTAGAAAAATCACTAGCTGAGGGAAATAGAATTACAAATGACGCGATTCGAACGCTTGATTTGACACAAACTTGGGACAACTGACTAAGGAAATTTATTGTAAGTTCGGTTATACTCAGTTTAGCGGGAAGCTTTTGTATTGTTGCCAGCCAGAAATATAATGGAATGAATTTTGGTTATGCTTTGGCGAGATTTAAAAAAAAAAAAAAATTACGTTTAAGAGGTAAGTACATTGTACCTACTTGTTACAGTTGGTTTGCAAGAACTTCCATGAAGAAACAACAATTGCTTCGAGACACAAATTCTCATGTAATAGTAGAATGTAGAATGAATAAAATAAATAAACGAGCTAAATTGTTTGTCTATACCCTAATATAATTTGTACAATTATGTATAAAAACAAAAGTTTTAACTTTTACATTTGTGAAAAGTTTGAAATAAAACCTACGAGATGTTTTCAATGGTTCCAAAATGAAACATAGCTAAAAAAAAAAAAAAAAAAACAGCCGAGCAGCTGGGACGACATTCCCTGAATCGGGAAAAAGCGGACGAGGAATACGTGGAAAAAACGGCTTTGCAAAGCTGAGCTGGAACTTGAAAGGTATTTTAATCTCCATGATCCGCTGAAGGGGAGGGGGTCTGGCTCGCCTTAATGTGGCCATAAAGGCCCTAAAACAATCATCCGCAGCCTTTTGACAATGCTTTGACTTCTACAATCCAATTTGAACCGGATCAGCCCACACCCGCTCCTGATTGTCTGTAACGAATTCACTTTGTTCTCGTCCCCATTTTCTTGGCCAGTTAGCCACATCGATCCGGCCTAATCAAGGAATGCTGCATCAAACCTTTTTTTCACTAAGCGACTTATTGAAGGGTTGCCCAAAGTGGTCGTGTACGAATGTAAACTTTCAGAAGAATAGTCTTATGAAGACAAAAATATATAATTACATTCCAGAATCACAAAACCAATACACTTCTGTTTTTAATCACCTGCCTTGTCAGAATAGTGTTTCTTCTGTTTTAAGTATTTATTTTATCTGATATTGTTTGTAAAAGTAAATAAAATTTAATTTCCTCAGAGTGAACATATTATAATTACAGCATTGACATTTCATTTCTTTAGACATATTTATAATAATTTATGTGTAATATTCATAAAAGTCGTCAAAATATTTCAATACGATGATAAAAAAAATAAATTAATTGAATACTATTATCTGATTTTTTAATCAAATAAATAAATAAATGAGGATATCTACAAAGAAACAACGAACATAGAGATAGAGATAAGAATTAAGAGACTGAAGTTCTATGGACATATGGTAAGAATGCCTGAGGAAAGACTTAATAAGGCTATTTTTCAGAAAATTTGGGATTACAAGAGTGCACAAGGATACATAAAACATCTAAAAGAGGAAACCAGCAAACTGGGGGTTGAGGACCGTGACTGCCTTGATAAAGAAGAATATAGAAGGAGGGTATGGCCTGGAAAGAAGAGAGGAAACAGAGGCAATCAGAAAGAATGGATATGGATGATGAGAAGGAACAGAATTAGAAATCCATCTTCGTAATATTCGCGTGGTCTCTATGGCCTTTTCGTGACAAAAAAAAATAAAAAATTTGACTTTAGCTTAATCTTTTTAAATTTTATTCTAAAAGAGGCCAGATTCAATAAGAACTATTAATTTTAGATTATATTATTATAAAAAATAGGATATTTAAGGCGTTGAATTCCAAACCCAGTCAAGTAAATGTTTTTAAAAATTTTCACAGCTGGTCGATAAAAGAAAAGGTCGGGATAGATTAGGATGAGGCCAAATATTTTGTATGGCTATTTTCAATGTTATTTAACTACTTATAGAATAAATTCTTTCATCTAAAGATAATCTTGTAGAAAAGCTATCCAAAAAAAAAAAAAAAATCTAGAAATTGGACGTGGCTGGTTTTGGAATTCTACACCCCAATTCGTCATGTTGTTTTATCATTCTTCAATTGAAGTGTCTGGCCAACCAAAATATTTTTACATTAAAGACAGTTGTAGGAACACGATGGTGTTGTTTTTTAGTCCTAATTTTCGTGATTTCTTTTTAAATTTTCGTCGATATCAGAATGTATTTTTTTCTTGGTGGACCAGACTTTTCAAGGTTTATATTTATATTAATAATTTTTTTACGGATTTGTCTTTTAATCATTAATCTGATCATTTAAACAAAATTTTGATCAATTTTATTATTGCTAATGATTCATAAATATTTAATTTCAGGCTATTTTCTACTTTATGTATTATTTAAATCATTAGAAAAAATTAAATAATTCAAAACCAATCCAATTTTTTTTTTTTTTTATGACCAGATAAAATTTTCCAATAATTCCATTCTTAATTGTTTTCCAATATGAACAGAAAAAACAACCAATCATAGAAATAACCCAAAAGTTTGAACTACCTCCCTCTTTCCACTTCCCTTTTACTCTTGATATCTTTCAGAAGTCCGTTTGCCTCCGTTGGTGAGATGTGATTGAGGTGAGTGATTTTTGATTTCTTGTCTTGCATTCTTTAAAAAAAAAAAAAAAAAAAAAAAATATATATATATATATATATATATATATATATATATATATATATATATATATAATCTATGCAGCAAAGTGATCATGTTTTGACTTCTTTTTTTTTCTCACTTTAATTTTTAATTCAAATATATTTTATTTTTCCCTGAAATATTTGTTCACCCATAAACAAATATCAAAAAACTATATGTTTTATTTATTTATATTCATGAAAATGGAAGCTAGATCGTCCATTATATTTTTCATTATAAATATTCTTTAAAAAAATTATAATAAGTATATCTTTTTAAGAATACATAATAATAAACATTTTATTAAAATGTGTAGTAAAATAAAATAAAACACGATTATCATGGGTATTGATCATTGTATTTTACTTTTTTCAAGCTGTTAATTGAAATAACTATTTTCCGTATTCACTTTTATTTTACTTGAGGTACACATGATGGTATAGAAGGATCAATAAAATTAGGATTAATGAATTAATTGCCACTTCTATTGGAATTGCAACATTCTATTGGATATTATTATATTATGTACTATTGGAATTCCAATAGAAGTGGCAATTAATTCATCAATCCTAATTTTTAATCAAGTTCTATTTAAATCTATTCACAGATTTAATTAGTATCTAGATCAAAGGTTACGTTGTTTGTTACTATAAATAGAACAATTATGTACAAACTACGATTTTCTTTCAAAATTATTCTAACGTTCCTATACAACAATATCAACTTCAGGAACCATCTTGGACACCAAAAGAATTTAAGAGAATGGTTACCGGTATTGTAATTATTATGTATGTACTTCCGATGCACTATAATATTGATAACAGCCCCTGACCATTGAAGATTTAGCAGAGCGGAGGATGAAGATACTCTTGTAAGCCCTTGCACGGAAGTAATGGGTTCTAAAAGCGGACAAATGGCAATGGATTAGTGTCCGGTTACCCCGAGGGAGATAGACATCTGGAGCTGCGGAGGATAATTACTTTCATATATAGTCGGGGAGTACTCCCTATCGCCGCTCTGCCATCTGCCTTCAATCAGGGCTCTTCTCCGGTAGCCCTCTGGTAGCCCGGTCTTCGCCTGTTCTCCGCCCTTAGCGGATTTCATTGAAAAAAGGGTTTGCTGTTCCATTGTAACTAAATATTGGGGTGGAAGCATTTGATACCAATATTGATTGAACTTCGACATTAAAAATCTTACACAATCAATTTTAACTGAAAATCCTATCGGCAAATGATCATTATGGAACGTAGATTATTGTTTTTGTTTGTTTGGAATACGGGTATCCAACAGGCGGATTCGAGTCGATAAGGTTCCAGAATGATCAAGTACTTGACTATCCAGCCCACTCGGCCATAAAAGGCCACCTAATACACCAAGGTATTTTAATATCAATATCTAAAACGATAGTACATAATACGGAGCCTAAAACGTCTGAGACACATGTGTTAATAGTCAATGCTGTTCTGGTCGTATCCTAATATATTCGATAAGTTTGTTTCTATTCCCAGCTGCTACAGACTGATAAGTCCGAGACGTGTTTTATACGTCTTGTTCCAGAAGAATGTCCTCTTTTTGACTCGATGTTTTCGAAATGCACTATTAACCATATATCCTGCTGCTAGTTTATTTTTATGATATAATCTTAAGAAACTGCTCGTTTTCGACTTCTCCAACAACTAGACAAACGTTCAAAGTTCCCAGTTAATTGCAAAAAAGCATATTTAATTGACAGTAATTAGACCCATTCGAACGTACAAACTTGAGCTTTGGGGCTTCAATAGACCTTCAATAGACGTTTCCAATCCTTAAGACCCAAGACCGTAAAATCCTCTTTGCACGTTAACATGTCACAAATTAAGTTTATTACATATACCTACATACGTATTACAGATTACAGATACATACATACATACGTTGCAGATTTGAACCAAACAAGATACCTATCCTTCTATGACAAGATACATACCCACTCAAATCCACGTCTTTGTCCACTAAACAACTTGCACATGTCACTCGATCCCCAATAACTCTCTAAGGCGTCTGAAAAGAAGATATCTTTAGGCTCTAAATGCTAGAGATCAAATTTTGGGAACTTTATGGCCCAGTGAATTGGTGCGAGGGTCTCAGCGCGCTCGATAGTGACAGTCGTGGGTTCGAATCCCACCTGGGTGGATTAAACATTTATTTCGTGGAGGACTTACGAATGAATCTTGAACTTCCCACTCTGGCTAAAATAGGTTGGTAACCTGCAGGATAACCCGTCCTTCCTGCCCTAGTTAGAGTACATAAAGACGTCAAGCCCCAATAAACAAAAAAAAAGATCTAGGGACTTTCTAACGTTCATCATTTATTGAGGTCCTACTAATGGGTAGTTCTTTACAAGTTATTGGCATGCCATTGTATTCATTTTACCGAACATTTAATTATTGTATATATTGTATAGAGTTGTGAATATCAATAAAGAACATGTAAAAAAAAAGGAAATAATGCTAGATTTTGTTTTCCTTTCTGTGAGAATTATGAATTCATTTAAAAAAAAAAAATATATTACTATACAATTTTCTCATTGTAATTTAGTGAAGATATTTGGTAACACTTATTACATTAAGAACCCTACTCAGTGAAAAAGAAAATCTTCACCGGCAAGTTTCCCTTTGTTTCGCCCTTTGAAAGAGCTTCGCCAGTCTCTTCCTCAATATCCCCCCGACAATGCAAACTTTGTCCATTAGTGTTCCTAATGATGGCACTCCCTAACAAGGGAGCCCAAATTACCCTTAAGTAGGCTGGAGGGGGGTGGAGTCTTGAGAATTAGCAATCGATAATGAGGTTCTTTCGACTTGGATCTCTCACTCTCCATCTCCCTCCTCTTCCCGCCCCCTCTCTCTCTTACTCTCTCCCTTGTTCCTCCATAACTTTCGTCTTGGTACATCTCCTCTCTCAAGCCTGTTTCCATAGAAACGGATCCCTTGGGCAACTCCGCCATCTTAATTAACATGGAAACATACATTTCTAAGAAGGGGTTTTATTATTCTGGACTGAATTGTCGGGTTAAGGTCATTATCACCTCAACAATCTGAGACTTGAATTTGTTTTAAATTTTATTTTATTCAGTAAATATGAAATTGTTGTTATAATATTTTATGGACATGGTATTCTAAATGTAGAGAAAAAAATAGCCAGAAAATAAATGAATAAAAGTAATGAAATTTATTACTTTTATTAAAAGTCTTTAAATGAAACATTCAGCAATTTATAATAAAATGACAATTGTAAGATGCCTGAGGTCATAAATGAGTGGTAAAGTGTGAGGATGATATAATTGAAAACTAATAAAATAATAGAATTAATATTATGATGTTAATAGTCGTAAAAACTACAAGGTGTAGTGAAAAGGAGTGGTGGATTTTAAGGTACAGGGTTTTAAAGACATCGCAGCAATGATAGTAGCTGGTGATAAATGGACCCCGCGCGGGAGCAGGGGCAAGACAGTAGGAATACCGAATAAAACCATATGTAGCAAATGATAATATAAAATAGAGTGCTAAAATAGAGAAAAAATAAATTAAATACAATCATTTTAAATATACAGGGTTTCGAAGAAAGTAGTGACAGTGGATATAATAAGGTGTTTGAATAAAAAAATACTATTAAAAATTTTGAGATAGTGTTCCTGATCAGCATTTGTTTTATACTTATTACCGCAATTAATGCACAAAGCTTGGTCGCGCACTCAGAAGACATCTCTACCGATACAATTATCAACGGATCTGGTTATTTGGCAATTCCATGCCAGTGAATATTGCTATCTTATTTATCCTTTATCCTAGTGTCAGGTGAAAGCAGCACATCGCAAGTTCGCAAAATGGTTTCACGCGTTCGAAAATAAATTACGTCAGTGTTTCCGCAATTTATTTTACACTTTTTATATTTTATTTTTACTTGTGATAGAAAGAAAAAAAAAAAAAAAAAAAAACTTTATTATGGGACTAGGACTAACACAACAAAAATTACACCATTAAAGATAAAATGGTGCTATCTACGATCCTTAAAATGGCTAAGCTGTAGTTAAAAGTACAAAAACATAGTTTTAAAAATAAAATAAAAAAAAAACCTAACAAATATAAAATAAATAAAAGAAATATCTCAGCTAAGACACGGTGGACCCGTGTGAGGGTTAAGGAGCTTTGGCAACGCTGCTCCCCCTCCTCTCGCCAGAGCCATGTGCCATCAGCCAGCGCTCAGATTATAAATATTTTATTTTTTTTTAATGTCAATATTTTTGATTCCTTTGCTAAACACAAATATTTGTTTACCCCTTTAATATTTGATAGCTTGGAAATAATTTAGTCTTCACCCACAAGTATTGCTGTGATTTAAATGCATTGCATATTTTTCCTGCACAACTAAAACATTATTATCAAAATAAATATGTTTTTAGGTATTTGGGATCAATTTGAGTTATTTTTATTTTGCATAATTTGCCGTAAATACATATTTATATTAATTTTTCGTCACATAAAAAATCGTGCATTATTTTTGCAGCGATTAACACAATAGTACTCTCGTTTGTAGGGTAATTTGACCTATCCACTCCACGGCAACCACCGAAATATTAAATAGTTAATTACACAGATGGATAATTCATGCCAGGTTACCCAAACGCCAATTCAGAAAAAATAATTGTGAGTTTTAACGAGTTACCCTAAGTAAACAGAAAATCTGCTCTAGCAGGAGTCAATTTGGCGAAAAAGCATCAAAGTAGGGTGGATGAAAGGATCTAATCTTGGAAGGACGACCTCTGGCTGTTGCTAGTAGATGATTGGCCAAGAGCAGGTGCCGGGGCTACTGAAATCAGAGATAAGTCGCGTGCGTGGGCCACGTGGCTCTCACGTGCCTCTTGTGGCTTCCTCTTTGTGTGCCAACATCAACTAATCATTTTGCTCTATTAGCCTATCCGGCTTCACTGCTTCACCAGGACCCTAATTATCAGCTCTTTTATATCCTCTCTTCGTTTTTCTGCTTAACTTACTCCTTGTTAGTGCCATTAGTGTTGTTCAAATATTATATATGAGGCAATTTGTTTCCTTTTCCTTGTAAAACCCAGAACCTTTGTGATAATTATGCCACTTTCAACCTTCGCATATATTATTTCTACTATATTTGCTGGATGGAGGTCCCTTTATTCCGCGTTGTGAACTCTTGTTTTAATATTTCTTATACAAAGCGCCTACTTATTATTTTAGTTTTAGTCTTTTGGATATACGTTAAGATTTATTTTGATGAGGTGTTTGCTGGCTGTGAACTAATGAAGATGTAGGCAGTTGGAATTAGCAGTCATGGAAACGCCATTAAAATATAAATTTTAATTTATTGTACAGACGTTTCGGGCTACAATGTAAGCCTTCATCATGGCTAGAAGAAAAAGGAACAAAAAGAAATGAAAAAAAAGAAGTAGTGAATTCTAAAAACATAATAAAAGAAAAATGGTATGTAAAAAGTACATGTTTAAAAAAAAGAAAAATAAATAGAAATAAATAAATTAAATATCTTGTCTTTATTAAGATAGTAAAGATGAGTAAATATCTTGAGTATTATATTAGTAAATATGAAATAAAGTGTAACAGTAAGTAGATAAACAATATAATTGATACATAAATACATGAAGTATAACAATTAGATAGTGCATTTCAATAAAAGAATGATGGGGCACAAGTAGTAACAAACTATGTACTTTTAGTTTATAATACTATTCATATATTGGTATTATAATTGTTTATTTATTTCTTTTTTTCTTTCTTTGTTTAGAAATAATAAAATTCACGCTCTTTTATTTTTGTCATATCATTTTTTGTGTTTTTTCTATACCTGATGAAGCCCTGCATTGAAGGCCGAAACGTCTGCACAACTAATTAAAATTTATAATTTAATTGATATACTCATGATACTTTTCGGAAAAAAAATCAAAATTAAGTATAAGACAAAAATTAATGGCCTATTCATATTTACTAAAACCTTTATGGACCTACGCACCACAAATTTATGGAACTGCTAAACAGACACATTTAAAAAGATTATAAACTTTTCAAACCTTGTCACGTTAACAATAAAACTATAAAACACTGACCTACAAATACCAATAGCCATTGAATACATAAGGACACACTAAAGACTGTTTCATGAAAAATTTAAGGGTAATCCAAACTAACTCATCAATAGTATGGCCACATCTTTCATGCCGGAGAAAACCAGAAGGAGACTGAAAAGAAACTGGATGTGAGAACTACTTTCATAAAGTAAACCAAATACAAGGGATGCCATTGGGCACGATCTCTCCTCATTCCTAGCATGTCAATTTTTATTTTATATTATGATTTCAACACTGATTGTCAAAAATGTTTTTGACAGGTGTGTATTTAAAAATAAAAGTAAATATATATATATATATATATATATACGTAATATTTGTCGCTAGGACCTTTCGTTTAGGAGCTATATCAGTTTGAATGAAAAAAGTCACGTTTGTAGCCCCTAACTTTCAGTCATCTTTGTTTATTTCGAATAATAATTAATTTAAATTTAATTTAATTATTAATTTAAGTAGTTTGATCCTTTTAATTCTAAAATGTAAATTCGGAAAAAAACTGTACATTTTGGATAGACATATCCAAGATCTATTGTTTTTCCCAGTCAGAGAGAAATTGTGTTTTTGTAATATCCTTTTTTGGAATGTAATAATAGTAAGTACCTACTAATCATAATAACTTTACGCGAGAGGTAATAAGTTTTTGTTGTTGTTTTTTTTCTATTTATTTCCTCCTCATCGATGGAGATATTTTCCCTTATTAGGAGCGGGAAAAGGGGGAAGACAAAAAATGAAATGAGTTTTTAGAGAAGAGGATCTGTGATTGATAGCGTTCACTTGAGGGAAGAAGCCTTTGATTAGAAGCCTTCGCCAGAGAGCCGATAGGGACTTGATAATTCCCATGAAAATAGGGACGAACCCCTAAAATAGGGACTAGCCCCTAAACCGAGTCTCTCTCGTTCACTCTCTCCAGTCCCCTGTGTAATTAATAAAGCTAAGCTTGCCGGAGGGGAAAATAGAATTCATTACCCAGAGTATAGCGGGAGGAAGGGGGGGGGGATGGTTCAGGGATTACAGGGCCCCACCACACTGATAATATGGAAACTCCCTTCAGAGGTATACTTCCTCCCAGCAGCCGTCTTTCATAAACCACTGTTAAATTAATATTTATGCCTACATAAAGCACCACGATTTCCAGTGATATTTCCTGATAATTTTAGCCACCAAAGCTGGTACATATTAACGCACGATGATAACATTGAATCCTATTCGGGACAAGTACTCGCAAATACCTTGCTTTCTCAAGCATTAATTAACTTTCAGTTCATTTAAATCGATTTTTTAAAATTCGACAAACTAAGGACATGCTTTGACTTAAAACTTACTTACTCCAGGAAAATTTATCAATAGTAAAATTTACTAATTTTCAATTAATCTGTTATTAAAAAAGCGGTAAAATGCGGATATCAGTGAAGTTTGAAAATTGACCGACAAGCTGCATGTGCTATTCTAGATGAGTGGTTACAAAGGTACGGTGTAATATTCAGCTTGAAATCGATTACAAAATTTATTTATCTGGATCCCAGTTGTTTTAAAATCGACCGATATGTTGCATTTGCACCATTCTGCAATAGAGTTTACAATGGACTACTGGACCCATCTGTACCATATTTTAACATTATCATTTTCATAGTCCTAGAAAGGTTTAGAAATAATAATATTTACAATATTAAATATTAAAGTCGTGTGGTGGACGTTGTCTCCTCCGCATTGGAGCCTTCCTCAAATGTAGAACATTTGACCGAGTCTGGCACCCAGGACTGCTTTACAAACTCCGTAAATTCTTACCTTCTACATATATCCTTATTATCCGCTCCTATCTCAGTGATAGAACTTTTAAAGTTAATCATAACTTTTCCTATCCCTCTCTCTTTAACCAAGCAGTAGGTGTTCCTCAAGGAAGTATCCTAGGTTCAATCCTCTACACGGTGTATACAATTGACATCCCTACGCATCCTAGCACCACCCTCACCACGTATGCTGATGGCACTTGTGTGTTATCAGTAAGCAATGATCCATTTATTGCCTTCCAGACACTCCAATCCCATATCATAAACCTTCAAGAATGGTGTCGAAAACGGAGAATCAAAATAATTCCAAATAAATCCCATCAAATAAACTTTACCCTTCGTCGTAAACCTATGACTTCCTGTCCTTTAGTATCCTTTAATGATGTCCCATTAATCCCCGTTAAACAGATCCGCTACCTAGGACTTCGTCTGGACAAACGTCTTACTTGGAATCCACACACAAGACTAAAACCCCGTTGTTTTCGACTACTTCAACATTTACTAAACATACGTTCAAAGCTTTCAATAAATTAAAAAAGACTAATATACATGACTTTGATTAGACCTATCTGGACCTACGAAGTTGAGCTTTGGGGCTCCACTAAACCATCCAATTCATCTCGTATCCAATCCTTACAAACCGAAATTCTTAGAAAAATTCTAAATGCTCCTTAATTCGACACAAACAAACTTATCCACAAAGGTCTTAATATACCTTACGTTTCTGACTTAGCTCAAACCAGATATCTATCCTTTCATAGCAAACTCCACCATCATTCAAACCCATTAGTTTCACAACTTGCTTCTCGTTCCATTCCAGATAACCCTCCGAGGCATCTGAAAAGAAGATGGCCTCGAGACCTCCTAATATAATACTTCATTATATAGAACCTTTATAAGTGCTACCAATGGACTACCCCATTATCTGCATGAGTTTCTTAATAGTCACTGTCCACCTGGATTCCTTAATCATCCAACAAAATATAAAAAATTTGATGTAAAATAATACTTTTGTCTAATCTTGTCTAATCTAAGCTTTTGTGAAAATATAATTAAAGAAATAATGCTAAATAGCATTCTTCAATACAAGATTATTCTCGATAAAGAAATAAAAGGGTATGTGGCAGCTCGAACTAAAGTATAACATAAATCGGTATCGTAACCAGAATTTACTGAACCAGGGGCAACAAAACTTTGTCAAAACTTTGACTCTTTGCCTTTGTTATATTAGTGCTTTGCTATTTTTATGTCCTTTGTTACTAAAAGCCTTGCGTTATTTGATACAAATTTATCAAAATAAACAATATAAAATTTCTCCACCACCCATAAAAATCTCAATGGAAAACTCACGTGCATTCTTTCCAAAAAGATCTTTTTTTTCTTTGCAAAAGTGATTTTCGGCATTTTAGGAGTAAACAAATAAACAGTTGAAAAATGGTGTGTCTTGGTGGACAATACGTGAGAGACTGGGGAATTGAAGGGTGGTAGGGAAAAGTGATCAAAACAAAAGTGAAGTATTTGAGTGAAGCAAAAAGGAGAAATTAATCCGATTAAACAATTCCATGAGAAACAAATGCGATCGAAAGTTCGTGCAAAGGGAAGACAAAGACGAACTCATTTATGAATAGGAGGAAGGAGGAATTCCCGTAGCTATTTTTAGGTTTTTTTTTGCCTGCACAGAAACTTAAAAAAAAATCAAATGTCAAATGCTTCTATAATTACTCTTCAAAACACGTAAAAATTGATTCCAAATGCCTCAAAACATACATTTTGATGATATTAGATTTTTCAATTGGCTAGGAGAAATATAAAAATGCACATATTTCACAGCCACATATTATTAAGTCTAAATTTAGATCAACTTTTGAAAGAAAATTGAAATTTAAATACCTTAAATGAGTTCATACAAATCTCCACACCTGTCGTAGGAATGAGCCAGGTCGTTACAATCGGTGAGTTCATGTCTGAAATAGTGGGGTCATTTTCGTATACACGATTTTTCTATAAGTAAAAGTTTTTTTTTTTTTCATAAGTTACGTCATAGGTAAGAAAGACTTTTTATTTATTTTAAAGACATAACTCCTATTAATCTGTAATTATCTTCGACATATTTCGGAGTACACTGCTCAATCTTCAGGATAACTGTGATTTCTTTCACATAGTCATTAGTGCATGTCCTTACAGACCCTCAACTGAGTTGAGTTGAGGGTCATTAAGGACAGTTATCCTAAAGATGGAGGAATGTACTCTAAAACATGTCGAAGATAATTAAAGATTAATAGAAGTTATGCCTTTAAAAGAAATAAAAATTAAATCTCCTTCAATAAATAGTTGATTGAAAGACATTATTTAATATGGCTCTAATCATAGTCATTATAGAATTTATTGTGTAGGGATAAAATAGAGCTTTAATTGTATTATAGGATGTATTTTCGTATTGAAAATTTACCAAATTTTTTTCACCACTGACGAATAACAATGAAGGATGACATGGGTCCGGTTCATTGGTAAGGTCAACCAACTCATCCTTCGAGGGTGTTGAACCCCAAGGGTTTTCTTCAAAGAGGAAAATGGACTTTGGACTCAAACTTAAGTTCATTCACCCTTAGCAGGTCAACTAAACCCTACCTTCAATAATTATGCTAGTACAAGAACAGGGAATCGTAAATCAACTTCGCGTATGATGAATCCCGTAAACATTGGAATAAGAGAGTATAGAATTAGATCGTATGTAAAATAATAAATAAATTAAGGCCTAGCGAACCCGAAGTATGTAATGTGTTGTAAATTTGTGTGTAATGAACCCGAAGAATGTAAAATAATAATGATAAAAAAAATTAAGGAGGGTTAAAAAACATATAATAATGTCTTCATTCTTTTTTAATGTACCCGCGAAAAATTGAAATACATATTTTTGAAGATCTGGAGTTTGAACAACATACTTTATCGATTGAAAACGTGGAAAAAACCTCCGATTTCGGCACTAACTTTTTAAAAAAACTCAGCAGCAGTAACACTGTATAGCAGTGTTTTTGTTTGATAATATCTAGTGTGTGACGTTTTTCTTTTAATAAATTGACCTGGTGAGATATAATCATTTAAACTGTTTAATAATCATGCAGTATTTTCTATGTCTGAATTGATGGCTTATTTTTCTTTGAATGGAATTTCTTGGTCAAAATTATTTTAAGGATAATTTTTTTTCCAGTCTACACGTCCTTAATCAGTTAATGAATGGAAGTTTAGAAATGAGATTTGACTGCAAGGGAAGCAGAAATGTACTTTGATCTGGTAAATTCGAAGGTGATCTAGGGATTCAATAGTGGTTTCATTAGTGGAAACCTGAAGTAAACTACAGCATAATAGTAGGGATCTGTGGTTATGGGATGAAGGGGCTTTATGCGGATCATTGGAAATTAGATAGGATTCTGTTAAGGATTCTTATGGAAAGAGCTATTCGCCTCTCTGAAATCTAAAATGGAGGTATGACAGAGTAATACATACCTTAATTGAAGTTGTATCCTGCGTCCAGGAGGTTTGTGGCTGAGATTGAGATAGGCGACGAATCTTGTTGATAAGATGCGTGAGACTACTGTTAAGGAAGATGAACGGATGCTGTGGTAAACTGGTATCCGACAGAATGGGAAAGTAGGTTCAATTTTAGGAAATATTTCAAAATTGTCGATTTCTGGAGCCTGTCTTTAATGTTTCTGTTTTCAAAAGATTACTTTTGGTTTCACATGGTTTTGTATGACCCGGAGTATCCATAACTGACAGCGTGGTCTTCCTCGCAAACAGCACATTTTGTCTTGTTTCCATGCATAAGGGTCAGCACATTTTACATACCTTAGTAGCAATAAGACATAGCCTACTTCTAATTCTGAAACCTTGCGCATTGCAGTCCTACAGGTATTTATTTTGATAGATCGAACTCACATTTGAGTAAGCTAGACGTATTACTTCAAAAATAGAATTGTTGAGTACTAATTTAGAATATATTAGAAAAATTGGACGCACTATACGATATCTTTCACTGTAGATTAGTAAGAGAACCCGTAATTGACACACAAAGACCACCCTGACAATTAAATAACACTTTAAAAAGAAAACGCTATGTATATGTACTTACAATATTCTTACTTGTACACTTTAAGAGATGTCCACAACATATAAATCATTCAAATAAAATGGCTATAAAATCGATTGGACGAGGAATCTAATTGTAAATTACCACTTAGGATAGGGTAATGCTGAGCAATGTTCTCACACATCATTTTCTTTAATATATATCTCGATACACTCGGTGCTTTTGGTTAGGTAAATGTAGCATTTATTTTTGAAAAATATATATTATTATAATTTCGGTGTAATTTTTATTGAGGAATGTTGTAAATATGGGTATGCGTGTAACCTCTCTCTTGTGGCTATGGGAGGTGCTGTCGATATGTGGCGAGAACTGTCGATAGGGCCATTGCAATTTGCAGTTGGAACCATTATTTCAAGTAGTGTGGATGCAGCGTGAGTTTTTATGTAAATTGTTGATTATTCTGGACTGCGGACCTTTGAGAAGTATGTAGAATGGTTATTTTTTTATTTTATTTTTTTTCATGCTCTTATGTTTAGTTAAAAATAATTTCACAGTGATGTCCAGAAAGTAAAGATCTTAAGCTACATTTTGAAGCACACCTTTAGTTACTAACGCTTTTAGGTTACATGTGAAAGAGGTCATCTTTCTTAGATGACGTTAGTATTAATACGGACACCCTCCATTTCTTCGAAAGCTTCTAGTAAAATATCTCTGATCGACATACCTCCTGTTTCCAGAATTAAGAAGATAACCACTAAGACCAAAGGCCTTAAAAAAAAAGAAAATTCGACCCAAGCAACGATACGTTTTATCACGGAACTCATTAGACTATAATGAACCTCCCCTTGAGGACAGGGATGATGATACCAATCTAGATTTCAACGGTGGGGATAAACCAGACCTAAGCGATGCAACATGCATCTTTTGTGATGGAATGTTCTCTGAAGAGGTGGGGGTGAAATGTATTATGTGCCAAATGCGAGTACAATTTGGATTGTGCCGGGGCTAAATGAGCCAGTTATGTTTGCGATTTCTATAAATCCTTTCTTTTCCTGTAAAAAAATAACCTTCCTACGATTTTATACAGTTTTTTGTTTTTTAATTATTTTGGTGTTTTTTTCGAAGAGCTTTCTGTAAATCGTTGTTTTTAAAATGACATAATTGATGTTAATCATTGTTTTGCCTTCTGACATTTAGGAAACTTGTTATAGCTGTTAATGAAAGACAAAAATCTAGAACTTTTCAAATTCACAGTAACTTTAAATAAAAACAAAAGAGGGTAACAAATTAAGCCCTTATGTGGACGATAATCATATGCTAGTAATTGATAATCATCTGTTAGTCATAAATAGACTCGTTATGATTTTTGGAAAAAACATTAGAGGTCATCTTCTAGTTTTATTTGGCTTCCATGACTTGAAATCCGCCAAAATTTACTCCTCTTATAATTTAAATTAATTACAATTAGACTCCTGTATTCCCATATATCTTGTGATTCTCTATTTGCTTTGATAATTTAGTAGTCACTAATCTTATATTGGTATTTTTGATATAGTAGGTGTTCACGGATTGCATGATATAAAAGAAATAAAAAATCACTTGTTGAAACATATTTTGCTTAACGCCTTGATGTTGGAGGACGAGTTGCTGGTGGATTTACGGTAATTTATTAAAAATGCATTTTGTATTACCTCATATGCTTATGTATTGTATTATAAAGACCTAGTAAAGTAATAAATACAAATATTTGGATAGACAACATATAAGAATTTTGTGATCAAAGATACCTTCAGAGGACCTAGACGATTCCCTTTTCTCATTCATTTCGGCTGCCGCCCATTCAGCATATTCATCTTATAAATCTCCAACAAACCCACCCAGATATACAATTAAAACGAAATCGCTCAGATCATTATTCTCATTAATTTTATAAAACCTGCAAAGTTAGATTCTATAATAAGAATGATCCAGGATCAGATTCCTAGGATGCTTCTGATCGGAAGGATTTATGAGACAAGAAGAGTGGGGTGACCACGGCTTCCATGGATCGATGGAGTGGCAGTAGATATCACTTTCTTAGGAATACGAAATTGGAGAGCAGCTGCAACCAATAGAGAAACCTGACGGGCCATGATGCAGGAGACTCTACAGAAGTTGTAGCGCCACAGATGATGATGATTGGTTGTTGGAATCGGCAAGCTCTAGATTCCTTCCATGTTTGATGTTTATAGAAAGGCCAAGCTTCTAAACTCCGAAATAGTCTTACCCCTTCAATAATTTAACAATAATCAATTCACCTCTTTTAAAAGAACTCTAATCGCTTCACAAAAAAACAGCAGGAATCCGCAAGCTTCATTGCTTCATTGCTTGATTCATTCCAGAGGCCCTAATATCTCAGATCTAATGAAACCTTTCCTTGAGCTCTTCGTTAACAGTTTCACAACTCTTTGATGAAAAAGGAGATTACTTGCAGGCCAATCTGTTTGAACAGAATGTGATTTCCTCTCCCTATTAGACCGTACACATAAAAACTAAATGTATCTAGTTCATCTTAATTACATTGTTAGAAGGTGCAAAAGTTAAGTAAGAAGACACTAACATCTTTCTTCCGGACGAAGGTTCTCTCTTCTGTGGCACAACCAGACTATACAGTGGATACCCCAAAAAAAAAAAAAAAAAAAAAAAAAAAAAAAAAAAAAAAAAAAAAAAAAAAAAAAAAAAAAAAAACTTTCAGTCTTATTTTAACTACCTTTGGCTAAAATAAAGTACAACCTTACCAATTACTGAACCCAAAAACCTTCTAGGGAAGGGGTTCCCAACCAGTGGTACTCGTACCACTGGTGGTACGCGGGAACGTTTCAGGTGGTACGCGTGAGGAGTGACGGCGCCGAGGGTGGGGCAACGTGAGCTGTCTTTACTCTCTTTCCCCACGCCTCCATTCTTCCGCCTCACAATCTTGCCAGTGATTGTGCAATGTTTATATGTTGTAATGGCTCCTTGCGGGTGTTGTAATAATTAATTATGATTTCGTATAAGAAAACTGAACTATGAAACAATTTCTGACGACCTGATATTAACTTGATAAAGGCGTCATACCTTGCTAGTTTAAGAATTGCAAAAGATGGAAAGCCTCACACAATCGGTGAGACGCTTTTACTACAAGCCGTATTAGAAGAAAAGGTAGCCAAAGAAATTCAGAAAATACCACTGTCAAATAACACAGTAAAGAGACGAATTGTCCATATGTTTTTTTAAACTCCAAGAATGCACTTATTTTGTACTTCAAGTTGACGAAAGCACCGATGTTAGAAACATGGATCAGCTACTTGTTTTCGTGCGATTTGATTATAATGAAGAGGTGATAGAAGATTTTTTGTTCTGTAAACCACTCGAATCAAATTCCACAACGGAACTCATTTTTAAGGTAATTGACAAATATGTGCTCAAAGTAGGCATTCCCTGATCCAAGTGTATTGGCTTGTGTACAGATGGGGCAAAAGCGATGTCAGGTAGATTGTCAGGGCTAGCAGCAAAAATAAAGGAAGTTTATCCTGAATGCAAAAGTGCGCATTGTGTCATCCAATCCGAGAAGCATTAGTTGAAGGTATGCCGCTCTAAACACAAGATTATTCTCCTTGATGTGTGAAGAAATGGGTGTCAAGTTTAAGACTTTACTCCTGCATACAGATTTGAGGTGGTTATCTCGAGGGAAAAATTTGTACCGTCTCTTTGAACTGAGATCATAAGTTTTTATGTTTTTAAGTGAAAAAATCATAACATGAAAAAATTGTTTGTCATAAGAATGGTTGTCAAGATTGGCTTATATAGCCGACATTTTTGACAAAGCCAACACACTGAACTTGGTACTTCAGGGACCGAACACAAGCTCACCAACAGCCTTCACAGCCAGTGACAAAATAAACTCCTTCAAGAGAAAGTTGGACCTGTTTTGTTCACAAATACTAGAGGAGAATTTATCTGCATTTCACACTCTATCATCATTTTTGAAGAAAATTAAATACATCCAATGCCAGATGTGGTTGCAGATATCATTGTTCACTTGGAAGGCCTTCAAAAAAGCTTTAAGAAGTATTTCTCTGGAGATTATTCAAAAGTGGACTTGATCAGAAATCTTTTTTTGGGAACCATGAAATGGAATAGTTCCATGAAAGATTATTTTAAAGAGAAATCTTTAATTAACTTCTGGATTGGATTTAAAACCGAGCACCCTTTGATCTTTCGGCAAGCTCTGCTATTTTTGATGCCATTTGTTATGCCGGCAGTACACACTCGCCGAGGCAAGACGAATGCAGGAGAACAAGAGTGTGTACTGGGTCACCTCGTGTTAGTTCGCCTTAGCTCTACTCGGCTCGGCAGCGCTCCGAAAAAGTCGGTCTCTGGCCACGAGTCAAAGGACCGAGAGGAAACGAGCGACGAGATGAACTGACCCAGCACACACTCGCTTAAGCTCGGGATTCAGATTTCTGCGAATGGCAAGGCACTTCTGTTATTCACATCTAAGTCTCGTTTAATCACATTCCAACGCTTCCTTCATTCAATTTTCAGTTCCTTACTAATTAAGGAACTAAAGAAAAAAAAGATTAACTAAGAACTAGAGAAAAAAAATATTCCTTAATGGCTTCATTTAGACAATTTATTTTATTCATTTAGCCAATATATTTTAAAATATTTATATTTATATTTATATATATGTGTGTATATATATATATATATATATATATATATATATATATATATATATATATATATATATATATAAGCAATAAATAAAATGTACAAATTAACTAATAATATAAATTAACTATTTTAATGGAATTCTAAAAAGTTATTTAAGTGTGTTTTTACAACTTCTAATTAAAGAAATTCTAAGTAGTTAATTAAAGTAGCTAAATTTTCTTCGAAAATTCGCTTAAAGTAAATGACCAATCAGAAAATATCAAATAAATTTGGACTTATCCAGTCCTGTTCCGATGAATGTTTTTAACTACCATCTCCGTTTTTTTTGTAATTTTTTCGTGGTTATGTACACATAATTATAATATGCGTAGGCTGCAACTGCTGTAATCAGAATCCTCACATCCATCTTCATTAATTTCCAATAAAACACTAGCTATAGCTGATATAACTGAACTACCCAACTTCTACAAAGCTCGCCTTCCCTCGTCCACGAGCCACTCGGCGAGTGTGTATTTGCACCATTCCTATACACAGCTCGCTTCCGCTCGGCTCGGGTAGCCTCGTTGTCGAGCGCCTCGGCGAGTGTGTACTGCCGGCACTACGAGTTACTTGTGTGAGAGTGGATTTTCTGAACTCTTGTACATAAAAAATAAACATAAAAGCAGATTAATGTTGAAGAGGACTTAAGAGTAAAGATAAGCTCCACTACTCCTAATGTTGATATTCTAATCACAGGCGAACAAGTTTCGCACTAAAGACTATAAAAGTATATTTTGTATGATGATTATTTTTTCTCTGAATTTGTATGTAATTTTTTATTTGTATGTTTTTAGACCAATGGGTAGTAAATAAAACTGTAAATTAATACAATTTTAATCTTTTTATTTCTCCTTTATTATAAACATGTTATAAATAAACATATGTCTAACTATTAAATATGAAGTTTTCTCAGAAATTAGGTTTTTAAAAAAGTCAATTGGTACGCAGGTGCAAAAAGGTTGGGAACCGGCTTTTAAGCCAAGCATAGAGGAGTCGATGAATAACATCCATTCAGTTGTATAATGTTCCGATCTTTTCATCAAACCTTAATGTGGTATAAAAAAAAGATTGCTTTTCTTAAAAAAAAAAAGAAACAGATCTTGGTATGCATTGTCTATATTCAAAGTTATTTGAAACTGGTTAACAGTCCGAACGTGAAACAGGTCGAAAAGATGAAAGACACAGACATTTGCTGTTTCCTTTTTATTTATTTTTTTTAATTATCAATCTTACCTATTTAGTGAATCAATAATATCAGTTATCTGTATGTTCTCTGGGCTCTCACCGAACCATAAGCCGGTTTACACTCTTAACAATTAATTGAACTTTTTTGACTAAAAGGTTATCTTCAACATTTCTACTAACTTTGTTCATTGATTTAATTTCTGTTTAATGTACTAATAAATGTGGATGTAATAATTATATCTCTTAAGTACACTCTAAAACAAGTAATTCAGCTTTGTTAAACTTATGCGCCCAGTTAATCCAGTTTTTAAATATTTCAGCTGTATTTAATAGAAGTTGATCCTTTTCCTGAAAGCAATTTTCAGGGAAAATCTTTTGGAGATAATGAAATTAGAAACAGATGACGAACAGCTTCTTTAAGCCATCCTTTTTCATACATTTCTTCTTATCAAACACGTCAGTAACATGAAATGTAAACATTTGGATACAAATAAAATAATCATTACCATCCTCACTATCAATATGAACTCATTTTGATTCACTCAGAAAATCTGAGAAATAAGGTAAATAAGAATGTCAAATATGTATTGTTTCATAGCCATTACCAATTTTTTTTTTTTTTTTTTTTTTTTTTTTTTATGAACTGTTATTTACTGTTTGGATTTGTTTGAGAAAGCAGGATAAAAAGGAATAACAAAATATGTAATAAAATTAAGTCCTTCAAACGAATTTCTTTTTTTTTTTTTTTTTAGTTTTTATTATGTAAATCAAATATATTCGTTCATTTATTGTTATTATTTATATAATTATATATATATAAAGTATTATATATACTTCGGATCGGACAATATACAATGTACACAATTAGAATAATACAGTGGTTAGATGCAAGAAAATAGGCCAAATTTTACAACAAACATTTACAGGCCATATATCAGTTAGGCCTTCCACTACTATTTATATGTCCTTTATGTAAAGAACATAGGCCATGTTTAAAGAGAAAAAAAAATGTGACTCAACACTCAGAAATTATCCTAAAAACAAAAAATGTTTTCACACATATAAAATATACAGCCGTCATCTAGTGATGGTATTTACAATATTTATAAATGATCTTTCTAGTAATAAACGATCATATTTATTTACATTTTTTTTTTTTTTTTTTTTTTTTAATAAAAACATAAAATAAAAAATTTTCCTTAGGTTTTCGATGAAAAAAAAAATAAAACATTTTTTTAATTTCGCAAAATTGCACCATAAAACTGGAGACGAAATTATAAAGCAAATACAAAATCTAAAGTAAACACAAAGATACATAAAAATTCATAAATAAATAACATATATGGTTCAATAGTATATAATTTATAATCACATAAAATCACATATTAACATAAAAAGTTTTACTATAAAGTCAAAACAAGATAGTACTAGGAAAGCATTCTAGAATCATAACTAACAATTTTATTTTTGAAAAATATCTTTATTTGTAAAAAGAAATTATTAGGATAAACAAAAAATTATCTTAAATAGAATTAAGCCTGTAAGTAGAAAAAAAAAAAAAAAAAAAAAAAAAAAAAAAAAAAAAATATGCTTTCACTACACCTGCATTGTTTTGGCTTCAATCGTCTTTCCAATTAATATGGAATTTTAGAAATTACATTTTAATACTATATCACATATCAAAGTTTTCCCAAATCAGTTCCTTAAAGTTACTACTTGAATAAACAAAACTCTTACTATTAAGTTAGATATTTATATATATATATATATATGTACATATACATATGTACAAAAGTCTTAAATAAATTTTACAGAAACAAAGTATCAGAGAGCAGTGTCGTGAAAACAATCCTTATAAGTAATACAAAAAGTTCTAATTTGTAAAAAAATAAAGAATTATAATATGTATAAACTGATAATAAGAAAATTATATTGAAAGACGACTCTGGTTCTCTACATTTGTCCGTTTCAATGTACTTACAGGATGTATAAGAAATATTTCGAATATACATACAGAGTAGTGTGCGTTTAAAAAACGCAAAGTAACTAGAAAAAGAAATGGATCACCCTTTTTAAAGAATGAACTAAGTAGGAGGATAAATGTTTGTCTACGGCTGGCGTAGAGACTGGAGTTGCTGACTAGACTACATGGTATTTGTCGTGCATGTATCCGTGTGGGGGAGGAGGCTCATGAGCGCAATCTTGTCCACGGTATTGGTACTCGTAGCCGCTGGCCCCGGAGTAGCCCTGCGAGGTGCCGGGTGGTGGAGCGAAGTATTCGTGGCCGTAGTAGGAGTAGCCTTGGGGATAGCCCTGCTGGCTCCAGCACCAGGACTGGATGTCGTGCTGGGGGTAGGCGGCGGCCAGGGGCGGCGAGGGTGTGCCCACCCCGGAGCTAGGAGCGGAGCCCAAGGGAGAGCAACCTTTGCCCGGCTCGCTCTTCACTTCGCAGAGCCCCAGCGGCGAACATTGCGGAGACTTGACTTTCACTGGGGGTTTGCTTGGGGTACTTGGCTTGCTACTTGCTGCGGCGGCCTGCTGTTGTTGGAGTTGCTGGCGACACTTGGCTCTTCGGTTCTTGAACCAAACCTATAACAAAAAGAATAGTCATGTTTTACATAATTCAGCTTTACAAAATATATACATCAAGTAAGTGTATTGACAACGAATACAATAGCATGTTAAAACCTGAAAAGAACTACTCATCACTTTATTAAAAATTCTACACTAGAAGATCTTTAGGCCATCTTCGTGTCAGACGCCTCGGAGGATTATCAGGATTGGAGTGGGAAGCAAGTTGACAAACTAATGGATTTGAGTAGTTATGGAGCTTGCTATGAAAGGATAGGTGTCTGGTGTGGGCTAAATCAGCAACATATAGAACATTAAGATCTCTAGGATAATTTTATTGGTGACAAAGTAAGGAGCATTAAGGATTTTTCAAAGGATTTTGGATTGTAAGGATTGGAAACGAGAAGAATTGGATGGTTTAGTGGAGCCCCTTAGGTCTTATCACAGTCGTGTAAATGAGTCTTTTTGTAATTTATTGAAAGCTTTGAACGTTTGTCTAGTAAATGTTGAAGTAGTCTGTAACGATGAGCAATTCCTTGTCGTTTTAATATTGTATGTGGATTCCAAGTAAGACTTGTGTCCAAATCGAGTCTTAGGTAGTGGATCTATTCAACAGGGATTAGTGGATTATCACTAAAGGATACTGTAGGGCAGGATGTCGTAGGTTTTCGACGAAAAAAATTGATTATATTAAAAAATGATTTTCATGATCGTCTATAAGGGGAGCCCTAATTATTTCTCAGAAACTGCAAAACATGAACTAAGATATATACCTACATAATTGTTAACTGAGAACTATATATAATATGTAAATGTACATATAATTTTTATAGATTATCCGAACCACCCCTGACAACATTAGTTGAGAAAAGGAATATTTGCATGTACTTCTCGTAAAGGAGTACTTCTCGTATCCATCATTCGAATCGCTACTAACACGATAGCTCGTTATGCCTTCATGAGTATGATTTGAGATGTGCATTGTTAGCGGAAAAAATTAAACAAAGAAAATCAACTTAATAAACATTGAAGTATTTTTTTTTTCTTTTTCGAAAACATTAAACATAAAACAACCGGTCAAATTAAAACACTGTCCAGAGACAGTCCAACAGATGTAAACAAAACCCCCATGTACGCCCTGATCAAGAGATGAATGGTACCTGCACTCGTTAGCCTAATTGGAGGAGGTCCCACTTGATGAGGTCAATCGACCTGATACCATCCCCTTATCTCTACTCCATTACTCATTCCTAAGCCCCCTATTTTCTTAAAAAGGATTTACTTTTAAATCTTTCGAGAGCCCGCTGGCTTTGTTCCTTTGTTCCAAAAGGGGCGAGGCATGTTTTAGCTTTTGTTCCTATCCCGATTGATTAGATGATCAAACAGGCTGTTAGATAACAGGTATTATGGATATAACAGATTTCTCTTTAGTTTAATACGTCAAATTGATTGAAACAGATGTACTTTTGTTATAATCGAAGAATAAATAGGTAGTATTTTCGAATAGGAAGTTGGTAGTGACTACATTTACTGATATGCAGGAAATTCCACGCAATAGATTTTTTTTTTATTTCTTGTCTAAAAGTTTAATTCCTTTTTTAGTTGTTTATGACTCCATAAACCTAAACCAGGGAAAAAACAAAACAAAAAAACTTTCACTAATTGAACGTGAACAAATGAAAAAACAACAAAAAAAAAACAACATGAAACTGATTAAGTTTATTTAAAATATTAATTTAAAAAAAATATTACGTTTTCAAAAATTAATATATTATTATAATGACAGACAAATTATGTTACTTTATCTTCATTTATTATTCCCATGGTTAAAGGTCTCATTATATTTTAGGTATTTACGCCCCCAAATTCTTTAAGCACGGCATATGAAACGTTAATTAGAATTGAAGGGTGCAGGGGAAAAATCAGAGTCCTGTTGAAGCAGTTTTAAGAAAAACGCTTTTGAAAGTTTCAAAATGTACCTGAATGTCATAGGAACCACTTATAAAAATGTTAAATGTTTATAATAAACTTTTAAACAATACAGCTGTGGTTTTCATATTATGTTAGTACCCTTAAGAACCTAATATCATCATGATTTCAAAATTGATAAAAAGTGGATGGTTTTTCCCCTGTACCCTTTAATTATTAAAAACATTAATTGAATAAAAACTAGGAAACTTTAAATCAATACGATTTATTTTAATTTTGTATTAGATTGCGCATATATCTCGAGAATTTATTAAAAATCACATAAGACCAACATCCAATCCAATGCAAGATGACCGCAAGCGACAGATATATACCTTATTAATTTATAATTGTTTGGTAGTATTTACTAACACCACTTTATTTTATTAAATTAATATTTTAAATCATTTCAATAAGGTTTATATGCCTTAGTTAAAGTATTTGGAGAAATAAATACCTAACATTGTATGAAACCTTTAGCCGAGAAAATGAAAAAAATGTGGTGTAGGATTGAATTTTTTGCATGCCAGTGTACGAAATTTAAGAATCTCGACATGAATGCTTGCATTATTCCATTATTTCTTAAATCTTTACAAGCTTTTTAATTATATTTTAAAAACTGAACTAAGTTTCTGGTAAAAAGAAAGGATCGTTCGAATATAAATATAAATAAGAAATAAGTGAAAAGATGGGTTTTTGATAGTAGATAACAGTTTCTTTTAGGCAGATTCAAATACTTCAATCGAATTCGACTTCGTTATAACTCAAAGTTAACATACTTAATCCATTAATAAAATAAAGAAAAACAGTAGGTATGAGATCATTCGACAGAAGCGCACAGAAATGCTGCATCAAACATTTAAGTAAGGTGGTGGATTATTAAGAAAAATGTCTATAATTTAAAGTAAAATTAACATGTATAAAAAACATGAGCAAATATTGAAAATTAACAACAGTAGAAATCTTTATCTTATACGTGTATCTTTACCCTTTTTTTTGTACTGAACTAACTGTAAACCATCCCTCCAAAAATTGCGAATTGGACCACAACCAACGTGAGCGATGTCCCTCATGGTCTGTCTATACCTGCCCAGGAACCCAAGAGGACAGTGTTTACAGAACAACCTATGCAGAAAGAGCAACCAACACAAACCAGGTTTGAATGTACCTTGTTATTTCACGGCCCCTGAATTACACGGTGTTCGTGTCGATGCAGTAGAATGGCTATATAGAAACATCAGGCTAGCTGTCCTAAATAAATATCTGGGCTTCTAGTGGATGAAAGATGTACACAATGGCAGCTTCCTGTGTTTACCTGACCGTTATCGGTCTAGGAAAAAAAAAAAAAAAAAAATCATTCAAACATGAATGTCGGAGAAATGGCACCAAATCGCATGGACATTTTGAAGGGACCTATTAGATTTTTAAATTAACAAACTTTGAATGTATATCCCATGATATGTTGAGCAAATGTATAAAAACCAAAGAAATCAAAGGCTGTATTTCAATCGAGCAACAATATGCCTACATACAAAAATCTCGATGTAAGAAAATAAAAGTCCTAAAAGAAAGAATTACGAAAATTCATAAGTGAAGCCACAAAATAGAGAACATAGCTTCCCAATCAGTTTAGGCTTGATTGTTTTCTTAGCGAAAGAACTCTAATAATTCTTAATATAAATTTAACCTCTTCTATACTGTTTCAACTAAATCACAACTCACAAAATGTTTTTTTATTTTTTTTTAATTAACATTAGAAACACAATGCGGTATATATTTAATGCAAAAACAAAACAAAAAAAAAAAAATTCGTAATCAGCTGTGCGATATTAAAGAAAGTACTACAAAAAAAAAAAAAAGTTATACTTATGTGATTTATAATTTTTAATCTATATAAATATAAGATTAATTCATAATAAATTCATTATTATAAATATTATACCCTAACCACTTATAATAATGAATTCATGAAATAATTCAAGTAAATTATTTGAATTTTTTATTAATATAACTTAACTCATTTTCATCCCATTGTTTATTTTAATTCCTAGTAATATGGCATAATTTTAAATAAATAAATTTGTCGGAGCTTAGTTCAATTTCAATATGTTTTCCACCAGTAAAAAAAAAAAAAATTGGAGCTATAATTAAAAAGTGAATTTAATAATTGTAAGCTAGGACAATAAATAAGTCATCTTATTATTTTAAAAAAAAATTTTTTATTTCCTTAATTATTTATCTAATTTATTAATTTTGTATAAACAAATTTGATGGGGGCAGAAACACAAAGCGAGTTAATATATAAAACTTAATTTAAATTTAACTTAGCAAACATATTACGAATAATGTATAAAAGATAAAAAGTGAGTTATGGTTATTGATTTGTTTGACAAAAGATTTGTTTACGGACGGTTCAGGAGTTTGACCGCACGTTTCGATAAGAAATCATTTTGCCTAAAAGAACTTTGAACATCATAACATACTTTTATCTGTATTTAACCTACACTGATGCCTTTATAAACTTTCAAAAATTAAAAAAAATATTAACTATAAATTTATGCATTTAAACAAAAACAGTGGAATCCATTGAATTCGCATATTTTATTTAATATGAGAATAATTCATCAGTTTTCAGACGTTTCTGTGTTTTGTATTACATTTAAATTTTTAATAATTTCGGTTACATATATAAAAACAATAATAGTAACATTAATTTAAAAATAAAATAAACGGATATGAAGAAGTAATTCCACCATTAGTAATATTATATACATTTTTTATTTCTTAATAAAATAAATCAACTGCTTTAAAAAAAATACAACTTTAGTATGCATTAAAAGTCTAATAAATATGTTTTAGAATTATTTTTTATCTTCAATTTTTAATGATTAATATGATAGTCGTACGAAACATTGCCTAATATTTTTTTTTTTATTTTATAGAGTATTATTAATATCTGATTATAAAATTATTGTAAAGGTATAAATACTATAACAAACTTATTTTATCTATTAGAACCTTTAAAACAAATAAATTAACTGTTAATTTCATAATCCTTTTGAACTAAGCCAGGATTATAGCCATAAATCAAACTCAATTTCGAAAGTTACTAATTTTAGGTTAGAATATTTCCTAACCATGAACCGTTTAACTTACAAATTAAATATTTGTTTCAAAATATCCTTTTAGGCTTTGCTGGACAATATTAAGTCGTATAGGATTACTACTAATCACATTGGCCTCAGTTATGGAATTACTTCTTAATATCCAGTTTATATCTAATAATAATAGATAAATAGGTTTAGTTCCTCACCTGGACCCTGGATTCTGGTAGGTTGATCTTCAGGGCGACTTCCTCCCTCATGAAGATGTCAGGGTACCTGGTCTTGGCGAAGAGGGCTTCTAGTACGTCCAACTGGGCCCTAGTGAACGTGGTTCTCTCACGCCTCTGCTTTCTTGGGTTCATTCCTGGAAAGACACGCATGATATTAGATGAGATGTCTACCTGATCGAGTCGGGTAATGTACTGAAGGAGTTCTTATCTCCAGAGTAACTAGAAATATAAACAGACCAAGGGCCAAAGGGAACTTATAAAGAAGAAAACGGTTCGAATGTAAACAAATGGACAAACAACACGGTTTAAGAGCGTTATGATATTCTACTGACTGTTTTATTTCCTAATAAAAAAAATTATTTTTTCAAATAGATGGAGCATAAAAAAAACCTAAAAACTCAGTAATTATCTAAATCATATAATCGTAATGTAGAATTAGATTCAGAGTATATATTCGAATGATAACTACCTAAATTAAGAAAAGAATCTTCATATATACAGATGCCCTAAGCAACTCTGAAACACTATAATAATATCTAAATTGCGCAAAAATGAATATTGATATTGCTAATTTTGTGATATTTACTTTGCCAAGCACTTATATATATTTTTTGTTTATTATAAAATGCATTGGTATTTATTAGAAATGTTTTTATAATAAATATCAATGCTGTTTATTATTAAAAAAAAAAAAAAAAAAAAAAAAATCAGCAATATCCCTGTTCGTGTTTGCGTAGTATAGTATAACTACTTATGTTTTTGAATTTAATAATTTATAATTAAAAACAAGATACTTGTTTAAATAAAATAATTAAATAGAGACAAATAAAAGTTAAAAATGCTAATTTTTAACCCTTTTCTTTAAATGTAAAAGATGGAGGAAAGAGGTATAATTTAGTTAATTGAACGGGTTTAAAACGATATCAAACGGATTAACATATCTTAAATTATATTACCATATGCCTTTTAAAAGTACTTAATTAAAAATTTACGAATTCAGAGGGAAAAATGTTCCATTTGCATGTATTTTATGAAAACAGTAAAATAAAGCTTACTAATACCTGATATAACCGGGACATGACATCAATCACTATTATTTGGGTGACTTTCCTTCTCTTGAAACGAATATGCAATCTTAAGTTTATTAGGAAGTGAGCTGAACTCAAATCCGACAAAAAATTGGAAATAAACGATTTTCCCTTGGCCCCCTCAATCACAATAGTCGTTACGCAATCGTTAACTTAATTAAAAATTACACGGATAACAATGATGATTTTAATTGAAATACGAACAAAGTTATAACTCCAATAAATAAAATATAAAAATCAAACAACAAAATGAGATATTACTTTTAAACTATTTGAGACTTGTTAACTTGTGTATATTGTATTTATAAAAGTTTTTCATTATAACAGGAAAAATCAACCATAAACGCGATTATAAATATGTACCATATTTGCTTTCTATCCGCAGAACGAATTGAGCTCGTAATTGAAGGTATGTAAGTAGAAAGACTTGTGGTTTGCATTAGTATTCGGCTATGGCTAACTAATTTAGAAAATACTTTTTGTCAAGTTTAAATTTGAAACGCCGCCTTTTTTAAGCGAAAAAATTTAACATTTACATTTACAATGTTTGATGAACAATTTATTTGAAAATTTCAAAATATTTCTTAAAAATTCAATCATTAAAATAGAGGATATAAATATGAAATATCTTTAAACCGCTAAATATTCATAAACTTTTCTGTACATAACTTTGTTGCTTGATTTTAATGAATTTTGAATTATTTATGATATACAACTTCTTGTTCTTTATTTTATTTCATTTTTCTTGTTTATTTTTTATATTAACCTTTCATCACAAGTAAAATTATAATAAAATCAAAAATAATAATTACATGTACATTGTATACTTTGTAGAAGTATGGTGTGTACAGAAAAAATAAATAAAATCCCTTCCTGCAGGGTTACTGCTGGAAGGAAAACACTAAAAAAAGGGAACAAATTATAATCAACTAAAACATAGTGGTAATTGTCTGATAGCAAGGAAGATTAGTGTTAAATTTTAGGATCATATTAATGCACAATCGAGCTTAAGGAGTTATGGCAAGTCAAATGGTTTAATGACTTTTGATTATTTTTAAACAATTCTTTTATAACCTCAAATATATTTCTTGTAAGTTCGTACATTTCGCTGTAAGTATGCTTTAAAAGGGTGTTTAAAATTCTACATATTATTTAAATTTTGGGGGATTTTATTAAACTTGTCAAGGGAACATGTGTGACAACATTCCATGAAAAACGATGGGTTTTGGAATTGCTTACTGGATACTATTCATACAATAGACTTGAAAAGAAAATTAACCCATTGTGTAGTCGCAGCACTCGAAGCCTAACCTCAAGATATAAAGTAACCCTTGGACAAAGTAAGCGGCCGAGAAAAAGGACAAAATAGATGTTGAGCGGAGAGCTTTTGTTTTTGAGGCAATGATTATCCGTTGAGGAATGATATATATTTATGGAGCTAGGGCTATAGGATGACAAGATGGCGGGCCGGGTCCGGGTATTTATAGGAATTAGGGGAGGACCGGTCCCGGGCAACATGGCCGCCCCCCTCCCCCCCTCCAGGATCCCGCGGGAGTATCCCGGCTACTGTTGGTACGCGGCTCCAATAATACTCTTCCACAATGGCAGTCTGATTGCTGGCTCGTGGGCGTTCGGCTTAATGTCCTATCCCGCGCTATTTCTAGATTATTTATGCCGTATCTTTACTATTATCTGCACCGACGTTAAAGACCGGGTTTTCAAAGTATTCATGAAGTGACATTTTCCTACAACAGAAGTTGTATATGTACGGAGCATGAGAGAGATAAACAACGCTATACTGCGCAATTTAAAAAAGCAAATAAATACAATGATCATTAGGTTACATAGATATCTAATTTCCAACATGAACCATAAATCCTCATAACCGTTCCTCACCCGGAAACCCGAACGGTGGACGAAGTATCAGTAACTACTATTATACAATTTTAGATGTAATCGTTTAACGGAATATTTTCCCCTTTAGAAAATTAAAAAAAAACAACTATTTATTGATGTTTGCAACTGTATACATCGCTCATTTGCTACAACAACGACATAACTCAAAAACTTTAATTTTACAGAAAGACAGCCTTGTGAATAAAGCACAGGACGATCTGTAAACATATAATGGTGACATATCCTGATCTCTCTTAGTGAATAGTTGAAGCTCAAATATAACATTCTACCGACTAAAACTACATAGGTGAATGATTCATTATATGAGGCGTGGAAATGCAAAAGGGGGTAAATCCTCTTTTATCATTTTTAAGTTTTTTAGTTAGCGTCCTCAATAAGGTGGTAAATTGTCCACCCTTCAAAGTTAGAACCCGTGATGACTTCGAAACACACATTCACATACACTACACTACACATACACTCAGCCCAAACTTTGAAGTGTGGACGATTTACCACCTTATTGAGGACACTAACTAAAAAAAATTAAAAATGATAAAAAGTGGATTTACCCCCTGTTGCATCTTCACGCCTCATATAGTCAAAAGCTTGGAATTACACAAAAGTTTGTTTTTGAGTTATGTCGTTGCAGCAAATGAGAGTAAATTTGAAGAAATTATTACAATGACTTGTCAATAACATGTAAAGAACATGTTCAAACATTCTCTTGCTCCGGTCTAATTAAATGTAGCCATAGAATACGTAATTAATAACGTAATAAGTACATAGGAAGGTCTAAAGTAGGGTCATATAATACATGTGCTAAGGTAAATATTGATGACATGGTAATACAGGGAGATGATAGCGGAAACTATTAAATTGGACAAAACACTTATAAAAGCCTGTAAATAAGTCTAATAATTAATATTTATAAAAGAAAATTTATGGTTGTTGATAGAAGAAGTGATAGAGATATTTCAGGGTATTAATTTCAATACGAATGTAGTGTTAAAATATCTGAAAGAAATTTAAATTCATAAGGAATCAAAGATAAGTTTTTAAGGATGGGAATATCCTTTCTCAGTCTATATGTTATTCTGAAAAGTTAATTATTTTGAACAAATCGTATATTTAGAATTCGTAGTGTAAATCGAATATTTAGAACAACATTGATTGTCATTAACTTGAATTAATTTCCAGAAAAAATAAAATTAAGAAAATATATATTTAAAATATAATCCTAAATCAAAAAATAAAGAGCCAGTTTAGCGCAAAAATGTTGATCTAGTTTCGACTACAAATGATTGAAATTAAATACGGTGCGTTGTTCAATATAAATTACCAATTATAGCGTTAAAAATAATAATTGTTGTAATGGGAAAGTAATCTGAAAAAAAAAAATTCATAGGTTTTTCTATATTTTAAATTAGTTCCTAAAATAAAATAAAAAAAATTACCACCAATTTATTGATTTGAAGTTATGTTTCGTTTAAACATAATAAAAAATTAAAAATATATATCTAAGCGTATATATAAAAAAACAGACTGGCAATTTTATTCGTATTTGTATTAGTTAGTTAATTACATCGGAGTGAGGAAATATTTAAGGCAGCTGTTTTAGAGAACGAGCAAAAAACCTAGAATATTTATAAATTTAAAGGTTTGGTTGGTCAATAATTTTAAATCGCATAAGATGAATCATTTAAACCTTTTTTTTTTTTTCTTTTTTTTTAAGTTTTCATCCCAACAGAAAAGCGAAAAGTGTGGACTTGGTTAGTCGCTCGGTTTGATTTAACATAAACTCTATAGTCAAATGAACATAAATTAGTAAAATTACTCTATCGACCTTTGCACGTGTCGCAATATGCACATAGATGCTAATCGCCAACGTGATGTAAGAGCGGTGAATCGAGTTAGAGGTTTCGCTAAGCCGGGAGGCAACACAATGATGAATAGGGTTGTTTGCTAGGGTCGTGATTATGTCTGATGTCCTATGATGTCAAATATTTCAAGTCCGCTATTACTGTTTATTCCTATTATTTCTTCTAAATTGCTGGATACAATTATACAAATATATTTTTGTGTATGTAAAAGTATTACTTTTACTACATGAGTTACTAGAACAGTTTTTAAAAAAAATTTCCCAGTAATATATATTAAAAAAAAAAGAAGTTATCACATAGCTTTATTTGTAATATTTACTCAAACATAATTTAACCTAATGTAATATAATCTAGAAAATTTGGTTAGTGGTTAAACATCGAAGTTGACCGTTATTAGAATAAACATTTAATGTCAGTTCAGAATAAATTGACAAAATGATTATTTTTATTACATTAGTTACTTATTTATTTTTAATGTTGATATCCAGAAATTTTAAAAGAATATTTATAATTCTCTAATATTTTTTTTAATGAATTTTTTATCTCCTATCAAACCTCTGATAAGATGTTATCATAGTTTAATGATAATATAATAAATTAATAATATTAATGACAAGTGTCAGAGAAGTATCAAACACTGATTTTCAAAAACTTCAAGTCGGTAATTTTTTGGATGATTATTATAATAAAAAGGCTGTAAGTATAGTAAGTCAATATGTTTATAATTGTGTGACCATCTCTGTTATCAATATCTAAAACCAACTACTGAACTAATCCTACAGAATTTCTGATGAATTTACCTTTTTATATTTCATTTAAGAAACATTTTATACTATCCAATATGAATATACAACATTAATCAAAAGAAAAAAAAAATATTGATTTTAATTATTACTACCTTGCTGGTATTGATATTTAATGTAGCATTTACTGAAAGATTATGAGATTTCATTTTCAGAAAATAAGGATTTCAATTTTGTATAATTATTCCATTAGTTAGCTCTAGGAATTTTGATACAGTGTTAAAAAACCTATATACAAAAAAATAAATAAATAAATATAATAAATTTAGCTCCTGCACTAAATATAAAAAATCCTTTCGTTTGTGGTATTACATAGATTAGTAAATATAAAATTGTCAGTGCACCAGCTAGGATTAGGTACTAAATAACATCTTAAATCTCGGGACACAGATTCGATTCCAGATTTCAGAAGCTACTTAGGGGTCATTCTGATTTCTGATTCTCCTAAAGTGGGTAGTCTAAAATTTAGAAAATTTGGTGGCTGAGTGAGATACTGTCGGTATCACCTTGCGCAACCATTGGCAACAAAACAACCGTATAGTATTTAATTCAAGCTTTCTTAATTCTTTCATTTGTTGTAGAAGTATTTTATTTTTTATAATATAAAAAAAAAATGGAATTATGTAGAATGAAGGGGGGTTTAAATAATATAATAATAATCTGTTTATGGGATATAAAATACTTTTTTAATTATGAAAAAAAAAAGTGAAAATATCCTGAATGAAGTACCAGTGTTTAATTGTGGACTGGAACACGAACTTTTCCAAAAGAAAAATCCGTTTAAATCATTGTTTACTGGAGGAAAATGAAGTATGTATTTCCCTCGAGTGAATTCCTTACAAGTGTAAGCTTTCGAGAAAAGGGCATAGGGAGGAGGTAGGGCGGACTGAGAAGCATTAATATGTAAATCTCGCTAAAAGAGGATTATAAGTTCCAGGCCCTTCGAGCAACACCCGCAGTACAGTCAGGCCCTTCGTTCCGTTGTTTAGTATCTTGCTTGTTTTTTATTTTTCCTTGTTCTTTTTTTAAGAGCTTATCTATTTATAGCTTGATTGACCGGCCCACACGGATATAGAATATCAACTTTAGAAATAGGATCACCGAAGGAACGGTGAAATTCTACGACAAACCCGCTGAGAAAATTGACTTTGTGAAAAGCATTGATATAAGGATAAAAAATTAAATCCTTAAAAAAAAAATAAATAAATAAATAAATTACATTAGAAAAAAAAAATAAATAATAATCCAGTGAACAAGTTGCGTTTTCCTACATTTTTTCTAATCACGAAGGGTATAAAAACAACATAATTTTTTCACAAAACTGTAACGGGTCAATATTTTACTATAAAATGGGACATAAAAAAAAAATAATTGGGGTAATTTCGTATAATAATAATGTTTATCTTGAACATAGTGAAATATATTTTAAAAGAAAAAACGTATGTATTAGATTTTATTGTCTCCGTGACTTTCTCTAAGCGCCTACCTTATCAGCGTTACGTGACAAAGAGCCTTATTATGCTGAATTCCGTTATGCAATGGTAAAAAAAAATCATTGATTTCTCTGCCTTCCCCTATATTGTAAAAAAAATATTTTTTTTTAAATAACACAATGTTATATGATTCTTAAAACATAAAATATTAAAATTCCTATTTAATTGCTATTTATTTGATAGAATAGAACACTGAAAATAAATCTTTCGATACAAGAATTTAAAAATAATAAAACATTAAAACAAATATATTAAACCACATGACAAATAAATATTTTGCCGGTGAATTCAATAAAGAGATGTATTTTTAATTGTATAACAAAAACGTTATTTATTGAAAGAAGCAAAAATAAACACTTAAGTAACAAAACCACTAATATAACAATGATCAATTCAACATAAACGGTAGCAAGAATTAATTTTTACGAAACGAATTAAAAGAAGGTTCGAAAATACAGATAACAAAAGAGTACAAATGGACACAATGAAATTAGGAATCTCTTGAGAACCGTTTGTATCATGGATCATCAAACAAGTACAAAAAAAAACCACATGAAATTATCAAAATAGGACGAATCAGTCCAAAAAACATGAGGAAACAGAACATTTTTATTTCAGTCGTATCAGTTTTAATATTGTCCGTGAGGATACCTTCGTTGAAAAATACATTGCTATTCCAAAAAATGATCCAAAAGAAAAGCTAAACAAGCAAAATAAATCATTTGAAAAAAACAATAATAAATCCATAAATAAATTAGTAAACATAATTCAGACAATTTGCAATAATATAATTCAATATTTTTGAAGATTCGACATTCCAAGGTTTCGATTCCAATTATTGATTCAGGAATTGAAAATTTTAATAAACTCTTTCACGATTCTTTGTAGCACTAATCTTTTTTCGATTTGTGTTAATTCAGTATTAGGGTTCGAAAACAAGTATTCACACGTAAAATGGGCATTGATCTTTATTCTGGGCTAAGAAAGATCCTTGGATTTACCAAAAAATGTACTATTGCCTGGCTTCAACTAACTGAAGTTCAACTAGTAACTTTCGTTTTGTTTTTCCTTCGGTACACAAGAAGCTTGGTCATTAGGAGAAGAATATATGTATAATATTAATATAATTAGACATCACAAAACTATTGCCAACGCCAGGTATCGATAGGTTCCCAACAATCGACTTTGATTCTCGATACCGATTCTTTTCTGAAGAATCAAGGGAACCGAGAACAAACAAATAGAATCTATACATCCCAATTATAAGTATTCGAATTGAACGCGAAAAAGTAAGTTTGATTATAATTTAAATTTTAATTGGATGGGATGGAATAATCCTGAGGGAAATTTGTTGGTTTCCGTCACTATCACTCTACCACTCAGAGTTGTGCAAACTTTAATCATAGCTAAAATATGATCAAAATTTAATCATAGCTATTTGACAACTAATATCCTGGAATCAATCATTCAATTTAATAATGATTAGTACTACTAGTAAAATCAGTAGACATCTATCAACGATTTAAGTAATCGTACCTATGTGTACAATTATTTTGGATTTAACAGCAGGAAGAGGACAGGTGTAGGTTTTTTGATCTTTTAAAAACAATTTCTGAAGTGGAAATGTTTAGTTTTGAGAGATAATTCCTCAATTGTGAATGTACATTTTTTTTTTCTTCAATTGACAAATGAGATATTCCTAGTAATCACTTATGAAGTTTGAAGTCTTACATAAGAGTTTTACAAAGTATTATAAGAATTCGTTCGAAGCAATCAAGCTATTGCTTGACTGAGTGCGTCAAACGTCAAAGCTGACAGAGACCCTTCGCCAAAGTTCAAATCTCTTTTCCTTTGTAAAGGAAAAGGAGAAAGAAAAAAAAAATAAGGCGTGAGTTTTTTCCTGTGGGGTCTCCTGTTTAAAGAGTTCCTTTCTGGGACAGTGACAATCCCCAGCGGGTTTTTACTGCGGCGACGGCGGAGGGACGCTGACAATGGGCGGGGGTAGCGATTGTTTTGGGGGGTGTTGTTGTTGGAGGATTAGCGAAGGCTGATGGGAACCTGGCCAGCTGCGCTCTCTGATTCATGAATTACCAATGATACATCTATCTGCTCCGCTGTAGTCGCAGTTATCGATTTCCTCTATTAATAAACGCCAGTTGGCTATACATCGAATCCTATTAACTTTTATATGCAACACCTAAACACAAGGTATAAGTAATATGTGGTACAAAGTTATCAAAAAACATTACGTTAGTAAGAATAGTGTAGTTGACTGTCAGAAATATAAGGACTGGCATGCAGTCAGAAGAAAGAAAAAACTCGTCCGAGTGCCGACGTTTCGACCTTACATGCAAGTCTTCTTCAGGGCTAAAATTTTGGTGTATATTCATGTACAAGCTTGTTGCATAGTTACCAGAAAAAAAGATACTTGATGAAAATAGTATGGTTGACTATATGATATAAAGGTTGAAGATATAGGGATGCAGTCAGGTTTAGTAAACCACACACTCAAAAAAAACTTAATATATGGGGTGCCGACGTTTCGACCCTCATCCCAGGTCTTCTTCGAGGCCAAAAATGACAAAAATCTGTTTGTGACAATAATAAACTAATTTACAAAAAACTATCAAAAGAGTAATTGCATAATTGAATATGAAATAGTATAAAGAACTAGTTCAATGATACAATTTATAATTGAATAATATGAATTTATTCATTAACAGTTCTTACTTTTTAAAACAACCATTGTTCGTCTCTTCTCCTGACTGGTTCGGTCGCTAAACTGATTTATTGTCTATCTCTTATTAAATTCTCAATATTTCTTTTTATTTGTTGTTTATATAGTTATCTTTATTTTCTCTCTTGCCTATCGTATAGCACAATTATTGAAATATACATATATTTCCCTTACTTACTTCTAATTAATTAGAAACACAGTCTATCAGTCAATTTTTGTTATTTGGGCATATCTAGCGTTTTGTTAATTTCAGCCACAAAAGCTTAGGCGTGTTTTTTCTTTCTCCTAATCCCAGTTCAACTTCTTATAAATATAAACATAAATAAAAGTTACATCAGTTATTTCACATTAAATGAGTCCTTTATCACCGACCATTGTCTCTTCGATGAGAAAATTATAAAAATGTTAATATATTAAAAAAAAAAAAAAAAAAAAACAGTTAAAGTCTTTAAAAGACACCGAAAGCAGCTACTGTTTGAACCTTAAAATGACAATTTATGGTAACGAAGGAGCCCGCCGGAATGATCTTTGAACAGTAAAAGACCCGAGGAACGATAGGAATGTCCGGAGATCAAAAGAAAAATTTTCGCCAACATCCATAAATAAGCAGTTGTGGGGCTGTAATAAAAAATGAATATATATAACAGTAAAAATGGCCCTACTATTAATAAATTGGACAGCTTGCCTTTATACAACCGGTTTGCCCAGGTGGCAATATTAAAGGAGAGTGTGTAAATCATAAATAACAGACAGGAGAGGTCCTAAACACCGGCGAAGAAAACAAAACAAGGAAATTGGAAAAGGCAGGTTGGAAATTTCGGCAAGACATGAGGATCTACCTCCCCCACTTCAATGAGAGATTTTGTCTCATAATCATGGCTGCATTAGTTACTGATAATATTTGTAACTGTTGACTTTAATTCTGCTTTGTCTCGTGAATGTTTGAGGAATCAATTAACAGGAAAGATAAAAAATTTTAAAATTAACAAAGCAAAATATCAAAATTTAATACTTATTTAAACTGCATTTTCATCTCTTTTCAGCACTGCACTCACCCATAAAATTATGTAAAAATATATTTAATAGTAGAAACTAAAAGATAAATATTTTCAAGTCGAATTTTCATTATTACATACTCGTGGTTTTGTATTTTGTATATATCAAACATATATTATTTTTAAAATATCAATGGTTGATAACTTCTTTAATCAAAGACGATACTTTCTCGTATCCAACCCTTCATAAACGGTCAACATTATAACTACGACAGCGATTAAAATACCTACAAATATATGGAACTGCAAAAAATATGTACTTAAAAAAATAGTCAAAACCTATGTTCATGTCAACCTAATCATCGTTTATCCTCCTACAGTATTATTTTATTTCGGGGACAGACATTTATTGTGTTAATTGTTTTTATATTAGTCATGGCTACCAGGGGGTAAAAGCTGATGTCTTCGCACACAATTCAGCTTGTGATAGATCGTCGCACCCCTACCTATACGCAGAAGAAAGTTACTGTTTTAAATAATGTAATTTATTATGTTTTATTTGTATTAGTATGTCCGTTTCTGATTATTTTTATTAGAATAAATTGACATTATATATTATAGAAATTATCCTATATATGTTATAGGAAAATCTCGATTAAAAAATTTTTGTGAACTCGATACCTCGAAAACTTGTTATCTCGAAAAATTGATAATTCCAACTAAATTTGTTCACACTTCAATTTCGACTTCGATTGTACTTAGATTACATCACTCAATCACCAAGGTGAATTTTATACAACACAATTCACTCAGAGTTACAAGTACCCACATTAAACGAACATATACATAACCCTTATAGACGATTTAACGAAAAATTTCACGGACTTAAAAACATACTGATTACTGACATAGCCACGACTGACATAAACGTAAATATTCTCAGAAGGCTGAATAGAAGCTGGGTGAGAGATATGCTCAAATAAATCCTTTCATTAATTTACCTGTATTATTATACTTTGAGCAAATTCATCGATTGTTATTTTAATAACAGGTGTGAACAAAAAATTGAAAGAGAAAAAAAAATAAAAAACGAGGGAAACAATCGTAGAATCCCAATAGGTTTTATGATTGAAATATATTGAAGGTATTGTAAATAATATTTATTTTCACAGGATCAACAATGAAAACTAGAACCGATACGTAATTTTATAAGCCGCTTATACAAAAAAAAAAGAAAAAAAAAAAAGGTTTTTCATTGTAATAACAGAACCCATTCTGATTTTGTTTCATTATATATTCTAGATTATAGGGCCAGTTAAGTTTTTATTTGTGGGTGGTATTCTCAGCGAGAGGAGGGCGTGACGGATGACAGATACAAAACCAATCCACCGAGCTACTCACTCAAGGACTGAATTTAATTATCTTTTATCTATCCTTAAAAGCTACTTTGAGAGGATTTAGATAGAGGCTTATAAAACAGTAAGTTGGAAATAGTCTAATAAACCAATAGGGAAAATATCTAAATCGGAACCCAGTCCCTATTCCTTGATTCAGTAAAAAAAATCAAAATAAACAAAAATCCAACAAAAAGCCGATTTATACGAAACTGTTATCGAATCAATGTGTATTTTAAAATATAGAATATCTAAAAAAGTAAACGGAATTATGAATCATTTACAATTAAAAAAAAAAAAAATTATTGATGCAAAATAAGAAAATTTTCTGCCATTATATTAATAATATATGAAAATAATAGACCATTTTTTTATAAGATGGACTATAGCTTATGTAAACTTAAAACAATATGCTTTGAAATGTAACATTTCTTTTCTATTCTATTCCAAACAGGATCTTAAGCTTAAAAGTTTAAAAATAATTATTTCAGCTGAAATGATTTATTCCATTCAAGAATTTTAAAAAGATAATAAAAAATTTTAACTAGAAAATTTTTAAAGATGCAAAAAATGAATTTTAAATTTTGTGTTATCTACGTATTTTCTAAAGTATGTATTTTTTATATCTGTTTTGAATATATGTTAATCTGTTTAAAGCTTATATATGAACAACTCAAAAAATACCGTGTAGATAGTACTTAAGTCCCTTTACTTGCATGTTTATTTGTTAAGTTTAAACTTGGTTTGAAAATTTCATATTCAAAAATAGTTTTATATTCTATTCTGAAGCAAAATACACTTTTTGATAGATAATTAGAATTTTTTTAATTTATTTTATAGTTATGAGACACTGAACACATATATAAAACTCTCTCCTCTCCCCCTTCCTCAAGAAATAAAATATTTCACGTATGAAAAAACATGGGGGTAGAATAGAGACAGTTACATAAGGTGGAACTGCGGCGGCACCTCGTAAATATATTTACGGCACGTTATATCATCGAGAAGATTGAAACGGCTTATTCTTTAAGCTTTGATAATGAACGAAGCACAGAACTTAAAATATAGTATCAACGCTATATGAACAATTCAAGAGGGGAAAGATGTAGAAAGGAGGATAAATAGAAATTGTAACTTACATCGTATACATGGGACCGTTTCAAACGACATACGATTTAACTAAAATACACTGAAGGTTCACTAATGTATTACAATTTTTTAATTGCCTAAATATTAAAAATAAATTTATGTTGCCGAAAATATTTCACATTTAATAGCATTAGTATTTTAGAAAACTGAACTGTTGATAACATATGTAATATGATGAATGTTAAGGTTATAGTCATTTAAGATTAAAGCCACAACTTCTAAAGATTAGTATCTGGTTTGAGCGAATTCCAGAACATATAGATCAATAGAAATTTATTTTTGACATAATAAGGAGCATTGAGTATTTTCCGAAGGTTTGTATCGATTGGATACGAGAAGAATTTGTTTTAGTAGAACCCGAAAGTCCTTAACAGTATGGTAGGTCCAAAAATAGTTCTAAGTACTGAGTCTATTATAACTAATTGGGCGTATAGTACGTTTGTCTGATAAACGTGAAACGATTGTCTAGATGGAGTTCTAGATCGTGGATCTGTTCAACAGGAATAAATAAAAAAATATTAAAGGAACTGTAGGAAAAGAATACTTCGTTTACGGTTACAATCTGTATAATATCTGTAAAGTCTTATTGCATAATCAACATATTATAAGAAATTTTATAATAGAAGCCATGTAAATATTTCCAATATATCGGTAACGTTCAGACTACAAGAACGGTGTAGATAGTCGGCCATTTATATTTCTTCAATAGATAGGAAAACAGCGCCAACACCCTATTCTTCCATAGAAAGGCTCAATTCTCAAATTTCCTCCAACCAAAAACGCCAACAGAAGCGGGAATGGATACAGTTGGAAGCTGAAAGATGGTGGAGAAAAGTAGGCAGAGTTATAAATTAACTTTTGTATCCTGGCCGGAGGGGGTGGCTCCCGTACGTAGGGGTGGGACGAGCACAATGGAGGAATTAACGGGGGATAGAAATATAAGGGTGTCGTGCAGCTGCGATTCAGCCCCATCTGATACATCTGCAACTAGCGATACTGTCCGTATTATCGAAGGCTCTGCCTGCCATGGTTTGATAGGATCCTATATAATTCCAATCCTAGTCGATCAAATATTTATAATGATAGTTATCAAAATGTTGCTGAAACGAAACGAAACTTTTCTATAAATATCTACCTATTTTATTGGAGCATTCTAACTTGAATAATTTTTTTCTATTAATTTAAAATTATTTAATCATTGATGTATTATTTTTTCGACAAAACTAGTTTTATTTTTGAATGTCCATCACACGCGAGGATCAAAGGTAATGAAGCAGCAAATCGGGAAGCCAAGGAAGCAGTATGATTGTCATTAGACATAACAAATTAACCTAATCAGACATTTGTTAAAGCTTTGGGAAAAGATAGAGAAAAGAAACAAACAGTAAGCTATTAAAATATGGAAAGTTCTAACCGCAACAATAGTTGTTACAAGACTTAGTATCGGCCAGACACGAATACTCATGGCTATTGGTATTTTATAACAAAAAATGGCTACAAATAAAAATACAAAAAATATCGATCTTAAGTGTCCATAAGAATTTTAATATAACCTAACGTAACTCCAAACAAAATATTAAAAATCCATATGGTATAGTTGACTGTGAAGTATGAGAGATGTAGATAGTTGGGGTAGGCGGTCATAGATACACAGCAGATCAAAATAAAATTGTTTTTATTTTAATTGTTAAAGCCGACGTTTCGACTTGCATTGCAAGCCTTTATCAGGGCTAGAAGAAAAGAAAACCAGCAAAAAGGTATGACTAAATTGTAGAAAATATATGAAAAAACACACACCACAAAACATAAGTATGAGAGAAAAAATAAATAAATGTATAAGAGTAAAGACAGTAACATAAAGGCAATATCTAAAGGCTATAAAGACAATACATAAAGACTATTGAATTAAGGTTAAAATGAGTGATAGTTACATAAAAGCTAATGAGTAATTTCAACAATATAATTGGTAAACATAAAAAAATGTAGATACTAAGTTGTTGAGATAGTGAGGACAAGTTTTTGAGTTAATACTTAAAGGTCATGAAGATAATGCATACAGACTATTGAATTAACTTGAACTGAGAAGATATTAAAAATAAAAAAATAAATAAAAAGATAGTTAATTAGTGAATTAAAAATATATGATCTGCTGTGTATCTGACTGCCTACCCCAACTATCTACATCTCTAAAATATTAAAAATGCTTTTCTTCTTCCTGAGATGTAGATTTAATAATTTTAACTTTTAATTTCTCACTTCAAGTACTGATAAATAAACGGAAAATAACGGATTTGACAAAAGAAATATTTTTAAAATTTCCGATTTCGTTCTAATGTAAAATACAAAGAATGAAAACACTCACATAGTGCTGACCAATGTATCTTTAACTAATGCGAGTGTAGGTATTAGATCAGAACATTTTCGAGTTTTTGTAAGTAAACTTCATGAAAAGACGAGAAATCCGAGAAGGGGGCGCCAAAGACGCAAGAGATGAAGCTGATTGGCCGTGTCACCTGAAGCCCCCCAGGTTCTACAGAAATCGGCCTTGCCATCTTGGCGTTGGTCCCTCGTTTACCCGAAGGTTTCTTTGTCAGGATACAGTCATTATCTCCTTGCATCTTACAACAGTGTTGGGCATCTCTTTTCAAATGACACCCAAGACCTTCACACAAACAACACTGGTACTTTTTTTTTTACCAACGCTCCTCGACCGCCTAGAGTAAAATTAGGGCCTGAATAGAAAATTATAAAAACAGATTATGATTACACTGAGAGACTAAATCCGACCCGATTTTATGTAGATTCCTCCAACTCATATAATGATCGAGTTATTGTTATACAAGGTGGCATTGCTTTAACTTAACATCAACCTTTGAAACTTGTATTAGGAGAAAAAAAAAAGAAACTATTTCCTTTCTAAACTCATTGCTTCAGGGACATATAGGTAAGTAAATTATATGAACGACTAAAGTCAATAGATCGCAAATACTATGACTGTAGTATTAATGATGGGACGTTTTATTTAAAGGTATCGGTCAAATTTGATAAATCAAGGTCATATAAAATAAATGTATTAAATGAAACTTCCCTCTCAACTTGGAATATTTTTTGTATTTCCTAAAAGTTTACTGCACTACCTCGATGAAAGTTTTACCCTAAACGTTTGTATATTGGTAATGTTAAACGCAAATGGTCAGATTCGGAAGTACCTTTTGAGGGTTGTTTTGCTTTAATTACCGATTTTTCGTATAAGAGAATTTCAGAATTAGTTGTTTTGCAAAGTATTTTGTTTGTTTAGAAACATAATGTTTGACAGGCAGAAAGGGGTGAGTATCGATACACAATATATAAAAAATATAGATATTTTGATTTGAAAGTCCAATATGGATTCATTTTTTGCTCAAATATTTGTCGTATCGATTTGTACCTACGTTCTTAAGAAAAGTTATTTGTTTACTTAATGTGGGACTTTGTAAGATTGATGTCTAAATATATGTACCTACTGCCTACTATTTCAAAAATCAAATACTTTTAAATTTCAAACATTGGAAATTATTTTGTTCTTACTTAAGTTGAGAAATAAAATAAACAGCTGTTATTGGAAAGTGATTGGAATTTTTTCTTCTTCCATCTATTTATGGAAATTTAAAACTCTATAAATTATTCACAATAATTTGCGGAAAATTATTACAATGACATGTAAAGAACTATGAACTAGTAGCATATCAATAAAAGTTCTACATTAGGTCTCTTGCCCATGTTCTATTCAGACGCCTCGGAGGGTTATAGGGAATTGAACGTGAGACAAGTTGGGAGATGAGTAAATTCAAGTGGGTATGGAGTTGGCTATGAAAGGATAGTTATGCGGTTCGGGCCAAATCAGCAACATATAGAACACTAAGATCTTTATGAATAGGCTTGTTTATGAAATAATAATGAGCATTGAGGATATTGCGAAGGATTTTGGATTATAAGGATTGGATACAAGAAGATTTGTAAGCTTTAGTGGAGCCCCAAAGCTGAACTCCATGTGTCCAAATATCCAAAGATCCGTATGTCCAATCTAAAGATCAAGTCCATCTTTCTACTTGATTTTATTATTATTATTTTTTGTTTGTGAGGGATCTTGCATTTCAAGCCCTGAAGGTTCATCGCCGAGATTGTAAAAGCCAGTAGTGTTTTCTGAGCGTAGACCAACCCTAGACCTGAGCCCGGAGCAGGGGGCGGAGCGGGGGAGGGGGCACGTGGGAACAGTAATTGGAGGGAACACGGACTGCCACTTAGGAGAGCAGTGTCAATATTATCACATTATGGATAGCCCAACTGGGGGCTTCGGCAAACACACTTGTTGGTGTTTGTCTAATTGCACATCTTCCATCACCCGCCGCGTGTCCGTCGTTATTTTTGTCAACACCGAGGATAGCTTTCTGTTTATTTGCACATCTATTTGCGTCCGCCGCGAGAATTTGCATGTCCGAAGCGAGGGGTTGATTTGGGCCGGTTAATTAAAATTTTATTAATTCATATCGGGACTATCAACTTAACGTTATCAAAAGCGAGGATCCCTTTTTAAATCAATAATTTTAGACAGATATTATTGTATGACGTCATTGCACCAGGTTCGAACGCGTCTTAAATAATCATTTTTAGGCAATCAAATTGAGCTATATTTTCATCATTAGTATTATCTATGTATATTAGTCAATATAATTAACACATCAGTTTTTGCAAAACATTTCGAAAGCAGCACAAGAATAAAGACCACGAAATAATAATATGAACTACAGACTTATATTGTAAACGCAAGATATTATTATTAAAGAGAATGACAGGTTCCCAAATTGTTTTACTTTTATAAAAATAAATAAACTAAAACAGGGAGTGTTAAAAAAAAATTAAAAATATGTAATATAATTAATATTCCACACTATAAATTACTATACAATAAAATATATAGATTACTTTTGTATACTCTCTGCAATTTTGTCATATCTTTTTGTTTTCTTTTCCTATTAGCCCTGATGAAGGCTTGCAATGCAAGTCGAAACGTCGGCATGATAAATTATAATTTATTTTTAATTGCTGAGTATCTATGACTGCATACCCCCACTACCTACATAAAATACTTCTCAGTCAACTAATACCCCATCAATATAAATAATTAATTTAGCAATAGTAAAACTAATTACTAAAGTTGTAATTTAATTTAATTGAAAATAATAGGAAATAATATGATTTTGAAGTATTGTACTTGAAAATTCTTTTCTTGTTTGTTTGTTTCGTTTAACGTCACTTTATGCTGCTACGGCTAATCGGACGAGAAAAATTCTTTTCTTAAGTGATATTAATTTTATAAAGATTTTTATAACACATATATTATTAATTGTTAGAAGTGGATAGTAAAAAAAAAAAATATTATTCAACAATTTTCACATTTATTCAGAGCTATCAAGATAATATCTAAGCCAATGACATCTATAATAAAATAGATTTTCCTAAGCCATTTCAAATGAAACCTTCTTTACAGAACATGCATGTGGTTTAAAAGAATATATTTACAGGAAAGAGAGCAGGAAGTTAATTTTATGAAATCGAACTTGTCCTTGAGACATTGGGCCATAATTAATGAATTTCATTAATATAACTTACACCACAAATCAATGTTTAAAGTTATTAATCTATCATTTGCAATAATTGTCTAAGCATTAATAAATAAAATAATGTCAATATCCCTCAGGATATACTGTTTTTAAGATTTTTTTTTTTTTACCAACATTTTAGTAAATTTTTGTAATACTTTTATTTGAACAACGGATAAACCAAAGACTAGTTCGACCATTCAGGTAAACTGCCGTTACTGGTACATCTAGATGTCATATTCGACCCCCCAACTGTTGGAAGGTTGTTTGGTACAAAAACGTCCCATGAACCCCAACAGTTTGACGGTTGTTTGGCAATACAAACAGATATGATATTTAGGCCTCAGGCGTGAGTCTCCCCACAACACCAATAGCCCCGGGCCAGTTATGAATCCATGCTCTGGGGGAACGCGTTAATCGGTTAACCCCATCTCATCCCTCATCCAATTTCAGAGCGCGGACAGTAGTAATCTGCTAACACAATATCGAAAAGGGATACATAGATAATAGGAAGTTATTTAAATATAATCTAAATTGAATTTTGAATATGTAAATAAATGACTTCATAAATCAATTTCCTAATTTTGAAACAAGGAAACAGTGACTGAAGGACACAGGGTGGTTCTAAGAGATAAATTTTGAGTACTATTTGATCAGAAATAGGTTTATAGTATTCTTTAGAATAACTAGAAATAATTAATTAACCAACAATTTAATTATTTATTATTTTGACTAGTATATTTAATAAATACTTAAATAATTAAAAATTAAAATATGATTTGTTTATTAATACTTCGAAGATTTCTGCTGTAATTTACAAAATTAAAAATAATTAACGACTATCTAGAGTAAATGTAGATAATTAATATGTCCACCCCAATCCTAAAGAAATTATAATTGTCTGATTTATATTCTTTTTTAAAAACTTAATTTATATAATCTAGGTAGCAAAGTACTGAAGTATTTAAATATTTTTTATGTTTTTAGAACTGTTGATAAATATCAACTAGTCTTCGAAAATAAATAAATAAATAAATAAATAAATAGAAGAGGCAAGTAGATTATTTAATCTACTTATAAAAAAAATCCATATATAAAACTTTTATCTATGTATCTTAACCACACTATGTTATAATATTTCAACTGCAGTGATAAAAAAATTAAGCAAAAAAAAAAAAAAAAAAAAAAAAAAAAAAAAAAAAAAAAAAAAAAAATTGGAAAATTTATTATCATTTCAAAAATGTTTGTGTAAATTATTCCTTATTCCATAAATTAAAATAAAACCTTATTCCTGAACTTCGATAAATTCAAACTTTATTTTTAAAAAAATACGAAGCAATTGTTTATACTTTAATGAAACACTATTAATTAAAAATAAATAAATGTTTTGTTTTTATTTCTGCGCACATAACATAACTTCAACAAAATTATTGTTCTAAATATAGGAGGAAAAAATTAGTGACATCGAGTTGTGCAATGCGTTATAAATCTAATTTTGACAGTTAAACTGAATTTTATGCGAACCGGACGTGTATCAAGGAACTAGGTAATTTAATCACGATTTTGGAGCTGAAAATAACATCTATGAGTCATTGAAATCAGTTAACTCGCACGGCTTGTAATAATGACTCACTTCCAAAAAGATGGGAGATGCTTGAAAATATCATCCACTGAAAGAATCATATTTCGCTAATCACTAAATACATTCATTCACTTGGTTAATGTCAGTATACTGACATTGAGTGAAGCATTTATTAAGATACAGTAGATGTCCAAATAATTAATTGATAAACATTCTGTAATTAAGGTAGAGACAGCGAGGTACCGAATATGACATACAAATGAAATTTATAATTCAAGAAAGCAGATAATTGTGGTGTGCAGTCAAGCAATCATAATAATTTATCGTTATGTTTAGGCTAAAATTTCAATCCTTCATCGAGGGGTAGAAGAAAATTAAGAAAATATGACAGAAACTGAGTTTAAAATTTATGAAAATCAAAATATACAAACGTAAAAACAAGAACATTAATAAGCTAAAAAATGTAATATTATTGCATAAGATGAATGGATGTTGTAATTGAACAGAAATGGATAAATGAAGTTTAATATATACCAAGATATAACAGAATATATAATAGATAAACATTGAATTATGTATTCTGATTGATACGTTACTAAAGATTTCCATAAAGATTTTACTAGAAAAATGAGATTAAATATCTTTGTGCGTACCTACCATCTGGTTAAACCTTTCAAATAATAAATAAATTAACTGACTCTGACGCCAATAATTCAAAGTATCAACTATTACCAATAAATTTAAAAGTATTAAAAATAAATTTAATTAAGAAAATTTGCATGAAATTTATCTACATCGGTAAACTCCCCACCTCTCGTCCATTGTGTAACCATTCAAAAGAAAAAAGAAAAAAAAACTGACCTTAGCGACTGAAGAGAACGAAGTGAATACAACGAAGTCAGAACTAAAACTGACAGTAAACAACAGCGAACTCTGTCAACTTTGTGCAGAGATTTTTAGAGGAATTGTAATCAAATCTTCCATCGCGCTTCAAGAAACGAATTACGTTAATCTATAGGATTATAAGACCAGAGCATTTACTTGTATCGAAAATTAAATTTGATAATGCACATATTTCCATCACATTGTAATCTACTTAAGATAGAAAAAGTCATAATCCGTGAAATTTTATTTTAGTAACTTAATTCACTAGCTGTAGAATCCACTAAGTAAAAAAAGGCTTTAAAAATAACACAATAATAGCTGAAACATCAATCTTTGTTATTATCAATTTTTTTTTTTTTTTTTTTTTTTTGTTTTGAGATTATTTATTTATTTTTTTTGTTTATTTTATATGAATGAATTCATTACCGTGTATATCGTGTTTGACTTTGAGTGAGGTAGATAGTAGTAATATTGTACGTATAAAAACTGTTTTTAATAATATAAGATACAGTTGTCAAATATTTTTTAAAAAAATATATAGGGTTATTTAAATACTTCTAAATTTAAAACTCAAATTATTCTATTAACTATTTGTTTCAAATTACTCATTTAAAACCGCGTTCATACATTATAAAATCCTGGAAATCATATCCACTAACGTAGACGTTATTAGAAAAAAATTGAAAAATGAAGCTTGCAGAAACGAAAGCGTTGCTTGAAACAAACATCTTGCTTTAGGAATTCGTGAATCCTGATTGGTTGAGCTTTAAGCTCTTGATGAGTATTATCACAATTTGTAATTACTGAGCACTGAGATTAAAATTGTTTAAAAAAATTGAAATACTCAACCACGAATATAAAATTCATCACAAATATTTGTTAATAAATATGACTTAAGTAATCAGTTCATTAAAATGATTTTTGGGGGGTTTTGAGATACTCATTTAGCATTAAAAAATAGGAATATATTATGCCTTAAAATGATCAAAAATGTCATTTTAAACAAAGATATGAAGCTCCCTAAAACTATTAGATTGTATATTCTTGGGTCGTGAAGAAGTGAATTAGTCGAGTTTAACTGAAAACGATTTAACTGTGCCTTAAAGCTCGATTTTTGCAGATTGTATCCTTCTGAAAAATTGGTTAAATTGTGCTTTTTAAAATACCTATTTTTAAATAAATTAAACAAATGGTGTTTTCGAGTAATTATAAGATTTTGGAATACGACCAAAAATGTATCTACTGGAAAGTAAGTTCGATTTATCGATTTCTTCACGATAGTCGAGGATTTAAAGAATACATTTTTTTTTTTTAATATTAAATTGATACATATTTTTTATTTATCATTTTATCCTTTTTATCCAGTGAAAATATTTTGTAAATATTTACCTTGCGGGTAGGGTATGGGCGAATCCAGGTGGTGTGCGATACCAAAGGGCGCTGGTAGGGTTGGAACGGGGCCATGATACTGGTGGTGCATTGGCTGCATCCCTGTACCCTTCAGATAACTGCTCGCCATCCCCCCGCCCAATCTGAAAATAATAATTTTTTGTAAATATTTTCCTTATATTTATAAATAAGATTAATATAGATAAAATACATATAAACATTTCAAGTAACAATAACTGAAAGGTTTGGTGGATGAAGGATTTATGTGCCGCAGTGTTAGGTAGCAAAATCTTAATATTTCAAAAGAACTAGAAACAGAGATATGAAAAAGATAAAGGGGCTATGTAACTTTCCTGCAATAGGAAAATGTAAAAAAGCAAAAAAAAAAAAAAAAATAATTGTAGTTTGTTACATAACCAATTTATCCGCCAAACCCTTCAATTATGGGCGTAAAATTCAGGAGAAAATAAAAATACAAATAACAATTAAGAAAATGTAAAAATTCCATATTCTTTATTTTAGCTTTACTCCTCACATTAACAATTATTAGCTTGTTACATGTTTCGGGACTATGATCCCATCTTCAGACTTAAATATATTTTTCTAGTGTTGACCACCAAGTCCTTTAGATAGCCTCATTTAAATGAGACCAGAAAAATATATATTTAAATCTGAAGATGGGACCATAGTCCCGAAACATGTAACAAGATAATAATTGTTAATGTGAGGAGTAAAGCTAAAATATAGAATATGGAATAATAAACATTAATGCTCCTTTATTGAAGAAAGAAATGTTAAATAATTAAATAATGTAAGGAACATGCAATAAAAATTCCATATAAACTATGAAAAGACTCTCATCCGTTTTTAACATATTTCAATTATAACTTTTTTCAAAAACTAATATTTTTTGACAAATAATTCTTTATATTTTCAAGAATAAATATACAGTACAGTTTCAATACTGGGGAAAAAAAAAAAAAAAAATTGAATGGAATACGTACATCATTTTAATGTTGAAAATTGACACTGAAATTGCTAATTAATTACTAACATCAGGAAGATGTAACATAGAAGAAAATTGCTATTTATCTTACTTTGATATTGGAAATATAGGAAACTTTTAAGATAAATTAACTAAATTTTATTTAAGAGAAAGTAACATTAACCAGTATATTCTACGTATTTAATTTACAATAATTGCTCAAAATGTCCTCCTTTTTCTCTCATATACAGCACCCATGCACAGGAGTCAGAAGAACTGCATCCACAGCTTGGCCAACATTATGATTTTGTCGCATTCTACTGCAGCACGCATAAATACGTTTCACAAACTACTCGCGAGTTTTGAAAATGGAAGCCAGTTTGAACAATTAGTATGGGTTGTCCATACAGTGGTATGGATCACAGTGCATACCACCCTTCTCAGGTGGTCTATTCCATTTATTAGACAATCGACTATTTACTCTTGAACAATTCTTTAAAAAAAAAAAAAAATCAATGTCACCGAGTTCTTGAGCCACCCCCAGGGGGTACCTCTTTGCTCCTTACAGCGATCTTTGTCTAGGAGGTATCCTAAGGGAATGCAAAAACGGCACCGCGTTCTTTGTGGCCTCCAGGCCCAGCCTGTATCAATAGATCCTCCAACCGGGATTAGGGATTTCGTGGGAGTGGGGGATGTATTTAAATAAAAGGTACACAATACTGGCAGATGGGAGCCCCTGCAATTACACACTCCGCTGCTTCCCAACGCTGCCTTGCACCGGTGTGGACCTAACAGGATTAGCGGGAATCCCAATTTCCTTCTCTTGGATCGAAGAAGCGGAGTACTTTCTGTATCCGAGGACAGGATGTATCCTGCCTGTCAGGGTCATGACAAGAACCGTACCTTCATGATGCAACTTGGCTGGAAAACGATAGATGATAAAGCAATCGATCGATATCAGGGCTTATAAGTTTCATATATGTGAACTAATCGATAATATATTTACGATTCTAGAGACAGTCTTATAAATACTTCGTAAAATTTGACAAAAAACAAATATGAATACATACAACCTCGGGCTTAGATCTAGAACTTAAATCATTTTAATCAACAGTTTAGGTGTGCATTATAGTAGAGAAGAACCATGCTGTTTAAAAGTATCAATTAAACTCATATTACTTAGATCTATAGTGATAGAGTTACATAGTTGAAATAAATAGTAATGTTGCTTCCTAGAAAAGTTTTACTAGTATTTCATCGATAATTAATTTTCAAGAGCAGATTCCGTATGAAATCGCAATTTACTATATTAATTCAATTTTTAATTTGAAAAAAAAATTATAAACTTAGTGATCCATCTGGTGATTCAGGTTTTGATATGTTAGATCTTAGGTATAAAATATACATGATTATGTCCGTTAAAGTAATAATAACAATTAAAAAATAAATTATTCTATTTTTCGTTTGCTCATGTTAGATATTTTATTAATTAAAATTATGTAAATATAAAAGGAACTTCTTTGTATGTTTATATGTTTGCATAATATTTATATTTATGAATAAGTACCTAAAATGTTTTATATTGTTATTTAAATCCATAACATTTGCTCAGAATCGCCGAATAATTAAATATCACCTTGGGTTTGTTTATTGTTTAGACGATGAAACAAATTTAAGTATAATTTAGAGGAAAATATGCATTATTGATTTTTTTTTTTTTTTTTTTTTTTTTTTTTAATATCTCTTCAGAATCATTTTCAATTTCAGAATATATGCCTTATACCTAGTTATTAATTACTCCATATTTCAGTAGATTGTTCATTTATCAGATAACATTATTTATTGACATTTAGGGATAAATAACAGTAAATGTTTGTTTATATCGATATGATATGGAAAATGCCTGCTTCTAGCAGAATAATGATCACTCATGTTTTGTATGAAAATATTGGAAGAAATATTCGAGCCTTTTTTAACTACATGGGACAGAAATTATTTTGAAAAAATAAATATGAAGAATTTAGGTCTTGAGAAAAACGTGTATAAAACTTTAAATTTAGTGGTGTATAAAACTTTAGGAATCTAGAACAAATTCAAGTAATCCATAATGAGCCTTGAGCATACATATTTTATGCTATTTGTCATCGAAAACAAATTCGTTCAATTTAGAAAACGGATATTTTTATTAAAATCTTTAAATCTGGAAGTAATTTAACAGCCCTGTCTAAGCTGTACAGCCATGTGCTCGCCGCTGATAAAAGGAAATTGTACTGCACACAAAAAGAGGGAGTAAAAGATAAAAGAAAACCTCTTTCAAAGCCGAGAGTGAAAAATCACAAGAACCTCTTGGAAAAAAGGTGAAAAAGTCCATCAGGCGTAAAACTGGAAGCCAGAAAAGTTGACGTAGCTCCTAGGCCACATGATTGCTATCTCCGAGCCGCAGAACACAATGGAGCAGCTCTTAGTACCTCTGGAGGGTACTTGAAAAGTGGCGGTACCTTTCAACTCGCCGTGCGAACACAACACCCGCACACAATACGGCCCATTACCGGCGGCGAGGGGTAGAATTGTTTGCTCCCTCCGCGCTACCTAGAAAGTACCCACACCATAATGGGATGGACGAAATGTATCTGTATTCTCCGCTGTTCCCTGTATTCTACAGTAAAAAAAAAAAATCTATTTGAAATCGAAAAATATTTTAAAATTATCATTTCCCGTCGCGGCTTCGCCCGCACTCATAAGTACGTAATAATTATACGTAACCTATACTATTATATAAAAGGACAAGCCATTTTTCGTTGTGATCACTAACCACGAAAACTATCGAACCGATCTGTACCATATTTTAGCTAAATCTTCATAGTTCAAGGAAGGTTTAGCAATAATAGAATCTACATGTTTTCAATTAAATTAATGTTAAAAACCGATAAATAGGTGGTATCCAATGAAGTTTGAAAATCAACTGATGGGCAGCGAGCGCAATTTAAGAGAGGTTACGGTGTTATATAGAGCTAGAAATTTATAACGATAAAAGTATGGTTGACAGGATGAAGGTTGGAGAAGAAGATAGTCAAGGATGCAGTCAAAGTAACACCACGTTAAAGAAGGAATTCTTTGATACGTGTCGACGTTTCGACCTGCGTTGCAGGTCTTCTTCAGGGCCACCGAACCACACTTGTGAGGAGAAGGACGATGACTAGAAATTTATGGTAAAAATAACTTATTTTCAATTCAATTGTTAATAAAAAAAAGCTATAAATATATAGAGCGACATGTGGATCGCAGTGCAGTCAAAAAATGATAGATAGGCCATTCTACAACAGAGTTTGCAATCGTAAAACTATTAAACCTAGCTGTACCAAATTTTAACTACATCTTCATAGTTCATTGAAGGTTTTTAATAATAAATGTTACTATAATAGTAATAAAATATATAGTGTAAAGTGCCAGAAATGAGGTTTGCCAAACTGTCATATACTTTTATGGTTAGAAATTAAAATCCAACCAGATGGATCAATACAATTATTTCTGCCAAAGTGTATAATTATGCTTGTACGTACTCTTTTAACACCTAATCAATGCAATTTTAAGCAGATTTAAATTAATGCCATGCGTGAAAATATCATTGAAGAAATAATGGTAAATTCCATACTTCTATACAAGAGTTTTATTGAAAAATGAAATTCAATTGTTAGTTAAAATCTAATCTAAGTTGTATATTTATGAGAGCGGGCGAAGCCGCGACGGGGTATGCTTGTGACTAATAATTGGACTTTTACCTATTTATCAATAAAAAGTATGTTTTCTAGAAAGCATGCTAAAAAAGAAAAAATTAATTCAAATAAATTATTCAAGTTTCTACGTCTCCTGGTGAATTGAGAATAGTTTAATTTTAAACGTTTCCAATCCTAAAAAAACCTACATATTATCGACCATGAGAGAAGCACTGAGTCCCAAGATAAAACAACATCGGTTTTGTTCGCCTGGCCTTGCGATTTATCTAATGTAATAAGATACTTTAATTGAAATTTTAACAGTTTATTATAAATGTTAGATTAAGGTAAACAGGAAAAATGATATAAGTATGTGAAAAAGCTTATTATAATTTTATTTAACAGGAACAACGCATTTTCATGAAAAATAGATTAAGCAATTATAAATTATTCGAATTAAAAAACACAAAACAACAATGAGCTGACGAAGTAAAGAGTAACGTCTCACTTCGATATGAGAATTTAGAGCTTATCTTGATTCAGAATTAATTTAATTCCTTGTGATTTTAGTTGAAAAATGTTTACTTTTCAGTACAGACTAATTTAACTACAAAGAGAAACGATATATTTTTGCATATTAAATAAATAAATATATGACTGATTGCCATCTTATTTTTTATTTTATTTTTTTTATTTTTGTATTCATTAGTTCATGCATAATCATAGTTTACAATCATCTTTAATTTGTCTCTTTGTTAGTTAAAGTTATGTTTCGTTTCAGATACATTTTATATATGTAACAGATCAGTTGCTTCACGGTTTTTCTAGACTAAGACGTAATTTGCCTTAAATTGTAATTAAATAAATAACGAACTAAAAGTAGATTTAAATCATTCCAACATTACACTATATAATATTTAACTTTATTTACACAAGTGAATGTTGAATTTTATCTTAATATGATTCCATCTATAAAGTTATTTTACAAATAATATTTTCTCCATTCTAACCACAGAATAAGCAATAATAAAATGATTTAGTTAATGTAAATATAATAAATTTGTAAATTAACACTTTAGTTCCGTTTCAGTAATTTAAAATATAAGATCATAGAAAAATAGAAAAAAAAATAAAATAAACCTTATAACCAGAAAACAGATTTTCAAGAAGAATATCACACAGAATACACAGAATATCCATAAAAAGAGGAATGCAAAATAATTCATTTCTATTTGCCATAAGTTGACTTCTGAATATAAAAAGCAAAAAGAAAACGTTACAACAGCACAAACAAATTTTAAAATTAATTATTAATAAAATAATAAAGCTTTTAGACTTGACTGATTAAGCAGTTTAACAATCCTTCGGTCATAATCAACATACACATAATTTAGAAATTTTAATACAAAATCTATTATTTATTGTGGTCTGAATATGAAAACTCTTGATTAATCAAGAAAGAAAATTTAATATAAAAAATATAAATTAAACCATTTGCTTAGCTAAATATTAACGGAAAATAACTATATTTTTTAACACTCATGGACTCATGAAAAGGACTTAGATATTTTTGAAATTTTTTCTTATAATTTTCATTAATTATAATATTTATTGTAGATATCATAGGTAATGGTTTTATTTAAAATATATTTAAATTCTAATAATAAATACAGATTTTACATTATGTGAAATACATAGGAAAATTTACCCTTTACTTATTTATATGATGAATAAATATTTTTGATAATTTTCAATTTTTATAATCGTCGTGGTTTATTGATAGAACTAAGAATTTTATTTTATTTTTTAAATAAAATATAAAATTATAATTAATAAGTAAAATAAACAAACAATTTATAATTATTCCTTTTGCTCTTGCTAGCCATACCAACCCGGAGTCCTGGCAACAATAGTACTACTTCTATTCACTGAGTTGATTCGTAAGTGGACCTACAACTTTATCTAGTTATAAGTTGTACTATTGAAAGACTACATACGATTTACATAACCAGTCCTATTTTAATGGATTTTTTTTTTTTTTTTTTTTGCCATAATTCTATTGAGCAGAACTAATTCACATATTTTATGATCATTGATAATCCATTTCATAAAGTTCTTATAATAGTCAAGTCGTTGATCTGTTAGTTTACATCAGAATTGGGGCATTATTTACAGAAATAGTTTCTGAATTACGTAGAAAATATTTCTATAAATATTTACTTCAATTTGATATATAAATACAAAATAAAAAGTTGCTAATTCAAAATAACACAAACCTTAAGCAATCGAAACATATACATAAATTGAAAAAAATAAAAAAAATTGTGGAGTCCTCTTCGATTTAATAACATTCTTAAAGTTTGTCAGGTCAATTATTAAAATGACCACTTGAATGCTACTTTTGTTAACGTTAGAAAATTAAAAGATTAACTATTTTTTTCATTGAAAATATAAATCTGGAATATTAAAATTGACAGTAAGTATTTAGAAAAAATATCATTATTAGTTTTTAACTAGCATTCAAAAAGTTATTAGAAGTCGATCTTCCAAATGAAAAAAATTTCTGATTTAGTAAATTTACTTTAAATATATTTTATATCTGTTTAATTTTTAAATTAAAAAATAAAATATATATATATATATATATAATATATACAATTTCAATGAAGAACTTGCTTATTTTAAAGTACAGGAACATATAATATATAATATATCACTTATGTTATAGGTTATGCTAAATATATTTAAATCACGTAGTAAATAAGTCTGTCAACAGGCTGTACTAATTATTATTATATATTGAAAGAAAATTAAATATAGAATATAGAAGCCCGTGTGATCATTAGCCTGTATTAATGAATTAACGAATTGATTTTATAAATTAATTAAATCAAACTCGTTAAGTTAGTCTTCAAGCAATTGTTGTTTAAGATATTTTTTTAAATGCTAGATTATATCTCTAAATTAATATATAATCCGATAAGGCTATAAAAAGTAAGATATCCTTATGTTTAAATAAAATTCAAGCATTATTTAATTATTTTTTTTTAATTCTCATCGAAATTTTTTTGTAACAATAGATATTTCTATACTATTTACTAAAAGCAGATCGTGTTTGGTAAAGAGCACTTTATTTTAAGATACTTTTGTTCAAATCGTAAGATAGGAAGACTATTGTGAATTATTTAGCAAAAGACAAATTTAAAAATACATTGACGTAACTAATAAAAACAAAATGTGATTTTATGATTGATGATTTCTTGTCATCTAAATGAAACATTGGTACATACGTAAGCAAGACAACGATTGGAATTCTTCAGGTAGTATTTGTGATAAAAAGTATTTAAAGTATTTGTTTTTTCGGATAATTCGACTTCAAGCAAAATCAAATTTTTACGGTTAGAATCATCACAAAGTGCTTTACAAGATAATTAGAATAATTACAAGTCGGTTATTGACGGTGAAATTTGTTTTAAAAATACAGAGTTGAAAATTTATACAACTGACAACTGTACTTTTAACATAAATTCCCCTCATTGTTAAAATAATCCAATGTAAATAAATCTCATTTATTTTAATTTAAAAATATATATATATAAATAAAGTAAAAGTAAAATTAGCTGTGTTGTTAACCTTATCAAATATTTACAATTACAAAATTATAAGCATATTAAAAATTAAAAAAATAAATAGGCTAATCATAAGGTATAGTGGATCAGACATAAAATCACTGAATAAAGAACAGAGATGTAATTTTTTTTCAAATTAATTATTTTTTTAAATACTAAAATGATAGGCAGTTTGCATATGAAGTTTTCGACTTAATCATAAATTTATAATATTTTTGTTTTATAGTATTTAAAAAGTTATGATAGGTAAGAGTGAGTCCTACGATTAGTACAGATTCAAAACAACTTCAAGATAAATAAATACCAGAAAGAGCGGATAATTACATCAGGGATATTATTATTCTCTTTTGAAAATCATGAATATTATGTATCGAATATATTTACCAATAAGTTGGATATAGAATATATAAGATAAATAAGGATATATATTCGAAAGAATATTAAAGCCACTTAAAGAAGCCCTTCAAAACGCGAGTGTACAAGAGTTCCCGGCATAAGTGAAGATATTGATGCCCGCAGTACAGGTAAATCGGATCAAGGCATTATGACGGATCTTCAGAATTATCCTCTCCGGCTTACATCAGTCTAATGATCGCCCATTGTGACTCCCAACTTCCTCTAAAAGCGCCTTTTTCTTTTACTTAACAGTAATCTTTTCTTCCTTAAGCTAAGCGGGTCTTATCCCGATTGTAGAAAACACATGGCCTCTATCTTTCAACAAGTAGCATTTAATAGCTTTTTAACCCTTCTCGGATTTTATCCTGGCTAAACAAACGATTTAGAACGTATTAGGATGTATTTTTTTATGGAGATATTTTTTTATGTATTTTATTTTATAAACAAGTAAACAGCATTTACTAGTGGATTTGAACTGTTAGTAAGACAATTTTACATGATGAATATTATATACATATTTTTTGTTATCATTATTATTATTATTATTAATTCAAGTGCTTAAAATCTGGCTTTGCCGTGAAATGGTGCCCAAGAAAAAATTGTTTCTAATGTTTTGAAGGAGATATGATTTACAATATTCTTTTACATCATATTAACAAACCTTCAAACCACATAATATATTTCAATTTTATACTTTTTTCCAACCGTCTTAACCTTGAGTTTGGCCAAATTTAATCATAACTAATCATTTCATAACTAATTTCCTGAAATCATTAACCTAATTTAATCATGGTTATAATAGGACATCTATTTCAGAAAAATTAGTTGTCAAATAATTAGTTATGATTAAATTTTGCCCGACCCTGGATACAGGTCTTACTAGTCTCCTATCTATTTAACAATTTTCTTCATAATTTTAATTTTATATTTTTTTCGAACCATCTTAGCCTTTTTAAAAGTAGAATTGGGTAAATTTAATCATAACTAATTATTTTATAACTGATTTCCTGGACTCATTCACTTAATTTAATCATGATTATAACAGGAGATTGATTTTAGGAAATTAGTTGTCAAATAATTAGTTATGATTTTGCCCAACTCTGGATGTCTTACTAGTCTCCTATCTATTTAACAATTTTCTTTACCTTAATCCAAAATCAGATATATATATATATATATATATATATATATATATATATATATATATATATATATATATATATAGCCAAGTAAATACAATAATAATAACTTAACTTCTTAATTAAATAATAAAGTTAAATAATAAAAAAAGATATAATTATTGGATATATGTTTTTTAATATAATATCAATTTTTTTTTTTTTTTTAACAATGTAATGTTCTTAAAAATATTTTCACTCGTCTGACAGAATGTTTATTGAAATTAACAAAACTTAAAAGCAAGAATTAGAACCGTGGCCTAACTTCAGAAATGATCAAAAGACAACTTCCTCACTAATTGCATACAAACACATATTTTTATATATTTTAGCATATTTTTTTAAATAGTATTTTACTATTTTCAATTTAAACATTAATTATTAAGAATAATTTTACTTTAAGAATTTTCTGAAAACTGAGCAAGGGCTATCAAACGACTTAACTTCAAATATCGGCAAACCCCATTCATCAAAGACTAATGAATTAGAAACTCTTAAACTTTGTTAGTTTTATTTCACAAAACTTAGTAAAAAAAAAAAAGTTAATTTAATTTAACGCATGAATTATTTTTAACAGGTCAAATTTGAAGAGATTTTTAAGTATAAAAAGGTTAAAAAAATAATGGTTATATTTACTCAAATCGGAAGTAGATGTTTTATTCATAAAAAATAAGGTTAGTCATAATTTTATTAAATAAAAATTCGGATATAATTTCAAATCACATCTGATTACAATTTGAAAAATAAAGTAAACAAATACCAAAGTAATTTTTAATCGCGTTTATATTTTTTTTAAAAATTACTATTTTAATAGGATTAAACATAAACTCAATAAAACAAGAGATTTAATAAAATTACCTGAAATTGAATTTAGTTAACAAAAATCAAAGTACTTTTCTTAATTTTAGTATATTTTGTTCTTTGCAATTCTAAACTTTTTATTTTTTATTTATTTGTAATTTCTACCTAAATATAATATTTTACATATCTTTTTTCTTTATACTGAGCAGCCGCTGTCAAACGTTTATAATTACAATTTCAATATACACGGTTCATTTAACACTAATGAATAAGACACAGTTAAACTTCGTTTGTATTACTTTATATTAGAAAACAAGTAAAATTTAATTTATTTTTACCTCAACTTAATTACATATTATTAAACAAAATGCTTGATTTATTTTGTGATAAATTAATATATATATATATATATATATATATATATATATATATATATATATATATATATATATATATATATATATATGTGTGTGTGTGTGTGTGTGTAGAAGAAGAAGAAATATTTATATATTATTTTAATATTCATCATTCTAGGACACTAGAATGTTAAAATGGTTGATAAGGTTATGTTTACTAAACTCGGAAGTTAAACTTTTGTTTATAAAAAAGAAGGCTAGTTATAATTTTATTAAATAAGAAATTCGATTATATTTTTAAATCATCTGATTATCATTTTTAAAATATTGTTAACACATATCAAAATACTTTTTTGACACGTTTTTAAACATCTTACTAAGAGATCACTTTTTTGATAGGATTAAACTTAAATTTAATGCTGAGATTATATTAATTAAATTAAACAAGAGATTTGATAAAATATCCTAAAATTTAATATTCTATTTCCATTTATAAAATATTGAAATTTTAAAATCATAACCAAGGATCCAATAATTATTCCATTGTCACTGACTATTGAATCGAATAATTTAAACAAAATAACTAAATTATAAAAATTATATTTTCTTGAAAAACAACAGTGACAGAAACATGTTAAAATTGTTAAAAGTCAAAAGAAATTTACTAAAGGGAATCACTCCATAATTGTTTGATAATAGACAGAAACAACTCCATTCATGAAGAATATTTAAATTCAAAAGCATTGGTAATATTTAAAAATCAAATGTTGGAACGGGATTCATAACAAACCATTCAGATCTTATACTAATATGCACATTAAATATTTATAATTAGGTTTTTATAATTTGAAAGAAAGCATACATAAAACTAGCACACAAATAATTATTAAATAGGACTAAAATAGTATAATTCATAAAAATTTGTTTTGAACATATTTATAACCGATATTGTATTATTCTGTTAATTTTATAACTTTATCTGTCAAAGTAATAAATGATTGTAATAATAGTTGAGAAATATGTATGTATGTATGTATGTACACAAATAATTATTAAATAGGACTAAAATAGTATAATTCATAAAAATTTGTTTTGAACATATTTATAACCGATATTGTATTATTCTGTTAATTTTATAACTTTATCTGTCAAAGTAATAAATGATTGTAATAATAGTTGAGAAATATGTATACGAGATTTCATTAGGAAGATTTCATTTAAATCCAAAGAGGTTACATGTTTTTATAACATATGTTCAATTCCATGTGATTACATAAATAGAAAATAGCATGCGATGTTTTATAAACCATTAAAAAGATAGAAGATAGTTTTTTTTATTCTTCAATGAGAGTATTAATAATTTGACAAAGGTTCAATAGTATGTCACTAGATATCACTATAATTTTTTAAAAGTTATTCTCAACATAATAAATAAAATTCAAACTGAAATTTATTATTTACTAGCGTGGGGTTATAAATAGTTAACAGATGATTTCAATAAAAACGTGGTAAATGAAAAAAAATCACAAAACATGTGATTGAAAAATGAAATACTACGAATTTTCGGAACGTAAAATAATTGAAAAAAATAGAGTTGAGATAATGATAATAGTTGATTTATTAAATAATAAAGATACTTTGTTAATTAGAATCAATCTAAAACATTTTATCACATAGTTGTCAAATATCAAATGTTAGGTAACCATTTTGTAACCTCTAAAGATCATTAAGTTGACATTCATTTTTTATATATAAATATAAATATTAACCTAATACGAATTATAACTATATTTAATAATGGTTCAGAAACACAAATAAATAAATATATGGTGATATGAAAAACTTACCTTGCTAGGTAACCTTCTGAGTTCATTGAAGCGCCCATTAGATAATCCATGCGCTTCGAAAACTAGTCTTCTACCGATATCGTTACACTGTCTAGCAAATAGAACTAACCCAATGACTACAACGAACAAGAAACAGATACTGCAACTCGAAATACTGCCTGGTCTCAGCAACTCATGACTACTGGACGCAGACTGAGGTTTGGGCCAGGACCAAGTGGGAGGGGGGCGAGAGGGTACTGTGAACCCCCACCATCTCGGGTTTCCCTGGGCAACAACCCAGGTATATTGTACAGGTACTTTCGGGTTCTACCTCAATTATACAAATAATTGTTTTGAACTTTCTTAAAATTTTAGCATACAGGCAAATTAAGTCAAAAAATTTAGTTTTTGACTATCGAAATAGAAAAAACAAAACAAAAAACAATAGAATAGGTTATGAATAAAGTTTAAAAACCACGTTGTGAATGACAATACCGAATCGATAAATGACTATCGCCGTAAATTACGGAAGTTGTAGAGAGCTATAGTTAATTCCTCACAGCTTAAGATTATCTGGATCAGCCTACTTGTTTATTAAAGTATCTACATACATAATATTTTTTTTTTTTTTGTTAATCCATTATAAAATCCAGGAAGTAGAATAATCTTCTTGTTTGAATTTAAAACTAACCTATACGTACACAATGCACTCTTTCAATAAAACATAATAAGTAAAAACGGAATATAAAACTAAGTCATTACAAATCGATCGATCCGTCAACTAAAAAAAGTTCATAAAATCAAAAAAAAAAAAAAAAAAAAAAAAAAAAAAAAAAAAATAGTTGCTCCTAAGTAATTAAATAATTTTTCAAGAATCTTTCAGTTATTAAATATAATTGCAGTTCAACCTATAATATTTATTTATTAATAAAATTAAAGAATTATTTTTATCTAGTCAAATGATTTAAAAATTCATTAGGGCTACTTTAAACAATTGACAAACTATGACAAAAAATAAAATTATAAAATAATAAAGATAGTATATGACACATAAGATCCACATAAAGAATAAGTCCAAAGAATTTAGTATTTTTGCTAACATAAAATTCGTAAACAGAATTTGTTTATAATTATTATTATATTTATTCGTTACTTTCCTTGTAAAGTAGTTTTGTTGGTTTATAGTGATTATGAAAGGTTAATGTCAGTATAATCTCCTAAAGTATAAATAAAAATAAAATAAAATTTGTTTCCTATCCATATTTTTAATCTCATCTTTTGAAACAAAACAATGACTACTTACATCAAAGGAAAGAGGAAAATTCTAATCGAAACGTAAATTCATATCCTGAAAATTTGATCTCTTATTTTTTTTGTTTTTGTTTTTACATGATTGTATAATCTGTAGAGAACTGGGCTTTTAAGCGTATTCAATCAAAATAATAGTATTGAGTATTCAATAATTTTTCTTGTGAAAATAGACCCTCTTAATTAATAGGCGTTTTCTACTAGACCAAAATGACTGGAATATGATTTTTGATAATTTTCGCTTAGTATGTCATCGACTTTTTTTTTCAATCATATCGACTTTTTGTTAAATATACAGTTTGGAATATTTAGACTGCCAAGCTGGACGAGGGATGGAAATGATTTTTTGTAGTAAACTTTTATTTAAAAAATATACCGAAATGTATAACATTGCCTCTGAAAAATGTACGGGTACAATTACAAATAATATAATAACATGCTTTAAAAAAAAAAAAAAAAAATACTTAATTTCTTCCTCACTCGGAAAAACAACTTCAAATCTACATTTTAGAATTAGACTGATCAAATTCCTACAATTAACAATTAAATTAAATTATATTATTAACCATTATTCGAAATAAATAAAGTTGAATGAACGTAGGGGTTTTCTCGTTCAAACCAACAGACTTTTCTCATTCAAACCAACAGACTTTTCTCATTCAAACCAACAGACTTTTCTCATTCAAACCAACATGAAACCGAAATGGTAGGTCTTATTAACAAATGTTAATAACAAAGAATATTCTTCATTAAATTTCTGATCAGAGAAATGTCAAATTTTCGATTCGAGCAACACCTACAGATCTAGAGCGTTTTAAAAAGCCACAATACTTAAAAATGTAAGAAAAACTTCACTTTATTTATTACCAATATAACTCCTAAACGGTAGGTCCTAGCAACAAATGTTATTAACAAAACATATCTGCTATTAATTTATGATTAAAAAACTGTCGACTAATATTCGATCCGAGCAACACCAACTGCGCAAGAGTCTGTCAAAATGTTACATTTTTGAGTGCGAAGAAAAAGTTACCCCAAAATGTACAAAATATATTCATTGGCTTTGCTCATATACATCATGTAATACTAAATGATAAATGAATGTATAACTAAGTAATCACTAAACCATTACGTTTTCAGATGAAAACCACGATTACGGACTAGTGGACCTTTGTACGCTATTACAAGTAGAATATTTAAATGGTTTGTGATTATTAGTGATTTTAATTATGATGAGCTATCAAAGGAAAATTTTATGGTTTCCTATCTGTCATATCATAACGAAAGAATAATAAAATATTCCGTATTTTTTCTAAAGTTAGTCTGTATTTGTTGACAATTCGGATTTAGATAAAGAGCATTGAATTAGCAAGCTACTTCTTAAAGTTTTAGTGACACTTCTATACACTTGGTTTTAGCTTAAGTTTTAAAAAGTTGAGAAGTTAAGCAAGAATTTGGGTCTTCTGGGTTTAAGGGTCGGTAAATGTAGAGTTCAAAAACCTTTGCTGACCAGAGGTTGTTGAACCCGGGAAACCCGGAAGGTGGACCAACTGACTAGCCCTTAAAACCCTTTTTCTGGTCCTTACGTCCCCTAATTGGGGCCACACAGGTGACACTCGAGTGCTCTGAGAATCGGTTACCCTTCTCCACCACTTTGTTAGCTTTGGTTATTTAACTCAGGCTTTTGTCCAGACCGAAATAGAAGTCTGGAACGTGCTTGGCAAGAATATTGGAATTTTTTCATATTGTTATCAAGTTGTGGTATTGTAATGAATAACACGTAAAAAAGATGTATCAAATTTCAAAATTTGAACTCAATCTTTTAATTCTAATTGGGTGATCCCTTAAAATATTTTTCAATGAGGTTTGCTCTTCACAAGGGATCACTCAGCAGTAGGAGGATAATACTTGATGGTAAAAGTAGGTTTACTATGTACAAAACCTATCTTAATGGCTTTGATAATATCTCCTAGATATATTTCTATTCCAATCTATCAAACTATTAAACATTATTTAGCCCCTTGCTTTACCTTTAAAGAGAGTTTTCCCATTTTCATTTGTAAAGACTTTTCTCTTACTCTTTTTTAGGATTTGGGTATGGTATTAGTTGACTGAGAAGTATTTAAAGACGTAGATTGTTAAGGTATGCAGTCGTATATATTATTCATTAACACAATACATTCAATAATAATTCATTCTAAGCAAAGTATGTTCTTGGTTAATAAGTCAAAAATATTTACATTTTCTTAAATAACCAATGTTATAAAAATTATTCCATAGCAGTTTCTAAGTTTCTTCAGACTGAATCGGATCCTGTGGGATGATTTAAAATAAATAAGTATACAAATATAAAAGTAAACAATCAAGGAACTTTTATTTTATAAACGTATCTATTAAAAACCTATTGCTATCTGTTATATTTAAGATCATCCGCATGAAAGGAATAATACCTACTAAATATGCTCTGAGCTGTTGTGTTATAGGAACTCCTCATAAATAAAATTAAAATAATTATCTTTATCAACTATTGCTGTATGGGTTTTCTTTGTATTTTTTTTCTTTTTTTTTTTTTGCAAAAGGCACTCTGAGTTCGTTCTAATGTCCTTATTCTATAGTACTTTTTTCTAAATACATACCCTATCCTTGGATCTAACTGCTGCCTAAAATTTTATTTCAAGATAGCAGTTATGAAAAATTAAAGGATAGGATGTGCTTTCTTAAATGTGTAAACCGAGTGAGAAAAAAAAAAATAGAAATCTTTCCGTGGAAAATGTTAGATATAAAATGACAATTGTGACAATTATTTTCAGCCGATATCGATCTTGTCTGCATTCTCACTAGTTACTTTTTTGTATGAGTTTGTTGAAACGTCCTTATAGTTAGTAGTGAAATAACTATTATAAATTTATGACGCCTTTCTCTTTTTTCTAACGTTTTAAAACCTGATATTTGTTTTAGAATTTTTACTTTAAAATCCGTCACTTGTTTTAAAAAGAGAGTGGTACCTCGACAATTTCTGATAGCCATTCTCTCTGAAACCCTGATGAAGGCTTGCAATGCAAGTCTTAAACGTCGGCATTATAAATTAAAATATTATTTTTAATTGCTGTGTTTCGATTACTGCATCAATATACATATTTAGTATTTCTTAATCCAGCTCCTTAATTATCAATCTTTGGAAAATATTTAATGAATATGTATATTTTATAAAGTTTCAACTCCTTGATTACACGCTTAACTGCCTTTTGTTTAACATTCTATTGTTTTTCTTTCTGTGATCAACGCAGCCAGACAATTTTCTTATATCTGTATCCATTAATTATCGATTTTGTTATTCTTAAGGAACAGTGTGTCTCAGAATTCTTCTTCAGGCAGGAGGTGATGTATTTAAGAATTTTCAAAATTATGGAATAAACAAAGCCAACCCCTTTGTAATTGAAGATTTACTATTCAAAGCCAGGATTATCTTTTGTATTATTTATCTGCAGAATAATTATTCTATTCTATAACGAAACATGCTTAATGTATGATAGGTAACACTCCTTTTTAAAACAGGTGTCGGATTTTAAAGTAAAAATTCTAAAACAAATATCAGGTTTTCAAACGTGAGAAAAAAGATAAAGACGTTATTAATTTATAATAGTTATTTCTACTAACTATAAGGACGTTTCAACAAACTCTTACAAAAAAAGTAACTATTAAGACAGCAGAAAAGATCGATATAGGCTGAAAAATAATTGTCACAAATGTCATTTTATATCTAACATTTTCCACAGAAAGATTTTTATTCTTTTATGACCCACTCGGTTTACACAATTAAAAAAGGATATATTTATCCATTAATTATTTATAACTGTTCTATAATTTAGAAATAAAATTTTATGCAGCAGTTAAATCCAAGAATTAAGGTATCCATTTAGAAAAAAGTACTATAGGATGAGGACAGTAAAACGAACTCAGAGCGCCGTTTACAAAAAAAGAAAAAAAAATATTTAAAAAATCCCATACAGCAATAGTTGACAAAGATAATTTTTTTAATTTTATTTATGAGTAGTTCCTATACCACAACATGCTTAGAGCATATTTAGTTGGTATTATTCCTTCCATGCAGATGCTATTTTCTTTTTGTTTTGAAAATGATAGATAGAAATATATTTTAATAAAAATATTTTAAAAATAGAAGATTCCATGATTGTTTACTTTTATATTTATTTACTTATTAAGTTGAAATCATTTCACAGGATCCAATTCAGTCTGAAGAAACTTAAAAACTGCTATGGAATACTATTCATAACATTGGTTATTTAAGAAAATGTTAACATTTTTTACTTAGTATCCAGGAACATATTCTACTAAGAACGAATTATTATTGAACGTATTATATAAATGATAATATAGAGGCAGAACGAACAGGTCATGAATTAATTTATTAAATTTAATACAGTTATATTGGTTAAATTAAAATATAAAGTATAATTCTACTATAAATTTTTATAAATAAAAATAAACATTATGTAATAGTAGGATTGGTTCCTGAAAACTAAGTAAAATGTTTTGTTAATAAAATCATTTTTTAAATATGGAAAAGCATATCACAGGATCACTCTCAGCCTGCAGAAACAATTTTTTCCAAATTCTACTACACCAAGTCCATTGTGTGTTGATATTATCATTTCTCATAAGTATAAAAAGTCACCAAGCTGAAATAATTTCTTTATTTGCCCATATGGGAATAAAAAAATTCTGTATATAACTATCTGCGGAAATTTTAATGAGCATATTCCCATTTGAATATTGAAACGGAAAAAAATTGATTTTGTTACTTAATGACTTTAACCTCCAAGAAGACGATTTATAATTTTGGCAATTTAAGAAAATGTATATATTTTTATAATAATTGTAAGTAACAAATAATGTACTACATCTTGGACGAATTTTTATTGAAAGCATTGTATTAATGATAATATGGAGGCAAAAGCATCCCAAATATTTTTTTTCGAAAAAGATCTAAGATTGTAATTATTATTAAAAGAAGAATAAAAAAATCATAGAAATTGATAACGTATCTCTGAGGTACTTACGAATAGTGTGTTAAGTGCTCTTTATTTGTAAAGTGTGTTTGTGAATTTTGGGTTATGGGTATCATCGTAAAGATATATTTTTTTTATGTAGGTATTTGAGGTAGGCATATATAGATACACAGCAATTAAAAGTAAATTTTCATTCATAATGCCAACGTTTCGACTTGCATTGCAAGCCTTCACCAGGGCTATAATGTTAGCATTATAAATCAAAATTTATTTTTAATTGCTGTGTGTCTATGACTGCATACCCCAACTACTTACATCTTTAAATACTTCTCAGTCAACAAATTTTTTATATTTATATGGCTAAGTTTACAGCTATTACAAGATGAATATTCATTGGTGAATCATCGTGGGAAAAATAACATACTTGTTTACTACCAGAGTTGGGCAAAATTTAATCATGATAAAAAATTTGATTATTAATTTCCTGGAATCATTTAAGGTAATCATGATTAAATATTTCTGTTGATTTTTCAGTGAACTATATCATTAATTGATAAGGTATTAGTTGACTGAGAAGTATTTAGAAATGTAGATAGTTGGGGTTTGCAGTCATAGATACACAGCAATTAAAAATAATATTTTAATTTATAATGCCGACTTGCATTACAAGCCTTCATCATGGCTAGACGAAAAATAAAACAAACAAAAAGGTATGATGAAATTGTAGAGACTATAAAAAACAAAGGTATGAAAAGAATAAATATACAAGAGTAAAGATAAAAACAAAGGAAATATCTAAAGGCCGTGAAGGCAAAACATAAAGACTATGAAAATTAAAATGAAAAGAAATTAAAATTAGTGAAGATTAAATGAGTAAATACAACAATATAATAGGTTGTTTGTTTTATTTTTCTTCTAGCCCTGAAGAAGGCTTGCAATGCAAGTCGAACGTCGGCATTATAAATTAAAATATTATTTTTAATTTACTGAGTATCTATGACTGCATACCCCAACAATCTACATCTCTAAATCATTGACTAAAAAATTAAAAGAAGGATTTAATCATGATTAAATTAGATGATTAAAACCAGGAAATTAGTAGTCAAATATTTAATCATTACTTACAATGTCCCATTTAAATTATATTAAATTTAATATAATTAATTTTTTCAAATTTAAATATAAAGTTTAATCATTAACATAAAGTTTCTTAATAAAAAGAACTTTATGTAATAGTGGAAGGAGGGTTTTAAGAGTTAGGTAAAATTGTTTAGTGTTGGGCGATTCCAATGCAGTTTGGTATACAATAGGGACACAGTAGCCAACCGGCAGTTGGTAGTAGTAGTATCCCTCCCCATATCAAATTTCAGTGCGGCTATGGCTTGAAAATGACAATTATTGAAGTGGTCTAACCGATCGGTTGAGGGACTGGTGTGAAGGGGTTGATTGCCCGCGAGGGGGTCGGCGGCGTTTGATTGGTCCCTCGCTGGCCACGCCCCCTTTCCCTCCACCATTACCCCCCCACGACCATATGTTTTCTCAATCTTTCCAGAAGTAATCGAGTCACATCTGTTCACAAACTGTGCCGACGTAACTGAACATAACGTTGTTTACTAAATTGAATTACGTGAAATAATTTATAATCCCCAGCTTTGCAGTGCGCTATTTCTCTGGGGGGTTATAGCAATACCACTTAATTGAGCGAGTCCTACAATGTAAAGACTGGTAAAAATAATACACCAACTTCATATTTCATAGGAACTTGTTAACCGATCTCGAGAAAAGTATCAGCTTAAATAATATAACGTTATGTAAAGTTATATTCATTTTATTTAACAAAATAAAAAGTACAAAAGGACACACTCTTATTCTTTGGTAATAATATTGAACCACTGCTTCACTAGTGTTAGGAAGTTGAATCTGAATATTTTCAAACAACTAGAAAATGATATTTGAAGAAGATAAAGGGGCTATGTAACATTTTTCGGTTAAACAAAAATGTAAAAAATTCTGTTTTGTTACATAACTCCTTTATCCAGCAAATCCTTGATTATCGAAAGCCTATTTCTATAACATCACCTGTAAACATTTATTTCAACTTGGATAGTATTGTTTAGTGTGTTGTATTGATGTTTTCTTATTTTGTCTACTCTAATCAAAAAAATTGTAACAGATGTTAATATCATTTTCAACGTGGATTTAGCGTTTTATATATTTATATTCTGATATTTCCACTTCCCTAATCAGAGGCATTTTCATTGCATATATTGTATGAATGGATTCTTAATCATACTTATTTATTTTTTGTTTTATGTATATGATGAAATTTACTGACCTACTTCATGTGAAAAGTATAATTACATTTTTTAAACCATTAATGAATAAAAAAAAAAAATGTTAAAGTGCATTTTTCCAATGTTTTGACAAAAATAGTAAAATTAAAATTTGGCCCAAACTAGATATCTACCATTTCATAGTAAACAGCCTACCGACTCAAACCTAATAGTCTCTCAACTTGCCTCACACTCAATCCCTTATAGTTCTTCAGAAATGTCTGAAAAGAAGATGGCTAAGGAGACCTTCTAATGTAGAACATTTATTGAAGTGCAACTAGTAACTTGGTTTTTACCTGTTATTCATGTCATTTTAATATTTGTTCTCAAATTTATTTGTTGTGTATAATGCATATAGTTGTAAATATCAATAAATAGGATTACAAAAAAAAAAATTAAAATTTTTAAATGTATTCAATATTTTAAAATTATTATTCAAATTACACAGGATTATTCAAAGTGTTTTCATATGCATTTTTTTTTTCACTTGAGCAAATATGAAAAAAAAAAAATTAAGTTAATGCCAAAAATTAACTTTTATTAATTTTACATTTTTTTCTCAGATTCTGCATCATATGCAGAAGACATGGGATATAGCTGTGAGTATTTTATTTTTAACTTGTTAATTAAAATAATGTGTTTCGTATTTAAAAAAACAACAAAACAATTCTGTTCCATGACGGAATATTTGTTCGTATTTAAAGTGAACAAATTTACGATTTAAAGAAATTTCTGAAAGATTTCAAGGAAAAAAAAATTAATGAAAAAGTTGTAGACAAATAATCCTAGTATTTGTAAAACTTTTGTTGTGAGATCAACTTCAGCTTTTGATTCCTTTTTATTATCAGCTATTATTTTAGCCTGATACTATATTATAGAATATTATTTTATTATGAAATGGCTCACACCAGTTTTAAGTTGCGATTTGTGAATTTAAAATACTCAATATATTGAATATTCTATTCACAAAATTCAATATTCAATATTCTATACACAATATATTAAAGAAAATAAAAAAAATCCGACATGGAGTACCTGGCAATGATTCATTTACAATTTGTGAACAAATTAATAATATTTTCCTTGTTAAATATTTAGTACCTCACGCCTAACACCTCTTTTATGATTAGATATGGACCATGCCATCTGCTGACTGTTTATAGCTTAAATAAATGGTGGATTAATTAAAGAAAAAAATTGTAGTGTAAATTATCGGAATATTTAGCCAACTATATCGTATAGTATACAAGACCTCACAAAATTTCATCACAATTTTTCAAATCATCAAAATCCACTAGAACAAACCCTTTCCAGTTCTCCTCTCCTAATTATTATTCTCCTCGCAGGCATAAAGGCAGTGGAAATCTATTGAAAAATCCGACATGGAGTCCTGGCAATGACCCGCTTCTCTACTCATGCGCTTAGTGACTGTATTATAGCACTAAATGGAGGAAAAAAGTTAGGTCGGGGATCATTCGGCTGAATGTATATTTTTTATATAGAATATAATAGTATTTTAAACTTATTTAACAATTTTTTTAATGATACTTGTGACTGTATAAAAAATATAAATCTGATAAATATGTATGAAATTTTTATGAATGAATGAGAAATATATGATTACATTAACGACAATACCCTGTTGAGAATACATGACAGTAAGTTGTATAGCAACAACCCATTGATAGCACTTTAATAAATGTTCTACGTTTGAATGTACCGAGTCCTTATTCTTTTCAAACGCCTCAAGGGATAATCGGGAATAAAATGAGTAGACCAATGGATTTGAGTAGTTAGCTTTAAATTTAATTCTTTGATATTCCACTAATCCCTACCGACTAGTAATCCTACTATTGATCAGATCCACTACCTAGGACTCCACTTGGACAAACGTTACTTGGAATCCACATACAAGACTAAAACGACAAGAAACTGCTAGTCGTTACAGACTTCCTCAATATTTACTAGACAAACAATCAAAGGTCCCAATTAATTACAAAGACTCATTTACATGACTATGATTAGACCTATTTGGACGTACGGAGTTGAGCTTTGGGGCTCCACTAAGCCATCCAATTCATCTCATATCCAATCCTTGAAAAATCCTCAATGCTCCTTACTTTGTGCCAATAAACTTATCTGTAAAGACCTTACTGTTCCTTATGTCGCTAATTTAGCCCATACCAGATACCTATCCTTCCATAGTAGAGCACCATAACCACTCCAATCCACTAGTCTCCCGACTTGCTTCCCACTCCATTCCCAATAATCCTCCGAGGTGTCTGAAAAGATGATTGCCTAGAGACCTTTTAGTGTAGATTTTTAGTGAAGTGCTACTATTGAGTAGTTCTTCACAAGTTATTTACATACCATTGTATTCACTATCAACACATTTTCTGGATGTATATTATTTTTTACAGTTGTAAATATCAATAAACAAAAAAAAAAATAATAAATTGTTATTTTTAATATTATTATTATTTTATTTTAAATTTATTTACTACACTTTATAAATTGTTTAGACGTTCTTTATGTTGTTTTTTCTCTCATCCTTCATTTATTTTTTATTGCACATGTTCTGTGAAAGGATTCATAAAGCCATTCATATTAGTTAGTGTTCTTAATTGTGACAGATTGTAATACTCAATAAATTATAATAAAAAAAAAAATAAATAAATTTTTCAAAACATAAATAAATTATAGACATGACTTTTATTATTTTTTGTTAATTTCTTTGTAACAGAATTTTAGCAACAATAAAAAAAAATACAGATTTTTTTTTAGCCATAAGTTCTTTCAGTTCTGTATCCTAGTTATCTGTTTGAGGTGATACATAACACACACATTCGATCATCCTTCCATTTCTTTTTTATCCCCCCCCCCACAGTTTTATTTATCTGCTAGCTGGCCCGACAAAGTAATCATAGAGTGAGATAAACGAGGACGAAGCAGTGAAGAAGAAAAATGGGAGCGTTGATGTCTCTGTTCGGAGCTGATAGTACGAGGGGTTGGAAGAGGAAGATAACCGCATTAGAGGACTATCGCTAATTGTTCAGGCTCGGGCAACCCCTTCTTATGCCTCCCCCACCCCCCTGTCCTGTCTCTTCTAATTGAAACATGAGATAGTTTAAAAAAATATGATACAGGATATACTATTTAATCGACTGGGAAGTTTTATTTTTATTTTGTTAACGTAGTATTTGTTCATTTGTTGTGTCGTAAATATTTGTGCTACAAGTGGATCATCATCTTAAAAATTTTCTGTCTTCATCTTTAAAGTTCTTTTCCTACATCACACAAAAATATTAGTTGTCATTTACAGACTTACAGAATATTTTAAATATAATACGTTTCCTAACCTATTATATCGTCGACTCTAGGTAAAACTAAGGAATGTGACAAATCTCATTTTTTATTTCGTTTATTTACCGTTGTATTCTACCAGGCTTCAAGGTTAAATGTCGAATTTGATCGGCAATTTGAGGACCAATATCAGTAATATAATTTTTAGAAATTGCTAGCATTTTATCACTAGGTAGGCCTTGGACATTTCAACGGTAAATTAACGTAATAAAAAAATTCAACTTTTCACATTCTTCAGATTTGTTTACATAGTGTCGAAGAAATATAAAACTAGCAGAAAAAGTTTTCTTTTACCTGCTAAATTCATTAAAATATGATTTATTTTACTCTCGTAGCATCAAATTATCTTCTTTAATCCCTTAAATACTTAAGGTCTGATGTGGAGAAGTTTAGTGACTATAATGCTATGCTTCTCCAAACCACTGCTCTCTTCAGAACCCTCTTAAAATGCACCTTGGTGCAGTAAAAGAGGTATAATGATTATTATTCAGAATGAATCAAAACTTTTTGTTAGTGATAGCAGCTTAGGAAAAAAAGAAAAAAAAGTTAACAAGTTGTTAATTCTACCTCTCGCTAGCTATGCTCTCATCGGTTTCTATTTATTAGAATCAGCCACGGTCCGATATTCAGAATACCTCTATTTACAGCGGTTACTTTTCTTCAGATAGCAGCGATATTCGTACGGCCAGATTAGTTCAATGACTAATATACCTCGTTCAACGGTCTATTACGTAACTAAACGTATTAATAATGACGAAAGGCTAGATGATAAAGGCCGTTCGGGATGGCCAAGAATTTTCTCTCGTCGAGATAAGATCAGATGAGAAAAGTTAATGCTGAACTCAAAATAACGGCCAGAAAAATAGCAAAGGAAGTAAATTCCGGATCTGGCAACATCTACAAGACTTCAGACTTCAGATTTCAGGCGATAATAAATAGTTATAATGATATTTATAACTAAGAAAAAGGACTTGAAAAAAAAAACGGAAAATTTAAAACTGCCTCCAGACTACTGGAACGACGTACTGTAATTCTACGAAAATAAATTTAACGAGCAAGGATCATATAATCGAATATTACTTCTTTTGAATTTACTCTGTCCTGTAATTTTGGGGCTCTTCTAATCTTATCAGGTATTTTGAGGTCAGCATTACCTTTTCTCTTCTATAACTCCTCTCATCTTGAAGAGAGGAAATTCTCTGCCATCCCGATCGTCCTTTATCGTTCAGCCTTTCGTCGTTTTTAATACGTTTAATTATGTATCAGACCGTTGAACAATGTATACTAGTCATTGAACAAATCGTACGATTACCCGTACGGGTACGATTACCCCTGTTATCTCAGGAAAAATACATGTAACTGCTGTAGAATAGAGGTATTCTGTTTATTAGAAAATGATGAGTAGAAAATGATTAGACCATATGTAGAACGAGATCGGATTAACAACTAGTAACCTTTTCTACATCAGGCATTTAGTATTTAAGGGATTAAAGAAGATAATTTGATGCTGTACGAAAACGTTTCCTAGGCTCAATTTATTTTTTATTATATTTATAGAGTAAACACATAAATATTAGCCATATTTCTGTGTTATTTATTATTAGGCGTGTTTCTCATGTAAATGAGGAAAAATGTGATATTTTCAAACTAATTATTTTTCTACAACGAGAGTAGAAGGAATCATATTTTATTGAATTAAGTAGGTTTGCGAAAACCTTTGGTTCTATTCTATAAATTCTATAGATGAATTGAAAAAAGTTCTATAAATTGAAAAAAAATATATATATAAATAAAAAAAAAAAATTAAAATCGTGAAGCTATTAACATTTTCATTTATTTTAATATTTTGTATATGTTTTATTTATTTTTCTTAATTATTTTAGTACTAGAATGATAATATAGTATTATACTATAGTATAATATACTATATTTTTTTGACATTCTTATTTTTATTTATTATACACACTTTTTATACCCTTAAAAAAACTTTGAAAATTATTTATGTTTTTGTGTTTAGTAGTTGTTGATTTTTTTTAAAAAAAAATTGTATTCTATTTGATTGTTTTATTATTAAATGGATTAGATATGAATATTTATTATGTATTTATAGGCACTATGAAATAAGGTATGAGCACAATTAATTATTGGCCTCAAAAATAATTTTATCAAAATAATAATTAATAACTTGTGACAGTTTATTATTTTTCGTTAAAGGCCCACAAAGAAAAATTAGATTTTTAGAATCTATTGACAAGAACCAAAACCTAAAAAAATTTTTTAAAAATTAAAGAGCTCCTAGTTGCTGCTGTTGAATGCTAAGGTGGTCAAAACCAGGTTTCAATTTCAACCAGGTCAGAGAATACTAAAAATACCACTTAATGGTAGATTAGCTGCCCGAACGAGTGGCAAACACGAAATGAACGGTGCATCAGAGACGTCAGCTTCCATCATCAGTTCTCGACCGGAATCGAATCTATCGGGAAGGTAATGAACCGGGTCCGTGACGCGTGCACTCAATTAGTCGTTAAAGAGTAGGCGGTCCGAAGGGCTGTTGTGCCGGCCCTCTTCTGCCCTGCGCCACAATTAGGTCCCAGCCCGCCCTTTGTCGGCACAACCACACAGTGTGAAAACTGACAACAAAAGGCACGCTCTTGCCAACAACACGCCCCAAAACTTCACGTCTTATTTGAAGACGCCGACCAATCCCGTTAGTTCGCCTCCTTGGCTTCCAAAAACTAGTTCCAATTCGCCTGAAATATTTCAAAGGACCTTCTCCCTTACAACTCCGCCTCCATCTGTCCGGCGATGGTTACAGTTGTATTCGAATAAAAGAGAAATTCAGAGAAAAGGATAAAGGGGCACAGAAAAAAGTAAAAGTTAACGAAGAATTTCTTTAACAATATCTTTCGCAAGTTTTCAAAACTACAAATGGTTACTACTATAGACGAGGAGCTCCGACCCCTTCGTTGTTCTGATTAATAATATGGATCTTTTAGTCGCTACTTTAGGGGGAAGAAACAACCCAAATTATTATAAATTTTTAGATACATGTTAATTAAAATTTACTGATCGGAAATGTTCCGAGCCTGATATAAAAGTAATCAATATTTTTTTTTTTCATATTCATAAGGTATAGTGACTGTGAAGTATAGGAGATGTAGATAGTTGGGGTAGGCAGTCATATATACTCAGCAGATCAAAATAAAATTGTTTTTTATTTTAATTGTTAAAGCCAACTTTTCGACTTGCATTGCAAGTCTTCATCAGGGCTAGAAGAAAAGAAAACAAGCAAAAAGGTATGACTAAATTGTAGAAAATATATGAAAAAACACACACCACAAAACATAAGTATGAGTGAGAAAAAATAAAAATAAAATAATAAATGTATAAGAGTAAAGATAACTTAAAGGCGATATCTAAGGGCCAGAGTTAATGAGATATTGAGGACAGATAACTCAATTAATAATATCTGAAGGCACTGAAGACAATACATGTAAACTATTGAATTAAAGTTGAAAAGAAATTAAAAGGAGTGGTAGTGAATGAGTAAATACAACAATATAATTGGTAAATATAAAAAAGAGTAGATATAGAGTTTATGAGGTATAGTGGTTAAGTTAATGAGTTGATACAAAATATAGAATAAAATTACCAATACATGTTTACCAATTATTTTGCTGAAATTACTCATTAGCTTTTAAGTAACTATCACTCATTTTAATTTATCCTCATTTTACCCTTAATTCAATAGTCCTTATGTATTGTCTTTATGGCCTAAGGTATTGCCTTTATGTTACTATCTTTACTCTTATACATTTATTTATTTATTATTTTATTATTATTTTTTCTCACTCATACTTATGTTTTGTGGCGTGTGGTTTTTCATATATTTTTTACAATTTAGTCATACATTTTTGCTTGTTTTCTTTTCTTCTGGCCCTGATGAATTGCAATGCAAGTCGAAACATCGGCTTTAACAATTAAAATAAAAACAATTTTATTTTGATCTGTTGAGTATCTATGACTGCCTACCCCAACTATCTACATCTCCAATATTTTTTTTTTATCCTAAAATTGTTTAAACTGTTTTTCTCCTTCAAATCGCTTTCTGCAACAATCAATAATATAATCGAGAGTCGGCAGATTACCTTTTGGTAGCTTTAGAAAAATTCTATGCGAGCGTATAGAAAAAAAGGCATTTATAGCAATTTATTTATAATAATAAATATTTGAACAGAACATTATTTTAACTTACAAGTTACATTTTTATTTATGTTATTTTAATTATAATTACAATTTTTAATTTATTCATAATTGCAAATTATAAGGTATCACGTAGAACCAATGCTCCACTATAAGTAATATGGATGACAAAGAATCCAAATATTTTGTATTATATATGTAAACTTACCAACAAAATACTAAAGCTCAATATTAACGCCTGTAAACATTTTCACGTCAGAAAAGAGGAAATAACAAAATAAATATATAGAACACCAAATCCATGTAGAAACTAATGTGTTAACATGTGTTACATTCACACTTTGAGGTAGACGAAACAAGAAAATATCGAACTTCTGATATACTATCTCACATTTCTTTTTAGACAAATGTGTTTTATTGAATTATATTACAATCTCCATTACCTTAGGATAATAAGTAATATGGATGACAAAGAATCCATTCACAAAATATGTAAACTGACCAACTAAACACTAAAGCTCAATGTTAACGTCTGTAAACTTTCTCACGTCAGGGAAGAGGAAATAAAAACATAAATAAATATATAAAACACAGGCGCAAAGGGACCTACAACATATCAACATAGAGAAGACCGCACCGAATGCCGTAGCAAAATAAAAAATGGAAAGTTAGAACAACAAATACCGCGACAAAGTAGACAGATGAACGGAAGAAAAAAGATTCCGAGAGGATGAACAGTTTTTGGGAGATGAGGAAAAAGAGCTCTCCTGAAGATGGACAATCGCAATAATAATTATAAATATATAAAACACTAAAAACCTGAAGATACTAATGTTACATTCACACATTAGGGTAGAGGAAATAAGAAAACATTATTAAAAAAACAACTGAATTCTTCTTGAAACTCATGTTACTAACTTTTGATTCACGTTTTTACATTTAAGAAGATAAAATATCAATATAACATACTAAACATAACATAATTATTAATATTATTACACTTTAAGATTGAATACTAATTCATATTTAATCAGTAATCTTGAACTGAATTACTAACACAGTTTTTGTAGGGATTTATTCCAAAATATGCTCAGTTATAAATTAAATGAGATTGTTGGGCAGGGACTTAATTTTCCTGGATATATGATCCATATATTTCATTCATACAATACCGTTCAGCATCCATCAAAATTGTTTTTAAAACTATATTTTTCTTAAATATCACCTTGGTTACAAAATTTACTCATAAACTGTGAAATGGAAGAAAAACTAGAACCAGAAGATACCCTGTTATTTCTAAAGTGTTAGAAATCAAATTTAATTTACATGTTATTCTGTCTCTTTTTTATATATTTTTTTTTTTTTTTTAAGTAGTCACTGATTTTCTAAAGATTAATTTTTCATAAACATTAAACCGTTTTCCGTAGGGCCGGTGTGAACCAAACTGTTCCGTAAAACAGTATAGATTCGCAGGAGTTACAAAATATTACTACAGATTGTCATTATAATTTCCATGATGAAAAATGATGAAAACAAAATTTCAAGATGGATTCATTGGTATTCCAGTGAAATAAGTGAATCAAATGAACAAAATAAATGTATAAGTATTGCACTTATACATTTATGTTTACTGCAGATAACACAAATCAATGAATTGAATGACAGAGCAATAAAAAACATTTTTTTTTTTTTATTCATTTATTGAAATTTAGAACTGTACAAAATATATACATCAAGTATATGTGTTGATAGTGATTACAGTAACATGTCAAAACTTGAAAAGAACTACTCATTAGTAACACTTCATAAGATCTTAATGGGTTTATTTATTTTACTTTATTAAGTTAATTTGTAACAATATAACGAGCATTAAGAATTTTTCGAAGAATTTTGGATTGTAAGAATTGGATAAGAAATGAATTGGAAGGTTTAGTGGAGCCCCAAAGCTCAAATCCGTACGTCCAAAAAGGTCTAATCACATTCATGTAAATGAGTCTTTTGAAATTAATTGGGAGCTTTGAACGTTTGTCTAGTAAATGTTGAAGTAGTCTGTGACGACGAGCAGTTTCATGTCGTTCTAGTCTTGTTTGTAGATTCCCAGTTAAACGTTTCTCCTGATGAAGTACTAGATGGCGAATTCGTTCAATAGGGTTCAGTGGGATATTATTGAAGGATACTGTAGGAAAGAAGTCGTAGGTTTACGTATAAGGGTAAAAGTAATTTGATGAGATTTATTTAAATTCTCCTATTTCGACACCATTCTTGAAGGTTGATGGTATGAGGTTGGAGTGTTTGTGAGGCAATGAAGGGATCATTATTTAAAAACAAATATAAAGCAAAAATTAAAATATGTATATACAAATATACACATAGATATTCATAATCTATGTTTGGAAGATTGATATTTGAGTATGAAGAGAAATAGATGGTGTATCAGCATAAGTTCATTCAAACCAACAGAATGAAAGAAGCTTCAGAATGGAGTATTAAGGACGAATGAAGGATTGAATAAAAAAAATAGAAAGCTTAATTATTACTAAGAGTTGAAATAGAAAAAGGCTGCAATGATACAGTATTTTATTTGGAAATTAGAATATAGCAACCTCAATTTTGAATACAAGCAAGAGATTTTGGGGACCAATATCTCAAGAAATATTGTAAGGTGATTCATTAGTCACTTCACTATCGTCTTGAGCTTGCCAGAATATTATTCATTCTCTAAACACATGATCGAAATTGATGAGGACCATGATGATACCAAAAGTTGGATGTGCTCGGAATCTGTTTAATTTTATGGTGTTTTGAAAAATACGGTATTATTCCAAGATACATATTGTTTCAATGGTGGCTCAAATGTGTTTAACAAGAATTATGAAATAATTGAATAAATTAAAATTAGCAACGTGAAGAACTATGAAATACAACCGCATTGGATAGTTAGGATCGATGAATTAATTGCCATTTCTACTGGAATTATTTTGTTTGAAAACTAGTTTTAAATGTTAAGTATTCATCAGCAGTTCTGAGGAGGCACAATGGACTTCTTGCTGAAGAGTGAAGAAAGTAGTCCGTTTTGTCTCTTCAAAACTGATACTGAATGCTTAATATTCGAAACTAGTTTTTTTTTTATTTATTTTATTTATTTATTGGTTGGCTCTACAGCCCTAGATGGGCCTTGGCCTCACGCAGAAGAGATGACCATTGGAGTTTGTCCATAAACTAGTTTAAAATACAATAATCCATTGGGAGAAGTGGCAATTAATTCATTAATCCTAATTGCATTGATGTTTCTATACCATCATGCTTACCTCAAGTGAATTGGATTATATTTGAGTTGGTTCTTCGCTCTAACCCATAGCAGATTAGCGTTTATTGTTTTCTTCTACCAAGTTTCTTCATCTGTCATTGCAATAAAAAATTGAGTATTATCCCCTTTTTGCTTCATAGCATGTTAAGGAATCATATTTAGTAGGTTCATTACTAATAATAGTCTAAATAATAATTAGGTGATGAGGATCACAATTTTTTTTTTGTGGGTGTGTGTGTGAGTTTTGTAGTACGGCTATTAACGTATTGACAGTTGACATAAATACCATAGGTAAGGTATTTGCTGGAACGTCAATGGTTGGGTTGAAATATTTCTAATAAGAATACTTTTAGTACCTAAAAAAATATTATTATGAACGATAAAGGAGACAGGGGGCTCTAGTTCACACTTTGGAAGAAAAGATAGATAGATAGATAATCATTTTATTTATAAAAGATAATTCTCGTACAAATTAGAAGAGCACTTTGGAAGAAGAGCAACTCTTTAAAATATAAATTATTTAATTTTAATCCTCGATATTCCACTAATCCCTGTTGAACAGATCCGCTACCTAGGACTCCACTTGGACAAACGTCTTACATGGAATCCACATACAAGACTAAAACGACAAGAAACTGCTCGTCGTTACAGACTACTTCAACATTTACTAGACAAACGTTCAAAGCTCCCAATTAATTACAAAAGACTCATTTACATGACAGTGATTAGACCTATTTGGACGTACGGAGTTGAGCTTTGGGGCTCTACTAAACCATCCAATTCATCTCGTATCCAATCTTTGCAATCCAAAATCCTTCGAAAAATCCTCAATGCTGCTTACTGTGTGACCAATAAACATAACCATAAAGATCTTAATGTTCCACATGTTTCTGATTTAGCCCAAACCAGATACCTATCCTTCCATAGTAAGCTCCAAAACCACTCCAATCCACTAGTCTCGCAACTTGCTTCCTCCTCCATCCCTCCGAGGCGTCTGAAAAGAAGATGGCCTAGAGGCCTTTTAGTGTCGATTTTATTGAAGTGCTACTAGTGAGTAATTCTTCATAAGTTATTTACATGCCATTGTATTCACTGTCAACACATTTACTTGTTGTGTATTATTTTTACAGTTGTAAATATCAAGAAATGAAAAAAAAAAACTCAATCCTCAATACGATAGGAATCTTTAATTTTTTGAAAATCACACGATTTTTCTTATAAAAGGTAAATGTATCAGTAGTTGATACAGCTCAAGGTTGTTGTTTCATTAATTACTTATTTGTTATCATAATGCAGCTAGGCTTTTAGCTTCATTTTCAAACTTACAGCGTATTAAAGTGCCATCATATAAACGCTGTTTATGGGAAATCACCTGCTTTAGGTCACCACGAAGGCCACCATGTTGATAATTGAACTACTTTTACTGTCATAAAGGACAACGAAGTTCATATTTTTAGATGGAGGGGGAACGTGGATTTTGTAACTACCATATTGTATTTTACACAGGGAAATCCATAGCTCAGAAAAATATTGAAAATTCCCTTAAATGTGTATTACCTGTTCATCTGTCTTTCAAAGTTTCTTAAATAAGTATTAATACAATGTATATTTAAAAACTAATACACATAATTACTATAATATTAAAGTTTAGACGATATACCATTTATTATTAATAGTTTTGCTCGATAAACCAAGAAGCCTTGGCCTCTTCTAACAGTTTCCAGCAATCTAATCCTCAACGGTGGATAATATTCTATTGACCATTGGAGATATTTTCAATATCGGATCCCACACAAGACTTCCGTATTTTCTTTCGCTGTTTGTTAAATACTCCAGTGTGCCCTGCTCATCCCAGATTGCCAATCATGACCACATGGAAGAAATCCGGTTCCTTGTTTGTCCAACTCCACTCATTATTCAATCTTAATACAGAAATACTTGTACATTGTACATTCTTGTACTTGTATATTAAATATCCCTACATCGAAATCATACAGTAATAGCAATAATATCTATCTTTCCAATAACTAAACTTGAGTTCCTGGATAACTAGTTCAGATCCAAATTAAAGACGAGGAAGAACAAGCTAAAACCTCGCTTAGTCTAAGTTTCTTAAACAATGTATTTAAAACAAGCTTTATGAACTTCTCAAATTTTGAACACTCTTGATAAAGGGCTGATTTCAGTTGGCGCTGTGATCATTTTCATTCCTATCTTTCTCATTTCAGTAAGTCTAAAATTCTCTCTGGCCTCTATATAAATAATATATGATGAGATACAGAATTGGGCCTGCCAATTTGTTGCGCCCTTCAAGGCCCAACTTCATATAGCTTTTTTTTCTATGCCAATATTGCACATATGCTAAAACAATTTGAGTTACCGTTTTTCCAGTACATTTTTTATAAGTAAGCATAGATGATGTCATTGGCGTTAATTTCAATCATTCAATCACATTTTGTGACTCCTAGCAATCACCCATGGTTGCCAGATGAGAAGCCACAAACCTTCGATATTTGGAACATGCAAGCTATATTCTGACGCAAGAACAAACAAAAATACGCTCACTAGTATGGCTGAAGCATTACTAGACACGAAGGTAATATCCAATTGGATTCTTGAAATATTGTAAATTCTTTATGTATGTATTAAGTCGCTAATGACTCACTAGAATAGAGCTGTAATTTAATAAATAAATTAAAAAAACTTCTGACTTTAAATTCACTAAAGCTTTGCACATTGGTCCAGTAAAATAAGGCTTTACCGAAGAAAAAAACTGTCGAAATTTTATTTTCAAAGGATCTTTATTTTTTGGGTTCTTAAATACAAATCTGAAGTTGAATCCGCCCAAAATACCGGTTATTTTCAGTTTTTTTACCTATAACACGAAAACGAAGTTTTTTTTTACCTACGAAATGAAAAAGAAACCTACTTCGAAGTCAGATCATTTACCGCGAAGATATATGGTCTTGGGTAAAAAGTGCAGAAAATTGGCCAACTGGCGGTCAGTCCCACTTCTCCGCGAAAACATGTTTGTCGTACTTTTTGTCTAAAACTCCGAAACCATTTGTCCGATCCAAAATTTCAGTTTTCCATCTCAAACGTGGTTACATTTACTATATATATATATATATATATATATATATATATATATATATATATATATATATATATATATATATATGTACTTTATATTATATCCCGTAAAGCACCAACGCCAGTCCACTAAACATGTCATATTTTGTTAAAATATACACATTTAGCGTGGATGTAATATATTAAATCACGTGATTTAATATAAATTACATATATAGAACTATATTTTCTAAAATATAGAACATTAAATCATGGAAATCAATTCAATAATGAAATAAATAAAATTAGCAGAATAGCTGATTTTGTTTTTTTCATTTTTCATTCATGTTCTCATAGCTTTTTATTCGAATTGGATTGTTTTTTTCTAGAAATAACTGAACATCCAGTAGAATAAAAAAAATACAGAGAATAGACAAGTATCTTGTTCTCATTGTTTCGTATATTATATACATAAAAAATAAAATAAAACAATCTATACAAACATTTCGGCAAACAATGTGAAAAAAGAAGGTGCAAAACATGATTTTATCGTTTTAATCGTCAGCAGCAAAGTCTATTAACTTTTTTGTTTTTTAATGCATACTATTTACTATACTATTTTACTATTTAATATACTATTTACAATATCTCCGCGTAAATTTATCAAAAGTATGTTAATATACTACAGAGGGTAGTTATGAGCAATCAAAGGAATGTTCTAGATGTTCATAAGTTGTTATTTTAACATGAAAAGTTAAAACAAAGAAATACAAAAAGTTATAAACTCTTATTGTGAAAATAACACATCTGCAGAAAAAAAAAAGCTAACTTCTGCACTGCAGGTGCTAGTCATAAAGACTTCATCATTAGCCTAGGTACAGTTGGCCTGAGAATGGTCATGCGAACCGGTGCCAAACCACCCAGGAAAGACCTAGGTCCAGGTAACAACGTCTCGTACCAAGAAGGGTTAATGACCTCTGTGACCTCTCGTACATTGGAAGGGTTGGCCATGTTAATGACCTGTCTAATTTTACTTTCTGTCAAGGGTGATAAATCTCAAGAAATTTTAAGGAATTCTTTGTTCTAGAAACCAAAAACTAAGTAAAAAAAAAAAAAAAAATGTATCCAGAAAAGTTGTCTTGAAGTCCATCCAGAAATTGTGACGAGATATTTTTTTTCTTTTTTAGTTATTTTACTTTTAAAAAAATAAATATTCTAATTTATTTGAAAATCGATAGATATGGGTTTAATTTGTATTTATTATTTTTTAGCAATAGCCACATAATATTCCCCTGACCCCTGTTGAACTGATGCGCTATCAAGAACTCCATCTGGATAAATGTATAACTTGGAATCCACATATTACACTACAAGAAACCCTCGTCGTTATAGACTTCTGTAACATACACAAATAGTCCAGTCAATGAGTGCTGAAATGAGGGGTGTATAGTGCATGAAATATGCGATAATTTTTGACTTCACAGCTTCGTTGGTAGTAGTTAGAAGATAAACATAATAAAAGGGGGGGTGAACTAACGGTGGGAGGAAGGGGAGAAGTTCATTTTTTAAGGTTTTTCGATCATATCTCTAAAACGGTTGAATCTAGAATCATGTTTCAAAATAAAAAAATAAACTAATTAAATTTCCTATAACATCCTAATACCTCTTACATCCTATCATAACACCTCACTTCCTGTTAAGCACTTGCTTCAAATGCCAGAAATGTATATATGACATTAAAATCAATTTATTGCTCTGCAATTTTGATTCTGACATTTTTTTCTGAGAATCGATCATGGAAGGTACTAGAAGCAAAAGTGTGACAAAAAGTGAGGCAACTTTTATTTTTTCCGAAAATCGCCGATTTTCAATAACGTATATCTCGAAAACCGTTGGAATTTTGGCAAATTTGTATAGAATCAATTTTATAGGAAATTTAATTAGCTTTAATTTTGATCTGATACCTATGATTCTAGATTCAACCGGTTTAGAGATATAATCGAAAAACCACCCCACACAGTTAGCTCATTACTTTTAGTATGTTTATATTTTAACCACTCGTAACGAAGCTATGAAGTAAAAAAAAATCGCATATTTCATGCACTCTACAATGTCTTTATTGACTGGACTGATACAGTAGAAGATTAATTAAAATGACTGATTTAGCTGGCAGTAATTAGATCTATTTGTACATACGAAGTTGGTCTTTGGGGCTCCACTCCACCATCCAATACATCTTAATTCTATCCTTCCAATCCAAAAACGAACAATTTTAAATTCTCCTTGATACATTCAACTTATCCATAAAGACCGTAATGCTTCATAGGTTACAGATTTAGTCTAAAGAAGATATCTTTACATAGTAAATTCCAAAAAAATTCAAATCCACTCGACTTTCAATTCGCTTCTCATTTCCGATCCTTGCTTCCCGGACCTTCTTACACAGAACTTTTATTAATGTGCTGCCAGTATGCACTTGCTTTACAAGCAATTGACATTATATTGTGAACGTTATCTTTACATTTACCATATAAACTTTTGTAAATTACAATAAACAGATAAAAAAATAAAAATATAATAAAAACAATAGTCAGACCAAGAACAAATTAAAATGACCAATTAAGTTATACTTAGCTGAACTACTACTTTCATCATAACTTATCATCAATTAATCCAATTTCTATTTAAAAACAGGGCAATGTCAATTATAGACGTTGGATAACATATGCGTATATTTACAAAATCAAGACCTATGTAGTCAACTCTTACAAATATTCATACATATTTTCAATCAGTATTAGGTCTATACTACTATTTTATTGAATGACCAAATTACTATAGAAGTAACGCAAATGTGTGCATATAAATTATTTATTAGACTACTGGTTTCGAACGTTTATCCTTCAGCTGCAACAAGCTCACTCTCTTATTGTCAAAATGCGTTTGAAATCTTGTCTCAACTTGTTAAATTAATATGATAAATAGAGTCTGTTCTTTGAATTGCTAATATTTTGAATTTTTGTATGTTTCTAGAACTGAAGATAAAATTTGAACACTTATACTAGCATTCTAATAAACAAAATACCAATAGAAAATCCAATAATTCATGTATTTCTGAAACTATACTGCTAATTCTGACAGCTGTATCATGACCAAAATCTAATATTTTTGTTGTATTTTTATATGTCACTGTGACATTCTGGACATATTCAATTCATCTTGTATCAGTAAAAAATGGGACGAGAAACAACCCTTTCGATCCGAGACCCAACACCTGAGGTTAATTGCATTAGAATATCTTTTAATTATTATATAAAATCGGAGTTTACACTGATACCTTATGCACCTCAAGTTGTTAGTTCAAAGCAATTATTGATTTGTGTTAATTTAAATTTTTTACAATGACAAAAATTGAATTCGGCATGATTTGAAGACAAATTTAAAGTAACACAGTTTCTATTTCAAACGCTAAAAACTTAAATGCTTCATCAACTGAAAAATCATACGTTAAACCAAAAACCATTCGTTGATGATATATTGTCATTAATTTTTGAATTATTGTCAAATATCATCTCTCTAATTGCTCTGCGACATTTATGAATCCATATTTAAATTTAAACAAAATTGTAACTTGATAAATATTTTTAAAATAGATAATTACTAATTACATAAATTAATGCTTTTCTCGATTAATACTACTGTCCAAGAAACCTTCTGGACTTCCTGTCACCAATGTTGATAACAAAAATGGTGATTCTATATCAAAAAAAAGATTCTATACATATTGGAGAATTTCATTTTGTTTAATCGTCGCTAATTCCAGTAAAAAAAAAACCTGGAGCTAATTCTGTTTTATACGTCTAATTCAAAAAATAATATCCACATGGTTCTTAAACCATCATTTTAAATAGATTTAGTGAAAAATTTAAATGCTATATCATATAAAAAGTAGTTCTTTACTGCTCAAAAAATTTAAATAATTAAAAACTAAAAAGTAAACTAGTTTCCAGACAAGAAATTAAGGCAAATTTGTATCCTATTCTACCAAAAATCCTTAAATTAATATGGAAATCTAAAACTGTGGTAGTTTTTTTTTTCGTTATTTATTTAAATTTACAACTGCTTACAATATTATATAAAATACATCAAGTAAATGATATGATAAAGCTAAAAATGACATGTCAATTGCTTGTAATGAAACTATCCGTTGGTATCGCTTATAAAGTTGTATAAAATAAGAAATTCCTTTCAGGAGCCTTGGAGGGTTATCTAGAATAGAATGTGAAGGATGTTTTGATAGTAATGGATTTGAATGGTTACGAAGTTTGAAATAATAAATGAAAGAATAGGTACTTATCTGGTTTGGGATAAATCAGCAACATATAAGACAAACTGGATGGTCTAGTGGAGCCCCAATGCTCTACTTCATATGTCCAAATAGGTCTAATTACTGTAATGTACATGAGTCTCTTGTTATTATTCGAAAGGTTTGAACGGTAGTCTAGTAAATGTTGAAGTAGTCGAAAACGACGAGCTATTTGTAGTCATTTTAGTCTTGTATATAGGGTTCCAAGTCAGTCGTTTGTCCAGATGTAGTCCTAGGTAACGGATCTGTTCAACTGGGATTAATGGAATATTACTAAATAATACTGTAGAACAAGAAGTAGTAAGTTCACGTGGTGAGGACAATGCTAAGATGGGACGCGATGTCAGCTGTATAAACCGTATAGAGGATCGAACCTAGGATAATTCCTTGAGGAACGCCTGCAGATTGGATAAATAGGGAAGAATAGAAAATTATTAACTTTGTCGACGTCCACCACACGATGATATTGATGAATTGTGGAATGTTGAGTTCAGAATCCAAACTGATGATCCAGAATTAAATTATTGGAATCTAGAATGGAATACAAGAGTTTCAGGATGGGTTTTCAAGGATTTTGTCTATGATCAGCAATAGGGAAATAAGACGGTATAAGGAAGGATGTTCCGGAGGATTATTGGGCTTGGGATTATGGATAATTTCCAAGGATCAGGAAACTATGTGGTTCAAAATAAAGCATTATATATGAATGTCAGGAATTGGATGACTTTCTGAGGAAGTAGTTTGAGGATATGGGATGCAATCAGGTCAATTCCTAATTTCAGAATTTTCTTTGTCAGATCTTGACCAGGTTTTGGATTCAGTTAGAAGTGGAGGATTACAATTTTTATAGTTCAGGAGCTTTTTTGGTGGCCACCCATAAGGATTTTTCAGTCGTGTTAAGGATTTCAGTATAGTTATATAAATTTTGAATTTTTTTATTTCTATTTTTAGTTACGAGTAGTTAGTTAAATTGGTGCAGTTATTTTTGTTTGACGGTTATCTGGTTCTATGTCACCTAACTTCGGCTTTTCTCTAAATAGGATGCGAAGATAGTGGCAAATTACCCTGAAGATAATTGTAAGTTTTTCCTTTTGATATTTTCAATAATGTTATTGCGTATTGATGTAGTTAGTATTTCTATGGCAGTATCAGTATCTCGTTAAGTTTTAGGTAGAATTTTTAAATCTATTTTCTTTTCTAAATCATCGGAAACTGTCCCAGGGTACTTATCCTGTAATTAACGAAGGATGGGTGGGTTTAGGAATAGAAGTTTAATGCAGGGAAAGCAGTACAGTACCATAATTGGATGAAAGGTCATGTGATGGTTTTATTGTGAGTTGGAATTATATCTGGGAAGTGATGAATATATTAAGGATATCAGGTCGTTTTTTAGATGTTAGCCAATATATAGGCTTCGTAGGTGAAATGATCGAATAGTTATTGGATGTTGAGACTCAGGAAAGGATGCTACCACGGGAGTTAGATGATCGACAATTTTAGAAAATTTAAATTTTGAAACCATGAAATCACTATGAGGTAACGTTTTCTGTATCTTCTCATCAGTTAATCCGCTTTAAATGTTTCTTAAATGGTAGGAAAAAAAGAGAGTTTTCTCATTTTTTTCATGTGGTCAAACATGAAAACGAAATTGAGGTTATTTGCTGATAGCTCTAGTCCTAAAACTTGCAGAACTTTTCCAGAAACTATCATGAACTTAACATTAACCATAACAAACGGTTGATAAATGTTTTGTTAGGGTTATCTTCGGATCTCCCAGAGACTCCCAAGTATAATAACGCTGTTCGTTATTATTTTTATACTTTCTTCCCCTTAGATCATTGCACTTCTCCAATTCAAATCTATAGAATCCAGAACCACCAGAGCTCCTCCTTTATATCTCCCAACAGATCAGCAGCAATTGGTGAATACTTTCTAATCTACTCTTCAATCTGGAATTCTCTCCAGCACAACATTCGCCATGCTAATTCTTTAAAGGCTTTAGAATCCTTCTTTTCCATTACCTCTTTTCCCTTCAAATAAATGTAAGTTATTTATTAGATTTTTCACAAGCTAACAATTTAGTGGTTGACATCTATAGTTCATTTTGTATGTTGTTAAACTGTTTTTTGTAAAATCCAACTTTCTTATTATTGCAGATAATTCTCAAAATAAAATGTCAATTGCAACTACCCTTTGGTAGCACTTCAATAAAAGTTCTATACTACATATCTTCATTTCAGACACCATGGAGGGTTATCTGGAATAGACAGGGAAGCAAGTCGAGACAATAGTGGTTATGGAGCTTACTATGATGGATATGGAATATGGAACATTAAGATCTTTATGGATAAGTTTGTTTGTGACAAAGTAAGGAGCATTGAGGAATTTTCGACGGATTTTGGATTGCAAGGATTGGACACGAAATGAATTAGTTGGTTTGGTGGAGCCCCAAAGCTCTTTATATGCTTTATATGCCTTGATAGGTCCAATTACTTTCATGTTAATGTTGAACGAGCCAAAAACGACAGGCAGTTTCGTGACCTTTTAGTCGTGTATGTTATTTTGTACCTATTTTATAATTTTTATATTTATTATATTTATATTTGTTATTCTTATCAATTATTAATCAGTATCTTTTTTTTTATGTTAATATTGTTTTTATGTTGTACATATATGACGTTTAGTTCTTTCTGTTGATATGAACACATTACCATTATCCTAGGAGATTTTTTTCTCATAATCGAATATATTTTTCAATTTTAATTATATAAATTAACCAAGACATATTTGTTTTTGTTTTTTCATAACTCTTATTGAAAATACTAGAGGATATAACTTAGACACGTAGAGACAGAAAGATAATCTTTCCATTTACTAAGAGTTATATTGTAAGGTACTTCTGTGGTGCACGTGGCTTCATATACAGTTATCATGTGGCAGCTAGAGATATTGGGGCACTGATTGTTCTAAACTGTTCCTTAATTTATAAACAATATATTTATATCATACTACATACTATATTGTCGAGTCATCTTGCTCAATCTTTGGTCAATTCATTTATTCACAAATTTTTCTGGTGTAATCATGGTTTCATGGAATGAATTTACCCAGTAAGTTTAGACCCCATTCTTCAACACCTATTTGGACAAGCAAACAAGAGATGGTCTGGGTAATTGACCTGACCCAGAACTCAGGTTAGTTTGCACATCTGAATGGGACAGGTAGCGCAAATTAGGCTTTTAAGACCAGGTATAAGGTAAAAAGCTGCGCACCCTTTCTGCGCAGCTGTGCGTCCGCCAGGACAGCAATATTATTTATTGCCTGTTATTTAGTTATTGGTTTTTATTTATTTTAAGAAATAAAATTGTAACTTAGTTAAAATGATACTTTATTCACGTATTTATAATTATGGTAACGACATAGAACTATTACTCTACAAAATTGATGAAAATCGCATGGCTGTTTCATAGCGATTCCTATTCTTCACTTCGTTTATCACCTTTATAAATAGCTCTTTCTTATAAACTATGAACATACATTTCTATATTTCATCTGGGAATGTTTAGTTTGGTGTGTTATACATTTATATTTTCTTAATTCTTCTTCTCAAATGTAAGAAAGTTAAAATCAGTTTCAACATGGATCCTGTGTTTTATCTAATGATGTTTTCTTATTTCCTCTCCCCTAATGCGAGAAAATGTAATAATACATTTTACATGGAATTAATGTTTTCTATATTTATATTTTTATTTTTTTTCTACTTACAAGGTTTTTAATAATTAAAGTATAAATCATTGTGCTCTAAGGTTTGACGCCATCTGGAAGCCAGCTGTAAAATTCCTTGATGGTACCACTCTTTGGGTTTTGAATCGAAGAACTCACGAATCCTATTGTCAACTTCATTTAAGCTGTTGAATGTTTTTCCGCGAAGGAAATGAGACAGTGATCTGAACAGGTAGTCTGATGGTGCTAGGTCTGGGCTATATGCCGGGTGAGGGAGAAGCTCGATTCCATCCAAATTAGCTAGTTTTTCTTTTGTAAGGCGAGAGGTGTGGGGTCTGGAATTATCTTGTTAGAACAAGACTTGCTTCCTATTGAATAAACCTGGATATTGCAGAACCAAAACATCGTACATTGTCTGCAGTTGTTCTGAATAGAGTTCTTCCTTTCAAGGCACAAATCACCTTCATTAAATTTTTGGAACCACCTTCTCACCGTCCTTTCATTCAAAGAGTCTTCATCCTCAAATTCAACCACTAAACCAGTGGCTTCAGCTGCTGAAAAATTCCGTTTCCAATAATGAAGCGAAATTACGAGAATTTCGTACTTTACTGTCTTTGTGAACAAAGGAAAGCTAAAGAAGTACTGAGCCCGAATAGAGGGCATGATGTATACCAAATGATTTAGACGGGATCAAACATCAATTTCTTATCACAATTCTTAGCACCCGAATGTATATATGAGACGAATTACGATGCAAAGTTGAAACACAAAGAAAACAGTCATTTTTTCTGACTCATCCTATTATTTATATTTTGTGATTTCATGAGAAAGATTATTAAAATAACTTTCAACATTTATTAGTGTTCAATATATTTTTATTTTGTGATTTAAACTTTCCTAAAGGGAGAAAATTCATCAGAAGTTTGAAATTTTCTTATTCCAACTTCTTAAATGCAAGAAGATATAACAGAAGTTAACACCAGCTTCAGCTTGGATTTAGTGTTTTATATATTGATGTTTCCAAATTTCTCTTCTTTATTGTGAGAAAGTGTAACAGAAATCAACAATTGTTTCCACATGAATTTAGTATCTTCTATATTTATATTTTACAATTTCTACTTTCATTATGTTAGAAATTTTCATTTCACATAGTGTGCGAATGGATTCTTTGTCATCCATATTACTTATTTTCCTTAGGTGAGACAGATTGTAATATTAATAGAATAAAACACTTCTATCTAAAAACAAAAATTTCCACTTCCGTAATGTGAGAAAATATAGTAGAAGCTAACAACATTTCTATCTAAATGGAATTTATTTAATATATTAATAATATGTTACTTTTACTTCCCTAACGTGAAACAGTTTATCAGGAGATAACATGAAGATTTAGTATTATATTAATTCTGATTTAGGTACTATAATATTAATTCAACATTTATTGTGTTTTATATATTCTTATTTCCAGAAACTTTTATTCTTATTTCTCATTTTAATACGAGAAGGTGAAACAGAAGATAATATTGATTTGAACATGGATTTAGAGTTTGTGTATAAATGATGAATATCTTTCCCCTGAAATAGTAGCTACGAAAATATCGAAATAATTCTGAAAAAGATAGCAGCCTCTAAAAAGTTATTATGGGCGGGTGTAGGGGTGAAACACTAGTTCTATGTTCGCAGGCGTTTATGACCTTTGTAGTTTTACGCCTATAAACAATAACAAACAAACAAACTAGTTCTATGTTGATAGCTTATAATTAACAATAAATAAACTAAAATTTGTAATTAAGATAAAAATAAAATGAAATATAAATGTAACTTGTAAGTAAAAATAATGTATAATTAAAATAATAATAATTAAGAAACAATAAAAGATATTTTTATATACGCATTTTTTTTTGATTTACCAAAAGGCAGTCTGCTGGAGGAAAGAAACAGTTTAATCAGTTGAATGATCTTAAATTAATGATTAATTTCATATCTGGCTCAGACCATTTCAAGTATAATCATCATATGACTTAAAATATAGCCTGTAATAATTTGGGTTATTCTGTTTTTGACATTTTTCAGAAAGCCTATAATTTATGAGTGTGCGCAGTAGGCGCGTGCGCAGGAGCCCATGCCTACGTCACAGCTAGGCGTACCAACCTTAGAATGCAGGAAACTTATATTAACTTAGAGATTTAGTAGTATTTATAAAAACTTTGGTGCTTTGTAGCATGAATAACGTTTTTAATATGAAAAATAAATAGATAAAAGGACATTTAGTCAGATTTACAGCTAATATCATCACATCATTATTTTACCTCGTTTTACAATTATACGAACAAATATTTCATTTTGAAAATTTTTATAACTACTGTCTATTTCTCCAACTCTATTACCCTTATAAATTGGTTTTTTCCTATTATTATTTTATTTTTTGTCTATCTATGTTTATAATAATCCGCTATCCAGGATTTTCAAGTCAAAAGCTAAAATTTAATTATTTATATCTATGTTTAAAAAAAAGAGAAACGAAGGAAATATTACAATTTTCCCTCGAGCATGATATGTATATGCATTGGGAAATTGAGAGGATCAAAATCCCCACTTGGATAGCGTTTTGTTGTCGACGACTGGATGTGGACTGAACAAAGGGGATGCTTATTGGATTCATTGTATTTATACTGCATTTTTATTATTCTCCTCTTCAGGGTGAAATAGTGACTGTGAAAAACATCAAAACGATGTGTCGAATCAATACATGGTCGGTTGTCTATGTCCCAGCACCGTTTTACCAACCTGGCGGTTCCCGCGATTAAAAGAGAGCTCTTTTAAGATAACAATGGAGAAGTTGAGGAACGACATGCAAGGGAAAAACGAGATGACTTATTTTAAAATAAAAATATTATTTGAATTAAAATTTCATTGTAAAATAAAACAGCTAAATTAACAATAAATTCATGTATAAAATCCTGAATTTTTATTTTTTATCATCCTCATAATTTTGGATTTCTTTTCTTACTTATGATGATCTAGTATGGAACTATGAGTATAAAACACACATACACGACACGCTTTCGCACACCCAAACGCCTACAATAATACATATGCATTAGAGCCCCCCAGTTCAGTTACCCACTATTCCTATGGATATAGGGAAGTTCTAGTAGTAATGGGGACAGAACCTGTTCTAAGAAAGGATTTAACAGAATTTAAAGAGTAGCTACCATAAGCCTAACCTAACCCGCTGATCCTCCTAACAAAGAGAATTATCCGAGGATCAAGTTAAGTTTAGCATTAACAAGTGTAGTCATCTACAATACTCTTATATCCAGGTTAATCTCCCTTAGCATCAACAAGTCTTCTAGTATTTACTTTACTGTTAAATCCGATGTTTTCCCACTGTAACAAGAATATAAAGAGCTAAAACGGAAAGAAATTGGGCTAAAGAAATCAGTTTTTTTTTTGTCAAACATTTGCTTCTAATGCTTTCCACGATCGTTTCTCGTAAAAAATTTCACAATGTTGTAGAGCATTAATTTTTTTTTTTAAATTTCATATGTGTTTCTGGCACTTGATACAAATGCATGGCTAAAAGTGAGGTAAATCGATTTTCACTATCGCATATCTTGGAAACCGTTGGAAGTTCGACAAATATGTATAGAATTGATATTACAGGAGATTTGAATAGCTTTAATTTTGATCTGATCATATTTTTCTAGAGTCCACGATTTTCGAGATATAATCGAAAAATCCTAAAATTAGACCTTCTCCCCTCCCTCCAACGTAAGCTTACCCCCCAGGGGCAGGGGGACTTACAGACTTGTGTGCTTACCTTCTAACTACTCTTAACGAAACTGTGAAATCAAAAATTATCGCATAATTCATGCACGCTACGCCCCTCATTGACTGGACTACACGAGAAATAAAAAAAACAGCTGACGACTTCGGAAGAAACACTTTTTGTTCCGCAATGCACCATTGAGAAGCCCGATTGTCTTTTTCCCATTTGTTACCGTATCTTTCTGCAAGAAACCAAAGCTATCTATGGTTCTTAAAAGAAACTCGAAAGCTGTACTTTTTGGGATTGTTGAATCACCATAAGATGAAACCAAAGATTTGAAATGTATGTATTCCGTTTTTTCAGTACTTTTCTCTGGGTCCCATTTTGCGGATCTCCAGATATTACCTATTCATATATTATATTCTGTACTCATCCATGACTTCAGTCCTTGATTTCTCTCTCTCTCTCTCTCTCTCTCTCTCTCTCTCTCTCTCTCTCTCTCTCTCTCTCTCTCTCTCTCTCTCTCTCTCTCTCTCTCTCTCTCTCTCTCTCTCTCTCTCTCTCTCTCTCTCTCTCTCTCTCTCTCTCTCTCTCTCTCTCTCTCTCTCTCTCTCTCTCTCTCTCTCTCTCTCTCTCTCTCTCTCTCTCTCTCTCTCTCTCTCTCTCTCTCTCTCTCTCTCTCTCTCTCTCTCTCTCTCTCTCTCTCTCTCTCATTTATTTTTCTAAATTATCCAGTCTCGAGCTATACTTCATGAGACAAAATATTTTATTCAACTCTCTATTTCCAATTAAACTAAACCATTTTCCTTGTTTCAACGTTTGGGATCTGTTAATAATAGTGTTTAACAGTCATTTCATTGTATGCTAATATGATTTTATTAAGGAAAATGAAAATCGAGGGATAGCACTGCATAACTGCTGGTGTATGCACCAGCGTCGAGAATAAATTGCGATGCAGCATTCATATATGTACATATAATACATGGTATATTTTATATTAGTCATACAAATTCAATGCTAAAGAAATTTTGCTTGAAAAATATAATACTTGAGTAAAAATCACGAATTATTCTTAGTAAGAGTCTTATAGCCTTTGGCCGCACTTTTGGTCACATTAAATATCACTATATATGACATAATATATAATAAAAAATTTATAATTCGAAAACTGTTTAATGTAAGATATTTGTAATAGTTGTGAGATAATAATGATAGTTATGAGGGGCTTAATTGTAATTCTTAAGTTCTCTTCAAGTATAAAATAATTATTGTGTTTAATAAGAATTAGGTCAATTAGATATGTTGATTTATACAGAGTAAGTATCACTTAGTGTAAAAAAAAAAAAAAATGGGTAAAACTAGATCAAAAATGTAGCAAAATGCCGCAGACCTCACCTTTCTATTCCAATCCGCTGATATACGATAAATCAAAGACTTTTTTGAGGAAACCACGTTTTTTTCTATAAAAGCTGTAATATCTCCAATTTGTTACAATATTTTTAAAAGTTTGACCAAATTTTCGGATTTAGCATTAAATTTTCTATAATATTTCTTTTTATTTTTCATTTATTTTGATTTATTTATTTTAATAACGGGTAAACCATTTGAAATGTTTGTGACATTTTGAATTATAGCCCAATAACAAATATTGATTATATGCTACATGATAGAGGTTTTGGTACGGTCAAGGATGAGGTACAAACCACAAAAAAGGTGTAATGAAGGAAGCAAGGACATTAGTACTCAATCATGGGGCGGTGCTTTAGATGTGGGGTGGGACTGACCTGGCAGAGGGCCAATTCAATTAGGGCAAGTTGAAGAAGTATTAAGTGACCTGCAATGATGATGCTTCTGAGAGCCACACACAAAATATGTTTGCCACAATGCTTTTAACCCTCTCTTTTTTACGTAATATTTTCTTTTTTTCTTTGGTTTGCTTAGATTTTATTTTACCTCCATTGATTTTGTACAACAACATTTACGTATATAAGATGTTTATAACTGTATTAGACAAAATCCTTCAAACGCATTCACATAATTATCTAATTGTGCACATATATGTACATAGACTACTCTTTTTCACATGTCTTTCTAAACATTCTAGTCTTTCGTTTTTAATTACCCTTTTTATATTGTTTTATTATTTCACTTATTTACTTTTTACATGCAGCACACGGAGGCACCTCAACTCCTAGGTAATTAGAAAGGAAAAGGGTACAGGAAAACGACTAGAAATGGCTATAAAATATCCATTCTTGGTTGTGCTTATGATTAGTTTTTGTTGGGTAAAGATGAGGAAACTACTAAATTAAACGCAACAACGCTGATAAAAACCGTTCAAGATTGGTCTAATTATAAAGGAAATATATGGGTACTTTAAAAAACGGTGACATCCATAGTGATACAGATAAAGCACGGATTAAATTTTAGTTTTAACTATCTGGGATCTACAATATCTAACAAAAGTGAAACAGCCGAAAACGATTGTTATTTCAATATAGCAAAACTTCTCAGTTGTACTTGAGGTACGCATGATGGTATAGAAGGATCAATATAATTAGGATTGATGAATTAATTGCCACTTCTATTGGAATTATTTTATTAGAATACTAGTTTCAAATGTTATACATTCATCTTCAGTTCTTGAAAAATTTTCAACACATCGACGTATTATTTTTACTGTCGAGTCTTAATTGAATTTATGGTTATTTTCATTTAGATACATAGCGAAATTGGAATTTTAGGTCTTATTACTTACTGTTTGCGTGAGAGCACTGCATGAGGTAAGTACAAATATTTGATTTCTTGTCACATATTTTTGAAAAATTTAGTATATATAATCCATGTAACATAGTGCTGATGTGTTGAAAATTTTGTATGTTTTAGAACTGAAGATGAATGTTTAGCATTCGAAACTAGTATTCTAAAAAAATAATCCCAATAGAAGTGGCAATTAATTCATCAATCCTAATTTTACTCAATTGTAGAATATTTGGCTCAATAAAGGGTAACCACACTGGATAATTTAGAAGTCTCCTAAAAGTGCTAATGTATAATGTTTATTCGGCGGGTATTGAACAGATAATAGCTACGCGAATGTTATAATAGACATTTAAATTCGTTGAATTTAGTAATAACCGAATTTCTAAAAAAAGGTAATGAGTACTGAACCGTTGAGTAGACGTCCGAGGGGTAGACCGAGACATAAATGGGAGGATTACAGCAGAGCTGATCTTGGAGATTTGGGTTTTGATGGGGTGGGATGGAGAGAGGTGTGTCGTCATAGATTGGTGCTATAGGCATCGTGGCTTCAGCTTTGCTGAGCCTTTTATTTGTTGTTGTTTTGGTTGGTTTTAGTGTCTTCTTATCAGATCTACCAAAGGACGACCTTTATTGTTTGTAGCCTAAAATACATCTACTATATTTGTTTTGTCATTGAGAGCATGTTAGTCAAAGATCCATCCAGTTAACAATGATCTCTGAATAGTTCATTTGATCCTTTTAAAACTTCTAGTTATAGAAAATTGCTTATTTATTAGAGGATGTCGCTGGAACTATTCATTTATTAGTTTTAAGAGCCAGTGAATTATTAATGTCGGACGTTTAACCGATTGTGAGGCCATATTATTAATATATACAATTTATATGATGTTTATTCCTCTATTTCAAAAGTAGACTTCCGTAATGTGTTAAAATATTCATAATAATTTATAAATATCAAAAGAAGACGTGAAATATCAACGAATAAAAATAATATACAAAAAAAAAAAAAGCCGGGATCTAATATATTTGGAGAGGCGGTGACTGAGAAGAGAAGCTGTCAAAGAGAAGATAAGGCAGTTCATTAGTGGCCTCAGAGCAGTTAGATTTATATCTAGGTGTTGGCTACCTGCTCCCCCCGACAGTATGAATTTTTGAAGTGTTTATCTTGATCCTGGTGTCATCATTTTTTTTTTTTTTCTTCTCCTGAATTCCTCCTACACTGTTTTCTACTATCCCGGGATTAGCTACCACCCAGCTACATGTAGAGTAAAAACTAACCGATTTTCTTTTTTCTTTTTATAATGCGATTTACTGGGATGAGAAAGTTTGAACCTTTTCTTTGGATTTTAAAACAAACCGTATACTAACATACACACCAGTAAATGCCGTAGTATGAATTTTTAATAGAAAATAAAAGTATGACCATTTTTAATACTGACTTCTATAAACTATATTTAATTGATAAGAATTTTTTTTTTTTTTTAATTGAAATATATGTACAATCTGCCTCAATTAAGTGCAATAGGTGATAGTGCTAAAGATGTATTCATTCATACAATATATACAAGTTCTCAATATACAAGTACAATATACACACAAAATTAATGATAATAGAAGATAAAAATAAAAACAAATAATAATTATAAAAATAAAACTAAAAATTCAATCATCAAGAATAAAATGAAATAATAAAAATCGAGTAACAAAAAAAAAATAATAATAAACAAAAAATAAATAAATAAAAAGAATAAGATATATTCTTGCTATATCTACAAAACAAACACACTCAGCCAGGGGAACCCCGAATCGAGCCTATTCCCCCACTTATTGGGAGTCAAGGCCAGACCCGTAGGGATCCCAGCGCTGCTCTCTCAGCTATAAGAGTTAAAGTAATAAAAAATTGCTGATTTTTAAATTAGCCTCTCCTGTTGGATCCTAAAATTAAACTACGTTTAATAAATTTTTTGTAAACAATTTTATATTCCTAATACAGTTTTATATTCTAAAAAATTTTCAAATAAATTAATAAGCATTATGGATCCGATATTAGGGCGAGTTTCAACCTGAACCCGTGATTTGTGACCTTTTGAAAACTGATGTTATTTATATCAGATTTATTTCCGTGATCCCAAGACGTTTTTACATATTTCACCGGGATTCTGAAATTCGGTGGCTTTACCCCAATTCTCGACGTCAATACTTCCTAAGTGCATTCATATTTCAATCCTGAAAAACAAAAAACCCATCTGTATTCATGACCACACACCTGACATCTACATATGTGTTTATCACTCAATTGCAGAGAGATAGAATTAAATCTCATAATAAGATCTTAATACGCAATCTATTTGAATTATTCTTTACATTAACAAATCGATACTTAACACTAAACCTACCATGACGGGTCAAATTACTCTATTCGGACTTTTTGTCAGATTGTTTGACCTTACTACTTTTGCTGAAAAATATATTTATATTTAATTATATATAATATATATATAGTGTTTTTAAATATACACTCCTCTCTTATTATTGCTTTTTACTAAGAAATTGTGGTAGAAAAAAGGTATACATGAAAAGTTGGTAGGTTTAGCGTTAAAGACAAAAAACTGATCGTTTCCCAATACTCATACATTTACAAGACAAGCGTTCAAAGCTCCCAATAAATTACAAATGACTTATTGACATGGCAGTAATTAGACCCATTTGGATATACGGAGTTGAGCTTTGGGGCTCCGCTAAACCTTCCCGATTCTTCTCGTATCCGATCCTTAAAATCCAAAAAACCATCGTTATATCCTCAATGCTTCTAATTATGTTTAAAAAAAAACTTATTCATAAAGATTTTAATGTTCTATATGTTTCTGATTTGACCTCAGACACCCTATCCTTTCATACTAAAGACCGTGCTCACTTGCCTCTCAGCTTGCCTCACACTCAATTATCAATGATCCTCCGAGACGACTAGAAAGAATATGGCCAAGGGACCTTTTAATGTAGAACTTTTACATTAGTGTTACTAGTTAATAGTTCTTTACATGTTATTGACATGTCATTGTAATCATTTTCCTCAAATTTACTTGTATATAATGCATATAGTTGTAAATATCAATAAATAGGATTAGAAAAAAATATTCATGACCTCCTTACTCTGCGGTCCTCCATCCACCTCTTGAATACAAGAATCCAAACCTTCAACCTGTACACTCCTTCACGTCGTATCCTTAAAAAAATCGTTTCAAAAACCCAAAAAAACGCTCCTACCTAACTTCATTTAAACACTATATATTTATTTACCTCCTGAGTTATCAATCTTCCGGGCAAATGTAAAATTTGTATATTTATTTAACCAATAATATAGATAGTTTATTTGAGTTGTATTTCTTTAAAATATTTATCCTTTACTTTTTAATCAATTATCGTAGCCAAACAATTGCCCTATGTATTGTACAAATTGCTCCAGAATAAAGTTCATCTTATTCTCCTGCAAATGAAAAATATGCGTATACATATTATATTTATTTATATTTAAAACTGCTTGTAAAAAACATAAATAAAAATGTGTGGAAATATAATTAAAATAAGATGTAAATAACTAGTAAAGAAACTACCCTTTATAAGCACTTCAATAATATATACGTTAAAATATCTCTTGGCTTTCTTATCTTATAACTCGAAGGGATGTGGCGAATCGAATAATAGTTAAGTTGAGAGACTAGTGAAATCGAGTGGTTATGCAGTTTAAAGGATAGTATCTAGTTTGAGTTTAGTCAGAAACGCATGGTTAAGTGACAAGGAGTACATTTAGATCATTATGCATCATTTTATTTGTGATGTAATATGGAGCATTGAGGATTTTAAGTAATTTGGATTGTAAGGATAGGATATGAGAGTGAAAATATATTTGGTAAAAAATGCTATTACCAAGTACCATACATAAGTAAATAAAGGGAGGGTTTGGTGGTTGAAGCTGTTATGCAAACACAATTTTGAGTAATTAATGATTACATTTCTTTTTTTTATATTTTCCTGACATATCCCATTCGTCTCACTCATATCTTCCTTTTCACTAGTTTAAAAATATTCAGATTTTGCTACCCAACCTTTCTTTATCCAATGAAGTAGATTATATTTTTTAAAAAACAGAAGTGAATGAAATGAAAATTCTTATGTAGAATGGCGCTCGTTACCTTTTTCAGACTTGACTATTACCCATATATTATCGCTTTTTTAATAACAAATTAATTTAAAATCAGTCAATTTTATTATTGCTAAACTTTCCTGGAACTATAAAGATGATGTGGGTAAGATTTGGTGGAGATTGGTTCAATAGTTTTTGCAGTTAGTGGTCACCAACGAAAAATGGCTTGACCTTTTATAAAAGAGTATACATATATGTATGTGTTACTTGAACTACTCCAGTCATGTTAAACAGAAACGATCCATGTTTTAGTACGTTTTAAGTCTATCTTATTTTTAAACCCAATCGGTACTCCTCTTGCTCTTGGAACCTAAACATTACATCTGACACAGATGTGTTTTTTATCATACCTGCCCATTTGATAAAAATTGTAATAGACTTCGTACGCTGATTGAGACAAGATTAATGTTTTCTCTTTAATTATAAAAGATTATAAAATACCTCATTAAATGGCACAATAACCGGAGGCTTTGTCTCGCGCTGTTTCTAAACAAAGGTACCGTTACCACTAAATCCCCGGCGTAGAAGTGCCAGCTTATCATAAGTAGGGGATTTACATCTGAAGAGAATAGCAACGGAATATTCATTTGTTCATGTGATATCTCCGGTTTCGGGTCAGAAAAATCATTCGGAATGAGGAAAAAAAGTAGTCTCACATAATTCATTTCCCCACACAGTAATATTGATTTTTTTATTTATTTTTAACTAATGGCCAATAATCTACACAAATACGTTGACAAAAAATCTGACCTGCGCTACACCGACCAGTTCGATCCTTACGCTTCACTTCGAGTTTACATTTATCGATAGCTCTTTCCTATAGCCACCGATTGAAACAAAATTTTAAGTCCATCTAGAAGCTGTAAAAGTGCATAGTGCATCCGTTTTTGTCCAAAATCTGGAGTAAACCCAATGTTATATGCATGGATAAAAAGCAGAATGTACGATGATTCTTGTGATGCAATTACTATTGTAATCGGTTAAACACAGCAGTTGCTATGGCCGTTAGAAGTTGATGATGAAATCTCAATTTTAAAATTTTAACGTCCTCAAGAAATTAATATTTTTTGACTTTGATAAGATTTCCCATATAAGAGATTTTTGGTGCGCAAGTCGAGATTTGAGGTCTGTTTTTCATGAGAAAAAAAAATTCAGATTTTATTGGAAGTTTGTCATTTGTTTTGAGTTTTTGAGCACCCTAAAGCCGGGTCGTGTCTGGAGCATAACGGAAGTATTTTTATTTCAAATTTCATACAAAACTACAATTTAACGTGAAAGAATCATTTTTTTATCTTGACTGAGAGCTGAAAAAAAAATAATAAAACGAAATTTTCATTTTATTTTTTTTGTCGGCTCCCAAAACTCATTGGCGGCTATAAATCTAGTTTTGCACTGTTATAGGTCCCTACTACCTAAACAAAAATCGGCATTCAAATCTGTGAGTACCAAGTCAAAACGTCCCCTTGCCAGTTGTTTCTTAGCATAGAAATTTGTCGGCTTATATTGCACAAAATTGGAGGGTGCCGCAAAGGGGCTGAGGTACTGCTATTTGGAAAAGATGGTACTGATATTTGAAGAAGCCGGTTGTGGCGGCTTTGACCCAAGGATGTACCGTCAAAAGATGATAAAGCCATCATTTTTTTTAGTGTCTATTTATGTTTATTTATTTGTTATTATTATTCTATTATATAACATTATTTTATTTTTTTGTTTCTATTAATCTATGTATCCTGATACTTATTATTATCTTAAATTGATAACTTATAATAAAGTTACAAGTAATATAATATATTAGATATTTTAAATAATACTAGGTAACTTTGTTAATTAACTTTGTATTTTGCCCTTTTTATTTCTTGATAAATTAGGTAATATAGTATTTAGTAACGATAATATAATATAAAACTGAAATAAATCAAATAAATGTGAATAAGAAAAAAATACGCTAAACGAAATAGGAGTTGGATTTCTTCCATGGAGCGTTAGAAAATTGTTTATCACACAAATGGCCAAAATTTTATTCAGCAATATTAGATTAACGATCAATGAAGCATTAAAACCCAATTTTACGGTCATTCATTATTATGTATTCAGTTTTTTAAAAAAGTTTTTATTATTTAGGTTGCATATTTCTTATAAATCATAATAATAATTACAGTAGACAAACAAATAATAATAATAAAAATAAAATATTTTATGAATTAATGTGCTGTATAAATACATTTTGATGAAAATATAATTGAAAATAAAATATTTACAACTGTAAATTTATAAAAATAGTAGGTAATTGTTCGGATCGGCGACACCAACCCCTAAACGCGCTCAGAATACCTTTTATCGATTCTTACCGATAAAAGGTATTCCGATTTATTTCGATGTTCTAGTCACTGCTTTTAGAGGGGGAAGGTTATTCTCCTACATTTACTTAGAAACTCTAAATCCCTGTTCAAAGTAATATTAACTTCTGTTTACCTTCTAATATTAAAATGAGAAATAAGGAAATATTAAAGTGGAAATAAGGAAATATCGAAATATAAGACACTAAATCAATTTTGAATTAATATTAATTTAATCAACAATTAATATACTTCTGAATTACCAGTAAAGTTAATTCCTGATGAACTTTCTGTCAGAGAAGTGAAAATAACAAATTATAAATATAAGAAAGACAGAATCCTTAAGTATTTATTTGGCATAACTCCTATTTTTTTAACATTTGTAGCTACATGTTTCGGAGATAATGTTCCATCATCAGGCTTCTATTTTTTTTTAAAAACACATTAATCTATAGCATTATACCAATAGTTCTACAATTATATAGTAATGTGTCATTTACCTCTTAATCTGTAATTATTTTCACATTGTCAATTCTCCATGTTAAAAGCCATGATATAATATAAGACAGAATCCTAGTTGAAAGGGATGATGTTAATTTCTGCTATATTTTCTCAAGGGAAGTGGAAATAAGAAAACATAAAAAACCTGTGATATACTTTCTCACATTTATTTATAAACTGATATGTTTAATTGAATTAATTATACATTCCGTCTCACTTTAGCACAAAAAGTAATATGGATGACAAAGAATCCATTCACAAAATATGTATACTGAAATTTTATCACTGAAATTGAAACAACAAATAAAAATATATAAAACACCAAATCCATGTACAAATAAATCTTGATAAGTTCTATAACACTTTTACATGTTGTAAATTTTATCACTTAAATTGATAGAACAAATATAAATATGTAAAACACCAAATCCATGTACAAATTAATCTTCTTAAGTTTTGTAACACTTTTACACATAAGATAAGATGAAATAAGAAAACATAAATTCATAAAACACTTAATCCTTTATGAAACTCATTTTGTTAACTTCTGTTTCACTTATTTACATTTAAGAAGTCTAAATATCAATATAACAAACTAAACAACACAATCCAAGTTGAGACTGTATAAGTGATTGTTTACATGTGAGGTTATAGGAATGAACTATCGAAAAATGTAAACATGAAGTGAAGCGTAAGGATCGAACTGGTCGGTGTAGCTCGGGTCAAGCCAGTTTGGTGGTGTCGCCGATCCGAACAATTACCAAATAGTAAAATAAAAAATCATTATCACTTGAGGTACGCATGATGGTATAGAAGGATCAATACAATTAGGATTGATGGATTAATTGTCACTTCTATTGAGATTTAGGATTGATGGATTAATTGCCACTTCTATTGAGATTATTTTATTAGAAAGAAAACTAGTTTCGAATGCTTAACATTTATCTTCAGTTCTAAAACATACAACATTTTTTCAACACATCAGTACTATGTTACATAGTAATATGAAAAATGTTGTATGTTTTAGAACTGAAGATGAATGTTTAGCATTCGAAACTAGTTTTCTAATAAAATACTCTCAATAGAAGTGGCAATTAATTCATCAATCTTAAAAAATCATTAGATTAAACAAGAGAGATTGAACAACTAAAAAAAAAAACTTCCCATTTAAAAAAAAAAAAAAAAAAAAAAAAAAAAAAATGTAAAAACAATATTTTTCTGTTTCATTAAATTTTCACGAATTCGATTCTCTGTTTTCTCGGCTCACCGAATTTATTAAAGTTTCCTCCACCCAGATTTCTTCTTCGGTGCAATTGTTAGCATTCAAAAAAATCTGTCGTATAACTGAAACATCGTGCTTTCTTCGAAAAAACTATCTTCGTAACAGCCAAACTAATCAAGATAAATCATCAACACTGCATAAATGCCTTCTTATATTTCTGAATGTTATAAATACTTCATTAAGTAGTACAAAATTGTCTAAATTGTGCGAGGCAAAGTGTATAAATAAGAAGTAATAAAAGAATTTTATAAAGGATGAAATAATTTTCAAACCAATAAAGTGCAGTAACCTGGAATTTTGTGACGGTCTTCTTCCAAAACGAAGATATATGGATAGACATATCCATGTTCTATTTTTTTTTTTTTACTTATCCGACGCGATGTTGGCCCCAGTGATGCTGGAATAAGGGAACGTCTACTGTATGTGCCATGATCATTTAGTCTGTTGTTAATATAAATTATGAAAATCCTTCCAACTAGGAGAGTAAACAAAGGACTATGTTACTGGAGACGTTTATAGAAGCTATATGGGAGCTAGGATAAGATATAGAGAGGACCCCGAGGAGTGGAGGAAGAGCGAAGGTGTTAAGATGGGCCGCGGCGGAGAGATATTCGATATTAATTCCCCGACTGGACCGGAATCCCCTAATTCAGTGACGGAATATATTTTAGTTAAACGCGGCGGCGGTAATCCCCAGTGGCTACCGGGCCCCGCTAAGCTGCCGGCTATAATAAAGTGACATATTTACCTCCCCAGTTCGGGGGCGTTCACAAAAAATAAAAAGGACACACAATGCTACCTTCTAACTAGCCGGATCCCCATACATATTTATATGTCTATTAGACCAACACCTGTGGTCGTTCCACCCAGGTAGGGCAGCGGATGAGCCCAGCGGCCTGTTTACAATTGATAATGGCTCCGTGTCGATCAGCTGTTCTATGTAATTATATAGCATCTAGTATACAATGTAATTATCGAATCAACAAGAAGTTATCTCATTTCTTTTCCTTTTTTTTCTTTTTTTGGTAGTTTTTTTTATTTATTTTTGTTAAACTAGTTGTAATTTTTACAAGGTCACTGAAGCTGTAGTATAGAAACACCTGTCCAGTAGCAGAAACATATTGTAAACAAATACATCTATAGCAGAAATTAATGTCTGTACCAAAGGCAAAATGTGTCGGAACTAAAATTGTTCGATTCTCTGTGTATGTACAGATACCAAGAAATTGATTCTCGATTCTTGATACCTAAACCTTGTTTTAAAGTTAAATTGCAATTTAAAAAAAAATCCATGTGAGTGCTCAACAAACAAAACAAATCGATTAAAATGAATATTAATCCAAGAAATAAATGTGTGAGTAGCAGATAGAATTTTTTATTTACCATTTGGAATGGGTTTCGAAAGAAAAATATCGATATTCCATATCGACAATGTTTTTAGCTTTGAAAATCGATACAAAATTCATCGGTGACCAAAAATAACGATATTGGTATTTATACATCTATACATTATCAATATCTACATCGATATTGAAGTTATTTATACATCTATGTACAATTTACCGTATTTACACGTCTCATGTTCTTAATACACAAATAGCTGTATGTAACTATGCAAACCAGACCATTGTACTTCATTTTGAAACAACTTTGTTATTCTTAGGGGATAATACGTACCAGAAAAAAGATTACCTTTTCATTTCAAATACTGTGATTTTTATTGAAATGCAATTTTAAATATTCAAACCAAGTTACAATATTTTCGAAATATCATGTATCGATAACCATCCCTATCTACTACAAATAAATAAGTTGATTACAATTCCGACTGTTTAACAACTAAGGATTAATTTAAGAAATCCTTATTTAGGAAGTTGAACATTCCAAAGTTCTGAGATTCTTTCATTGGTTATGAAATCGAAAATGTCACTAAAACCATTCTTCAAACATTGCAGACGCACTTATTTTCCCCTGGATTTGATTTAATCGAAAACTAGGGCTTTAAAATTTTTGTTGTTTAAACTTGATTGCTTCTCACACCATCTTCTCAATTAAAAACAGGAAAGTTCTTTAATGGTCACAACACGCACTTCAATTAAACTACCTTACTCACAAAAGCTATTTTATTAAACTATTTCCTAACTTAACTATAACTGCAACAGTATTATTACTATCATAAAGCAAGCATGCACACATAATTTGAATTTCATAGAAACAAAAAAATATAATCAGTTAATTGGTATACATTTTTGACTCTTCGGAAAACAAATGATTTAATAATAGAAAAAAAAAAAAAATTTAAAAACCTAAAATAGCAATACATTGGTACAATAATAAAAATCATTATTACGGGTTCGGCCCAAATCACTCGTTTTAAAAAATAGTCCCAGTTGACATCTGCCCTTGGAGCAACCAGATGCGTTCCTCTAAAACTGTTTGTGGATGAAACCTGATCCATTCTTCCCAATCATTATGACAGTAATGAGATGTAATCACCCGTTGACGTTTCGGTTAATGATTACCCTCGGATTAATTGATTTCCCTATCGATGACCTACAAAGGATTGGACCGGTTTGTTTTAGAGCCTACACTGGCCACATACTTAACGGGCAAGTAATGTCATTATAAATTGTAATTTTAATCTTTCTCGGCTCTTATCGAAAAAAAAAAAAAAACATTCCATAATTACTGAATATGAGCATAGCGTGCTTTTAAGAGTATTTTTATGACTTCCTGGGCAATGGGAGTGATGAAGAAATAGGTCAAGTTAATCGAATATTCAAATTTATTAATTGGGTCCTATTTATATCTTTATTAAAGAATTTTTCCACATCATAATTTCCATTCTTAATTGAAAGCTTTGAGGTAGATATAGATTCCACTCTGTGATGTTGAGGAGCATAAGCCCTACAGACTACTAATGCAAACTAAAATCGTAACTGCTAACGATTAGCATAAATCTAGTCATTATTTATTTGAAAGCATTGCTCAAAAACTCTGAATTAGTAGCGAAAGAAAATTAAATGATAAAAAATTATATCAAATTTATGTTAAGGCAAACTTCTATGGGCAAGACCTGATAAGATATGTTTTTATAAGTTTGTCAGAAATTACTTGTTTCAAGACATCTTTAAGAAAAGAGAATATTTTTTTCTTTTAAAGAAGTGTTTTTTTGCGTTAAAAAAGAAATTTAAAGTTTAAAAGAATAATGAAATAATAAATGGCAGTGTGGAGTACTTTGGCCTAGTAAACTAGATGAAACCGACTCTGCTCTCTGAACGCATCAAATAAAGTCTGTAGAAATCTGCAGAAACTTGGACACTCAAAAAAGTATATCAACAAGCTCTTCGGGTCTTCGAGAGGAAAATGATGAGGGGAATATATGGTCCAATCTGTGAAAAAGGCAAGAAGTAACCAAAAACTGGACGAATTAATCAACCATGCGGATAAAAAATCAAGAAGAATAAGCTGGCTTGGACACCTCGACAGGGTGACCAGTGAGAGAATGGTAAGGAGGATTATGAGAGAGAACTTCCCAGGAAAGCGAAAGAGAGGAAGCAAAAGAAATCTTGGCAAAAGGATGTTGAAGAGGACATGAGAATACTTGGGATTACCAACTGAAGGAGTAACGGCCTGGATATGAGAGAATGGAGCGGAATTGTGCGAGAGGTCTAAGTCCACTTTGGACTACTGCGATAAAAACAACAAAATTTATGCTTTTGATTTCTAATTTGCAATACGGAAAAAAATTGAAAAATATTTTTTTAATTTCTATAACATGGTTTATATTTATGTCGGAAATGACGTGTTTCAAACCCGCCTAAATACTGCAAAATTTAATGCCAAACTTATAAGATGTTTTTTTAGAAAAGTGACGGGTTTTTTCAGTCAGAAAACTTCTTATTACTTGTATAGAAATTTAAACTTTTGATTTCCAAACAGCAATACGGAGAAAGACATTTAAAAAATGGTTTAATTTTCAAAATTCAATATTATTAGTATCAGCAAATAAAACTTAAATTATATCCAAACTAATATTTGAAAAATATACCTACTTAGCTCAAGTTCAGAAATATAAGAAATATCTGTAAGTATAAAAAATAAACGTGCAACACATTTTGAAAATATTAAACATGCCAAAAATCAATGCTTTTAAATAGAAATAAGCTGCATTTCGTATATTTTTAGGATTAATAATCAAAATAAGCCTACACAATTAATTTAAATAATATTTGTTTGAAGTAATTTACAAAATCTAGATTACTCCAGTATTCCTTTTAATGGAATCCTAACATAGATTTTTGGAAAACTTCCAACTTGACGCGCATTATGTGTACTTATTTTCATTGCTGTTATATTATGACATAGAATTTAAAAGTTATTGGAATAAGGCGGTAAAAAGTGTACCTTTAGTTTGTGCGATTGTTATTCTGATTATACTCAGCAACAATATTTAGAATATAACTGAATTAAGGTAAAATATATGAAACACTGGCTTAAGATTCGATTTCGATATCCCACCAGAGGAATGTATACTGGAGCTACACAAGCTCTGATGGTTTGGGCACCATCCGTACGAATGTAGAAGAAACAAACAGCCAGAAAAGCCTTTGAAGCAAATGTGGAAAGAAGACCAAGGGTTATGGTTATGGTTATGGCGTATGTTCGCAAAAAATTCCAAAGGCAAGGCATGGAATGGAAGCAAAGAAAACAGCTGGAGTAGATGGTCCAACCTCTGCAAGCTACTGCATCCTCGTATATGTGGAAGAAGAGGACAGGATTATGTATGTATGAAATTACGTAAATAACTACGTAATAAGTAATGATGTGTCGATACCATTATTATTTTGGGTTTTTTCGATTCTCGATTCTCAAAACCAAAACCACGGTGTAAAAGTAAGTTTTTGTAACAAACAAAATCCGTATAAGGGCTCAAAAATCAAACGGAACGTATTAAAAACAATAATTACTCAATTAGGATTGATGAATTAATTGCCACTTCTATTGAGATTATTTTATTAGAAAACTAGTTTCGAATGCTATACATTCATCTTCCGTTCTAAAACATACAAAATTTTTTAACACATTAGTACTATGTTACTATAGCACTGAAGATGAATGTTTAGCATTCGAAACTACTTTTCTAATAAAATAATTCCAATAGAAGTGGCAATTAATTCATCAATCCTGAATTGCATTGATCCTTCTATACCATTATGCGTACCTCAAGTGAATAATTATTCAAGGAATAAATTAGTAAACAGCAAAAAGATTTGATTATCTAAAACCTTTCACACATATTAGTTTCAATTGAATATCTGTATTCAGTTCAGAAATTCTGAATTTGTATTTATTACTGAAGGAATCGCAATGTCACTGAAAGCTTTCACTAAACACAGAAGATGGGAGGGTGCGTATGAAGGTTCTGTGGACGTGAATAATGAAGAATGATCTATATTTCGGGATATTAAAGATTCCCTATGTTTTTATTAATAATTTTATAGAAAAATAAAATTAAAATGTTCTAATCCTGGAAGTATTTATTTGATTTATGCATAATCATTGGCATTTTTATATTTTAACCCTGTTTTCAGGGTTCCCTTTTCAAAATAGCTATATGTGAAGATATATGTTTAGCTATCTGATGTTTGGATTGCAATAGCAATACTTGCTTTTTGAAAACTGTTTATAATTTGGTATCCAGTTATATCATATTTATCGATAGCTCTTTCCTATAACCTTGCCTATAAACATCCATTTCTATAGTTTTAACTTGGATTGTATAGTTTAGTTACTTTATATAGTAATGTTTACTTATTTCGTCTTCTTTGTAACAAAAGTTAACTACATCATCTTCCACATAGATTTGGTTTTTTATATATTGATTTCTTCTTTCCTTCTCCTTAATGTGAAAAGTGGAACACAAAATATCAACATTACTTTTTACGTGGATGTAGAGATTCATACATTTATATATTGTGATTTTCACTTCCATTACCACAAATGTGAGAAAGTTTTTTCAGAAATTTGATATTTCCACTTCTCTAACGAAGGAAAGTATACCAGAAGTTAGAAACGTACCTTTCAACATGGACTTTCTCTATTTATTTATATTTTGTTATTTACACTTCTGAGAATATCTATCAGAAGTTTGCAATAATCTTACTTCCACTTCCTTTATGTGCGAAAGTTTATCAGAAAATTGACATTTTCTTGTTTGCACTTCCCTAATGTCGAAAAGTATACAAGAAGTTATCAAAATACCTTTCAACATAGACTTTGTGCTTTATTTATTTATTTTTTTTATTTACACTTACATAATGTCAGAACGTTCATCAGAAGTTTAATATTTTCTTGTTTCCACTTCCCTAATGTGAGAAAGTATACAAGAAGTTAACAAATACCTTCCAGTTGTTTTCTATTTTGATATTTTCTTATTTCTCATTTTAATATAAGAAGAGATGACAGAAATTAACATTAGTTTGAACATGGACTTAGTGTTGGTTTGGCAATGCTGAGGAACAAGCTCCCCCCTCTAAAAGTGGTAACGGAAACATAGAAATAAATCGTAAGAAGGTAACAATCAATAAAAAGGAATTTTAAGCTGAGGTAGATATGGTTCGATTTAGTTACCAATGTTTTTGATGTGGATGTCTTTTGGTTGGGATATATAGTTTGCACGTGTAACGTTTTTTTGAGACTCGAAAATGTAACATTTTGTCACGCTCTAGCTCTGTAGGTGTTGCTCATATCGAAAATTTAATGGAGAATATAAAAAAAACATAACATTTGTCGCCAGGACTGTTTTGTCCTCACCAAAAGCTATTTTGGTTTGGACGAAAGAAATAACGTTTTGCCTACATTTTTTAAAGAGTTGGGGATTTTTCGACACGCTGTAGCTCTCTTGGTGTTGCTCGAATTAAAAATTTGAAGACGATTTCCTTATGAGAAGCAGTAGATATAAAAGTATTTGATTATAGATGGACATATCCATGAGCTATTGTTATCTATAGTCAGGGAGAAATTGTTTTTTTTTGTTTTTTTTAAGAAATCTCCATCAATTAAGCTGATACATTAAATGTAATATTATAAATTTAAACTATATTTGATCTATATAAATCGATTACTTCCTACTTTTCTTTGTCAAGTTAACTCTGTTGAAGGAATTTATAATGGTTCTCTGAATCCCTCAAAAATAATTTAGTATCGCCAAAAGTAAAACAGCAGAAAAAGCGCTACCTAAATACATATTTTCTAGGAAAAAGGTCCCCAGGCCACGTTGACCGTTTTACAGCCCTTTACTTTTATTGCCCTCGTCGGTGCGCGCACGGCTCCCTTTGATCTTTAACAGCCCTTCTATGTTTTGGTATGTATACCACTATTATATAAAAAAAAATATATATATAACCTAGCAAATGGAGAATATCATCTAAGTCATTTCCTGTTGTGTATAATTTCATGCTTTTATCATTAAAATAATTGAAGACTGATATTGTCTTAGCAGCACCGAAAAAAAAAGTAATACAAAATATGGTTAAAAAAATAGGTAGGCGTTAAATAAAACTGTATTATAAGGAAAAAGCATTCATGGGAGAAAAAAATGATCATTGGTTGGTGCTCAATAAATTCTATGAATAAATATAAGTATATGTATATATTAAATCTTTCTTTTTCGTGAGATCTTGTAATTTCAAAGAAAATTCTATTTTAAATTTAAAATTGTTTAATTCTTTTTAATTAATACACCCTGAAGTTATTCTTGGAAAAGCGTTTTTCAGTTAATCGAAAACGGCTTCCCTGTTTCGATTGATTTAATTTTATCCACCTCGCAACGAAGTTAAGATATTTTACGAGAGCGTAGCTCCTTGCACGAAAAAGATTTGTGTTAATTTTTCTTTTGAATAGATGTAATTAGGTGTTGAATAAACAGATATCAACCACACCTTGAGCACAGGCGACCAAATGCTACCTTTTCTTCTTCAAATATAATTTAGGGTAGTAATTGATGGGCATGGTGGATAAAGGTTTTAAGTAACAAAACATTTTCGTTTTTTTTACATTTTCCTTTAGCAGAAAAATGCTACATAGTCCTTTCATCTTCTTCAGATCTCTTTTTCTAGTTGTTTTGAAATATTCTAATTTTGCAACCAAACACTTCTGAACATAAATTCTTCATCCAAAGATCTACTTAGATTGTTTTTCGTTTTTTTAAAGGTGATATAGCCCCTTTATCCACCAAACCCTTCAATTTAAACGTTAGTAGATAAGTATATGTTTTTAAAAAATTAGACAAAGACAGAAGCGATTTTCGTCCAGATTGAAATGAAATGAAAATAGCTTTTATTGTGCAACTAAATAATATATACAATTAAACAATAAATACGTACACATTTATCTTCCTTGCACTAGCCTTCCTCTTTTTAAGAGAAGTAATGGTCTTACACTTCCCAAGGTGACCAGTCCTACTGGGAAGCGGGGTTCGAAATCTGATTCCACTTCTCCCACCATTAATTTTTATTCTTTGCTGTTCTCCACCATGTTGGGCCAGCCTCTTTTTTGAAGGAGTCGCTCCATCTCTTCAATTGCCTTCCTCTGTTCCTACTATTGTCATATGGTGTCCACTCGGTTACAGTATATGACCACCTTTCGTCAGTAGATCTCAACACATGTCCAGCCCATTTCCATTTTAATTTTTTTATAAGCATGGAAGAGTCTTTGAGCCCTGTTTTCTTCTGAATATCAATGCACTTGATCCTATCCTTTCTTTTGATATTTGTCACACTTCTCTCTATTGCATTTTGCCAGACTCTTACTTTGTTTTCTTGAAACTTTGTGAGAGACCATGTTTGGCTTCCATAGGACAGAACTGGAAAGATACATATTTCAAAAGTTTGTTTTTTGAATACCATATCAACATTGGTTTTCATAATACTCCTTAGGGACCAGTATTTTTTCCAACTCGTTGAAATTCTTCTTTGGATCTCTTTATTTGTTCTATCGGTGAAGGATACAAGTTGCCCGAGATAGATGTGCTCGTTAGTGTATTCTATGTTATCATTACCCATTCTTATTTCTATTTCTTCACTATTTGTCATTAATTTAGTCTTATCATAGTTTGGGACTAGACCTACTTTTTTACATTCTGGTTCTAGTTCATTCAACATAGAAACCATTTCCTCTCTACTTGTTGCGAAGAGCACAATGTCATCTGCAAAGCGTAGGTTGTTCAGCCACCTTCCATCGACTCTTACTCCTTTTCTTTCCCAGTCCAGGTTCCAGAAAACCAACTCCAGGACTAAAATGAAGAGAATTGGAGAGAGTGGATCGCCTTGTCTCACACCTTTTTCCACATGGAAAACATTTCCTTTTCTTTCCATTTCAATGTATGCTGACATACCTTTATATAGCTGGTCTATAATTTGTATATATCTGTTCTGTATTCCTATAGTTTTGAGGGCTTTGGATATGCTTGCGTGATAAATAGAGTCGAACGCTTTTCTGAAGTCAAGAAAACAGAGGTACAGAGGGAAATTATATTCTTTAGATTTTTCTATAATTTGATTTACTGTCTGAATATGGTCCATTACTGAAAACCCCTTCCGAAATCCAGCCTGTTCGATAGCTACGAAAGGGCGTCCGGAACGAGCATCGTCGTCTGTGGATGTTCGGCCATCTTTAAACCTCTTGAACCACTGATGGCAGCATGATCGGCTTAGACATTCTTCACCAAAAGCCTCTTGTAACATCAAAAAGGTTTCAGAAAACGTTTTGTTCAATTTCACACAAAACTTGACACAAACACGTTGTTCTTCTTTCACATTCATTTTCATAAAATAGCCAAACTCTATAAAACTAACCTCAAACTAACTGTTGACCCAACTAACTAATGTTACTTTCAGTGATGTTATGATTGATCTGCAAACACAGCTGTGTTCCTGTTGAGTCACACAATACAATGCTGCCAACCGCATCGCTGTGAGACATTGCATTCCCATAGTATATAAAAAGTCCTGAAACTTTTTGATCACACCTCGTATATTCTCCATAATCTGTTAGGCGTTCTTTCATTATAGTGGAAAATAATTTTGATATTGTGGAACAAAGTGAGATCGGTCGATAGTTATCCATCTGTTTTATATTGCCTTTTTTAAACAAGATAGCAATTTTTGCCAATTTCCATTGTTCTGGTACTTCTTTTCTCTCTATAATTAAATTGAATAGTTTTGAAAATTCTTTCGCCGTCCAGATTATTTTATATTAAAACCTCACTTACCTACTGTAGAATCCATCTTGATGTAAAATTCTAACTAACAACAATACACACTGATTAAAAGCATTAACAAAACTGAAGAGCTGTGGGAGGAAATTAGGAGATGAGAGAGGTTTAGTCTTTTACGATTTTTTTTTCATGTTTCGTTTGTACACTTATTGTAAACAGAATGGACTGCTTTTTCGAATATTACAACTACAACTAGTTTACTTGCAATTCCGACATTTCTAATTCTTGAAATTAAACTTTCAAAATATGAGTTTTTTGGAGCCAAATTAGTGAATTGGACCACTGTGACTAGGAAAACCGATAGATCAGGGATACTATCTATAATCTAATGTTTTTATATCTGCTGCTTCAGATAAGAAAACTGTCGGCAAATTTCGTGATCGGAGCAATACCAACAAGCGTTTTAAAAAAAACAACTAAAAAATGTAGGTAAAACGTTACTTTTTTTTTAATTCAAAACTATATAGCTTGTAAACGGCTATATACTTCCTACTAACAAATGTTATATGATATTCGAGAAACCGTCGTCAAATGTTCGATCCGAGCAACACCAACAGAGTTACTCAAAGTGTTACATTTTTGAGTGAGAAAAACCGTTACATATTTGGAGAGTGAAAAAACCGCTATGCATTTTGAGGGTGAAAAGAACGTTACTTAAAAAAACTATAGACCACCAGAGAAAAAAAAATATCCAAGTCAGTATAATTAAGAGGAGAAATAATAATAATAAAGTCAGCGTAAGAAAGAGGAGAATGAACATAAAAAAAAAAATATCTATTAATTATTGAAAAAAAAATCTGTATACATTTTTTTAAAGGCTTATCAATACAAGGAATATTGAACTATTTAGAAAAAAATAAAAAATATACATTATATGATATCCAAAACTTTGGTAATTGAAGCTAATCACTGCCTATTTATAGCCTGGGAATATAAACAAATCTAAGCCCTTCAGTTAAAAATTTTAATGAGAAAAATATTCACAAAAACATTTCGTTTTTATCTCTTTTTTTTAACGTTTCCTTTTACTATTTGGTTTCTAATAACTAGGGCTGTGAAATATATGCATTTGCATATTTCTTCTAGCCAACTAAAACATCTAAAATCATCAAAATGTAAATATTTTGAAGTATTTGAAATCAATTTGAATTATTCTTATTTTGCATATTTGTGCAAATTTGCGATAAATACATATTATTACAGATTTTTAACTGGAATTCCATATTTATCTAAATATCAGCATTTTACATTTGAATTTTGTTAAGTTTCTAACCAGAGAAAAAATAAAATATAAATAAAAGCCTCCATAAAAATAGCTATAGGAAGTAGTTAAAATAGCTACTCAAATTCTTCTTGATGAAGAAGTGTATTTGTCTGGTTCTGATTCTTCCCTTTGTGGGAACTTTCAATCGCATTGAACTTTCGAACTTTCGCTTCTAATGGAATTGTTCCAACTGATTAATTTCTCGTTTTCGTTCAGCTCGAGCACTTGGAATATTACTTCACTATTCTTATTCTCCTTCTCCCTACCACCATTACATCACCCAGCATCTCACTCAGTGTCAACCAAGACACATCATCCGTTAACTGTTTATTTGTGTAATCCCAAAATGACGAGACATCTTGTTGGTTAATAAGTACGTTCTCAATTGAGAATTTTAAGGGTTTTGGAGACGTTAAAAAATGGAGACTAAACGCGAATTCAACTTGAATGGTATCACGGGCAATAGGAGGACCTCAGCTTTCTTTTGATATAGATACATAAATGCAAATTACGGTAAACAAAAACCTATTTGAAAAGTTAGAAAATCCGAAATACATTTTGATTTTTAACTTGAGTTTGAAAGCAGATAGGAAGATGAAACCAAAGACATTTCAAGCGTTTTACCAACCTATATTTTGAGTAAGAATATGAAATCGATACATTTTACAGTAATTTCAGTTGTTTTTTTTTTAATTCTTACATTTGGTCAGGAAGATTTTGAAGGTAACGATTTTTATTTTTCTATGTGGATGAAATTTCGTATTAAAGAATCCTTTTGAATGCAGAATTAGAATCAGAGGTCCATTTTTCGTTTAAACCTATAAAGGTAGTTTTTTGTAATTCCTATACATTTTTTAGAATTTAATTAACCTAAACCAAAATCTATGAAGCCGCTGTATTTTACCTAATATATGAAAAATAATAAATAATATATTTTTTTTTTTTGTTCAAGGGTCCATAGTCCAGTCAATAAACACATTGTAGAGTGCATGAAATATGCAGTAATTTTTGACTTAATCAAAATTTAATAAGTAGGTTCTTATAGTAAATTTAACGAGCTTTCATATGAAAAAATGGATGGAACAATTAGTTCCGTAGCTATAGCCAAATGAGTACAGACGAACGTGTTTTCGCAGAGATTTGCGACTCCAGTTAAACAGTTCTGAAATGAGAGGTGTAGAGTGCATGAAATATGTGATAATTTTTTACTTCATGGCTTCGTTAGGAGTAGTTAGAAGATAAACATACAAAAAGTCTCGTACCTGGGGGTTGAGCTAACGGTGGGAGGGAGGGGAGAATGTCCCAATTTTGTTTTTTTCGGTGGACTCTAGAAAAATATTTTACGAGTCAAAATTAAAGCTAAATACATTTCCTATAAAATTGATCATATACATATTTGTCGAAATTCCAACGGTTTTCGAGATATACGTTATTAAAAAACGATATTTTTTTAAATTAAAAAAAATTGTTTACATCACGTTTTTTTAAACATTTGCTTCAAATACCAAAAACGTATATATGAAATTAAAGTAAATTAATAGCCTTACAATTTTGATTCGACATTTTTTCTGAGAAACGATTGTGGAAGGTACTAGAAGCAAACGTTTGGCAAAAAGTGAGGTAACATTTGTTTTTTTCCCGAAAATCGCCGATTTTCAATAACAAATATCACGAAAACGGTAAGAATTACGATACATTTATATAGAATTAATTTTATAGGAAATGTAATTAGCTTTAATTTTTATTTGAAACATATTTTTCTAGATACAACCGTTTTCGAGAAATAAATAACCAAAAAAACTAACTTCTTCTCTCCCTCCCACAGTTAGCTCACCACCAGGGGCGGGATCTTATAGTATGTTTACCTTCTAACGACTCCTAACGAAGCTATGAAGTCAAAAATGATCGCATATTCCATGCACTCTACACCCCTGATTTCAGCACCCATTGACAGGACTATCCATTAGTCGGAAAGACAAAATAAGTTTTTAATATTTTTTGACCAGAAACCTCAAAAAAAAAAAAAAATTGCTAACAAGATCCATAAGAGACTGAGTGTGTCCTCCCCTTGTAATATATAAGTCCAACAAATTTTTTTAGATTTTTTTAAACCGGCGAGACTATAAGACCTCTAATACTCGCACATGTCATTTATAAATACAATAGTTAATAAAATTCAGATCTTTTGTTGTGTTTTTTTTGGTCTCTTGTAAAATTTCAAAAATTGGATTTAATTTGGTATAACAGGCCTCAACTTTTCCGTAATTATTTATACCTCATTGAACCGAGATTGGAATTTGATTAGCTGCCTGTTCGGAAGTTAATTGAGTTAAATTTTTCGTTGTTTGTTAAATTACACACACCCATTAGCTGGGTAAACTGACAATTAATGTAGCTTTTTGAAGAAGCTGTTTTGCGTGACTAAGTGCTATAACAGCTGTAACATGTCTTGGCCGCTTACTTTACTCACGCAAATTATCACGTGTCGTATAATTAAGTTAGCTGAGTACAGATGGGTGATGGTTATCAGTAGAGACGCCGCACGAAATACATATGAAATCAGTATGATTGTCAGAATATACCATTTTTCGAATCGTCAATGCTGACAAGAAATTCACCCAAATCTACGTAGTGGTTTTGTTAATATTAATAATAATATTTAATAATAATTAAATACAAGCAAGCTGTATGAAGAAAAATTGAATATGAAAAAGCCACGAAATTTTAAATTAATGACTTATGCAGTGTTGCGTTTGATGGGACATATCTCACAAGAATTCAGCAATCCGATATTTTTCTTACGATATATCGATTTCTCTATATTATAAACATACAACATTCAACTATATATATATATATATATATATATATATATATATATATATATATATATATATATATATATATATATATATATATATATATATATATATATATATTTTTTTTTTTTATCCCTAGACTTCCATTGAAGTCCTATATTGGTGGAAAAGTATTTAATGTTTAACGTTTTTGGTGCAACTTTTCCATTTTTATGCAGGTTGGCCAGGAAATATACTTTCAAACGTGACTTTTTTTTTTATTCAAACCAATGCAGCTCTTAAACGGTAGTTCCTAGTGACAAATGTTAAACAAACAAAAATTATCTCCAATAAATTTTTGACAAATAGCATGTCGCCAAATTTATGATCTGAGAAACGCTGAGTTAGAGCGTGTCAGAAACTCTCCTACACTTAAAAATATAGGTTCCATACGTCTATTTCGGATTAGGAGGAACAGGGTCAAAAGGAGATCACTCATTAGAACCTGCTTCCTTGTCAAGATATTATAATGAGAATTAAGTATAAGAAGAGTTGAGCACCTAACTGCTCTTACTCTCCTAATATCAAACTATCAAACTACGCGTAACACCCTCGCTTTTCCCAAAAACTTATCGCTTTTGACCAAATAGGTCACCGTTAAAATATATGCCATGTTAAAAAAAAAAGAGCGTTCAGCCTATAGGATTAAGAAGTTATACTAACGAAATTTATATTCATGTAGCATATATTTTGTGTACTTAAATAGTTTCTTTTTTATTTACTTTAAAGAACTACCACTTGGAAAATTTTTATTATAGGTTTATAGGTCATAGTAAATAAACAATTTTTATTATGATGGAAACTCAGTTTATGTTTGTAGCACAAATTATATTTATCAATATACGGGGTTGATTTTTTGTATATATATGTGTTGGGTTAAAAAAAACAAAGTAGATATATGTGTTGGGTTAAAAAAAAAAAAAAAAAAAAATAGATATATGTGTTGGGTTAAAAAAAACTAAGCGAAACAAAATATCTTTAATTATTTTATTTTATTTTTTACTAACCCGAAAACTATACCCAAATAACTCAAACTTTCCTTGATAACTTTCTTGGCATTTTATCTGTTATTTCTTAGATCTTTTAATCTTGGATGATTTGACCTGAAGTGATGATATTCTAAAAGACTTACCTAAATAAGGCGATCACAGCTTGTATTAGAATTGGTGATGAAGCAATTTAAAAATCTGAGGAAGTTCTTCCTTCATTCTCAAGAATCTTTGGACTTCCGAAGGAATATGAGCACGAGAGGTAGAAATTTATGAATCGGTCTGTCCGCCTACGTGCCTAACGGCTTCGATAAGAAAACTACAATATCACAAATACTATTCTAAAATTGTATTATATTGACCTTAAAGTTGACAACAAATCGGCAGAGGTATTTTGTTGGATTTCCTGATCTTGATTGATGCCCTATCTTTCTTTAAATTGATTGTATGACAATGAGTGTAGTTTAGGAAGGTCATTGAATAAATTTAGTTCGCTAATTGAATAACATAAAATCTTTATCCGGTGACTGAATGTTCTTTCGTATATTTATTTACAAAACATAATAGAATATAAAGAAAACTTTATTCTGGGATTATTTCCATTAGGAATAATATTACATAGCAGATAGTAAATTCATAGGAAGTTTTGAATTTTTTATAAAATAAAAGGGTAAATAAAAGTAAATACAGATATACTTTGTAAGATAACAGAGAAAAAAACAAAGCAAAAAAAAAAAAAAAAAAAAAAAAAAAAAAAAAAAAAAAACAGAAAAAAGAAAAGATAGGAAAAATGTTTAACATAGGAATACATTTTCCTATTACAAAACTTTATAGATAAAAATATATAATATCTGAAAAGAAGGTAAGCGAACAAAAATGTGATAATGTAAAAGAAAAATTGATAATCAAAAATGATTGATAAGAAAATTAATATTATTATAAAAAAAATGTAAATACAGTCATTTTATGTCTGAATGACTTTTATTATAATTACAGTACGGTGGTTGAAGAGGAGTGTGCACGTAATAAAATATAAAATAATTTTTATTCTAAAACATACTGCCAATAAGAATAGCAAACATATGATATTCTCTATGATATTTTGTATAAAGGAGTCTTAGTTTAGCACACCTTACATTTCTCACTTGTTAAAAATGAAATTTTTTATCATTAGTAGAAGAATCTATAATATCTATAATATATAATAATAAACAGAATTAAATATCAAAAACCAATTTCGACGTCAGCGGTATCAATCGGTTCCTTGGAATTAGGATGGGACTAGGGATTCCCATTTTTTCCTCAAGAGTCGATGGAATAGAAAATCGACACGTTCCCTTATCTAATATGAACCACAAAATCGATTATCATGCAAGAAAATTCCCAAAAAAGGTTAAAAAGGAGTTATTCGTTGTTTTTACTAGGATGAAATTAATTTAAGATTGTGTTGAGAGTAAGTACGCTGGATGTTAACCCCTCTCATTCCTGACATGCCAGTCATATTTCATATTATCATCGCATCTGCTTCTTGTCACGGGATGGATAGCAGGTGTCGATTTAAAAAATTAAATATAAAAATATTTTTATAATAACACTCGGAACACGATTAATCGAGCCTACTATTTTTTTTCTCCATTTTTATGTATTTTTATTTTTATTATTCAAAAAAACATTCGATTGCCGTACAAGACATTAGGCAATCTTAGTATGTATCAGCATTACTGAGGAAGGCGATACGGAGGACGGTAAACTTAGAAACGAATCGTTAATAACAGTTTCTCATGAAGAAGGTAGACAAAACACTGTTCGATTTGTTGGTTATTAGACAATGGAGAGTTTGTACAGAAGCAGATACCAAGCGTTTCTAAAGTTCTGTTATTTTTGCATTGATTCATATTTATTTGATTTTTGTTATAGTTCTATTTTCAACTCGAACTTTTCCAGTGCAAAAAAATATCGTTAATTATCTTTTAAATAGGGATTATCTTTTAAATCTAATTATTGCCGAACGTTTAAAGAAATATATTAAAATGGTGAGTTGAAATTCCAATTCGGTCAATTTTATTATATTAATTTAAATTTGGCTTAAAGTAGGGTTGGGCGATTGTGGATAGTTAGCACTATCGATAGGCCGATACTGTCGGTTGAGAACTATTGATTGCTATCGATAGTTTTTAGATAGTTGCTTCCTTTTTTTCCAAAGCTATTCAATAAAGAATTTCAACTAATTTCATTAAATTTAATTATCTACTTACTTTTTAAAATTTGCAGGATTATAAATTATAAGATTATATTATAAAGGTGAGAGAAAAAACTGATTTATTTGAATTTAAAAAAAAGTATTTACAATTTACATGTTTACAATAATAATGAACAAATCAAATCTTCAGAAAAGAAAAATAACGAAATAGTTAATTTCAAGAGTCAAGTGTGCTCCTCGAGCCAAATATTTCCCGAAAGAAAAACAAGCATTTCTGCTATCCTTTGGCTTAGTCTTTGAGAAAACCCTTGAGCTCTAGGAATTCCGAATTCAATTTCAAAAGGAATCGGCACTGGACAGAGACAGATCAGCATAATTCCGAGAGTTTCAAAACCGAGGGTAAAAAAGATCTATCGATAGTCGACACTATCGATAATGACCATCGATAGGTGAGACCTATCGATATATCGATAGTAACTATCGACTATCGCCCAACCCTCGCTTAAAGGCATCCGAGACCGCTCGAAAAATATGTTCTGTGTTTGGTGAAAAGGTACTCTCTGAGCGTAAAGCTCTATCTTGGTTTTTCTAATTTCCTCAAGGCGATGAAACGCTTGAAGATGATGCTCGTTCTAGAAGATCTCAAGTTGCCAAACAACAGGATATTCGTGAATTAATTGATTCGGATCAACAGCCTGGAGAAGAAAGAATGCCCAAAGAATCCCCATACCTACATCAAATGGGAAAAATATTGAAAATTGGATAAAAGGTTTCCTCAGAAGTTATGAAAGGTGAATAAGACTATTCGACGGACAACAGCTTTATATTTAGCTTCTCGATTAAAAACTGACCCATTTTATGATAGAATCATTGTGATGAAAAGTGGGTATTGTACTACAATATTCGGCGATAATACCAATTGCGATCAACCGATGAAGAACCAAAATAATTTCCGAAACCTGATAGTTCTATTGCGCAATATTAGACCGCTGTCTGTCTAAACTTCGAAAATTGGATTCAAATTTGGTAAACAGAAACCCTTACTCCTTCAAGACAATGCTCGGCAACATACTGCAAAGTTTACTAGGGTTAAATTAATGGAAATTGGATAGGAAACATTGCCCCATCTTCCATATTCTCCTGACCTTTCACTCACTGATTATCACCTTTTCACATCCCTAGACAATTGTCTCCAGCAGAAATGTTTTGATAACCAGCAAAGCCTAGCGTATGAATTAAATCAGGTTTTTACCAGCAAAGAGCAATCATTTTTTAAAAACAGTATTGGGATTCTTGTATCCAATGAATTCCAATATATTTTAATGAATTCAGTTTTTTTTTCCCTTTTTTTTTGGTATTACGATTTGTTGCCAAATCCTATACAACCAAGTTTATAGTTTAGTTAAAGTTCAATTTACCTTAATTTATTTGTTACTAGCTGAAAGTACCCCGCTCCGCTACGGTTTAATATCATTAGGATGAAGACAACTTAAATTAGTAAAAGTTAAGCTTAACGTTGATAATTATTATTACTTAAATAAACCTGAACAATTCCATTCTTAGAATAATTTCAATAAGTAAATTTGACAATTTGCAAAAGTTAATTTTATATTATTTTGATAGCCCTCCAGTGAAGCTTCGAGGCAGCACTGCCATCTTACCCAGCTCTGATACCAGACCATCAGCTTTTGTTATGGCATACTTTAAGTGAATATAGTCCTAACTTCTCGACTTTTTTGAATAAAGTTTAGTTTTTCTGTTTCCATTTTTGCTTACATATAAAGCATAAATTGGTTGAGGAGATTACGAAATTAAAGTAAATAAGGTTCTTCACCTACTCGCTCCATCAACATTTAGGCGTAAAAATCAGCTGCAGACACAGTTTTCTTAAGTGGTGTATTAGTGTTTGGGTCACGCTGAGGGATGTTAATACTGTACCTTTCTTCTTCATGGTAGAACATGATACGATACTAAAGAGAATCATACACTTGGTAGAACTATTGATTCTTATCTGTTTTTTGTCCCTACATCGAACTGGCCTTACATGCCATCACCAGAGAACATAAGTCTTTTAACCTCCTCTTTAACATAAATCTTTTAATAGCTTCTCTTCACGAAACAACTCAAACTTGTAAGTTGTAAGTAACCTCTGCAGCTACCATGAGTTCACAGAAAGTACCAATATTTTAAGGTTTCGACATTGATCGTATTTTTGTTTGTTTACAACTATAAGGAACTTAAACGATGGTCAAAGTTTGCGGCTTAAAGATCTAACCTATTTTTTAACTTAGCTTATATCCAAATACCATAAGATAAATAATCTTTTATTATTCGCCCAATAAAAATTGAAATCGCATTTTTCGCAAATTACCCGCGATCCAGGCCGATTTTTTTAAATTCCTTTCTTAGCGAGCACCTACGGCCCTAGAGGAATCTACATATCGAATTTCATTCCAATCCGTTCGGTGGTTTCTGAGATTTCGTGTTAAGTGAGTGAGTGGTATTTGACAAATATATAATAGATAATTGTTTTCTTTCTTCCTCTTCTTTCTTCTTTAATTATAGTTTAGCTTTTACTTTATCTAAAGCTTTTGTTAATTTAAGAAAAATTGTTTAAAATGTGCCAACGTTTCTACCTGCCTTGCAGATCTTCTTCAGGGCCACCGAACCACACTTATGAGGAGACGAACGATGACTACGTTGGCACGTATTAAAGTATTTCTTCTTAGACGTGGTGTTCCTCTTTAGTTAATTTAGCTATATTATCCCTAACCAATTATTTTAAGCATGCTGTGTCTTCTTGAGGATCAATATTAAATTTTGATTCAGACCTGATTTTGTTAAGCTTTTTACATCTGATTGTGAGTAATATATTACCGGGGTCCTCCAGGGAGTCTCACATCTCACATCTTCCATTGGCTTCCATCTTCATCAGGTTAAGATATTTTCTTGTACAGTCATTATTTGAACTAAGCCTCGTTATTCTCACTATTTGATTTTTATCAATATTGGTACCGATGGTCCGAAAATATGGGGTTAATAAATAATGAATAAAGTTATTGGTTCACTGAATTTTTAATTACCCAAAAGAACGACATCACTTTTGAACCACAAGGTAGAATGTTGTTACTCAAACAAAAGAAAATTTGTGATTTTTTCAAACATAAACTTTTTGATTTACATAATAAGTACAATACAAGATAAGTATTATTTCGTAACTAAACTGATATATGTATTAGGTCACTGCCCTACGTTATTTTTTCTTATGGTTTTCCCTTTATTTTTGATCCTCGATTAACTCTCAGCCAATATCAATCAATCTCAGCCCCAACTACATCGTTTAATCAAGTTTCAAAGTTATACAGTTTAATTTTCATATCTGTTCGATTAGCATATTAAAATTATATAAATAAATTAGGTTGGCAAACTGAACTTCTCATGATATCTTCTCGAGCCTAGCCATGTGTTTAATGCTGTATGGAGTCGTGAACTCGCTGGTAAGCTGGAAAGATCCGCAGAAGAGCGGAAAAGGCCCCGGGATAGTTAATACAATTTTAATTGACGGGGGAGGGGGCCAAGATGAGAGATAGGCGGAGATACAAATAGGAATCGTAGCCGGGAAGTGACTACCGAACTCCCGAGAGCCCATTGATGGGATAGAACCGCAGCGGGTGGCGCGGTAGCACTTTCCACTCTCATAGCCTGATTGACGTACGCTCACACCGGCTCTGGGTATTTTTTTGGGTCCCGCTTCTCTTCTTGTTACCTTCCTACCTGAGTCTTCTTTTTACATATTCTTTTATTTACTTTTTTTTTCATTCTCCTTTTCTGTCGCTCTTGAATGCCCTTCTGGGCTCCCCCTCTCCGAACAACCGAAGGACGGTTGATATAAATGTTATACGGGAAGCGACAGTTGACAGTTTCTTGGACGAGGATATAACAACTAGATAAAAGGCTGTCTGGGTGTACAGGTTGTTGGTGGATCCGTGTAGCACCTGAGTAGCTAATTGGGCTTGTTTGTGAGTTAGCAGTTTGTTATGTAAAAAATGACTGAGGAAAAAACATCTGGATTTTGGCATAATTAATGTAAATATAAAATATTATTGGATATTTGAAAAACTAACCATTATAATAAACATTTTTTTTCTCTTTCAATTTTTTTATTCACACCTGTTATTAAAGTGACAATAGGTGGATTTGCTCAATGTGTAATAATACAGGCCTTAAGGGGCCTATACTCGGTCAATATTACAGACAGTTCTGGAATGACGAAAATACTGATGGAATGAACCATCACTCTTTAATACCCTTCTTCAGTATGTCAGTATTGCCATTACACGATCAGTATTACTGACAGTATTAGAAAATACTGTCAGTAATATTGACCGTGTATTGGCCCCTTTATAAGCGTGTGTGAGAGTAGCACTCTACAGTACATCCTCCTGGCATGGATTAAAAAAAAAAAAAAAAGAAAAAAAAAGATTTAGCCTTTTGAGAGTATTTCCAAGTATGCCAGTAGTGGCCATGTATTGAATGAGTATGTATTATGTCGAAGAGGTCTGTCGGAAAATCGTCTATAAAGGTTCGTTTACCGTGGATTCTTGTAAATCGGAGTGAAGTGTGTTATAATAAGCATAAATTAGGAACTAAATTTTCTATTTACATGGTAATTATTTATTCCGAAATTTTCATTAATATACATATGCATTAAAATATCGAAATTAAAATAAGAAAGTTATTAAAATATTTTGAAATAAATAAATGGTTATCTTTTCAATTTATTGAAAATTTTCCGATTAAAAAAATATCGGAAGTAACTTCATGTCTAAAAACCAAAATTAAACATGACAATCATATCTGTAATATTCGTCACGAATGCGAAGAAAGCCTTGAAGTTAGGAAAACTAAAATAAATTTTCCTATAACATGTATATAAAACTATGGACAGTAGCTCCATTTTTGTTGTTGTTGTTGTTGTATATAATACTATATTTCTATCGGACTATTAAAACAAATAGATCATGGATATGTCTATCTATTTACATATCTACTGCTTTTGATCCGAGCAAAACCAGAGCGTGTCACAAAAGCCCCAACCCTTAAAACATGTAAGCAAAACGTGATTGTTTTCATAAAAAACTGTTTATCCTAGCGACAGATGTTATAAAAAAAAAAAAAATTTATATTAAATTTTTAATCGGGAAACTATCAACAAATTTTAGATCTGGGCAACACCAACAGAGTTAAAGCGTATAAAAACTATACATTTCTGAGTGTGATAAAACGTTGCCAAAGAAACCGACCATGAGCCACAGGTAAAAAACATATCTATGTCCAAATATTTTATAATACCTACTATAACTTAATAACATTATATAATATGTATAAGATCTATAATAATGGCTAAATATAATCCAGACAGAATGGCTGGATATACGTTTAAAGTAATGAAACTTTAGGGAATGTTAATTAAGGCTATTGTTAATTTGGTATTTCTAAAATTGAGCATTGCAGTGATAATTTTTGTGTTGTTTTTCGTAAGATTTATTGATGTTATGGCTTTCATTTAATATTCAAATTTGTATATTTATATATATATTTTTCAAATAATTCTATAGAAATTTAACATAGTTCAGATGTTTCAATGGTTTTCTAAATTTTCTCTCTCAAAAATAAAGCAACTTTGCTGTTGTCATTTGTGCTCTTTCAAGAATGGTTTGTTTTCTATATTTTCACAATACAGAAATCTAAACCAGAAAGTCTCTAAATGTTTTGTCGAACGAATAATTTATTTCATGGGTCGTTCATAAATATAGCTGTAGGTGTGAATAATGTATGAAAAATTGTTACAATGCTTTTAGACAAATGAACCAATCAAAGTTGAAATCATAAATTAAAGATAAATTTAAGATTTATGAAAACTCATCTCAAAATATTCATTTAAATGATAATGCTAATATATTGTTTGCTTGTTTATTTCGTTTAACGTCACTTTATGCTGCCATGGCTAATCGGACGAATATATTGTTTGTATCCTGTACAGTAATTTTTTTTGCTTTAGATTAAGTGATCCATATTCAAATTAAGAATTTCAAAAAATAAAGAAACCTACGATAGCCAAGAAAGTATCCGTATTTTTTGTCGAACGAATAATTCGTTACATAGACTGTTAACAAATAATGTGTCAACTGTTTACAATGAAATGTCCATAACATGTAAAGAACTAATCATTATGAGCACTTAAATAGTTCTACATTAAAAGGTCTCTTGGCCATCTTCTTTTCAGACGTCTCGAAGAATTATCGAATGGAATGTGAGGCAAGTTGGAATACTAGTGGAATCGAGTGGGTATGGAGTTTACTATGGAAGGATAAGTATCTGGTTAGGGCCAGATCAGCAACGTATGGAGCAGTAAGATCTTTATGGATAAGTTTGCTTGAGACATATTAAAGAGCATTGAGGATACAACAAGATTTGGAAGGTTTCATGGAGCCACAAAGCTCAACTCCGACAATGTCCAAATAGGTCTATTAACTGTCATGTAAATAAGTTGTAATTTATGGGAGCTTAGAACGCTTGTCTTGTAAATGTTGGAGCAGTTTCTTGTCTTTTAAGTTTGGTACGTGGGACCAAAGGTAAATTTAAAATTGCTATTACAAAATATTGATTAAAAGTTTAATAATTAATTTTAAATTTCCAACTTAAATATTTATAATGGCCCCATTCTGTTAAGTGATGATTTGTATTTGAGATTAAGTGATCCATATTTAAAATAAGGATTTAATGAATTTCAACGCTAGATTTTTTTTTCTTCATGATTAAAACTGAGTAGTTGGAATATTTAAAGAATTTTAAGAATTAATTTATGCTAAGAAACAACTTATACACTGCCTCAACTCAGCCGTTAATGCATCACAATCAAGTTCTATTCCGAGGTTTGACTGATCGAAGAAAGGAAAGTTAATAATATGACTGTCAGCCCCCCCGCCGATGCTCATAAACTGTATCAGATAGCCAACTGGAAATTAGCATAAAGCCGAGTCCACTCTTAAAGCCGAGAAAGAAATCGCGTGCGGCCAATCTAGAGTCGTCGAAAAGTCGAGAGTTACTAGGGACTGGTTTGATTTGCACTCCGATATAAACTCTGTGTCGTTATAAATAAGTGTTGAAGAGCATGAAGCATTCGAAGAATTTATAGAAGTAACGCCTCCGGAATGAGGCTACTGAACAAGGGGTGTCTGATTAGCATGCTCTGCGTAACCTAATTTATGCCGGCAAGTTCCCCTATAAGTTGGCACGTTAGTTATATTCGAGCGTAACAATTATATTTAGTTGTACCTCATTTCAAGCCATGTTTTATTAGCTAATTACAACAAACAAAATTATTCTAAACATAATTATTCTGCCATCAAGTAATATGTCCCTTGTCTTCAGGTTGGATTTACATATTGCAATTCAGGATAGAACCCTTCCGGTTTTGTTTAATAAGGCGCCCAAACACATTTAAATGGAACAACCAGACAAACATGGACAAATTCAACAAAAGTTACCAGTGATGCGCCGTTACCAAAATTATTTGATTGACTGCTTTTTAATACGCTTTTATTAACTTCACCTGTATGTAACGGAATCTTGCATCGTAATTTTCACCAATTTCCAACTATCTGATCATCTTTCAAATTTGTACACGTGTCAAGAACCAATGACGATACAATAATTATACAACTTTGTTTTAATATTCTTAATTAAACCAGTCGAAATACCCCCAAAAATTGGTTCTGCCTTGCAAAAGGCGGAGTAGTAGGTTTTATGATTAAGTATGGTCCAGATCGGTCCTGAGAATAATATATCAAAAATGTTACTACATTCGATAAGCTGAAAATTTTTGGCGGCAAAAAAACCAAACATTTACGCACTTTTTTCAGATGTTTGCAAAAAACATATACAAAAATGCTTTAAATCGAAAAATGTGACATTTACAAAATTAAAGTTTGTTAAATTCTGCACCTAAAGACATCTCTTAAGCTGAATTTGATTCAGGCGTTTAGCTACAATCGACTATCGAAAATCAACGAATTTCGCCAACTTTCTCAAAAAGTTAGTTTTGGTCATGTTTAAGAGTCTATAACACAAAAATGGCCTATAATCCAATCAAAAAATGTTATATACTAATAGTTGCAGCTCATTAGATTGTGTCTAAGATAGGTTTAGTTCGGTTCGCTATTCAATGTTTTTTTAGTTTTTTAAACTATAATTTTTTTAAAACATAATTCAAAAATAAAATAAAAAAGCTGAACATATAGATTAAAAAACAATAATAATTCAAAAAGAAATAAATTAGTAAACCACTAGTATTATTTATTATCCAAAGGAAATAGGGTAAAACGACCAGTAGTGGGCATTGGTCCAGTAGTGGGCATTGGTCCAGTAGTGGGCATTGGCCCAGTAGTTGGCATCTGAAATTCAATTGTTAAAATAAGAGCTACATTGGATAAATTAGTGAGAATTCAGCACTTTCTTGAAGATTAAATATACTTTGATCAAATTATCAAAGATTAGTTAAGCAGTGGAAAGATTATACAGGGTGACCAGAAAATAGAGGGGGAGCCGGTAGGGGGAGATAGTACAGGCTAATCAACAGTTTGTCAACAAAAAATTCTGACCCTCTACCTTGACAGATCAGCTAAGGAGATTAGTGTCTTTTTATAAGTTTTATTCATCTAAAAACCTTTCAGATATCAATCATTATGTTTAAAATGTATTTTTAATCTTAATTTGATAATTTTACAACAGCAAATTTCATTTAAACGCCTACTATTGGGTGTTAAATTTATAGAACTATTCCGATAGTTGGCAGAGTGCTTACTACTGGAAAAAATACCTTTTATAAAATTGTACATTGCTTTAAGTTAGTTTTTAATTTAATTTTAATAATATGTGCTCTTAAATATAATTCAGAGAATGTACAATAATATAATTCAATTCGCAAATTCTAATTTCCGAAGATAAAAATTACAAGGTTTCATTTATTTATTGTCAGACTAAGGAATTGAAAATGTTGCTATACTCTTATACTAAACATAAAAGATGCACTGGATTTGTTTTAATAGAGTATTAGGGAACGGAACCTAGTACTCAAACGAAATAAAATGTAAAATATTCTTTATTGTTGGACTTATCGTCCTTTGAAAATAACAAAAATATATAATAAAATGGTATTATATGGCCATATGATGAGGATGCACCCAAAAAGATTAAATTGAGAAATCTTCTATAATATGAACGGATACAAGTGCGTTGGGAGGTATATCAAACAGATGAAGAAAGAAACCGAGATAATAGAAATAACATACCAAGACTATTTCGGTAGGGACGACTACAGGAAAAGAATAAAAGAAATTAGGATCCTTGTAGGAAAGAGATAGGAGAAAGAGAATAGCGTGGACTGTGGAAAGGAGGAAGGAGCAATTGGAAAAAATGAGGAAAGGGTGGGTAGAGAGAAGGAAGGAGAAAAGAGGTATGAAAATAATGATATTTGCATGGTCCCTAAGTCTCTCACTAAAAAAAAACAAATATATATATAAAAAAAATATTATTGCTTGAGTGACGTTATTTCGCTGATTAAGATATTGTAATTTGTAAATAATACGGTCATGTACCTGTAACTATCTATTATTATTATTCGTAGGATACAGTAAGTCCCAGTATGAAATTTATTTTTCATTCATTTCATTTAATTTTATTTCTCCATTCTCAAATGACGAATAAATATATTCAACATACAGAAGTTTAGCTTACAGTTGCCTGGGATTTTTTTAAAATACTGTAAAGGAGGCTCGGTCGTAAGGAAGAGAATCGATGTATAATAATAACATAATTAGATATAGCAAAAGTATTGGCAACGACTTTAGAATATCGATTCTCGATAACGATTCTTTTTTCAAAAATCGGTGGAACCTAGGATCCTAGGTTAGGATCCGCATCCCTAATTAAAACTATAAACAATATAGGAAACAAATAAAAACTACAGATTTAAACTAACTGACAAAAAGGCATTTGTAACCGCGTCGGAAACAGTGCATGAACCTACGGACATCTTATTCATAACTGCACACACTGATAGCTAAAGTCCTAAACAAAGACCAGTGGCCTGCTTCAAAGAAGGATCTCATAGAAAAATACTTCTAGGTTTGATGTATTTGTGGATCAGGCTGACTACTAAGAGCTCTATCTAACAAAGAACAGTCTATCCATAATTCGACCTCCTCCTATGGTCAATTTCGTAGTTTTTAAATAAGATAAATAATTAAGATTTATTGTATTAATATATTATTGTTATTGTTTACTAATTAGAATATTTGAATATAATTTTTGTATATTCATTTCATTTCATGTACGTATAAATATTAATTCAAATAAACGATATGTCGAGAGAAGTAGCGCGTTGAAATATATGAAAAACGGGAACTCAGGACGAATAAAAAATTAATCGGAATATAAATTAAGATTACAATCAGCCTTGACACAGTAACAGAATGCATTTAAAAACTGTGCGGACTAGTAACCTCAAAATATGCAACGGACGTAACCGTTATAACTGCAACATATCACTTTGAGAATCTAAACCGGCATTGGTACAGTTTTAAACTTGATTTTCTATGGTTTTAGTTAAGGGAAAAATTATAAACTGACAGGAAAAAATTCCACCCAATGGATGTTTTCATCTCAGCTAAATGTTTCTTTTTTAGGGTGTTTACGTCCCCATATTCATTAATCAGGGCATATGAAACGTATTAAGATTTTTAAAAATAATAATTTACTATAAGACAGGAGTATTTAAAACCAAATTAAAGTTACGAATTTTTAATTTTTTTGTTAAATTTTTACATCAAGGTTTTTTTGGAGATGGCAAAGGAGGTTGAATTAAGGAATATGATAGGGAAATGTAGATTTTAAAAGGTAGGATATGTTGGATGCAATGGAAAGATGAAAATGCGGAGAAGGTTGGGTAGTTACAATTGTAGGTTGAATCAAAGTAATAGAAAAATCAGTCGTTGAAAAAGCAGGGACAAGATTTCTCTCTTGATGATGATCAGTTCTGGATAACTTTTGAAGCCTGAAGCTGCGGCGGATCCTTGTCACACTAGATTCTTGTTTTTGGCTCAGAAGTTTACTATCCATAATGATAAAAGTATAGTTGACTGTGAAGATCAATGGAGAATAAGATAATCAGGGATGCAGTTAAATAGAAACACCACCTCAGAGTCATCGTTTGTCTCCTCTCCAGCGTGGTTCAGTGGCCCTGAAGAAGACCTGCGTCGAAACGTTGCCATGCATTAAAGTGTTTCTACTTAGAAGTGATGTTTCCTTTAGACTGCATCCCTGTCATTCATTTTTATCCTTTCTCTACTGAATCCAACATATTCTTCTCCCATTTAAAATCTACATTTCTCTATCATGTGCCCAATTTCAATTTTTATATTAGTATGATTTAAAGAGGTCTTCTTGAAAATGAAAAAAATTAATATTGTTTCTTCTAGAGACAATAAAACGAAAAGCTGCCCGTAAACTGCTCTCTCTTGAAATGAACTTCCTTAGACGTAGTTTAGACACATTAGACGTAGCGGCACATCAATGCTCTTAACACATACCTAATAGTATTATTAGAGAAACCATTGGGAAGGAAAAGAATATTTTGTATGATATAGCGACTAGGCTCCTTTGGAAATTTGATGAGGTTGGAAGACAATATGACAAAAAAAAATCATTCTTTATTGGCTATAGAATAGAGAAGGAAGAGGAGAAGACCGAAGAAGACATGGGTTGAGGATGTAAAAGAAGTGTGTAAAGAAGAAGAATGGATAAATAAAAATAATAGGCGGAAAAAGTCCTGGAGTTGGTTTTCAAAGTTAATAGTAGTTCTATACCTTAAATGAAATAATCTGAATTAAAAAAAAAAAAAAAAAAAAATATTCATTATAGTTTTGCATTAAATAGTAATATTCCTCAAGACTTTATTCAAAATCAACATTGGACTTATACCCCATCGAATGTAAAAGGTAATGAACGCAAGATGCCTTTAATAAATCTTATTAATTTGAAAATTCGTAAATTAAAAATTTTTGGCAATATTTTTAAATACTCCTGTATTTTCTGGAATTGTTATTTTTAATAATCCTATTATGTTTTATATGCCCTGGTTAAAGTATATGTGGATGTAAATACACTTATACCTATAAATAGGTAAAAATTCTGTCAGTGTATTAAGAAATATTTATATAATAGAGTATATTTATAGACATATTTAGTATTTCTTTAATGAGAATATAATGAGTACTTACGAATGAAGTGTGTAGTTAAACAGCTTTGAGCAATTCCTGAAACAGAATTATTAGATGTATAAATGATTTAAATTTAATTCTACTTTGTTACGAAACATATATAAAGAATTAATTATAAAACATTATTCACTTTAGTGTTAAATAATGCATTCAAAACATAAAAGCTACACAGTGATATTAATAATAGTAGATGTTCGATTGTCAACAACAATAATGTTTATTTCTGCTATCAGTGTAAAATCTGTTAATACTCGTATAGTGCATGTGAGATTTCTATTCATGATTATATTTTATGTATACTCGTACATATGTTAATTATTATACGGTGTTAAAATATTACTATAGCATTAATATTAAATTTTCCAGTAAGTTGGTAGGTGAAATTTATTCAACTGAAATAGGAAAATAGTTTTTTATCATATAAAGGATAGATGTTTTGATGATATTAATTGTTTGAATTTGTCCACAAACTACCTTAATACCCCATATATCGCTAATTTGGCTGAAACCGTTTTTATTTTACTTTTTTAGCGTTTCAGAACATGTTTTCCTAACCGGAAAGGGGGTGGGACCAGCGAGGAATTGACTGAGCGATTAATACTACTCTGCCATCTCATTTTTATCTGGTTGCTTTTGTTTTGACCGAAGCAAGATAGGAATACAGGTCCTTAAATAATGAACTACATACCCATTCAAACCCCGATAATTCTCTATCATGTAATTTCTTCAAATGGGTCTGCCATATCATCAGATTCTTCTTTTGCATATTTACTGTATATTTTGTTTTACAACAATTATTAGTTTTTTATTATTTTACATAACAACTTTATTCACAACTTTAATACATTTGTTAACAACCATGATTGTAAGGCTACATTAAAAACAACATGGTCAAGCATGCAGGAGTTTCACCAAGTGGAACAAACACCGGAAATGATGCTGGATTATGAATTAGACAAGAATATTCCAGTAGCTATTTGTTCTAGTGTCCACGCAATTTATCATAAAAACGTCTATAAATTTTATGAATATGGTTCTTAACTGTGAAAATATGAATCTTCTGATCCATTTACTCGCATTTCATTTTAGACGATGTGTTTTGCTCAATTAATATCACAGTCAGTCCCATCTAAGAAAAATAAGTAATATGGATGACAAAGAATTCATTCACACAATATGTAAACTACAAATTTCTCACATAGAGGAAGTGAATATAAATATATAAAATACTAATTCCATGTAGAACCTAATGTTATTAACTTGTGTTTCACCTTTTTTACGTTTTAGTAGATGATATATAATATAACACACTTAACAACACAATCATGTTGAAACCGAAGGATTACATGTGAGGTTATGTATGAAGCGTCGGAATTAATCTCGTAGTAACGGTAGGGCCGATCTGGGGGCGTGCCTGGTTGATATTGATACCGAAATTAATTTTAATAACACATTATTTATACACCTGCAAATAAATCTTTAAATTTAAAAATACGGTATGAGAACGAAAAAAAAGCAATAAAAAGGGGAAAATAGGGCGATTTCCTCCTCGCTGGGAAAACAGATCATGGATATGTCTATCTATATTCTACTACTGTTTTATATCTGCTACTTCTGGTAAGGAAACTATCTTTCAATTTCCGATCTGCTCAACACCAATACAGAGAGCGTGTTAAAAAAAAACAGCAACCCCAACAATTAAAATATGTAGGCAAAACGTTACTTTTTTCATTGAAAACAACGTAGCTCCTGAGCGGTAGGTCCCAGTGACAAATGCCATATAACAAAAAATATTCACCATTAAATTTTTAATATACGTTAAATCTATATTTAGCGTTTCATTTGATACGTGAGAAGGTGTGTCTGTTATCAGTTTTAGGAATTTAGATTGAAATATTTGTATTTTTTGAATATCAGTTTTTTTGTCGGTTCATCAATTTGGGATGCCTAAGTTGAAATGCTTTTTTGTCTTGACATGTGGGTTCCATGCCAGTCTTCTATCAAATGTAAGTTTTGAAAAGTGTGTTACATTCCCAATTTTATGTACAGGTTCCGATTAATATTAAAAATAATTCCTCAACCCTCTTAAATGTTTCGAAAAGGCACCTCCTACCTAGGTATATTATAGTTAGACCTATACGGACACATCGATTTGATCTTCCTAGTTTCCCTAAAAACCTTACAAACGGTTCATAGGTCCGTCACAGCTGACATAGATGCTTCAGCTGACGATCGCCTAATTCATTCGTTTATTTTTATCATTACATTACAATAATTAAATAACAATAGCGTACGGGTGCAAAGTAATATAGAAGAAATGATGAAGAGTGACATTAGTTGGTTATTGAGGAAGATCCGCTTTACATTCCAAAATCGCAAAATATTTTGCGGATTTAACCTGAACTTAATATACTATCTGGCTAATACCAACCTGATTACCACTAAAAAATGTTGGTATTTCAATTAAGTACTTCAGGCGAAAACTTTTACTGAATAAAAATAGAGGCTAATGTGGCTAGACCAATAATTTTTTTGCTGATTATGATATGAACCTACCAGTAGCAGCACGATATTAATGCATACAAGTAAATTTTACTTTTATATTATAAAAGTTACATCAAAATAAGAAATAATCTCTACAGTCCGAAGTGATATGGCGGTGTCTCCTTGACTCCATTCTATAGGGAACAATGGACAGTGGGCGGAACGGACCCGATTAACACATAATAAGTAAACAATGTCAGCTGCCATTGTACAGCAACTAAAACAAATAATATAAGATTTCAATATAACACTTAAAGTTCTAGTCTAAAATGTATTGTAAGATTTAATAACAGAAAATCTGTTATCAGTACATGATATTTCTACGTAAATAGCCCGTGAATAGATATTTTGTTTATAGCAAGGATTGAATACAAACAAAGTAATACAAACAATCAACAGCGGCCAAATTTTGAAGAATAAAAAATGATATAATGTCTTAGCACCGTATTCAGATTGTATAATAATTATAATAGTAAATATTTTATTTCAGCTAGCAATAAACCACAGATTTTTTAGAAACTATAAAGTATAATAGTCAAGCTGATAAAGAGCAGTTTTGTCAGAAATCTAGATGTTCACTACCAGTTTATGGTGACTTGTACCAGATTTGTATATAATTCTCCTATTTTACCTTATCGTTGGTGTTATTTTTTTATTTTTTGTTTTTGATTTGACCTACTTTAAAAGAAGGAAATAACCATGTAAATATAATTTTTAAACTTTGTATATTAAATAGACATCAAGAGAATAGGATACAGAAAAAAGCTCGAAATTTGGGTGCCTCAAGCATTAACTGAAATGTCTCACGTATGACTCATGAAAATTCTTTGAGGTTGGTTATGAGACTCATAACCACGTCCACTCCACTCTCAGACCTCCCGCCAGTTGAGTAAAATTTAATCATAGCTATTTGACAACGAATTTCCAGGAATCAACCACCCACTTTAATAATGATTAAATGATTGAGGCAAATAATCATTGGTTCACTAAAAAATCGATTAAAAGATTTAATAATGATTAATTAGGTGATTAATTCTAGGAATTCGTTGTCAAATAGCTATGATTAAATTTTACCCAAATGGCGGGAGCTCTGAGAGTGGAGTGGATGTGGTTATGAGCCTCATAACCAACCTCAAAGAAGTTTCATGAGTAATACGTCAGACATTTGTCAGTGCTTACAACTAAAGCCCCATGAATCATATTTACGCACTATATCAAAAAGCAAAGGATCCACATTTTGATTTAGTAATAATTTTTATTCTGTAGAAATAAATTTATTGATTTCATCTGGTTGGATTTTAATTTCTAAATATAAAAATATATGAAAGTGTAGCTTTCCTCGTTTCTGGATGCCAACACTGTACAATTATTATTATTGTAAGCCTTTCTATAATTATGAAAATTATGTAGTAAAATTGGTAATTGGGATTGATGAATTAAAATTGGTAATGATGGGTTCAACAGCCATTGCAAACGATATTGCAGAATGGCACTAATATCGGTCGATTTTCAAACTTCAATGGGATCACATCTGGCACCACATATTTAAATGTTTGTTAATAATTTAATTGAATATAAGTAAATTTTATTATCAATTTCAACCTCTATATAACAACGCAGAATGGCGATCTACACCTATAGATCAATTTTCAAATTTCACTGTTATTATGGCTTTTTTAATAACAAATTATTAGATAATCGATAGATTTCATTATCCTGGAACTATCAAGATTATGTGGTCAAAATTGGGTACAGATTAGTTTAGGAGTTTTCGTAGTTCGTGATCAAAAATAATAATACTGCAGTAACTTCGAGAGGCGATTCTGGGCATCATTTGCAACAAAAAATTTCATATAAACTATAGCTCGATTCTCATCCGTTTTATAAATATTTTTAATTTTATGTTTTTTCAAGAAATTTCTACTTTTTGACAAATATTTTTCTATATTTTCTAATAACTATTAAAACTAGAGCAATTTCATTATACTCATTAGAAAGAAGATCAAATTTATTTTTAAATAAACTTATTTAAACTTCAAAATAGCAGCGTCCAGTATTTACCTTATTGATCCCAACATATAAAATAGCAAGTCTTCAATTCCATTCCAAAACTTTGATTGCCTTTTTTTAAAAAGAGGGAGGACATTTTGAACAATTGTTGTAAATCAAGTATGTAAATTTTAATTAAATTATCTTAAAAGTTTCTTAAATTTCAAATATTAGAATAAGATAAATAGCTAGTTGTGATTAAATTACTTTCCTATTAATAAAACATAATAAAACTATTTAACATTTCTGAGCATTCTCTCAGTATTTCCCAAAATGCGGATGTTGCATCTCCCTGTTTTTTGTAATTAATAAGTGATTTCAGTATCAATTAAAAAAAATTATCACTATTCATGGTATACCATTCGAAAGGTCTGTAGAAGTTTTTTTTTTGAGTAGTGCACGTTTGTAACATATGCAATATTTTTGAGAAAAATGCAGTCAAAGTTTTGGAATGGAATTGGAGACTTGCTATTTCATATGTTAGGATCAATAAGTTAAATACTGGACGCTGCTATTTTGAAGTTTAAATAAGTTTATTTTAAAGGAAATTTGATCTTCTTTCTAATGAGCATATTGAAATTGCTCCAGGTTTAATAGTTATTAGAAAATATAGAAAAATATTTGTCAAAAAGTAGAAATTTCTTGAAAAAACATAAAATTAAAAATATTTATAAAACGGATGAGAATCGATCTATAGTTTATATGGAATTTTTTGTTGTAAACGATGCCCAGAATCGCCTCTCGAAGTTAGTGCAGTATTAAGCTGAACACCCTGTATAATCGTACAAATAAAATGATTTGAGAAGCAAAACTAATGTGACCCTAAATGACACTTGTTATTGTTTTTTAAAAGAACGAGGTCGGAATACACAGCAGAGAGGAAATCAATGGAAATTCAAAACGAAGACTAATGAAACAGGCGAAGGAGTAGAGAATAGGATAGGGAGGCAGGGAGGCAGGGAACAGTGCCACGTCGGTAGCAGTAAGTTAGATAGGGATATGAAGGGGCACGATGTGTTTATGTCGCTCCCCGCTACTGTCTGCCTTTTGTCGGCCTCTCCCCCGCATACCCGGACCGGCACGATCCTGCTCCTTTATCCACGCCGACTATACTCTCGCACAGCCTTCATCTGTCTACTGTAATTAAATTGTCACGGCCTTGTCTATCCGGTCATCTCTCCTCAAAACGTATACGGCCGGGTACCTCTGGCCGCTCGTATAAATAACCATATCACCGAACTAGGAAATGATATTATAACGAGCAACCATTATCTCTAGATCGGGCAGGAAAAGAATTCCTTGATATGGATGGAGATTCTACTTTCACGTTAATTTAATCTATCATTTAATTTCGTACTACTTGCAAAGAGGTGGCTTGCTCCTTTTAACAGTTACTTTCCGGTAACCAGTTACTGTTTTACCTGCGCGCATTCTAGCGGTACCCATTCGAAATTAGAACTCAATTTTCCCTTTACCATCACTTACTAACTTAGCCTTGATATTTCGAGCCTTTAAGGCTAAATGTCCCCTCTGTAGTACCAAATGTTACCACCACGTAGCGTGCCAAAATAAACAAAATTTAGATTCCTCCTCAAATCTCAACAGATCATCCGATTTTGGTTCTGTAAAGTTCATTTTGTTCCATATTTCCGTAGAATCTGATGTATCTATTTTAAAAGGCCATATATGTGATATTTACAATTTTAGGTTCAAAAAAACTACTTTCTAGTATTTTTTAAAGAAAAGTCAACTAATAGGCAAGTGTAGAATAATAAAATATAAATATTGGCGAAAAAAAAATTTTAATTATACGAAAAAACATCGGCCGAAACTCATAAATACGAATTTCTATGCAAATGTTTTTGTTTTGTTTTTCAGGTAGCATCTACATCTATCATGACTATAGCAGCCTCAAACTACAAATCTAAAATAAGATTCCCATCGAAAGGTTGTTTTGGGACTCAAAATAGAATTTACACGATCCGAAATGAAAATTTCGAAAAATTATAAAAGTAAACAATAATTAAACTATATAACCAAAAACACTGCATACTTATTGCAAATATATTTAAAAATGCGGGGTGCATCAAAATATAAGAAGGAATTTGCAAAAATCACGTTAGAAGTATGGTAGAGGATAAGCGATTATAAACACTGATCTCCTACCCTCCTATAATAGTCCAGTAAAATAAGGGTTTGCCGAAGAAAAAACTGCGGAACTTTTATTCTCAACGGATCTTTATCTTTATGGTGCTGAATCCGAATCTGAAGTTTGCTACCACCGCAACCATCGGCTTCATATTCAAAATCGCAAAAAAAAAAAAAAAAAAAACCGTTATTTTCGTTTTTTTATCTATAACACCATAACGAAGCTTTTTTCGAAGAAAGTCTTCTAACAAATGCTCCGAAAGTATTTGTCCGATTCAAAATGTTTTTTTTGATCTGAAATCTGAAAGGTGATTAAATTTACAATTAGATCTTATATATGAAATTTTTATCAAAATTCTTGAAATACACAAGCTATCACGCTGAAAATCACTTACTTTTGTAAAATAAATGTTTTTTTGGCACATTATCGCTATATCACCAAAACCATTTGTCGGATCCAAAATTTAATATTTTTATCTAAAAGCTGGTTAAATGTACTATTGGCTCCTATATATCTAATAATTAACACCGGGAAATACCCACACCAGTCTACTGAACATGTCATTTAGCGTGCTAGCTTGGGTGGTTTACATTTACATATATAGCATCTGATAGCGAATTTAATCAGCTTTGAGATAGATAAAAGAAATTTGGAATCGAACAAATATTTGAGGAGTTAGAGGGACAAATGTGCCAAAAAACACTAGGATTTTACAATAGTGCGTTTTTATTAGCGGGCTGGCATGTACATTTTACGGAGTTTGGTTAAAAATTTATTCTTATAGTAAATTTAATCAGCTTTAAGATGAAAAAAAAAGTAATGTTGTATCGGACAAATAGTTTCAGAGTTATAGCCAAAAGAGTAAGACAAAACGTGTTTTCGCGGAGCTTTGGGACTGACGGCAAATTGGACAATTTCTCCATTTTTTCCCAATAACGTAACTTCGCGAAAAATGGTCCGATTTCGGATTTCGTTTTTTCATTATATAGGTACTAGTTCCAGCTACAATTAATATTTGAAGACTTCCTTCGAAAAAAGGTTCGTTATCTTGTTATAGATAGAAAAACAAAAATAATTGTTTTTTTTTGGCGGTTTTTTGCGATTTTGAATATGAAGCCGATGGTTGCCGTGGTAGCAAACTTCATATTCGGATTCAGCACCCCAAAGAACATAAAGATCCGTTGAGAATAAAAGTTCCGCAGTTTTTTCTTCAAAACGGCCTTTTGGAGTCTTATTTTACTGGACAATAAAGACGCTCTATGAAGCATTATTTTGGAGGTCCTACAACTTTTTTTCTATTTCACTTTCCCAATGATGATTTTATTGACTAGAATTGTAACATTGTTACATATATAACGGGAAAAGGATATAAATAAAAACATTATTTTAGTATTAATTTATATAAAACTAGTTGAAAAAAAAAAAAAAAAAAAGGAATCCACAAACAATAAAGTATTATCTATTCCTATTACTAATTAAAAAATTAAAATTACTTATGCTATATTACTGCACATTAAAAAATATATATATTATGAAAAATATGATATATTATTTTTGCATAAATGTTGCTTATTCTTAATAAGGAATAATTATATTATGAGCTGTATTCATTAAAATTATTTATTTTTTTAATACCCAAATCAAAAAGATTTAGTACTTTTCTTCTTTTTTTTTGATTTCATATAAAAGTGATGAGTACAAAAAGTTATTGAATTTTTCAATTGAATGAGTTTAAATAGGCAGTTTCCTTCTTTCCCTTCCTGCCGCGCGTATTCCTGAGATATAAAACTCATTTTTCTATCTTACGTTTTGCCATTGGAATCCACAGTCAAGATTATGCTAGGTTCGGGTAAAAAGAAGAAGGTAGAAAAGACGCGAAATCCCTAGACGGCATAGGATCAAAGGAAATATCAACATTTCTAATACTATCGTAGGTTCAAACAACAATGGTCTGGTAGGACAAGATGTTTACAACCATTTCTTTGTGAAATTGAATTTTTTTTTTTTTCATTTCCTTTTTTTCAACTAGTTTTATATAAATTGATAATAAAATAATGTTTTTATTTATATCCTTTTCCCGTTATATATGAACAATGTTATAATTCTAGTCAATAAAATCATCATTGGGGAAGTGAAGTAGAACAAAAGTTGTAGGCCCTCCAAAATAGGGCTAGAGCATGTCGTTATACCCGGCGGCGAAAGTTGGGGGATCAGTGTTTATAATCGCTTATCCTCTACCATACTTCTAACGTGATTTTTGCAAATTCCTTCTTATATTTTGATGCACCCCGCATTTTTAAATATATTTGCAATAAGTATGCAGTGTTTTTGGTTATATAGTTTAATTATTGTTTACTTTTATAATTTTTCGAAATTTTCATTTCGGATCGTGTAAATTCTATTTTGAGTCCCAAAACAACCTTTTGATGGGAATCTTATTTTAGATTTGTAGTTTGAGGCTGCTATAGTCATGATAGATGTAGATGCTACCTGAAAAACAAAACAAAAACATTTGCATAGAAATTCGTATTTATGAGTTTCGGCCGATGTTGTTCGTATAATTAAAATTTTTTTTTCGCCAATATTTATATTTTATTATTCTACACTTGCCTATTAGTTGACTTTTCTTTAAAAAATAATAAAAAGTAGTTTTTTTTTGAACCTAAAATTGTAAATATCACATATATGGCCTTCTAAAATAGATTCATCAGATTCTATGTCCATTTTATTAATAAACCCGTTTTCAGATCTAAAAAATGTCTATTGGTTTCTTAATTAGGAGGAATCTAAAATTGACCCCGTAGGTGCTGCGATCTCTTGAGACAGAAACACACTAGAGTGAGGGGACATTTAGCCTTAAAATTCCCTCACCGATCTTCACTACTACCGTATGTAGTATTGAATATTACAAGCATATTAAAAGCAACCACAGAAGGTTAATTAATTACTCCATATCACTTTTAACCATAAAATAAATACTTTGTACTCATATATTATTTTTCCATATAATAAACTATATTATAATATAATATACGGTAAAACGACGTGACTTCGCACCATTTTTGTTGAACTTTATTCTTTAACTACCTATAATGTTTAAAATGCATGTAAAAAAATATTTGCTTAGAATAATAAGTTTAAAAATGTTGTTGATTCATCGCATAATCTTGGAATTGCAAAATTTACAAAACTTATACATAATTTTATTGTTTTTAAACTTTGGTGCAGTCAAGCGGATACCCGTGACTTTGCACCACCATATTTTTTCAATTAACAAAGCATTAGAAACGTATTCTGGAACAAAGTCAAAGCTTGATAGTAGTTATGAGATGCAAGTCATTTCTTGATATTGTTTGGAGATTAGATTGCTTTTATAAAACACCTTATAACTAAACTCTCCTTTAGTAGTATATATTATATAAAATAGCTTAGTGATTTTTTTCTGAGTTTGTAAGGATTTTGTTAAAGGAACCGATTGTAAATTACAATGTTTTCATTGCAATGAGATAGAAAATTGCACGATTTTTTAAGGATTATTGAGGAACGATAGAAAATACAAGAACATACCAACAAAATATTATATATATATAAACAAAATAACGACATAAAAATGCCTAAATAACGTAAACAACTATAATTTTGGCAAACAAGGAACTAACGATACCTATAAAATAAATTGCACACAGATTCTTAAAGAAACAATTTTGGAAAAAATGCTATCTGCAATAGTTAGGCAAAAATTGTTAAAATATAAAAATGAACACTATGACTTGAAAAAAATTTAAAGCAATAACTAGGCAAAATTCTAACAGCATTCGCCAATATACTTACACATAGATGGCAAAAACATTATTAACAAGAAGCAAAACATCCCAAATAATTTGGATTTTAACCAGCCTATCAACTCCTTAACTTCAAAATATCCTCGTTTATAGATTTGTTCAGGAGGAGCATTGCTGCCTAAGACTTCTTCCCACAGGGAGCTCACTTTGCGACAAAATATACTGGTGCAAAGTCATTCCTAATTCATATCAAAAAGGGGATTCTATTTTATTTTCAAATGCTATGACTTTTGGAAAATATTTTGAGCAAAATGAAAATCACAGATTTAAATTAAAATAATTAATGAATAAAATAAATGCAAAACCTAATCGATTTGAGAAATATTAAGATGTTGAAAGCAGGACTTTATACCACAAAGGAATCACACCTGTTGAAACACTACAATCAACGAACTGTTATAAAACATGAGAGGTAACTAGGATCAGCGTGAAAATTCCTTAGACCCAATCAATGTTGTCTTAAGTAAGCAAGAAATATAAAATATCCCTCATTTAGAATACAGCAAAACACTTTTTCTTCAGCTGAAACTTTTTAGTGAGCTTGTTGCAAAGTTAATTCACAGGTGTTAGGTCTGGCCGTTTTACGGTGCTATATTTATCCAGAAGAATAATATACTTTATATATTATTTATCTAGTATTATTCTGCTATTAATAACATAATATTATTAGTTTTCAATTAAATAATTTGCACACCTTGCCTTTTATTTATGGCTACTCAGGCTTTTTACTATTGACATTTCATTATATATTGTTGTTCGTTTCATTTACATACTATATATAATATTTATGGCTCATTTAAGCGTACTAAAATTTAAACACTTATACTTTCTGGCTATATTCCCTCTACTGCTAGAATACCATGTCTATTTAATATTATAACAACGATATCATATTCATTGAATAAAATTTACAAACGCCTGTAGTGTGCTTTCTATTTGCATCTAGAATAGAATCTGAAGATCTCGTGCTAAACGGAAGGAAATTTGGAAGTTTTAATTCCTATTGGATACCGCTAGAATGCGTGCCGGTAAAACAGTAACTGGTTACCGAAAAGTAACTATAAAAAGGGGCGAGCCACCTCTTCGCAAGTAATACCTTTAATTTGTATCTATTTCTAATCTGATTTTAGAGAAAATAGAATTTAAGGGCGTAGTGCATCAGCTCTATGTCAATTTCCAAAAGGCTTGCGATTCGATTAACCGCCAGAAACTGTTTCATATTTTGATTGAACTAGGGATTCCAAAGAAATTGGTTGGTCTGGTAAAGACGTGCATGTCCGAAACATTTAATAGAGCCAATCGGTACTTTTTACTCCGAAAAGTTTGAGGTACCTTTTGGTTTAAAACAGGGAGATTCCCTTTATCTGATATTTTTTAACTTAGCACTAGAAAAAGTCAATAGGAAGGTAATGCTTACGGGAAAAGGATTAGGGATGGGTGGTAAATGTCCGGTTCTTGGTTATGCTGATGGTTTGTTTCTTTTGGGTAAAAACAAGGAAACTATGAAATTAAACGCTTTTACGCTAATGAAAAACCGGTAATAAATTAGCTAGTAGTAGAAACGAAGAACATTTTGGTGATGTAGATATTTCCGATATAGACTTAGAACACGTTGAGCGATTCAAATATCTAGGGTCTACCATATCAAGGAAAAATGAACCTCTAGAGGAAATAAGGACAAGGTTAAAAGTCGGTAACGCTTGTTATTTTTCGGTTGCGAAAATACCCAGTTCGCGCTTACTCTCCAGAAATTTAAAAATTAGGATGTATGAGACTATTATGCTACCGACAGTTCTCCACGAATGCGAAACCTGGTCAGCAGCACGGTTAAAATTGGCATGTAAAGTCGTTGGGTTTAGTAATGACCGAATTCCGATAAAAGTAATCAGTTTTGAGCTTTAGGGAAAACGGATGGGAGGATTGCCTCAGGGCCGACCTGGGGAATTAAAAAAACTCTACTGTTTTCAGTGAGTCGATAGGAGGGAGGTGTGTGGTCGACGGTTAGTGGTATCGGCATCGAACCTTCGGATTCGTTAAGTCTTTATTTATTATTAAAAATTTTGTTCTGGACAGCTAAACGTTGATTAAAAACTTAAGATTTACAATGTTGAGTGGCAGAAACGAGGTTTGCCACACTGCCATATACTATTATGGTATGGAATTAAAATCCAACTGGATGGAATCAATAGAAATAATTACTAAATCAAAATGTCGCTCCTTTGCTTTTCGACATTGTGAATAAAAATATGGTCAATGGGCCAATAGTTGTTAACACTAATGATTCCGTCCATTATCCGCAAGTTTCTTAATAGTTACTGTCCATTACCAACTTTTAATTATACTTTTCTGCCTCTTAAACAGTGGAAATTTTACCTAGGTTAAAAATTACTACATGCGTAAAAATATTATTGAAGAAATAACACCCATTGCATACTTCACAAGATTTTTATTTATAAACAAATACATCAACAATTATTAGTTAATATTATCTACGTTATTTACTTAAGTCGTGACGGGGGATGCTAGAATATTTATATTTCGTCTTTACAAATGTAAGAAGGTATAACAGAAGTTAAATACATGATTTTCAAAATGGATTTAGCATTTTATATATTGATGTTTTCTTATTACCTCTTCCCTACTGATTTAAAATATAACACAGGTTATATTTCCCTGCATTTCAGTCTTATGCTAAGTGACCTCATTGAAGCCTGTGTTATTACTGATGGATCATGAATGCATAAATGCATGATAGGGCTGTTAAAGTTCAGTTCGAGTCTCGGATTCGACTGAAATGGATCGGTACCGCAATGCAATAAGCTTAAAGAGCCTTCAAACGCAAACATATAATTAGAACAGGCAGTTTAGAATGAGTTATGCAATAAAAAGAAAACTGCCTCACCTGTTCCAGTCATTGTTGATCGATCCTCCTGATTATTATGGGTTATATTACAACTTCTAGGCATTTTCTTTATTTTATTTCTTCTGCAATTTCAAATTATAATACACCTTCCTGCAGGAGGCAACTTTTAATTTCTAATTCACATTTTTTTTTTTTTTTTTTTTTGTTGGTAGGATAATTTGATCAGTTATGAATTTTTTTGCTCACATTTAAATTATCTGTAATTTGAAAAATAAAACGACATGGATATTACTGGTTTTTATTAGTTTTCCTTATCTGTATAATATGAAGCAAAAATGTTGGCATTACAGTTTTTATTTAAAGAGTAAAAAAATGTGAGCTTTTTAATTTCGCTTTTCATATCATGATGTCGAGTAATACAAGAGCAATATATCATGAATTACTGTGGGAAAAACAATGGCTTGCAATATTCTAAGGTATACAATGTTTTTCTATAATATCTAGTTTATAATACCTGTAAAGGTGATTCATTAATAAATACTTTTTATTTATTTATTTTTTATTTTATTTATTTAGACAACTGTAGAATCAATAATATATATATATATATATATATATATATATATATATATATATATATATATATATATATATATTTTTTTTTTTTTTTATTTATTGACTGAACCTCAAGAACCTTACTAAACATTTAATAGTAACAGTCAAGAAATGTATCCATATTTACATATCGAGTCAATACTGGAAAATATCTATAGTGGAAAAATGGGATTTTATGAAGATATTAAGACAACCCACGGTCCTGAAGCAGTTACAGTGATGAAGGAACTCCAGAAAGCCAACAGGAAATTAGCAAGCGTGATGAATACTAAGACATTCCTACTAAGATGCAGGGCATGATTATGAGAACAATATAGTCTCGAAACGTCGCCAAAATAGTTTTTTTTATTTTTTTTATTTTTTATTTATTGACTGAACCTCAAAAACCTTACTAAAGATATATATATATATATATATATATATATATATATATATATATATATATATATATATATGTGTGTGTGTGTGTGTGTGTGTGTGTGTGTGTGTGTGTGTGTGTGTGTGTGTGGGATTATTATATAAAACACGACTCTTTTTCACAATAAAATAATAATTCAAGAATAACATCGTTAACTAGTGGAAATCCTATTATTTTTCAGATATCTTCCATAAGCAATTTCTTCCTCGGATCTCCCCCTGAGCAACATTTCCCTTCAGAAGTTTTAGCAAATGTATTGTACGTACACTAACATTTTCGAATTTAGCATTAAATTAAACAGGCAGATGAGTCTGATTTTACAGTGGAAGTAATTTCTCCCTATCCAGGTATGGTATCGTTACCTCACATGGATAATAGACCTTACATTGTAAATCTAATAAAATAAATCCTAAATAATAACAATAAATAAATAAATGTAATAACATAGCGCCTGTCGTTGTCGCTTAATTGAAAGTGTTCCTTTATTACCTATTAACCAATGATTTTTTTCCTAGATTTTTATTGCAATGAAGAGTTTATTTTGTTTAAAATACATATTTTCATTAAGCAATTATCGTAATGTCTTATTTACTTAAATACCTGATTTTTATAACATATGGAAACACCATATTTTTTTCCGGTTTTAAAAGTAAATTTCTCCATGAAATTGAAACAGAATCATTAATTTGATCATACCATTCAAAAGATAGAAACTTAAATTTGCAAGTTTTTGTGTTGTTTGCAGTTTTATGGATTGTTTTTTCAAAAAACGGTGTGTATTGAAGTAATATTATAAATTGTGACTTTAGGAAATAAGTTGAAGATCAATCTGTTCTTCAGGTCTCAATTTTTTAAAACTCAAGGTTACATGTACTCTGCTCTTATTCAAACTGAATGCTAAACTGGAAAATGTGGTATATATATATATATATATATATATATATATATATATATATATATAATCATCAACAATATCTAATATTGTATCTATTTTTCTTTGTGCTAGTAAGAAAGTATAATTCATGTATTTCTCACAAGGAAAAATGAGTAAGGTAGGAACGAAATTATTTTTTTGAGAAAATAAAAATACATATGAAGTTTGAAATTATACTTCGTACTATCATTAAATAATAGTAATTTAAACCTTAAATTTTAAGGGTGTAGAGTGTGTCCGCCTGTCTCATTTAATAATAATGCGGGATGTTTTTTTTAAAAATAAAGTGTTGGTTAAAATTTTAAGTCCGAGGAAAGATGATTCCACTCTTGAGCAAAGATGGCTCCTAGAAGAGGAATTACCAGACCTATCGTAGTTAAATATTTATTAATGAAAATAACTTTGTAAAAAAGATGTTCAAATTTTTTAACGAAACTGAATTCTGTGACGCTTAATGGTGTATCGGCATTTAACCTTCGGTTTTCATAGTTTTATAATTATGTTTTTCTTTTTAAGATTAGATGTGTTCGATCTGTATTAAACGAATAACTAGTCTACAGACACATTTATTTTTTTTAATTCGTCGTTTTCAAGTAATAAATACCCAATCAACAAATGTGCTGAAATAGAGAAGCGTTAGAAATTGATGTTAAACATGAGATGAGGTAGTAGCCAATTGTGACTCACAAACATGAAATATAAGTAACATGGATTTTCTAAAAAAAACAAATATATGTTTCTTAAATACCATACACAACTTATACAAATAAACACATTAAATTAAAACCTGAGCCAACCACTATAACCATGAATTGGTCTTGGACTTCCAATGGTTGTGCAAAGAAGTGATTTGGCCTGAATCCCTCTTAACCGCGGTCGATCCTCGGATGATATAACAGAATAAATAATTACCTGCCTCAACCTGAATCGAATCTGGTTCCTAGTATTAAGAGTTGAATGGTTTTGTTAGCTACATAGCCTCTCTCACTTCTCATAAACAAATAAAAATATGGAAAAAAAATTCAAAACCAATCATAATACTTGAGACAAGATCAGCATATAGTTTCGGTTCAACTATAGTTAATCTATTTTTGATATAAACAAAATATTTGCACATAAATCCATGAATCAACGGATAACAAAACGCTAAATTTTACGATTAATTATAACAGTTTAAAAACTAAAAAAAAAAATAACAATAAATAACAAGATTATATTTTAGTTGACGGTCCCAATAAAAATATAAACTGGTCATAATGAATAATAATTTAAAATACCGGTTCTGTTATAAATATTGAGCTATTTGTATTGGATATGTAATCGATATTATTATGTAATCAGTATTAAGTAAACAAAACGTATTCATTACCTGTCACAGCGACCTATCGGGGAATAAAAATATTGCTTTTCCATGCAAAGTCCACTTCTTTCCTGTAATTCCTGAAGGGAAAATTAAATTTTCTGCTCTTTAAACGGGGCCATATTTCAATATAGTTTATTTTCCTCATTTGTTATTTATTTACAATTTTCTGGAATGAAATATGTTACGTTTGAAACAGGTATGTTTGATTGGAACAGGTTTTAATTTTAAATAAATGATATAGAACGTACCCAATTGTCGATTCGGGCAAAATTTAATCATAGCTAAAATTTAATTATAGCTGATTGACAACTAATTTCCTGGATTCAATTAACTAATTTAATAATTATTAAATCATTCAGTCTTTTTTTTAGTAAACTAGTGATTATTTGACTAAAATATTTAATCATTATTTAATTAGGTGATTAATTCCAGGAAATTAGTTGTCAAATAGCTATGATTAAATTTTCACCAACTCTGGATTCAGGTGATTTGTATGTATAAGAATTATTGAGGATTCCCATGTTTTCCGTTAAACATCCAGGTTTGGTATCCCGGGAAAACAATTCAGAAGACTTTTTTCTTGATCTGTAGCCCAAGATATCATAAAAAGTAAAAAAAAATATAAAAAGTTAATGCATAATATTATTGGAAAGAATTAAATTTCAGTTAATAGATAAATAAACTCAAAATAAATAAAAGACTTTGCGAAGGTTCGATACCGACAACACCAACCTCCGACAACACTCCCTTCCTCCAACCCATCTACAGAACATAGAATCTATTTCATGTTCTGTGAACCCCATCAAAATCAAAATATCCAAGGGCAGCATCTCGGTCTACACCTCAGATGCTTATCAGATGACTCAAAACTGATTACATTTTTTTGAAATTCGATCATTATTGAATCTAACTTAACATGCCCACTTTAACAACGTTGCTACTGCCTGAACTGAGGGATAAAGCTTTTGCAGTATCACATATAGGGGCTTATAAATTTTCACTATATTCATACATTTTTTGACCAAATATTCTAGGTACTTTCTTTTCAGAAACTTCAAAGTGTTGTTCTTCCTTTTACTTATGCAGCCACGTTAATCCATATGGAACTGATTGCAGTATCATAGTCTTGTATATCCTGATTTTGAAATATCTAAAGTGTAAGCAAAATAAAGTAGTAAAATAACAAGCATTTCCGGTCATCAATCTTGCCTTTATTTCTTCTATAATTTCATTTTTTTTTTTTTTTTTTTTTTTTTTTTTTTTAAATAGATAGTAGATTTTTTAATAGAAACATAGATTTTTAAAATATTAAAAAAATTATGATCGTGTATTCTCCCAAGAGAAAAGTTAACAACAATAGCTGATAAAAACGACGAAATATCAGTTCAGAGCGATATTTCTTAACCCAGAATAGGTTGGAAATAAAAAGAAATTTACACATAAATTGTAGATGTATGTTTCACGAAAATAATATTTTTTATTCTCAAAAAAAAAAAAAAAAAAAATCTTGTATTTTACAAGTACGAAAGTTGTAACACTTTAAAAACAATGGAGCATACTTGAACATTTACACTAAAAAATATTAAAATAGTTTTAATTTATACGCCTTATTTATTAACATATAAATAAAAACCAGAATTTGTGTAAGTTTCAGATTTTTTTTTCTCTCCAGCCACATCAGAGGTATTGACAGACGATTTTTCAAAAGATATGATTTTTTAAAATTTCATAAATATATTAGGGTTTTCATAATACTAGTAACATTATTTTTTGTTATACTGCCAAAATATATTAACAAATAAAACAAAAAAAAAATATTGGAATTCTAATATTATAAAATAATGTGTATAATGTGATAGTAAAAATATTTACAAAAAGTGAAATTTCGGTGCATTTTCATTAAATTTGTGATTTTCTTAAATAATAAAGAAAGATAGGTAAATAAGCTACTGAATCTTGACTTTTTCTTGAAAAATCATAAACAGTCGGTATTGGTTTTATCCTTCTCGTACTAATACTTTCAAAGTTATGAATGTTCTTGTAATCCCTTACTACCGCAAAATTAGGAGTGTGCACCAAAATAAAATGGCTACCGTAAATAGACTGATCGAGCAAGGAAAAAAAAAATTGATTTTTTAGCGGTAAATTTTAAGGGAAACAAGTTTTAAAGGTTCATAATTATTAAAAATGGTCAAGCAACCAATTTTTTTTTTTTTAGCCCTTTGCACACATTAGCCGGTTATAATCCGGCAAAACAAAAATGCAAGATCACTCGGATTATAAGTTCCACTCTTCTGGCACAGGACTCATAAATCAGGTATAGACAGGCATTTTATTCTTCAAGATCTTGAAGATAAGATTGTTTTATTGATTTTTTTTAAATTGAGTGTGTTTGTATTATGTTATGGTACTTGAAGTAATAAAAAAAGTTTAAATATTTTATAAGTATATTATTTATGCCTTTTAAAAAAATATTGAGTCCCATGCTACAGGAAAGTGTTAAAACAATCTGAGTGCTGGGGGAGGAAAATAGTCCCAGCCACTTGAATGAAAGCCACGAAAATAATTGCCGGCTCATACCCGGCATATGAGTTCTGTTCCAAGCATTGGGTTCGCGGCTTCGAAGTGCAAAGGGTTAAAATATCTGCTTACATAAATTCGGTAATATACTAATGTAATAGACTTACTACTTGATACTTATACTAATGCTAAGACTCAACATTCTGCTATTCAAAAACCGTACTTTGAGGGCCTTCCCTATTGAAGGAGGTAGCCAGTAACGCGGGAGCCGCTCCGCCTAATGTGGTAACACTCTCTGATTGACAGTCCAATCATCTCTAATAAAGTGTGCTTCAGCTAATCCCTACTTCTCGCCTCGCTCTATTCTGTGCTGGCTACTGTGGGCCGTAGCGTGGATCCAGGGTCTCTATTTAACCCTACCAAATTACTAAACATACCAGATAGCTTCCAAGTTGTTCTGGACGCTAGTTCCCAATGAAGGGCAATTACATGAAAGGGGTTTATGGCAAGACAGAAGTGAAATAGTTGGCATCTTCCACCTTCACAGTCGTTAAAATACAGCTGTACTATTTTTCATGTAACATAATAAATGGATATTTTTCTGTATCGACACCATTCTGTTCAATATGCAGCAATTCTAATAAAATGGCTCAACAACGATTAACCTTGTTTTATTTTATGTAATCATATATAAGTTTTTTTTTAACTATCTATTGATTTCAGATTGTAGATTGTAGTTTTTCTTCAGGCGATCGATTTCTGTTTATTACGCCCTTTGCATCTAACAGTTGGAAATTAGATTTTCTTCGTCTTGTCTTATGATATAGTTCAGTTTCTTTTAAAAGCTTTATAATTTTGTCAATGGAATTATTTGAGTCCTCTAGAGAAAGTTCTGAGGATCGGAGTATCTGATTATTTTCTAACGCTTGTTGCAGTAATGTACAATCTTCTATTATGTGTTTAATAGTCATTGAAGATTGACATGTTGTTGAGTCTCTTTTGTGATTAAATAAGCATGAGTTAGGTTGGAATGTGCGATCCTCAGCCTTGTAACTACTTCTTTCCTTATATTATTTCCTATGGTGCTTGTCCACTGCTTCATACTTTTTTTATATTTCTAAGTTTGTTAGTCAGTGAAGTTTTGACTGACATGGGCTCCCAATTTTTCCTGCCCAACAAAAACGCCTTTACATCATTCGTTTCTTATATTTGAAGTGGGAGGATATTCATATTTAAGCTATATATATAGCTTCTTTGGCAGATTTATCCGCTGCTTCATTTCCAGGAATTCCGGAGTGCCCAGGAGTTACTGGCGTTACAGAAAAGTTACGTTTTGTTTTTGGTATTTAAAAATTTCTAAATGACTACAGATCCTGTCAATTGTGTGACTAGTTTTGATGAACTTTGCTACACTTTGAAGAGCTGACAAGGAATCAGTGCATACAATTTTAAATGTTCTTTTTTTTTTTATTGGTTGTTTTGGACTATTGACGAAGGAATAGCTGAGGAAACCACCTGCAGTTATGCAGTGTTTATTGTTCAATATAAGGGTAATTTATATTTGTAGGATGTTTCATTCATAATTATTGCAAAACCTGCATAACATAATACATACATAATAAACAAAGTAAATAACCACAATGAGATGTCATTAACATGTAAAGAACTACTCACTAGTAGTACTTCAATAAATGTTCAACATTATAAGGTCTCGGCCATCTTTTTTTAAGACACCTCGAAGCATTATAGGGAAATTAACTTAAGGCAAGTTGGGGAGACTAGTGAATTTAGGTGCGAATGAAGTTTATTATGAAAGGATAGATATCTGGTTTGGACAAAATCAGCAACATATAGAACTTTAAGATCTTTAGGGGGTAAGTTTGTGACAAAATAAGGAGCATTGATGATTTTGCGAAGGATTTTGGATTGCGAGCATTGGGAACGAGAAGATTTGGAAGGTTTAGTCGATCCCAAAGCTCAACTCCTTATGTCCAAATGGGTCTGATTAATGTCAAGTAAATAAGTCTTTTTTAATTTATTGGGAGCTTTGAACGCTTGTCTAGTAAATGTTGGAGCAGTCGGAAACGAAGAGAAGTTTCAAAAAAAATTAAAACGAGACTATTGGAAATATTTATCTTCTCATTTAAACAAAACCTACCTTTAAGAATTTTATGAATGTTCAGCATTCGAAACTAGTTACATTAGGCAAATAATTCATCAATCTTAAGTGGACTTGTACTGTTTTCATAATCTTCCCTTTTAGAATATGAAAGTGATATTTCCTTCCTCTGCAAGAAATTTAAATATTGATAAAGTTGTGGCTATTTTACTCAAACACACACAATGTTGCGTACACTACTTTCTTAATTTTTCTAATACTTTTGCTACTGTTATGCTGTGAGCGAAAGTGTCCCTACAGATCTCGAGGCAAAAGTAAGAAGGCTGTTTGATTGTTATGGACGATTTGTCTTTCTGATCCCACCTTTTGTATTCTGACTTCATGAAGAGATGATGTGACTATCCTGTCTCAACTGAAAAAAATGTTCCATGGCATCTTTCATTTACCATGTGAATGACCAGAGTTAGCAACATATCTTATCTTCTTCCTTTTAAATCTTTTGCCCGATCTAAAAATACTCTTATTGATATGATATTTACATAAAATGGATCAATCTACAGAACTTGAATTCGGCTGGTATTTTCTTATCCGATCATCATTCCATCCCCTCCTCCACCCGTACCATACCCTATTCACTTAAAATCCCGTTTATTCAATCATCTCATACCAATCTTCTCAACCAGAGAATATTAAAATAACCTTTTCTATTCACACTTCATGGAATGATTATAATACAGGATGAAACATCGCCACTCAACAATAAAATAATTCTAATCTAAGTTTAATTTATTCTACCAGATCCCGACCTATTATCTCCAATACTATTGTTATTTTTATTATTTCTTCTTTTAAATATTGTTTTCCTATTTAAAAGTTCTATTTTTTAAAAATAATTTTATTCTAAAGGAATTCCTATAATTATAAAGAATATAATTTTTATAATTGTCCGTTATTCTTTCGCTTTTGCGGTTTCTGGTGTAAGACAGAAGACATGACCAACCAATTTAATTATTATTTAGATAAACTTCATAACCACTCAAATCCACTGGTATCCTCGATAACCCTTCAAGGCGTCTGAAAAGAAGATTGCCTCGAGACCTTCCTTGATTCACATTATAACTCTTAGTAAAATTAAACAATAAAGTACGTGCCAGCTGGATTGTGACCAAGGGTAATCCATCATAATCCATTAGATTTTACAACATGAGGTTCCTACAGCTCATGTTTCATTTATGATCTTTGTTGTATGTTCGGTATCGGCACCTGGCCGGAGAATGGAGAAGACACGATGACTTGGCGAGATAATATCTTCTTCCTCAGGGAACAATGTCAGATCAATCTCTGGAACAACTCTATTCCAATAAGTAAATTTTGCTGACTCCTTACAACTTCAAAGTATTATTAAAACCAGCTGGGGTTACCAGATATATTATATGAATAAATAAAAACTTAATGATCAAAATATTGTATATGAGAAATAATTAAACTACTACAAATCAACAACTGATATTGTAGATATAAATTAAGCCTATTTATACATTAAAAAATCATAATTCAAATATTATGTGTTAGGAAGATATCTCGGGCTACAGAAAAAAAAGAAAAAAAAAAAGGTTTTTCCCGGGATTGTTTTCCCGGGGAAGAAAACCTGGATGTTTAAACAGAAAATATAGGAATCCTTTTATAATCCTTTTTATATCTATATCCTTTTTATAATAAGCAGAAATTATTACTCAATGATATAAAATATATATTGAACGAAATTATGAATCTTTACCGAAGAAAAATTCTCAATGTATATAAAATTAACTTCTTCTTCAACTTATTTCTTTAATACTTCCGTTATTAAGTTATGTGCACTTTCTTTATCTTTGTAATATCTATTTTAAAATTTTTAAACTGGGAATTTTACATCTCAGATGTTATAACGTAATAAATGAGGTTTTTTCTAAGCATTAAAAATAAAATTCGATATATTGAATAAAATTTATAGATTAATTCAAAGATTTTTAGAATTTATCTTGAAAATAACAACTATTATTAATTAGGAATTATTATAGCCATGTAAAAAAAGTGTTTTTTCTCAGTTGGCACTTTATTCTTTAAAAAAGATAACCGAAAGATTGGTTTGGTTCTGCTGGAATTATTGAGGTCATTTTATTTCACGTTGAGCTAAATTCTCTAGTCGAAATATAAAATATAACACTGGAAACTATAAGACTATTTTTTCATTCTGATAATCTTAAGTTATTGAAATTCACAATGATCTGTGTATATAACTAGGAACTCCAACCGGTAATTATTATTTTGATTGTTATATCATTGTCAGTATAAGGACTTGTTATATTATAGATCATTATAATAAAGTAATTGGTCTATCTGTAAGATGCCATGGTTAAATGGATATTGGACTGATCTACTTCGAGTGGGAGGTTATCAATGGACAAAACATCACTATAGTTGATACATTTTCGAAGAAAATCAAATTATAACTTTTTTAAAAAAATATTTCATGTTTATTATTCATGTTGATATTACTTATCATGATAGTTTATTGTCCAAAAATAATAGTATAGTATGTTAAAACAAAGAGGAAGGGGATAGCTGAAAACAGAAGCCGAGCGGTGGACGGAGGAGAGGGGAGGCCATAAGTCAACCTCAGATCCGTAACGAAGCACATTGTAAGAGCACATATATCTGCCACCACACATTCCTATCCTTCTAAATCTCTTTTTATTAACGTCGTCTAATAGCAGTCCCCTGCTCGTTCTCACTCTTTTCTCTTTTGCTCTATTTTGGTGAAACGCGATTGCCTCAGATGTCGCCACCTATGTCGCAGGATTATTCAGAATGTTCTGAAAAATAGAGCAACGCATGTCTCGGGGCTTCGTAGAAACGAAAATCAAGAATTCTAAAATTGCCTAGGAAAACTTGGAATGCTAAAAGAAAAAAAAATTAACTGGATTCCCGAAAATAATTTAACAATACCGCTTACTTTGGCTCCAATCAAATCAGCTTCAAAAACTATATAGGAATATAATAAAAAAAAAAAAAAAAAATAATAATAATAATATTTAAAAAAAATCCAATGTTATTTCAATTTATACACAATTAAACAAACTGGCTGTAGCATCTTTAAATGCGACGAAAACAGAGACCAAACTTACGACCATCTTATTCGTAAATAAATAAAAGGCTTAACGAACCCTAAGGTTCGGTGCCGACACCACCAACCGTTGACCACACACCCCCTTCCAACCCACTCCCTAAAAAGACAAATCCACAACATCGGCCCTAACGCAAGCTACTTTTTGAAGTACAACTTAAGTCACGCACGCTTTTAGATTACATAGGATACTGACCATCTTTCTTAGGTGGAGTTGGTGTAAATATGGGCCCCCAATTCCCCGAGAACATCGATTGCAATTTCTCCGTTCGAAATATCTCCTGTTTCCAACATTGAGAAGAGAAACACTACTCGTGGAAGTAAAGCGGCAAGGTAGCCTCATCGCCGGATCACCATACAAGGGTCAGTCGACCAAGTCGCTTGTACGCATTCAAGATGACGTACTTGAGTTTCCCCGGGTAAGAGACCGGCCAGAGGTGAGATGACGAAAGGCCTTCAAAAAAAAGAAATTCGACCCACGCAACGATACGATTCATCATCGTACTCATCAGACTACAATGACCCTCTCCTTGTTGACAGCGATGATGATACAAAACTAGAACAGTGGGGATGAAGCAAATTAAAGCGATGCTGCTTGCATCTTTTGTGATGGAAAGTTAAATACATTCGAGGAGAGGTGTTGGTAAAATTGTTTATATTCCAAATGTGCGAACTTAGATTGTGCCCTGGCTGAAAGAGCCAGTTCCTATTGTGATTTCTATAAATATTTCTTTTTCCTGTAATAAATTAACTCTCTACCGTTTTGTATTGTTTTATTATGTTTTAAACTATGTTTTGTGACTTTATAGAAGAGGGCCCATATTTATACCCCAATTTTTCTGGTGCTTTTTTGAAAACTTTTTGTTTCTAAATGAAATAACAGATGTTCATCATTGTTTTGTCTTTTCCCATTTTAATTAAAGAAAACAAAACAAACTTGTTATAGTAGTTAATGAATTATGTATATTTATCAATTAAGAATTTTTGTGATAATATGCTTTTATGTTGAAAAACTGACTCACAAAAATGTAAAATTTGAAAATGTATGGCGTATTCTGTTAACAACAACACAAATACGTTAATATGTTGCACAAAACAAAAATTTGAAGAGTTAAGTAAAAATTAACAAAGAAATGTTCCTACAAAATATTTCGAAGAGGTGTGAAATCCTGATGAATATATATATATATATCTTGTAGATTTATGAAAGAGGATCAGCCAAAGGAATAAAAAATAAGATTTTTTAAATTTAACAACTCATTATTTTATCATGCAAACGCAATTATGCAAATCAATGATGATCATCATTAGGGCTAAACAAAGAAAATGTCAAATACAGGATCAGGAAATTTGGAAAAAGATACAATAAATAAAGAAGAATTAAATGAAAGCAAGCCGATATTAATGAAAGTTAAAAGTTAAGTAGGAAAGAGTTTATAAAAGTATTGAGAAACATTAATTTTTTTATTATCAACTACGTCTCCTATTTGTTATATTTCATTTTCTTTGGACTTGTTTTCATTTGTTTCTTTTTTTATTTATTGTTTCTTTTGTATATTTCCTAATTCTATAGTTTTATTTAGCCCCAATAGCTATCGAAACGTTGGCATAATATAATAATGAGCTAATAATTTTAACAATTGTTTTTTTTACAGCTTTTTTTCAACGATCATTTTACTTTGATCATTATCCTCACCATCATTAGGAGTCTATCAGCCACGTGATGGAGTAAAATCTAATTTATGAATATTGAAGGTGGAAGAACGACAGTAAAGGAATGGTTGGTTTTAATATCCGAGCTACAAACTGTTTGCCTTCCAGGACAGCAGGTTGTAAAGACAGATCGTTAAACTTTATAATTTCTCGTACAAGAGCACTGGATCAAATTAGCATTCGAATGAGTCTAATATTGATTTACAGTAGCAATTATGCAATAAAGTAAATTAAAGAATTATTGGTTGCCATTACCACGTAATCTAATGTTTCTGTTTTACTAAGTTGTATGTATTTTTTTTTTTTTTTTTTTTTTTTTTTTTTTTTTTTTTTTTTATTTATGTTTTTTTTTTTTTAAATCAGTGTCGTTTTATTCAACTTCCAGTTCTAGTTTTCCATATTGTAGTAATCCTGTAATATGTTTTTATATTTTTACGCGTTCAATCTCTCGAATAAACGCGTATTTAAATACATATTTATGCAAATAATGCTTAATTTTGATTATATATCATATTGTTTAGAATATATAGAATAATAATGAACATAGACATAGTAAGTAAAAATTAATATTTATTGGGATATAGGCGTTAAATAATAAGTATAAGAAAATATTGAAAGGAAAAAAAAAAAAAAAAAAAATGAAAAAAACTATATACAAATGAAAGGTGTTAGGCTAGAAAGAGGAATGTCCAGTAACCATGGTTCCGAATAAATCGCAAATAAAAATTAAAAATTCTATATTCTTCCTCATTAGGAACAGGTTCTTAAACTCGAAAACATGCGAAAATCTTCTTTCTTGCCTTCATGAGACCACCTTCAATGAGAGTATATGGGCGATGAAATCTCAATTTCGATTTTTTTAAACATACCTCCTTCTAGCCTAATGCCTTTCAAATATTCTAATGAGAATTATAAAGAAGTATTTATGATATATATATATATATATATATATATATATATATATATATATATATATATATGTATATATATATATATATATATATATATAGACTTTTTTTTTATATATCAATTTATTGAAATTTACAACTGTACAAATATATACATCAAGTAAATGAGCTGATAACGATTACAATAACATGCCAAAACTTGAAAAGAACTACTCATCAGTAGAACTTAAATAAAAATTCTACGCTAGAAGATCTCTATGCCATCTTCTTTTCAGACTCCTCGTAGGATTATCGGGTATGGAGTGGGAAGCAAGTTAAGAAACTAATGGATTTAAGTGGAAGCTTACTATGAAAGGATAGATATCTGGTTTGGGCTAACTCAGCAACAAATGGAACATTAAGGTCTTTATGAATAAGTTCTTAGGTCTAATCACAGTCATATAAATAAGTCTTTTGTAATTAATTGGGAGCTTTGAAAGTTTGTCAAGTAGTCTTTAACGACGAGCAGTTAAATGTGGAATTAAAATTTGATTTACAAACTATATAATTATAATTAATCGAAGGTAGAATTCTAACTAGCTGTTCAGTTTTTAAACTCTTAGTAGTAGACCTGATCTATTAATGCATCAAATTCTTCAAATTGTTCATCTATGACATTCTTTTTTGAAAGCGGTCGTATAATAGAAGCAGCCTTGATCAGTTTGAGAACAGGTCATACAAAAATGGCCTATGGATATTTAAAAGCAAAATCACAAGCCCCGAATAGTCCAAATTGCAACTACTGCTCACAATAGAACATATGATTGAGCAATGTCTTTTTTTTTTACTAAACATTATTAGAAAAAAAAGTAAATTTCTCCCTGATTGGGAAAAACAATAGATCATGGATATGGTACAGCTAGTTCTAAATAAAAAAATAAGAGAAAATAAGGGTTTCAAAGGCGTCTTTTTTAATTCGAATCAATATAACGTAGGCAAATGTTGAGAGAGAGAGAGAGAGAGAGAGAGAGAGAGAGAGAGAGAGAGAGAGAGAGAGAGAGAGAGAGAGAGAGAGAGAGAGAGAGAGAGAGAGAGAGAGAGAGAGAGAGAGAGAGAGAGAGAGAGAGAGAGAGAGAGAGAGAGAGAGAGAGAGAGAGAGAGAGAGAGAGAGAGAGAGAGAGAGAGAGAGAGAGAGAGAGAGAGAGAGAGAGAGAGAGAGAGAGAGAGAGAGAGAGAGAGAGAGAGAGAGAGAGAGAGAGAGAGAGAGAGAGAGAGAGAGAGATGCTTTTACACGTTTTCTAAAGAACAATCGAGGAAGGCACTAGATGCAAATATTTGACAAAAAGCCAGGTAAACATTATTTTTTGAGGAAAATTTTCGATTTTAATAACGTATATCTCGAAAACAGCCGGAAGTTCGCCAAATATATGTATAAAATTTTTATAGGAAATTTAATTAGCTTTAAGTTTTATTTGAAACATATAACGGATGTATGTCTGTTACTCAACAACAGAATCTGTAAAAAACTACTTTTTAGAAGTTTTTTTAAATGAACCTACAGTCTGTTAAATCCTTATACTACAACCCAAGATGGGTATCGGGCTAATAGCCCAGTCAATGAAAGCAAGAAATTAGCCTTTGTCGTAACTAATTAGGGGAAAGTTGAATATTTGCAGGGTGTTAGTACATAAAATATACACTAAAAAAACACAAAGTCCCGACCCCCACCCCTTCAACAACATTACAAGTACAGAACTCTATTTATATGCCTACAGCTCGAAAACTAATTATGATTTTTTTTATTTTACTCCTAATAATATTACAAACTAATTATGTTATATACACTTTTTATGTAGATAGCTTAGTTTCGCCGTGATACTTAATCATATACAGAAAACTGCCACTACAAAAAACAAAAAGTAACTTCAACAAATTATAGATTTTTATCATTACATTTTGGGAAGAAAAAGTGCGGGTGGGGAATTAAATACTTGCAATTAATATCAATTTGCCACTAACCATATTTAAGTGTACAACATCCATACCTTAGCTCACAGATGTGTTGAATGCAGAGAATAAAATTTTAGATTATTCAAATTTTAAACTTTGAAGCTCCTAAACTAGTATTAAAGTTTGATTCTATTTAGTGAACACGAATCATTCGAACTATCTGAGTTTACATTAGAACTTCAAACAAGATTAGGCATAATATTTGAACATCTAAATGTTCTAATGATGCATTTAAGATATTTTTGCAAAAATTTACATTCAACACATCTAAGAGCTAAGGAATTGATATTGGATTTATGAGGTTGCTGATTTTTCTACTAGTTCGTTATCTCTGACCTTTGATGGGATAATTAAGTCACGTCTCCCAATTCCAGTGTGTTATTATTAATGAATAGTTTTATTATGTATAAAAAAACAATATCAGATTTTATTTGGGGGGGGGGGAGAATCTGCTTGCAATCATAAATCTTCAGAAGTACATATGCATATGCTCATACTCAATTGCAGAGGGATAGAATTAAATGTCATAATAAGATTATAATATGACATTATATTTGAATTATTATTTAAATTAACAAATAAAATAAGTATTACATCCTGCAGAACCATATATAGTAGAAACAATTTGGGATTTTTTCCGTTGATCTTAATATCGGAAAAGAAAAAGAGTGGAACAGGTGCCCTCGGACCTAAGGTTGCAGATGCTCGAGCGAAGTACATTCACCTCCAGAGTAACGCGATCATTCCTGACAATATGAAAACAAGCTGTTGTGGCTTTTTTCCTCCAACTGCCCCTCGCGGGCAAATACACTATCCATCAATAGTCTGATTAATTCGAGACAAGTCATTAGGATAATGAAATGCTAATCGGAGAAAGTGAATATTCAAAGTGGTTTGTCGCTCTAATGATTCTTCCTAAGCCCCCTTTTTTTTTATTTGCTGCTTTTATACTGTATTAGATTTACAAATTATGTAAAAATTGCAAAATTTACATTCGCATCTTCCAGCGGATGTTACAGTTGTAAAATTACAATATGTAAGAAATTAATGATTAGAAATTAACCTAACGAAGGAACTCATTTTTTTTTTTTCCAGTATCATGAGAAAACTATAAAACTAATGACCTTGTAAAACTGTCTATTGAATCTAAAGTCCTATGTTACTTTAGTCATTAAGACACTAATTATCTTTTTTTTTACGATAGCTACATATTGCTTATCCAAATGAAACATATAAAACTCAAACTTCCCTCAAATTTTGGGATCAACCTATTTCAACACAGTAACTCGGAAATTTTTCAATTATCAAATTAAAGCGTACTTACATTGCTTATTTAGTTATTAATTACTTGGTACATGTTATGATGTTAGTAACATTGATTGCAGTAAAACCTCCAGGTAGTGTTATAATAGTCATCTTTGTAATTTTCCTGTGATTTATACCTGTCTATTAAATATGCTGGATTAAAATAGTGTACATCTTATTCAAAATATACAACAGTACATCATTAAACTAGCATTTAGTATTAAAAATATCTTTAAAAATAATATAACCTCCAGAACGAAGTAATGTCGTTAATTACTTTTGTATTATTATTCAGCTATATTAGTATAATTACTACATTTTTTTCTATTTATTTATTGATATTTACATTTGTACACAATACATCGTGGGGTTACAAGTGAATCGCACTAAGTTTAAACTTCTTTTTTTTTTTATTATTATTCTTTTATTAATAGAAATTTACAACTGTATAACAAAATACATCTAGTAAATGTGCGGTGTATGTAAGATATAATGACATGAATAAAACCCATTGGTAGTACTCTAATGAATATTTACAAAAGAAGATCACGAGGCCATCTTCTTTTCAGACGCCTCGGAGGTAAGTCTAGACTTAAACTTGGTTTTGAGTAGACGCACAGTCACTTTGGTGGTGATATTATGCTATCAAATAAATTAAACACTAGCAATTTCAGTTATTTAACTTATTGGATAAAATAATGTCACTACCAAAGTTGACAAAGGAAAACACCTTTGATAGGCGTTTATTCAAAACAATTTATTTTTACTTAGTGTGTTTCACTGCAATGGGTGGAAGTATGATAGCAATAACTTATAAATAAACTAATGATAAGTAATACTTCGAGTGAGAAACAAGTTGGGAGACTAGTGGTTTCGATTGGGTATAAAGCTTATTATGGAAAGATAGGTGTCATATCAGGGCAAATCCAGCTGAAATTTAGATCTTTATGGATAGGTTTATTTATGACATGATGATTGTTTTGTAAATAGTCTTTGAATAATTAATTGCAAGCTTTGAGCGTTTGTCTGGAATTTCAATTTAAAAAATCGATTATGTGATTTCTAATGTTTTCATCGATTGTATCATCCCAGTTAAAAAATATAAGGTTCTGAAATTGTACTTAAGGGCCGATCCCATCTGATAAGGAGTGGTTAAGGTATTGTTGATCCCCTAAGCGTGACAAGTATTTAACTGTAATCAATAATGACATGCAACAAATTTAAAACGTCTCCTTTTATTTTGAAACAAAAAATAAATCAACACCTTTATCCATTGAAAAATCATGGGGTTAATCAAGAATCATCGGTTTCTTCACCAATAAAATTTGGCTGTTATTTTACAAGGGAAGTTTAAGCATGTTGAGAATTTGATCAAAGAAAAACATACATCGAAAATATGTTACATTGCCTCTACTTATTTATTTTAAATGATTACTAATAATTGCGAAGATAAGAAATATCTTTGAAGGGTAGAAGAATTTTTGTTCAGAATAACAATTTTAACTATAAATAAACAATATTTTCTTTAAGTAACAATGATATTTTTATTAATTAACTTAGTAAATTGATAACATTGATCTTACTTTCTGAAAATTTTCTTTCATGACTAAATAAAAATTCTTTTAAATAAATATCCCAACATTTACCAGACAAACGATTAAAGTTCCCAGTAAATGACAAGAGACTCATTTACATGACAGTTATTAGACCTATATGGACATACGGAGTTGAGCTTTGGGGCTCCACTAAACCATCCAATTCTTCTCGAATCCAATCCTTACAATCCAAAATCCTTCGAAAAATCCTTGATGCTCCTTACTTTTTCAGAATAAACTTATCCATAAAGACCTCAATGTTCCATATGTTGCTGATTTAGCCCAAACCAGTTACCAATCCTTTCATAGTATACAGCACTCCCACACGAATCCATAACTCTCCCAACTTCTCATTCGATACCCGATAACCCACCGAGGCGTCTGAACAGAAGAAGGCCAAGAGACCTTCTAGTTTAGAACTTTTTTGAAGTGCTATGCAGTAAATCTTTACAAGTGATTTACATGTCATTATAATCATTTTCTCAAATTTACTTTATATATATATATATATATATATATATATATATATATATATATATATATATATATATATATATATATATATATATATATATATATATATATATATATATATATATATATAGTATATTTCGATGTACAGTTGTAAATATCAATAAATAGTTAAAATAAAAAAATGAATATTCCTCGTTTGATTAATTTATTAATCCATTAAATCAACGAAAATCATCGGAAAAATCTTTTTGTCACAAGGGCTATTGATTGATAATATTTTTCATGATGTATAATTTTATAATTATGTTAAGATAATGCAAATTATAGTACAGACCTGCTAGCTTTTCGAATAAGACCAATGTTTAACTGTTGTGGTTCCTGAAAAAAAAAAAAAAATTACAGAAAATATAAAGAAAAAATATTTATTATATAATAAATCCTATTATTATATTATTATTATTATTTTATTAAATAGGATTTAGGGTAATTAAATAAAATTATAAACAAGACTTATTATTAAATAGAAAAACCTAGGCCCTGCACGTTTGTTTAAATTCCTAGAGAATCATTTTCAAGAGCATATTATTAATAAATATTATGGAAGATTAACTGTATTATGCAATATACATACTATATGAATTATAAAAGTATATAATTAAAAATTAAATATATTTGATTCATGTTTTGTACAGTCGATTCAGAGAGCTCATATAACTTATATCCTGATTTATCCAACCAATAGATTTTTCTTTTTCTATTTTCTTTTTTAAATTTATTTATTTTTAGTCAATGTTCATATCAATAAAGTTGCTATTATGTTAACATTTTAGGTATAATATGAAAAATAATACCCGGCCAGGTATGATAACAGTAGAACTAGATACCTAATACAGTAGAACTAGATTTTAAAAGCACATTATTTCCTAGACTGTTGTTTCTTTTTTTCTATGTACATGGTAAATCATTACAGATAGTAATAAAGCCATGGTTGTACACTGAGTATGAATATTCATACAAAATAAATAAGTTTAGTAAAATATAATTTAATAAAGAGTAATAATCATATTAAAGTAAAGTAATAGTTAAAAATAGTCGAAAGCTATTAAACATACAGCACTTCTAGAAAATAAATAAGAAACAATAAAAAAATTTTACGGTAAATATGTAACATATTTAAAGATTTTGAAATAAAAACCTGAAATAAAATGACGTTTTATCACAAATAATATGATAATAAATAAAAAAAAATACATTAAAATAATGGCAGAATAGAAAATAAATATTTACAAAATTAAATATTTGCAATTTTTTGTCAATGTCACAAATTAAAAATGAATTGAAATTTGATGCTAAAAAACTTTTATCATTAATTACGAAACTAAATGTATTAATATTAAATATCAATTTGTTAAAGACAAATGATAATGATCACATTTAAATAATTTTAAATAATTGTTATAATCTAAATGGAATGCATTTATATAAACATTTCTGCTTATCATTTTTATTCAAATGATGTATGTTTTATTATGTAATTTATAAAATTGTGAAGAATCATCATATTTTCGTTAGGTTGTGTTTAAGAGAATAATTACTAGCAGATGTTTGTAGAGCACCAGCTCGTATAACAAAATAAATAAATCTTGTTGCTACCTTTAAAATTACATAATGTCTAGTAATAAAATAAATATAAGTATTAGCGAACCCGAAGGTTCAATGCCGATACCACCAATCTCTGACCACACACCTCCCTTCAACCACACCCCACCAAAACCCAAATCCCCATGATCAGCCCAAAAGTAATTCTCCAATCTACGTCTTGTGCTACACCTCCAACGTTTACCCAGCTCAAAACTGATTACCTTTTTTTTTAATTACATGTTTTGTTCATAATATGTAGTGCGAAGTAAAATAATTAACATATTATGTCATATATGAAACCTATGGAGAAATTACTTAATCTAATGAACAATGGTTTAATATACAATAAAAGCAGCAGTATAATTTTTAAAACTAAATATGTAAGGAGGGTTATCAGGTTGTCTGGGTTATTATTAACCATCAGGGTAATAATTGAGCCTGATGGTTGGGATGCTAGAAAAGATTGCGATGGAATTTCAAAAATGTAATGCGTCTAAGGATGTGGACGTAAGGTATATTGGGATGATTGTGTAGGGTTTTGTTGGAGACATTACTGGGAGCATTCACATAATAACAGTTCTAAGGTTTTTGGATTTAAAGGATTGAATGTGTTTAATATTTCACTTTCTTGCTGTACCTCACAGTTCAACTCCAAAGGTTCAAATATGTTTAGTAATGGTTTTCTATTTGTGAAGTTTGTTTTCAACATCATGAATAATTTTTGAAATATGGATTCAATAAGAAACCGTTTAGTCAAATTTTTTTTTCTAAATGATGTTTAAGATTAGCAATAAGATTATATTTACAAATATCTAATGTTGACAAATACCTAATATGATCTCTCTATTAAGTGAGGAGTTTAAAGTGAGTTATAAATGCTGTTTTGAAACAGTTAATACGTTCAGGAACCCTTACTCAATTCAACACTTTTTTGTACTCGCAGTAGTCAAACGATTTTACCGTTTAATTTTGAGACGTACAATGGCTTATTGAATATCTAGCCAACGATTGAATAGCAGACCGTTTTGGTCTGAAGAAAAATGATTCAAGGTAAGTTATGAAGCGCTTCGACCAGAAATGGTTTTACGACCCTTCCCCGAGAATACCAACTGGGACGACTTCCTTGTGACTTTTTTTTTTCACCTATTAGAAGAAGCCATAATATTCAATAGTCCGCCGGGAACATTTTAACATTATGAGCCATTGATGCATCCCTCATAACTGTGATTGACTGAGTTGAAGGCTGCGTAGTGAATTCCTTAAGTTTTCTTTATCTTTATTTATTTATTTATTTATCTTTATCTTTATTTTTATCGGATAAAAATTTACTTTTCATGTAAATAAGTTATCCCATTTTTATTTTTTGATATTCCCCTTTCACTAAATAATAAATTATATGGTTTAGTAAATAATTTTTTTTAAATGAAATTTACAACTGTTTGCAATAAAATTAAAAATAAAACCTAGTTTTATTTAGAAAGTCCCGAGGCCGTCTTTTCAGACAAGTTATCTGTAATAGAATGGGAAGAATGTTTCCAAAATCTTACTTTGTATCAGTTGAGTATTTAGCAATATTGACACTGGAAGACAACTATTGTTTTGGAATATACATGGGTATTGTTCTGCCTACAGCGCCATGGGGTCGAGAGTCGTGGGCGCTTACGCAAGGAATGAATAAAAGGAAAACGCCTCCGGGTCTTGAATGATGTATGGATGTATGCGACCTGAAAGTTTCTTTAAAACTGGATAAAATTAAGTTGAGTTTTATCAGCTGTATAGTAAGCTCAGAAAGAATATAATGACGTGACAAAGACAAGCGAAGCAGATACTCTAATAACAGTTCCAAATTAAAATTATTCCAGATACGAAGTAATATTCTTTTTATAAGCCTCGTAAGATTAAGATTAACTTTGAACACATTGAAGAATAATGTAATGAATATTTTTTTTCGTGACATAATAAAGAACAGTTAATGTTTTTATTTATTGTGAATCCATCATTACCATCATATTTTATCAGAGCTTAAGGTTAATTTCATTCTAAGTAAATATTTGCCGTGTTCCACAGTTCTTTCTGACGTCGTTTCTGGTACTGATGAAGAACCTCTCACACTCTTTATATAGCTGACACTCCTTTATATTCTTGTTCTTAATACTACAAAATTTTCAGCAGAAACTGTACAAATATTAACGTTAGCTCGATATCAGATCCATTAATATTATACACATTTTATACATTTTTTATTATTCATATTATACCACGCTAGGCATAGGAGAATTTTTATAATCGTAGAGCATGCTGATAATAGATCCAAGAATTTAACCTGATTGTTCAATTTGACCGGCAAGCGAGTAACGTATATTAAAAGAAAGTATATTTACAGAATTACCGTTTATAGTAGTCTTTTTCTACAAGTAATGATGTTTTTTATTTGGTTAAAGGCTCATTTTGTTTACAAACAATATTTCAAAGATATATAATCAATAATATTAATACCAAATTTATTGTTATTATTTTTTTTTTTCGAATGGGCCAGCAGAGGATCACGTGCCAATTTCAATTCTTTTTTTCTTTTCTTTCAGTATGTTTTCATCTGTTCACCATGTTCTTCTTTCTGTCCTCAGACCATTTTGCACCAGCCCTTTTCACTTTTCTGCCTTGGAACCCCCTCCATTTTCAATACTTTTCGCCGAAAGTCTTCTCAATTATTTATTTCTTCTATTTATATATAGTTTCTTGATAAATCCTTTTTTACTTCATTGACCCAGCTTGTTGTTGATTTCTTACCTCACAGACATCTGAAAATCTTATTAGTCAATCTACTATCAGGCATTCGAAAGTGACCAAAAAACATCAATCATCTTTTTCTCATTACATCTGAAGTATTTTTTGCATTTTAATAAATTTCAGCATTACTTCTTAACTTCCAACCTACTACTGTGTTTTGTGGGCCTAATATTTTCCTCATGATTCGCCTTTCTAGTATTTCCAATTTATCCAAATTATAGTTTAATGCCAGACATTCACTTGCATATAGGCATTCCGGCTTCACTACTGTGTTGTAATGCCTTATTGTTACATTTTTAGATAGGCATATTGTTTTCTCTGCAGAAATTCTTAGGCCAGTTCTGCTGGCTATTTCTTCCAAGACATTTACTTGGGTTACAGCAGATCTAACATTTTCAAAGTGATCTGCAAATGGTAGACAATTTATTTCGATCTTATTGTTTCCTCTCTCTAACCTTATTGGCGAAATCTTGAGTTCAGTAAGTTTTTCATTCCAAATTCTCACTGTTCTCTCTAGGACACAATTAAAAAGAATTGTTGTTATTTATTTTATTATCAATTCAAAACCCAGATTACAGTGTGTTCTCATATACTACCTCAAATAATCAAGGTTTTTAAAGTAAATTTTCTTTATTTACACGCGTTAATCTTTGTATAAATTCAAACTCGGACTGATAATTAATTTATAAAACATTACTGAAACCAATTCGAAACTACAGAGTAGATCATTGTGGTCCTGTAAAACCTATAAACATTCATAAAATACAGTTAACAAAAAAAAAAAATTTATTTTATGAATTCTTTTATTGAGAAATTAACTGCATCATCGTCTGCATCAAAGAGGGCGATAAGTAATATGGATGGCATTCACACAATATGTACAATATGAAATAAAATAAATAAAGAACCTCTATTAAAATAATAAATAAAGTGACAAAAATAAATTACATAAAGAAATATACATAAAAACAATAATAATAGTAAAAACAAAAATAGGGTAAATAAAAGTTAAAAATACAATCTTACTTCATTTATAATATACATACATCCTAGAGATCCTCCAACTATGGTATTTCAAAATAAATACAGAGTGATTACATATTCATAAAATGGCAATTTGTACTATATAATGTAAAAATTAAAATATAAGAATCTTCACGTTTCTGTTTTTTTGTACTTAATTTTGTACAACAATTTGTACTTAGGAAGAAAATAAACACTGTTAATAAAATAATGATTAGCAGGTCTTATTCTTTTCATTTTTATTATTATTATCTATTGATTGAAAGTTTTTTTTTTTTCTTATTTATTTTTATTACATTCCGCATCTACTCACATGAGTCATTAGCGGCTCAATATACATATTAGATTTTGTCGAACAGTTTACAAAATTTTAGAAATTTAAAAATGCTTCTGACCCCCTCCTCTGTGTCTTCCAATGCCTTATCTATATCTGAGGGTATATTGTACTTTGTTCTGGCGTCAGAGTATAGTGTACATGTTGTTACAATGTTTTTCAATGTCAGTGTTGTCATGCATGTTGTACAAATCGGTGGTTCTAGGCTTCCCATCAGGTAACCGTGGGTGAAAGCTGAATGTCCTATTCTTAGTCTCGTCAAGATTATTTCCTCTATTCTTGATTTTCTACAAGATGTTGTCCAGGGTCGTGTGTCTTGTTTAATTTCTTGAAGTTTGCTGCGTATTTGGTTCCATTTTGTTTTCCAGTGATGGAGCAGTTTTTTTCTACAGGAAAAAAGTTATAACATTAAGTTGTTGTAATGTCTGTAATAATGGTCCCTGTTTGGTTCAGTCTCGCAAGATTTGCTGCACTGTCTGCAGCCTCATTTCCGGAGGTGCCACAATGTGAGGGTACCCACATTAGCACAGTCCCTCCACCCATCGACTCGTGCATCTCCCACAGGCAGTTATTAATCTTGCGTATTAGGGCATTTTCAGAGTTGTCTTCAGCTATTGCCAATATTGAACTTAGAGAGTCTGTTACCAAAAGAGCATGTTTTGTATTTGTAGATTGTATTAATAGAAGACCTTGGTAGATTGCAAATAGTTCTCCTGTAAAAACACTATTTAGTGACGGTAGGTTAAATTTTAGTACGATATTGTTAAAAACCACTGCACAACCGACTTCTCCATCAGTAAAATGCATTCGATGCATCAGTAAAAATTGTTTCGTGGTTTGGATACTTTTGTCTTAATTCTGCAAAAAGTCTCTTTTTAATGATGGGGTTGTCGTCTTCAATCTTTTCCTTCAGGGATGTGTCAACCTTGATGTAAGTATTGTCCCATCGAAAAAACAATGGATCATCTATGGTTAGTACTGTATTCGGTTTTATGTCTAAAAGTTGGAGGAGATTTTGGGTTCTACTTGCAATGCCCACCAGATTGTTTCCTTGGTTACTATTAAGGTTATGAAAAATGTTATGATTTGATTGAAAGTTACAACTGTATCAATAAATTAAAAAAACAAATCTAGTAAATGTGATTACAACGTTCATAATTACATGTCGATGCTTGTGATGAAACTACCCACTGGTACTAATAAAAGTTCTATATTAGAAGGTCTCGAGGCCATCTTCTTTTCAGACGCTTCGGAGGGTTGTTGGGTATAAAATGAGAGGCAATTTGATACTAGTGGATTTGAATGGTTGTGGAGTTTAGCGACAAATAGAACATAAAGGTCTTTAGGGATAGGTGTATTTGTGGCAAAGTAAGAAGCGTTAAAGATTTTTCGAAGAATTTTGGATTTCATGGATTGGATAAGAGATGAATTGAATGGTTCAGTGGAGCAACAAAGCTTAACTCCATTTATCCAAATAGGTCTGATAACAGTCTTATTCTTAAAATATAAATATTTCCCGGGAGCTAAGAGATTTAATTCTCCTTAAACATTAGGGTTTAAAAAATCAGATATTTCATGTCGAACAACCCAGTAGTAACGATGTTATTTCCGAATGACAAGCTTTTGGTATTAACAAGGATATTTAGTGTAATATAACATAGCAGAATATATCCTTGTGGTACATATAAAGCGTTTTATTTATTTATTTTATTTTATTTTTTAAAGATACAATCGAAGTATTTATGAAACATCTTTCTTGTTCTCTTTATTTTAGCCCTATCGACCACAACGAAAGGTGCACAAATTATAAACGAGCCACAGAGACTAATCCTATAAACTGCGAGGAGACTGATGAAATGCAGGCGGCGTTCCTAATCTGCGATAATCCGAGGCGCTAGGCACCCCCGACTGTACTCTAAGAGCGATTGTCTCCTGTCGTGGTAATTAACCGCAGTCCAGATCGAAGATATAAGGATAATAAATACATTTAGAGCTAAAAGGAGAAAAAAAAAGGAGGAAGATAAAAATAAAAGGGTCAGGTATTTGTTGTTATTATGAGTTATTTGTGAGATATTGTAAATCAGACTTAGAAGGCTACCGTTGCCGAATAACGAATAACTAATCCACATTCCCGAAGGGACTACAAAGGAGGATTTATGTAGGCTACTCCCCCACCTCCGGGGATTCTCAACGCCTTTCAGTCTCCGCTCAGAATTTGTGCCCCCGGTCTCTAATAGAATTCGTTATGTTCATTTCAATGTGTCGTCGTCTTTTTGCCTAGTACCTCTACCTTGGCTATCCTCTTTTTATGTTAACTTTTTCTTCTGGTTTTTTTCAACCTCAAAAGAAACCTTTCCCTTTATCTGTATAAATATCTATAAACACCTTATCTGGGTTCATACACACACACACACACACACACACACACACACACACACATATATATATATATATATATATATATATATATATATATATACATGGTGTTCGGAAGATCGTTGGCCAAAGAGGTATCGCGGGTAGGTAGGTTCATTTTGAACCTATTTAAGGTCATCTACCTATATACAAAGTCACGATTTTTTTAATGATATTTTTTTAAATAGCCAAAACCATACCTTTATGCCTTAGAACTTCGTTGTTTACTGTTATATCAACGCCATTTTTTTTTTTTTTTACTGTAATAACTATTACATTTTCCATGTAAAATAAAAAATATTTGATGTAAAAAAACAAATACAAAAAAAAAACGAGAGCTCGTCAAAATCTTGTTAAAGGCAAGGACTTCAAGTTTAGGTTCAGTTTTTATAATAATTCGGATTTGGGTGTTGCGCTTACTTTTTTTTTATTGAAACTAAACTTGAAGTTCTTATTTTTTTATATATATATATATTTCTGTTTTGCACAAAATTTGATCTACAAATATTATTATATAACATGTTTTGATTGAATTGGCCATTTCTGCGTTATAGACTCTTAAACTTGACCAAAACTAACTTTTTGTGAAAGTTGGCGAAATTCTTTCAATGTTTTAGAATCGATTGTGGCTAAACGCCTAAAGCTTGAGTGGTGTCTTTTAATAAAATTTAATTTTGTAAATAAACATTTTTCGATTGAAAACATTTTTCAGTATTTTTTTTTCCAAAATCAGAAAAAAGTTCAAAATGTTTGGGTTTTTTTGCCCCTTAAACATTTTCCCTTTATCAAATTAAGAGACCACATAAAAACGTAAAACTTACTACTCCACCGTTTGCAAGGCAAATCCCCATTTTGGGAGTAATTTAACTAGACTAAGTGAGAACATCAGAACAAAATTATTGTATTGTCATCGGTCCTTGAAACGTGTGCAAACCTTCAAGTTTATCAGATAGCTAGGAATTGGTGAAAATTACGATGAAAGATTACATTACAGAAGTAATGTTTCCTGGTATTTAGTTGTTTGTTATTTGTCTTATTATCATAATCTTAATTTTTAATTCTTTTTTTTTTCTTTTATAACAAATATACAATGCATGTTATACAATATTATTGGACAGAGTATATAGCATTTTTGCTTCGAATCTCATTATTTAACATTTTTGTTATGACAAAAAAAAAAATAATAATAAAAATATAATTATAATGTAAAATATATTATTATTATATTGATCTATTTTCACTTAACCACTTTTTCTCCACTAGATCTTTTTGGTGAGAAATTAACAATAAAGGAGGTAATTAATTCGGTGGACGAATACCCAGGTGAGGGACAGAGCGATCCAGGTGTTGGTCGAGCAGCTTCATGAACCAGCTGAAAGGTGAAAGTCCTATCTTCAAAGAATTTTTTTTATGGCTTTACATTAATATGCTATTAGAATAAGGCCGTTTTATACAAAATAATCCAACACAGTTACTTTTAGGATCGTATTCCTTAACTGACAGAGTTTTAAACTTAATCCATTATTGGTTTATTCTCTGGGTGCGTTCTAATATCTGGGTTTAATATGCTACAGATTTGAAATTTTTATCATGTTTTTGTAATTTTAGATTGAACGCTACTTGGAACTAGTCTACTTGTTTTGGGAATTGGAAATTTCCAACTTATATTGAAAAAAAGGGTATATGTTGACTACTATATAGCTAAACCAAGTTTACGGCGATGTTTCTCTTGATCGTTTATAGATAACAATAAACTACTGAAATACTTTTAAAATCCAAACACTCGTCATAAAATCCAATAATCAGCCTTGCTTTGGTTTAAGGTGTGTAGCCAAACCATTAAGTTACCTAACAACTATATATATAATGTTTTATTGAATAAATATCACAAGCTGCCTCTCTAAAGAGAATTGAATAATATCAATGAAAAAGAACCCACTCATATAATATTTACAATCAAATTAAATAAAATAAAAAAAAAAAATCCTATACAAGATACAAAATATTGTAAATATTAGTATAAAGTAAATCAGAAAATAAAAGTATAAAAAATATTAAATGTTATAATAATAAAGAGACAAAAAAATTATATATATATAAAATAAAAATAAACAAATAAATTAAAAAAATAACTACTAATGATACAAATGATTAAGCTCCAGAGGGTTTGAACTGATTTGACAGTGTAATCAGTCTGGGAATAATATGCAATAAAAACTGAAAAATACTTAAATATATTATATATACAATAATATTAAATATTAATTACTTAAAATATACAAATATTTACATTATTTTATAATTTAAAAAATTTTAATACATGCTTATACATAAGTACAAACTCAACTTTAAGGAACCACTTGAGTTGAAAAGGGAAACAATCGGAAGAAGACTACTAAAAAAAAAAAAAAGAAAAAAAAGGTGAATATTAAAAACAAAAACACGTATGGAAGGGTATATCAGCTGGACATCAATCAGTATCGAAAACAGAATTTTCTGATCCAGTGGCAGTTAATAAAAGTAATAAAGATATTTTTAAATTTAGATTTCTTACCTTCGCTGTATTTGTACTTAACTGCTATTATGCCTTGCGTGACTAAAAATCGTGCAGTAGTTGATACAACTTTATCAAAACAAAAACAATATAAATCATCACCCTCAAAAGTCTCAATTGAGAGCTCACTTCCATTATTTCCAACAAGATATTTTGTCTTTGCACGAATGATTTTAGGCATTTTAGGAGTACACAAATAATCAGTTAACGAATGATGTGCTTTGGTGGACAATCCGTAAGTGACTGGGTAATTAAATGATGGTAGCAAGAAAGAAAAGAGAAAAGTGTAGTAATATTCCAAGTATTTGAGCTGAGCCAGTAACAATAAAGTAATCCGATTAAACGATTTCAAGATGAGCAAATGTGATCGAAAGTTCGTGCAAAGGGAAGAATCAGCACCTAAACAAACACGAGCTGATTCATTAGGCTAAAAAAAAAAAGAATAGGAGGAGTTCCCGTAGCTATTTTTCGGTTTCTATTTCTATTTGATTTTTTGTCTACTCAGAAATCTACGAAAAATAAAAAGTCCAATGTTGATATATCGGATATGTAGATATATATGCAATTAAAGTTCAAAATATGTATATATGGCAAAATATGCAAAATAAAAATACTCGACATGTCGACCAATATGCAATTACAATTCGATTATGTAAAAATGTGTATTAATGGCAAAATGTGACAGATAAAAATAACTCAACTTGATTCATCACCCATTACCTTCAGACCTCTAACTTAACAACTACTATTTTTTTAAGATCATTTACCACTTTTTTAAAAACATTTTATTGATATTTACAACTGTTTACATATATACAATAAGTAAATTATTACAATGACCTGTCAATAACATGTGAAGAACCATTCACTAGTAGCACTTCAATAAAAAGAAATAAATTCTATTTAAGAAGGTCTCTCGGCCATCTTCTTCTCAGACACGGTGGATTATTGGGAATAGAAAGGGAAGCAAGATGAGATACTAGTGGATTAGAATGGTGATCGGAGTTTGCCAAGAAAGGATAGGTATCTGGTTTTTGACCACTTTTAAAACGATAAAAGAATTTTTTATTATAAACTGATAGAAATCAGAAACGGCTAATAATAAGTATTCAAAATTCTTTTCTGAGGGGCCAATACAGAGGCTGAAATATATTTAGAGAGGAATGATGTATGTTGAATAATAAAAATGTTTTCCAATCGTTTGTTTTACAGTCTTATTTTAAAAATAGAAACCTCCATTCTCTTCAACCCAATATTTCTCTGATTCCGTAGAAATTCAGTAGAATTCAATTGTCGGGTGCACTTCTGAGGGGCTGATTTTGTTTTCTGAAAAGAAAAACAGCCATAGACCATTCCACAACGCATATGAACCACTTGATTTATATTTCTGATCTTATCTTGTACGTCCGAAGAAAAGAAAAAAGTGTAGTAAATAGCTAACCGATTAGAATTTCTTTACAGTTACTAACGGCTTCGGAACATATTTTTAGAATAATTGAATAGTAACCAAGCAGGAGGTATTTGGGTCAGTTTCTGGAGTTAAAATGTAGGTTAATGATTTCATAGTAAACGCGTTCTCGTAGAGGTTCCTTAACTATGCACCTTGTTCCGGCATTTTTTCTATATTTAATTAAAAAATAATTAAAGAATTAAATTTAAAAAAATGTTTATTATTCCCTAGCTGTTGTGATAAGTGGATTTTTTTCAAATCCCATTTAATTTTATTTATTTAAAATATGGGTCCATCCATTTTTCGCACTTTAAAGCTCTTTAACTGAAAATTATTTGTAATAAGAATTTTAGATAGTATAATGATCTAGTAATGGAGCTCACAAGGTGTTTGTGAAAGATGTGCTGCCAGTTTTAACACTCGCAGCAGTGTCTAACGTACTGACATTATATAGGTATTGTACGATATGAATACGAAACATGGCCCATAAACTAAAGGAATAAAAAGATACTTCAGATATTAAAACGATATTAAATACGGAAAATTCCTGAATAACATGAAAGGACCAGTGGAGGATTAGGACTAACATGGAAATAAAGAAATTAAAATTTAGCAAAGTTAAATTAATTAAAAAAAAAGATTTATCGATTAAAAAGATTTTACTCAAAATAAAAATAGTTTGGTTATTTGGTCAATACGAAATTGAAATTGTAAAAATTCGATTTCAACTAAATTAATTATTAATTTTATAATCAATATGATTACATAATTGAACACAATTATGATAAATTTTGATAGTTATCAAATCGAATTATATTTTAAACATAACCATAAAAACCACATTTTCAAGCGCAACACGCTTATCATTGAATATAGTGTTTATTTTATTCCTCTTATTTTATATCACTTACGCTTTAGCTTTACCCAGTTTGAAAATATTTTTTTGCGTCAAAAGCTTGGATTAGGGAATCAGATGGCTGTACTGATCGCGTGACTTTTAGCCTCTAAAATGATTGATGCTATCGTGTAGTGACAATTGTAATGACTGTGCTAATTGTAATTGAGGATAAGAATGAATTACTTTAGTTGTAATCAAATTTGAACCATTCGGCGGCGGAGAAGCAGCTGTGTGGGTGGCCTGTTGGTGCTATAGTGAAGGAGAAAAGGGAAATATGTGTCACCTCCATTTAATTTTTTTAATTTATTTTAATTTTGACTAGTTTCGAAATCTTCATCAGTTCAAAAAAAAAAAAAAAAAATTTTAAAACATCAGAAATTGATATATATTAAATATTATATAGGTATATATTAAATATAAATTAAATATTAGCTCCATCCGTCGCGGCTTTGTCCTCTCTCACAACTTCTTTGGATTATTTATCGATAAAAATCTTGTATTAAAGAATGCAATTGAGCATTATGTTCTTCAATAATATTCTTACACATAGCAGTAATTTTTAACCAGGTTGAAGTTTGAAGACTGATTTGGTGTTTTAAGATTAAGTGAAAGCAAACTTTGATTTCCCCTTTTTAATTTTGTTGTTTTGTTGGCAATTCACATGGACAGAGACTACTACGAAATTCTACCGGATAATGGACTATATTATCAGTGTTTACAATTAGTCATATTTTTAAATACGATATCAAAAAGCGAAGGATCGACATTTTAATTTGTTTCTGATTTTCATTTGGCAGAAATAATAGTATTGATTTCATCTGATTGGATTTTAATTTATAACTTTGAAAGTATATGACAGTGTGGCAAACCTCGTTTTCTCAACTCCATTTAAATTTTTACTTTTGTAAATTTTATTATTGCTTAACCTTCCTAGAAAAACGAAGATGATGCAGCTAAAATTTGTTTGAGATGGTTTCTGTAGTTTTACTTTTTCAAACTCTATTTAAGGAATGGTGCTAACCACAAGTAGGCCGATTTTCAAACTTATCTGGAATCCATGTGTAACACCACATATTTAAATCTTTTTTAATAATTTAATTGAAAATAAGTAAACTAGATTATCAATTTCAACCTGTATGACACTGTACCTTTGTAACCTCTCATGTGGAATGGCGCATCGGTTAATTGTCAAACCAATTGGTTTTTCTTATTTTTGTTTTTTTAAAATAACAAATTAATAAAAATCAGCAGAGTTCATAATTGCTAAACCTTCCTTGGACTATAGAGAGACTATAGTTAAAATTTGGCATATATTGGTTCAGTAGTTTTCGCGGTTAGTGATCACAAACGAAAAATGCCTTGTACTTCTATATAATAGTATTGATTAATATATGATATATGATATGATATGATATATATATATATATATATATATATATATATATATATATATATATATATTTTTTTTTTTTTTTTTTTTTTTAATTGGAAGGCAAGAAATTAAAAATGTTGATACTCGCCAAAGGAAGCAGAATGAAAAGAGCTTCTGAAATATATCGAAAAATATTCTTCGAAAAGAAAAAAAAAAACTATAACATCTTCTTTTCAGACGCCTCGGTGGATTATCGGGAATAGAATGGGAAGCAAGTTGAGAGACTAGTGGATTAGAATGGTTATGGAGTTTGCTAAGAAAGGATAGGTATCTGGTTTTTGAACACTTTTAAAACGATAAAAGAATTGTTCATTATAAATTGATAGAAAACAGAAACGGTTAATAATAAGGATTCATAGGTGTCCTGGTTTGTGCTAAATCGGTAACATATGGACCATTAAGGTCTTTATTTCTGACAATTTAAGGAGTATTAAGGATTTTGGATTTCAAGGATTGGATACGAGATGAATTAGATGGTTCGGTGGAGCCCCGGCTCACATTTTTAAAATATTGATATGAGTGTGTAGCAAAGTGCTGATGTTTCGATTTTTTTTTTCGTATTTTTATTAGAACTGATGATTAATGTTTAACATTCGAAACTAGTTCTCAAATAAAATAATTCCAATAGAAGTGGTAATTAATCCATCATTCCTAATTTTATTGATCCTTCAATAACATCATGCGCACCTCAAATGATTAAAGACAATCATTTGATAATTATTTAAATGGCATCACGAGTCTGTGACAAGTTTCATAATCAATATTTAATTATTAATATATATGGCAATAAAATAAGTCGTCACCAATTTATTTTCCCTTCATTACAAAGTTATGATGGTTCCTTTCAAAAACGAATGCTTTATTTTCAAAATTGGATGACAGGAAATATCTTAACATTATAAAAAAAGACGTGTTAACTGTCGGCTGTTGGCCGAAAACGAACCTTAGGACACCCGTTTCCTGTTGTATCCTCGTCCAAGTTATTTCGGCGTAAAATGTGCCGCCTCTGAGGCTGTCTTTGACGCGTCGAAAATTAAAATTATGAGTGAAGGCAATGACTGGACGGGGACCTCGGCGAAGAAAGAAAAAAGAAAAGAAAAAAGAAGAATGGAAAGGTAGACCGCCCCCCTCCACGCTATCTCACTGCCTCTTATAATAATTCCACTCGCTGCTCCAGCCGCTTCGTTAGGCTCTCCGCGACTCCTGCGTTCATCTCGTTACTCGGACAGGTGTCCAGCGCACCTGCGATCACCCCCGCATATTAAGCGCACGATCCGCAGCCAGTTTTAGAATGTAAATTACGACAAATTCGAACCACGAAATGTTTTGTTCTGCTAAAAAGAAAAATTAGGATATCGCATAAACATCTTGTTCTTTGATACTCACACGCCACATCTCAACCTGCAGAAAAGATCCAATTTGATTAATATCTACGTAAGTAATGCTCTAATGTAATTATCACATTGAAGCTGAAGGGTAATTATTTTTATTTGATTTTTTATTTTCTTACATACATCTACTAAAACCTCCATGGACTTCACATATATTTCTCTGTTAAGGGAGATATATGCGAACTATAAAACATAAAACTATCACAATTTTTTTAGAACAAAGCAATAAGACTGCTAACTCTTAACTACTCATACCATTAATAATGGAAAATAAGTAATGTGTGTCTTAATGAATTCATTTATTCATGTCCTGTAAAAATATACAGATAACAATGAGACAAAAACAAATCATTGAAAAACATGTTATGATACGATATATACTGACAGCTTAGGGAACCCTGAACCAACCAAATCACCCAACTTATCAACGGACAAACCAGATCCAGAACGATCCCAGTGCTACTCTCTCAGCTTCTCTACTGGCGTTAAAACCCAGTAGAGACTGAGTACAAGCAATATGTAAAATTAAATTAAATATGTTTAAAAAGACTCGATGGCCGAGTGAGATGGGGTGATGGTATCGTCGCAGGTCGTGGGTTTGAATCCCACCTGGGCTGGTTAAAATTTATTTATTAGGTTGGTAATCTGTAAAATGGCTTCCGTTATCCCTGCCCTTCATTCCCTAGTTGGAGTACAGGATGTTAAGCCATTATATAACAAAAAATGCATATGTTAAAAAAATATTTGATCGCGAAAATGTTCAACATTCTCTGAATTCTTCTTAAAATAGATTTAATAGATAATAATAATACGCCCAAAAGGATACTTATTTTCAGATCTGCCAGAATCTGACGATTTTTGACGGCCGAAGGATCCTTGGATACTCTCCTACCCCACCAATATTCCTCCATAAGGATTCTATTATTTTTATTTATTTATTTATTTTTTTTTTAAATATTTTTGGATTTAACGATTGTATTAGTTTTCGTCCTTAAGGACACAGGATAATATTAGATATTATTAGTTTTCGTCCTTAAGGATGCTATTCTAGGATTGTGGAAGGACATCTTTGGACCACATATATATTAGATTTCGTTTTATATATAAACGAATTGAATATATAGAGTAAGGACGAAAAATAATTATAGGGGAAGGAAACCCTAGCTAGCAGATCTGAAAAACAGTATTCCTAAGGACGAAAACGACGAAATATCTTTCGGATAACTTAAAAACCGTTAAATCCAAGAATATTTAAAATTAATAAAATCTAAGAAAAAAAAAAATGAATCATAAGTTTAACGTAAGCCAAACAGGAGTATGTGAAGTTGATTTAATAACACCCATAAATTCTGATTTTGGTGCTGAACAATCGTTAGCCCAAAAGTTTTTGTATTATATATATATATATATATATATATATATATATATATATATATATATATATATATATATATATATATATATATATATATATCTTCTTCTTCTTCTTCTTCTTGTGTGCAATAAATGATATGATGGCAAATTACGACATTTCAATTTTTTGTTAAATACTACTTGCTTTTATTTAATTGATGTTTTTAATAATCTTAATATTTTTTATGGGCCCTGGGATGTAAACACCTAAAGAAAACCTTTTAGCCTGAAAAATTAATAAAATCTACTGCATCTATCATCGATGTGACATTGACAACACCACCTCCAAGAAATCCATCTAAGATAATTTATTACACACGTGAAAATTAATTATAAAAGCCATAATTAAAAAAAATTCCAATCAATAATAATTATTGAAGGCAAAGTCACCAAGTCGAGGTTTCCAGCCGATAAGGGAAGCAATTGGTCTATTTACATCCCCGTTTGGTCTAGCTCATTAACATATCAGAAATGCGCCTTCTTACCTTACTCGTAAAGGAGACTAATCGGATTAGCGGGGTGTAATTAACTGTAATAATTGTGAATTATTACGAGGATTAAAAGTTAATTATCCTATGATGTATTAATATTAATTATTGACGCATCTGTTGAATTACATTGTTGTATAGGCATGCCTATAAATTTTTTTTTTTTTTTTTTTAGATAGAGATGAAATAAATATTCGAATGAAAATTAAATTTTATTTTATTTTTTTAAAATAAGAACTGAAATAAAATTGGATTAGAGAAATTTACAATAATGTTCCTTTTGATAATTAAATTGGGGTATTTTTTTAAAATAGGCACAATTTGCCAAAATCATTAAATTATTATTTTTTAAAAATATCATCTAGTAATAATACAAATGTTTGCAAAGCTTTAATTTCATTATTGGAATCCTTATATTTGCAGTATAAAAGTAAAAATAGTTAAAATTACTTCTTTTTTTTTTACGTTGATATGACTTTTGGCTAAGGTTAAGTCAAAAGTTATTTTCACCCTCAAAAATATAACATTTTTACAATATAAGTATGTATAATTAGTATGTAAAATAAAATAATAATAAATGATATCTTAAGGATGAAATTGAAAATAAATCTTTAAATTTGAAAAAAGTCTTTTAATTTGACTAATTCAATTTAGCGCAAGGGAATTGCAAAACTGTCATTGTAATATGATAATAAGAGCTCTTGTAATAATAATTGTGAAAGAGAAAAGGAAATTCCTTTGCATAAAATTAAGATATTGAAAATTTTGTATTTAGTGAAAGGTCCAAAACAAAGATATTAAGGCATAAAGGAAACAATTTAGTAGGATTACTTCTAGAATTCACAACATTAAAGACGTTTTTAATCACTCCTAATATCTTCAATCTATTGAATATTAAAATTTGTAAAGATTCTTCTATATTAAGTAACAAATTTAAACACATTATGCAAAAAAACATCACATATTCATCCATTAATTATAATCCTGAAAATATGATTCATACTTAAAATATGTTAAATGCTTATTGCTTTATCTGTAGATATTGTGCAAAATATGTGTACCTACATTATTTTATTATTTTTATACTATAGGTACATATTATGTAAATGTTATTACTTTTATTTCTTATTTTATGTATTTATTCAATTGTTCAATATGCAGTTCTACAAATTTTGTTTATCATTATGATAATTCTATCAAAGAATGTTTTATATTAAATATATAATATAAGTACATTATTAAAAGTAGTGTATTTCATTAAATTAAAATTTATTATTAATAACTAACATGCGGTTTTTACCCCAATTAAAACTTTTGCTACCTTTGTTTTTTTAATTGGAGTGATTATTTTAAAGTTGTCTGTTGTTTAAATGAAAACTATAGCTCCTAAATGGAGTGAAGATTACATTTAAAATTTGTGAGTTATATATAAGGAGCATAGGTGCCTGTGGGATCAAAGAAATGAATTGAATAATGACGGAAATCATTTAACTGTATGTTTAAATGGATCCACCATTCATAATTTCTTTATCGATTGAGATGACGCTCCGTGATTATCTCTTTTCAAAAGCCATTTCCCTGTCCACACCCTATTGTTTTTTTTTTTTTTTTTTTCTACCCGACAAAGATCCTCAAGCATTACTTTAAACTCATCACGAGACACAACAAACGATGAGAACTTTACCATTTTTTGTCACCAGTTGCCGTGGCAATAGTTTCGCCGTGTGTACAAGTTCTGGTTAAACTGAACTGGTCTCAGATATTCAATTGTATCTCCCATTGGCATCGTGTAAACTTAGCTATCTACAATTTCTGAATTCCACAAACGGGCAAAATATAATTCCTTAGGCTTACATTCAATCGGAGAAGAAATGGGGCCAACATATTAAGATGAATGGGATTTAATTAAATACGATACTGAAACTAATATACTCAATATTCAGAAAACGATCAAATTTTAGAATAATAAAATGAATTATATTAAACAAAATGAACTGATACCACCCATAGGTATTGTTTAAGAAATATTTAGATTAATTCATACAAGAGGGGAATGTAGAAGACTTCACTGAATAGAAACTATCAGTATTTTTAAAGAAATCTGGTTTTTGAACAGCAATATTCCAGAAATATTGTTTATATACTCTCTGTATGGGCTATAACACCAAAAAATGTTTAAGAGAGGGTAAGAGTGCTACTGATTAGACGAAGCTCATGTGTGAGATATTTTTTTTAATCCGATGAAGAAAGGAGTAGAATGACTCAACGTAGAAATAGAAGAAAGTTGTTTCTCTATGAGGGAATAAGAACTTGTTCGAATATATAATACACAGTTGGAGTTTGGAGGATTCTGTCGAAAGACCAGACGAGTTTATATACTAGACCATGCATCAGAGACCCCCAACTGAGTTTATTAAGGTTTTAACACTTCCTGGATCAAAAGTGTTTTCTGATAAATAAAACAAGGGGCTGAAAAAGATCCCTGGAATACGGTACAGACACTATGCTGTATCATAGTGAATGTTTTGTTGATTCTATAACCGGAGCTCAAAGGATTCAGATGTCCTATTTGGTTAAGATAATTAATTTGATTACCAATAAATCATCAAATAATTTTAGATTCACTAAAAGGCGTTAATTTCAGAGTTTGTTTCACAAGAAGCTGCTTGTCGTTTTGGACCACTCCAACTTTTACTAGAAAAACTTTCAAAGCTTCCAATTAATTATCAGCTTTGGGGATCCACAAGACCTTCCAATTCTTCTCGTAGTAAATCCTTTTAGTCAAAATTCCTTAGTAAAATCTAATGCTATATATCATGTTACAAATAAACTATCTATAATTATCTAAATGTCTCAAAAGTTGCAGAATTGACCCAAATCGGATAGCTATTCTTTAATGATAAGCTCCATACACACTCGAATCTATTTATCTCCCAACTCTTTCGTCCAATTTCGAAACTCTTTTAGCCCAGTTTTCTTTAGGAACCAAAACAATTTTTTTTTTCTATTATGATAAAATCGATAATTATTTAGGCTAATGCGTTTTTGAAAAGTTATTAAATCAACTATCGATCACTGAGTTTGCTCAACCAAAACTCACTCAATGCCTTACTTTGTATATTTATTTCAGTATTTATTTTAGTTTATGCTTATTTTATTATACAAGCAGTAAACTGGTTAACTATAGATTACCTGTGCACCAGTCCCTTTTACTAATTGTAAGGGCAATAACATCTAATTGCAAACCAGATGTAATAGAATGTTAAAAAACTATATGGCACAACTAGATTTGACTATTGACGATTTTATTTTTATTAAAAATATTTTTTTATTTTTTATTTTTTTAATACCTATGGATGAACGACTATAAACTACATTTATTTTTATTAAACAATACTTTTACGATTAGATATATCGCGCATTACCTCACCGACTATTAGTTCATACTCTTAATACCGTACGATACCTATTGCCATGTGGGTTGGAGTGCCCGTTTCCTGTTACGTAATGTGATAGGGACAAACTGTCAAGGGTGCTGTCAAATAGATATTATTATCCAAGGATCTGTGCCTAACACAAGAACTATATACACGTTCTCATTTATTTTATATAATTTAATTCATATCTTTTAAACATTTCTCATCCGATACGACACACTGATTGACCCAGTTGATATTAGGGTCAAATAAATGTTAGATATCTGATTATATTATTATTACTCATTTTTTGGGATGTGTCGATTCTCGCATTTGAATCGATTCATTCTGGCAACGATACCGTTCATGATGGCGATGGTTTTGTGATACCATCATATCAAACATCAGTTACTCGCTGTATTATAAAAAAAAAAAAAAAATGTTACAAAAGATATTTTTTTATCTTTAAAGCACTTTTTCATGTATTTGATCAATACTTCTTGGTTAATCTGTAATACCGTAGTATTAAGACAAAATCCAGGGAAATATCAGCGTATACTTCCATCTACAGTATTCAGTAAATAGTTTAGCCAATGGGTGCTGAAATGAGGGATTGTATACATGTATATATACGATGCATGAAATATGTGATTCTTTTTTACCTCAGGCTTCGTTAGGATTAGTTAGATGATAAACATGCTAAAAGTTCCCGCCACTGGGGGAGCTAACGGTGGTGGAGAGGCGAGAAGGTCACATTTTTGGGTTCTTCGATTATATCTCGAAAACGGTGGACTCTAGAAAAATATGTTACGAATAAAAGTTAAAGCTAATTAAATTTACTGTAAAATTGATTATTTACATATTTGTTGAATTCAAACTGTTTTCAAGGTATAATATATTGAAATTCGATGATTTTCGCAAAAAGATAATTTTTACCTCACTTTTTGTTAAACATTTGCTTTAAGTGCCAAAAAAATTGGCAAAATGTCAGAATCAAAGTTGTAGAGCATTAAATTTACTTTAATTTCACATAGACATTTTCGGCACTAGAAGCAAATGTTTGACAAAAAGTGAGGTAAAAAATATTTTTTTACGAAAATGATCGGTTTTCAATAACGTATATCTCGAAAACCGTTGAAAGTTCGACAAATATCTGCAGAGTTAATTTTATAGGAAAATTAATTAACTTTAATTTTTATTTGAAACTCGGTATTGAGAACCGAGAATAGATTTTTCCGCATGTCATTACTTATTTTCAAAAATTTTCTTTCTTTTATGCGTTTAAGTATTACCCAGGCCAAATTTTGTATAGGATATTTACTATAATATGATTTATTTTCAGTCTTGTAACTGTTATTCTTTTCTATAAATTCCTACAACTAGAGCTAGTCCGAAATAACAAGACTAGAATAGATTTATTTATTTTTGGAGACTTAACATCCAAGGTCTTCAGTGTCTTTTTCCTTAATTATTATAATTTTTTTTTTTTAATAAATTATATTGTTTGAGGAAGACAATAATTTTATTAGCATTGAATTTGATATCTCCAAGCCTTGTCGGAATATTTCTTTCAAGCAATTTCTGCTGGAAGTAGGTTCCATACAATGGGTATTTCTCAAGAATGTGTCTGATTGTAGGATTATTGCAAGATACACACTTCGGTGTAGCTTCTCTCATTATAAAGTAGCCATTCGTAAGGTGAGTATGTCCAATCCTTAATCTTGCTATCACCACTTCTTCTCTTCTATATTTTCGATGGGATGTAGTTCATAGTTTTAAATCGTTTTTAATGGTTTTAAAGGAATAGAGATACTTTTGACATGCAGTGAGGAAATCGCTGCTTCTTTGGCTGCCTCATCAGTGGCTTCGTTGCCACTTATCTTTACGTGGGACGGTATCCTGATAAGCACCAAGCTTTTTTTCAAGTCATTTAATATTGACGCATATGCTTGTACTTTTCTTATGATCAGATCATGAATTACAATATTAATATTAATATTAATTTAATATTAATTTAGATAGAAATTAGGAAGGAGATTGGTTGTGAAAGGTTCAGAAGTAGTACAATATCACTCAAAAAAGTAAATTATGGAGGATTTGAGAACTGAAAAAATACAATAGAATATTCAAAAAAGAATTCTGGGGGATTCCATTGCATTCTATACTATCATTCATTATAAACCTGGAAGTCAATTTCCTAATTCCATGAAAATATTTTTTTTTTTTTCACCTTTTCCCTTTCATGAAAGATAAGACACCTGGGCTGTGGTGTTGGAAGACGTCAAGGCTGACCAACGGCTTCTGGGAGTGACGGAATGATGAAGAGCAGCATTAGATAGCTCCGAGTTAGCAGAGAGTTGAAACACACCATGTCCTTCAGGGACCATAGCGCAAGCAGAATAAGTTATATTTTCTTTCCTTTTTTTATTCTTAAATATTATTATTAATTATCTAGTTAACTAGATTAGTAGGTCTTGTGTAAATTCCTGTATAAATCATCAACTAAGCACAATCAGACCAGTCCCTGACAATATTAAAGAAGGTATTTTTATTTTTCTGGATCACTATCTCACAATTATATTATTTTATATTAATATAATCACTATATTTCATATAAATAAATATATTCATATTATAAATTATTAAGATGACATAACAAAAGCTAATTCACGAAAAACTTTAAACAATGCCAGTTCATTCGAATTAACATGGAATTTTCCACTTAAAAAAATTCAAAACTAATCTTTTAAAAGTGGCATATATGAGCATATCCATTCCATTGAGCGACATACGCATCATCAAAATTTTACTTAGAAAAGACCCAGTACCTATAAAACACTACGAACATTGTCATAGGAAGTTCAATATAAAAACTCTTGGAAGCGCTTACAATAACAATAGGATATTTCTGTATATACTACACATCATATTGTCAGAGTTCACTTAACTATTTAAATAAGAGAACTATTTAATACATTATACTTATAACACAGATAACGAAGCCGATAAAAATTTAAAAGTTCTTCATTCCGGTGTATTTATTCATTAGATTGTTCTTTAACTCATATTGAATGTCTCAAAGAGGTTTAAATGTCTTTATTTTGAGTGGTTGTTTTTTTGTTTTTTTTTTTCACAAATAACTCAAAATCTTTCATTTATTTGTGATTAGGGTGAGTAATGAGATAGCTTGCTGGTTACGAAATATTAGTAGCAAATTCATATGATAAACCTGAAAAATGAAAAGTGAAAAACGTCTGCTGATGTTGAAAATTCGTATTCTTATTTCACCCTTTATTTGCAGAACTATTGACAATGCATGGAGTTTGTTTGTTTTAGTTTTATGGCGTACAACTACACCGGTTATCAACTCCAATTTTTCCTTTTTATTTTATTTTTTTTTTGTACAAAAATATTCCGTTCTTTGATTTGATCTAATTTAATTTAAATGTTTTATATAAACTTCTGTTCTATTACACACTTAAAATTTGTGTTAAATTTCTGTAAATAAATCGTTTAATTTTAGGAATTTGAACACTAATTTTGTTGTTTAACTGTCATCCCCCAAGACTGTTGGATGATCAGTATTCAGTCCCAAGCTATAGAGGCGTGACGAGAAAAAAGGCCATTCTTGAAATATGTGGGTTACTGTCAGAATATTATTGCAGCACAATGAATGGAGTAGTCAAATATATTCTATATTTTTTATTTTATAATACAATGTTGTACCGTTCAATTTAAATATAGAGAACGTTTTGATAAATGTGATAGTGTCTGAGATATTTAATAATAATAATACAAACAGATATTTAAACTGCTCTCTGTTGTGTGGTCTACCAATATGTTGATTTGAACACTTCGAGTTTAAATATAACAAAATCTAAAACTACTTTTATTTGTTTTAATTATTCTTCTTACCCTTCTATTTCTCTGTGAACGTAATCAAAATATAAACAGTGCACAAGAAAAAATGTTAATGAACCATCAAGCATTGGAAACCATGTTCTGCACGCTATGACATGTACGTTCTTACTGTTAAACCTTACAAACAAAACAAATACAATACGTTTCAAAACTTGTATCATGAATCATCACTAAGTTACTTGAATAGGCAATGGCCGAAGGATCTTTTGGCTTTCTCACACTGGAAAACAAAGTTTATACAAAAACATTTTGTTTGAAAAAAACGAAAAAAAAAAATAAGCATGCTTTAACTGAAGTTGTAAATGTCAAATTTCAAATAAAAATGAACAAAAAGAAAACAAAAGTATAGAAATTATTTTTGTTTTAAATTAAAAAAAAAATTATTTTTTTTTTTAACGTGACCCCTTTTATGCATGAGGTGTATACTTGCGTGTTTTCAAAAGTGAATACATTCTATGCTATTTGGTTTTCTAATTGTAAAACATTTAAGGAACATGACATTTTTCTGCACTTCTGCTAATTCATAAAAGTTAATTAATAAGTTAGTTAATACCGTTCCCCTGTAATTGTCAACTAGATTCCTACTTAAATTAATTACCACACTGGCAAGGGCCAGATAGGACCGCTATCACGCCAATGCGTGAGTCCCAAGCTACACGCCCGCTTTGACGAAGAATGACCAATTTAGAAATAAATAACTTTATTCTTTCAGAATAAGGTAATATAAACATTAACCTTATAGTTTAATTTTTTGGTATCTAATAATGTCAATAATTTTTAATATCTAGAATTAGTGACAGGATAATTACGTAAGAAGAAATTAATAAAAATATAAAATCAATTTTATTTATCTACTGTTTAATTCGATTAGTTTCTGCTTAGAGCCCAGAAAATTCAAATAATTTATTAATGTCTTTTGCAGCTATCTATGGCGAAACGTGACCACTGAATTTTAGGGAAGAAAAACAAATTATTTTAAGATCATTTGAGAATTAAGTGAAATGATTTTTCACTGGCACAAAACCTACCAATCTTAAATCGATTAATAGATAAAATTAATTGAAATAAACATTTAAAATAACGAATATTAAAGTGAATAAAGTCAAAAATTGTTATAAAAATATAAAAAAAAATAAAATAAAAAGAATATTTTATTATAGACCTATTTACACGACAGTAATTAGTCCTATTTGGACATACAGATTTCAAATATAATCTAAACTATTAACCTTCCAATTTTTCTCGTATCCAATCCTTACTATTTAAAAACTTTCGTGAAATGCTCAATGCTCTTTATTATGTTACAAACAAACTTATCCATAAAGATCTTAATGTTTCATATGCTGCTGAATTGGATCAAACTAGATACTCTCTCACAGAAGCAAGTATCAGTAAAACAGAGTTCCAGCGAAGCTCTAATTATAAAATTTAAGAAACACATATTTTTGGATTAAATTAACATATCAGTTAGAAATGGGATGTCTCATTTCTCCAAAATAAAATTTTACAAAAAAATAAATAAATAAAAAATCGTAGTTATGTTTGTTCCATATTAGTGAATTCTCATAGATATTTGCAAAAATAAATCAAAAGGGTTTTGTGGATGAAGGGGTTATGTCACATTAAAAAAAAAAATACATTCTAGTTCATTGGATGAAAGATTTATGTGCAGAAGTCTTAAGTAATAAAATCTAAATATTTCAAATAGCTTGAAAGAGAGGTATAAAGAATATGAAGGGGCTAGGTAACATTTTCACGTTTGCGGAAAATGTAAAAAAAAAATAAGTTAAATAAAAACTTTAAATTCTAGGCCCCAAATTTCATTACAACAAATTAATCTACACCAGAAATGAAACCCAAATAAACTAACCGGAAATATTTTTGACTACTTCCGCAACAAAAAGACCAAGCCAAATTGAAAAAGGAAACAGAGAAGGACTTAAACAAACTCACAGAAAATATGCTCACAGATAAAAGTGCAAAAAAAGAAAATGACCAAAGACAAAAAAGGTTCCAATTCAAAATCGAAACGAAAAGAACAATCTAAGTCTCTGAAGAGGAGAGGGAAGTAAGATCAGAAAGAATGAAGGAATACTGGGCTAAAAGAGAGGCACAAAGCATTCAGAAGTGATTGGTCCAACGTACCCCAAGGTTGAGTAAAACTAAAAAAAAAAAAAAAAAAAAAAAAAAAAACCTTAAACATAGATTACCTAAAATTGAATTTTTTAATACAACTCCTTCGTGTACCAAACCCTTCAATTTAAATAATTAATAAATTGAGATAGTTCAACTTCCGCAACTAAGGATTTTAATTGAAATCAACAACTATCCATACAGTCCATAATCAGTTATATGTCAAAGTGACAATGCCTCGGTAATCGTTTCTTAAGAGGAATCCTACAGTGATGTATGCCAGGAGATATGAGTTATTAAAGACGAATTAAACGCTGGTCAGAATAGAACAGCTGTGTAGGGCTCCCGTGAAGGAGATATGTAGTACCATCCATTTCCAGGAGAGGGATCCACCTAATGAAGTTTATATTTCAGACGAAATGCTCCCTCCCGCGGGGCCATATTTCTTGTCATGTCCTCCTCCTGCCCGGTCCGGCTAATGACTGATACTCCCCCATTTGTCGGGGGGATAGTTTAGAGAACGCGAATCGGTTAATTGTGTCCACGGCTACAAATGGTACGCCATCCATCCCAGGTCGCAGCGATTTGTCATCTCGTAGCCAAGGTACATTCGTGCATTCCTTGAGGCTGGAGGTATGTGTTCTGTTGAGGTGCGCGTAGCAATCCAAAGAGGGGATATTCTTTATTGAAGTTGGAAACTTCTCTATTGTGCTTTCATATTAACCATTATTTTAGAAAATAATTATAATAGAAATATCTGGATTTTATTTATCGACCAAGCTACCCAGTATTTACAGTATTCAATTTGAAAAAAAAAAAAAAAAAAAAAAAAAAAAAAAAATCATTTTAGGAAAGTAACACCACTGTAAATGACGAGTATTATGCAGCCCTACTTACTGCTTGTGAGACGCCACGCAAAATTTGAGTAGAGATTTTCTACCGAATTCAAAAAGAAGGAGGTTCTCAATTCGTCTGAATTTTTTATTTATATATTTATTTTTTTAATGTTTGTTACGCGATTACTCCATCAATTATGAATCGATTTTGAGGATTCTTCTTTTAATCATTAGATAATATTACAGAGGTAGACCCATTAAAATTTTATTGAAACCTACTCAGCGCTTTTTAAGAAAATTTAAAATCTATTGATAATTAATCACTGTTATACTACCTTCCAAAAAAACATATTTATCCATGATAACTAAGTCTAAATTATTAATTTACATATCGCTCATGGCCTCTAATAGTGGCACAACTCAAAAAATCATTTTTTGAGAAAAGTGGGTTAAAAGTTTTCATTGCTAAGGAAAATGCTTTAGTTAAAATAGAGAAGGTATAACTTGAAGGAAATTTTGTTTAAGCAAACTGAAGCATTTCCAAAGCATTTTCCTTAGCAATGAAATGATTTTTTGAGTTGTGCCACTATTGCAGCGCATGAGCGATAGATATTTAGTTAACTCTCGATATGTCTAATTTCGATAAATAGGGGTCAAAAGAGAAAAATATACGAAATTATTTCAACTCCAATTTTGTGTTTATTTTTTCCATTTACATAGAGATAAGTCGTATGACAACATCGATAAGTCGTTGTTCAAGAAGTCGAACTGTAGGTATTGACTGAATAAACAAAAATACGCTCACTTTCCAATAAAAAGTAAATTTAAAAAAATAAAAATAAAATAACCAACTTCAAGACTTAAACCTGCATGTACCAACTTGACTAAAAAGTAAAAAATAATATTTTAATTACTTCTAAGCAAAGAGTATTAAATGACAATCAACGAAATTATAGGTAATTACATACCTATTCAAAATTTATGAACAGTTATTTTTGGAGTCGGTGCCAACCAAAACAAACAGGAATTCGAAATAAAAATGGAAATTGTAAAGATCCCTCATTATTTCATCACCGCCACACCGGTGTCTCTTGCCATTTGAAAGTTTATTTAAAAGACAGGATTAAACTACCTTTCTTGGCTGGCACTGACTTCAAAAATAACTGGTCATAAATTTTGAATAGGTATATATGAATCAATAATCTCATTGATTGTCATTAAATGCTCTTTATTTCGAAGTAATTAAAATATTATTTTTTACTTTTTAGTTTAAGTTTGTATGTATAGGTTTAGTCTTGAAGTCGATTTTTTTTAATTTAATTATTTTTATTTAAGTGGCAATGCTTCTATTGCTATGAACAAAGAGGTCCAAGCCGTCATGAAAGAACATTTTTCAAGCAATGAAGACATTTATTTTTTCATGGAATATATTGCGGATGTATATTAGAAAAACAATAACACCAGTTATTTCTTTCACCTTTAGTTCTTTCCCAGGCCGAAAACCTATGGACTTTACGACGTATATAAATAGGGAAAGAGGATCGGCTTAGCTTGAAAAAAAAACAGTGACTCATTAGAGAGAGAGGAGCTTGATACAATTGATTCGAGTTATTTGAAGATAAGACTCATATCTCTTATTCCCCACATTTGTGATTTATAAAATTTCATCACTTGGCTTCTTTACTAAAGCTGGAAATTTCGCGGTTACGGGATATATTATTTCTGCAAGCTGAAAAAAATAAAACTCTATAGCATAAATTCAATATTTCTATAATTTTTAAGACCGACAAATTTTGAAGTCTGTGAAAATAGTTAGCAAAAATCGCGAAAATGTCTTTACTATTTCCTTTTGTCAATACGATTCTGGTCTCAATTAGTTTGTAGTACATTTTTTTAAATTCTTTTTTTGTTAAACGAAATAATCCGGAATAAATTAATTGATCTAAAGCATTAATCAACAATCCCAAATGAAGATATCAGATAGAATCTAAGAGCCATCTTAATGGTGCATCTTATCGCTCACCGTATTAGTAGGCCACCCTAACGACTGGCGAGGGGTCCTGATAGCATCTGACAACGTGCGCTCTAATAGTTGGGGTACGACATACATACGTCCTTCCAGTGTCAATTTAGTCTCAAGCTCTTATTTAATTAGGGATGTAAACTTTTATGACTAGTAATAATAATTAGTGCAAATAAATATTCAAATAAACGTATATAGTTAATAGCCTCATTTTTCTATCAATCACGCATAGATAAGTATCTAATTAAAAATTAGTAAAAAGAAAACACAAATCTACATCGTGTAACAGATTTCATATTAATCTCACTTGAGAAAAGACTATATGCTACAGGGGCATTTCTAGATGTAGCTCAAGCATTTGACAGAGTCTTCTTCCTCTAAATCTTCTTCCTTTTACCTATTATCTCAATCTCTGATAGATTTTTCTCTGCCCGACAAGGCTCAGAGATCTCTTCGGATATTCATTCCGTAAAAGTCGGTGTAACACATGGGGCAATACTAGTTCCACTTTTATATATTCTTTACACTCACAAATTATTCACAGCACATCACCTTGACACTCAGATATGACTCTTGTTCACCTGTGTTTATCGAAAATCAACCAATAACACAAACAAACGAAATTCATTACTTAGGAATTACATTTGATGGAAGAACGACCTGGGGCCCACATTTAAAACAAAAACGTCTCAGCCTAAACTATCCAATACTTCATAAACGGTCGACATTAAAACTCCGAAAAAGACCGAATACATACACATACTAACTTAAGCCCATACACCACACAAATATAAGGGACTGCAAAAAATACAAATATTCCAATCAAAAATACTCAGAATATAATAAAATTCACCTATTGTTACTCCAATAACAGGTGTGAATAAAAATTTAAAAGAGAAAAAACAAAATTGTAAAATCTGAAAAACCTTGACAACAAACTGTTCTTTAACAGAGAATTGAGAACTTGTTTTGATGAAATCAGATTGAATAATGTAAATTTTATTTGTTTTTCTGTAAGAAAGAAATTACTTTTTCACGAAATACTCTGTTCATTACTCAGCCGTAACCATTGTTTCTTGCTCCTTGTTTATTTTTTCTTGTGAGAATTCTAACGATATTGGGTCATTGTACAATATTCTTCCTACTTAATTGTGTCGTGGGTTTATATTTTATTTTGGGAGATCCGTAAGCTGTCCCAAATAAACATATTTATATTTCAATGACATCAATTGCTGAACCTTAACCTATTTGATATTATACTATACTACATTATATTACAAAAAAAAAAAAATCTTATATATATATAGATATCTAAGCAACCGAAGCAAAATCAGAATTGATAAAAAAACAAAAATAAGAAGATAGTGCTTAAGATAAAATTACCATAATATAGGTCTAAGATTTGCACAATCCGGAATTATATTTATATTATATATATTGCCTTAAATATAGTTCAGGTAACTACCTTAAAATTACTGTAATATCCATAAACCTAAAAATTACAATCGGCCAAGACCACTATCCTACCAATAGTTCGCAACCAATTGAGTTCCACTAGTTAATGCATGACAGAATATGGTGGCAGAAGTGGCTAGTTTTTTTTTTTCTTCCTCCTCTGAATTGCTCTAAAATAAGATTTTTATATTAAGGCTAAACATCCCGATTTTTAGTAAGATTTTTTTTCAAGAGATGGCAGCACTTTTGGGGCAAATTTATTTTCGCTCTCATTTGTGAACAGATTCATCAATATTAGATCTGTAAACGGATTTGGTAATAAAAACCCCATTAAATTCACGCTACGTTTTCCGATTTTTTTTTTGTCAATTATTTTAGAATTTAAAAAAATTATCTGGCGAACTATTGATTTTTTTTTAAAAAGCTGGTTATAGTCAGTTAGTCATAAGTCAATTGAACACATTTATGTAAACAGATTCATTTTCGGTTACATAGGTTGATCGTAATATGAAAAATACGATTCAACAATAGCGGGTGATTAGATTAGTAAGCTACCTGCTGTGGGGAAGGGCTGTGAGGGCCCAGCTCCCAGTCAGCTACCGATCTAACGTCTCCCCAATAGTGAAAAAACCGACAGAATAGAGGCCAACAAAATTTAATGTACATTTAAGAATATAAATAATATTTTAAAAAATGAACCTGTGTGCAAATTTCAAAATAACTATATATGTTCTTCTGTAGTTTATAAAAAAAAAAAAAAAAACTAAAAAAAAACTCTTTTTAAAGCATAGTTTAGATTATCTATGAAATTTATAAACATTTTTAAACCCAGGAGATATTAAAAATAATAAACCAACAAAAAATGATATTTGGAACAAATAATGAGTTAACATATGAATACTTTATGTAATTCAAAATACCCTAAACAAATATTTTGGTATTGTTCAAGAGGAATTTATTTCACTGATTAATATATTCGAATAACGGAAGTCAAAGTGTAAAGTAATCATTAGGACCAAAACATGTGTTTAGTTTTCCACATTTAGTTGAAATTTTCAGCTACTGAACCAACTGCATATAATTCCTTACTGATTTCCAATACCACAGATGCCCTGGATTCTTGTATTCTCTGGAACCTGCTGAATTAGGGTTCGGTAGGAATTGAGAAAAACTTAGTTTACAGTAAGGTTCAAAGCTTTTATCTTCCTTATGATTTATCGAACATCATATCACTTTTTTTTTTTTTTTAATATTTATTTTAAGTTATAAATTTTGGTTTTAATTTTATAAGAATATTTCAATGAATAAAAAATTGTATTAAAAAAAAAAAAAAATGTTTTGTTTAATAAAACTATCTAATACGCCACCAAGAAAAAGTATTAAAAAATTGCAAAGTGTGAGATTTATACTTACTAAAAACCTAGTGTTTTTTTTACTGCTCCATTCATCATCATGTTTTGTAAAAATCAACATACCCCCAGTGTTGGGATTTCCCACCTGCAGTATATGAAATGAGTGTAGTTACAATAAGGATCACTGAAATTTGAAAACCACAAAATGAACCAACTAGTTTTTAAAAAATATAAATTTCATTTATGGATTATTATTATCTGATTCATGTTGACTACCGCTATAGTCCTGGCATCTGTAATAATGTCAACTCATGAGCTTTTTTACCCGATTTCATACAAATTATTGATATATTTTTTTATATTTTGCTAAGAAAAAAATAACGAACCCCAAAATGTGATGTGGCCATGAGAAATCAGAAAAAAAAAATCACGTTCTTCAATTGATTTCCACTACTTGTATTTACAACCAAATAAATCAAATCATACAAATATAAAAGAATAAACCGTTTTGTGGGCACCTATATCCAAACAATAGTAGGAAATTACATTTTAAAATTACTTTTCCCGGTTATGTTTCAATTATTATGGTATACGCTATGGAAAAATTACATATCCACGAGACTTGGGAACAATGAAATTACCTTATATTACGGTAATTCTAAAACATTTCCAAGGAGCCAGTTATAAAACTGATTTTATTTATCAGCCATTATTTAATTTTATTTAAGATTTTTACAGTCAACTAATGTAAAATTATTGATTTTCAAAGTTGAATTTGAACAACTCAGCGAAACAACACTATGTTTTCAAATTTCATTATCAGCTCTTCTTTTCAGTTCAGGTTTTCTTCGTCTAGCAGATACGCGGAGATTCTTTTTCGATTTAAAACTATTTATATAAAAATACGTCCAATAGATTGTTCTTCTTTGTTATACTCTATCTTTACAACTATAGAAATTGAACGGAAATACAATTTGTTCTGGACAGGAAATATTTTCAATTGTCATTGGGTTTTCCGGAATATCTTTTACCTGGTTTCTGTACTATCGGATTGACTTCATATACCGACATGCTACATAAATTTATATTAGGTACAAGGTAATAAATTTACATATGTATTTATATGTGTAAATTCATATATAATTACATGGGTATCTATCGGCTAGGTAACTTATGGAATTTATTCGGAATATTTTATAATATTTGTCCCAAATACATAACCGGTAAAAAGGGTCTAGTGTTAGACTTCCTGCAGTAAATAAACAAAATATTTTCTCTATTTGAAAATAAATAGACAATAACTCCTTTATTTACTTTATAAAAAGACATATTTATCACAACTATAAGTTAACTATGCAGCTATTATCAATTCATGATTTTTCAGATTTTCGGATCATCAAAGTTGTGTACAACACATAATAGTAAAAGTTGTTTGTTTGTTTTTTAATATATTTTAATTACTATGGTTGACATTCAACTTGTTGGACCGTCAAACGCTTCAAGTGAAAATAAAAGTTTACAAATTATTGTAGCTGGGTCTGTTTGTTCCTAATAATTAGTCAGTGAAAAGGGCCAATGTTTCCTATAGATACCGCAATAAAATAAGGATTGCATATACAAAATGTCTTTTTTTTTATTTGGTAATAAATGGACAAATAAAATATTTAATAAATTTATCAAAATATATATTAAACTTGAATTCAGCTTTTGTCAATTCGAATTTATTTTAATAGCCTTATTCTTACTTACTTTTTTACTTAAAATGAGAAATTGTTAATAGAATGAATCTAACAACACATAAAAAATAATAATAACAAGAAAACAAAATCATACAATTTTTCTTTGGTTCTTCACAAATCGAGGAATACCAATGGGAGAGACATTTCGGTAAGGAAGCGACCGTTTCAGCCGGTGACGCAATTCCATCCGGTTGTAAACAAAATTCGTATTTTTCACATTACGATCGTAATATGCATGTTATAATTAGTTGGAATGTGTCATTCGTTTCAGAAAACGTTTCTACAACTGACTATAACCTCATATTTTTAAAAATATATATTTAACACCTATTTTTACGTTCTATTTTCTTAATTATTGAATTTATAGAAAAAAACGCTTCGTAGCGTGAATTCTGTGTTTACCAAATACCCAAAGAATTTTACAGATTGAAAATTGGACATTCCGTTCCGGAGAAATTGCGGAAATAAATTCTACTGTTTCCAACGCTTGACTAAAAGGGGTATATTTAGCCTTAAGCAAAGAATTAGGAGTTCTTTTTCTTCTATCACTTTTTACCATTTTTACCATATACGAGACCATTATACGATTGAATATTCTTAATATTCTCTATTTCATAGAGAAACAAAAAATGTAATTCAGTCTATTACTGTTCCAAATTTTAAAAAATTTAAGCAGAAAAAATCGAAATGGAATAGAAAACACTTAGTGAGCAATATATACATATACAGGGTGAGAACCTCTTAGTTTTAAAAAAAAAATTGGGTGAAACTAGACCAAAAATGTAGAAAAATTCCGCAGACCTTACCTTTATATTCCAATCCGTTGCAGATAATACGATAAATCAAAGACTTTTTTGAGGAAACCATATATTTTTACCTGAAAAGCTGTAATATCTCCATTTAAAATATTTTTCAAACTTTGACCACATTTTTGGATTTAGCATTAAATTTTCTATAAGACCAGAGTACAAATAACCTTGAATTTTACAAATTGCGACCGAAAGAACAGCTTTATTTTTTTTTACACTAAGAGATAATCACCCTGTATATAAAACTGGCAAAGTCTTACTAAAATAAATTAAATTTGGTTTTTTTTTTAACACATTTCTAATTTTACTGAACATTAAAAGGAATTTGTAAAGGAAAAAAATGATAACTGGTTGTTAACGTAGGAAGTAAAACTAAATAGGTCGTTTAGAATTAATTACGATTGTTTAACCAAGTTTCATTGTTTTTGTTTCAATATTAGAACTTTTTAAAGTTTGATTTTTATTAGAATTTTTAAAAAACTCAAGGAAAAAGTGCGTACATCGCTTGTGTCTTCCTGGAAATAAGCCTAAATGTGTTGCATACACAATGTCGATTGAATATCTTCCCGGTAACCTACCTAGATGACGTACGGAAAAGTCTCTATTCTTGCCTTCTCGGTTCACAGAATCCCCCTCACTTCCTTCTTAAAAACTGTGTATTATTCCTTTAGTTGTTGCCCGAGTTTATATCAGAGTGCATTTTCATTATTTTTTGACCCCCAATAATTCATACTTCTGCCTTCGTTATAACGCGGGAGGTTTCATTTCCCCCTAACCCGCGTTATAACGAGGGTCCACTGTATATTAAACACCATATAGTCGCTCCTTTTATTTCTTGTATAACTTGTAGCTTTTAAAGGTTTTTTTTTTTTTTTTATTTTTTTTTTTTTTTTTTTTTTTTTTTATCTTTTTTATTTTTATTATTATTTTTTTTTTATTAAAGCCATAAGTGAACAACAGGTCTACCTCTGCATTTCCTACAAAATCTTCAAGACGAAGTTTGGAACCACCACGGCACAGGACATTCCCTGGTGCTTCCATCACCCTAACATTGATATTACTTTAAAAATAATTTTGACGATGATTTTATTCTGACATGGTGATTTATAGAGGTCCTTACTTATAGAAAATTTAACACAAATTAAACTAATCTTTGAAGAAAAACAACATTAAAAACCATTGTTTATAATCCATTAACTAGACTGTAGGTTTATCAATGTTTACTTGACAAGAACTTGCCTAAACAAAATGAATATTCAAAACCTCCATTGTTTTGGTATCAACCCAATATTTGTATATATTTATAGGACACCGTTAATATGATTACCTATTAGTTTTATTAGATATACTTCTCTAGAAAAAATACATAATAATCATAAATAAAACACATTGCGGAATCAGCTCTGTGGTTAATGTGAGCATGTAAATTAAAAAATGACTGAATTAAAAAAAAAATAAATTAATTTTGAGTAGACCGAGAAGTAGATGGTATTATTGCGTCAGGGATGATCATGAGTTGAAGTAAGGTTGTTAGTTTGATCCTTGGCATTGATCCTTCGGGTTCGCTTAGCATTTTGTTGATAATTTATTAATTATTATAAATAATGAGAAGTGGTTTATTTAAAAAATAAAATAAAAAAATTTCATATTAATATAACGTCAAATAATTCACTCATATGAATGAATGATTATTTATTAGTATAAGTTAAATATATATTTTGAAAAAAAATTAAATGTTCTTTACAACAATAACAATAACAATCCTACTGGGACAATGGAAAAAGTACGAATACAACTGGATGTTGACTTTAATAAATGCAGACGCTAAGCTGGTGGAACGGCGGACTCTTCAGCCATCGCTACATCTCAAGGAACTGCATAAATAAATATATTGTGTCCTCGGCTACTCACGCATTACTTATTCATGTTGTATCCCTCGACCATTGTCGTTTGATACAACAATGGCGATAGGTCTCGACAAAACAAGGATACGATAAGCCTATCGATCAATGATATGATCTCAGATTTATTCTTAACAAGTCAAACATAATCAGTAGTGTATGCCAATGCATTGGTACATCACACACACACACACACACACACACACACACACACACACACACACACATATATATATATTTATATATATACACGCTTAAAGCTTTAGAAATAAAAGCTACAGTTATTTTTGTAAACATACTTATTTACTTATATTTAATATATAAATGAATAAGAGGCTAAGATCTGACCTCCAACAAATCTTACCAAATACCTCCCTCTATCCTACATCATGGACACATAAAAATTAGTTTTGAAACAATCCAAACCTAGACACTCCAGTCCCATATCGCTTCCCTTGAAGAACAGTGTCGTACCTGAAGAGTTAAAACAAACCCCATCAAACAACCTTTACCCTGCATCGAAAACCTACCTCATTCTGTCCTCCTGTATCCTTTAATAGTGTACCGTTAAATAATGTAGAACAAATACGATACCTTGGATTTTATCTGGGCAAGAGACTTACCTGAAACCCTCAAGCACGTCGATTTCGACTGCTATACATACTTGACAAACGTTCAAATCTCCCGTTCAAATCACTCTTCAAATCTCCCTCAAATCACTACAAAAACTTATCTATATGACGATTATCAGACCTATTTGGACTTACGGTATAGAGTTATGGGGATCCAACAAACCATCGAATTCCTCCCGCATCCAATCACTCCAATCCGAAATCCATCGAAAAATCCTTAATGCTCCTTACTTTATCACAAATGAACTGATCCACAATGACCTTAATATCCCATATGTCGCTAAATGGGCACGAACCAGATACCTTTTCATAATAAACCTATACGCCTCATCCAAATCTGCTTGTTGCACAACTTTCTTCCCATTCCATTCCTGGCATTCCTTTGAGACGTCTGAAAAGAACATGGCTTCAGGATCTTCTTCTTTTGTGGATGTTTTGTAGAGAAACTACCAATGGGTAGTTCCTTTACAAGTTTTAATGATATCATTATTTTGCGTTGTATACCGCTTATTTACTGGATGTATTTTTAATACAGTTGTAAACTTCTGTTAATAAAAGAAGGAAAAGATACAATCCGAATTAAAATGTCCATTTTAACTAGTGATAAAATTTCCCACTAATTATCTGATAAATTTTCATAATTCCGCATTGTGTAGAAACTCATCCTTACATGGGTAAAAAATGATTCTTTATTTTCGAAGAATTTGTTTTTCAATCCAAAAGAGATATTTTGTGACTAATAAATAACCAACGCTTCAGTTTAATTTTCTCTTGAAATTCGTTTCACTTAGGTATAGCGAACTCTAGCTGTTTAAACTTTTCTTAGTCTTCGAATGTTATCCCTGATGCATCTATATAGTCGAAATTATAATCGCTACACCGACAAACCGTATACAGTTTTTAATCCTTAAACTAAAAAGGTTTAAAATACTAGCAACTGCTACTCCAACATTTACCAAACAAGCGTTCAAAGGTCTCAATAAATTAAAGAAGACTCATTTATATGAAAATATTAAGACCCTTTGGATATACGGAGTTGAGCTTTGGGGCTCTACTAAAGTTTCCAATTTTTCTCGTATCCAATTCAAGAGCTCTTCTAATTTAGAATTTTTGTTGGAGTGCTACTACAGATTAACTCTTTGCATGTTATTGTAATAATTTTCATCAAATTTACTTGTTGTATAGAATGTATACTATTGTAATCTCAATATGTGGTAAAAAAAAAAAAAACTTTATTAATAGCTTAGCCTGTTTCTTTGCCGGTTAACATGTGCAGTTGTGGTTAGTTTAATCTTATCCAGATTTTCACCAAATAGTCGTAGCAAACCTAGGACGGGCCACTTATAGTCCAAATAAACCGGTACGAATTAGCTCTTTATTGTGTATTCTAGATCTAAACTCAGTAAGACTGGAGATTCTCCATTATTTAATTCAGAGCGTACCTCATACTTTTCTTAAGTGAAAAATAAATTTTGGTTTCCATGGAACTCAAATAGCTAAAATAAAAGTTTTAAGACATATACTTCAGCTTAGAATATGTCTTAACAACTTTTTTGTTTTTTTTACATCACCTGCGACAAGAAATATGGTAACACGCAAGGTGTATTACATATACTAAATTTAAAAAAAAATGTTGAGCACCACGAGTATTTATAATAGCGTCAATTAAAAAAAAAAAAATTGTTCAAACGATACATACAGGAGAGATTGATATTTTTTAAAACAAGAAAACGAAAATTATACATTTTTATATTTCAAATAATTTATAAAGAATAAATTAAAATATTCATGTACCGAAGGTTTCATTACACATCGTAAAGGGTCAATGCCACATTTAGGGACAGGTGTGAATTTCATTTTACAACATTTTTCCAATAAAATTTTGATAGGTCGCAATTTGCCTCCTCACGGGCCGGCTGCAGTGTATTTCGTGCGTGCCTTTACGTCTCTAGAGAGGCAGGTGAAAGTTATACTAAATTCTATTGAAAAAAATGAGAGACCTTGAATCAAGTTTTCTATTTGTATTTATAAAATATGAGCGTGTTTTTTATTTTATTATTATTTTTTTTTTAATGCGAATAATGATAGCTCTTTCACTAGACAATAACGATCCTCGAATGATGTAATAAAATATATAATCTTCTGTCTCAATCAGACAAGAAGTTATCTCGAATCCTCTTCAACATTTTAAGATGATTTACCTTTAGTAGTAGAGGCTCAGGTCAGTTTCATTGTTGGATATTTTTAGTTATTATCCATTTCGAGAATACAAATATCAGAAAAATTAAAGAACTAATGTATTATCAAACATTACAAAATGAAAACTTATAAAATAAATTATAACATAAATAAGAAGATAGTCTTGGTTGCAATTAAGAGACAGAAAAATGAGTCCATGTTAAAAAAATTTTAATAGAGTACCGATTAAGGGTCTTCCTCAGGGCGACCGAATCAGTCTGGAGAGAAAACGAACAATTATCGTTATAATGATATTTATAACATTAAGGTTATAAAAGTGACCCTCCCTACATATAATTAAAGGTTATAAAACTTCGTACCATTTTGTAAAAGTTATTGTTTGTCTCCTCTCTTAACTGGTTCGGTCACCTTGAAGATGTCCTTTAAAGTACGTCGAAACTAGATTGGGTTATAGTCGATAGTTACTATCGATATATCGATAGGCCAGACCTATCGATGGTCGCTATCGATAGATCTTTTTTACCCTCAAGTTTTGAAACTCTCGGAATTATGCTGATCTGTCTCCGTCCAGTGTCGAGTTCTTTTGAAATTGAATTCGGAATACCTAGAGCTCAATGGTTCTCTCAGAGATTAAGCCAAAGGAAAGCAGAAATGCTAGTTTTTCTTTCGGGAGATATGAGGCTCAAGGAGCAATTGACTCTTGAAATTAACTATTTCGTCATTTTTCACAAGATTTGATTAGTTCATTATTATTGCAACCATGTAAATTTTAAATACTTTTTTAAAATTCAAATAAATTAGTTTTTTTCTCTCATCTTTATGATATAATCTTATAATTTATAATCCAGCAAATTTCAAACAGTAAGTAGATAATTGAATTTAATGAAATTAGTTGAAATTCTTTATTGATTAGCTTTGGAAAAAAAGGAAGCAACTATCGAAAAACTATCGATAGCAATCGATAGTTTTCAACCGGTAGTATTGGCCTATTGATAGTGCTACTATCGACTATCGCCCAACTATAGTCGAAACATCAACACTCCTTTAAAAGTATTTTAACTTGGGCGTATTTTTCTTTCTCCTCACTGCATCCCAGACCATTTTCTTATGTAAGTTATAATGTATTTTATAATTAAAAATAAAGGAAAACAAATTTGAGATTTAACTAAAAATAATTCATTTATTCAAAACAAAATTCAAATTCAAATACAAATAACAGAACAAAAACATTTAAATAGAAAATTAATGGACACAATTATTAAACTTAAATAATGGGACAAATTAACTTGATTATTTTAAACTTTAAAATTAAATTAAATTGTACTATTTTTGATAGCTCTTATTATATAAAAACAATATCATGAGGTCGACAATTTCTTTTACGTTATAAAATATTACCATTCATAATAAAAGTTTGAACTCAAGATTGAACTTACAGGTAAAAATGTTTACAAAAATTGCAATAACAACCGAATGTGCAAGAATATGCAAATGGACTTATAGATATATTTTCTTCGATACATATTAATATGATAAACACTAACTTAACACGGGTTATATAATCTTGCTTCGACTTTGTTATACAGCTTATTACGCTTATATGATGAATTATATTCGTTAACTCAAACCAACAATCATTAACTCGAAGTAAAATTTCGATCTACACAATTCCCGAGATAAGAGAGGTAAGAGAGGTAAGACATATTTTCTGAGGCGGGAGACTCTGTAAGTCAAAGTTTCCTAGAACCATAAACATATATAACCAGTCTATATCAATTTTTTGGGACAAGACAATCGTTTTTGTTAATTGTTTTTATTATTAGCCATGGGCTACCAGAGGTAGAAGCTGATGTCTTTGCTGCTTTCAGCGTGATATAGATATAGATCGTCGCACCCCTACATATATTTATATTGTTGTTAGCTTTAATTTTAAATGACCAGAGTTACTTATATAATTGCATTATGAGAAAAATAGAGTCTCGAAACGTCTCCAAAATAAGTTATTATTTTACTTATTAAACATAATAGTAGCAGTCAAGGAAAAAAAAATATATATGTATATATAAAAGGATAATCCAATCCAAATTGACACAACTTAATGCATTTGAGAACACAGTAATAATTCAATTTTCCTTCAATAATTTTTGCATAAACAACGAAAAAATGTGAGAAATTCCTGACAGATCCAATGGATAACTGATATTCAGTTTTGTCAGATGCGATAACATTACAATATTATTCTAATTAATATGATAAGGGTTCGATAAATTATTTCAGTGAGGGCGGGTAAAAAATTTTTATAGAGGGGATCCACGAATCCCTAAAGACCCGGCTACATAAATTTGCATTAATTTTTGAACACTAAAGGAGACTGGAACCCGGTCAGTCACACCTTTATACCTGGCTACCGGGCTTGGAGTCTTCTATATATAGAAAGATGAATCATTCTTTGTGGAAGTTATTCCCTTTCCTCTAAAGAAATGATTTCTTATATAACGTACAAGCTTGAATCAAATATTACCTGTGCCTCTTATTCCGGACCCCGTACCGACCAAACAGGTTTACTCTTTTGATCAAGCATCGAGAAAACAAACCATACTATGCTGAGAAACTAGCGTTATAAACGCATCTTATTAATGCTCAATAAAAGGAAGCAATCATAATAGACTTTCTGTTATATGTTTATCACCAATTGATAAATATTTTAACGGAAATCAACTCTTCAAGACCACTTACCAATATTACAAGACTGGTTCAAAAATAGATAGTGGAATTCAGTGAAAATAAATCCCTGCCCATCAACTTCAAACTAAATCATGTCACTTACTCAACTGTTTCCATCGATAATCGAATCATTAAAAAAACGAAATATATTACATGGGATTTGCATTCCATCTAATTACTTAAGGAAAAACGACGGTCGACACAGCACTAAACACATTTCATTGTTTACATAAACCAATTAGGACTTAAGTCACAAAAATATCTCTCTTAAAACATATACCTACCCCTCGGACGTTTACCCAGCGGTTCAACGCTGATTACCTTTACCTCGCTCGGATCTAATTGCCATTTGAAGCGTTCTATTAGTGGCGGATGTGGAAAGTTCTCCAGGTCTATGTACCAGTGGACCAGCAAATTGAAAGCAGCCTCATGACTTGCTAGAAGGTGTAAGGTAGATTTGAACATCATACTCACAAATTTTTAGTGCAACAAACACCACTTAAAAATCGTGAATCTCTCGGATGATGAATGTAATGAGGTAAAACGCTTATTACATTCATCATCCGAGAGATTATAGTAAACTAGTTTTCCTTTCGAATCCCCGTTTCAAAAGAGCTTCAGGGGATTCATGGCGTTGTTTGGTTTATAATATAAGAATAAGTTGAGGATGAAACTGTTGAATTACATAAATGCACAATCTGTATGTATCCGGTAGAGTTTACATTCAAAAAGAGCCCTCTAACGCATTTTTTTCAACAGCAAATTCTGAATATGTATCGCATAGGAGTGAAATTGTTTAAATGAAACTGGAAAACACTGGATATAAAGATTAAGACAAATAACTGGAAGGTGGTAGGACAAATTATTAAGATGTTTCAATAGAAGCAGTTCTATGAGGGAAGGTTTAAATATTAAATGTTATTTGATAATTCATATTCAATAAGTGGATTTTGGAACGCATATGTACTCTTTAAAGTTTTTTTTTTTGGAGATTCCAGACCTTCCCAGTTTCTTCAAACCTGTTGATTTTTTTTGTATTATAGTGGTTTTCAAAAATTGCCTTGCCTATTTCTCCCCAAAACCTTTCTTCCTTTCTTGAAATGATGACTAGTTATCTCATTTCTACGAACATCTCCATAATGAGAACAAATATAATGTTTAATTTGCTTTCTTGCACGGCAATAGATATTAGAAAACTGAAAATTGCTCAGAAGAGTACATTTCCAGTAATTCTTCAGAGGATTAACGAGTATTTGTTGGATATTATCAGTCTATGAACAGTGTGCACCGACTTTTTTGGCGAACATTTTGTAATAAAATGACTATAATTTTGAAATTACGCAAACTAAAAACAGTTGTTTGATGTTTATGAATTGGCACATTCATTTGAACTACATCCATAGCAAAATTTCGAAATAAAGTTTCCTAATTAAAAAAAAATAATAAGTATTTTGATAATAGGTGTAAACAGACTTTTTTTACTTACTGTAAGTCAATAATAAAAGAACTTATTATTGACCTACATAATATCAAAAATTTTTTTTACTTATTAATTGAAATAGAAAGAAGTCAATGAAGTGTAATTTTTTAATTAGGATTCTAATTAGGATATTCCATAAATATACACAAATTTTAGATAAATATGCAGATATTGTCCAGTCAATGAGTGGTAAAACGAGGGGTGTAGATATCAAAGTATCAAATGGATCCATCTCTACAGTTAAAAACTTTTCATTAATTAAATTAAGTTCCTTGTTTAATTATCCGTTAACTTCTTGCATCCTCACTTTTTTTCAACTTGTTTGGCTTCTAACGTCATGAATGAAGTTGATTAACTATTTATCTTGTAATGAGACTGGAGATATTAATATCACTAGATATCACTAGATTCAACAAGTGACATCATTCTAGTCAATAAACATATTGTAGTGTGAATGAAATATGCGATAATTTTTGACTTCACAGTTTCGTTAGGAGTAGTTAGAAGGTAAACTATTAAAAGTCCCCGCCCCTGGGGGGTGAGCTTACGCTGGGAAGAAGGTCGCATTTTTTGGATTTTTCGATTATATCTCGACAATAGTGGGCTCAAGGAAATTGTTTCAGATAAAAATTAAAGCTAATTAAATTTCCGATAAAATTAATTCTATAAATATTTGTCCATCGTTCAACGGTTTTCGAGATATTGAAAATCGATACTTTTCGAAAAGAAATAATTTTTACCTCACTTTTGTCAAACATTTGTCATAAAACCTTCTCCTCTCCGCCGTTAGCTCACACCCCCCCCCCCCCCCCCAAAAATAAAAAAAATAATCGCATATCTCATTCACACTACAATATGTTTACTGACTGGACTCATGAGAAAGCATTTTGAAACTTCCAACGAAATATTCATTAATATCTATAGCCTCATTACAAGATAAATAGTTAATCCATTTCATTCATTACGTTAGCAGCCAAACAAGTTGAAAAAAAAAAGTGAGGATACAAGGAACTTAATTTAATTAATAAAAAGTTCAAACATGTAGAAATTTTATACTTTGAAAAACTATGTACCGAATATATGAAACTAAAAAACAAAAAAAAGAATTAAGTAAAAAACAATATTAAGTAAATGTTTTATGACTTAATTATTTTTTTTAATTTTTAAATTACAAATTACGGTAGAACGAATTTAAAGCCAATGGCTTTACTTGAAAAACAAAAAGATACAGAAAATAAAATAAAAAACTCATTTATGCTGGGAATATAAAAATAAACTCAAGGTTCTAAGCCATGTTTATTATTAGTTTACTTTTATATTTATGAATTCAGTTCACCTCTTCACATTATAGAAACAGTTTTAGTGTTGGATATTCTTATAAAAATAATCCGCACTGTGTCACTATCAAGTTAAAATTAGCAACAAAGAATAACCGACTTAAAAGATATTAGAAGTGTGAAACATCAAATATCAAATTCATCAAACTCTTTTATGCCTGCCCTTCTATACAATCATGCGTACCTTAAGTAAAAGGAACTATGATAACCAAAGGCATAACCTTCATTAAACGAGCGCTAACTTATAAGTCATTAAGATTTATACAGCCTCCAGGAAGTATTAAAATTTCAAATTGAGTTTCAGGAAATTTTGAGAAAGATAAAATAACAGGAAGAGTCACAAGATTATTTGTGTCACGTGAATAGAATGAAACATCGATTTTTAACCTTGAGTTTATACTTATTCGCAGCATAAATAGCGTTCATGTTTACATTTACTGTTGTTTTTGGTTTTTCAACTAAAGACATGAATTTTAAATACTTTCTGCTAATGTAGTATTTTATATTAGTTTAAAGTAATTATTGGTTACTTTTGATTACATATTTTAAATGTAGTTGTTCAATTTTATATAATCAGTATGTTTTCTCATACTCAATGAGAATTCCACATACAGCAATCCTTAAAAAGTATCAACCTGTCATAGTTGAGTAATAAAAACGTTTTTTAGATCACAGTGTACTAATGTTGCAGTCCATCAAAAGAGTTTCTGAGGTACATGTTTTTTTTATTTTTTTATTTTAGGTAATCTTTTAAAATTTAGCTCAATATATTGTTGTTGTTTTTTTATTAGAGTCCCTACTGTTCGAAAAGAGTAGCTTTTATATAACTCACCGCATTAATATGAACTAATTTTATTATTATTTTATTTTTATTAGTGAATTCTCCCCAGAAATGGAAGACGTCAAGCAATTACCTCGATCAATTTTTATTTGGGTCCTTCCTATTCCTCCAGTAGGCCTTCATTCTTTCAGAAAAGGCTTGCTTACGCTCTTCTGACCACTTTGGTCTGTACTGTTTTTGTTTTGGTTGCTCTGTTACAACTTCCCATTTGACTACTTTGTGCCTGAAGATGTTTCTTTCTAAAATGTCGACTGGTCATATGTTTGTATTTTTGAGGTCCTATCGAATTTTATCTAGCCAAGGTGTGGAATTCTTAAGTGAAGTTACATAATGTATTATTCTTTTCGTAAGTCGATTTTCTGGTAGTCAACGGAGATGGCCAAAGAATTTCATTCTCCTTTTCCTAATATCAATTTCGATGTTTGAAAACTTTTCGCTTTAATTGTTTGTAGAAAGACTAAAGCGACAAGAAACTGCTCGTCGTTACTGACTACAACATTTACTAGACAAACGATCAAAGCTTCCAATTCATTACAAAAGACTTATTTACATGACCGTGATTAGACCTAATTGGACGTACGGAGTTGAGCTTTGGGGCTTTCCTAAACCATCTAATTCATCTCGTATCCAATCCTTACAATCCAAAATCCATCGAAAAATTCTGAAAGCCCCTTACTTTGTGACCAATAAACTTATCCATAAAGTCCTTAATGCTCCATACGTTGCTGATTTAGCCAAACCAGATACCTATCCTTCCATCGTAAGCTCCATAACCACTCAAATCCATTAGTTTCTCAACTTGCACTCCATTCCCGATAATCCTCAGAGGCGCCTGAAAAGAAGATGGCCTAGAGATCTTCTAGTGCAGAATTTTTATTGCCTAGAGATCTTCTAGTGCAGAATTTTTATTGAAGTGCTAGTGATAAGTAGTTCTTTTTATGTTTTGAGAAGTTTTCATAATCGTTATCAGCTCATTTACTTAATGTATATATTTATACAGTTGTAAATTTCAATAAATTTATATATAGAATATAGAATTGTTTGTAGCCTGTAACCGTCTTGGGTATGTCTTCCTCCTAGAATTTTCCTGATGATCTTTCTCTTTTCTTTTTATAATGATTAATTAATTATATATTTTATCAAAAAAATTACTTCTATATGTTTCACCTAGATTTACTACTACTATGAGTGTAGATTTATATTTGTGTAGGTTTCCTATTATATGTGTAGATTTACTACAACTATGTGTTGTCTCATAGAATTTTGTCAATATTTTAATAACATTGTTGCATATTTGAGGCGTTGAGAACCAGAGCTATGACTATTCAGATAGTATAGATCATAGTATTCCATGATTTGACGTTTCAAAGTCGATTTTCACTAAACGCTTTTATAGACCGCTCCGGTTCTCTACGTCTCATATATATTGTGATTTAAAATTGAAATATTCATAGACCAAAATGAGATCCATCAAATAATCTTCGAAGATAACTTGTTTTTATTTTAACAATAACTTGTTGTTTTTAAATAACAACAAAATACATGTTTCTAAAAAAAAAAAAAATTTAGCTAACAAAATTAGGTTATGTTTCAACTTCAATTGATAAATTTATTGTTCGATTTAATAGATGCTTGCTAAATGAATAAATAGTTTGGCTAATAAATAAGAAAAATCAAACTACTGCAAATAAAGAAACTATCACTGCGATATAACGAAAAATATCACTTGATAATATAACCTACAAAATGGCGACTTACTCCACATGGCGAAACCCTACCCCTCCCAAAGCCGACTCTAATTACAATTAATTTATGCCGGAGACAATAACCGCGGAACGGATTCTCTCACAAGGAGTCGAAAGAATATTTTCTCCGTTTCGGCTTAAAAAAACAGTCACAGGTGCTCAATTAATATGCGAAATTAACCCTTCACATCGGATCTGTTGGCTTTTGTAAGCGAATAATGTATGTATTATCATTGCATTACCATTTCCCCGAAATATTAAAATTCATGACACAACGTATAGTGTATAATGTCTCCGCGCATTTTATAATTAAATATTAAAATAAGTTGAATATTTATGATGGTAATGGCTAGCGGTATATTGGGGATTAGGGTAAAACACAAGGGATGCTCACCAACTTCCTCCCAAGGGCAATTATCTATTTGATATTCCTTCACGATTATTGCTCTTGTTTCCCCGGGCAGGTTCGGCTACACCGTGTAGTCCCCGATTCACGGATACTGGAATTCAATTAGCCTCCCCATCAATGTTTAATTTTATCCTGAATATTTATTAGCCTGAACCCACGTGCCAGGGGAAAGTTCAATGTCCAAGGGCAACAAAAAATATTGTTTTAGAGTCTTGAGTTTAGGTTCAGGTGGCTACAACCACTTCTAATAAATTAGGACGAGAAACGGAAAAATACATAAAAATCTTATAATAAGCGACAAAGAAGAATGGACCAAGGAAGACTAAACAAGAAAATCTGTTACAAATTCTTGTGAATACAAGAGCATAGCGAGGTATATAAAACTAATGTGAGAGGAATACAGAGATATTAAAAATAACAGACAAAAACTGCTTAGGTAGAGAACAATGTGGAAAGAAATTGCAAGAATTAAGATTCTTGTTGAACAAAAAAAAAAAAAAAAAAAAAAAAAAACGAAAAGATTCTGAGTGGTCTAAGGAAAGGAATCAAAGGCAAGCAGAAATGATGAGAAAGTACTAATAAAGAAAAATGCGTGATATTCGCTCAGTTTTAAAATGCCGTTTCGTCAACAAAAAAAAATAAACGGTGACAAAGTATCTACCTCTTATTTTAGGAAACAGTTTTCTCAAATCACTACATTACTTTTAAAAAATCATAATATCTATCTAATCCTTGTAAAATAAAGGGCCAATTTCCAAAATTTGAGTGTATGAATGAATTCAGTATTTAAAATTTAAATTTTAAATTTGCGATCCTCCAAACCATATCATTTATTAAAATCCATGGTAAGATTAAAAATATAAATATCCATGAACTCCTTGAAGATGAAATCAGGCGAGAATTGACGTCTTGCTACAGTAATGAAATACAAATTTCGTTCAAACGGATAAAAACTTATGCAGGCTTACTTCGAAATGAGCGGGCAGATGCAGAGGCTAAAAATGCGGCAAGGATACTATCCTTTAAATTTTATTTAATAAGGCTATTGTTAGTGCTACTAAGAACATTTTGAAAACAACTCTACAAATTTGGAACGAAAGATGGACAAATTCGACAAAAGGTAGATACTTATCAATTTATTAAAACTTGATACGATAGAAAAAAAATTAAAAAACTGACATACAGACTAACCCACTTTCTGACAGGAAAAAGTTACTTATATAAACTCAAACTAACTGACAACAACATTTGTAATTGCGACGAAAGCAGTGAACAAACATACAACGATATTGTTCATAACATTACACAATCGGAAAGTTATAGACTCACATTGATAGCCTAAGTTCTACTGAACGGAGACCAGTGGCCGCCTTCAAAGAGGGATCTCACAAATATTTTTATAAATTATGAGGAGTTTGATGCATTTGTGGATCACGTGGGTTACTTAGAGCTCAACGATCAAACAGTCTATACAATTTTATATCCTTCTATTTGTATTTTTTTTTTCTTGTTCTATTTTTTTCTCTCTCTTTTTTTTTTTTTTTTTTGTTCATTTTTTTTTTTTTTTTCAACCTTTGCCATATTTATCATTAAAGTTATAAATTCAGTTGATTAATTTTTTTTTAAGTTTAACCATAACTCAATTATGCTAAATTGTATTATTTCATGCTAAAAATATTTCATGTATTGTATTGTTTGTAAAAGGATTTTAATCCCCCCGTAGAAATAAATGCACCCATTGCAGGGTTACTGCAATGTGAAAACTGTAATGAATTCAGGATGCGATAACAAGTATGATTTATATTTGAGTTAATCGTTTGTTCGGCGTCTCCATACCTGATCCACCTTCACGTCTTCAAAGATTTTTTCAACGTCTCTCAAATATGTTCGCCAGCCAATTAATTAAAATAATCCTACCACACACAAAAAAAAAAATAAAATCGTTCTAATTGAAAAAATTTGAATATACATACAAATAAATAAATATAGAAAAAGTTGCTAGAGTTATTCAAACAACACTCATACTCCTTCTCTCGCTCACTCCCAGTGATAAGGACATATACCATGGTATAGTAGTATACACAGTACACTCCATTGGGAAACCACTCCATAATTATCCAAAACTAAAAGATTTTTTTTCCTAACAGCGGTTTTTTGCCACAGGTGCCAACCAAGAAAAAGCCTTTTCAAGGTTAATCAGAAACATATTCCTTTACAATTACGACGTTTTTATTTCCTAATATTTCTTTATTTTATTTAAGACTTTTTGCAACTTTATGTCAAATGTCTTAGCCAAAAATAAGTTCGTTCCAATCCATTATTTATATAGATGCATAATAATGTGGAATGTATATTTATTCTAAAAAATATTCTGAAATGATATTCTATGAATCATGAGATGTAAAGTAAATGTGTTTTTAATTATAAACATGGAACAATAGCCAATCAACGAGTTTATGTCAAATACTTTGAAATTTAAAACATAAAAAAATAAATTTTATTGATTTAATACATCCCGTCTTTAAATAGAACTGTAGACAAGACTTATTGAATGATCTTATCTTATCGCAAAAATAAGTGCAACCAATCTTTCACAGGGAACATTAATTAATCAAACTATTAAAAAAGTTTCCTCATTCAAATATCTTGGTGTAATATTTGACAGTAAACTTACGTGAAAACCTCAAATCGACTATCTTCTATCAAAATTAAATAAAAAGCAAAACTTATTAAAAACATTATCACACACAACATTCGGCAGTTTGACCCTTTTAAAGATATATCGTGCCGTGATTCGACCAGTTCTAGATTATGGAGCTCCATTTTACGGTAGTGCCCCCTTAAAATTACTAAATAAATTGAATTGTTTTCATAATTCAATGATCAGACTCGCGACAGGAGCATTCAGAACCAGCCCCACAGCAAGTCTGCTTTATGACGCTGATGAATGGTCTCTATCAATTCGAAGGACTTATAATTTCTTTCAATCTTCGATAAGACTAAAGGCCACTCCGGGATTCGAAATAATTGCTCCTATACTTCCTAAAAGTCACCCTGATCTTTTTAGAATTATAACTCAAATAATGTCCTATAAAATAGAAATCTCTTTTCCTTACTCACTTCCACCCTGACAATTAATTCCTTCTAAATTTAATTTTACTCTTGTTAAATTATTAAAAAACAATTTATGTCAGACTTCGCATGTATTTCTTTTATATCAATGTATTTGTGTATGAATGTATTTAATTGTCAATGTATTTTGTTAATGTATTTCAGTCTTCGTCAATGTATTTCAGTTATGTAAATACGCAGCTTATATTTACTGACGGATCAAAAACTGATGTAGGTGTTGGTTGCTCAGTGATTATAGGGTCAGTAGTAATACGCCACTCATTACCATCTGTCTTTTCTATTTTTTCGGCAGAATTGTATGCTATTAAACCAGCCCTAGAACATATAAAAACACTTGACATGGACCAAAAAGAATACTTAATTTGTTCTGACTCACTTTCGGCTCTCACAAGCATTAGTAACAAAAACCATATTGTTAAATACTACATAATATCTGAAATAGCCAACTTAATTGAATCCATTTCGAAATTCAAAATTATTAACTTTATGGGGATTCCGGGACATTCAGGAATAGAAGGTAATGAACAAGTGGATTTAGCAGCCAAAGAAGCGTGTTCCCTCTTTCCATTACCCTCAATCCCTACCCCTATAACAGATCTATAATTATTCTTAAAACGTCAGATCAATATAGTTTGGCATGAAAGATGGCTTGGAACCGACAGCAACAACAAACTTAAAAAAATTAGACTAATTTCAGGACCATGGAAAGAAGAACCAGGACCAAGAAAAGAACAAATCATCTTTACAAGACTAAGAATTGGACGCTCAAAATTAACCTACAGTTACTTATTGGAAGACAAACAACCCCCAAAATGCAACGAATGTCAGGTAAATCTGACTAAAGAACACATTCTTATTGAATGCCAAAAATACAAAAAACAGAGAAAAGATAACGGTCTGACGAATCAAGACATTGCAACACTACTAGAAAACAACTCGTATCTCCACAAACACATAATTCAATTTTTAAAAGAAACAAACCTGTACAAGGAATTATAGTTCTGAGAACCTGAGTATGGTGCCTCTAACCAAATGTGGTGGTACATGGCACCAAAATGTAAATAAATAAATAATGAATGATCTGGTATATAATTGATAACACAAAATGTGACGATTTTGACATGTTCAGTGCGCTATTATTATATTATTTTATCTAGTATTTACCTTAGAAAATTAAGTTTAATGTGGGGTTTTACATTTTTTGACATACTATTGTATTTTTCCAATACCCACAGCTCTAAAAATATCGAATGAAACAAAAAATGAACAAAACAATTAACCAATTAGAACCAATTTTTTTAAAATTTGATTTGCTTTGATAATGTATATATGACGAACATTCTTGCATATTTTTTATTTATCTAACTAATTTTTTATTAATAATTATTACAAGTAAATATTTTTATTATTATTGTTCGATTTGCAATAATTTAAATAAACGTTAATAACTTTAAAAAATGTTAAACTTTTGATCCAGTTGAAAATAAAGCAGCAAAAGTTTACCTAAAATTAAACTAAATTTAATGCTTTACAAATTTGTTTCTGACTATTTTTCTGAGAAACGGTGGTGGCACTAGAATCAAATGTTTGACAAAAAGTGAGGTAAAATTGATTTATTTTCAAAAATTATCAATTTTAAATAACGTATATCTCAGCACCTTTGGAAGTAAGACAACTGTGTCTAGGAATAATTTTGTATAAAATTTAATTAGCTTTAGTTTTTATCTAAAATATATTTCTTATTAAGTCCACCGTTTCCGAGATATAATCGAAAAACCCAAAAATAGGACCTTCTCCCTCCCACCGAATACTCACCCCAGGGGTGGGAATGTTTAGTATATTTATTTTTATATTTAACTACTCTTAAGGTAAAAAAATGATCGCATATTTCATGCGCTCCAAAACATGTTTATTGACTGGATTAATTATTTAATGAAGTAATTATGGATCCACCGAATTTAAAGTATGATTTTTCCTGATTTTTTAATAATTCATGAAACAAATATAGCTTTTATTACAAATTTGTTTATTACCCTTCTGGTTGAAAGTTCAGAAATGGCAATTTTCATAATTACGACGTACATTTTATATAAAGAAACCTCTTTTTTGATCAATAGAAAGTTTATTCGTCATAATGAACACGTTTTCCTACCGAATACCAAAGTTATTGAAAAAAAAAAAAATGATGTCAAGATTTTCGAAATGTGTAAATCACTGGTTATGGTCATAGTTACGGGAATTTGTCGGTTTAAAAGGGAATTGCGTTGATTGAGTTTGTAATATGGTATCATTAGTTATATACTTTTAGATTCTCAAAGGTTTATTCTATTGAATGAAAAATTGAAAAATGCACTAAAGCTTCCTTTCAAACAAATTTTTATAGTTTTTTTTACAAAAATCAAAATATACCAGTTATGGGCATGTTGTACCAGTTATGATCATAGCCAAGACTAGTTTTGGCCATGTGGCAAAATAATCTTTGAACAAATGTTTTTTTATGATTTAAAAATGAATATTAATTAATGAACAACTAGAACTATAAAAATGATCTAAATACTTATGCAATTGGGGTCTAAAAAAAAATGTAAAATATATATTTAAAAAAAAACGATCAATCGCACTCATTCACAAACTCTGTAGTTACTTATCAATTTAGAAAAATGACCACTACTGAGAAGGGATGTAGTATATAAGTTTTAAAATGACATAATCAAATGAAGAAAATTCTATTTTTCCTTTATTAGGAGAAAGAAAAGTTTGTAACATAAAAGAAAATTGAAATGGATAGAGGTGACCATAATTCATATCTCGTATTTTTATGCACTGGTTATGATCAGTTCAAAATTATTGTTAGTTAAAATCATAGAGTTCAACAAAATGGAGCTTTTATAGAAGCTGAAGTTCTAATGAAAAAGCTAAAAGACTAAAAATTAATGAAGCTATTTAACCATAATTCTTTAAGAATCCCCACTTTTAAAATCGATCTTACAAAAAAAAGAGGTATTTCGGGAAAATATTTTTTAATGGTTACTGGAAAGGGATAGGAGGGAGAGTTTCATTAGTAAATGAGCCTTAAATCCTTCAGAAATATTTATCCTGGTGAGATCGCAAATACATAAATTAGACTCTTATTATTACGAAAATTGTATTACCCTTCCCATAACTGATGATTTATCCATCCAAAGAGTTCATAATATCAGTCTGGGAGTACCTAAGATATTTAATGAAATGCATGAATAAGATCCTAGTCAAACTTTAACGTTTTAAATTATATTGCCCATCTGAATATTTACATTTTAATGTGACGACTAAATTAAACATGAGACCTAACTATTCGTTAACTCAACTTTCAATTTCAATTCCATTAATTTGTCAACAGAGAACAAACTACTTAGTATATATTTAGGCAATTTGCATTTCATGCTGCATTAACTAGAACGTTACAATTAAACCTGCTAAGGACTATCATTACGTTATAATTAAAGTATGTGATAATAGCCTAGGACGCAGCCAACTCTGACACGTTTTGGTTTCATACGAATTCATTAAACTTAACATCGTATTACGTACATATTTTAACAACTAACTAGTAATTCAATCGTTACAAAGATTATTTAGAACATTTTTACACTAGTTCTTTGTTCAAAGTATACATTTTTTATTGAAAATTAGTCAGGGATACAGTCAGGTCGAAAAAACACATGTATGTATATAAATAAAATCTTTGTTATGGTGCTGAAGTTTCCAGGCCCTCTTCTGGACTATAATAAATAATAAATTAAAAAATATATATTTATGTATATACAGGGTGTTCGGAAGATCGTTGGTCTAAAAATTATTTCGGGTAGGGTGGTTCACTTTGAACCTATTTAAGGTCACTTACCTATATACAAAGTCTTACGGTTTTTTTTTTTTTATGAATTTTTTGTAAAAATGGCCAAATCCAAACATTTATGCCTTATAACTCCGTTGTTTACTGATAGATATAGTGTAAGCGTTGATAAACGCAATTTTTTTCCCTGTAATTACTAATACATTGTCCATGTAAAATAAAAAAGATATGGTGCAAAAAACAAATACCAAAAAAACGGGAGATCGTTAAATCTTGTCAAAAGCAAAATAAAAATTATGAACTTCAAGTTTACTTCATAATAAATAAAAAAAACTAGATGTGCTGTGTGCCTGCAAATGGTATTTTTTTAAAGAGTATTAAATAGAAAAGTTTTTAAAACAATTTGGATTTGGCTGTTGCGCTTACTTTTTTTTTTATTGAACCTTAAAATATGTATATATATATATGTTTAGTAAGGTTCTTGAGGTTCAGTTAATAAATAAAAAACAACTATTTTGGCGACGTTTCGAGACTATATTGTTCTCATAATCATGCCATACAGTCAAAAAGAGGTTACAATAAAATTATATAAGTTATACAAGTTATTCCAAAACATAAAATTAGCTAAAATATAAGTATGTAACATGTATTTAAATTTAAAATTACCCCAGATCAGTTGTATACTAGAATTGTTAGAATTTAGCTAGCCGATACTATACCCTCCAGTAACATTATAAGTAGTTTCATATTCCTCTATATTCTGTAATTATATATATTTTTATTATTCTAACACATGATGTTATATACTTATATTGTAGCTAACTTTATGTTTTGAAATAACTTGTATAACTTATATAATTTTGTTTTAATCTGTTTTTTCACTGTAGTGCATGATTATGAGAACAATATAGTCTCGAAATGTCCCTAAAATAGTTGTTTTTTTTTTTTTTTATTAACCAGACCTCAAGAACCTTACTAAACATTTAATAGTAACAGTCAAGAAATACATAAATATAAATATACAATATTTATTTACAATATACTTATTTGGAACCCTCAAACTAGATACAAAAGGCAGGATACAACCTAATTGGACATATTACCTAGTTTTTTTTAAAACTTCTGCTACACAGGACTATCATTAAATTTATTTGTGTGTATAGAACTTAACTTTGAGGGAAAGAAAAACAATTCAGTATACGCATTCAATCCTTCTGAACCAAATTCCTCGGTATTGATTTATATATGAACTATCTGTTTTTATTGTACTGTTCATAATATTTATTCCTGTAATGACTACTTTTCTATTTCCTGTTTTCTTTATTTTATATTATTATTTAAATCTGTATTCGCCTTTATTTTTCTTGTCTTATTTTATAAATCTGTAGGGCAGATATGATTTTACTTTTTGTGTGTGTAATGTTATTCTTAAAAGAAATTTTCCCAGAATGAAATTGTCATTCCATAACATTCTGCTATTGTATATGCTCCACATTATATCTCCAACTAAATCCTAAACACTGGTCTCAGTACATTTTTAAATAATATTAAATTTTCGAAATTCCAACAAAACCTTCACGAAAATCTCGAACCTCTGCCTCATTCACTATCCAGTTCCAGACATCCTAATTACTTGAAACGGTGTTGGCCCCGAGACCTTTTTTACTAAAGGCCTCCATACATCTTTAATGTTTTATTTTGTTGGAGTTCACGCTTAAGACCAGATTCTCACTTCTAGCTACTAGCTATAGACGCCTGGGGCATAGTGATTTTTAAAGTACTAATCCATTTTTAAAATATGTTCTAATTGAGTTATTATCAAGCATTAGTCAACTACTTATAAGACTTTGTGATTGGTGCAGAAAGAATAGGGTCTACTTTTAGTAAAAACTAGCTTTGACGTTAACAATGATAAATAGTGACGTGAAGACCCCATTGTTTTAAGGTATAAGATTTTTTTATAGTTACATTTTAAACAATTGATTAGTTTATCTATTCTGTAATAGGATAATTCAAATATAAAAAGGTTAAATTAAATAAAACCTATTTTATTTTATTGTAAGACTAAAGCGACAAGAAACTGCTCGTCGTTACAGACTACTTCAACATTTACTAGACAAACGATCAAAGCTCCCAATTCATCACAAAAGACTCAATTACATGACTCTGATTAAAGCTATTTAGACGTACGGAGTTGAGCTTTGAGGATCTACTAAACCATCCAATTCATCTCGTATCCAATACCTACAATCCAAAATCCGTCGAAAAATCTACTTTGTCACCAATAAACGTATCCATAAAGATCTTAATGTTCCATATTATGCTGAGTAAGCCCAAACCAGATACCTATCCTTTCATAGTAAGCTCCATAACCACTCAAATCCATTAGTTTCTCAACTTGCTTCCCACTCCATTCCTGAATATCCTCCGAGGCGTATGAAAAGAAGATGGCCTAGAGATCTTCTATTGTAGAATTTTTATAGAAGTGCTACTGATGAGTAGTTCTTCTCAAGTTTTGACATGTTATTGTAATTGTTATCAGCTCAATTACTTAATGTATATATTTGTTGATATATGGATAAGAAAATTGTATTTTATTTTAAAGCAGGATTCTTGAGGGATACTGGAATATTGCAATAAATAGGGAAATAAATTGTTGAGTGAAACACATAATGATAAATTTGATAAAAAAAACGACTTCAAGATTAATATAAATTATCATCATATGTAAAGGATAAGTCTGGTGGGCATTTTATGATTAAATGTTTCGGTATCAATGACAGTGACAGTGGGCCTTATGTTGGTATATTGCAGGAATCTATACAAATAAATTTTAAAGATTATTTTATTTCTACTGTCCTTTATTTATTGCTTTTCAACCATTCTAGTAAGTTTACACTCGTATTTAATAAGGTCTTAGTTATAATTTATTTAAAACGTTCTTTTGAATCTTAACTAGACCTGAATAAATACCCTATGATTTATTGCTTGCCAAATATCCAAAGTTATACTTTTTTTATTTCATTTTTTTTTTAAGGTTTTCTTGAACTTTTTAAAATGATTTTTGTGATGTTAATTTATTCATAAAATTTGTTCGTAAGTTTTGTTTACCAATACACGTCTGATCTGATCACAAAATAACGAGTTTCATATTTTTTATGTTTCGTTATATTACATGGGTTAGTACAGTTATTTATTTCGTTTGTAATCACATTTAGAAGCAATAATCGTAAATTGAAGAGAGCGATAAGGTTTCAAAAAATAAAATAATGAATATAATCCCAAAAGTGCAACGAAATTAGTTTTAGTAGAAGAAGAAAAGCTTTTGAAATGAAGTGAACTTTGAAGAATTTTTTTAAATATATATGGAGTTGTATATCAATTATAATCATATTTATCACTAATGATACATAAAGTTAGAAAAATAATATGTTTATGCAATTAAAACATAATATAATAAACCTTTTATAGACACGAACTTACTAAGTAATTCAGAATCCCCAGTAGTTTTAGTAACATAGTTACCTTGTAATTACAAACTAATAGAGGCTATAAAATGGTTCATGTAAATACCCTAGTTATATTAGACATGAGGAAAATTATTAGGACTAGTAAACAGCAACAGGCCGAAGCGTCGATGTGAAGATAATAAGAAGACAATGTACTAATTGAAGGGGAGCAAATGGCTTCAGATGGTATCGGCATCCAGGTGTCCCTTCTCGTTTGCCATTCCACTTTGATGTTTTGCATAATATTTTGGGTTCGTCTTCAGGTTCAAGGTGGAGTGAAATGAATGTTTTACATAAAATAAAAAAAATAAAAAACTCTTATTTGTTTTCTATTTATTATACATTATCATAGGCCATCACTATACGATCCACTTTCACAGGAAACAGAGCAGCGTATTATTTTTTTTTTTTAGCCTAGAGCATAGATGGCAGTGTGACCGCTTGACAGGTGCGTACGTAGACAGATGTTTTATAAAATATACTGGTTTTCTTATCTTCTGTCGTTCATCTTTTAAATTTCAAACTAACAAATCAAGGTCCTTCAATTAAAGAATTACCCTTGTATGTTTACAGATGATAAATACATTCACAGGTGGGGTCAGATTGATTTGATATATCGCCGACGCTATGTAAAACTAACGTATGTGACAAACCGCATTTTTTTTTTCGTTCTTTTACCGTTATATACCAGAGCTTGCGGTTAAATGTCGAATTCGATCGGCACATAATGATAATTGTTTGGTCATAGAAATCAAAAAAGGTTAGTAATAAGGATTCAATTCTATTTAGAAGAGCCAAAATATTGGCGGAAATGATGAAGTTTTGACTGAGATAATTTTTTTCTAATCAATCTATAGTTTTATTTTAAAAACACCAGCATGAATTTTTGGATTACCCGATAGATGATACTTAAAAACAACTCCATCTTAGTTCAGCTTTGTTCGTTTTGATATATCAACAAACTGAATTATGTTTCTTATGAACGCATATAAACAATACACTAAAGTATAAACCTACTAAGAAAATAAAATTTGAACTGGGACTGATTAACGATTTGCTACCACTCTGATCTTAAGTGTATTGGAAAGTTAGTAAGGAAGTTGTACATCCCGTTTTACTTCTAAAGACATACAATCATTCAAAATATCAGCAATTAGAATTAAAGATTAGTTTATTATATCGTTTTACCAATGCATATTGGTACTCCCTTATGCTTAAATGGATAAGAACACAAGTTAGTCTCTAACTGAGAAAGATTTGAAAAATTCACCAGATATTTTTTAATTATTCAGGTAAAAAGTTGGCAATGTTACTCAACATAAATCCATACTCTTTGAATATGATAAGGCCCTAAATGAATATGATAATGACTGCGAAATACTCTTGGTAGTATGTATATACAAGGAGAGACTATTTGCCACCCCATTATCTCTTATAAAAATATAAAGACTATAGTGAAAAGTTTTTTCGAAAATGAGAAAATTTCCCTTATTTAATTTTTGGGAGATATCACGTTAGTGTGGAACAGATTGCCGAACAATTTTTATTGTTTAATGATTTTTTATTTATCCTTAGCCGATAAGACAAATTAAATTGAAACAAATCTAAAAACTACCAAAATTAATTCAATTAGCGTTGTTGAAAGTAGTAATATAGTTAGCATATAAACGTAAACTTAAATCAATAGATTATACAACCACTGAAACCTGTATAGACGTAGTTAAATATTATTTAAATATTATTACGAATATCAACTTTATAGAAATGTACTTCACAATGAACATACGCAATTGACTCATTGAAGAAAATAATGATTACAAGTTTTAAGGAGAAGAAAAGGGGCCTAACGAAAATCTAGCCGTACTATTTTTTTTTTTTATTTAAATAAAATTAAAAAATGAATACGTAAAATGTTAGATTAAAAATTGAAATAATAGTAGTCATTTGCTAAAGAACTTGCCCTAAACGTACTTATTTTTATTGCGCTTCTTTGGCCAGATATGGTATATTTTTTTGCTTAAAGGCGTCAAACTCTATGGGTCATCAACGCCTATGGTTATTAGTTAAATTTTTAAATTAATATATCTGGAGTCAAAAATTTATGTAATCGACAATTTCTAAGGGCACTAAAAGTAAATCTGTATTTCGTTACGGTTCTGAAATTTGGACACCCAAAAAAGTAGAATAACAACCTTTTCGAGTCTTCGAGAGGAAGATAATAAGACGAATACGTAGCCCAATCTGCGAGCAAGGAGTTTTGCACATAAGAATTGACCAAGAACTGAACGAATAAATCAACAATGAGGATATTGTTTATAAAATCAAGATGAATTAGTTTGCTTGGACAGATCACAAGGAAGCCCAATTAGAGAATAGCGAAGAGGATTATGAGAGAGAACTTTCCAGAAAACGGAACTGAGGACGCCCTAGGAAATCTTAGAAAAAGAATGCTGAGGAGGATATAAAAATACCAGGTATGCAAGTTTAAAATGTCGTTTTAATTCCAATAGAATGCGCTCTTAGCCTATTGAAGGATTTGCTTATCTCTAAACGCTATTTTGTTTGTTAGTCATTTGTTTACAAAAGTCAGTTTTTTTTTAAGTCGTTTACGTGGACGTATCATACCTTTCTTTGGTGTTAAAAATGTCTAATTTTAAGCCAAAAAAAGAGCATTTGCGGCATGTCATGATTTTCTTATTTAATCAAAAGAAAAAGGCATCTGAATGTCATCGAATTCTTGTTGAGACTTATGGCGATGTTGCTCCAACCGTCAGGACATGTGAACGTTGGTTTCAAAGTTTCAAACGTGGTGATTTTGATGTTACTGATCAAAAACGAGAAAATCGACCAAAAAAGTTTGAGGACTTCGAATTGCAATCTTTATTAGACGAAGACAATACCCAAACCCAACAAATGATGGCAGAACAGTTGAATGTCACTAGGCAAGCCATTTCCGATCGCCTGAGAGCTATGGGAAAGATTCAAAAGGTTGGAAAATGGGTTCCACATGAATTGGACGAACGACAGATGGAAAAACGAAAAACTGTGTGCGAAATGCTGCTTTTACGCCACGAAAGAAAGGGTTTTTTGCATCGAGTTGTAACTGGCGATGAAAAATGGATTTATTTTCAGTATCCCAAACGAAAAAAATCATGGGTAACGCCAGGACAACCATCCACATCGAGTGCAAGACCGGATCGTTTTGGGAAGAAGACAATGCTGTGTGTGTGGTGGGATCAGAAGGGAGTAGTCTACTACAAGCTTCTCAAACCCGGCGAAACAGTCAATACCGAGCGCTACCGACAACAAATGATCAATTTGAGTCACGCATTGATCGAAAAACGCCCAGAATGGGCTCACAGGCACGCCAAAGTCATTCTTCAGCATGATAACGCTCCTGCACATTCAGCCAGATTGACTAAGGAAACGATTTCTTCGCTTGGTTGGGAACTCCTACCCCACCCGCCGTATTCACCTGACCTGGCGCCTTCTGATTATCACCTCTTCTCATCGATGGGACACTCATTGGTGGAGCAACACTTCAACAATTTCGAAAACGTACGAAAATGGCTCGATGAATGGATTTCAAATAAAGATGAAGCATTCTTTTGGAATGGTATCCATATATTGCCCGAGAGATGGACAAAATGTGTAGAAAGCGAGGGTCAGTACTTTGAATAAAATATATTATACTTTTTTTTAAATTACTGTGTATATATTTTAAGAAATAAACGACATTTTAAACTTGCATACCTGGTACTTGAAGGCACGAACTGGAAGAGTATGGCTACTGGATAGGAGTGAACTAAGCAAAAATATGATAGAGGCAAAGGTCCGCTATGGACTGTAGCGCTAAAAACATAACTGCAGTAAATCTATATTTTATTTAATATATTATTTTTTCCCAGAAATTTATTTTTCTTTCAATATCATGTTATATTATTAGATCTTTCATTTGAGCTTTATTGAGCAGTCAAGCATTTATAGATCACCGTCTTTTCGAAGTTGGAGTAGGAGGTTAAGACCCAATTAGCAAACATTTATAAACTATTTTCTGAAGAATAGATAGTTATCATGAGTGTATAATATAAAGAAATATATGTATATGATCAATCAATAATTTTTTATAAATACTATCACAGATATTATATATATATATAAGTTAAATTCTTGAAGTTCAGTCAATAAAATAACAACTCATTTTGGCAACGTTTCAAGACTATATTGCTCTCATGCACTGCAATGTCCTTTTGTATTCTTCGCACTTGCTAGATTTCTGTTTGAATTCTGAAGTTCCTTCCTCACTGTGATTGCGTGACGTCCATGTATTGAATTGAATTCTTAAAAAAAATCCCATTTTTCCACTTTTGACTATGTAGTTAATTTCAATATGTATTCATAACTGTTAATATTAGATGTTTAATATTGTGTGTGTGGGTGTATGAGACTTGAAGGAAAACGGTACACATTGTTATCAACTTCTGACTTGATTCCAGAGTTTATCTAGGAATCTCTTTTCCAATTGTCTTTTTAGCTTTCCTCATCTTTTGTAAGAATGATTACCTAATTTGCTATGGTCACTTTTTTCAGCTGAAATTGAGTACTTTGTTTTAATGAGTCCTTTAACTATAAGTGTGTGCTTTTAAATAGTACTCTGATCAACAAAGATGAACCTCTGTCACATTGTGGTTAAAATCAATAAAAAGTATTTTCTTCATGCGATATAATAGCTGGCTTTGAAAAACCGAATATATATATAAGTGATGTGTCAGTAACAAAATTTTTGATTCTCCGTACCTGTACCGGATCCAAATTATAGATTCTTGATTCTTGATTCGGTATACTATGTCTAATTGTTCAAATTAAAATAAATAATATTATGTATCGCAAACTTTCTCCAACAGTATCGATCGGTTCCTAGGAATCGACTTTGATTCATCGATCCGCGATACCCATTCATTTCTCAATAATCGAAGGAACTGAGAATCGACACATGCCTAATATATATATATATATATATATATATATATATATATATATATATATATATATATATATATATATATATATATATATATATATATATAACTAAGTAGTTAGAAAGGAGGAAGGAATGTAGAGGAGGAGGGTTGCGGGCTAGACATAGAGTAGCTCCATTAGCGGGGGCAAAGTGCCGCTGTGATGGATGAGCTCTCATCAAAGGCCAATTAGTCCCTGAGCTACTGTCACATCACGATGTGTGCTCAATTTACTAGCTTGTCCCGTCCTAGTATTTGTCTTAATAGATTTCTCTTCTTCGCTCCCGGCTGTCTTGTTTTCACTAGTTTCCTATATTCTATCAAAATTTATTCTTAATCGGTACTGTCGTAAACTTACGACATCCCACTGGATACCATTTAATGATACGACTTACGACACAATTTAAAAATATTCCACTAATCCTTATTGAGCATATCCAGTACCGGAAGCACTATTTGGAGAAACGTCCTACTTGAAATCCTCACACTAAACAGCAACTGTTCGTCAAATTCTAAGGCTAGGCGCAAATTAACACACTTATTGCACATGTGAAATGACCTAACCCAGCACGTCCTTTTGTAACCTTCCGAATTGTATGGATTCTAGCAAACTGGCAAAACTGCACAGACACTTGTGACACGTGTGAGGTTGCACTAGTTTCGAATAAAATAATTTCAATAGAAGGGGCAATCAATGCATCAGCCCTAATCGAAAAATGTCTGTTTGTTAGTTTTTTGAACACGGAAAAAATGGCAGAAGAGAAGTCGATAGGGGCGGTAACGGAAACATAATGAGATTTGTGACACAAAAGATTCTAATTATATTCAAATTTCTTTTTATCAAGAAATAGAACAAAGTATCCTCTTCAGCATCATCTGATTTTGATTTAGAACTTATAAATAGTAAAAAAAATTTTTTTTCGTGTATCAAACATATTCCAAAGTAAGATTTAAAAAAAAGAGTAAAATTGCATCTCAATATGCGGCTTATAACATAATTATAAACTACTAGCTTAGATTAATTACAAGAAGTATGGTAATATTAAAATAAAGATTACTTACAACTAGTTAAAATTTGAAGATAAATGGTTGAAAAAATTGAAAATATTAGGAGCAAATAGAGCTATTAACCACAGACTCATTAATCTCCTAACACCTGAGGACGCCTAATGTATGATAATATATGTATTTCAGAAAAACAGCCGAACCCTAAATAAAACCACTCATCAACAGGTTATAATGACCTGACAATAACTGTCAACAAATCCCTGCGTGGGATATGAACAAAAAAAAAAAAAAAAAAAATATTTACTCAAATCTTCTGTAATCCTATCAAAGGATCATACTTTGCGTATCGGAAGCTGCCAATTTACACCTACTGGCCAACTTTTCTTGTGCCTCATCATAAATAACACTAAGTGACGAAATATTTAAAAGTGTATAAATGGGTAGATAATAATGATAGACTGTTACTATCACATCTATTTGACGATCACTGAAGATAACGTATATTTTAGGATATATCTATTCATCCTAAAATATACGTTATCTTTAGTGATCGTCAAATTTAACCAGTTTAGAGACAGCTTAAAACAATTCAACTAAACGATGAAATATACTGATTAAAGGAGTTCTGAAATATATTTATAATAAGCACAGGATAGAACTGATATCTTTTTTTTTTTTTTTATTCACATTTAGAACTTTATAAAATATATGTATCGAGTAAATTTGTAGAGAATTATTACAATGATAGGAAAAATAACACCTGAAGACCTACTAGTTAGAAGCACTTTAATAAGAGTTCTACATTACAACATTTCTTGGCCAACTTCTATAAAGACACCTCGGAGGGTTATTGGGAATGGGAAATAGGATGTAAGTACTAGTGGATCATAGAGAGTACTATGAAAGCATACGTATCTAGTACTAGCATGCTTCGTTGCGGCTTCGTCCGCTCTCGTAAGTAAAGAACTTAGATAATAAAAGTTTTATTTATTTATCAATCAAAATGTTGTATTTTAAATAGCATTCAAAAAGAAAAAAATAAATTCATAAGACATCCGAATAAACTACATTTCGAGTTTTATTTCCCTATGTGATGGGAATGATTTGATTGTTATGGAAAACCTACATATTATTCACCGTGTGAGAAACAGTTAGCCCTTGTGATTTGTTAATTCTAATAGTAAAAGAAATTTTGACAATTTTCGCATTAATAAATGCGAGTTCCAGTCAGCTTTCCTTTTCCATGTGCAGTTGTGATTTTTAACCTGGCACCATTGCACTGATTAGGTGGTTGAAGAGAACATAAAAGCATAATTAGAAATCCATTTGTTAATGAATAAGTTTCTAATGCAGATGGACAGAGTATATTTAATATATTATTAGTTATATACGAGTATCAGTCGAGTTTTAAACTTACCTGACAAGACTAAAACGACAAGAAACTGCCCGTCGTTCTAGACGGAGACTACTTCTAACGTTCAAAGCTCCCAATTAATTACAAAAGACTCATTTACATGACAGTGATTAGACCTATTTGGACGTACGGAGTTGAGCTTTGGGGCTCTACTAAGCCATCCAATTCATCTCGTATCCAATCCTTACAATCCAAAATCCTTCGAAAAATCCTCAATGCTCCTTACTTTGTGACCAATAAACTTATCCATAAAGATCTTAAGGTTCCATATGTTTCTGATTTAGCCCAAACCAGATACCTATCCTTCCATAACCACTCCAATCCACTAGTCTCCCAACTTGCTTCCCCCTCCATCCCTTATAATCCTACGAGGCGTCTGAAAAGAAGATGGCCTAGAGATCTTTTAGTGTAGATTTTATTGAAGTGCTACTAGTGAGTAGTTCTTCACAAGTTATTTGCATGCCATTGAATTCACTGTCAACACATTTACTTGTTGTATATTATTTTGTACAGTTGTAAATATCAATAAATGAAGAAAAAAAAAAAAAAAAAAAAAAAAAAAAAACTTACCTGGGATCCGCATGTAACACAGTTTTATAGATTTTTGAAAAAAAATTGTTGAGTATAAGTAAATTGTATTATATTAAGCTCTATATAAAACTGTAATATAGTAACCTCTTTTGCTGAATGGCGCTCGCCACCTATCGGTCTATTTTCAAACTTCAGTGGAATCCACATATTTATTGCATTTTTAAGAATTTTTTTTTTTTTTTTTTTATCAATTTATTGAAATTTACAATTGCACAAATATACAACAAGTAAATGTGTTAAAGACGTTTACAATAACATGACAAAACTTGAAAAGAACTACTCATCAGTAGTACTTCAATAACAAATCTACACAATCCCGAGGTCATCTTCTTTTCAGACGCCACGGAGGATTATCGGGAATTGAGTGGGAAGCAAGTTGAGAAACTAGTTGATTTGAGTGGTTATGAGCTTACTATGAAAGGATTGGTTTCTGGTTTGGGCTAAATCAGCAAAATATGGAACATTAAAATCTTCATGGATAAGTTTAATGCTGACAAAGCATTGAGGATTTTTCGAAGGATTTTGGATTGTAAGGATTGGATAGGGGATGGATTGGATGGTTTAGTAGAGCCCCAAAGCTCAACTCCGTACGTCCATATAGGTCTAATCACAGTCATGTAAATGAGTCTTTTATCATTAATTGGGAGCACTGGCGCGACCAAGGGGGGAGCTTGGGGGCTGAAGCCCCCCCCCCCCCAGACGACCAAAACGACTATTTTTTTTTTATTCGATAACTAGGATTTTCATTTATATAGTCTCGAACACCACCCATTCCTTGATTTAGTTTAAATTAATATATCAAAAAATATCTTCCTCCCTCTCCCTCTCTCTCTCTCTCTCTCTCTCTCTCTCTCTCTCTCTCTCTCTCTCTCTCTCTCTCTCTCTCTCTCTCTCTCTCTCTCTCTCTCTCTCTCTCTCTCTCTCTCTCTCTCTCTCTCTCTCTCTCTCTATCTATCTATCTATCTATCTATCTATCTATCTATCTATCTATCTCTCTCTCTCTCTCTATATATATATATATATATATATAGAGTTTATATAGAGTTTATATATATATAAACCCAGCCCCCCCCCCAGATAGTAATCCTGGTTGCGCCACTGATTGGGAGCTTTGAACGCTTGTGTGGTATATGTTGAAGTAGTCTGTAACGACGGGCAGTTTCTTATCGTTTTAGTCTTGTATGAGAAAAAATTTATTGAAAAACATAATAAATTTTATTATTGTTAAAGACGATGTCGTTAAGATTGGTTCAGTATTTTTCGTGGTTAGTGATCACAAACGAAAAATGGCTTGTCCTTTTTTATTATATAGTATAGATGAACTAAACAGCAACACATGGAGCATTAACATCTTTATTATAAGTTTATTTGTGGTTTAATAAGGAGCATTCCATATTTTACGAAGGGTTTTCGATTGTAAAGGTTGAATATGAGAAGTATTTGGAGGTTTGGCGAAGCCCCGAACTCCGTATGCCCATAAGATATACCCCATAAGATTGGATTGCTAAGAGGGATGAATATAAAGAGGGAGTTTCTAGTTTAAATTTCGCTTCAAATTTATTTCTTATGTTATTTTAAAATAACAAAACCTTTTCTTGGAAATATTCTCGAAATAAATTTGAAACAGTAGAAAATTGGTAACGGTAACCTGTCACAAATGATACACAGGGACCTACATGACCAAGAAATCTAGAAGGAAGTTGCATGTACTCTCACGTACTCCTCTCTCTCCAATAATTTGGAAAACCATAAAATTCAGAAATTTACGTGATGTTCATCTAAAAATTGAGATGTTGCTTCAAACAGCGAAATTTTATAGTTAAACGTATTACTCTAATAACAAAAATTTAAATAAAAATATCAACTAGTAATTAATGAAATCAGAATATTCTGGATAAAATGAGTAATTTGGGGAAATTCGAGATACCATGGAGGGGGTTCCAGAAGCACACGTATTATCGAGTTTTATCTCGATTATTTTATGTGTGTTAGGATTTATTTACGGTCTGAAATAATGAATCTTGTTGACTCTTCCATTTTGTTTTGGATTGGACACGGGTATAAATGGTGGGGAAAATTAGTTCGGCTTGTGAGTCCATAGGCCATTTTCGCAATTTCTTGACGGAGGTTGCTGCCCAGTCCAAACCAAATTGGGACAATTGAAATATGACTGGACCAGGTAAGATTCGAACCATAACCGTTCTCAGCGGGCGCTGTTCCAAAGCGTTCGGCCATAACTGCTCCCAATTTCTAGGAAGCGTTTAGGGACAGGCAAAGAGCTCCAATAGACCCACTTCCGAGACTAGTGATATGCCCTCCTCTATCCCCCACCACCATTATATCGGAAAGTTGTTGAACATTCACAGAAAGAATGACTACAACATGTGATATGAGCTTTCTATTCTTGTAGGTAGTTGTAGAATAACCAATTGTTTCGTTAATTTAAAAACAAAAAACATAGGAAAGTGTAAGCTATCATATCGCTGAATTATAATAATAAAGTATTAATAAAGTCTTTGAAGAAGAATCAAGACTTGAAAGAAATATTAAAGGTTAAGCTGGAAAACAATATCTCAATTATTTTTCTCTTCGTTCCCACTATCCCGAAACCTGGGAAATTAGTATTTCAAGAATAAAATAAATCAAATAGTAAATAAGCCTTAAAAATGAATCTTAGGATTTTCAATTAAAATGAAACCTAAAGTCATCCACTTAACATTTTAAACAACCTCAAAACAATGAAAAAGATATAATATATTAACGATAATAATTTAAATATAAGAGTTTAATGGCGGGTTAAATCAAAATCATCCATAATTCATTTCGCCAAATAATATATCACATACAAAAACAACAACATTAATTTACTCCATTACTTAAATATTTTTGAATTATTTTCACCAAAAAATATTTTAGTGAAAAATGTGATTTTTGATAAAAGATTTGGTTTATTATCGAAGGTACAGGTCCAAGTGAGTTAAATTTAAATTTTCTATATAATATGAAACTACTATAACCACATTAATACAGATGCATTGAGAAAATGAAAATACTAAGAGTACTTAGAGGAACAAATTGGGGAGCGGACAGAAATACAATGCTTAAAATATATAATAACTCTAAACTGTATTCCTAATTACTTATCGCTACAAATGTTATATAACTGAAAATGGATGTACAATACTAGTAGTACAATACTACTAGTTTTCAAATTGACTCAAAATCATGAAGATTGTTTATCAATCCTTAATATATTTTGTCTTTATGTTGCTATTGTTTTTATTAGTTACACTTTCAGCCTGAAAATGTGGCTTGATTACCATTGTTTTGTCTATAACAAAAAAGTGCTTTTGGTTATAGACCAAGTTAGTGCTTTTGATCATTAATAATTGAAGGGTTTGGTGGATGAAAGGGTTATGTAACGAAACACAATTTTGAGTAATAAAACGGCGTTTCCTAATTTCCTAAATTTGTTATTTCTGTTTTTGTTACATTGATCTAGCGTAAAACATTAATTGGTCGGAGTTATGCAGAAACCAACCAACCCCCAAAACTACAAAAATTAAACTGAGTACTTCATTCGAATAAAAAAATGTCAATCTACGATTTCAGAGAGCAACCAACCTTTACATAACTTAAAAAGCGTCAAACTAACCATCAACCAAGCGATATGTCATTTTTAATATATTTAGTTTAAGCAGAAAGCATCCATCCCACTTTGTAGTTATTTCGAAATGGCATACCAATGACGACTTTTGCAGTCTAAAAAATTTAGAAAAATAAATAGTGAATCGAAAAGTCTCACTAAATGGTAAATTTCAGTAAAATTTTAGTTTTCATTTATCTCAAATTGATGTTCTTGTGGATTAGATTGTTACTGCATAACGCCGTCCAAAATTCATTTAAAAATGAATATTTATAGGAAAATCTTACATAGCCCCTTCATCTTCTTTATAACTCTTCTAGTTGTTTTGAATTATTCAGCTGCCCAATACTTCTGCACACAAATTCATCATCCAATGAACTAGATTGCTCTCATATGTTCCAGATCAAAATATTTAAAAAATTGTATAAATTGGTAATATCATGGGTTTATTTGGATACAATTTAGGGTGTCTTATAAATCAGGTTAGAGCCAAAGATATAAATTAAACAACATTACACAATTGTATCAATATAAAAATCAATTTACAATACAAATATTACGAAATATATTATTTTTAATCAAAAGAACAAGCAGTAATTAAACATAAAGAATTCTGTCTTAGCATGTCATAGCAATGTCATAGCAGGGGTAAAATGGGCTATTTTTTTATTTTAATTACTTTTTTTTTAGCTTTGATCATAAAAATTGGCAATGATATGTGGAAAACAACATCGTATACACTCATGTTTATCTACAATTAGTTACAAAAAAATTTCTCTTAAAATAAGATGATATTACAGACATCTTCATATTAAAGAAACAATTTTTTTTTTTTTTTTTTTTTTTTTTTTTTTTTTAATGGAAAAGAGCACTGAGCAACAAACAGCAAACTCTTTCATTTTGCTTATCGTAATGAGAATCTTGCCTTGTACACGAAGCTGGGCATTAATCATTTTATAGCAAATTATTCAATCTAGATTAAATATTTTTGCATGACATTCTTGCATGATCCTACTTTTTTTTAATTTTATTTTTATTGGATATGATTTTTTTTTATAGAAATCAGAGGTTTTAATTAATCCTGTTTCAGTTTGTTAAACTTTGTCAAAATATAACAACATGTCAGTTTTTTAAATTTAAGTTAATATTAAAAGATGTGCAAAAATGTATTATTGAAATTCTAATTAAGAAATATTTTTCAAAAGTACCTGTGGTGTTTTAGATTTTTTTTTTTTTTTAATATTTGATAATATAAACGTTTTTACAATGACACATTGTAAATAATATATTCATTTTAGTTATTTCCTTACCATTTACTAAGTAATATTCTCGGCGATTGCTTTATTTACTTTTATGAATTCACTTTTCTTTTTTTTTTATATTTTATTTTATGAAATGATATACATATAGGCATGCAAAATTAGAAAGTCCAATCATAATCATTAGATTGAATTCCCATGAACATTTAATACAAATAAATTACATATTAAAACAACAATAAAAACGTAGAAAAATTATATCTATATAAATATATATTGTATTATGTGTATTTATATATATTTTCAGAAAAATAAAAAATTCGGGTAATCGAAATTAGCTTTAAAAAATTATATACATACAAAAAATTGGGCTATACTGCCGGTATCTTTTCTCTAGGAATCGAATTATTATTCTGGTTTTTAATCCATTCTAGCTTCTGCTTGAAGATTTAGATTGACGAACACTAAAAAAATAAAGCTAATAAAATTATAGTTTAAAAAACTAAAAAAAAAAAAAAAACGCTTTAATAGCAAACCTAACTAAAAAGTTTTATTGCCATATCTCGGAGTAACAATCAGAATCTTAAAAAATCCTATCTTGCTCAAAATCTAATGATAAATAACTATTAGTATATAACATTTTTTGGTTGGATTGGCCATTTTTGTATTATAGACTCTTAAACATGACCAAAACTGACTTTTTGAGAAAGTTGGCGAAATTCGTCGATTTCTGACAATCGGTTGTGGCTAAATGCCTAAATCAAATTCAGCTTAACAGATGTCTTTAGACGCACAGTTTAATAAACCTTAATTATATAAATAACACATTTTTAGATTTAAAGCATTTTCGTACATGTTTTTTTTGCAAAAATTTGAAAAAAGTGCAAAAATGTTAATTTTTTCCCTTATCAAATGTAGTCACATTTTTGATATTTTATTTTCAGGACCTAGACCATATTGAATCATAAAACCTACTACTCCACATTTTGTGAGGCAGACCCTCTATTTGGTGGTATTTCGACTGGACTAATTGTAAGTAAGAACATTAAAACGAAGTCGTGCAATTATTGTATTGACATTGGTACTTGACACGTGTGAAAATCACGATGCAAGATTCCGTTACATACAGAGGAAGTTAATAAACGTGTATTCAAAAACTATGAAATAATTAAGAAATAATTTATTAAAATCACTCTGTATCAATTATAGCTGTTTATTTTGATACTAAGAATGAGTCTGAGTTTTTTTAAGTTAACGAATGTCAAAACTCTTTAATTTTTCTTTCCTTCATCCAAATTAAAAATTGTAGTATTAAAAATTAAAAATTGTATTATATGTGTACCTAGGTTTTCGTTTCTTACATCGACCAGCTTATATCATAGGAGAGAAGGGAGCAGAGCTTGACTTCTATTTTTTTGTGAAGACGGGATCCCATTAAGTTCTGTGGAAGAGATATGATAGTTAAAATATCAGCTCGGATGAAACCCATCAGAGCCGGCAATGAAACAAGCTATCATAACTACGGGCGTAATATTGGTTTTTGGTTTTTTAATTCTAAATCCGTCACAAGTTTTCGAGTAAAAACTCTATGAGGCTACTTTATTTAAATATTTTTCTAAAAACTATTTACCAATAAACTGACTATTTTTTAATGTTTACATTGTTCACTCAATCTAATTTGAAAATAAAATATTTTTTGAAAGAATCATGTGAATATCACCTTATCATGTGAAGATATATCTCGAAATACAAAGAGTAACATAAGTTGTAAAAAAAAATACAGTTTGAACATCTGAAAATTCAAATTATCTCCAGAACCATCACAGCTCGTCCTCCCTATCTAAATATTCCATCTCACAGTTCTACAACATAGCCAAATTCTTTCTAATCCGTTGCTCGGTTCTTTGGAATTCTCTCCCTCTCAACATTCATTTCATTCTAATATTCTAAAAAATTTCAAATCCCTAATTTTCCTGTCTCTTTCACTTTCAAATAAATTTCAATTAATTGATATGTTTCTGGTTGTTTTATTTCACTATTTGTTCAGAAACTGGCGCTCTCTCAGACTCACACAGAAAACAACCGCTGCTTCGAGAGTTCTCTTCAATACTTCTGCCTTCATCTTAGTCAAAGCTATGACCGTGTTCTGTTTAGTACAGTTTCAAACCAAACTAACTTAATTAAAACTATTAGCCTTTATCCTAATACTTTTTCTCCCAGCGGTTGCTGAAACAAATAATCCAGAAAAATACCAGCTAAAAATGCCCAGGGTTTAAAGAATGTACGTTAGTTGATAAAGCTTCAACTAAATTATTTAGTATTAAACCGTTAAAAGCTTATTTTGTACATGATTTAAATTTATTTTTTGATTATTTATTTCATTTTTTTTATTCACATACCAGACTTAAAATACAAGAAACTGCTCGTTGTTTGCAACTACTCGAACATTTACTAGACAGTAAGTAGACCCATTTGGACTTACGGAGTTGAGCATTGGGGCTCCACTAAACCTTCTAATTCTTCTCGTATCCGATCCTTACAATCCAAAATCCAACATCCTTCGTAAAATGTTAAAAATTCTTATTATGTCACAAACATTCTTATCCATAAAGATCTTAATATTCCATGTGTTGCTGATTTGACCAAACCCACTCGAATCCACTAGTCTCCCAACTTGTCTCGCACTCAATTCCGATTATCCCCCGAAGCGTTTGAAAAAAAGATGGTCAAGAGACCTTCTAATGCTGACCTTTTATTGAAGTGCTACTTGTGAGTAGTCCTACACATGTCATTGTAATAATTTTTCTCAAATTTACTTCTTGTATAAAATGTACAGTTGTGATTATCAATTAATAGTTTTAAACAAATATAGTACAGAAGAATTTATCCTGAAATTTAAAAATTTTGCTGAACAGCAGAAATACAAACCTTTATTCTGATTAGCTATATGTATTGTATACCTGTAAACATTTTAACCATGATGAATAAGATTACTGTTACAGAAGAAATGGAGTCAATGCTTGAATAATTGATGTTCCTTGGAGAGGAAGGCATGAAGTGGTGGCTGATGGGGGTTGCCTCAAGAGATTGGAATTGTATTAGGGTGCCTTATCGATTTTGGATTGGGAGGATTAGGCTCTTTTTGAAGTGGGAACGCTGCGGTACACCACATCTCCAATAATGGACAATTCTTTTGAAGTTCACTTCATCGTCCGTTGGTCGTGAAATCTAACTCAGCCAACTAACCATCTCTTTCGCGATTTGCTCTGTTGAAGAAATTTTGAATTGGATTATTTAAAACTATTGGTCTGCGACCTGTACATTAACGAATACCAGCAATGATAGGAATATACGAGTATACAAGTTTTATGGCTAATTTCCAAGTCACTATTATATAATGAGTATTCTTACTGTATTGGTGATATCAGAAGTCACCTACAACTATCAGCAGCAGTTCCTTCCTATTTATTGACACGATTCTTTTCTTCTGATTTCCAACAACTAAGCATCATAAAAGTCCCTCCAACTGCCCAATGCAGTTCAAGATTACCGATTCTTCTTTATCCATGAATCCTGAACGAATTTGCTAATAGCAAAGACATGGATTTGTAAATAGAGTTTGACGTTCATTCTGCCTTAATAACCCAGAAAATCGTCCTTACTATTTTGGGTAAACTTCAGTAATATTGGGTTGTCAGGAAAATAAGGCAGGCTTTCTTTTTTTCTTTGAATTACCCCTCGATATAACGGACTGTTTATTTTTAATAGATTTCTAAAAAAATAGTTTAGTGACTTTTTTACAGTTTCAAAATCAGTCGGAGTAGGGCCCAACAACCAAAAAACATAAAAAAGTACGGAGCAATAATGAATGACATTAAACCATTCATCAACGGTTCAAAATCTTCAGGCTTGAAGACATGGAGTTTCGTGGCAGGACTTCTTCCGGACGACATATTTTGCAAGCTATAGTGATCGAATATCCCACAACACGAATTTCCTTATTAAAATATCACAAACAGCTGACATATACTTTCGTCACCAACGTAATCCACTTGTGCCCACAGTAAGTAAATAAGAACGCACGTGATAGTCCAGTCAATGAATGTTGAAATGAGAGGCGTAGAGTGCATGGAGTTATCGAAAATTTTTGACTTCATGGCTTCGTTAGGAGTAGTTAGAAAGTAAACATCCTAAAAGTCCCCGCCCCTGGGGGGTGAGCTAATGGTAGGGGAGAGGAGAAGGTCCCCAAACGGTGGACTCAAGAAAAATATGTTTAAAATCAAAATTAAAGCTAATTAAATTTCCTATAAAATTAATTCTATACATATTTGTCAAACTTCCAACGGTTTTCGAGATACACGTTATTGAAAACTGATAATTTTCGAGAAAAAAAAAAAAAATATTTTACCTCACTTTTTGTCATATGCTTCCAGTGCCTTCCACGATCGTTTCTCAGAAAAAATGACAGTATCAAAGTTGTATAGCATTAAATTTATTATAATTTCATATTTACATTAATGGCACTTGAGGCAAATGTTTGACAAAAAGTGAAGTAAAAATTATTTACGAGTCTGTTTGTGGAATCAATGTTTGATGACAAACGGAGAGTATGTTTACCTTCTAACTATTCCTAAGCTATGAAGTCAAAAATTTTCTAATATTCCATGCACTCAACAATATGTATATTGACTGGACCATGGCCCGAAATTCTGCTTTAGATTCCATAGCAATTATATTGAACCATATCTTCAAGATCGTTAACTGTAGTTCGACTTCTTTTTGTTTCCGTTCCGCATTTCATAGTCCACATCATCTTTCGTTTTTGGAACATTAAACTGTAACTTATCTTTTTTAAATCCATTTGTTTTTTATTAGTTTTCACTTTAGAAGAATTACACTTTTAATTTTTAATTTACCTTAATCATAGCGGATTGAGAAGTTACATGTAAAGCGGGTGACGTGTGCTCTCCGATGGTAAGTACCTAAGACATGATCTTCAAATGGATACACTAGAGGAAACCGAGTTGAGTCAAATGAACGTAGAAGGTTTGGGTAACTTAATTCTATATTTTTAAATATGTTCACACCTTGTTATAGCCATTATAATACATTAGGAAGGGAGCGTATATTTCAGCTAACAGATGTTTCAGTTCCGTGGCGATGAATCGGCGCAACCCCCGCAGTAGGGAGGTGTAAATAGCAGTACCCCACGGCCCATTATCATTGCCAATCACATTACTCCTGGCTCGCTGGGCATAGCCTCTATCTGATACACATTGTTCCCATTATATTTATTCATTCATTGTTTCCATTTAACCGAGCAATGGTTTATAAATAAATATATTTTTATTGATTAGTTATGCAGTTTCCCACATCTTTTTTTTCAATTTAATTAAATTAGATTAGGGCTAATTTACCATTAACAACTATCATCAGAAAGACCAACCAGAGAAAATGGTTAATGTAAACTAATGGATGAAGTAAATATTAAAAAAAATAATAAAAATATATTATATTAGCATACTCTGTCGCGATTTCGCACGCTCTCATAAATAAAGAACTTAGATTATTTTAACAAATAATAGAATTTCATTTGTTTATCGATAGAAATCTCGTATTTCTGGTATGGAATTTAGCATTATTTCTTCAACAATATTTTCACGAATAGCAGTAATTTTTAACCTTGTTAAAATTGTATTGATGACATGTTTGAAGAGCACCTAAACCGATAATTAGACATCCGATATGGTAGTTATAGTTTTATCGATCCGTCTGGTTGGATTTTAATTTCTAACCATAAAAGTATATAACAGTTTGGCAGACCTCGTTTATGGGACACAATACTATACATTTTAATTACTATTACAGTATAATTTATTATTATAAACCATCCTAAAACTATGAAGATGTAGTTAAAATTTGGTACAGTTGAGTTTAATGGTTTTAAAATTGCAAACTCTGTTGCAGAATGGCAACATATTGGTCGATTATCAAACTTCACTGCGCACCACATATTGATCGCTTTTATATGGCAATATAATAAAAAATCTTTAAATTTTATTATTGCTAAACCTTCCTTGAGCTATGAAGATGATATGCTTAAAATTTGGAACATATTGGTTCAGTATTTTTGCGGTTAATGATCAAAAACGAAAAATAGCTTTTCCTTTTATATAATAGTATTGATGGTAAGTAGATCAATAATGTAAGAAATGTAATAACAAAACTAATAATAATAAATATTTATTAGTTTATATCCATAGATAACAACTGTGGAACGTTTCTTGGCTTTTGCCACATTTTCAAGCCCTAGAATATAGAAAATAAAAAAACAAAAATCTTTAGTACGAAGACTAAAACATTATAATTATACTTTATATTAATATACATTAATATTATTTTTTACATACATAAAATATAGTTACATTGACTAAAAACAAAAACATTCACTAAATATTTCATCATTTATAAATTTCATTTTTTATTAAATTATTATTAATTTTGCAGTGTATCAGGTCTTAAAAATTAACCTAAAATAATTCGATACATTGTTGACATTTCATAGAACAGTATTTAACTTAAAAATGACGATAAATCGAAAATACAGATTTTTGAGTTGTGTTACATTAGAAATACAAGTGCGATATGCTAGTTATGGATTATACACTGAATTTTATGTAAATTGAATTTCAGTCAAAGCCAATGGCGGATGAAGGTGTTAACTCTTTAATTAACGTATTCAGGAAAATCAGAGTTACTGTTTGAAACTTTTCCAGACTATTATCTTTACATTTTCCCTTTCTTCTATTATTTGATTTCTATTCTATATTTTATTCAACACATTAATGAGTTAAAATCTTATTGCAACATCCGAAACTCATGACCCATCTTTTAATGTGCAATTTAAGCTAATTCGTCTTATCTATAGACACTTTTGTGTATTAAAACGATAAATGCAGGTGAGAAAATTTGAACAAAGAGAAAAATGGGTTCAGTTGTTGAATTCCATATCAATAAGCTTACAGGAAAAAAAAAGATCCTTAGAAAGACCTCTTTACTCCCGTTTCTCCTATTTATTTTTTTAAATTCACTGTCTTCAAAATACTAAATAAGAATACCTTATTTTTTTCTGTGTTTAAATTTAATTCAGCTAATCAACTGCTACGGAAAATACAGGACAAGAAAACACACTTTTTTGTTTTGTTTTTTTTAATCGAAAATACAATATGTGAATAATCCTTTAAAAAACGCCTGACATTAATTTATGTTAAAACACTTATTAAACAATTATTCAGTCTTTCCAAAATTATTTGATTAATTTGGATGGAAATAATTAGTTATCTTTTTAAGAACCCAATGAATTTTAAAAACGCAAAGTATGTGTATAAAGTTCCAATCATTGTATCAATGATGACAGCCATATAATTATTTTAGTTCCAATTAATTCCAGAAATAGTATAATTAGTTAAAGGTAATTGAGTGGAATTATTGCTATATCTGTTATATGGATTAGGCTCTTAAGCCCAATTATTCAACAGAGAAAAATATATTCATAGAATTGTACGTCCGGTCAACTTTGAATTACATTTTCATTCGAAAAGAACTTTGCATTATCCTTAAATCACCTTAAGAAAAAATGATATCTTTTTTTTCTATTAATTTATAAATTTATAGGTCCAAGGATCTAATTTAAAAAATAAATTTCGAACAAAATTTATTTCGGCGTTACCATTTAGTTAAGTCCATTTTTTTTTTAATTATCTGAATCATTTTGATTAATCCTTTCACAAATGTACAATTGACTAAATATTAATTATTTAATATTTATATCTTAATCTATGTATTTATATTATATCCCAAATTAAAAACTTGTCGTTTTTAGTTAAACTGCAAAACGCAGGTGTCAATCGTATTAAAAGTAACAGAACAGTTCACATTTAGCCTCTATTACAATAAATTCAATAATTAATAAATATAATAAAATTATTATACAAAAAAGGTAAATAAATAATTGGATACCATAAAATAAAATAATAATAAAGTAATACCAACAAAATTAAATATGAAAAAAAGAAACTATTCACTCAGACAAAGGACCACCAGCATATTCCACCACTATGAGAGGGATTTAGCAAGCTCCAGAACATCCTAGAGCTCTCTCTCACTGTACTTGAACCAGTGGAGGCAAAGTAAGTGCGCTTGAACGTCATTGTTGATATGAGAAGAGAGGCTGACCATTACTAGGACTCCATTCAATGTTACAATAGATCTCATGGCCTTTTTTACCTGCGAGGAGGATTATAGGGATGTGGATCTAGATAGGGAATGAAACTGATGTTATCGTGACAAACAATTAGGATAAGGCAATAAGGAATATTAGCCCAGTTTTATTGAAAATTGCGGCAAAAGCCTCTGCCCAAAGTGCAACTTAGTAAAACCGAAATACAAAAATATCCTTCGTAGGATGTCTTAAAATTTAATAGACAAGAGGTCTAACCTTCCTGTTTATTCAAATAAAAATACTCATCTAGAAGACCAAAATCGGCTTGGTATGGAAATACGAAAATATTTCACAAAATCAACTATTAATCAAACCCAATATGATGGTCCATAAGAACCTTAAGGTTTTTAATTGGGTTACCACCAGATAAATATTTTTCCAAAATAGACTGTATACAAATTATAATTCATGAAGTATTAAATACAAAAATAAACACCTAAAAATAATCTTTTATAAAGTAATAAACAAATTTTTGTCTATGGTCAATTTACGATTGTAGTCAACAAACAATTCCAGGCATCTTTTATCCAATAAACACCAAATTAAAATTAAAGTATAGAAATTTGTCTATAAAAATGGTATTATAAATTCTTTAGTTGAGACAGTAAACAGTATGGGAGTCGCAAGTAAAATTTTTTTAGGCTACCTTTTTTCGCTACTGAATATTCAAATTTTAATATCTTGAATTTTCTACCCATTTACCTCTCAAAATACTCACTTTTTAAAAACAGTTTTATATATAAAACATATATATATATATATATATATATATATATATATATATATATATATATATATAGAATATGTTTTGAAAAAGTCAAAAAATCGGAAATCAAGCTATTGGAAAAAAAGATATTCTAACTATCCATCGCCTTCCTCTCCCCCCCTTTCTGGGACTGTCAGTATTGTTCAGAACACTCCAATGAAAAATTATACCAAAATACATGTTTTGTTTTTTTACATAGAGGTGTCTTTTAGCTGAGGGTTTAAATTTTTTGTGATCCTGAAAATGTGTAACGTTTTTCTCATACACACCTAGAGCTCTATCAGTGTTGCTCGGATCAATAAATTTGACGATAGTTTTCTAATCAGAAATTTAATGGAGAATACGTTTCGTTGAATACCATTCGTAACGAGTACCTACCTCTTAGAAGGGATATTAGTTTGAATGAAAGAAGTCACGCCTTGTCTACATTATTTAAGTGTTGGTGCTTTTTTGACTCGCTAGCTGTCTTTGTGTTATTCTTATCGATAATTTGACAACAGTTTCCTTATCAAAATTAGTAGATATGAAAACAGTAGATTATAGATAAGCATATTGTTTTCCCACTCAGGAAGAAATTGAGTTTTTTCTTTCATTTTTTGCCTTCGTTAATAAAACATTGTAGTAGAAATTGCTAGTATATAATATATAAAAGTAAAATAGATTTATAAGCAGGAATCTAAACAGAAATTAATTTATTAAAATGTGTCTTCCTAAATAAAAAAGAATCTCTGTTTCTACAAGTACAGTTGTTATTACAGAACTTTTTTTTTTTTTTTTTTTTTTTTTTTTTTTTTTTTTTTTTTTTTTTTTTTTTTTTTTTTTTTTTTTTTTTTTTTTTTTTTTTTTTTTTGAGCTTAGTTCATAAAATACTGTCTAAGGAACACTTTTAAAATTACATATATTCATGTCTCATTATTATGGCATTCTGAAGAAACGACGGAACGACAACTCCCATGTCAAATGAAGACCGTGTGTGGTCACTCGTACAATTATAAACAGCCCCTGAATAAAGTTGGATTAGAAGAAAATGAAATGCAAAGCCTTACATCCAGTTATAGCCGCTGACCGCAAACTGGATTAATGAGGCGATCGTTATACAAGAACTGTGTAGAATATGGAATCGTAAGTAAAATGGAAAAAATAATATGAATAAAGTATGGGAACAATGTATAATATATGAGAAGAAAAGATTTTCCTCGATGACAAACCAGAAAATAAAATTTTAATGGAAATGGTAATTTTTATTATGTATCCTCAGTGTATGTTCTCAACGTTAAATAATAATGTGGTAATATAATGGAGGCATTATTGTAGGATTTCAGTCCAACGCTATCATGCGGACTTTAATAAAAAGATGAATACAAATATTCCAATAGTATTTTTATTCTATTAAAATAGATACAAGAAAAAATTCTAACTGCTTCAACATTTACTTGAATTAAGTTAACCAATTCAATAAAAAAGAGAATTCATATCACTGTACTCTTATTTGAAACTGCAAAATTGGGGTTTTGGGTTCAGCTAAGCCGACGAATTTCTGCTATGTCAAACTTATTAGTTGTCATAACTTTTGCGGGTTCGGAACCAGATAAATAATCTTTCGCAAAAGAAATATAAATAGTCATTGGTTCATAATAGATGACAATCTTCATAAGGAAAATTTCTTCTGTCAGGATATTGCCTACCAAAGGGGTAGTTTCTTCAAAGGTCACTCTCATATTTTTAGAATCATATTAATGTTGACTTGTTTAATTTTTTTTGAATATCGGTAAATTTCTGAAATTTCATTTTTGTACATGCAAGGGGTGTTTTGTGATGTTATCTCATTATAATGAATTCAATTTTGTTTTTTGTTCGATACAATTTTTCTACTTTATATGAAAAAAAAAAAAAAAAAAAAAAAAAAAAAAAAAAAAAAAAAAAAAAAAAAAAAAAAAAAAAAAAAAAAAAAACAGCCCCAAAACAACGCATAACATACGTAATTGATTTTTAAAATTCAACATGGTTATTTTGGATATTGGTTGTTACATATATAATAATAATAACATACTTTTTTTTCTTTTGGCTTGAAAAATAGATATTCATGAATAATGACGCCGAAATAGTTACAAAAAATAAGTTATTGAACAGAAAAATTAAATCAATAAAGGCCATTTTCCCAAATTGTTTTCGACCACTGTTTCTTTGAAATGAAATATTTTTTATAACAAGTACATTTTTCCCCTTACCCGTGGCTTAAAAATCTCAATGAAAAATAATCATTTTTACATATTTTATGTTTAAAAACGTCTCAAACGGAATTAAGTGCTAACTGAAAGTAAAACAATGCACACAAATTTATATATCTTTGTTAACACGTATTTTTTAAATTCTTGTTTAGCATAGATTTTTTTTTAAATAAAACTAAACTGAGCAAAACTAGTTGAAAACCTTTCCAAATTTTAATATAATAAATGGGATATCTGCCAATAAAAATAATTTTTCCCAAAATGGTTTTAATTATTGCAATTAAACATTTAAACGCACTTAGAACTCTGTAATAACTGTTTTAATACATTCTTTTGTAGCATCAATTTTTTTTAATGTTCATTTTTGTGTAAAGAATACCTCGAACCCATGTAAATGGATTTGAAGTAAAATCTTAAATCTTCTTAAATTTACATGTTAGATATTAGAATATGTTAGAACATAAAAATTATAAGGGTTGATCATGTTTAAAAAACTAAAATTCTTCTAAGTTCGTGAAAATAATTGCTATAGAATAAATGTAGTCAGTTTTTTTTTTGTTTTTTTTATTGTTAGATAGTAAATATTCAGTAATACAAAAAGAATAGAAAGTTCACGCACATACTATAATAGTGTTTCAAATATACAATAATTATTTTATTTTTTAATGTTTAATCAATACTTATGTTGAGTATATACACTAATCCTGACGAGCACTGAATTCTATCCTAAACCTAGATTGTTAAATAATATAATTTAAACTAAACAATTTAATGGTTCGATAACAACGGTTAGTAAATATTGCACTTAAAAATTAATATTGCACTGTTGTTTTGTTATACAATCACTCCAGATAATCAGAGCGTTTCTTCATGATCCCTAACAAACATGGCTGAATAACGTTCTGAACTCAAATAGAAGGAGTGGACTTGTTACTTTCACTAAGCCTCTTAAATTAGCAATTGTATTAACCGAGATCACGACTGAAGAAATAAATGTGTTCGGGAATCGAAACCATAACACTGTACTCGTGTTCGGTATGCTTCACTAAGAATTATGGTTGAGCCGTTTTTACTTGTGAGTGAGTGGTACTGATTACGATAGATTAGCATATATCATAATTAATTTTTCTAAACCAAATATTTTTATCTTAACCATTTTTAAGTTGTTTTTTAATATACCTACATTTGTCTGAAAAGATTAGTTTGTGAGGATATGGCACACTTGTAAAATAATACTTTTTCAAATCCACTTACTTCTTTTAAATAATTTAAATGTTGGATACATGCAAGCGTAGTGGGGTAAAATAATCAAATTATTTATTATTATTTTAAATAAATTCACTAATAATTTTTTTTTTTTTTTTTTTTTACTATTTTAGTCCTCTCAGTCACAGTCTTTTTAAGTAACTACGTTTTTCTTTTTGTTTTTTTAATTTAATTAAAATTGAAATATGATTTAATAAGGGAATATTTAAAAAAAACAAATAATGTTATTACTAATAATTTATGTTTAAAAAATAAAAAACCATTACGTAAGTTTCAAATACAGTTGAATACAATTTTATTCTAGATAAAAAGAAAAAAAAAGAAAGAAAATTTTAGAAATGTGGTACACAGCTGAACATTTTTTAATTTTAATTTTTTTTTTCCGGATCTTAAATTAAATAAAAGTCTTATTTATGCCCATAGCACAAATATAATTTGTTATTTTTCTTTATTCTAGGTGTTCAAGAACTAAATAATGACATTAATGACATAATCATAGGTAACATAGTATTTAGTCAAAATAGTGATAATTTATTATTGTATATTAATTTATGATATGTATATTAATTTTATAATGAAAGTATATTAATTTATCAATTATACATAGTAAGGTCCACAAGATTCTGGAGGAGCAAGGTAAGGTGAAAGAAAAATATAGTGTTATTGTTTTTAAATATTTTATTTAAAATCTGTTTCTTGGTATTAGAGGAAAATTATCACAATGACATGTCAATAACGTGTGCAGAACTACTCACTAGTTGCACGTTAATTAAAGTTTTATATATTAGAAGGTCTCTTGGCCATCTTCTTTACAGACGTCTCGGAGGATTATCGGGAATTGAGTGCAGGTCAAGTTGAGGGACTAATAAATTCCAGTGGGTATGGAGTTACATATAGAACATTTTGATATTTATGGATAAGTTTGTTTTGCAAAGGATTGGAGATAAGAAGAATTGGATGGTTTAGTGGAGCCCCAAAGCTCAACTTTGTATGTCTAAAAGAGTCTAATTACTATGCTGTAAATAAGTTTTCTGGTAAATAAACATTGTTCAAATGCAATTTTTTCTTCAAAGTTAGATTGAGTCTAAAAGAACTGAAGAAGTGCAGGCGATGAATATGGAGAGATCAGCCATCGACGCAATGTTGGGAAGGTCCCTGACTTCTGGAAGGTAGAAGATTAGGACAAGCCAGACAATTATGGATTTCGCTACGTAAATAATATTGAAAACCTTCGAGTTAACACTCAATATAGCCATAATCTGTAGAGCTTATTTACAAGTCTCTCAACTTGCTTCCACTTCTATTACCGATAACTCTCTGAAGTAAATATAAAGAAGATGTCCTCGAGGCCTGCTCATATAAAATTTTGAGGAGATATCGTGATGAAGTATTTTATTTTACTTATTTTTGGATGGAAACGGAACTTTGTATCTGTGGAGGAGTAGGGATTTTCGATTTGGTTACTTATTTACTAGGTATGATGATACATACAAAATTAAATGAAAAATGATTTTTATTCTTAGACATTAGTGCCCTAAGAATAATATCAAGATACAAATCAGGATACTATTGTCTGGTTTTGACAATGTAAAATAATAATCTCCTATAGCTTATACAAATAAAGAGTCAGGGGAAGAAACCAGGCAAGCCAATTTTTTTACGAAAATGAGTTATGCGTACCAATCGATTCAGAATATAAAGCTGCATTTTGCAAAATGTGAAAATACCAAGCGTTGTGAAAAAATATAACCCATTAAAGTTATACTTAATGGGGAATGAACCAGGCAAGTAAGGGTGTTAAGTTTCATGCCGGCAGTACACACTCGGCGAGAGTGTAACTTGCAATACTCAGTGGCTCGTCTCGTCTCGGATGGTCTCGTTGATGAGCGCCTCAGCGAGTGTTTAGATCAGATTTTTTTCTGGAAATCCTTAAGCTCTAATTTCACTTTTTCATTTACAAAATTTGAATTCCTACCCAAACATTTTTCTGAATAATAGCAATTGTTTTATAAAGTTGGAAATCTTAAATTGTGTTTTTTTTTTTAGTTTAGATAAAAGTTGACTTAACTGGTTTCGTTCTCTGACTCTTCAAATACAACTCACATACTTACACTCAGACATACATATAATAATACATAAATCAAAATATAATTCTTATCATATTTACATTTCACATATGCTCGGAAGAATGATGATTGAGGGAATGGATATATAAATGATATTTAAAACAGTCTGCATGATCTTTTAAATATTATTGAAGCGTTGTTCAAGAGAACAGCTTTGAATCAGAGATAAACTTATTCGAAGGAGAGAGAAAATTTTAGCCATTTTCAGTGATTCATGATTTCCATCCCCTAGTCAACCATTTCAATGGGGAATCAGTTTTTACTTTAATCCCTGAATCGCGCTAGAATCGGTCCGTCTACTCATTTTACTGCTTTTTTTTTTTTTTTTTTTTTTTTTTTCATGTAACGGCCACTAAGGACCACGCGAATATCATTGGTTAGGCTTGTACCCCTCTTTTTTTCTCTTCTAATTTTTTTTTTGGTTTTTATTGGGCCACAACGGACTACGGGCTCTACTTTTCGGCGAGGATATTTTTCTTTCTCATCCGGAATTCTTTCATTTTCTGACTATGAGCCAGCTTTCTCTCTTCTGTCCCTGTTGTCTTCTTAATGGTAACGTACACTGGAAAAACTCCCTGTCGGACAGCTTGTCGGAACTGCAGTTTTCTCTTCTAATATTGGTGAGATTTCTCAGTGTTTTCCTGTATGTGCTCTATCCGGGCAGTCGGCATCTGAACTTTTAAGGTTCTTTAATTCCTCTCTTATTTGTTTCGTGTCTCCATGCATTCATAGCTGAAAATTTAGTGAAAGATCTTTTTGTTCGATCTTTCCTTCTTTATCCTTTTCATGTGCCCATAGAACATTAGCCTTATGATTCTTATCTCGGTTTCCAGGTCTTTGTTTTCTCAGTAGATCGCTTCGTTAGATAGGCTTTAACCTTCCTGTGTTTTCCGGAGCCCACAGATTTTCCATAAGATCCTCGTTTCTATTCTTAGCAGTTTTTCCAAGTGGTCCCCATCCCTTACAAAATCACAGGCTTCATCACAATGTTGTAAGACCATAATTTACATTGGAGGAGAGGTTCTTTTTATTGTAACTTTTGCCTGTTAGGAAACTTAAATTTTCTAATTTTGTGATTTTCTCTCGGATACTCTATTTCTCAGAAACGTTGTAACTAAATAATATATATATACCTTTATTATATCTGTTATCTTAAGTACTTTAATGTATTCTTCCAGGTCACATGAAATGCTCACCGAGTAATAAATGTTATCGAATCTTCGATTATTTAGTACATATTAGTATTCTTCCATAACATTCAACAGATCAGTTATTTAGGACTCATTCTTGACAAATGTCTAACTTGGATTCCACATACAAGACTAATAGGACAAGTAAGTGCTCATCGTTATTGAATTCTGCGACATTTAAATGATAGTAATAAGACTTATTTGGACCAATTAAGTCTTGTTCTGGGGCAACACTAAACCATTCAATTTATCTCCTGTCTTCAATCCTTGCAATCCAAAATCCATTGAAGAATCCTCAAAGGTTCTTAGTTTATTTGTCACAAATAAACTTATCCGTGAAGACCTTAATGCTCCATATGCTACTAAATTTAGTCCAAAACAATGTAAACTCCATAACCATTCAAATCCACTAGTATCTCAACTTGCTTCCAATTCTATTCCCGATAACCCTCCTAGGCGTCTGAAAAGAACATGGCCTCGGGACCTTTTAATGTAGAACTTTAATTGAAGAACTACCAGTAGTTAATAGCTTGCGAAGCAATTGACAAGTTATTATGAACGTTTTCTTCACATTGATTAGATGTTTTTTTTATGAGTAACGTCGCAAATTTTAATAAATACATTTTTTTTTAATCTTTTTATTATTCTATTCTAGATAAGTGAATTTAAGATTCCTGAAATACAGCCAGTAAAAAAAAAAAATAATAATACATTGAAATAAATATTCCTGAATTCATCTTATTTCATATATTTTTAGGGAAACTTTTATCCGTGATGTGACATTGCTAATTATTTGTACAGTGTTTAAGATTAATGTAATACAAAACGAATAACTAAATATACGATTAAATTCTTTCCTTCTTAATTTTAATTTTGGTCAGTATTCATTAGTATCAACAATCATTTTGTATTATAATAATAATTTTTACTATTAAATAATAAAATAAATTTTGAATTTAATTATAATAACATTTGTTAAACAGGATATAATATCTCTCTTGATTGCAAAATATTTAACTTTACTTTAATATTAAACATATAGTAAAAATAACTTCATAAATCTTATTCATAAAATAAGATTTAAGGACCATTGAATGGTAGCAGTGGAGTTTTCGTTTCTTCATTTTATATTTGAAGATTGTAAAAATGTATTTCTTTGAATATAAATTAATATTGATATTTATTTATTTATTTAAAAGTGGATTAAATAAATAAAAAACAAGGAAAGTTGAAACTACAATTAAAATTATGTATGTTCCAAATTTATACCGGATTTTCCTATTTATGAAATCATTTCTTTCCTATGATATGATAATATCGCCATGTTTGTTCACATTAACTTTCAACTGCAAATAAAAAAGCAAAGAACGGCAATACACAAAGATTGATCAGAGTGATTACAATACCCGTATACAGTCCCATTGCCATTGATCAAAGTTCAACAAAACATTATCAAGAAAAATAATCAAACAAACATGATAATCCTACTGGTACATCAGAATATAAAAATTACTTCGTACCTTATATTCATCGATGTTTACAACTCGCACTTCGAAGTTACTGTATTTATAAATCTTATTAACGCCTTTAAATTTTATTTTATAAATAATTTACTTTCCGAACTTTAATTATATAAATATATATAAAATTATATAAAGCTTATGTTCTTTCAAAGTAAGTAAGCAAATTATCGCTTAAGGTGTGATAAGTTCTTTCAGACTTACGAAGCACCGAAACTTAATCGACAAAATCCATTCTAAAACTCATGACAGTTTCTTTTTTTAATGTTATTAATTTATCTTTATCAATCCTTTCAGCTATATATATTTTTTGAAATAACGGATGTATTTAAATTTTTAAAAGCGCCATTTAACTCTGCTAGAAATTTTTAATAAGTATTATTAAAAAGATATTACAAAAGGAAAATCCTACATTAAAAAAGTAAAAAATTTATTTATTTGTTTTAGTGAATAAAACTTACAATACTAAAAATTAATAATTGCATCAAAATTAAGGACTTGGTTGTATATTCAGTTTTTATATTTTATACGATGTTCATATTTACATTTTTAAGTGTTTAATGTATATTCAACAATTAGTACATATTTTTTCTCTTCGATTGGTCAAATAATTTCTAATTTCTAATGAGCATAAAGCAAGTAATCACGAATAACGCAGTTTCTAAACATCTTGACTTCCGTAATACGCAAGGTTTTATGTTAATTTATCAATAATGAAAGTTGATAAGATGTTTAGTATTATTAAAGATTTGTTGATAAGATTAAGCGATAAAGTTGAAGAATGTACACTAAGGAATCTAACGCTTAAACTGATAATTTTTCTAAAAATTAATTTAAAACTACAAAATTATTTAAATTAATTTAAACACTTATAATATGTATGAATGTATAATTTTATATTTTAGGAAATATTATATTTCCATTACTCAAAATTAAATGTCAATATGCAAAATCCATCAATGGATTTTTATAATTATATGTTAAGACTATGAATTGGCCTCTGTTTATTAAAAATACGGAGATTGATAAAAAAAAGACTAATCTAATATTCATGGAAAATTTTTATATCTGATTCATTATTATAATTTTAACATAAATAGAAACAATGATTTATTCCATTTGGAAGTAGTAATTATAAAACCACGAGTACGATTTTCAAAAATTTCCTATGTTTCAATGGACTAGAATGAGATAAGAAAATTTTAGACTATCCCGATGAAATTATTAATTTGTTTAATAATGTTGAGGCTCAACCTATTTTCCTCACATTTTTTTTCAAAAGCCCGCCAAAGCAATTAAGTATATATTATAAATAGTATGGAAAAATGTTAATTATAAAAACATTTACAATATTTTTTTTCTCTTACTGTTTATCCCTCTTTTATTTTATTTTTTTTTTTCCTTTGTGATTCCCTTAATCTGTAGGGAAACATCGCCTCAAAGTCTCTCAATAAAATTTAGCTCTAATGCTTTACAAATCCTTAACCATATCAAAACATGTAAAAGGATGATACTTTGTTTAATCTATATTTTTATATATTATATTTTAAGATGTAATGTACTAATATAATATTTTTTAAAACAAAGATGAAATGAAGGAAAAAAAATATATAAATTTGAAACTAAATAAAAATATTTTTAAAAACTCGTAACTCAGCATAATAAATGTATGTATTGTAACTCAGCATAACATAATGGGTCGGTACGCAGTTCGTCTTTCCTTATATCCAGCAAGTAATTTTTTATATCCATAGATATAAATAATATTTATATTATAACAAAAAGTGAAACCTAAAAACGATTTTGTCAAAAGATTAAAAATTAGGACAGGTATTTTAAAAAAAGTAAAAATAATCTTTAAAAAATATATATTTAATGTTAGCCCATATAAAGTTTTCAAGGTCAAGATATGATTTCTACATTTTTGTATATATTTTATTAACTATCATTTAAAAAAATCTTCATTATAAAATCTTTATAAAATACTAATTGTGTCATGATATTGTTTTACTAAAAAATTATTGGTATTTTAATAAAAAATATTGATTTTATTCAATGAAGTTTTTCACTTGAAGATGAATTCAAGACAAATAAAATCTGAAAAAATAATGGTCCTATAATATAAATATAAGTATAAACATAAATTAATAAATAATAATAATAATCATTTAATAAGTTTAATAGGACATAAAAGAATTAAATTAAAATATTAAATTTAGTAATTTTGTTTTGAGTTTTGAAGAATTTTACACTGTATTTATTCTCTTTTTAATATTAGATACAATAATAATAATTCATAATTTTTAGAATAACAAATGATAATTCTTCTTTCTTGAAGGCATTAGATGACACTAGAAATTATTTCTAGTATATATAGCTATAAAGATAGATTTAAATGTAAATTTCTTGGTAATTTACACTTACATTTAACTTACTATTCATAAATATGTATAGATTATTACTAACTTACTTATACAAAAAATTAAAAAAATGAATATGATGTATTACAAATTACAATACCATTGCTTGAAGGAAGAACTACAACATTGTATCATTTGTAAGAATCAAATTTATTTAACAAAAAACTATCAAGATAATATCATAATAAACCAGTTTATCAATAATTAATATGTCCAGAATATAGTTAGCTAGTGTTTTAACACCTTATTTATGAAAAATCCTTCTGGATCATGTGTAATGCCTATTGATAAAGTATAATGATTATATAATGTTTTTCATTGGGTAATAAAATGTGTAATTATCTAGGGTGTTAATAAATATTGCAAGACTGTATTTATTTTTTTATTTTTTATATTTACTCATAAATAATTAATATATGAAAAAATAAATCCGGTCATAAAAGTCCCCTTTCAGCGGTTATATATAAAATCGAACAATTAATCATAATATTAAAATAAAATATTTATTATTAAATTAACGTATATACAATATTAATGGGAATATCACTATCTAATTGAAGTTGTTTTCGGATATAATGAAATGCTTGCAATTATTTTCTGTTGTAAATTTAAAATTTAGTGAATTGAATTCAAGAAATTTACAATTACTATTTCCGTTTTAAATTTTCGCATAGTAGGAACCGGTATTTTTTTATATCAGTCGAAACAGAAATGCTCCTCCCATAAATAAGAATATACAATACAATTCACAAATTCAAATTATAATTTGTAGATGGATGGGATTAGGAAATTTTTGACTTATTCCTCCAAAGTTTAAATTACAATTTCTATTTACTTTTCTGATATTAAATAGTAAAATAACTTCAATGTACAGATCTGAATTTCATTGCATTACAATAAATATTTTGAACATAAAATAATTTTGATTCCATTCACTTTGCTACAGAGGACACAAGATATATTTTTATAATAATGATCAGATCTATATAGATATTTATAGGAAATAAGGAGAATTAGGATCCAATTGATTATTCATGATTGAATATTGATTTATCAGATGTTTTGACATTTATATGTTCATATATAGTGGCAATAATTATTTTTCCCAGACAGTATGGATGGGCTTGGTATGAGGGAAGACATAAAATGCCGTCTGCATAAAAAAAAATGCTTGTTTATCAGGTTTCACAGATCTAAGAAGCCAAAATATGAAGCAGACTGACCTGAGTGTGGGAGAGAGGAATACACGGAAGGCACGCCTTGGTCTGCTCCAGGCCACTACTGGGGGTAACGGGAGACTAGAGGCGGTTTCCCAATAACGCCCCTAGGGGCGCTGCAGGCAACAAGATGGCCACCAACGCTCCCCTCTTATTGGTTCGCTTCCCCCCACTCCGCGCTCGACCGTTGACCAATAGGAAAAGCCTTATCCCCTCTCTTCCCCCTCCACCTCCACCCTCCCAGGAAGGGAGAGTTGAAATATTAATTTTTTCTCCACCGCTTGGCCAGTGTTGCCCGTGCACCTCTAATACCCCACTTCCTAATATTCCTTGGTCCCCAGGGACTGGCAGGACCACCGACAAATACTCGGATATACTTGGACCCCTCTTATTTCCAGACCCTCTTTTTCCTTCCAAGGGCTAATATAAAATTGGGGTGCTCCTTCCACTTCAATTCCACTCTTCTTTCAATATCATACCTTCTGTGTGTATTTTATTAAATGGAACTACAGTTTCCTCATCTTTTCCTCTTCTATTTACTTTTCTGTAATTAAATAGTAAACGAACTTCAATGTATAGGGTAAAAGAATTACTGTATATCATATTACAATAATAGATTATATACACTGCCTGTCAAAAGTTCGAGATCACCCTGAAAAGATATTCAGTGGGAAATAAATGTATTGAAATAACATTCAATACAGATCATAGTTAAGGCCAAGAACTTTAAAGCCTATCTGCCTTTAAGGGAAAAAAAATAAAATAAAATTTTCAATACAAAACATTTTTTTTACATATTTATACAAGCAAATTTGCTTGTACAGAAAAACCCTGGGTTAAATTAAATTTGAAAAATTTATGAAGACCCATTTAAAGTTTAATTAGATTTTTATCAAATTGATCATTTTTTTCCAACTATATATGTATTGTGGAGAAAAACATATTTTATAAAGTGAAAGAAATTGTTATTACTTGTAAATAAAAACAAACAAATATATATAGAGATACAGAGAGAAGGAGAGATATTAAAGATATTAAACTTTTAAATTTACCTATTTTGGCTTAGGGTAGTCACACACTTTTAACCGGTAGTGTATAATGCATTATTACTATATCCTTATTATATCCAACAAAATCTTATTGGTTTATGAAAAACTTTTTTCCTCTTTTTTTTTTATAGAAATAGAAATGTTTTATTGAACCTGCCTCTCTCTAGTGACATGGATGACAAATAATTCATTCCCACAATATGTAGAATGTAGAATTAAAAAAAAAAAAAAAAAAAAAAAAAAAAAAAAAAGTATATACAAAATAAATAATAATCATTAGCTTGCACCCCTTTTTATTAGGGGGGTGCACGATGGGGGTCCCCTAAAAAAAATAAGCACACACTAAAATGAATAGCTAAGTTTAATTTAATACAGAATGGGTAGAATCTTTGAAATACTTAGATGTATTAGATAATAGACTGCAATTAAAGATGCATGCTGAAGACATCCCTAAAATTTTTTTTTTTATCTTGTATTATTTTGGTTTTTAATTACATTAGTTTAATTTACTCGGTTCAGTTTTATTCTATTCAATTTAGTTTATTTAATACTTTAATCGTGCTCTGAAATATGCTGAGTCTATCGGAACTAAATTACCATTTATGAGAACAAAGTTTAAAATATATACTATGAGATAATTTATTTTATAAATCAATTTAATCTATTTTTGTATGTTAGACCATTTATCTCAATATTGCTATGAAGCTTATTTCTTTTTCATTTTATAAGTAATATATATAAATATATTTCTAAATACCTGAGTAAAATTATCTAGAGTCTAATATAGTTAATTACACTATTTTACATACTATGTAAAATGTTTCTTTCCGATTGACTCTAATTATCATCGATAAAATTTTTAATGATCAGATGCTAATATGCAATTTTTAAATAATCAGATATGTATTAGTTAGGGTTGGCTATGAATATTTCACTGCTAGGGTGGATTACTCCTGCCCCTGGAGTTAGGCTGGGCTTTATGGAGGGGTTCGCATCCTTATTATGGAATATGAATAATAAAGGATCAGAAATATCTTTATCAATTCTTTTTAATTTAATTATCTTTGATTATAAATAACATAATGGAATGTAAAGGAAAATTCTGTGATGCAGTTAGTTCTGTCTTTTATTGATACTAGATGAACAAATTATTTGTCAGGATTGATGGAATGGAAGAACCAAAATTCTAATTTCGTTACCTTCTGCCGGTTATTTTATTTATTTATTTTCTTAACTGAACTACTTTATCTATTAGTACAAGGGATTCAGCCCCATAGAGTAAATAACGTGTTGCATGACACTCTCTCGGAGAGAGAGAGAGAGTACAATTCCAGATACAAATTTACTTGTTTTGTTTTTTCTCTTACTATCTTTTTTTCTTTCCTATTTATTTCATTTTATTTTTTACTTTTTATTTCATTTCCCGCATAATATTCAAATGTCATGCATGTTTCTTTTTTTTTTTTTTCAAACACTCGGGAGTGAAACTATAGCACCACGTAGAAAATAGTATAAAACTAAATATTTACTAATCATTAGAAATGATAAAATTATTTAAAATCAATCCATTATTGTAAAATGACCAGATAAATATTTCTTAGAGTTCCATTTTGAATTTTCAAATAGGAACAGAAAAAAAACTAGTTAAAGGTAAAATTTAGAGGATTGTCAAATTACCGGTCTTCAAATTACATATTCGTTCTAATATAATCAGTCTACGCCAGGACCTATGGTATACCTCTTAGAAGTCTTTCTTGCACATGCAAATGAATTTAAGCACCAGATAACCTCCTTAGGTAAGTATCATCAAATTGGATTTCCTTTCTAGTATTTCTAAAATTAATAAGTATAATATCTGTCCAAGGTGCTGAAGTTTTGAATTTTAAAGTTTTGAATTTGAACATTCGAAACTAGTCTCCCATAAAAAATTCCTATAGAAGTGGCAATGAATTCATCAATCATAAATTGTATTGATCCTTCTATAACATTACGCGTACCTTAATAATAATTTTTGCTATATAAATTTATCATTATTATTTTTCAACTTTTATGAATACATTTTTTTTTTTTTTTCCATTTGTCTTTATCGAACCTAACACCATTAAAACATTCATTTAATGTCTCAATCTATGTGTTTTAGAACTTATTCGTGAAAAGTTATATTGAGTTTAGCCGTTCGAATGGAGTATGAGTTTTGGAGAATTTCCTATTTCAGGGATTATTTCAGTGATTGAGTGGACTCAAACAGCCCCTTGAAGTATCAGATCGATTAATAAATCAGATGTTTTCATTTTACATGAAATTATGTTAAATTTTTGTTTCTGTAATGAATTACAGTTTACAGTCTGTTTTAATTTGTCGAAATATTTTCCTTAACGTATCCTTTTCTCTTGCTGACGAAACATCATTTTATTATATATACATTGCAAAATCCATTATCTCATTGGCATACTGGTAACAGTATGTGGCAAATCATAATTTATAAATAAAAACCTCTAGTTGACTCTTGATCAGTTATTACAATACTTTTGATGCAATGAAATCAATTTTTAATTCATTTAATTTTATTTCATTTATTTTATTAAGTAAATATGTATTTAATTAGTTATAAAATCATTGATTAATTCCTCAAAGTCTCTTGAAGTATCAAACCACTGCATATAGTAGGGGAACTTTTACTATTCCGCTATCTTCATAGTCTATAGACTTCACTGTTTTCTTTATTTGATTATAATGATATATATTCTATTATATCATTATTTATTTTTAAACCCAACTACTTTTGTGCTTTAGAAATTTAACAACACTTTCCAGGTTGGTTATTATTTGTTTCAAGAACTAGACTAAATAGTGGAGCAGGATGGAAGGAAACCATTTTTCTGGAGCAATATCGCTTAAGAATAACACTTACATAACAGAAAATAAAATCATATCTGACCTAGAGATTTTTAAAATTAAAACAAGATTCAGAAAAGTGAAAATGGATTTGTATAATACCAAAAAAAAAAAAAAGAAAAAGAAAAAGAAAATCAACTCAGAAACAGAAATAAAATAGTGTAGAAATAAATATTATATACAAAATTAAAAACGAATTATTTCTGATACAATACATAGTAAAAGATAATAATAAATCATATTTGTAGAGAGGTATCAGAAAAAATTACTATGAAAATATATAAAATCCAAAATTTCCTATATTTATTAAAATATCATCATAAGAAACGCGGCGTGGTAGAATAGTGAGTAAGGCACTAGAATGTTAAGTTATCGGGCCCAATTTATTTACATTTATTTCAGCCATGGATTGATCTCCTAAGGCTAAAGCAGCCTCTATAAAGTGGGTACCTTTAATTGGGGAAACCCTCTGCTCATAAGCGTGATTTCAGCCAAAACTCCTACTTTCACAATCTTTGGTCCATTTACAGTACATCCTTACCTGTAAGTACTCAATTCAAGCTTGTTCGTGGGTTTTAGTGGTACACTTTTTTATTTTTTGTATGTAGTGTTTGGATCGAGGACGGGAATCGGAGGATGCTGTAAATAAAGAGAGGGTGACGGTTGCTGATTAAATGCAAGTAGTATCAAGAAAGTATTCTCTACGAATGGAGGAAGAGAAACAACTGAAATAGGCGTAAAGATGGGAAATATGGGAGCATATTGAAGTTCCGATAAAAAAAACTTTGCTCTTTGCCTTGCATCAATGTCAGTATTAAATAAGACTGTTTGTTTGATTTTGTAAAAAATAGAGTCAAAGAAGCACCAGTTTCCACTGTTGTGGAATTAATAGATTTGTATAAGAAAATAGAGTCAAATTTTACATGCAAGCACCAAAAAAAAAAAAAAAAAAAAAAAAAAAAAAAAAAAAAAAAAAATACGAATTTCATCTTTTTAAAGTGACTTATTTGATTTAAATTCAAATTTTATAACAAATTCTTGAAACAGGACGAATTACCAGCGAGATCCACCAACTGGCAAACCGATTTATCGAAAAACGAGTACTAACAAATCCTTAATTCTAACAATCCAACATTAGCCTAACAAACTATATACTTGTAGCCATATGTGAATAATATTATATGCCTATTGTTTGGGACAACGAAGTCAATACGTTTTTAAATGACACGGAATAAATTCACCCTTCAATTAAATTCACATTAAAATTTAATACGCTTTTTTACATCTCTCTCATCGAATAAACTGGATCATTTCAACATAATCGAAAATATAATTGTTTCTAATAAAAAATATGCTAATATTTTCTTTAAAAAAAAAAAAAAAAAAAAAAAAAAAAAAATCAAACGACATTTTTTAATATATTTATTTCGATACATAAACAAAGATAAAAAAAATTTTTTTATCGTCATATTCAAGGTTTGTATTTACAATTTAACAAAAGAAGTTTATTTTTTTGTTTTGTTTTGGAGCGCACGGTGCAACTTGATGCATCTATGTAAATTTCATTGCATCATTCGATGCAAATTTTATTCACACAGGTGTACTCAATTAGAATATTAACTACGCTTAGAGGCAAGAACTTACAAGACCTATTAAAGCAATTAACATGTAATTTTTATTTGAGCTACGCTTGTATATTCATACTTGAGGTATGATGGTATATGAGGATCAATACAATTAGTATTGACGAGTTATTTGCCACTTATATTGATATCTGCCAGGAGGGGTGGTAGGTAGATGGGACCCCATCGGTAAGCAGGAGGGATACAAACTATTATTAGATTGGAAATTTTTTTTTTTTTTCTATATATAATGATGGTTGATTTGAACAGATTCGTGGTATCAAATTATATTAATTTATATTCATAAGGTGTTAGTTGACAGTGAAGTATTTAGAGAAGTAGATTGTTGGGGTAGGCGGTCACAGATACACAGCAAATAAAAATAAGATTTTAATTTATAATGCCGACGTTTCGACTTGCATTGCAAGCCTTCATCAGAGCTAGAAGAAAAGAAAACAAGCAAAAAGGTTTGACTGAATCGTTGAAAAAACACACATAAAAAAAACAAAAGTATGAAAAGAATATATGTATAAGAGTAAAGACAATAACATAAAGGCAATATCTAAAGACCATGAAGACAATACATAAAGACTATTGAATTATGGTTAAAATGAAAAAAAAATTAAAATGAGTGATAGTTACTTAAAAGTTAATTTTATTTTTTTTTCATTCTAACCTTAATTCAATAGTCTTTATGTATTGTCTTCTTTGCCTTTAGATATTGCCTATATGTTACTGTCTTTACTCTTGTACATTTATTTATTCTTTCCATACTTTTGTATTTTTTGTGTGTGTTTTTTTATCTATTTTCTACAATTCAGACATACCTTTTTGCTTGTTTTCTTTTCTTCTAGCCCTGATGAAGGCTTGCAATGCAAGTCGAAACATCGGCATTATAAATTAAAATATCATTTTGATTTTCTGAGTATCTATGACTGCCTACCCCAACAATCTACAACTCTATATTTATTTAGCTTTGTCTGGAACTCTGTCGTTTTTATTTTTTATAAACAAATTTTATTGAACCCTGTATTGTGTATTGCGAGGGGAGAAGGAATTTTAGTTTGGAATAATTAGTTCAAATAGTGGACTAGTTTATAGATAAAGCTTTTTATTTAGGTAACGACTGTTCTTGGGTAGACCGTAGAGTCGGGGAGGCAAAGTGTTCTTCTCAATGAAGCTATATTTTTTATTGTTGGATATTAAAATACTATTATTTATTAATCCTCGAACTTTTATTTTAAACTTATTAGCGGATTTTTTCACACCGTGGAAGCCTTTTTTTCATTGAAATCATAAACTTTATTTTTGTATACATGTATGTCTAGAATTACTGTAGATTTCTTTTGTTTTTTTATGAATATAAGATTATTTTCGCTTATTCTTATTGACAAAAATCGTGCTGTCCTATGCTCTGACGATGTATTTGTATTTTATTCCTGTATTTCAGATACTAGAACACATGCGCATATGGAGTTTTTATAATATTTTTCTAAACCAGTTCCCATTCCAATAGAAGGTACGAAAAATTCATCTATCCTAAAAATTATTTTGAGTTATGAATTCGCTTGTTATTTCTTATTTTGGCTTAACGTCCTTTCGAAGGGCAGGAAGGACGGGTTATTCTACAGGTTACCAACCTATTCTAACCAGGGTGGGAATTTGTAACTTAAAACCTAAATAATTTGGCCACTGTTATTATTTTTATCTTCTTTCTTTTCTTTTATATTTATTTATTGAAATTTACAACTTTACAAAATATATACATCTAGCAAATGTGTTGGTAATGATTACAATAACATGTGGATACTTGAAAAGAGTTACTCATCAGTAGCACTTCAATAAAAATTCCATACTAGAAGATCTCACAGAAGCAAGTTGAGAGACTAGTGGATTTATATGGTTATGGAATTTTATATTATGAAAGTAAAAGTATAACTTTTATACTATGAAAGGATGGGTATCTGGTTTGGGCTAAATCAGCAACATATGGGACATTAAGATCTTTATGGATAAGTTCATTTGTAACAAAGTAAGGAGCATTGAGGATTGATTTTTAATCGGAGGATAATATCACTATACTATTAAAATATTCTGTTATACTAATATAATTCAATATATATTAGAACTACTTGTAGACAAGTAAAAACCTTTAAATTTTATAAGACGTTCAACTAAAAAAAACACCAGTTTGAGTGAAATGAAAATTATTGAAAACATAAATAAGTAGTTAAAATAGAATATCGGTAAATTTTAAACTAAATTACGAATTGCCTAGCAAAGCCGGAAGGAAGTTTAATTTTAAAATAATTATTATTGTGTCCAATACCAATTAATTGGTATGCTGTTTCTTAAATAATCCCAAAGTATTTTATTTTTGTCATAGATAAAATGCGGTTAGGTTGATTCACTTAATTCACATTTTTTTTTTTTAATGAAAATAAAATCTTTTATCAATATCATACATCTGCCACAGATAAGAAAAATTAGTCAAGATTCGAAAGAAAATGCGAGATTTGTTAATACCGATAACACAAACTTCTACCCACAGGGTATAGAATAACAATTAACATCTTGTTAGACCTTCGGGCTCCACTAAACCCTCCAATTCATCTCGTATCCAATCCTGACAATCCAAAATCATTCAAAAAGTTCTCAATGACCCTTACTTTGTCACCAGTAAACTAATCCACAAAGATCTTAATGTTCCACATGCTGCTAATAACAGATACATATTCTTTCATAGTAAGCTCTATAACGACTTAAATACACTTGTTTCTCAACTTGCTTCCCACTCCATTCCCGATAATCCTCCGAGGCGTTTGAAAAGAAGATGGCCTAAAGATCTTTTAGTGAAGATTTTTTATTGATGTGCTACTGATGAGTAGTATTTTCGAGTTTTGATATGTTATTGTAATCGTTAACACATTTACTTGATGCATATATTAGTACAATTGTAAATTTCAATAAATTGATATAAATAAAAATCATAAAAACATCTTGTCAGTAAGATAGGCGAGTATTTTGATTATTAAAAAAATATTTAGATTAATTACTTTATTTATTTTTATATTTAAATACCGTAAACCTGTATTACTTTCAAAATAACTGGATAAAATATATAATTGATTAAAAATTAAAAAAAAATCATATTCTTTCACACATATTTACACTGAGCTTAAGAACCCCCCCCCCCCCTCCCAGCCAGCTTCCGCTTGTCTTTGTTTGTGAGCCAGTAGAGGCATGGTAAGAGCGCTTAAGCTGCAATGATTCCTAAAATCACAAAAGAATATGTCCAACAATAGAAATCTACTTCGAATTTTACTGTTAATCTTAAGTCCAATGTCATTTTTACCTGCGAGGAGGATTATATTTGTCTGTGGAACTGGCTAAAGTACACAGCAATGTGTAATTTTATGTTGCGCTATCCTAGATTATATGTTCATAGACAGTGATAACGAATCGCTTATCGTCTGTAACAGTAACCAACAGGCACTGGATATGTTATATTACCAAGATAAGTTCTGATGTGTGAGGTTTCATATCGTGCACAGTTCTTATAGTGATCTTTTTACTTCCAAGTTCAAGTTTGTATCAAATATACCGCTCATGACCAACAGGGATAGTAATGGTCTGTGAATTGACTATCATGTTGAAATACCTTAGACCACACGGAATTTTTCCACTTAGATAAATGATATATGGTATACATCATTGGATTTGATCAATCTACCTATAATAATTTACACCTATGATTGACTTGACTAGTTAAATTCAAGTGAAAATAAAGGCAAGATTAAAGGACTGGAACTTTACTTATTTTTCAGTCACCAAACTATTCCGTCTGCGTCTACTGTCCACAAATACAAATATGAGACTTTACAAGATGATTAGTCTACCAACAGATGCAAAACTTGGCCGTTTCTGTAAAAAGAAGAGCAAAGCCTTAAAGTTTCCGAACTTCAAGTATACCCAGAAATGTGTGGACTAAATAAAGAATAAGCCCATTAACAATGTAGAATGTTGTAATGCAAAACGGGACATTTATCCGGTTAGTATAGTTCAGGTGGTAGCAGCGGAACAGTTGAAATGCGTACATAATGTCATTGGATTGAATTATAACACAAAGTGGTAAACAAGGTTTTATGGTCCGGTAAAAGTCTGAGAACTGCATGTAAACATAGATAGAAAAATTTTCTCTGGGATAGATTTGTGCTTTTATAGTATAAGATGGAGAGAGGAGTGTGGCTAGAGATCACAAATTATAAAAAAATAAAGGAGAAAAAATAAATAAAAGGGAAAAAAAATGAAAATGCAAGACTGGTTGTGATCCCCTAAAGTCAAAGATAAAAAATATGATATATAATATATTTCTGGAAAATATCTCTTTATGGATACATACATATGACAGCTATAATGCATATTTAAGTAATAATAATGAATTGATTTCTAAACTTGAAAGGAAATATGCCTAGATAAAAGAAGATAAAAAAATATTAAAAAGAAAAAAAAAATACTAAAATGAAACGAAATACAAGGTTCAAGTTACCAGGAAAGGATTATAACTTAATAAGTTATGTGAGATCAGGTGAACAAGCTCCTTCGGGTCGCTCTCCATCTGCGACCCTACAGCCAGCCACTTTGCATTAGATTATAGTTTCGGGTTTTGATGTTTTCACGATTTCAATATTTTTTTTAAATTTTAACCACCCAAAGGGGTTTCAAAAACCGGTTTTCTAGAAACGCTGTGTGCACCAACCTACATTAATCCTATCTTTCAGTTTCAAGCAACTTCGTTTCCATGTTTCTAGAAACCGGTTTCTCCAGTGTGCACCGCGTCTAAAGGTTTTACTTGTCACTAACAATCACACAGCCACCATGATTGGAATAGCAGTTTAGGGCAGATTTTTTTTTAAGTTATGGAAAAGTTTTTTAAAAAATATTTCTTGAAGAAGTGCAGTGGCCTCATGATCTATTACAAAAATCGACATGGAGTCCTGGCAATGGCCAGCTTCTCAACTCAAAAAAATGGGTGAAACTAAACAAATAATGAAGTAAAATGCCGCAGACCTCAGCTTTCTATTCCAATCCGTTGGAATTCAAAGACGTTTTTGAGAAAACCACGTTTTATTACCATAAAAACTGTAATACATCCATTTCGTTTAAATATTTTTTAAATTTTGATCACATTTTCGGAATTAGCATTAAATTTTCTGTAAGAACAAAGTACATGTAACCTTGAATTTTACAAACATGTGACCTAAAGAACAGCATAACCTTCACTTTGTTTAGGGAAGTTACAATATCTTATAATACTTCAACGCTCACTGTTTTTTAAAAAAAAAAACTATCCACAAAACTGCAAATCTCACAAAAATTTGAAAAAATTTAATCAGCTTTCATATGGTATGATGAAATTAATGATCCATATCGATTTCATTATGAAGAAATTTACTTTAAAAACCGGAAAAAAACATGGTGTTTTCATGTGGCATACAAATCAGTTTACTTTTGTAAAAAAGCCTTCTGTAAAAAGCCTCAGTTCAGTTATTTATTTCAAAGAAGAAACATGACAGTGTCCTACAAAATTCTCGTAATTTTAAGACATTACAGGAAAAAATATTTCACAGCCGCTGAAGCAACTCGTGAAATTATTAAATATGAAGGGGAAGGTGTCCTTGAAGAGCGCACTGCACGGCGTTGGTTTGAAAAATTTAGAAATGGAGATACGACGTTGGAAAGGAAGAAGGTCTCCGGGCGGCCATTCATGGATACTGATGAGATTCTGAAGGAAGCTGTTAAGTCAAATCCGTCCACAAGTACTCGCAAGGGAGTGTGGTGTGTCGAAAGATACTGTTAGTCGCCATCTTCTCTCCATGGGGAAGGTGAAAAAGACCTGTAAACTGGTCCCTCACGAACTTACTCTTCAACAATCAGCAGAAAAGTTTACAGAACTTCACGGGTTTGAACTCCTGCCTCTTCCACCATATAGTCCAGACCTCGCACCTTTGGATTACTACTTGTTTCGATCCATGGCCCATTTTCTTCAAGGGATTAAAATTGATAATTTTGAAGAAGTTGAAAATGCTGTCCAAGAGTTCTTTCACAGCCATCCCAAGGAATGGTATCAGCGTGGCAGCGCTCAATTGGTTAGCAGATAGGTAATGACGGTAGATAACAATGGACTATACCTTGAGTATTAATTGTAATTATCAAGGAAATAATCATTAAGCGATTATCATGCCTTATTTACACGAGTAACTGATTTGTATGCCAAATGCAAAAACCATATTTTTCCGGTTTTAAAAGTAAATTTCTACATGAAATCGATGCGAATCTTTAATTTGATCACACCATATGAAAGCTGGTCAAATTTGCAAGCTTTTATGAGATTTGCAGTTTTGTGGCTAGTTTTTATTCAAATGACGATGGGCGTTGAAGTATTACAAGTCCGAAAATGTGATCAAAATTTAAAATATTTAAACAAAATGGAGATATTACAGCTTTGATGGTAAAAAACGTGGTTTTCTCCAAAAAAAGTCTTTGAGTTATCGTAAATCTGCAACGGATTTGTATAGAAAGGTAAGGTCTGCGGCATTTTACTTGATTTTTGATCAAGTTTCACCTTTTTATTTTTTTTATTTTATTTTATTTTTTTTTTACACTAAGAGGTGCTCACCTGGTATATATATATATATATATATATATATATATATTTATATGTTTTCACTTTATATATTGTATAGTTTGAGGTTCTTTATTTATTTACTCAATTAGTTTTTTTTCTCTTTATTTGCTGTATTATATATTATGAGGATCCTTACTTGGAAACATGGCCACGGGCAAACTTTTTCCGTTTATCCCTAATTCTAATTTTTCTCTCATTATTTCAGGTTTAACCTGAAGATTTCTTCTAACTTTTTTTTATATTTGTCTGTACCCCAGCATGCTAAGCAATTTGACACGCTGTTTATGTGGTCCTAGAAGCATTTCTTAAAATTGATCTTGTCTTATTCCCAATACTGGTGGTCTTCCAGGAGACTTCATCCTTATCTGAAGAATTTAAAAAGTTAAAAATTACTTCCTTAAAAATGTATGTTGCTTCAATTTTTATCTTTGATATAAATAAATTATAGTTTAAATAAATGTCGTAGTTTATCAAACCAGACCCCAGATCCCATATATACTCAGTAACGTGAGCCACTAATTTTTATTTTTTATTTTATTTCTTTTATTTTATTATGTATACGAATAATGGCATATCATTTTCATCCCAGAAAAGAAAGAAAAGCAGTTTTATTATTTTTGTTTTCTTGATACAGGATACATAAAGCATTAACATATACCCCGCTCCTATCTCAATATCAATATCATCAAACATTGTCCATCTACCGGCCAATGTCCCCGTTTCTGTACTGTTTATGCCTGTAGTATAGTTCTGTAGTCAGTGAGTATGAGGTGGTGCATATTTTGTCCTTGTGTGAGCTTATACTAATTATTACGCTCATAAAGCTGAATAATTTATAATTAATGAACGATTATAACACCTGCTATGAATTACTATAATTCATTTTAATTTTCATTATTCATTAATTAATTGTTATTCAACTTAAATTTTAAAATGGTTCACACATGTACACTTCACTATGAAACACATGCCTCTTTGTTAGCCATTTTTTGTTTTGACTGATTATTATAGTATTTTCTTACAATATTTGATTGGTGTTGCTATAATTCATTCTTTTACAATGGCGGAAAATCCGAAAAAGAAAAAATCCCAGTATCGTAACATCACAATTTATGGCTTGATCTCATTTTTCGGCACAGAAAGAGCAAAAATATGTGCAACATATCTGCATAGAACATTGCCAAAACTTTATAGGAAACCTACTATTAACTTATATTACGATTACGAATGGATTGAAGTGGTTAAGCAATTACAAGAGAGATATGGCTCGAGATTTCACCGGTTGATGTGCTTAAAGAATCCAGTTGTTGTTTTCTTCAACGACAAGTACATTGGAGATCACCGAGCAATTATTCATTATGTAATTGTCGAACACAGAGTTCTACCAGACCTTCCCTTCCCCAACTTGTTTCCAGATTTCACTGAGCTTTTACCCAAAGACGACCTGAAAAGATATGTTTACTTGGATCTGAGAGTTGGTGATTGGAATGATTATGTAACTGGGAAAATGGTTTTCGAATTGCACGTGGATTTAGTTCCGCAAACATGTGATTTCTTCGCGAATCTTTGTAAGCCAACCCTCGATCGCCCTTATGGTACAAATGAAGACAGATGGAAATTTTCTTATCTCGGTTCGAAAATTCACCGTATTTGTGGAAATAGTTTCATACAAGGAGGTAAAATATCTGGATGTTCCCTCAGAGTCAAAGACGAGAACTTCATAATAAAACATAGCAATAGGGGTGTCCTAAGTATATGCAACGAAGGAGGAAACAATAGCACAACAGAGTTCTGCATTAGCCTTAAGGAAAATAAGTGGTTGGATGGTAATTTGATCGCCTTTGGGCAACTCATCTTCGGAGAACCTATTTTAGCGGCCATTCAAGAAATACCTACTTACTACGAAAGACCGCTGAAGGAAATAATCATTGTCGGCTGCGGTGTCATTCCCAGTTACGATGAACGTCTTGACCATGGTTTTATATCAGAAATAGAGAAACAGAAGGAATTGATCAATAAAGATATAGAAAGTTTGAGAGATAAGAAAATTCAAGACATGGTAAAGTTTGAACAGAAAGTAAAATCATTTCTCGATATGAGTGAAAGGGAAAAATCAGTCGAGTTTGTTTATTTGGAAGATCCAGATGATTTTATGGCAGATTTCGTTCCAACTCATAAGCCTGATGAAGGGCTTAGTGAATATCTAGAGGAAGCAATGTTTGAAGAATTTGAAGATGAAGAAAGACTTGAGGAATTGACTTTGGAACTAATCATGAAGAAAAAGAGAAAGGATAATATAACTTTTTTGGACAATATGATGTCGTTATTTGTAGATTACATTGTAGATAATATGGACTACGCGGGCAGCAGCGATATAACAGAACCATTGGACTACATACCTAGGAAACATATTCGAGATGCAGTAGATTTGCGAGAAGTACCATCGGGCGAACTGTATCAGAAACGTTTCGAAGCTGGATTGTACTCGATGCCTGAAGCGATACGAAAGCTGTTAGTAGACACGTTCAATCAGTTGACTCCATCCCAGCTAAAGATGATAGGGCTAGAAGCTAGGGATCTCCTGGCGAAAGCGGGTGTGGAAGAGAGTACCCTGAAGATCAGTGGAAGTGAGAGCATTATTTCAGGAATAGTCTTAGCTGTAACGAATGTAGTGAAATTAAAAGATGGAAGCAGCGTGATGCGTGACGCTTTTAAGGAGATATACGAAGATTCCATCAAAGTTCTTCAGCAAATGGGTCCAGATACTGTGAGAAGCCTCCTGGCGCCCATTTTCTCCGGAAACATGGAGTGTGTAAGTGACGAAACATCACAATCATAACGCTTCACTATTAAAGAAATTGTAAATTTTAGTTGATTTTTAAAAAAAATTGTAAGCTATGAAATAGTAAAAACAACTTAATATCAGATAGATTAGCTAAGTCATTCACTTTTACAATATATTTAATATTCATTAAAACATCAGTAGGTCAAAATATCAAAACGACAGAAACTATTTAAGAAAATTAAGTAATTTATTTTAAACCATTATTTTGCACACTAAAAATGATAATAACTCTAATAAATATCTGGGTACCCAATTGTATGAGAATGTAGTCATGGATAATGAAATAAGAGACAGAGTTAACTAAGCCGGGAAGATGTTTCGTTCTCTGATAGAGGTTTTCTAAATAAGAGAGAATTATTTTTGTACAGCAAATTGAAGATGCACACATCTACATTTCACCATGTATTAACCTATCGCTTCGAATCTTGGTTATTTACAACGAAAAACAAATGCCAATTGCAAGCATCAAGAATGAGATTCCTTGGAAAGATAGAGGAAGAACAGAAGGGACCGAATTCGGAATACGACCATAAGAGCAAACCTTGGTTTTAAGCCAGCAGAGAACGTTACAGAAGAAAACTGCAAACAATCGCCTTGCCAGAATAACATAGAGGCTGAGGTCGACAGTATAATGTCCTAGGAACAAGACACCAAGGTCCAAAGGACAAAACACTTGGGAAGATGAAGTAAAAGAATATTTTGCAAAGAGAGGTCTGGATTGTAGTGAGAAATGGTTGAGGAACATGAAGTTTGGTCCAGGCTCAACAAAAAAAAACTTCACACTGTACGGAAGGCATCTATGATGATGATTTAGTGAACTAAATAACTGACAAGTTTCAAACCTTTCCTGGATTTATTATGTTTTGAATGCTGCTGCTTGTGAGGTCGGCTTCACAGAGGAGAAAACACTCATCATTCTGATGGGCCAGGTTTAATCGGGCTTTGGCAACTTCTCTGGTTACACTGTGGCCACAGGTTCGATAAAACTTGGTCTTAATAATGGCCTGGACGAGTAACTCCAGTTATTATAAGTAGCTGGTCGTCATAATGCAGTTGCTGTATGCACTACATACACACGCTTTTGGAAGATTTTTAGATATAACAGTTTTTGGTAGAGTACCTATTTTAACTAAAACCATTCCTCTCTAGTATTTAATATTTAGTTTTACAATTTTTATTAATAACCGACTTTTCTCTGTCCATCAAATCTAAGAGATCTTATTAATAAAAACAATTCCTCCCTCTGGCCTCTAGCCCTGAGTTAACAAACCACTTTCCAAATATAACTATCTCAGGAGAAATTGAGACCCTATCTATAGGCCCACTAACATAAAAACAGTAAGTAGGGGATTAAAAATATATATATATATATATATATATATATATATATATATATATATATATATATATATATATATATATATCATATTATATCAATTTATTGAATTTACTATACATATATGTACATCAAGTAAATGAGCTGATAACGATTACAATGACATGTAAAAACTTGAAAAGAACTACTCATCAGTAGCACTTCAATAAAATTGTACGCTAGAAGATCTCTAGGCCATCTTCTTTTCAGATGCCTCGGAGGATTATCGGGAATGGAGTGCGAAGCAAGTTGAGAAACTAATGGATTTGAGTGGTTAGGGAGCTTACTATGAAAGGATAGGTATCTGGTTTGGACAAACTCAGCAACATATGGAACATTAAGGTCATTATGGATAAGCTTATTGGCGACAAAGTAAGGGGCATTTAGGATTTTTCGAAGGATTTTGGATTGTAAGGATTGGACACGAGATGAATTGGATGGTTTAGTAGAGCCCCAAAGCTCAACTCCGTACGTCCAAATAGGTCTAATAACAGTCATGTAAATAAGTCTTTTGTAATGAATTGGGAGGTTTGATCGTTTGTCTAGTAAATGTTGAAGTAGTCTGTTTAGTCTTGAAAAACAAAATATAAAAAGTAATTAATAGAAATTCAAGATAATCGTGGACAAGTCACATGTTGCATAAACATTACGATGCAACAAATATTTTGAACATTTATACTCACAACCATCTATTCCATTACCCTAAACTTTTTATGTCATTCTTGGATCATATTTGGGTAAATGTTAGGCATGTGGTCCACATGCAAAGACAAAACATTTAGCCCTTAATCATCTAATAACAATATTATATTCGACACTAATCAAACGTTCTAAATGACTCCTCAGACAGAATATCAACCTGTACACAATTTACTAACATCTCTCTGGAATAAAAACAAGATAAATTTATGTACGGTTTAAAAGAAGGATTATTCAGAAAATACAATATTTTATTCAAAGGTTTCTAACAAAACTTTACTTAACTATTACTACTACCGAAAAATCACGATTATTTGAATGGTTTCTCGATTATTTACAGGAATATAAATTAAAAAAAAAAAACACTGCGAACGAATGGAAGCTCAATGTACTGCGCTGGATCGCTGAGAAGTATGAACTAAAAAAAAACCACAACAAACGAACGAACGGCATATTGATAGAAAACATTTTTTGTTTCATAAAATTTGTCGCTAAGACCTACCGTTTAGGAGCTATTTTGGTTTGAATGAAAAAAAAAAAACGACATCGAACGAACGTAACGAATGGAATTATTTGACACGCACTAGCTCAATTGGTGTCGCTCGGATTTGAAAATTTAACATCATCCTACTTGTCAACAATGTAATGGAAAATATTTTTTGTTATATAACATTTGTAGCTATGCCCTTCCGTTTAGGAGCTATTTTGGTTTGAATGAAAAAAGTCACATTTGAAACATATATTTTTAAGTGGAAGCTCTTTTTTAACACGCTCTAGCTCTGTTTGTGCTTCACGGATCGAAAATTTGACAACGTCCTAACCGTCAAAAATTTAATAGAAAATATTTGTCGCTAAGACCCACCGTTGGGGAGGTAAATTGGTTTGAGTGAACAGCTGTTTGGCACTCCGGGAATGATCAAGGGAGGAAGCATAGCTTTCTTAAAGCGCTGAAGAACTATTTGACAGAACAAACATTATATAATAGAATGTTATTAATAATAAAAATTACTAAAGCAAATGACCATATATAAAATTATTTAAATAATTAAAAAAAAAAAAAAAAAATATATATATATATATATATATATATATATATATATATATATATATATAGTTTTAAAAAGGACGCTTTAATAGCAAACCAAACTAAAAAGTAGAAAATAATTTTTATGCCATTAATAGTTTATGATATGGCAATAGAAAGCCAAAAAATCAATTATGATTAATTAATTTAGAATGGAATTAAAGTAAAGCTTAAGTTATTAACAAAATAATTCAATTTATAGTAAAAGATCTTGGGATCCAACATACTTCTGTTACGGAGAGGTGGATGGACCGACATCATTCAGATGTTTTTATTATTCTTTTCATAAGAACTTAAGTTTTTCTTTAATTTTATTCCAGAATATTTAATCATAATTGATTTTATGGCTTTCAATTGCCATAACACAAATTATTCACGAAATAATAATTATTTTCTACACTTAAATCGGTTTGCTACTAAAACGTTTTTTTTGCTTAACTATATTTTATTTTTAGTCACCAAGCGATATCCATTGTATTTATAAACTTCGAGCAATCAATTTCTTCTATTTAAACTGCCATAGCGACATTTGTTGTACCAAAATCATTACCATTTATATTCTTGAATTATCTTCCATTGGTAAGAATGTTTTTATCGGTAAATAGTCCAGACATTGAGTGCTGAAATGAGGAGTATAGAGTGCATGATGATTGATTGATGATGCGAGAATGATTGACTTCATAGATTGCTTCATTATGAGCAGTTAGAAGGTAAAAATACTGAAAGTATCCGCCCTAGGGAGGTGAACTAACGGTGGAAGGAGAGGAGAAGGTCCCATTTTTGGGTTTTTCGATTATATCTCGGAAACGGTGGACTCTGGAAATATGTGTTTCAAATCAAAATTAAAGCTAATTAAAATTCCTATAAAATTTATTTTATAAATAGTTGTTGTACTTCTAACGGTACACTAACGGTATACTTCAGATATACGTTGCTCAAAATAGATAATTTTCGAAAAAAAATAATTTTTACCTCACTTTTTGTCAAACATTTGCTTCTAGTGCCTTCCACGATCGTTTCTCAGAAAATATGTCAAATAGTGCAGAGCATTAAATTTATTTTAATCCCATATATACGTTTCTGTCACTTGAAGAAAGTTTTGACAAAAAGTGAGGTAACAATTATGATTCTTTTTTCGATGATTAACGATTTTTAATAACGGATATCTCGAAAACCGTCGGAAGTTTGACAAATATGTATAGAAACAATTTTATAGGAAATTAAATTAGCTATTATTTTGATCTGTATTATATTTTGTAGAGACCACCGTTTTCAAGATATATTCGAAAAAACCCAAAATGGGACTTACTCCAGGGGCGGGTACTTTTAGTATGTTTACCTTCTAACTACTAATAACGAAGCTGTGAAGTCAGAAATCATCACATATTTCATGCATTCTACACCCCTCATTTCAGCACTTTATGACTGGGGTCGCATTTCTCCGAGAAAACACGTTTGTCGGTACTCTTTTGGCTATACCTCCGAAACTAATAGTTCGATCCAAGATTTCTTTTTAAAAAAAGAAATTTAGGCTCGAACAAATAGTTTTGGAATTAAGGTCAAAGGAGTAACCGACAAACGTGTTTTCTCAGAGAAATGCGACCCCAGTCATAAAGTGCTCAAATGAGGGGTGTAGAATGCATGAAATATGTGATGATTTCTGACTTCACAGCTTCGTTTCCTCTATTTCCCCTTTCTTTTCCTAATTTACATAGACTACGCCTAAGTTCACAATCACTTAGAAAGGATCACATATTTCATAATATATATAATATATGATTAATAAAGTATGCTATTTGGTAGATTGTTAGGTTTGATTTTAATTACCCTGTATATTCATTATTTTAAGTGTTGAGCTACTTTTTAAAGTTCTTGACAAAATATCGTGGGAAAAAGAGAAAAAGAGTGTATTGGACAAAATTTGTTTAATGTTGAAAGTTCACTTATAAGACTGATAATATAAAAAGTAATATTTGGTTGTCTTCCATAAAAATTTAGTCGATTGTTTTTTGTGGAGGGAGTTTCACTCACGTAAAATATTCAAACCTTGTTGCTAAGTGGATTGACTTCAAAAACAATCGGAAAAGGGAAACCGTTTGTGATCAACAGAAAAAAACGATATCACGACTTCATGGTGTGAAGAAGAATTGAAGAGAAAGTTGTTAAATTTTGTGAAAAATATAGAAATACGATAGCAAGCTGCGTCACGTAGCCAGAATACGTTAAAATCAAAACATGGTTAAATACAATTTTTGAAATCCCATTGATTTTATGTTTACCTCCCTAGAAAACTTTTCGAATGTTATCGAGATCTCTCAAAATTAATTATGTCCAAGGTTTTTGTAGAAAAGTATCCTGTAAATAATAAATGAAACGAAGAGCTTCTCATTTTTAAATGTTGCCCAAATCAAGTAAAGCTGTTGTTTTCTTTTTTTAACTCCATAGCACATTTTTAATTATTTAAATTTAGGTAATTAATTATTTCGTCTTAACATATTGTTTGTGAACTTTGGTGGTAGAGATGTATATATGTCTAATTTCACTTCTCTAAGAAGCACAGAGACATCCATCTAAGAGCTACAGTGACATCCAAGCTTCTTCATGAGGGTTTCTACTTTCTCAAATCTATGATGGCCTAATACTATTTACTTATATCGATTGAAAAAGTCAATCATGAGGCCACACTCTCGTCTTCGATTCAAAAAGCATTCTGAATTTTTTTGTGTGATAATACTGCAAATTGGACAATTGTTTGTCAGAATATATTTCAAACATACTTGATATCTTCAATCGATTCCTATGTCTGATACTTAGAGGACTATCGGCAATACTGCACAAACTCACATTGTTTTTTTTTATGGATACGCATGCCTAGTAGATCTTAATTTTATTTTTATTATCTGTAATTCTTGATATCATTTCATAAATTGACTGGCGTGAACTCCAGATTGAGACAGATGCGGCTTGATATTGTTCAAAGGAATGTCGGAGACTTGGTTGGAAGGTAGCATAAGGAGGATATAAGACAGAGGGGCGTGGGGGCCGGGACAGGGTAGCTATAAACAACGTATGAATAAATCAAAAGGAGGCAAGACCGGTAGCTGGTAATATACAGCTGTAGCCGAGGCCCCTTTATGCTAATTACCTACCATAAACTTATCTTGTCTTTATTGTTCCTCTTCGTCCGCCCTAAAATATAACGGATTAACATCAGGAGATCTTCCAAATCTGGAAAAATTGTAATACTTTACGGATTTATGGGATACCTTTCCCAATACCAAAATATATGTATATATTTTTTTATAAGGATGAAATTGGTTCATCCTCAGCATAGTTCACGGGTGACTAATTAAAATATATGTATATATATATTACTATGAGCTTTAGATCTATGTTCAAACATTAGACATGGACTCAGCTATATAAAATATTATGTAATGTGCCACAAATTCGTTATGAGCCGGAATACAAACAATGACTCTTCGAAAAGAGAGCAGTTTGGACCTGAAGGGACAGATATTTGTTTGCTTGTTTGATAATTCCGGAAATATTTATTTTAATACAGAATATTAGAAATTTTGTCTTAAAAACAAATGGGTTTATATATAAATCGTTCCTAGAAAATTTAAAACTTTATTCTGGTAAATCGTGGACAATTCTTTTAGTCCTGGCGTTTATGTGCTGTATCCCAGCTACAGAAAGTTCCATATATTGAAATTAGAGGGAGAGTTACTGATGAAAAACATCCTTTTCTTCTAACGAAGGTTGGCGATCCAAATGGCTATTTGGATTGTATTTTAGAGACGGCAGCACGGAATGTGTCTAAGGATGTGCAGTGATAACCAACGGCGAAGATCCTTCAGCCAAGAGTTCTGTTTTCCTATTGATCTCTTGCCTGGAATTTTTTCCCTCAATTCTCAATTCTCAATCCTTAAATTATCATACTTCATACTGATTTTCATAATGTGCCCAAAACGCTGCGTTTTTCTTTTCTTAATGGTGTACAGTATTTCATTTTTTGGGTCCAGGATATTTTTAGTATCCTCCTGTACACGTACATATAAAACATGCTCTGCACCATCAAAACTATGTGGCTGAAATGGTTTACGGCTGTGATAAGGATGGCAGAGGGAACTTGGTCCAAAAGAATTTTGGAATGAATCCTGGAACTGGAATCCAGCGGTGGGACAGAAAAAGATGGAATAAAATTATTTTTGGCAATGAAATAACGTGGGGTTATAAGTGAAACATACTGAGTCAAAAAACATAGTTTTGATTAAATGCCAATCACTGATTTTTTTTTTTGCTTTGACTACTTTGGTACTAACATTCTTTTATCAAATAAGTTAAAAATCTAAAATTTCCAATGCTTAAACTTATTTGATGAAATAATGTCAATATCAAAGTAGACAAAAAAAACAAATCATTGAAGGCATTTACTCGAAACCATGTTTTGCTTTAGTGTATTTCACTTGTACTCCACAATATGATATTAATTATAAAGTGGCATTAATAATAATAAATATTCATTGGATATTCAATAACCTCTTAAATTTACATATTTATATATATATATATATATATATATATATATATATATATATATATATATATATATATATATATATATATATATATATATATACATATTTATATATTGTATATATATATATATATATACACATACACTTTACGATATATACAAAATGATTAAAGTGACAAATCAATAAATTGTGAAGTACTACCCATTACTATTACCTCAGTTACCCATGTTTAACTTTATAATTTTATTATTTCATTAATTTTAACTGCAAAAATGTTTCACTATCCATAGCTGACACAACACCTTATCTTTGTTTCTTACTAGACAAAAGACGTACATAGAAGGCAAGAACTAAAAAGATGTTTCTGCTGATTGTATATAATACTAAATAGGACCTATCACATTTCCATTGCTAAACTTCTCTTACACAAAACCATTCTAAAACCTATAGTATTAACTTCAACTGTGGATAGCACCAAAATTATTGAATATTATTCCTTTCAATCAACAATATTAAATGATCGATATTATGTCTCCAACAACCCCTATATAATGATTGAATATACCTTTCATCTTGTTATGGTTCAGGTTTCTCTTGACTGTATTTGTATATATTCTATGTATATTATGATTGTGTCTTAATTTGTTTTCTTTTACATATTTATTTTATATTATCATTTATTTTCATTTATTTATTTATCTGTTAATAAAGTTAGAAGTTATTTATTTAGTGTCTTGTACATATTATATGGATGGATTCATTCAGTTTCTAATATTTCATATTGTAAGTTTAAATTAGGAGAAATGGATATTATGAAAACAATATTCATATAAATGATATATAAAGTGAATATACAGATAGTATATTGAAGGGAATTTTTATAATTTTTCTGAGCCAAGAGTTCTCCTAGATACTTATGAGATATATAATATATCAAGTGCTTGTAGCAACTATAGCTCTTTGAATATATGGCCGATAAAAGATTCATTGAAGATGATTTAATTTTGTTTTTCTTATATTCTAAACAAGAAATTTGCACTGATGGTGAACACTCAGAAATCTATGAAACTCAATCCATTGTAAAATACTGCATTATGTTTTTTACAACCCTGCAAACACTACAAAAAAGTTAAAATTTAAACTGTTCCCTTAATGAAATTTAACATTTGACCAGAACTAACGCCGTGTCAGAAGAAATCTTCATTTACAATAACAATTGGTTCCCATGATAAACAAATGAAGCTGAATTTCCATATACTACCTCTTTATGGTAACAATCAAGCTGAGTCATAGCCTTACTGCCTTCTTATAACAATTAAATAATCCATGTAACCACTACTGGAAAATTTACCTGAAGCATAATTATCAATTGATAATGAAAGATGGAGTATTACCTGTCTATTAAACATTATTAAATTAATTAGGTTTATTAAATATTATCTCTAATTCAATATTTTTAAGAAGGCATTATTATGAATATTTTAAATTTAGCAACTTTAAAAATAAATAAAAATTCTGTCAAATAGTTATTATTTCTCAGCTTGTATATTTGTTTACATCACATTTTCAAACATTTATCTGATATTGATAAAGTTTAGTGAACATTTACTGTTTTTTCCTAACCTTTACATAATTATTATATTATTTTTATTGAAACTCGTGAAGTGAAGCAATAAATTCAAAGAATGTAAAATGAAAACAGGAAAATTACTCCTAAAAATAAATAACAACAATTAATAAAATAAAGACTTTATTTTCTAACAATCATTTTGGTAACAGGTTACAAGTAAAGTATATCACATCCAACATTAAAAATAGTTAAATAATTTTATATTATTAGAATTTAGTAAGATACAAAAATACATCTAATATACACTAGTTAACATTTATTTATCAACCCAAGATTTCCTTTAAATATCTTTTAATATTATATACTCTTGTTTATCTTTTTTATACAATCTAAATTTTATATATTATGTAATATAAATAATGATTAACTAGACTGTAATTAAATGTTCCAAAAACATTTTTTTTTTTTAAATAGAAAGTAAACAACAATTCTAATGTTATTGATTAACATTGATGCTATAGCACCTGACTAGATATTAATGGAACTCCAAAAATTTTGATATAATCAAACAATTTAAAAAAAATTAAAACAATCAAAACAATCTGAAACAAATAATTTTGTTGCTATGCAAATTTAGCTGTTGTATTTTATAATAATAATAGAGCCTTATAACATTGTTCATATTTAATCAATTTAATTATTAAAAATAAAATTATACAATAAACTTTACAACTATATCACAGATAGGTTATTTGGATATGTTTGCTAGCACCACATAGATTAATATCTGGGAATACTTTTGATTTGGAGATTGCATGACCATAGAAATAATTTAAAGAAATAACATTTAAAGAGAAATAACATTTGACTAAATATTTTCAACAATAGAACATGCATTTAAAAAGAAAGAGCAAAAAAATGGTAAGAGGAGTGAACTAAAAAGAATGTTGTAATTATACTCATTTCGGAAAAATAATTTAATTTTAAGTTGTGTAATGTGTACAGGTATTTTTAGCAAATCAGTTTTGTCATATTTTTGATTAATGTTAAAAAATTTCCGCTTTACATTATTAATCAAGTTTATTTTCTTTTGATATTATTAAGAAGAATCTGTTTTGTATTAAGTAACATATTATTTTTTTGTTATTTTATTTGTTTTATAAAACTGGTTCTAATAAAAGAAATATTTGGACAGATATTACAAAATAGCTTTTCCTGAAATTTTCAAATATTTAATATTCTTTATTTTATTTTTTTTTACCAATTGTAACAATTATTGTCATTATTTCCGTGAATCTCCTCTCCACAATTTTGTCCATTTATCTACTATGTAATATGAATGTAATTTTAATAAAAATAGATTAATTCAAAATAAATTTGTACTGGTTCCATAATCTGCAAACTCTTTAAACAGTCTAATTTACTCAGATATACTCAAAGTTAGTTTTCATCTCTTCAAAGTCTGGTCTATCCATGAAACGTAATCAGATATCCTGGTGTACAGACCTGGTAGTTTCGGCCTCGCACAACCGATTCCTGTAGAAACAATACCAACAACCATCATGTTTTGTCCTTCTCCAACCATTAAAGGGCCACCACTATCAGCCTGTAATAAAATAAGTAATGTATGTATAAGTAATATACATAAGTAAGTATTTTTAGTATATATGGGTAATAGCCATTGAAAAGAAATAGTAAAGATAGATGCAAGTATTTTTGAATAGTTTATTGTTATAAATGATTTAATTTTATATATTTTTATTTATGGTTTTTAACATATTTATGAAACTGTTCCTGATTTAGTATTCTAAAAATGCATCTTTAATAATGATACTAGTACTTTAATACTGTTGCTACTTGAAAGCCATTATTTATTTATTTATTTTTTTCCTATTTGATTGAGAAAAAGTTTTGCTTAGTGGTTGATAAGTTCTGACTGTTTTTTTTAGATACCTCAGGTGTTTTAATTTGTATAAACTCAATTGACTATTATAAATAAGCATCAAAAACAGTTAAAACAATGCAGTTTTAAAAAAACAGAAGTACAGCATTATTCAGATTTCATGTTTTTTATCAATAGTTACTCAAAGCAATAGTTATTAAAATTGTATTTATTGTTATATTCTTAAATTAAAGAAAATATATTAAAACTTTTCTTATCGCTTTTTATAATGGCTAATAATAATATGGTACTATAATAATATTTCTGTTATGGAATAAATGGTCTTAAATTACAATAATTTTTTGGAACCTAAACTTCCGAGATTAAAGAAACTAAGTTACAATCTCTTGCCTTTCTATTATCATAAAAGCTAGAACTAGAAAAACGTGTAAGAATTAAGTGCGATAATAACTAGTTTTTTTTATTGTAAAACAATATATAAAACAAATATTAAGAGAAAATATCCTTTTTTTTTTTTTTTTTTTTTTTTTTTTTTTTTTTTTTTTTTTTTTTTTTTTTTTTTTTTAACTATTTATGTTTAGCTATTTAATTTGCTCTATAGTAATTTCTTTATTTTTTTTTTAAACTGTATTGATTTGTCTCAAGAACATTTATTAGTAAACAAACTTCTTACCCAACAGGAATCCTTTCCTCCTTGTTCAAATCCAGCACACATTTGCGAATCATGGATCTTTATCTTTTTTCCCATTGATTTGTACCAAGCTCGGCATCTTTCATTACCAAGCACTGTTAGCTCTACTTTTTGTAATATATTTGCTCTTCCTCCTAGTATATCAGAATTACATTCTTAGAATATATTTAAAGTAAATAGTAATTTCTAATAATTCTATAGTAGAATTCTTCCTAACATTGTTCAAGATAAGCTAAGAAGTAAACTTTGAGTGATGAGGATTTTTCTCATTTATATTATTTATATTATTAAAAAAAATAAATAAATATTCCATCCCTCAACATTATAACTTACTATTTTATAGAATCTCTTCAACTTTATAGACCAGTTTAATTTATACTTTTTACTTTTTAATTTGAAATGTTTAATGATATTTAATTTTATCTAAAAATAATAATAAATAAACAAAAAGTTTGTATTATATTTTTAAATAACTAGGCATTTGTATTATTCAAACTTTACTCAAGCAGACAGTGGTCAAAATATTTCAAAGTTTTTGTACAACTATTCTAATAAAAACACTTTTACATTTTCAATAAATTAGAAATTGCTTGAAACAAGTAAATTTTGAATTTTTTTTTGAATCTATAAACTAAAAATTTTACTGGGTATGGTGTTCAGAAAGGCAGGAAAGATGGTAAAAGCAATATTGATGAATGAATTACAATGTGTGATCATAAAATGCCTAAAATATTCATAGTTAGTTCCAGAAACTTGGTCTCAACTAAACCCGAAATTTAGTGGGTATAGTTGTTTAGGGGGTTAGAATCAACTCTCCATTATTTCATTTACCAACATAAAAACAATAATATATTTAAAAAATATATAAAATCTATTTTAAAATAAATTTTAAAGCTAAATATTTTCTTCATTCTTCATCATCCAAAACGATCTATTACAATATATTGAAATTCGATTGATGTCTTATAGGTAAGTAATGTTTTATATTTCAATTCAATTTAATTTTTAGAAGTTCATTTTTTTTTTTTTTTTCAAATGATATTTTGAATTATATTGGGAGTTATCTTTCAAAACTGAACATGTCCACTTTTGATCAAAACATTTTTTGTATTTTTTGATAAAGCCATGCAAGCTGCATACACTAATATACTTTGCTTTCGTTAGTAAACATCTATCTAAGATTTAAATAATATAAGTGTTTTGGATTTGGCAACAGGAGGAGGACTGGTACAGGTTTTTTTCTCTTTCTTAAAACTTTTCTTTAAATAGAGGACATGATCAGTTTTGAAAAATAACTCCTCATATTGTCATCTCAATAAAATTTGAGTAAAACTATTTTCAAAGCTAATGGGTGGTATATAATGACATTACAAATAAGAGGCAGAGTATTGTTATGTTCCTTTGGTTCAATTTTTGAAGGCAATAAAACAATTATACTTATAGTTCAGTATAAAATTACATCCTAATTTTGAATTTAGAAACTATTTATCAAAACAAAAGGCAAATAGTGTGTTGAAAGCTCCAAATCAAAATCTCTGTTATTTTCACAAAATAAAATATAAAAGATACCTCTATATCAATGAGAAGAAGGCAGAGTGCATGAAGAGTATTCCAATTGATGTCACTACATACCATTTAAACAAATTGTCATGATTTACCATTTTGCCTTTAAATACCCGGGAGTTCTGGTTACTGAGACAAATGAACAAAAAGAAATTGAGGCAAGAATAGCATCAGGAAATAGCTGCATTTTCAAAATTCTTTTTAAAATTCAAATACCTTGGAGCTGAGTACACACACAGTTGTAACCTGTGTTATCTAGACTCCTAACAAAAGATATGGATAGGAACCTATGTACATTGGAAAGAAAAATACTTAGAAAAATATGTGCAACAATCTCCTCCTCCGAGAGAGAAGAATTAGAATGAATTATGAATTTAGGGTGATATATGTCCAGTCAGATATTGTGTTTTTTTTTTAAGAAAGGAAAGCTGGAGGTGGCTCAGACATGTGGAATATATGACAGAGATCATCTCCGAATCCTGGCAGGATTCATACCAATCCAAGGTATGAAAATCCTGGAGATATTTAAGGACATGGTCTTTTAGAATGAGATGAATGGAGGAAAGCGACTTAAGCCAGTTAAGAGTCAAATGATGAAAAGCTGTTGCTGCCAAGAGACTGCTAGTTTGGCAGGCAATCTGATTGAGCTTACTTGTCCTTGGAGGGTAGTAGTGTTGAATATAATAATAACAACAATGATAATAATAATAACGAAATATCAAGATTTTCAAATATGTAAAAATGAGTGGTTTACCTGTGATCATTAGCAGAAAAGGCTTAATTCATGAAAATACAGTGGGCACCATCATGGAACTAGATCTTTCTGCAAAAAGCTTGGTAGAAATGGAAAAGGCAGTGTTGCTAGGAACACCAGAATGCCAGAATAGTCCATAAATTTATCAATTAAAAAAATTAAATCAGAGCAGGACAATATGTTTGGGTAGGTTCTATTTCCAGCCATTGCTGATAAAAAGTGAGATAATTATAATTACTTGGCATAATATATTATCATATATAACGAGAATCATGTCATATACTTTCATCATAATCTTAGATACGTGACAATTTGTTATGTTATTTTTATTATCATTAATTCGTCTCAAATGCTGTTTCAATCAGAAAAATAAAGGGACTCAATGGCTGAGTGAGTTGGGGGGCTCTTAGTGTATTTGGTACAGAAAGTTGTGGTTTAGAATGTTGACCTATCCACATTTGCTTGAATATGTTGGTAACCTATAGGATAACCCATCCTTCCTGCCCTAGTTGAAGTACATAAGTATATTAAGCCTCAAATTAAAAAAAAAATAGAAAAATAGGAAAAAAAAAATATTGACAGACCCGCACTGGCACTGGTTTGTTCTGAGGTCCATCCCCAACCAGCAACAACGGCAACAGCATCTGAAAATGTTCCTTGGTAGTTTGTCGGCAGGCAGGCTGGTCTCACTTTATCCGACCAAGATAGCTCCTCATCCAATTCCAACAAAGCTATGTCATTCAAGTATCTGTGATGAAAGAAAAAAAAAATGTTTCATGGAATAAATTATAAGAATAATTTAATTAATTTACTTTTTTCATTCAAGATACTTGAATAGAACCATTCAATCATGAACTTTAACATAAAATATTATATTAATTATATATTTTATTTTTTTTAAATACAAAAACTTACTTAGAGCAGGAGTAGCTTGGATGTAATAGTACATTTTTGACTCCAACATATTTGGCTGGTGGGAGCCTTAAGTCATGGCCTCCAACTAAAATTCGAAGATCACCAGTGCCCAGAACTAATCCGCCACTAAAAATAATTCATATACTTAAATAAATTACTTTCTTAGGAATAAATTTCATTGGAGCTGTATATGGAAGAAATTAATTGCAACAGTTTTTAAAGTTGTATATATAAAGAATTAATAGATATGTAAAATAAATTCACTTGAGGTAGGCATGACGGTATAGAAGGATCAATACAATTAGGATTGATAAATCAATTGCCTCTTCTATTAGAATTAAATAAATAAATTCATCCTAAACTGAATTTATAAAATAAATAAATTTAACTTAAATTTAGTTTGTTTTTTTTTTTTTCTTCAACTCTCTCCACAGTTTTGTTTTTCCAAATAAACACAAAAAATGTACTTAAAAACTTGAAAACTTATTATAATTGGAAAGAAACCTTTTAAGAAGGGAACTAGCAAATGGAAAACTTTTGGTTAATTTATTTATTTAAAGTATATAAATGAATCCGTTTGACTACAATACTCCTGGGCCAGAGTTCGAGTGCGACTGACAGTAGAAAAATTATATTCTCTCATTTTTTGATTGAATTTGAGGTTGAGATACCACACCTCTCAAAAAGTGGGTACCCTCATTTGGGGAAAAAATTTGGCGGTGGAGAGTGAATTCTGGCCAAATCACCTCCTTTCATTTTTCCTCCAACAGTCCAGCCTACCTTAGTACTGGAATAGAGACCCTTCATGAGTTGTAAGTGGTATGGGTTTTTTTAAAATTTGTTTATTTATTTTTTTATGTAAATACAAATATTATTTTAAAAAATGTTTTAATTAAACTCTATAATTCCATTAGTTAGATCGAATAAAAGGATACTTCAAACAAACTCATACAATTTATCATTAATGAAGGTTTGGTTAAAACAAAGTCATGTTGATACATTTGAATCTTCCTTGAGTTCTCAGATGAATTTATGGTTAGGCATAATTATAATTTTAGTATTTGGAAAAGTTTAGAAACTCATATTTCATACTTTTTCATACCTTTTCCAATATATTCATAGATATATTAATGTACAGTGTAAATTATATTCTTACATTTGGGAGAATGAAGTTCGTCAATAACTCATTCAAAAGAAAGATTATCAATTAGTTATCTAACATTTATGGTCATAAAAAATATTAAAATATTAAAATAACATAATGTAAGAACTTTCTTCCATTTGTCTATCATGTTCATTCTATATCCCATTTTTTTATTTTTTATATTTTTACTTAAGATTTTTAATTTTATTTGGTTTTATATTTTTGGAAAATATATGCAATTAAGGGAAATCTAATTTGTAAGTTTTGTAAGGAATATTTTTCCTCTTTTATTAAGTTATTCCTTAATTTCCTTAGAAATTGTACGGATATAACTTTAATACAAATGAAAATTTAAGGTAAAACTTTGTAATAGTTTGTTTATTTTCAAAGTATTCATTCAAAAATTGAAAATAAAAAACATTATTTATTTTCAACTTTCAACAAAATGTTATCAATAAGCTGTGTGAAAATAGGCTATAAACATAGCTGGACTATTTAGAAATGTATAAATAAATCAATTAATAGATATGTGATCTTAAAATATTTTATCTAGGCTGTTAGACATGTAACAATGAGCATGTTAGAGTGTCAAGTACATTAGCATTCTAATAACCTCGGCAGCAGCTTCAGCTCAATCTCAGCAGGTTAAAATTGAATGAATTTCAACTTTCCGAACTGAAATAATCTTGTAACCTATTGAAGAATAATCCATCCTTCTTGCTCTAGTTGGAGCTAACAAGGCGGTCAATCTCCAATTAACTACGATTAATATTTTATGTAACCTTAAAATTTTTATGATTTTATGATTGATTAAAATTGTATACCTGCAGAGACAATGAGCAGCAGTGAGAACCCATTTGTTGTTGAGGACTGTACCTCCACAGAAGTGCCCTCCCCTCCTAGTTATGGACACAATCCATGGAAATTCCCCATTTGTAGCATCTCTTCCACCAACTATTCTTCCTAATCTAGGTGCTCTTCCACAAGCAACGTCAGCGACTGTAACAGAATAATTTAAATTGTAAAAAACAAAACAAAGCCTCTTGCCCTACAGTATCTTTTAATAAAATTCCACTGATCCCTGCTGAATGGATCCTCTATCTAAGACTCCAACTAGGCACTTGCAATCTCATACAGATCCACTAAGACTAACTACTTTTCCCTTGGATTCCACATCGACAGGAAACTACTTGTGGTTTTCGACTTCTTAAACATTTACTGGACAAACGTTCAAACCTTCTGATTAATTACAAAAGGCTCATTTACATAACAGTTATCAGACCTATATGGACACATGCAGTTGAGATTTGGAGCTCTATCGAATCATCTAATTCATCTCGTATCCAGTCCTTCAGAAAACCTTTAATGTCACAAATAAACCTATGCAGAAAGACCATAATGTTCTGTATGTTGCTGATTTAGCCCATACCGGACACCTATTCTTTCATAGTAAGCTCCATAAACATTCTAATCCACTTGTCTCTCAACTTGCTTCCCATTCTATTCCAGATAATCCTTCGAGGCATCTGAAAGGAGGAGAGACACACGAGACAGCCTAGAGACACGATAAAATATTATATACAATTTTTTTTTAGTGAGTGGTCCTTCACATGTTATTGACAAGTCGTTGCATTAATTTGCTCAAATGTACATATTGTATATTTGTATACAGATGTAAATATCAATTAATAGTTAAACAAAAAAATAAAGCCTACCAATCAGCAAAGTTCAAAATTTCACTATGTCTGTTCCAACACAGAATAAAGAAGTCATACAACATAATTACATTTTACAACTTCGTTTGACAGATAAAAAAAATAATAAATCTTTGTCTTCGAATTTCTTGACTGATATAGTGACTAACTTTAAAAAATCATGTCTTTTTTTTTTTAATTCAGACCTTCAAAAACATTATTATAGGAAGTTTTGTATTTCCTTTAATTTATAAGCTATTATAAAACCAACTGCATGAATCTGAACCAAAATAAGTGAAATATTCAAATTGCATTTCAGTCCCCGCCCCCCTCAAAAAAAAGAATCTGGTATCTCAACAAAATGTTAATACATTTAATCAAAATAATATGCCCTAACATTACATAAAAAGTCTGTTTGTTTTTTTATTATAAGCAGAATTATTTATTCCTCTTTCAAACTTCCTGAAGATGGAACACCACTGAGATAAACTAACCCCAACCCAATATTCAAATTATAGTGGCAATTAGTGAACAATTGGTGAAAAAAATTCTCTAAACCTACAAGTTAGATAAGAGCAAGTCAAAGTAATCATGTTATAGATGAATCACAATGGACTGAAAACTCATCAGTAGAAAAGTTGAAATTAAAATAGACTTTCTGGCCTTTATCATAAGCAGAATTTCTTTTTCAGAACGGCATGTGGTTTGAAAAAAAGTGAGGGCATTGGATAACCTGGTTAATAACAAAACTATATAGTTCCAGGTTGCCATATAGCTTGTTGTTCATCAACCTAAAGTGAACCATCAGATCCAAATGTACTAATATGTTTCAAAGAAATTTTAGAAGAAATAATACAGATGTTTAGTACAGTATAAGAAGATGAATAAATTAATTCAAACAGTTACAACAAGGTGTAGTGGAGTTCCAAACTCCCCATTATGGACTGCCTTTTGGAAAAATAAAAGCTTTATAATATATGTCTTTTTTATTTATTTCAATTTTTATTTGAATAGAAGGATAAATTAAGCGACTAAATATATAACCAATTCTTACAATGAAATAAGATTTTTCTTATAAATTAATAAGTAAATATGACATAATTACACATAACACATAATTTTATTTTTAGTACTTTTACGGTAAATTAAAAAAAAACAAAAAACTTTGCTTTAATGTTTTGGTAATTTTATGGATCTGCTATATCTGCTGTATCAGCACCTTCTGTATTCTGAAGTAGAATATTATATATATATTTTTAAAATTGAAGTACAAAAAGAGTACACATTTTTGGTTTGTTACATTTTCTTATTAAACAGTACAAAATAAGCAGTTCCAAAAATCGAAACAGATGATTTTAAAATAGTTTCCCAGACGTGACGACCATAATGCTCTAATATTAAACATCTAGGAGTCACTTTACGTAAAAAAATTCGTTAAATCCAAAATGTTAATTTGTGCTTTATGGAACCCCTATCACATGGAACTCTTTGAGGATTGGTTTTAATATAAAATTTTCAAACATTCATAGAATATACCCGAATAATTTTCTTCAATACTAAAATCTCTGGATGCCTTCATAAATCTCTAAAATTCTGGAATACCCTCTCCTCCATCTCCCCCACAAATAAAATATATGGCTCTAATTTTATGAACACCATCAAAATTTTCTTCATAGGAATAAATACTGATTTTAAGTCTTTTTAGTAGGCTTTGTTTCATGCTGTACTATAATGCACTTTAAATAGTTTGTCTTTTTAGAAAGACTATTTTTACGACACTTACAATAGAAAGAATAAATTGAATATTTATAACCAAATAATTAGTATAAAATGACTTTTAAAACATAAAGGATTATTCGATGAAATACCGACACTTCCGAAAGACCTCCAATCATTAACAATGACCGCAAAATTCAAACACGAGTGAGGAAAAGAGGACATATTGCCCTTCACCGAGACACAGATCACTTACAGTTAGTCATCTGGCCTGCAGCGGCGGATACCAGGAGCAGTAGCTGGCACAGGAGGTACATGGCGATGTTTGTCTGTTGGATACTCTTCGATCGCTATATATCGTCGTCCTCAAGGCCCTCAGGAAGTCCCCCTCCCCCGGCGTCGCTGCGATCTATGGGAAGTGGCGGATCGCCCAGTCAGAGGTCATAGGCTATGTCTTTCTCTAGAGCTAGATTATATCGGAGTTATTTCCCATTTTTTTAACTATAACTGTCTTGAAGCAAAGATGCTCGTTATCTTAAAGAAAATTAACAAAAACCACAAATAGCTATTCAGATATCATGAAATTATATTTTATAGCACTATTATAACACCTCTTGTCTTTCAGGAGCGATATATCTATTGGTATATTTGTTTTTTACAGTTCTGCTTCCATGCAGCTGTTTACGTTTCCGTTGAATGGAACACCAAAATTTAATTGGAAAATCAAGGTTTTTCGTTAAAATCTTTAAAGTGGTGTAAGTTGCGATGTGTTCAATATAAATTAATATATTGAGAAATGAATGATGTACAAGTGTTATCTTGACTATCTTTTCCTAAAATAAACGAGTGAGGATCAAGAAGACAAAAATATACGAAAAACGTGTGAAAAACAATGTCTTTGAAAATTGCAACTTTTCCGGAGCCGGTAGCACGAAAACAGTCCAGTTTTTTCCGTAAAAATGTATATAACCAAACTTGTAGCGAATTTAATAAACAGCCATTTTGTGCTGATTTTTTTTTTTCAATTCAACGCACCCTTTTGGGGTTCTAATCCTAAACCTAAAAATGGAACATTTAAAGCCCCTCTAACTTCCCCCCTCCCCAGCGGCACCGGAATTTCGAGGGACTTTGTCAATATGACTATAAGGATACTGTTTTACAGATCTGCCAGGATCTGAGGTTTTTTTTTTTTTTTTCCAAGGACATCCTTGGCCACTCTGTCCATCCACAATTAGAATTAGCTTTTTCGTCCTTAAAGATTGCTGTTTTAACGGTTTTTTAAGTTATCCGAAGGATAACTTCCTCCATTGTTGTCCTCCAGGATACTGTTTTAAAATATTTAACGGTTTTAAGATGGCGGTCCTTATCCTGGCCATTTTTTCTTGTTAAGGGGACTCTCACCTACACATTCCTGAATAAAATAGAACTAGTATATTTAGTTCCTCTGATTTTCCTATTTTGACTGGACTAATGAACTGCTTAAACGATTGAGTGGCTATATACCGTATGAGAGTTTTTTTTTCTCTTTCCTTGCTGCCAGGGCATGGGGTTTCCTGGCTGAGAAGTTGGTGACAAGATATTAATTACCTAGAATTAATATCATCCTACGCCTGTAGAAGAAGAGTTTATTTTTTTATATTAGAGTTGACAATGAATAAGGAAGTGGGAAAAATATACAGTGATGAATTTTATGTTGCCTGAAAATACATATGGAATAATCATACAGACGAGCAAAAAATTTCACCCAATTGAATTTTTTTCATGGCTGAACGTTTCATTCTTTTTAGCTTTTTACGTCCTCATACACTTTAACCACGGCATATGAACGTATTAGGAATATTTAAAAATATAAATTATATATAATATTTAAAAATTTTAACAACCAATTTTAAATTTACGAAATTTTATATCAATATGGTTTATATCCTCCTTTGCATTCATTAAGTTTTGCGTTCGATCGAGTATAACTCTAATCTGAGTTAGAGAAAATTTAATCACAGCTAAAAAAAGATCAAAAATTAATCATAGCGATTTGATAACTAATTTTGTGGAATCAATCACCTAATTTAATAATGATTAAATCTTACAGTCAAATAACCACTAGTTCTCTAAAAAATCACTGAAAGATTAATTTTTATTAAATTAGGTGATTGATTCAAGGAAATAAGATGTCAAATAGCTATTATTAAATTTTCATTATTTTTTAGCGATAAATTTTGCCCTACTCTGGCTCTAATGTTGATTTTGAATAAATTCTTGAGGGATATGCCCCATCTAATAAAAAACTGTAACAAATCATTAATTTAAAATTCGTATTTTTTATTAAATACTGCTGGTCTTTGTTTAAATAAAATTGTAAAAAATCCTAATACGTTTCATATGCCCTGGCTAAAGTGCATGAAGACGCAGACATTTAAAAAAGAATGAAACTTTCAGCCGAGAAAGTGAAAAAAATCAATGGAGTAGAAGTTATTGTCAGTCAGTAAATATTTCTAAAGCGATACAACTTAAAAATTTGTGTAAAACACAAATTCTGAAAATGATTCTTAAAAAGTTGTCACCATGGTAATAAATAGTTTTCTATGAATTATCAAATGTGAACCGAAATAGGTTTAAATTTCTTCCCTTACATTTTTTTAGCAATTATTCAAAAAAGATAAAAAATGTGTTTTGCATTGAAATGCCTCAAATTTTATCTTTTTTAAATTAATGTTGCGTAATACTGCTTTAAAAAAAAAAAAATAAAAAAAAAAAAAAAAAAAAAAAAAAAAAAAAAAAAAAAAAAAAAAAAAAAAAAAATAAAAAAAATTGGAACAAATGAATGGGAGAGATTCGAAACTATTTCGGTAGAATTTTGATATTTCATATATAATAACTTATTGATTTTATCTTGGTCATGTCTAAAAACACAGATTTTTGAGTTTTGTCACCAGAAATATATTTTCAATATATACGTTCTAAATATAGAAAAAAAATATAGACCATTACTGACTAAAAAGAGCAATCCAAGGACGTTGAGTGTAATTATCAATGTGTAATATATCCCAGAAAAACAAATGTTAATCTTTGCAATTACTGATAAACAATTAGGCTACTGATAGCGTGAGCTAATTTTGAATAAATAAAGAATTGTAGCCTCTTCTTTAGGAATATGCGAAATTTAAAAGGAAATATTTTCCGCCCAAAACTGCAAAAAAAAAAATAATAATAATAAAATAAAATAAATTTTTCGTATTTTATGTTTTAATTTATCTCGTAAATTAGGATTCTGCGTAAGTAGTATGTTTTTGTTTTTTTGAGAAGCTCCAATAGCGTGATATTTCTTTTTTTTTACATCAGCAATATATATGTAGCTAATAGCTACATAGTATAAATAGCAAGTAACATTAGAATTTAAGGGTGAGCAGTACCTTTTATAGGAAGCATCTAAGCTTTTAGTATAGCTTTCGGGCCTCTGTAGTATAAGAGCCGACACGCTTTTGTCCTTTTTCGGCAAGGTAACTGGAACAGCCTCGAAGAAGTTGAACAAACAAATGATTCAAAATTCAGAAGAAGAAATTCAAAGGCTAGAAGGAGGGGGGCACCGCTATTTAAGATGAACCCTACGAAAAAGAGTTCGTGTGATGGAGGAAGTAGATGCCGGAGGAGGCCATAATTGGTCAGGTGTAAGGATGGAAGATGGACGATGGATGAAGTTGGCGGTTGAGACAGACCCAGAACAGCCCCAGGCTTAAACATACCAAGCACTTAAGATATGTACCAGATATTGAAAATAGTCAGGAAAAATTCAATGATACGAATTGTGTGCTGACCCATAATTAGAGTAATTGTAATAAAATCAATAGATTAATACTTATAAACAACACCGAATTAATTTATTGAGGATATGTTATATTTTATATATCAAGTTATAGTACTACTAAATAAAATATATTTACAAACATTATTAATTAATCATTACCTATTCCCCATTAATTAGAACAGAATAAGTTATAGAATAATAGAATGCCAATTAATCAGATAGAGCAGACACCAATAGATGCGGCTATTGTATCCCTGGGGACAAGATCTATATTAGTAAAATTAAAATATTAATAATTCCCCAACATGCGTAAGAACATTAAATTAATTTTTATTAAAGATTGTGAAATAATTTTAATTAGTAAGGACAAAAGAAAAATCTTATGGCTCAAAGTTAACACAAAATAAATCAGAGTTTGGTGGTTATAATGATATGTGAATTAATTGCTACTTCTATTGGAATTCATCTTCAGATCACAAACATATAAAAACTTCAAAACATCAGCACTTGGTTACATAGATTATATATATTAAAAATATCATAAATGTCAGAAAATAAATCAAATATATTGATACTCACATAAGAAATCATACGGACTTCTGAAACATATCAAGACTTCAATTAAATGCTTAGAAGCAGACATAGGAAAGTAGAGTGGGTCCTTTAAAGGATATCTTTGATATTGTTTCGAAATCCGTATTAAAACTCATGATGAATTTTTATCATTCGAAACTAGTTCTCAAATAAAATAATTCCAATAAAAGTGGCAATTAATTCATCAATCCTAATTGTATTGATTCTTCTATAACATCATGCGTACCTCAAGTGATTTGGTAGTTAGGTGAAACGAAATTTTCTTTATCAATAAAATTTGAAAAATAGGTTTTCGTATGTGAAAAAACAATGCTGACGCTCTCGTTAGTTGCCGTATATAGTTCGCTATTTGAAAGGAATTCATTGTTAAATAAATTGGTTATAACTTAACTTTTTACTTTCCCACCGTTATTTTTTTTAAAAATTGTTATGGTCTTTTCAAAATCTAATCAAAACCGAAAAAAAGTTATCTTAATAATGAATCGACTGCTTCTTCCATCTTATGTTGTCTCAACTTGGATGACATATCTGAAATATGTGAAACGCGTAACAAACTTGTAATGACCTGGGCCAAAACCGGATAAATCGGTGATGAAATATTTTTTAAAAATATGAAAACTTGAGCAACTGTTCTGGATATTTGATTGAGACCTTATTGAGGTCGTCCATACTCCGTAGTAGCCTTGAGGAACATGAATAGACTTTCTCTTGCACCGCAGAAGAACTCCGAAATACGGCTGCAGTTCCTTGGTCCCTCTCCACTTCTGCGTGTAGTTCAGGGTTAAGGTTTGTTTTGGAGTGACATCATCTGTATGTTGAAAGATCTTGAGGGGTTTTAAGTGATAAATTAACTGGATTCCGTACTTTAGTATGGAAGGATCGGATATATAGTTGGCTGAATCATTAATGACTTGGTACGAAAGTAGAAATTACTCATCAATACAACTAGTTGTTAATATCATAATAAATTCTGGTGCCACGCAATGGGGACAATCGACTGAACAGCAGAAAAAATTAAATATCTCGGGAATGGATTGTCACAGCGTTATGGGATTGGTCTTAATCGACTAGGGGTAAAAAATTAAATAACCTTTAACTGTTTTTATCATTATTTCAAAAACAGTGAAATAATTTAAGGGGAATTGATACAAACATATTATGTTAAAAATATTCGAAAATTTGGGAATTGACAAAAAAACATATAAATTGCTTTATTCATAAAAAATTACAATAATAAATAAATATCCTATAAATCACTAACGGCAATATGAGGTTTATTCGATTGACATAAATCTGGCATACCAGAACCGATTGTCCATAATCATGTATGAAGAACAATAGAAAAACCACGAAGTAAAAAATAATAAGTAAACAACATACTGATAAGAAGATGAATTTTTGATATGAAGTATAGAAAACAAGAAAATAGAGATTATAGAATGTTTACGAAGATGAAATTAAAAATTCAACGATATTTAAATTAATAAGATATATACTTATGATCAAACGTTTAAATTAAATTTAAAGTTCCTTATTTTCGTCACTTAGTGGAAGGTGCTTAATCTTAGGATCGTGTCTCATGCTTGCGATTAGTCTGAAGTCTCAATTAGCTTGTTGAAGCATCTTCATCGGTACTTAGTTTTGAAATTTTCCGTGATCAAGTTTTGTGGCTTGGAGGTTTGAAGGTTGCGTACTTCGATTGTTTTGCTTTTATCTCCACACTCATCAAAGATTTGTTCGAATAAGACAAAAAAACTCTCATTAAAGTCGTTAGAATTAATGAAATTTTCTCATCATCAAGTTCAGAATGGTGTCGTCTAAGGAAAATTTTCAAGTTCGTGTCACTCCACAAACACTCACAAAAATCACTATATTTGATTTTCACGTGTCATGACTAGTGATCTTTCGCCATGAAACTGATTTCGAAATAAAAGATTTGTAACAAGTGATATTAAGTATTTAAACCTACATAAGACAGTTGTGTAAACAACTTGCATTGTTTAATCATGCCCTTCCGCTCTTGTTAAATTAACGTTCTCCAGATCTTTAAGTTCAATAGGTGTTACGACAGCAAACGCATGTTGAAGCAGATAATTTTTATACTAATTTTGACTATAGCATGTCTAGTTTGAAAAAACACCTTTCCCGTCCCGGAGAAAAACAGAGCTTTTTTCGTAGCACTACCTTTTCAAAATTTTTATTGTAGTTCGTAACTTTGACCTAGTAACGCTATGGAAAATATTTTTTGACCAGTTTGTCTTATTTGTGGAATATTTTGACATCCTAGAACAGGATTGAAACATTATAATCATTTCACCATTTGAAGGAATGTTAAGTTGGGCCTTATTGTGAGAGAGGCAGAGAGTACTGGGAGGGAGCAGGGTCGAGGCCAGTAAACAGTGAACGGGGCTAACCCACTAGCCCGGTTGGGGCGCTCTAAGATCACTAGATCAAGGTTCCCTACAGTTACATAACTCTCTGATGCAACCGTTGCACCTGCAACTACCCTTATTTATATATTTATATGTTTATAGGTCGTTAAAAATACTAAATTTATATTTAAACTACTTACAAATCATAATATCATATCAATATTAAATTATTTTGAGCAAACATGAAATAATATAACTCTCATCTTAAACTACTTTGTAAGATTTCTATTGAGGCCTTCCATTAATTATAGACTTAATTAATTGCACATAGCTTACTCTAACCTTCTTTCTGTTGCATCAATCAAAGCCGCTTGATAATTTGGAACACGTCCTAAATGTATCAAACACCTTGCCACTCCAGATTTCAAGCCCAAATCTGCGAAGTCGTCCCATTTATCAACACGATTCCCGAACTTTGTTTCCTAAATTTCCGATTGGCCTTAATCACTTAACAGTATGCTAATTTTTTTTTTATGTAAACACTATCATGAATGTCATAATTTTCCCTGAACTTTAAAATTTGTCTTACAAAGCACAGAAAGATTATAATAGGTTTTGTCGTTAGTATCAGGTCATTAGATGAACTTCGATAAGCTTGCGGTCACAATACCCTTGGCTCGAGTCACGAGTCTGTGCTGCGACCTTGATGCCTTGATGGCCATCCTTCTCAGAGGCTGTTCTTCCCCAAGTTCACCGCTGCATACTCTTCTAGGACGGTTGTCAACCATTCCATAACCTTAGTTTCACAATCCATGTTTGTCGAGAAGTCGATAAATCCACAGTACCTCATACCTTAATTTAAATATCTCCTTCGTGAAAAAAAATGGTTAAGTTGTGCTACATCGTAAAGAGCGTGATATCCAGATTGGGAATTTTCCACTACCATACCTGGGTATATCATAGAAACCTTACTGTCTTATGATTCCTTGTACGAGAATATCCTGAAATTAGCGTGTCAAGTTAATTAGGTGGTCACATAAATTATTTGCATATAACGTATTTTATTTTACAAACGAGTAACTCGATTTATCTTGTGATTTCCGAATTTATTTATTTCTTACATTAACATAGAAACCTGTATTACTAATAGTCTGATTTAATACTAATAGTCCGAACTATTTTTTTTTTTTTATTTTTTTTTTTTTTTTTTTTTTTTTTTTTTGTGATTTGCTATATATTTTAACTAATGAAGAATATTATTGTGTGAATAGATCCATTAAGCCATCCATATTACTTATTGCCCATATTGAGGCAGATTGTAATACTTTCTTTAAATAAATGATTAAAAGAAATGAAGAATACTAACATTTTTTTCCTGAACACAAGTGGAACTGGAAAAAGTCACGACAAGGTTAGTTAAACCTTAATTTAATTAAAAACGACCTAAGGCAAAAAATTGACAAAGTATATTTCAGATTTTAACTTCTTAAAGTATCTATTTTATAGCTAACAGTATTTTAAGAGTAATTACAGTGATTTAGAACACGTTCGAAAATTTGCGTTGCTCTTCTGAAAAGTGCAAAATTTTGACTTCTTTACAACCAAGGAAATTTTCAATGGAAAAAAAATACTTTGTTGAAAATACTTTTATCTATTATATATCTTTGATTTAGCTCTTTGCAAGAATTTCACGATTAAAAAAAAAAATGAATTCTTAATTTCTGGGAAATTATCTTATGACATCCATACTGAAGGTGTTGAAAATAAGTACTGTTAATTATAAATTAATTTATCTTTTTTATAATACTAAAGATAGTCTGGGTTTAAAGAAATAATAGTCAATTTAAAATATCTTCTGTGAATATAAATCCTTTAGTCAGACCATTCATTGAATCTTGAAAGTATTCCGTTAATCTCAAAGATATCAATTCCTTACATTTCTCAGAGTTTAGGTCAAAGTAAAAACTTATAAATAGCTCTATAAAGATTTTGTTTTGAAATTATTAGTTTTATGGCTCAATTTTTTTTCATAACTCAACTTAATGTTAACTGGTCAGTTCTATGACTGTTTCGTTAACTCTTCGGGTTTTAGAAGTGTTCCCCTACAAGTGATTATTGGAAGGGGGGATACGTTAGATCATATTCGATGCCTATACAAACAATGAAGAATCTGTTATTTTATTCATTAGAGAGTATCACATGTTGTTTTGCTTTTCAAGCTAAAAACCCTTTTACCTCAATCCTAGTTCTTCGATCCTATTTCTCTAACAATTAATCTCTAGCTCAATGCAGAATGAAATTCTCTTACTGCCACTCAATTCAGGCAAGTGTTCCACAAGGTAGCGTTCTTGGTCCAGTTCTGTAAGTCCTCTATACTACTCCTGATACTTTCCTAGCAACATTGCTAATGACACTGTTATCCTTTCATCCAATCCAGACCCTTAAATAGCTTACTATAATAATAATCTCCAATTAAATTAAACGAATCTAAATGTACCAACCTCCACAGTGAATCGTGTCTTATCTATTTCAATGATATTCCACTACTTAAATTTGACACAGAAAGGTATCATGGTTTTTAATTAAACAAAAGACTTACATGGAACCCTCATATTCGACTTAAATGGCTAGATCTTAACTTATGTTTTAGCCAATTCTAGAGACTACTATACAGGATATCCTATATCCTAGATATCCTTCTAGATATAGATATAGGAGATCCATTGAAAACTAACTTCTCATATCCAAAGCCATCATTAAACTTATTTGGACCTAGGGACTCGAACGGTGGGGGACAGCAAACGTATCCAATCCTTCCAATCCAAAATCTTCCAAGCTATAGTGAATGCTCAGGGTTATGCATCCAACAAAATAATATTGATCTCAATATACCTTACGTCATCGACCACATAGCATTTAAATTTATAAAATTCCATCGCAATCTTTCCTTTCATCCCAACCCTCTGGCTCAATCATTATCCATTTCCACACATCCTGATAACCTCTCCCGCAGATTAAAACTGCAGTGGCCCCGAAACCTTCTGTAAATATGTATTTATTAGGTGCTCTGGTAATGGCAATGGAAGTTTCCATTGACCATTCATGCCCTCAGCGCCTGTGCTATAGTGCTATCATTTAATTTTCTTCCCCATTTTTCTAATTAATATTTTTAATTTATTTTATATATTTTTTAGATTGAGGTTTGAAAGGAAAATCCTTCGGAGAATCTTTGGCGGTGAATACTCGGAAGGAACCTGGAGAAGAAGCTCCAATGCGGACATACATAGTTTGTAAAAGGTATGCATACCTGCAAGTTTATTAAGCTCTCCCGGCTACGATGGGCAGGTCATATTGTCAGAATGACTCCGAAGGAAATCTATGGTACGAGGCATATCCGAAGACCTAAACTACGATGGAAAGTTGGTATTGCTACTGGCATTAACACTACTTGCTGTCAGAAACTGGAAGGCGGCAGCACTCAACCGTGAAGACTGGCGATCAATGCTAAAGCAAACCAAGTCTCTATTATCAGGGACATAGTGCTATATTAATAATAATAATAAGAATACTATTTTTTAGATAGAGGTTTTATTTGGTTTTCTTTTTTTTTTTTCATAGTACATATTGTATAACTGGATTCATAACCATACATATTGCTCTTAAATGAATCAGATCTTAATATTTACGCAATAAAAGCTTCTTTTTTTTTTAATTCTTAAAAAGTTTTAATTAACTTTATCAACTGGTTCTTTGGTTTTCAGTCCATAATGAACTGCTAATAAGTATTTAAGAAACCTAAAGTTGATTGTATGTATATGTTGGTATTCGGATGTGATCGGTCCTCCCATTTACAGAGTTGCCAGGCAAAATTTCGAAATAAAGCTCTCTGTTGGAAGCCAACATCAGCTGATGGATACGTGAAGATAAATTATGGTAACGATAAGAGAGGTATGTAGCCCACACGGCACCTTGACATCTTTTAGAGCTGCAATAATGGAACTTAATCAGGACAATCTTGTCCCAAGCGAACGCCTACTCTGTTACCCTCATGCCTGACAATTCTTGATAACTCGGATGATTCAGCCAGCTGGTTGACGGTACTAATTGCTTCCACGATCTGCCGTGTGGAGGACGACCTACCACACCTTGGGCGCTATCTGGAAATCAGGGAAATAGGAAACGTGGCAGGGGACAATGCCTGTATCTCAAATCTGATTCATTGTCGGTTAATTGGGTTAATTGAGACCGCTTCGTTGGAATTCAGGCCTGTTGCAGTTGGATCAATAACATAGTCGTATTGTACAGCTTGGTAGGGCCTTGAGGACACGATTGTATCATTTATCTAAGAATTTCTGAAGACGGATGCTGAACTTACCTTAAATGATTATTCAAGTGATTTAAAAAAAAAAAAATCATTAAAATTTCTTTTACTTAGTAATCAATGTCTATCCCTTCAAAACTCCAAACAAACAACCCGACACTGTTCTCATACTTCACTATTTACATATGATGATTAATGAAGCTGTGAGTGATTCAATAGATATTACCTTGTTCATTTAAACAGTTGGTTACTAATATTTTAAGGATGACTCATTATTGTTTTTTTGTGATTTCCATTTCGTTGAATCCTTAAGCAATAAGACATAGCGATATTTCAGTTCAGGATTTGTTCTCAGTAAAGATGTTTTTGCCCAATGTGCATTACCTCAGAACGTCATTTTATTTAAAAAAAGATTGGTGGCTTGATGTCCCTTTGCTGCCGCGTGCAAGGACAGATAGTCGTTCATTAATTAATTGCAAGTATCTATGCACGTGAGGTTCATCGACCATCAGCCGAATGCGGGTACCAGCGCTTCCGAGATCGTGTCTTCCTCTTGCCTCTTCCGAGTCTTCGTATGTTTCCTATCACGAATAAGAACAATAATTTCCTCTTCCTTTGTTTACGCTGAGCTCTCAGAACTTCCAAGAGATAGGTCAAGGTCAGGTGGGTTTCTATTGGTGAAAAATTGCTGGCTATATACATACAAAAAAAGGTTAAAGTAATAAATGAATTTATTTCATTTTACAGGGGCTGGGTATTCCTGAGAAAGGTCTCCTAACTTCGATGTCGATCCACCGCTGAAATAAGAGAATATAAATTTTCTGCCATCTGTCAGATTCGAACTTGGACCCGGGAGCATGGCAATCATATGTATTACCCACTGAGCTTCTCTTATAAAATTATTACTGTTCCTAATTACAACATATCGTCACCACTATGTGAAACTAAATAAAAACGCATTTGAAAAATCATCATTTTATTTTATTTTTTTATTTCGTTTGTTCACCGATGTATTCTGGCAAGGCTTTGAGGTAAAATTTCAAATCTGATCGGCAAATAGAAGACTTAAATCTAAAATGTCATATTTAAGAATTTCTAGCATTTTACCACAAGGTAGGCCTAAAGCCTAGTCCAGACTGTAAACAAATGTTTCGGAACAATGTTCACTTACTTTATTTCTTTACAACTCTGTAGTTTTGTGATAATAATATTGATTCTTAATGTTTTTTCTAGTTTTCCACATTGCAGTAACCCTGCGATGGGTGCATACAGCCTAGTCCAGACTGAAAAAAAATGTTTCGGAACAATGTTCAGAAACATTGTTCCCGATGTTTCTGAACAGCTCAAATTAGTTTATGACTTGTTTCGGAACTGGTCAAAAATATTGCAAAACAAAATCAGCGCTGTTCCTTGTTTCCCGTTGGAGATGAAAAACACGGGGACATTGGACAAGTTGCGACAAGTCTGGACGTGTTCCTGAGCACTGTTCATTTGTTTACTTACTTTATTTCTTTACAACTCTGTAGTTTTGTGATAATAATATTGATTCTTAATGTTTTTTCTAGTTTTCCACATTGCAGTAACCCTGCGATGGGTGCATACAGCCTAGTCCAGACTGAAAAAAAATGTTTCGGAACAATGTTCAGAAACATTGTTCCCGATGTTTCTGAACAGCTCAAATTAGTCTATGACTTGTTTCGGAACTGTTCAGAAATGTTGCAAAACAAAATCAACCCTGTTCCTTGTTTCCCATTCGAGATGGAAAACACGGGAACATTGAACAAGTTGCGACAAGTCTAGACGTGTTCCTGAGGACAGATCATTTGTTAACTTACTTCATTTCCTTACAACTCTCTAGTGTTGTGATAATAATATTGATTTCTAGTTTTTTTTTCTAGTTTTCCACATGAGTGCTTGTATTTCCACGCATACCATCTCTCGACACAACCCATATTATCATTAATATTTGTACAAACATGTTTATTAATATATAATGCAAAAATATCTTAAAATAATATAGAAATTATTGTTGAGTGAATATGAAATATAAACAATAATTAGTTAATGGAATTGGAAGTTAATTAATAAATACATTTTTTTTTTTAATTAAAAGGGGAAAAATGAAGCAAAAAAAAGTTAATAAATGAATTTTAAAAATAAAAATAAAAATGAAATCATTTAAAAAAATAAATAAATAAAAATTATATATCAAAACAAATGATAGGTTTTCCCTCAAAGTTAATAAGACTAGTCCAAATGACTTTAAACCATAGCAAAGGAGCTGTCCAAGTGCAAGGAGGGGTGACTGAAACGTTTGATATACATAAGGGAGTGAGGCAGGGAGACCCACTGTCACCGGTACTGTTTAATTTAGTACTAGAAACAGTCATAAGGGCAACAAGGACGACCCCTGGAAGCATTTATACCCGTATGACTCAGCATCTAACATTTGCGGACGACGTCGTAATCACTGGCAGAACAGAAAACTCCCTACTAGGAGCATTTGAAGAGTGTAGCAGAAAAGCAAGAGAAGTGGGCCTCAAGATAAACGAAGAAAAGACGAAATACCTAGTGACGTCGAAGGAACAAAATATGGTGGAACACCTAGTGTGTGACAGCTAGCCTAATCGAGACTGGAATTGATAGTCTAAATGTAGTATTTTTTGGGGATATTTTCCCTCCAATCATAACTATCAATTCTTCAAAATTTGTTGGGGACATCCTTGTAAAATTTCTGAAACCTGCCCCATCTTCAAATTTTAGGTCCCTCATAAGGTCATTGCCATAACTGGTGCCTTCCATTAATGCTTTTCTTATCCACCACCTTCTTTTCCTTATTCTATTCCTTTGCCTGTTTAGTAAAAGAAATAAATTGGCAGCACAAATTCCTGCAATAGCCTCACTCGACATGTTCAAAAACACTGACCCAGGTCTGGACGCGAAACATTGTTTCGGAACAAAGTTTCTGAACTGTTTATAAACAATTTGGAAACATGTTCAAAAATGTTCCGAAACATTTGTTTACAGTCTGGACTAGGCTTTATCCACCACCTTCTTTTTCTTATTCTATTCCTTTGCCTGTTTAGTAAAGAAATAAATTGGCAGCACAAATTCCTGCAATAGCCTCACTCCACATGTTCAAAAACACTGAATCAGGTCTGGACGCGAAACATTGTTTCGGAACAAAGTTTCTGAACTGTTTATAAACAATTTGGGGACATGTTCAAATATGTTCCGAAACATTTGTTTACAGTCTGGACTAGGCTTAATAGAATACAACTGTAAAGGAAAGAAATTTAAAAAAATCATTTTTACGCATTCGTTTGTTTTATATGGTGGCTAGGATTTCATTAAAATCACTAATATCATAAAATTAAATTTAAAAAAATGTATATATATATTCACAAAGTTGTTGACGATCAACTGTCGAGTGGCGTTCCCAGACTCTAATGTAAAAGTCGTGCCAGTGGATAGATATATCGATGTTGCTCGTTTATGCTGATGAAATAAATTGTTCAATTACTGTCAATTTAATTGAATAAATTAAAGATCTCAATTATTTTTTTTGACAAAAAAAACAAAACATTCTGGTATTAATTCCTTTTAAACAATACTCCATTTACCGAGTTTCGCTCACTTTGTAACGTAAACAATTCAATTGTGTTCTAAAAAATGGAAGGTTCCTCTTTTCTATGAAATTCAGGTCAACCTGTTAAAGTGAAATTTTAAAGATAAAAATCTTCATATTGAGATAAGAACCGACATTCATTTTTCTAATTCTAACGACCATTTAAATGACCTTATTACATCCGCCACGTGTATTCGTTTTACCTTCAATATAAAAAAACTACATACAATATGGTAACAGGTACATTTAATTCAACTTGAATGTCAAAAGATTTTGTATCTAGTATCATTTATTGCAATTTAAAATTGCCTAACAAAATTCATGTAGTAAATTTGTTGAATCACGAATATAACGACAATACAAAAACTTGTTGATAAACTACCAATTACTTGCACTCCAATAAAAGTCCTATATTGAAAGGCACCGAGATCGCTCTCTTTTCTGAAGCCTATATTTCTTTTAGCTCTGCTTTTCAGAAAAATGCAAATGTGCTAATGATGAATCAAAATTACATGAGTATCATTGTTTTACTCATTTATATTTTTGAAAGAATATTACTAATTTCATAATTTCAGGAGTGAACCCTTGGAAGTTGTAAAACAGAAATCAATTTAGTATCTAAATACTTGTTAATTGAGAAGTGGAATTCCAAAACTAGATTAGGTTTAGGTGAAAGGTTTTCTCCCAAAAGTAGTTAAATCACATTGAAAACAGCTATACAAAAAATAAGGCCTCTTTCTAATCAAGCTGACGTTTAACTTTATTGACCAGCTGTGAAAAAAAAAAAAAAAAATTGAAAAGGATTTGACTTGTTTCAGAATTCTAAACTTCAATTATAATAGTGTAAAAAACAAGATATTTGCAGCGTTGTTAAGTATGTCGTGGTTACTCAACCACTTCTGAGACATTTAAATGATTTCAATAATTTTGTTATTATTTATTGAATTTAATTTACATTAAAAAATTCACCAATTCCATAGCTTAATATTTAGATATTAATAATTACTACAATTTATCACACAAAATGGACTTGGACAAATAGATCCTTATCCTTTTTGCTGTTGCACAGCAGGAAAGAAGTGGATTTAGTTGGAAGTGAAAACAGAAAGTTGTAGTTTTTAGTAAAATGGCAAAAGAAGTTTCTTATGCAGATTATTTTGGTAACACTTGGAAGAGTATTGTGCCATATTTAGGATTGTCTATAACATTAGAGATGGAAGGAAAACATTCTTTTGAGTTGGTACATAGCTTCCAATATCTCAGCTCAGTTATCAATGATGGCCAGAACAAAAAAGAGGAAATTAATTCTGGCTGGGATACATGTATACCTTGCTATTGCCAACCTACATAACAGTGAAATGCTTAGTCACAAGACAGAAATACTGCTGTACCGAATGCTGATTTAGTTGCTGTTGTACATCGTGAATCTCAGATGCTAAATAAGTATGATTTCAATCAAGGAAAATGGTGTAAGACAAACATGAAAATATGCAGAATTAATGAACTATATGCTGACTTGAGCTTCTCCTCTTTCGCTAGAAAACAGAGGTTGAAGTGGCTGTATCACATGCTCAGAACAGAAGAAGGAAGGATGGAATGAAGTGTGTATGATAATTGTCCAGATAGAGTAGAACTTGGAGGAAGGCCAAAGAGTAAATGGAAAAACAATTTATCTCTAGTTCTCAGAAAACTAAGGGTAAGTATAAAGCAACCCCTGGACCAGAACTGATCAGCCATAGGTATTAGGAACGGATGAGCTAGTTAAGATTCACTTAAAGCTTCTGTTGCAAACCTTAGAGAAGGGATGTGTTGGTAACATCAAGGAATCAGTTATTTACTATTTTTTTCACTCTTACATACTTTTAATAATTCGTCTTTAGATTTTAATATATCAAGCTACTTTCTGAGTTTAAATTAACATGAAATTGTGGTTGAAAACTGTTTAAAGTAAAAGAACTAATTTTGAATAAAAATAAAAAGCCCAAGGGACATGTGTGGTAGCTATACTCTTAGCTATCTCTCAATTTTTAATCCTGTTACTATTTATCTGCTGAAACTTCTGTTAAATCTGTGATCCCAAAGGTGAACTTGCTGCTATTATGGTTACAGGGTTGTATGATTTATCTTTTTACAATTTTATTAACATGATAAATAGAATTGTATAAATAATTTTGTCACCTTCAAAGAATATTTTTTCTCTTGGAAATTGTTATGAGAAGAAAATTACTTCTTATATGATAAAATACAAATCCATTAAATTAGAAAAGGCTTTATTTAATCACATAATGGTCTTAAATATCATTCAAACTTGGTTGCAACAGAGCAAGTCAATCCACTGTGAAAAAAATAGGTTAAACAGCTCGCATAAATATTCCGTTAAAAAGTCTTGTTAGAGTACTTAAAATAGAAGTATGTTAATTTATGGAAATGTATGGAAGTGAAGAGGCAAAATATAGGACCAATGTCAACCTATTGTTTCTTTCAGGTCAAGTTCTTTTAAAAGATCCTCAATAAGGCCGAACAAGATAAGTTCATCTTTTCTTGGCAACTTGAATTAAAATGAATTTATGTTTAGAAATGTTACTTAAGTTCATTTCTAGGAATGTCTAAATTATTTTTGTTTTATTCTTATAAGTCAGAAAAATATTAATTGTATTCAACCTAGGATGGTCCAGAATAGTGTAATGACATGGGCAAACTAAAGGTTCCAGATTTAAAAAATAAATGCATAAAAGAAAATAATATTTTTAGAGAGAATATGTAACTGATTAAAATAGTCACATATTTATTTTATTTGTTTGAATAGTTAGGTATAATTTGAGAAGAAAATTATAATTACAAAAATTTCAATATACCTAATTCTTACACTCAATATTTTATTATTTCATTAATAATTTGTTTTGTTTTTAAAAAGCGATTGAAAATTTTAATTACATTTTATTTTTTCAAATAAATTAAAATTTATATTTAATTTTGAAATTATTAATTACATTTAATTATACTCTGATGCAAGAACAGCATACAATATACCCTCAAGTACAGATTAAGCATTACAAGATACAGAAGAAAAAATCAAAAACATTTTTGAATTTCTGAAATCATGTAAATTGTTTGACAAAATTTAATATGCGTATAAAGCCGCTAATGACTCATGAGAGCAGATTCGTTAAGTTATAAAATAAACAAATACATAAAATAATTATATTTTTTATTATTTAAAGAGGCAGTGACATACTTAAAATATTTCAATGTTTTTGATAAACTGTTTTAATAACAATGCTGTACACATCAATTCATTTAATTATGAAAATGTTTCCATACATAATTATTTAAGTTTGTAGTGATGTAAAAATCAAAATATATTTTAAAAGATTATATAGCTGACTAAAAATGACGAGTGGTTAAACAAAAGAGAAGGTGCTGATTAAGAGGGCAGTGAATAAGGTGAAAAAAGAGTTTTCCAGAAAGAAAGCCCCACTGGTAGTCCAGAGTCCAGTCAGGAAACATGTTTAGTTATTAACTTGGAATTTAGGATTAAGTCAAAGAATACATCTTGGACCCAAGAAATCATTAAAAAAAAAAGTTATTTGAAAATAACAAAGTGAATTTATATTGATGTAAAATCGCATCAGTGAATTGATGGCATAGCGACAAATGTCTGGTTGTTTTAAAGAAGAACTTTGAAGGTTGTACAGCAATATTTTTTTAATTCATAAACTAATAAATTAAAAGAACATAGTAAATTGGGTTATAAAAACTTATAATTATCAAATCAGAGTGTTACCTATAAATATAATTTTATGTCAGTGTTAAATCTTTATAGTAATATTAGTTTTTAATTTCATCAATATATAGAATTTGTGCTCAGATTTTTTTTTTTTTTTTTAAATTTGATTACAATAAAAGTTTATTTCTTTATTTTTCATTTATATAATAAAGAAATATTATATCTATTATGCAATCGTTGGACAACTTCCCTTAGATATTTCATGTACCAACGTAACAAATATTTTATACCCTAACTAAATATAATTTACCATTTAATAATTAATATTTTAAAATTCAATATTAAATAGAATTATTACAATAGCTACTAACAACATAAATAAGTTGACAAGATGGCATCTTTCTGAGAGACACTTCTCCTTATTTCTTGGAGCAACCATTAGTACATAATAACGCTGGATAATAAATCGTGTTCAATCATAATAATAATGATAATTATAAGCGAATGCATTGAATAGCATGTGTATATAGAAATATCAACTTTTAAAGTAGATTCATTCTCAAAAAAAACAAAACAATTTCACAACTTATGTCGGTATTCTGTTTAAGGTCACTCACTATTTCTTCCTGTTTAATATCGAATCGTATAACAGTTAAATTCCACTAGGCCGCAAACAAGGATTGGTCCTTGCAGAGATTCCCTGAAAGAACTTGACCCGAAAGAAACAATAGAGTTGACATTGGCCGTGCAATGCCGCCCCAGGAATATATATCACGCCCAATACGTATCAACTCGCTAATACTTCACTAGATCACAATCTCATTCAGAGTTCATTGCCACTTATTCAGAAACAATTATTGCCAACGAGGCTTAATATAGAACCATATAATTTACAAATGTATCTAAAACAATAATATAACGTACGTTTAATCAGAAAATGGATAAATATTTACAAAGACGCAATTTCATCTGAAACCAGCGAAAATAAAGGAAACTAATTAATTACCTAATAAAATTATATCAGGTACATCCTTTACTATATTTTGACTCAAATAAATAACTGGAACCACTAATTCACTTTTTAAAAACTTTATTTAAAGCAAACTTACAAATAGATCTTAAACTGAAAACAACTATGTACAAAGGCTATGACTGAACTGATTGAACTGATTGCTCTCTCCTAGATCTGAGGAATATATATACTAGATCTCTGAGAATGCTGACTAAGAGGTATCTGAGGACTAGGTGGGTTCATAACTCCTCCCTTCTGAAAATTCGAACTCTGTGAGAAAATTGGGTCATTTTGGACAAGAGGGAGATTTACAGGTGGGCTTGGAAATCCTCTGTTTTTACAAATTTTCAATACCTTACAATATAGTTGAATTATATGAATTACAACAAAATAGGAGATGATAATATAAACAAGCAATAATGGGTAGAATACAATATTGGGTGATAACTAGTTTCTAAGGTTTCAAACTCTTCATGTGATATTACAGGTACATCTATTTTGTCAAATGTAATATTTAGTATTTTAAAATTAGTGAGCTTATGATTAATAGATAAAGTATCAGAATTTATATACAATTTTCTAGTTTGGTTTACAATAATTTCCTTATTATCTAACTTAATAATAGAAGTAGTTGGTAAATAACCAGGAAAAGTTCCATTGCTGGATATGATTACATAAGATATATCAAAAGTTAAATAAACATCAATAATGTCAATATATTTAATAATAGGAGAAGGATTTATAATATTAGTAGAAATACATTGTGAAAGATTATTCCTTAAAGCGCTAAAGATACAAGTGTCATTAATTATCCTAAGGTTAGTACAATAGTAATTAGTTTTAATAAAAGTACAATTAGCAGTGAACATTTCATGAATATTATACAATATAAGATTATGCTTAACTAGGGTAGTTATAACTTGATTGTTGTCCTTAATCGGGACTGATAAAAGATATATCGTATTATAGACTTGAGATAGTTTTGGTATTGATATTATATAATGAATTATATTTTGTCTGATTGTACAAGAGATTTTGCTAGTCAGCCAGGTAGTTTCTAAATCATTTGAAATTAGGGTCTTATCATCAATATCTGTCTGTTTAATTATGTTAGAATGAGGGATTCCCATTCTGCACATTTCCAAAGAATTTTCTATGTCAATTACCTGAATAGTTAAATAAGTAAGAACATTATATAGTTCGTTATAATACATTGTTGTCTGTAGTCTGTCCATTGTATTGGTGACTTCACTTAATTTAGCATTATTTTTATTTAATAACTTAACATCTTTTTCAAAAGTTTCTGTTAATTGTTTACTAATTTTTATTTCACTGGCAATGTTATGCTCCATTTGATAGTTGTTATGTTCTAAAGTTTCAATTATTTTATCGTAGTGGGCTTTGTCTTCCGCATCCATGTTCCCAGTAAGCCAGCTGATAGCGCTGCCTAAGCCATTTATTATTCCACGCCTGGTTCTGTTACCTCTGGGTATTATATTGTTGATTTTATCCGTGAGGAAATTTAATTGTTTAAAAGCCATTTCTTGTGCAACTGTATTATTTTTGGGTTTTAGGGCAAACCTAAGTCTACTTAATTCATCAACTAATTTCGATAAGTCTAAAAAATGTATAATAGTTTTATATTCTGATATTACTTTCGATTCCGGAACTTTAAATGTTATAAGTCCTGAGGAATGCTGAACATTGGTTACTTTATATGCTGAAGTTACTATCAATATCGCTGAGGTCACTAGATACCATTTCTCCATCTGAAACGGTTTCAAATAATTTTTTCTTGCGATTTCGTTTAGATTTTCTTTTTCTAGCAATATTGTCAGTATGAACTTTTATGGTTTTATTTCTATCTATAAATGGTATGACAGGCTTATAAACATTTTCAGATTTATCCTTTATTCTTCTTTTGACATAAGGTTTATCTTGTTCTATCACAGGATCCTCCCGATTCTTGTTTAATTTGTCGGTTCTTTCCTCTTTTTCTTTATTATATGGCTATTTTTAATTTATTATGAACAATATTCATGTTTTTGTGATATTCACTTACAAGCTGTTCCTTAATTATTCCTTCATTCTTTTCAGGGTCTTTTATGATTCCGTAGGTAATCTCGTTTGGAGTAAGTTTAAGCGTTTGATTGATTGAATTATTAAAAGTTAGTGTTGCTAAATTTAAATTTATTTTTAAATCATTTCTTGGGTTTTCTTCTTTTAAAGCTCTTAAGATTTCAATCAAAGTTGATTGGGCTCTATTTAAGAGTCCTAGGGAGTTAGGGTGGTTAGGCGTTGTATAGTAAGCTTCTATTCCTAATGATTCAAGGAAATTTCTGATTAAGTTGTTACTAAATTCTTTTCCGTTGTCCATTTTTATTCTAATGGGATTTGGAAATAGGGCCAAATATTCGGTTAGTACTTGAAATATATTAATTGCATTTACATGTTTACATAATCTTGAGAAAAGTTTTTTTGAAAAGGTATCTATTATGGTTACTATATTATGAGAATCAAACTTTAATATGTCTATCATTATTTCCTCAAAAGGTCTTTCCATTGTTGGGGTTATTTGATATTTAGTTTTAATAGGCTTTCGCTCATATTTCACTTGCCTGCAAATAGAACATTTGTTTATAAATTCAGATATGTCATCTTTCATATTGGGCCAATAATAATTTCTTTTGAGTTTCTCAAATGTTTCTATTATACCTCTATGGTATGATTTTCCTGTATGGTACGTTTCTAACAGTTCTTCTTGCTCATCTCTTCCTAATACGTCGATTAGTTTTCTTTTGTATCTTTTTATTTTTACGGTGGGGAATTTATTAATTATTATTTCGGTCAATTTGTTGTATATTGCTTCAAATTCAGTCCTTACAGACTCAACATTTGGTTCACAATAGACACCATACACGGTTTTTGGTTTTATTAATTCAAGAAGTGTTTCTTCTAGGTTATTTTTCCAAGGGTATGGAGTTTCTAAATAAATTCTTGTCTTACCGAAGGGTTTAGTAATAATGGGTTTGGCTGAGCCCCTTTGAATTAAAATTTGGAATTTTTCAACATTTATTGCTCTATCTTCTGGTACTATAAGAATCTGTTCATTGCTTGAATCTTGAGAATGTTGGGTTGGAGCTAAACTTAATTGTTCATTTTGAGGGGGAGGTAATTCTTGCAAAATTTCATCATAGTCTTCTGGAGGTATTGGTGGCAATTCTACATTACTTGTTTCTTGTAAAATTTTGTCTAGTTCTTCATCTGGATCTATATCCATTTCGTCAATTACATTTAATTCATATTCATTTTCTATATTAATTCTACTTAGAGCGTTAGCTACAAAATTGGTTTTTCCGTCAGTATGTTTTATGTCAAACTGAAATTCACTCAATAAAAATATCCATTTCATAATTCTTGTATTATTATTTTTCATCGTAAACAACCACTGTAATGGTTTATGATCTGTGATTATTGTAAATTTTTGACCGTATAAATATGGTTTGAAATGTTTGCAAGCGTACACAATGGCAAGGAGTTCCTTTTCTATTGTGGAATATCTTTGTTCAGTTGCGGAAAGAGTATGAGAGGCGAACGCTATAGGGTGATCCCTCCCTTCTGAAATTCGGGAAAGTACTGCTCCCAGTGCTGTATTACTAGCATCTGTCGTTAGTAACATGGGGGAGTTAAAATCTGGGTATTGAAGTATCGGGGCATTTATTAAATGTAATTTAAGTTGTTCAAAAGCGTTTTTGTATTTGGTAGGGTCAATATTACTCTCGTCTCGTAGCTGATTAGTTAAAGGTTTTGCTATCTGAGCATAATTTTTTATAAATTTTCTGTAATACCCTGACATTCCCAGGAATTGTTTAATTTCTTTAATGGTTTTTGGCAAAGGAAATTTTTCTATCGCATTAATTTTTTTTGGGTCGGTTTTAATTCCATCTTTTGTTAATATGTGCCCTAAAAATGGTAATTCAGTTTTCATAAATTCTGTTTTATCAAGTTGAATAGATAGTGAATGTTCTTTTAGTTTTCTTAATATGGTTTCAATATGTTTCAGGTGATCTTCGGGAGTTTTAGAATAAATAATTATGTCATCCATATAGACGAGCGTGTTGTCGGTGTTAGATAGCATTGAGTTCATTGCACGCTGGAATGTAGGAGGTGCATTGCTCAGCCCGAAGGGCATTCTTAGAAACTCATAATGACCTGTGTCTGTCGAGAATGCAGTTTTCTCAATGGACTCGCTCGACATCTCAATCTGGTGGAATCCTGAAGTTAAATCAATTGTTGTAAAATATTTTGATCCATGCAGTTTATTCAATAAATCTTCTATATTAGGTAGAGGGAATCTATCTGGTATTGTTTCAGCGTTTAGTTTCCTATAATCAATCACCATTCTAATTTTCTTTTTACCCGATGCATCTTCTTTTTTTGGGACTATCCAAACTGGGCTGTTGTAAGGGGAATTACTCTCTCTGATAATACCATTTTTTTAACAATTTTTATTGATTTCTTCGTCGACCTTTTCCTTAAAATATTGTGGGTATCTGTAATTTCTGGTATAAATTGGTTTTATCCGTCTTCAATCTAATTTTATGTTTCAAAAGGTTTGTTGGCTTTAACTTTTCGTTTTCCGACTTAACAATTTCTGGATATTTCATTAAAATATCAAATAATTTTACTTTAGTATTCTTTTCTATGTGATCATGTCTTACTAACTGATATAATTCTTTTTTATTATTAATGATATTTAATTCATTGCTATCAATATTCATTATTTCACCATTTAATATTTTTATTTTTAATTTATTAAATTTAATTTCTTTTATATCTTTTGTAATATTAATTTTAGTTTCTAATGCTTCCATTGTATCCATTCCTAATAGCAATTCATATTTTTGACTAAATTTAAATATCTTAAATCTAACTAAAAATTCATCTCTCAACCCTAGTCTAGGAGCAAGATCAATTAGCACTGAGCCATTTCCTCTCTCACTTCCTACGGGGGTGATGACTATGAACTCTTCCGATTTAATTTCAGTTCCTACGGGTACGGAACGGGGGTTTATATAATTAATTTCAGATCCTGTATCCACTAACCAATGGTCGCCAGTATTGTCTTGAAATGAAGGAGAATCATGTAAAAGATTTAGAGGGTATACTGGGCATTGTCTGGTGGTTCCGTTTTTTGGTCTCCTACTCCTAAAAAATTTTCAAATTTCGTTTCCAATTCCGCCAATCTTGTTTTTAATTCCTGATTTTCCTCTTCCAGGTGATGGAAGTTGTTACTTTTCACTGTTCTCATAGAAACAGTGTTTTGAGAATTTGGATTTTGATGTTGGGGTTGGTTATAAGTTTGTTGTTGTTGTTGATTATTAAAATTAAAATTTGAAGGGTTATATGGGTTTCTTATTTGGTTACTATGACCTCTATATGGCTGTTGGTCTTTGTAGTAATTTTGAGGGTTATAGTTTCTATTATATCTCTGCTGAACAGATCCTTGGTGGTAATCGTTCTGTGGTTGATGATATTGGGGGACTTTATTGTAATTAGGATGATTATAATTATTATTTGATGGGTTTTGATATTTTTCGGTCTTATTTTGGGGTTTGTTTTGTTTATAATGGTGGGGCTGGTAGTTTCTACCATGACCTTGGGGGTATAAATCTTCCATGATTATTCTGCATTCGTTGTACAGAATATTTTTCATGTCTGAAAGTTCTCGAATAGTAATGTGATTCAGGGTGTCTTTTAATCTAGGATGTAAATTCCTGATCACGTGATCGACTAATATTCTCATTTGTGTGGCGGTTTCCTGTGGTTTATTTTCGATAGATATATCAACTAATATTCTATTTTTTATTAGTATGTCATAGGGGATTACCCGGTTTATATAGTCAATTGGGTGTTCATTCCGATTAATGGAAATTTGTGATGCTTCGTATTGTAGGTGGGTTGTTGTCCTACTGTCTCTAAACTGATTTATCAATCTAGTTTTGAGATCGTTCACGGTCATAAAATTTTCGTACATGCATAGATGTCTTGCCATACCTTCTAATCGAAACAATGCTTTTTGTAATAGCAATTGTTCATTTTCCTCCCTATTAAGTATGTTTTCGTTGCAATTGGCATTATAAATAAGCTCAATTGCTTTGATAAAAAATACGAGTTGTGATGGGTCACCGTCATAATGTGGTAGGTGATCGTAACATTCTTTTGTCATTAGTTTAGTAGTCATTTTGTTAATTTCTTCTTCAATTTTTTCTAACTCAAACCTATTTTTATTTAATATCTTTTTTAATTTACCCTTACAATAATCTTTTTGCATAAAAATTAAATGTTTTAAAAGTTAATAATAATAAAATGTTAACAATAATAAATGTTTAAAAATGTTTACAATAAAGTGTTTACCTTAAAATAAAGAAGTGTTTTATGGTGAAGTCCAGTATTTAATATTTTTCTTGACTGGCGCTGAAGTATTGAAATACACCTTCAAGTGAGCTGCTCCAGATCCTGTTCAATATTTCATCGGACCTTCTTGACCAGTTCTTCAGAGTGGTAGGCGAGTATCCCAAATCCTGTTGACCAATGGGTCTATTTCGTCAGATTTTCTTGAATATCTTTGCCAACCTTCTTCTCTTCTAGCTTGAAGTGCACCAGTCCCTGTTCGGGCGCCAAATAAATAACTGGAACCACTAATTCACTTTTTAAAAACTTTATTTAAAGCAAACTTACAAATAGATCTTAAACTGAAAACAACTATGTACAAAGGCTATGACTGAACTGATTGAACTGATTGCTCTCTCCTAGATCTGAGGAATATATATACTAGATCTCTGAGAATGCTGACTAAGAGGTATCTGAGGACTAGGTGGGTTCATAACTCTCTATTGGTCATTTCAATTGATATTATATACGGCTGTTTTTAAATTTCCGTAGATTATTTACAAAAAGTTAAGTATACAAAAAAGATTTACAATTGGAACATTCTAAAAAAAAAAATTGCCGTTTTGGATTTAGAGAAATAGTAAAAAAAGTCGAAAAATTAACTTCATTTTTCTTGGACGAGTATATTAGTATAATTTCTTTAGTGTGTTAATTTTTTGTAAAACACTTTGCAATCATGAGTTTTTATTTTTTAATTTTTTTTTTTATGTCAATAGAAGTGGTTTTTATGCCATGAGTGTTACCTAAATTAAATAATTTCTTAAACAGTATAATTTTGTTAAAATATTTTCTGGACTGCAATAAAATTATATCATGAGACACTTTTAGATACTATTTTACCTATAAAAAACTAAAGAAACCAAAGCAGGTTCTTTGAGAATATAATTGTTATTTGTAGATGTATTAAAAATTGAGTCAATGACATTTTATAGCGGTAACACTCCTGACATTGAATAAAAATACTTACCATTGTTTTCAACAACAGAACCGGAAGTAACTGGTTTAACAATCAGAAGATGATGCAATACTTTTGGAGGAAGTTCTCCTACCCTTTTGGAGTCAGCGTCTTGGATCTCAAGTTCAGAAAGAATAGTAACACTTCTGATCAACATTCTAGTAAGACCATGGGGACAGCATTATAATTTTTTTCTGGCTGTCCATTATAATTTGTATCAATAAAAAAAAAATAAAATATATATTTTTTAAAACAAAAATGATTATTTTTGTTGTCATATTGAGCTGGTGTCAGTAACACTCCTGACATTTTTAGTAGTTTTCAAAGCATTTTTCCATTTTTATACTTCAGAAATATACTCTGGAGAAGAAATTTCCTACAAAAATTAAAAAAGATGTGGTACAGTAGTAAACAAAAATCAAAGGTAAGATAACGTGACCATCTATCACTAAATTAAGTAGGAGTGACAATTTTTCTTTATGAAAGTGGCAATTTTTTTGAGAATAACCAAATTGGTAAATTTTTTATATAAAGTAAAAAATCATGTTCTCATTTCATTAAAAAAATAAAAAGACGTAACTACACGTAATGGATGACTGATTCATGAAAAACTTTTTTTGATATAACTACAAAAATAAATAGTGATCTTGTTTTGAAGTTTTTTTCTTTACAAAGAGATATTCAAATTTGATTCTTCAGATTTTACTAAATACATAACATTGCATATTAGCTTGGAAAATATGAGTTATAATGGAAAATAAATTAGAGATTTATCAATAAAAAACAACCTAATTTAGAAAAAGTTAGAAATTTGAAAAAAAAATTTAAAATAAAAAAAAAATTACGAATTTTTCGAACTTATTGCTAGCACTGATATTAGAGTTTCTCACCTCAAAAAACAGTAGGTAGTGTATAAATTTTGTCGATTTTTGAAAAATATTGATTTCATGACAAATATATCTTTTTGCCTTTAAGGGCTTTATGATTTTTTCTATGTAGGTAGTTTGTACACCATATCTAATATGTATATATTTTTTAAACCATAAAAAGTGAATGGAACTAATTGCAACTCCAAAATTCCTTTATATAATCTTGCCTCTTTATGTCCTGAATGGCTTTATGACTTTTTCTGAGTAGGAAGTCAAGAAACCATAGCACATGGTGGGCTCTTAAAATGCAAAAAAAGCAAAACCAAAATACTTCTGCGAACTACTGACGATTCGATGGTCCCGAACAATATCAAACAAATAATTTCTTGAAATAGTTCAATAGAAGAGGAATAATAAATAAAAAACTCAAGATCTTTTAAATCTAGTTTCTAGATAGTATAAAAGTATATTTTGTACATTTGTCCTTAAATAATCAATATTTGAATTTATAAAGGAATATTGCTGTTTAAATTAGTTCCATTCACTATACTATGTTAGAAGGTCTCGATGATTTTCGGAGGGTTAAAAAAAATATATTAGTTATGTTGTATAGATTCCCTACATAGAAATAATCATAAAGCCATTAAAGGCAAAAAGTTTGAGTAATAAAAATCTATCAAATCTTTTATATATATATTTTTTTCTTCAACTAGTTGACAAATTAAAATTAAATTTGTAGTGACAAAGGAGCAGTAGGACATTAACAGCAAGACTATCATGGGGATTCAGGTAACTAACGGTCTTAGAGAATTTATTATTAACGTAACCAAGTAATCAGCTAATGAAAATCTCAAGGGATTAAAACTGTAGGAAATTAAGGGCTTTTCTATACATTGTATACTACTGTATAAGACATGATGAATACAATTTTCATTTAGATTGTTATCTTAAGCATCAAAATTAATCAAAAATTGAAGCATAGAATTTTTGTTTGAAGATGAAGGTAATGTTCCCCTGCTGAAAATTTTAATCACCATAATGTATCGGAGAAGCATTATTAAATGTTCTTACATAAATATCAATTGATATTTCACGGACAAAAGATCCAGTTCCAGAAAGGCATCAGCACTTAAAACTTAAAGAAATAATAATATTTCTTTAAGCGATATTAAGTTGCCTCAGACACCTCAATTAATGAAAAATACAGCCACAAATTTTCATTTTGATGCATAAACTGTTTTATCCAATGTAATCCTGCTGGAAATTTGAAAGGTCTCATTTTCCATTAAATGTTAAAATATCTTTTTCCAGCAGTCCCTTTTTGAGAAATTGCAGCTCTCTATTTTCAGGAGGAAATAATCAAGTGAGACCATGAAAAAAAAGGATTTGTAAATGAAACGGATAAAACATCCATAAATCTTTGATTTATGTTTATTACATTACAACAGTTTTTTTTTTTTTTTTTTTTGTGCTGAATGGATTTAATTAAAAATACATTACTTGAGGAAAGTATATATTGTGTTTAGTATAATATATTGTATATATTTTTATGTGTATATTGTGGACAGTCTTCTCATAAATGAATTTTAGACTATTATAATATCTGGAAAATTATAGCTGATGAATCATGAATGGTTGTTTTGAAAAATAATTATGTTCTTGAAAAATTCAATTTTTTCTTTTTAATTTTATATTCCAAGAATTAAGTTACAATAAGCCATTAAGTTATGACAAAAATTGCTTCTTTAGTTTAGTTTTTTTTCATTGAGAAGGAAATAAAAAAAAATTACTACAGACCCATTATACCCTGAGGCATATAAATGCTATGTGATGAAGAAAACCCATTTTTTCCTGATATAATCATACACCAGTTAACCTTTATAGTCAAGGAAGAGATTGGTTATCGCATATCTGATGAAAAGAAATTATCATATAGAAAAATGGCTATTTCCTGAACTGTAGCTATTAAGCCAATCATTAATAGCCGAAATAACCCAGTTACAAATGGTGCTATAAACAGGGGCCACTTTCAACAATTTACACCAACTTCAGTTCTATTAGGCAGTGAATCAGTACTGAACGAATGATAAGTATATACAGTACAGGTATATTTATTTATTTATTTTTTTTTTTACTGAGAGTAGCCCAATGGTTTTATTTAGTTAGTTTGAAAAGAACCATGTGATGGTCATGGGGTGCAGTCAAAAGGAAATACGTACACAAAGGATACACTTTGATACTATAAGGACTAGTTTCATAACCTAAAACCTACATTTTAGGACATTTTGGTCAAAACTGTCCACTATAAATTAGTATTTCCAACCATTATCTCCTTGAAACAACACAAAATCAACAACCTCTGTATAATTACAATTTCATGTTAAATTTATTGCCATAACTGTTTTATATTCTGAAATTCATTTTTTGTATTAATTTAATATCTAACACTTTTTTTTTGCTCGACACATCTTACATAAATATGATTACTTTTTTTTTTTACTAATTCATCAGTTTTAATTCTATCCTCAAAAAATAGAAGGAAATAATGATCCAAAGATAAACTTATAATATTTTAAACAGAAATCGTTCGTTTTAATATAAACGGTATAAATTAATTTATATTTTCCTGAATTTAAGGTTTTTCAATTATTTGCTATTTAAACAGGCCTTAAATCATTAGCTAGTTTCTCCTAAATCTATTAGTTTATAGAAACATAGTAAAATATTAGCAAAACACAACTGTTTGTTTAACTTTAACATTGGTTGAATTTCATTGGTAACAATACTATCATATTAGTTGGTCAAATCAAGGCTTCAACATTTCTTAGCGCCTTTGAATCATTAATGAACCCTTTCTCTTAGTCATTCAATTATTAAAGACAAACATAATTACCATTATGGAACATCTTCATGTCCAATAGTTTTCTATTAGCTATTTTCTTCTGGTTTTGAAGTACTTAACTTTGTTTCAATAACTTCCAACCCCTATCATCCATATTTATTATAGTTTCATCAACTATTTTTTTTCTATGATAGATACAAATAGATGAGATTTACCACGAGTACCCTATGGGATAATAAAATAAAAAAATATGAAGGCTATAGATGGTCACTATTTCTGATCATTCAAAGAATGATCTTGAGTTCCAGATTGTTGCCATTGGATGTACATAGCTGCCAGAACAATAGCTCTGAAATGGTTTAAACAAACATCAGCTAGATGAAGCAAAATGTTTTAAACAGGATAAAGAAGAAATACCCTCCTAGAAAAGAAAAATATTAAACAATACAGTCTCTATGGTGTATAATACTAACCAATTCTTTAAAGAACCTAGAGAGGGCTTCAGTCAACCTCAGAACCAAAATATATGAAATATTTGTCACATACATTGGAGGGGCACAAAAATTTGGAATTGAAGCGAAAATTTGCCATCTATGCCTATAGAGCAAGAAGGTACACTGAGGCAGCAGGAAGAAGAAAGCAAAGTATGGCTTTTACTACAAATGAAAAACTTTTTTATGAGGTTCTATCTATTATTAAAATGTGATAGTTTTTAAAGTAGCAAGGTTATGAAGGCTTATTGGAAAACTATGGGGTATGATCATGTCTTACAAAAAATATGAATATTGGCTGAATGAAGTGAAAGATAGTGTGGCTAATATACCAATGATAGCAACTTTTGCTATACAAGATTACATAAGAAGGGCTCTTATAAACATGTGATATTGGAAAGGGAGAGCCAGAAAAGCTCCATAATGAGACTGAAATACCTGAAGATTTCTGTACTGGGAATACCTACCTGATACTCAAAAAAAGAAAAAGAAATGTTTCAACCTTATGATTTAAGAGCAATAATGTGCTTGAATGGAGTGTACAAATTGCTGAAATCAGTGATAAATAAAAAAATGAAAATCCCATTTAAATGATTATAATTTTATCGCTGATGAGCAACTAGGAGAGAATGCCAAAGGTTGTAAGGAGCTGCTTGTTATTGATAGTTTTATATGTCAATATCATAGATTGACTAGCAGAAAGCATTTGATTCTATGCCACACGATTGGCTTCTGGAGAGTCTAAAGATATATAAAATAAATGTTGACAATTAATTTGTTGGAACATCTTATGAAGGCTATGGAAAGTGTCCTAATAAATACTTGGAGATAAAGACCACTGTCCAATGAAGGAATATCCGGTAATCGAGGGATATTTCAAGGTGACACTTTGAGCCTAACGTGGTTCAGTCTAGCGGTCAAACCTGTAAGCTTACTTTTCTGGAAAGGCTTACCAAGTATACCCCAAAACTGATAATTTTATATGGATGATATTAATCTATTTGCCAAAAATGAGAGTGATATGAGAAGCTTTCTTGAAAAGTGAGGGTCTTCAGTAAGAACATACTTATAAGCATGGGTTTTGAAAAGTGTGTTGTGCAACATATCAAAAGAGGAAAGTTTTAACAACCACATGATATGAAGCTCTCAAAAAATGTCATAAGCATTTTGATTTCTCTCTTAGGAAAAATATCATGAAAGCATTGAACACTTGGGCAATTCCCAGATTGTCTTATTCTTTGGTAATTCAAAATGGACAAACACAGATCTGGATTATACAGATTCCTATCTGAGAGTACAAATGGTCTGGTATTATCTGAAAAATAATAGTGTGGCAAAGATTATCCATCAGGCTTTGGTCAAAAAAATCTAACTCATAAACTACACTTGTCCATATTACAGGAACAGCCCTTCGGCATATTATTGATCAGATATAATCAAGCTCTACTGGTACCAAGCCATCCTAACTGATCATACTATACCTTACAACAAGCCTGATATTCTAGATATACACAAAGATTTAAAAGTTGCTAGCATTGAAGAAATACGGGTACAATAAGATGACAAAAGGAAAATGGTGGTTGCAAAAACAATTAAAAATTATCAGGATTAAAGGGAAGAGCTTAAACAACTTTATAAACAAGTAAAAGCGGGGTTTTTACATTTTATAATTTCTACCAGTGGCCTATTCACAAAAATACTGTTGACTCTAGATTTTCCTATAAAAAAAATAAATATAGAAGAGATGCAGAAAGCAGTGTTATATCTGGAATAGCCACTATAGTCCATGAAGTTATGAACATTAAAAATTAAATTCCAGTCTAAACCTCGTCAGAATGTTTGGGAAGGTATATATGCATATATATATATTCCTTATTACACTCTTTGCCTTTAATGTGTCAGTATATATTCTTTATAATTTATTTAAAAATCCTGAAAACAAAAAAAAAAAAAAAAAAAAAATAAAGAATAAAATCAAAGGAAAAAAATATAATTATTAATATCTTTTGTATTAACAACACATTTTATTCATAATAATGGACGTATGACAGCATTTTAACATTGAATATGTTTGCATTTTTTTTTTTTTTTTTTTAGCACTAATGTAACAATCAATACGCTTTTAAAACATGTGTAAAAGTTTTTTTTATCTAAATATTTTGAATTGACAGTTGTCTATATTTGCACGTGGCTATGTCACCACCTAAACTTTTATTTACATTATAAGCAAATGTTTGTAAAAAACTTACAAAAATTTTCTTCTAAATAAAAAAAAAATTACAATCATCCCATCTTATATTGTCTTAATTTAGAAGGCTAAATGCACATGCTTGGATAATCTCAATGAGTGCAGTACAATTAAAGTAATATTTAAAGGAATGTAACTACAAAAAAAGCAGAGTGATCTTAAGTGTTAAATTTTGAACTAAATGGACTTAAAATGAATCAAACTAATTAAGTTGGACATGGAATTATTAAGACAACTAGAATGGGAAAATTTTAAAAGATAAATACAGGTTAATTTTCCATTGAGCAAATTCTGAAGTTTTTTCTAAAGATCTGAAATGCTAAAAAAAATAATAATAAAATAATAATAATGACAATAAATAAATAAAATAGCTATGATACATGCCAAACATAATTGTTTTATTTACTCTTGTATTGAGACAAGAGATGAGAAGCATGGTGGTGTTCAGTTTACGTATAACAGACAATCTGTTTTTGATACATTTGATCTGTCCAAACATTTCAAAATATGCATACATAAAATTACATTTGTCAAAAATAATATATATTTATAAAACAATAAATATATTACATTTTATTCCAGCTATTTAAAGTGGACGTTATATATTCACACAAATTATACAGACACACAACAATTTTCAAAGGTAAAATACATTTAGTATATTTCCAATTAAAAAATATATGAAATTTCCCTACGAAACTTCCTGTGTTCCGTTTCTAAAAAATCTTCAAATTAAAATTCACTTTGATACTCAAATAACTATTCCAATTTGGCAATTACTGGTTATAATACTCTCACGATAATTTACACATTTGTCTTCATATCCATATGAAAATATAATTATTCCTACTGATACGTTGATATAAATTGAATGCAATCAGTCATTTATATAGTATTTCTTATCTAATTTAGACAAATGCATTTTATTATTATTTTTTAAATATATTTTTATTATTTTTTTTTTACACAGTGAGCTTAAGAATGAATTTGATTTTAAACTATAAAAGACCTTCCTACTTAGAGCCGTAATAGACGAAATGATACATAAAAAAATATATCTTAATTTTAATTTCTGTTAATAAACATTTATGAAAATTAAATATACACATGCATGCCTTTAATTCAAAAAATAATAAATGCTCTCAATATTTTAATGGAATCAAACTGCTGAACAAAACTAGTATCGAATTGCAAAATGCCATAAAATCAATTTTTATTATTTTCGCAATTCAATTTAATTGATATGGATTAAAATAAATATTCTTTTATTATAAATTGTTATTAATAAAATTAAACTTTAGAGATACAGTGAATCACTTGTTTATTGGAGTTAGTTATGTTACTTGTAAATAGGTGATGACCCAAGAGTAAATATTAATTTCTACTTCTACTATTGACAGTATTTTAATATCTATGTCTGCTTTTAAATTCTGACATTAACAAGGCATGCTTAATTCTTTCTTTTTCTTCATGGTTTTGAGGGTCTGAACCAGCCAGAAAATATTGTTGTTTTTTTTTTGTTTTTTTTAGTATATGTTTAATTAATTCAAAATAAACCAAAATGAAATATTACACTTATCTCAATAGTTTTAGTAGAGCTTTCTTTATGTAAAGTTCAATTTTAATTACTTTTTAGTAATATTTTATTTCACATTACCATAAATATTTCGATAGTCTGAAGTGGTCACAGTTGGGATCGCTATCAAAACTCTACTGTACAACAAGTGTTAGATTCTTCACTGATTTTTTAAAAATGTATATACTATTTTAATCATGTAGGAATAGCTGTTGTTTATTTTTTTTTTTTTGAAAATATTATTTAAAATAAAAATGTAAGGTTAGTTTTAATTTCATTTCACTAAAATGAAAGTAAAGGGATATCCTTGACACTATAACCAAAGCAAATAATAAAGAATTTAAAATCTTTCTAAATGACTTCATAATAACAATAAATAATAATAATAAATATTGCTAAACAATTTTAAACCCCACATTTTGTTCAGCAGTTTACATCATATTATTGATCAAAAGCTGATCAAATATTTTTGCGGTTACTACTTTTTTGTTTTCATACCAAGATGTTGCAACAACTAATGTTCAGTATTGTTTCATAATTTTATTTTTAGAGAACAATCAAGGAAAGTTACGATTGAAGATATTTATAAAACCAAGCATCACATCTGTACTGCTGATAGGGAAATGTTCAAATTTCATTAAAATAAGTATTTAATAAAACATGTGCTACATTTGGCACCAAACATAACAATTAGTAATAAATAAAGTCAATATTCAGACATATACTTACTAATTAACAACAATGTGTATTTAAATGTATAGTTGAATTTATATATACTGCTAGATATATAAATTTTTAATTTTTTTTTCTGCATATGTATATTTACAAACATCTTCGACTATACACATATATAATATATATTATGCCCATTATATACTTATTTTTTTTTTCTAAGTAACAACTAATACCACATTTATAAATAAATATAAATGCTGCTTTTGACTAGTTACATTTCATTTTGTATATTATACATTTATCTCAATAAAAGCTAATTGGAAGATAATAAGGGGATACTTTTGATTATTACTCGGCAGCCGTAGCAGTTATTAGGCCTCGGTTTTTAAAAAGTTTCATTGTTACAACTGGTTCAAAACATTCCCCAGTCTTTTCATTTATGTTTTGGAGTAAAATTGTGACAAATATTTTTGAACCTATTATTATATTTACATTCTTGTTGTATCTTTCTAAATTATTCATTTTTTAAATTAATATTTATATAATATATGTTTTAAAAAATATTGAATAGATTAGATTATAGTTTCAGATACCATAATAAGTTGTTAGAAGATTTCTGGAATATTTAAATCATTCAAACATTTTGAATGACTGTGAGGAGAAACCCAGAGTCTGTAGCACTTTATAGCTATTTGATTTTTTCTTTGGTAAGACAAAGAAGGAATTTTATCACTTCTGTTTTCAAAGTGCCAAGTTGTTTATTTCGATGTTATTATTTAAACAAAGATATTTTAAATTATAAGAACATATTCACTGAAATAACAATGAAGCATAACTATTTCAAACAAAGTATGCAATTTGGTATCTCAGAGATTATGGTGTTTTGTTTTAGTTTATTTTAGCCGGTGTTGATTTATTTTTTATAGAATACTGGAAACAAAACAGTTCTTTAAGTGAAAATGCTTAGTATTATTTATTTATTTATTTTGTAGACCTAACAATGGCTGTCTATTCAAGTCAAGTTGAGAAGAAACAAGCAGTGATATTTACACTTTTTAGATTGCACAATAATTCACAACCAAATAGTATAATCAGAATAAATAAATGTATAAAATATATAGTCATTTTTATTATTTGCTTGAAAACTATTTAAAGAGAGATACATTTAAAAAAAAAATTAAAACTTTATATTTATTTCATTAAATAAGGAATCCCATAATATACTGGGAAACATATGTTACGCGTTTGTCACCTTTTTCCAATATCTAAAAAATTGTTCGATTTGATTTTCATGGTGGCCTTTATATATTCCATAAAAGAAACCATACTAAATATCCATGGAACTTTATTGTTACAGAAAAACATAAAAATATCTCTTACTAATTCATCTAAAAAGCCATATCAAATGCAAGGTGTAATAACTAAAAGGGAAAATTAGTAGTAATCATTTTGCTATTATATTGAATAAGTTTAGTTTTCCAAAAAAAACCTGCACTATTGAATGTGAAAAGTTTATATAACATGGAGAAAAGTATTGTATTCAGACAAAGACTGTTCCCAAAAACTTTTACTTGAGTATCTGAAAAGGGCACTGATTCTAGCTACATATATTGCCCTTTCTGAGATCCTGAACCTCTGAGATCCTTTATTGAAAATTGTTTTAATAAATCACATGAGAATGATACCCACTCAATCGTAATAGGATACTTAGTCCTTGTTTAATAATCCACTATTCATTAATATATATAACCATTTTTATTTATAAGTTGATACATCAATTTAGATGTTCATCTATAACAATCGAAAATTGTAATATTTTCCATAATGATTATATATTTTAAATGTCAACATTTTCAAAATAGTAATTAAAACATCATTTGCACAATATAAGTTGTTTACAGTTACATAACAGTCTTTTTTCGGGTGAGAGTTAATCTCAATTCACTTGAAAATTCAATGTCAGTGTTAGGAGAAAAGTAGCAGGGTACAAATCAACCAGATGCTGATCTGAATGGCACTTCCCCGTGAGGCCATTTCGGCTCCAGTAATATTTACGGTAATAGTCGCTTGACCAATCCCTCTTCCAGACCACACCAACAGACTGTAGTCTCCTATATGTTCACTTCCTGCATTTTTAAAGCTGAGAGAAGCTTTATAGCAATCGGTCCAATTTCCATCCTGAAAAATACCATTAAATAGTTAGAAAACAAAAATAATGTAGAACCTCTATAATCCACCTCCATCATTGTGTAGTTCGACCTTCCCTCAGAGTCGGGACCCCACCCCAGGTGGGGTGGAAATATTTTTGGAGAACCCCTAGTAGTCCAGTAAAATTTACATTTTTATGTTTTACCAAAATATCTGTTGCATGGTCGGAGCTAAAGGAAACCTTTTTATATTCAAAATTAATCTAAACTAAACTAAACTAAAGTTTCTGTAATTTGAGCAGAAATTAATCCTCTATCTTAAATGGGGACTAAGATATAAGCATTCAATTTTTCAAATTTTCTCAAAAAGTGATGCAAATTTAGATTTTTTGTCCGGTTTTACTTTATATGTCCTTAAAAACGAAATATTTTAATATGAACTATTTTAAAGGTGAGTTAGACTGCTACAGCCAATGCTTCTTTATATAAATAGGTAGCTAAAACATATCTATGCAAACATATTATTATATTAGTGTATAAAACAAAGTTATATTTCCTTTATTTTTTTTAAAATGGCAATATATAAGTTTTAATATACTTATAATACACTTTTAACTATGCAAATATGCTTTACTGAAATCTCCAGTGAATCTGACCATTTGGCCTTTCCACCCCACCCTTTGGTCCCGTAGGGGCTGGATTAGTGAGGTCCTACTGTACTTAAGATTTTTTAATAGAATCTGAAAGTTTAAGTTAAAACAGATGATTTAGGTGGTGTCAAAACATGTTACATTTGTACACTATAACATACCAAATTGATAAGCTTGAACCAGTATTTTCATTTTTTTATTAAAAAAAAATTGTTAATTAGCTAGATGAAAAGCGAAGTCAACTTGATGAAAATTAAGAAAAGAGAAAATAAAACCTTGAAAGAAAAAAATATGTGATTAATAAAAAAATAAGTAATATTTTCTTATACTTTGAACTAAATGCTGTTTGAAATTTAAGAGAAAAGTTAAGTTTGATATTATTGAGGCCAGAGTTGCAAGCTCAATGATAGTAAATACCAATCTAGTAAGGATACTTGCGGTCATATTTATAAAAATGAGCCAGGTTTGAGGTGGATAAAAAAGAAATAGTAGCCCACAAAAGCATTAAATACTATTCATAAATGTCTTTAATTATACTTACTGTAATATTGTTTGCTTTGAAGGAACGTAATGAAGTACCAGGAGCAATAACAGTTGCGGTAGGTAAGAGCCATAAAATCCGAGTGGCTCTTGGATTACAACAATATTCTGCTGTAATTGTAACATCTTCTCCGCTGGAAACTGTGACACTAGTGTTGTGAGCAACCACCATTGGTACTCCTGAAAAATGATTTAGTTTAGTGCTTTGATAATAGCGATAATATTAAATTATAGATAATACAATAAATATATTTAATGCAGGAGTAATACGCCAGATTATGTTATAAGTATTCCCTGTAAACATGATATAATGTATTGTTTTTAAGTTACTGTTCAAGTGAAAATAATGTGGTCATAACTACATTGAAATGAGTTTAGATGAAGCTCATTACTAGAGAGAATTCATGACCCTGAAGAGATGAAGAGAAAAAAAGAATGGAAAATCATTGTTTTTTTGTTTTTTTTTCATACTACTGAATTGTAAACTAAAAACAACAAAGAATAATGCAGCTTACAAATGTGAAAGTCAAACTCCATTGGTTTTTGAATACTGCTACATATTGTTTATTATTATCATCGACCAAAACAACTTGTCACCAATTCTGGATCACTTCCTGTAGCCTTCGCCAGTTGGTTCTGTTTTCTCATTCACCAGTATTAAACACTAAGCTGGTTTTTTAATCCTCAGCCACATCTTCCATCCACCTCATGCCAGGTCTTTCTACTCTTCTGGTACCATGGAATCTGTCTTTGAGAATCTTCATGGGAATCAACATATTTACCATGAGTGATTTGATACCCGCCCAATATAGCTGCATAAGTCTCTCTATTTTTATATTATCTGAGCGTTTGAAGAGGGTGCATGATTCCCTTTTTTTGTGTTCTCATTTTTCTCCAGCTTTTATGGCAAAAAATATCTGTTTAAGAAACATCCTCTCGATTGCAAGAAGCTTTTTGTCATCTGGGATTATTAAAGTCCATGTTTTTCGGAATTAGAAACCCTACATAAATAGAACTAAGAAATCCTGCCATAATCCATATACTATTCAGCTGCCTCTGGTCTCAAAACCTAACAATGTAGACAGTATTGTATTGCCTAAATATTTGATTAATTTCTTGTCTAATATATATTTAGACAAATAAGTATCAGCCAAACCATGCATTTCACTTTCATAAAAAGGAAAAAGCAAAATGCAAATCTTCAGTGAAAGAATTATCAGTGTGCCTAAATAGGATATGAACTGGGTAGATTCAGCATTGGAAGACACCATTCTGATCACCATTCAAAGTGGGATTATAGGACTTCTGTTGTTTACTATGTTTATGTTTACAGACCAATCCTATCTTTTTTTGAAAATACTTCCTATTTACACGACAAAGCCATACGTAATATTTGATGACACATCTATGTATATAAAAATCAATGTATGTGTGTGTCCTTTATAGGCTTGGAAACGGTAAGATATAATGCTCCATGAGAGGCAGCATTTTTTTTTACTTATTCAGGGGAAGATTATAGGCCTATTGGTATAATGATTGGATGTATAGGTAACAAGTTATGGACCTAAATGTAAAAATTATGAATCAATAAAAATCAAACTTCAATAAATCAATGTATTTCTAACAGCTGGGTCATTCCCATGTTGTTTATTGTAAAAGAACGAGAAACCAGGTGATTAAAAATAAGAACAATATATATATTTATATACATTATGAATGGTAAATTTAAGGGCGAGGATCCCAATGATTACCACTGATCTGCCATTCGAATTTAAATGAATGCCAAAAGTAAAGAAGTAAAAAATTCTTTGAAATTTTTTAATTCAAATAAAAAAATGACAAAAGTATAGTTGACTGAATTATGGATAGAGAAGAAGATTGCCAGGGATGCAGTCAAAGTAACACCACGTTAAAGAAGGAATTCTTTAATACGTGCCAACGTTTCGACCTGATGATTGATTGATCAGTCATCGTCCTTCTACTCCCAAGTGTGGTTCGGTGGCCCTGAAGAAGACCTGCAACGCAGGTCAAAACGTTGGCACGTATTAAAGAATTCATTCTTTAATGTGGTGTTACTTTGACTGCATCCTTGACAATCTTCTTCTCCATCAAATAAAAAAAATACAATACAATATTACAATAATTGTTGTAGTGAGTTTTTTTTAATTTAATTTCGTTAAGTGCGTTACAACGCATGCCGGCGACAGCTAGTAGAAACTAAAAGTTCTTTCACACCCACCTTATTGGTCAGACTTGTTTCCAAGAGATTTACATCTGTTCAGGAATTTCAGGTCAAAAACTCATTTTCTTATTTTATTTTTTGACTGAACTGACTGACTGGGATTGAAAAGCTGATAACACATTAAGAAAAATGTAAATAAAATGAGGGTGAATATTTTTTCACTAAATAACCTCTCCTGTGAAAATGGACATTTCATATGAAATAACTCAATATTAAATAAAAATTACAATATAAATGATGAAACAGAAATGCAAAAGTAGAAAGATAATTCCTGAGATGTTAGTAAATATTTTCTTTTACGGTTTGTAATACAATGCAATGGTATTTATGGAGGTTATTCATATTCACTGTAAGTAAAGGCAAAAATTAGTGTATAAAACAGAATTTAATTTTAAGAATTTGTTTTATATCAACAATTACGAGTATGTTATATATATTATTTAGAAAACTCATTGTCAAAAGGTATGGTTTGGGAAAAAATTTATTTTGATTTTACTTAGTAAAAGCTTTAAGTGACTTATGGTTACCTGTGACTTTCAGGTGGACATTATGTGTTCGCCAAGCATTCAGTCTATCAGCTTCAGGAGCATAGCATCGATAGTGACCAGCTTGCTGGTACAAGACTGAATGTATAGCCAGAGGAGTTCCCGGACCAAGGGGAGAGACATCTCCCGAGGGGCTGACTCGACCCCAGCATCCTCTAGCACCTCCTCCGCCACAATCCAGCTGTACTGCACCACCGACAGACACCTCCATTGCAGCTTCTGTACTCCCTCCTGGGTCCAAATCTGCTTCCTCTCCATCTATTTTATGATTAGAATTAGTTACTGCTTCTAGAACTATTAGGAATTGTCAATAAAGTAGATAGTTGGGGTAAGTAGTCAAGGAAACAAAATGAAATAGTTTTAATAGACCAAATAATTGATCTAATAATGAAATATACAAATAATTATATATCTTTGCGCATGAGATGCAGAATGCACAAACAAGGGTGAAATAAGAGCATTTCTGGGCTACAGATGGAACTGGGGTTAAACATATTCGGTAGGAGACATTATCAACGTGAAAAATGAAGGCTGACAAAATATTTTAGTGAACATTGTAATAAGTATATATGTTTACAAAATTCAAATTGCCTGGCAAAACTATAAATAAAATTAGTGAAGTAGATGATGTTTAATAACAGTTAAAATTTGTAATAGTAGATAAATAAAATATTTATTGTTAGTTTTTTTTATGGTAATTCCTTTAAACATAAAATATATTAAATGAGAAAAATAAAACTGATCAAAATATTAGTAAAAAGATTGAATTTTAAGTGGTAAACTGTCAGATCATTGCGACGATTGGTGTCAGTCCTAGCATTGTGACCACTGGGGGGTTGAAAGTCGAAAGTTCTATTTTACAATACATTCCCCAGTCATTTTAATTTTGTGCCAACATATAATCAACACAGATATATTATATATTTGTTTTGTTCCCCTATCAACTAAGTCCCCTTATATATCACAAACTTGAAGAATGTTATAATATATTTTACTTACATCGAACATTTAAAAAATACCCAATAGATGAGTATGTTAATAGCAGATGACGTGTAGTACATTTGTACCAGCCACTATGTTCTCGTTTGATTGAGGTAAAATTCAAGAAGCCATCTCCTGACTGTTCAACTGGAGGAACTCCATCATCTGAAAAAATTTAAAATAAGAAGAAATAAGAAGAAAATCACTGTTCTGATTACATTTCAATGCAATAGAGAGAAATTTAGAATTGAACTCCTCGGCTAGTTTTTTTCTCTAGATTCTGCCTTAATTATGAGATAATGAGATTGATTTATGTGTTTATAAGGTTCCTATATAGGTAAGCCCCTTAAAATTATTTAATTAATTGAAATAAATAAATTTATTTGGTAACTTATAAATTTACATGAGTAATATTATAGTTCAAAAATTTTTACTATTGAACTATCAAAAATTAATATGACAAATTATGCTTTTAAACCAATAAATTGTAAGTATGAGAGAAGGATCAGATAAGTTGGTAAGTGAAAAATTAAGATGTTAAGCTAAATTAAAAAAAAAAAAAAAAATTCCATTGATGAATAAAGAACTTCAAAATTTGGAGTTTTAAATAAATTTTTGTCAAATGACTATTTACATTTTTTATTATGCATGAGCTCTATAAAAGATAAAAATAACTCATTTACCCTTTTGCCAAACAGGAGTTGATAGCGGGTTGGAATCGACATCACATTTCAAAGAAACAGGAATTCCTTCCCTCAAAGGAAATCCAAATCCAGGAACTCTGCTTATAGCAAATGATGGTGTGACTGAAAAAAAAAAAAAAAAAAAAAAAAATAAAATAAATTACTTATGAATTAACACACAAACAATACAAGTAGCTGAAACTAGTAGGATAAGAAATAAAATATAAAATGAAAGTTACCAATAACTTTAATATCTCATATAAATTTTGACTAGACAACCTTATACATACAAACATCAGTTTTTCACATAGTTATCTCAGCTCTTCACCAAAACTTATATACATAAAAAAAAAAAAAATGTGTTGTATTGGTATTTACTACTGTAAACAATATACGCAATAAGTAAATGTGAGGAAATACAATTATAATAACTTGTAAAAAAAAAAACTATCTATAAGATGTAATATAATCTATAAACCTGTACCACTTACAACCCATAAAGGGTCTCGGGTTCAGTACTTAGGTAGGCTGTACTGTTTCTAAGCCAACGGTTGTGAAAGGAGGTGATTTGGCCAGAATTCACGCTCAACCGCCAGGTTTTTCCCCAATTAAGGGTACCCACTTTTTTAAGAGGCTGGGTGGGCCCCAGGAGGGTCTCCCGACCTCGAATTCGATCCACGACTGAATTAACAGAATATAAATATTCTGCCTTCAGTCGGACTCGAACTCGGGCCCGGGAGCATGGTAGTCAAGCGCCTTAACCACTGAGCTACCGCGCCTCCCAATAATAATAATCTATAATAATAATAAAATTTATATTAGAAGGCCCCTAGGCCATCTTATTTTCAGATGCCACAGAGAGTTATCTGGAATGGAGTGGGAAGCAAGTTGAGAGATGAGTGCATTAGATTGATTATGAAACTTATCATTAAAAAATAGGTATTGGGTTAAGGCTAATTTAGTAATAAATGAGACACTCACATCATTATGAATAAGTTTATTTATGACATAATAAGGAAGAAATTGAAAATAAAATTCTGTAATGTAAAAGAATCTGGAACAAGGATCAATCTATAGCAGAAGAATATTTTAAAATGTAAACTGATTACAGAACTCAAAATATATGCTGGAACAACCAAATTAAATCTACTCTTTAATTAACTAGTTCCAAAAATAGCTACTTGATATTATTATTAATTTAGTTCTATATAGTAGGAAAAAGAAATAAGATTGAGTTTAATACTTTAAGCCACTTAGAAGCCAAAATTGCCAAGCATTATTGAGATTTTAGAAGAAAATAGCCAGATGGAATTTTCAGGTTATCCGCTTTTTTTCAGTGAGGACTCAACAATGAACAAGCCTTCTTCTCTAACAAGCATGTCTATGGTTTTTTCCACTCAAAGAGTCTGAAATGTGTTTTTCATTTCTTCAACACGACAATATTTCCTTCCCAGTTTTAAATTTCAGCTTCCATTAAATTTCATCTTGATATCATTTTTTAAAATTTTTCTAAGGTTGAATTTTAACTGATAGAGCACTGTGAGTTTCCAAGATTAACTTAAATTTTTGTACTTTCCTAGACGAATAATTATATATGATTTTTCTAAAATATAGTGAATGTTTCTATGTTATGTGCTATGCTACATTATTTTGATGAAAATTATTACTTGCATAAATTATAAATTGATATTTATCAAAACCAATTACCTGCCTTACTTCTGAAATGTTAACAAACTAAAAAATAATATATATCAACATTAAAACATAAATAATATTTTCCCAAATAACCTGATCCCAAAATAGGAGAGTACTATATATTGAATATTGAATTTTATTGTGCCTAAAATATATCAATAAAAAAATAATTAATGTTATCACCTCATTCCTTTTACTTTTAGAGCATAGATTGGTTCTTATTCATAAAATAAAGAAAACTCTGAACTTTTTTGTGAAGATGAAAGGATATTAATGGGATAATGAAGTAAGTTATAAAGATATAATAGAACTTTAAAATTAGATCAAATAGTTTTTAACCCTGTTAAAAAAAAAATATATCAATCATGTTGGATGTTATTGTAATATACTTTGTGTCTTTGTGTTGTACATGTCGGACATTTGACCGACTCTGTTCACTAGTTTTTGTCTGATTAAAATGGCTTATTAACTTTACCTTTGTTTATTATGGACCTTATTTGAACTAACATTTTCTCCCACTCTTTTGGTTTAGATAAAATCTTTTTATCATATTCTTTTTTTTATTTCTTATATTTGGAAGCTTCTAACCCCACAATATTACAGAAGATATCAATAATCTACAAAGGGCATTTATATTTGTAAAAATAATCCAATCTATTAAAATTATACCAGATTATTAAAACTGTCCTTGGAATTATGTTTGTTATTTTCTGATTATTAACAACAAAGCAATTTTATGTCTTATCATTAAGTTAGGAAATCTTCACTTCACTTAAGCTTTTAAGAAATACCTATGAGCCTCCTTTAACATTGCTGCTAATTACTTCCTTCTAGAGAAAACTCAGAGAGCTCATTATCTTTTAACAAAATTATTTCAGTTGATTTTCTCAAAAATAATTTACAGTTCTCTGAAAATTTTAATGAGATAAAATAGATCTTGTCAACTACATAACACTTACATTTGAACAAATTATTCTCTTTATTCTGTAGTTTTGATATCTCAAGGATTTGGTGTTAATGACTATAGCTTGTAATAATTACATAAAAAGACAAATGTTCAATAAATATCTCAATAAAATATTTGTTCTAGAATTTCATTCCAAAACAAACTGCCACGATAATTTACAAACTAGGCCTATGTAAATTTGAGTGCTTTGGAAAGTTTGTATCTAGGCATCCAAATCAAGTAATATTGGGTTGTTTCACATGAAATGTCCGATTTTATAATATTTGAAATACACAGAGGATTTTGCGAGTCTCTGTTGTTGAAAAAGCTCAATACATGGGTACCTCATGATCTCACTGAGCGACAGCAATTAAAACGTCTTGAGACGCTTGCTAGGCAAAAAACCGACCCTTTCCTTGAAAGAATAATAACTTGCGACGAAAAATGGATTGCTTATGACAATCAGCGTCGGTCAGGGCAGTGGTTAGACATCAACGAAAGCCCAGGACAAATGCCAAAACCAAATTTGCACCCGAAAAAATTGATGGTTACAGTATGGTGGTCCATGGCTGGAATCATACATTATTCCTTTTTGCCTAGAGGTGAGACCATTACCTCTACAACCTACTGCAATGAAATTGGCCAAATGCACGAAAAATTATTGAAAAAACAACCTGGATTGGTAAATCGGAAGGGCCCTATACTCCTACACGACAACGCTAGACCCCACGTTTCAAAACTTACCATGCATAAATTGAAAGAGCTGGGGTACGAAGTTCTTCCGCACCCACCATATTCTCCCGACTTGTCTCCAACAGATTATCACCTTTTCAGGAATTTAGACAACTTCTGCAGAGGAAAATTTTTTGCAAATGATGCTGAAATCAAAAGTGCGTTTTCAGATTTTGTTTCACTTCAAAGCTCAGAGTTTTTCAAATCCGGGATAAAAAAGTTGTTGTCACGTTGGGAAAAATGTTTAGAAAAAGAAGGTAAATACTTCGAATAAAATTATACTTTTTTCATATTGTATTTTTACTAAAATCCCTATACCTTGAAAACGGACATTTCATGTGAAACAACCCAATACAAACCCCTGACTTAGATATAAGTAGTTAAATAGAATAAGTTATCAAGGAAGAAATAATAATATCTTTATAAAACACTTATTCCCAAGTCACTCAACTATATAGACTAGGTGTATATAATATATATATATAGTTATAGAAACCCAATGGTATTAAGGAATAATAAATAAATGTACACTATCCCCTCTCCTAGATAATTGTATAAAAGGGGCACCCCCACCTTCCTCGGGGACACTCTGCCTCTACCCGTTATGATGTCAGTTTGTTCCACGAAGTTTTGTAATAGGCTTTAAGTTTGTGCTTTTGCTTGATATAATGTATGTACTTCAATAAAATCTCTTTTTAAAAACTCAGCCCCGTGAACCTTTTATTTAGCTGGCGCCCGAACGGAGGGACATTTGGAAGCGTTAACGTAACTTCGCGGCAGTTCTATCTTATTTCAGGTACAGAACAGCGAGACCTCTTTCCACTGGCATGAGAAGATTGGGAGCTGAGTACTAATACATCAGCAGATCTTCAAGTCTTTGGGAGCGCTTTGGTATTCCAATACCTTAACCAGAAGGACCTTCAACCTCTTTGCTAAGGAATCGACGGGAAGGAGCTAAAGGAGGAAGTCATCGAGAAGACATCGAAGACAACGAAGACATCGTTGTATCAAGAAAAAGTATAATTATTTTATTTTTATTTTTATTTTTAAGTAATTTTTGTAATTTAAATATAAGTTAGTAATAAGTATAATAATTTAAAATATTGATTTATCTTTATGAATGGTTTGGAAGAAAAATTAAGTAACTTAAAAATAACAGGTTCAACGTTAGTTAAAAAAGAAGATATTAATATGGCTCTTGAAATTAAAAATCACGATTTAGCATTAATCCCGGAATACGACGGAAATCCGTTACAACTAGTTGATTTTATCAGAAATAGCGAATTTTTATATAATTTATATTGTAAAGAGGACAATACTCATAAAAATACAAACCAAGCCAAATTAGTTTTAACAATCTTAAACAAATTAACAGGGAAAGCTAAAGTCGCCGTATATGATAAGGAATTCAATACAGTAAAAGAAATAATAAAATTCTTAAAAAGAAAATATCAGGACACGAGAACTAGGGAACAATTAATTTCAGAAATTTTAAATACGCGGACTTACCGTAACGAAAACCCACTCGATTTCTTGGAACGACTGGGCCAAAAAAGATGCGATTTATACGCACGTATTTATTCAGACAATGAGATACTAAACAAACAGGACGAAATGTATAGGTATGACAAACAGATATCCCATCACGCAGTACATAGCTTACATCCGGCATTAACAGATTTTATTTATCACATTAAATTTGATTCGTTAGAAGACCTAGAAGAAATATTAAGAAACAGCGCGGCTCATATTGTACATAGACTTTACGGAGATAAAAAACAGTATAAGAATAACCCAACTCAAAATAATTTCAAAAAGAAAAATTTCGAAAATAATTTTTAAAAACAAAGAGTACCGACCAAACTTTAACAACCACCATGATTATCAAAATTACAACCGACCCCATCAGTATCACCGCGAGCAATATACGTCGTATAATAATCCCCAACACTACCGACAGCAACAGTATCAGCACGAACAAGGTCCAACCTCTAATCCTTATAACAATAACAACCAACATAACTTCCGGCCACAACAGCGAGCTATTGAATATACTACTCCGATTTATAATCAACCGTGGGACCCCCAGTCGCAACATAGATTTTTTAATAAACCACCCTCTAGAAATATTAGGCAAAATTACCAACAACCGCAAATAGACTCCAACACTGTTTCAATGAGAACCGTCTCTAATAGAGTACACGCGATAGAAGAGGAAAAGGATAAACAGATAAAATTATTACAAGAGCGTATAGAATCATTAGAAAAAAGACAGGATCATTTTTTAGAATTAGGCCCAAGCACAAGCAGACCTCCGGACCGGATATAAACAATTTAAATTCTAAACAGGATAAACAGGATAAACAAATAGAAATTCATGACTTGAACTTAAATAACGATTTACCGAACTTAACTGATAGTATGGGAAATAAATGGCTAATTGATACGGGTGCCACAAAAAATTATATACACCCCGATCACATTCCACATTTCTCGGAAATTTCTAAAGAGGATTTTGCAATTCGAACACCTACGGGAACGGCGGAAGGATCACAAAGCGTGATAATTGACCTAATGCCCCTGATAGGAATTAATCAAAAAGTCAAATTTTTAATATTTCCATTTAGCGAAAGGTTTAATATTTTATTGGGCTACGAGACAATGAAAAAACTAAAATTAAAAATTAATTTAGAAAAAAATGAATTAAAATTTAAAAAGAAAAAATTCAAATTAGAAAATGACTTATTTTTTATTAATGATAAAAACGAAATTAAAAACTTAATTCGCCACGAACATATTAGTCCGGAAATAAAGGAAGAATTAATCGAAATTATTAGCCAACATGGCGAAGTATTAAAAAGGGACGACGAGAATTTAAAATCAACAGGGTTAATAAAACATAAAATAATAACAACGAATGAAAATCCAATTTATACGCGTAATTACCGTTACCCGGAACAATTTAAAAAACAAATTAATGATGAAGTTCAAAAACTATTAAAAAGTAATATCATAAGACCTAGCAAATCGCCGTATAATTCTCCGCTTTGGATCGTACCGAAAAAAATCAGACGCGTCGGGACAGAAAAAAATTAGAATGGTGATCGATTACAGGAAACTAAATCAGGCTACAGTAAAAGACAAATTTCCCCTACCGAATATCGAAGATTTATTAAATAGACTAAAGGGATCGAAAATATTTTCCACCATAGACCTCGCGTCGGGATTTCATTTCACCAAATCGAAATGGATAAAGATTCAATAGCTAAAACCGCGTTCTCCACCGAAAATGGGCATTTTGAGTTTCTACGTATGCCTTTTGGCTTGTGTAATGCACCCCCAACCTTTCAGAGAGCGATGACGATGATGATACAAAATATCCCCAATTCTATGATTTACATCGACGACATAATAGTCTACTCAAAAAACGAAAAAGAACATTTAAAAGATTTAAAAAGAGTATTTGAAGCCCTAAAAGAACATAACCTATCAATACAACTAGATAAAACCGAATTTTTTAAAACCGAATTGAACTTTTTAGGCTATATCGTAACCCCAGACGGATTAAAAAAACAGACGAGAAAAAGATAGAAGCAATTTTAAATTTCCCCATTCCGCGTAATGAAAAGACGACGAGACAATTTTTGGGCATGACGGGATACTATAGAAAGTTTATTAAAAATTACGCAAAAATTACCAGACCGATTTCTAATTCATTAAAAACAAAAATTTATGGCACAAAGGAAATTAAAGAAGCATGTCAAACTTTGACGGAAATGATGAGTAACACACCAATTTTAAATTATCCGGATTGGGAACGACCATTTATATTAACTACAGACGCCAGTAATAAAGCCATCGGAGCCGTGCTCTCACAAAAAGACGAAAATGAAATAGAACACCCAGTAGCATTCGCGTCCCGAGTATTACAAAATGCGGAATTAAATTATAGTTCAATAGAAAAAGAATTACTAGCGGTAGTATGGGCAACCCAATACTTTAAGCCTTATTTATACGGTACAAAATTTCTTTTATGCACGGACCATAAACCTTTAACGTGGATTTTTTTCAATGAAAAATGGTAACACGCGCATAATGAAGTGGGTTTGGAAATTACAAGAATTTGAATTCGAAGTCAAACACATTCAGGGAAAAACAAATTACGTGGCCGATGCACTTTCCAGGGGAAGCGACGAATTGAATCATAATAGCGACGTGGAGGAAATGGACGTCGAAGAATTATTGAATCAGGAAATAGCGGACGAAAACAATTCCGAGTATGACGCGATAATAGAGGACTTAGAAGTACCACCGGAAGACGATTTAGAGACAATCCATTCCCAGGAATCTAGTAACGAACAAGTACGAATTTGTGAACCCGAAAAATGTATAAACATAGAAAAAAATCAAATAATTATAAAAAGGGGAAATACAAAAATTAATTTCACTAAACCATTTGGGAAACGCCGATACGAATTAAACATTTATGCTAAATCAGATATCGCTTCATTATTAGAACAAATACTCGAACCTAATAAAACATACGGGATAATTTGTAAATCACCTAACGAAATAACCGAAAATTTATATGACGATTATTTTAGAACAATACAGCAAATAATAGAAACGGAATATCCATCGGTTAAATTGAAAAAATATAAACAAATTGTAAATGACGTCGAAAACCCGAATGAACAAATAGAAATTATAGATAATTATCATTTAGGCAAAACAAAGCATAGGGGTATAAACGAAACATTCGAAAAACTTAAAAAAAGAATATTATTTTCCAGGGATGCAAAATAAAATAGCCGAGTATATTAATAAATGCGAAACTTGTAAAGTTACGAAATATGACCGAAAACCTATAAAGACCAAATTTCAAATTACACCTACACCAGAAAGACCGTTTCAGGAATTAATGATTGACATTTTTAATTTTAACAACGCAATAATTTTCACAGCAGTAGACACATTTTCGAAACATTTATTTGCTCAAACCCTACAATCAAAGAACGCAATTAATATTTGTAACGCACTGACTAACTATATGACATACTTTCCCACACCTCTACAAATATCATTAGACCAAGGGACGGAAATGAAAAATAATTTAGTAAAACAGTTTTGCGAAGAAAATAATATTACCTTACATTATACTTCAGCCAACCACTCAAACTCTTTGGGATTATTGAACAGAGTCCACTCTACCCTAAACGAATTATTGAGAATAATAGGAAAAGAAAAAGATAAATGTTCGATGCAACAAAAATTAAGATTAGCGGTAATAGCGTATAATAATACCTTAAACAATAAATTAAAATTAACTCCTAACGAAATTACTTTTGGAACCTCCAGATTAGAATCAAACGAAAACATCGACCTGACAGAACAATATGTATTAAAATATCATAAGGACCAACAATTATTACATAAACTAATTAGATCTAAAATAAATGACGAAAAAGAGACAAGGACGGAAAAATTAAATAAAAATAGAGAAGACCCTTTAGATATTCAGAAACAATTAGGGGATACAGAATATTTGAAAAATACCCAAGCGAAAATAAAAAGTAGAGACAAATTTAAAAAAGTAAATGTAGTAGTAAAAGACAAAAGACCAATTAAAACTCATATCGACAATATTAAAAGGCCCAATAGGAAAAAACGGAAAAAGAAACAATATATTTCAGACGACGATAATGAATCCATTCGCGTAAATATTTCGGATGTCTCGGATAACTATGACTCAGATAATGATTCTGATTAAAAATATTTAATTTTATTTAAACAATATAAAAATGTTTTAAAAATCTTTTATTTTAAATTTAATAAATGCAATGGTATTAGGAGTAATATTTATGTTATATTGAAGGAATTATCTGTATTAAATTGACAATGCTGTAGTTTATTTTAATAAAGTCGGACTTTTGTATTTTGCTGTGAAATATTATATTCCATGTTAATAATGTAAAAGATCATTCAAAGCATTATTTTATTTCACGATAATATTCTGTCCGATTTATTTTGTAATTAATATCTTGAAATCACTATCATAAAGGATACTATTATTTTGTCTTGAAATATTATTTTGATTGATCATTGAAAAGTGTGTATTTTATTTTGAAATTATTATTAATTGTAATTATTGTAAAGGAGTGTTTGAATTATTATTTTGATTTAAAATATTATTATTTTAATTGAGTAATTTTGAAGCTAAAAGTATTATTTGCAATAGAGGAAACTAATTCAAAGACTCTTATTTTATTTGTCCTTTTGTTTAAATAATGTATAGATATGAATTGTTTAGTATTAAGAAATATCCTGTTATCTTTTAGTTATAAGGAAAATTGTACTTCAGCATGTAAGGAATTTTGTAATGTATAAACATTTTATAGTTTAAGCTTATTGTTAATATTAAGAGATGGGCAAGGTTTAATCCTTTTATTTTGCAAGTGTACAGATCCTGACTTCATAAACAGGAAGTTCAAAGTCTAATCCTTTTGTTTATAGGAAGCTGATAGTTGTATTTCAGTACAGAGTTTAATCTTTTTATTTAAAACTATAGTACAAATCCTAAACTTAGTACACAAGTTATAATCCTTTTATTTTTGTATAAACTTAAATTATAAGGTCCAATCCCTTTTGTTTATAGAATATTATCTATTGCAATGTTATGACTTAGTGTAAAAGGTATTGAGAAATGTATAAGGTCCAAACCTTTTATTTTTATTGTATAGAATCTTACCTATTTACACTAAGATATTTGTTCCATCGGAGACCTCGGAACTTGGGGGGGGAGAAGTTATAGAAACCCAATGGTATTAAGGAATAATAAATAAATGTACACTATCCCCTCTCCTAGATAATTGTATAAAAGGGGCACCCCCCCACCTTCCTCGGGGACACTCTGCCTCTACCCGTTATGATGTCAGTTTGTTCCACGAAGTTTTGTAATAGGCTTTAAGTTTGTGCTTTTTGCTTGATATAATGTATGTACTTCAATAAAATCTCTTTTTAAAAACTCAGCCCCGTGAACCTTTTATTTAGCTATATATATATATATATATATATATATATATATATATATATATATATATATATATATATATATATATATATATATATACAGGCAGTATATATACTAGATCTGCTACCATAAAGATCTAGTTGTTGACATAGCACCTTTCAGACAGAATATAAGACAATCCCATCTTATGTAGTTGCTAATAAATGCTCTAAAGATCATTGATTTTGAAAATCGTGGCCTGTTATTTAGTAAATTTGGTTGGCCTCCTGACAATTAAAAGATGTTTGCAATACCATCTTCAGCATATCTTCCCTATTCAAGTTCAAAAAATGAAGCTGATCAAAGCAGTATTGCTTAATAGTGCAAGATTATAGAATTATTGCTTTGATTGCGGCACGACTCCAGGAATTAAATTTTACACTATTAACTTGTTATTTGTAACAAAACAACAACGAAAATTTTTGCACAATACCTTATCAATCATAGCTGGAATGAGTTCTTCAGTAATTTATTTTAAATTTGAGAGACGAATATTAATTTAAAGTCCAAGAATTTTAATTAAAGAGACATAATGGATGAAAAACTATGCGGACAGGAGGGAAGGGCCCCAAGTTAATAAGTGTCACAAGTCTGAGAAGTTAATTATGTTTTATTATGGAGACTAATTGGTCCAGGAGGAAGAATTGGCAACACCTCAGCGATCTTAGGAGCTCAGATTGGAATTTATGCTGATTCTTTATTTTTGTTTCTGAAAATGATATTCTTCATTTCAAAATAATATTTTAATTCTATTTACATTATTATGTATATTTTATGGTAACTCTTAGTATCAATAAATTAGTATTGGAATGGGTATTTAGGTTTTGATTTCAAAACCTAATTTATATCGTTTAGTCTGCTCTGAAAAAAACAAGTTAATTTAAAAAAAAAAGAAACAAAAACCTACTTTACGATTAAACATATATATATGTATATATATACAAACTTGAACTAAGAAGTAAAAAATAATATTTTAATTAATTTTTCGATTTATGTTCGTTTTGGCTGGCACCGATTCCAAATATAACTGTTTGGCCTGTAATGATCTTTGTTTCAAAGTAATTCAAATATTATTTTTTACTTTTTAGTTCAAGTTTGTAGGTGTAGGTTTAATCTTGAAGTTGGATTTTGTTTTTGTTTTTCTTAAAAAGCGCTGAGTTCCTTATCATAAATTTTTTATGAGACCACCTCTGAAGTATGAGCTACCGATCAAAAAAAGTCAAAATCGATTCATAAGTGTTGGAATAATCGCGTAGCAAACATACAAAAACAAGAAAAAAAAAAGTCGAATTGGGAACCTCCTACTTTTTGGAGTCGGTTAATAATCTTTATAGTGGGACACTTTGTCTTCTAAGAATGACATGAAAGCACAATAAAAAGTTAATACGATCATCTGTACGTGTACATAATATGTATGTGTACAGAAAATGGTGTAACCTAGGGATAGAGGGTCCAACATTGATATAGTGTTTTCTTTTTTTAATTATAGGTCAAAAGCGATACGTTTTTGGGGAACGCCAAGGCGTTTGATATCAGGAGAGTAGGATTAGCTAGAAGCTCAACAGTTCCTATAATAAATAATACTTTAAATAACACTAATTTTGACTTGGAGGCAGGTTCTGATGAGTGAGCTCCTTTTGAACTTTGACTCTCGTAATAAAAAACAAAAAAAAAATTCAAATTGGATTTGACCAATATTGCTCGACCCCTCTCGACTGTTCAAATTTGCTATAACATTTGTCACTAGGACCTTCCGTTTAGGAACTATATATTCGTTGAATGAAAAAAGTCACATTTGAAATTTTTATTTTTTCTCAACATTTTTTATTTCGAATAATCATTAATTGTTAATTTAATTAAAATAATTTAAAATCATACATGTAACCGGAAAAAAATAAAGAACATTTTCCATGTTATCCTTTCTTTAGCCAAAAGGCTCAAGGGAGGCTTTGATTTTTATTTATTTATTTATTTTTTTAACTTTTAAATAACCAGCCACCAATTTTCATTTGAAAAGGGTCACAATTGACCTTTATCAGTATATTATGCATGTCTCGCCACAACTCGTACAAGTATCAGATGCTCACTTTCTTCTTAATATTCAATTAAAATTAGTGACAAACTATTTTGTAATTTCTTTGTAGCTAAATATAGCAATATTTACCGCATTATTTTGTGAATAACATATTTTGGAGGTTATTTTCAATTATTGATAGTGTTTTATCATTCGCATTTTATTTCATATCCTCAACAAAGTAAATATTGAGCTAACAGAGGTGTAACTTTAGAACAGGCCCAAAATTACTCCCTAACTTTGTTTCGTTTACGAGTTTTATCGAAAAATACGATTTTCCTAAGTTTGCGAGCTTTAGTATATTCGATTTTTTTTGTGTTTGTGCTTGGCAATTTTGACAAGGGCTTCACCTCATTTGAAATGCTGACAAATAACTGGTACCACTAATTCACTTATTAAAAACTTCATTTAAAGCAAACTTACAAATAGATCTTAAACTGAAAATAACTACCTACAAAGGCTATAACTGAACTGATTGCTCTCTCCTAGATCTGAGGAATATATATACTAGATCGCTGAGAATGCTGACTAAGAGGTATCTGAGGACTAGGTGGGTTGATAACTCCTCCCTTCTGAAAATTCGAACTCTGGGAGAAAATCGGGTCATTTTGGACGAGAGGGAGATTTACAGGTGGTCTTGGAAATCCTCTGTTTTTACAAATTTTTGATACCTTATAATATAGTTGAATTAAATGAATAACAACAAAATAGGAGGTGGTAATATACACAAGCAATAATGGTGTAGAATACAATATTGGGTGATAACTAGTTTCTAAGGTTTCAAACTCTTCATGTGATATTACAGGTACATCTATTTTGTCAAATATAATATTTAATATTTTAAAATTAGTGAGCTTATGATTAATAGATAAAGTATCAGAATTATATAAAATTTTCTAGTTAGTTTGGTTTACAATAATTCCTTATTATCTAACTTATAATAAGAGAAGTAGTTGGTAAATTAACAGGAAAATTTCTATTGCTGGATATGATTACATAAGATATATTAAAAGTTAAATAAACATCAATAATGTCAATATATATTTAATAATAGGAGAAGGATTTAGGATTTATATAGTTTTCGACGTCAATACTTCCTGGGTGCTCTCATATTTCAAACCTTGAAAACCAAAAAACCCACCTTATTATCTAACTTAAATACTAAATTAGTAGAAATACATTGTGAAAGATTATTCCTTAACGCGCTAAAGATACAAGTGTCATTAATTATTCTAAAAGGTTAGTACAATAGTAATTAGTTTTAATAAAAGTACAATTAGCAGTGAACATTTCATGAATATTATACACTATAAGATTATGCTAACTAGGGTAGTTATAACTTGATTGTTGTCCTTAATCGGGACTGATAAAAGATACATCGTATTACAGACTTGAGATAGTTTTGGTATTGATATTATATAATGAATTATATTTTGTCTGATTGTACAAGAGATTTCGCTAGTCAGCCAGGTAGTTTCTAAATCATTTGAAATTAGGGTCTTATCATCAATATCTGTTTGCTTAATTATGTTAGAATGAGGGATTCCCATTCTGCACATTTCCAAAGAATTTTCTATGTCAATTACATGAATAGTTAAATAAGTAAGAACATTATATAGTTCATTATAATACATAGTTGTCTGTAGTCTGTCCATTGTATTGGTGACTTCACTTTATTTAGCATTATTTTTATTTAATAACAACATCTTTTTCAAAAGTTTCTGTTAGTTGTTTACTAATTTTTATTTCACTGGCAGTGTTATGCTCCATTTGATAGTTATTATGTTCTAAAGTTTCAATTATTTTATCATAGTGGGCTTTGTCTTCCGCATCCATGTTCCCAGTAAGCCAGCTGATAGCGCTGCCTAAGCTATTTATTATTCCACGCCTGGTTCTGTTACCTCTGGGTATTATATTGTTAATTTTATCCGTGGGGAAATTTAATTGTTTAAAAGCCATTTCTTTTGCAACTGTATTATTTTTGGGTTTTAGGGCAAACCTAAGTCTATTCAATTCATCAACTAATTTCGATAAGTCTAAAAAATGTATAATAGTTTTATATTCTGATGTTACTTTCGATTCCGAAACTTTAAATGTTATAAGTCCTGATGAATGCTGAACATTGGTTACTTTATATGCTGAAGTTACTATCAATATCGCTGAGGTCACTAGATACCATTTCTCCATCTGAAACAGTTTCAAATAATTTTTTCTTGCGATTTCGTTTAGATTTTTTTTTTCTAGCAATATTGTCAGTATGAACTTTTATGGTTTTATTTCTATCTGTAAATGGTATGACAGGTTTATGATCATTTTCGGATTTATCCTTTATTCTTCTTTTGACATAAGGTTTATCTTGTTCTATCACAGGATCCTCCCGATTCTTGTTTAATTTGTTGGTTCTTTCCTCTTTTCCTTTATTTATGGCTATTTTTAATTTATTACGGACAATATTCATGTTTTTGTGATATTCACTTACAAGCTGCTCCTTAATTATTCCTTCATTCTTTTCAGGGTCTTTTATGATACCATAAGTAATCTCATTTGGAGTAAGTTTAAGCGTTTGATTGATTGCATTGTTAAAAGTTAGTGTTGCTAAATTTAAATTTATTTTTAAATCGTTTCTTGGATTTTCTTCTTTTAAAGCTCTTAAGATTTCAATCAAAGTTGATTGGGCTCTATTTAAGAGCCCTAGGGAGTTAGGGTGGTTATAGGGTTTATATAGGGTGGTTACGCGTTGTATAGTAAGCTTCTATTCCTAATGATTCAAGGAAATTTCTGATTAAGTTGTTACTAAATTCTTTTCCATTGTCCATTTTTATTCTAATGGGATTTGGAAATAGGGCCAAATATTCGGTTAGTATCTGGAATATATTAATTGCATTTACATGTTTACATAATCTTGTGAAAAGTTTTTTTGAAAAGGTATCTATTATGGTTACTATATTATGAGAATCAAACTTTAATATGTCTATCATTACTTCTTCAAAAGGTCTTTCTATTGTTGGGGTCATTTGATATTTAGTTTTAACAGGCTTTCGCTCATATTTCACTTGCCTGCAAATAGAACATTTGTTTAAAAATTCAGATATGTCATCTTTCACATTGGGCCAATAATAATTTCTTTTGAGTTTCTCAAATGTTTCTATTATACCTCTATGGTATTTTCCAGTATGGTACGTTTCTAACAGCTCTTCTTGCTCATCTCTTTCTAATACGTCGATTAGGTTTCTTTTATATCTTTTTATTTTTACGGTGGAGAATTTATTAATTATTATTTCGGTCAATTGTTTGGTTCACAATAGACACCATACACGGTTTTTGGTTTTATTAGTTCAAGAAATGTTTCTTCTAGGTTAATTCTTGTCTTACCGAAGGGTTTAGTAATAATAGGTTTGGCTGAACCCCTTTGAATTAAAATTTGGAATTTTTCAACATTTATTGCTCTATCTCTGGTACTATAAGAATTTGTTCATTGCTTGAATCATGAGAATGTTGGGTTAGAGCTAAACTCAATTATTCATTCTTGCAAAATTTCATCATAGTCTTCTGGGGGTATTGGTGGTAATTCTACATTACTTGTTTCTTGTAAAATTTTGTCTAGTTCTTCATCTGGATCTATATCCATTTCATCAATTACATTTAATTCATATTTTTTCTATATTAATTCTACTTAGAGCATCGGCTACAAAATTGGTTTTTTCCGTCAGTATGTTTTATGTCAAACTGAAATTCACTTAATAAAAATATCAATTTCATGATTCATGTATTATTATTTTTCATCGTAAACAACCACTGTTATGGTTTATGATCTGTGATTATTGTAAATTTTTGACCGTATAAATATGGCTCGAAATGTTTGCAAGCGTACACAATGGCAAGGAGTTCCTTTTCTATAGTGGAATATCTTTGTTCAGTTGCGGTAAGAGTATGAGAGGCGAACGCTATAGGGTGATCCTTCCCTTCTGAAATTTGGGAAAGTACTGCTCCCAGTACTGTATTACTAGCATCTGTTGTTAGTAACATGGGAGAATCAAAATCTGGGTATTGAAGTATCAGGGCATTTATTAAATGTAATTTAAGTTGTTCAAAAGTGTTTTTGTATTTGGTAGGGTCAATATTACTCTTGTCTCGTAGCTGATTAGTTAAAGGTTTTGCTATCTGAGCATAATTTTTTATAAATTTTCTGTAATACCCTGTCATTCTCAGGAATTATTTAATTTCTTTAATGGTTTTTGGCAAAGGAAATTCTTTTATCGTATTTATTTTTTTTTTGGTCGGTTTTAAATCCATCTTTTGTTAATATGTGCCCTAAAAATGATAATTCAGTTTTCATAAATTCTGTCTTATCAAGTTGAATAGATAGTGAATGTTCTTTTAGTTTTCTTAATATGGTTTCAATATGTTTCAGGTGATCTTCGGGAGTTTTAGAATAAATTATTATATCATCCATATAGACGAGCGTGTTGTCGGTGTTAGATTGCATAGAGTTCATTGCAAGCTGTAATGTAGGAGGTGCATTGCTCAGCCCGAAGGGCATTCTTAGAAACTCATAATGACCTGTGTCTGTTGAGAATGCAGTTTTCTCAATGGACTCGCTTGACATCTCAATCTGGTGGAATCCTGAAGTTAAATCAATTGTTGTAAAATATTTTGATCCATGCAGTTTATTCAATAAATCTTCAATATTAGGTAGAGGGAATCTATTTGGTATTGTTTCAGCGTTTAGTTTCCTATAGTCAATCACCATTCCAATTTTCTTTTTACCTGATGCGTCCTCTTTTTTTGGGAATATCCAAACTGGGCTGTTGTAAGGGGAATTACTCTCTCTGATAATATTATTTTTTAACAATTTATTGATTTCTTCGTCGACCTTTTCCTTAAAATATTGTGGGTATCTGTAATTTCTGGTATAAATTGGTTTATCCGTTTTCAACCTAATTTTATGTTTCAAAAGGTTTGTCGGCTTTAACTTTTCGTTTTCCAACTTAACAATTTCTGGATATTTCATCAAAATATCAAATAATTTTACTTTAGTATTCTTTTCTATGTGATCATGCCTTACTAACTGAAATAATTCATTTTTATTATTAATTATATTCAATTCATTTCCATCAATTTTCATTATTTCACCATTTAATATTTTTATTTTTAATTTATTAAATTTAATTTCTTTTATATCTTTTGTAATATTAATTTTAGTTTCTAATGCTTCCATTGTATCCATTCCTAATAATAATTCAAATTTTTGACTAAATTTAAATATCTTAAATCTAGCTAAAAATTCATTTCTCAACCCTAGCCTAGGAGCAAGATCAATTAGCACTGAGCCATTTCCTCTCTCACTTCCTACGGGGGTGATGACTATGAACTCTTCCGATTTAATTTCAGTTCCTACGGGTACGGAACGGGGGTTTATATAATTAATTTCGGATCCTGTATCCACTAACCAATGGTCGCCAGTATTGTCTTGAAATGAAGGAGAGTCATGTAAAAGATTTAGATGGTATACTGGGCATTGTCTGGTGGTTCCGTTTTTTGTTCTCCTACCCCTAAAAAATTTTCAAATTTCGTTTCCAATTCCGCCAATCTTGTTTTTAATTCCTGATTTTCCTCTTCGAGGCTATGGAAGTTGTTACTTTTCACTGTTCTCATGGAAACAGTGTTTTGAGAATTCTGACTAAGAGGTATCTGAGGAATAGTTGGGTTCATAACTGACTAAATTTTTTTTAAGTGGTACAAGCTCAACAAAGAAGAGAGAGAAGATAATAATAACGATGCCTGAGAATCCACAATGAGTTAACGGCCGATGAAAATGTTGAAGCAGTGAAGAAAACTGATATAAAGAATCGTTGAATCAATATTAAAGAAATCGGGAAGGATGTTGGAACGGCTCATGAAAGGCAAATTTCTCGGATGTTTTGGGCTTGGAACTTGTATAATACTTTCTTGTCCTGGTAAAATACTTTACAAGAATGTTTCCCTATATTTCCTTAAAACAAGATAAACATTCAGATTTTTTTTTAGTGATAAATAATGTATGCCTCTAAGGGTTATTGGCGTCCAATACTTAAAAGACTTGAAGCAATAATTTTTGTACTATTATTATAAATAGAACTATGAAAATCAGGCTAATAAACTTTTATAATTTTATTATAAATAATTTTTATTTTCAAAAATAATAAATAAAAACTATAACTAACCCATTCCAAAACGTAACCATAAATGGTCTCTGCTCATGCTTAAAATTTACTGGTGGTTAAACCCATTTCAGTGCTTTATCATGCGGCTAAAAGCCCATGTCGTTGATTAGACTTTAAAAAAAAAAAAAAAAAAAAAAAAAAAAAAAAAAAAAAAAAAAAAAAAAAAAAAAAAAAAAAAAAAAAGGAAGCGAGTGGTTGATTCTCCTGCCACTATTAAACCTCTAATTGGTTGGCTGGCTAGCTACAAAAAACCTGTAAAGAGTCTATCTGTCTGGACAAAGCAGAGCAGTTTCAGCTACTGATTGCTCTCGGTCCCGATTATATTGCTTCTACTCTACTTAAAATACTGCTAATTTTCGATCATTAAAAATCAAATATATGATACTCAGATCATTAAAAATTAAATGTATGTAATGTATTAAATGTATTCTTTCTCCAGTTGCGCGATGGAGGAGAAAAAATACAGGATAGAAAAACATTGAAGAGAGATCTGCTAAATATACAGGCTGAGGTAGAACGAATGATCTAAATGAGATACACCAAACAATTAAATTCAAGTTTGAATTAGAAAAAACAAAACAATAAATTTTTTAGACCCAAAAATTTTGTTAAATAAATAAAAGGAATTTGGAATATATAGGAAATCCACACACACTTATGCAGCTGTACACAATAATTAGTCAAGTAAAATAAGGTTTTGCCGAAGAAAAAACTGCCGAACTTTTATTCTCAACGGATCCTTATGTTTTTTTGGGTGCTGAATCCGAATCTGAAGTTTGCTACCACGGCAGACGTCGGCTTCATACCCAAAATCGAAAAAACCCCGCCAAAATATCGGTTATTTTCAGTGTTTTACCTATAATACGAAAACGAAGCTTTTTTCGAAGAAAATCTACAAATATTAATTATAGCTAGAATTATAAACTACGAAATGAAAAAAACCATTCCGAAATCGGACCATTTACCGCGGAGCTATGATCTTGGGAAATAGTGTAGAAATTGGCACACTGGCAGTCGGTCCCTCTTCTCCTTTTTTGTCTATAACACCGAAACTATTTGTCCGAATCAAAATTACTTTTTTTCATCTTAAAGCTGATTAAATTTACTATGAGCCTATTAAATATGAAGTTTTAATAATGTCCCTTAAAATCACGCTAAAAAACCCGTACTGTTGTGAAATCCATGTTTTTTTGCACATTTTTCACGAAACTATTCGTCCGAATCAGAATTTCTTCTTTTTATTTAAAAGCTGATCAAATTCACTATTAGACTCTATATATGAAGATTTAATCGGGTCTCTTGAAGCACACATACCAGAACGCTAAATATCGCGCACTTTAATGAAATCCACGTTTTTTTTTGCTACATTTTCCCCTATAATTCCAAATCTATTTGTCCGATCCAAAATTTAATTTTTTTTATCTCATAGCCGGTTAAATTTTCTATTAGATCATATACATGTGATTTATATTAAATCCCGTGAAATACTCACGCTAGCATGCTAATTGTGTAAACTTTGGCAAAATATGTCAATTATGACATGTTTTATGTCTGGCGTGGGTTCAGCACTCCACAAATCATAAAGATCCGTTGAGAATACAAGTTTGGCAGTTTTTTCTTGAAAACGGACTTCTGGAGCCTTATTTAACTGGACTAAATGCCGAGACACCTCTAAGACATATGTTCGTAGCCTTTAATAGCATACCATCTTTTAAACATACCATTAAATGAACAATATTATACAAAAGAAATTCAAACCAAATACACTAAAGCCATCAATATAAAATACAGTTAAATAACGATTGGAAACTTGAAAAAAAAATAAAATAAAAAAAAATAAACTATTAATAATGTATAAAATAATTCCAATAGATGTGACAAATAATTCATTAATAAACAATATTTTAATTTGTTTATTCTTAGTTCTATTTTTTATTTATAAATCTGTTCTTGTACCTAAAAATATTTGATATCACATTTCTGTAATTAAACTATTTGATTTTTAGAATTTAAACACTGATTCTATCTATAGCTGCTTTATAATCTTCGAGGTCTGTCAAAAGCCGAGGATTTAATCCAAAAATATTGAGTTATGAAGTAAAAAATGAGCATTCCTGGAAGATATGGCTTTTGTCATGATTTTGTTGGCATTTTAGTCGAGAATGTTAAGCGAAAAGGTAGGAGTGGGTCAGTCTCGTGTCGTCTATTCATAGTCCTGTTAGTACAACCTCTACCCTATGACATTTGCGGCTGTATGTCACCCAGGGGTTTCCACTTTTCCTTATCATTCTTAGTTTGCTCGGGGGACTCTCAACACACATATGGTAGACTGCCACCCATCTTTGATTTTTTTTTTCAGTGGTTTCCATGGAACCGATGGTGATAGAATCATCTTGACTTGTCCTGGTTTCGGGAGAGTGTATATGATCGGCCAACTGCATAAAGTGGTGGTTTCTTCTGAGTCTTCTATTTTTCATGAAACCATATAATTCGCTTTTCTCACGTTTATATACAGTTAGATATTTTATATATTACAGAGGATTTCTTGTTGCTCTGACTTGTGCTATGAGTGAGCCACAATTACTTTCAAGTAGTGATCAACTATGTTAATATCATCATCATATGCTGGAAGCTCCACAGCTACATTAAATATAGTTTTTCTTATTTTTATATCTGAATATCTAATAGATTTATAATCTAATATAATAGTTGTACTGAGGCTAGGAGAGAATATTTCTCTATCTCAAATTTTCATTGGAAAATTGCATACGAACAATCGCTTACAGCTCCACCTTAGTGAATCAATATATTTTCATTTTTATTTTAAAAAATAAAGGTCCGATTAATTACTAGCTACTTCTACTGGATTTTTTTTTATTTTATTAATAAATTAGTTTTGAATGTTAAACATTCATCATAAGTTCAAAAAACATGAAATCAAAACATCAGCATATTGATACTCAGATTATATAAATTCATTTTAAAAATGTTAGACAAGAAACCAAACATGTTGATACCCATCAAAGGAGGTAAAAAGTGAAAGCGCTTCTTGAAGCTATTAGTTCTAAGAGTAAACTAGGATGAAATAGAAAGAAAAAGGGTGTTGGTAGTGAGCTAATAATTAACTAAATAGAGGATTCCTTGGATTTTCAGAATGAATAGTCCATTTTTCTGTTGCTACCGGAAAAATATTTAAAATGGGCTATTGGAAATGTTTGATGATTCGTAAATATTTATGTTATACTAATTTATACGTGATGTATTAGTTTCATTTCCAAGTACAGTCAAAACTCGATAAGTCGACGTTGAATGGTGAACAAATTTACTTCGAGTTTTTGATTTTTCAAGATTACAATTTTTTGAGATATCAAGTTCACATGAAATATTTATTCGATTATCGAGTTTTTCCTATATATATATATATATATATATTATATATATATATATATATATATATATATATATATATATTATACATGTTTATGGGTGTATAACGGTTTTAAACAACTTACTGTTTTAATGTTTAATAATTTAATTTAATTTAACTATAATATGTAATTTAATTTAACATTTTAATGTTAAATAATTTATTCTAAAGAAACAAAGGTAATAATGCAAATAAAACATAATAAAATAAATACGTAATAAAATACATAATTTAAAATAGTCTGTAACTTCTTCTGGATACATATAGGAGTGAGACGATCTATCACTCGTTGAATTGTTTGCAAAGCTGCTAAGACATCAGCTTCTACCCCTGGTAGCCGTAGTTAATAAAAAAACAAACAATTAACGGAATAAATGTTTGTCTTATCCCCGAAATGAAACAGTACTGAGGATAAGTGAGCATGTGGTTAAGATATAGTGGTTTATACATGTTCATGGTTCTAGGAAACTTCGACTTATAGAACCTCCCACCGCAGGAAATTCGGCTTGTGGAGTCTTAGGAGTTGTGTAGACAAAATTTTTACTTTGAGTTAACGATTGTTGGTTCGAGTAAACGAATACAATTCATCACATATAAGTAATCGGGAAATGGGGTCACTTCGATTTACCGAGTTTTACTGTATTTGTTGAATTTATGGAAATTTTGTATTTAAATGTTTAGCGAAGTTAAAATTCTGCGTCTTATTGTTGTATGCCCTCATGTGTCCTTTTAATTATTGTTTCAATAATCGTCCAGTTTTTCCTTCTTTTTTTTTTTAGCTCCATTACTATTGCATTTTATTCCATCAACACAGCTTTTTGGAAAGGGTCTATTTCGTCTTTATGTGAAGGGAAATGGTTTATCAGTGCTTCCTCTTAATGGAATTCATTGCCCACCTCAATTCGAAAAAGCTCCACTCTTATTTCCTTTAAACATCATCTATGTCTTTACCTCCTGAATTTTCAATCTTCCGAGCAAATGTAAAACATGAATATTTATGTAATATACATTATAATGTCATACAAAAGATGTATCCTTCTACAAGATTTCTCATTTATTCTGTAACTCATCATTTAATTATTAATCTATTCTTATTATTATTTATTATTAATAATTATCATAGCCAGATTGTCCTATGTACTGTAATCATATGTTATTCTTAGGGGACAAGTTTTCCCAGAATAAAGTTCTTTTTCTTCTTCTTTATCTTTTTTAAATATGAGACTAGTCTTTAAATGGAAAAATTCCAACACAAGTGGCATATAATTCATTAGTTCAAATAAAATAAAAAGTTAAAATAATTTTGATGATGAAAATTTAGTTGTCGTTAGTTGTTGAATAATTATTTTATTTTTCAAGCCGATATATTAACAAATACAGAGTGTTCAATATTCAGTGGCCACCCCTTTTTTTCTCCACAGTTTTTGAAACGAAACTCTCAGGGTCTTAACTGCGTCAAATAACGTTTCTTTTCAGGATATTGTCTGCTCTCTAACCTTCTCCAGTTCTTCTCGAGCGAGTTTTAGACTGCTTATTTTCTTTAAATGATTTTTCGCGATTTGCGGCGAAAACGTGCCCCAGATAAAAAACAATTACTGGTGTAAAATCGATTCACAATTTGATTTTCTATTGAAATCCGTTGTGAAAAATACCACATCCCATTGAGAATTCCAAAGTTAGGGTCGCTGGAGAAGAACTGGAGAAGGTTAGAGAGCAGATTATAACCTCAAAAGAAACTTTATTTGACACAGTTAAGACCCTGAGAGTTTCGTTTCAAAATTTCAAAAATTGTGGAAAAAAAAGGTGTGTCCATCGAATATTGTACACCCAGTATATAGGAGAGCAAAGTTAAAATTATGCGTCTTTGCGTGTTTGATTTGATGTTTGATGACATTATTGAACGCCCTTTTATGTTCTTTTATTCGTTGAATTAGTGATTGTCCAGTTTTCCCTATGTATATATACCACTTTTTTTTTTCTTTTTTTTTTTTAAGTTTTCCTGACCTTTTTGAATTTGGACCGGTTTTTAGAACTGATAATGAGTGTTCATGAATGAATGAAATTCAAAACTAGTTTTTGCCTTAAAAAAATTCTAACTAAACTAGCCAATAATTCCTTAAATCCTAAACGTATTGATCCTTCTATACCATCATATAACCCATGTGAAATAAAGGTCGCATATATATTTTTCATTAAGCTTATTGATTCACGTTCAGAGTTTCATGCAATACTTTTCCAAATTAGAAAATACAATCCTGACGACCCCTGCACCTGGTTGGTCCGTTTGATATTCCGGTTCATGGGCAGATGGAATACGATCTGGTTTATAGTCGGCTTAAGGACGTCTGCAAGAGCTGGCCGAGAAGAGGTCATAAACCGGGAAAGGGTGAGAGTTGCTAGACCCGTTTTATCGCCGCTGACAAGTGAAAAGATGCATTTTCGATTGATTTATTGTTGCCACCATCCTCCAGATGGATGATGGAAGGACCAACTGGGGATCATCTAACTCTGAAAGTACAAACGACCTGGAACCCCTGGGTCGGGTGATATTGGTCATCTCATCATAAAGATGGTACGGGGTTTTATAGCCTATAACGAGACTGGCAGCTATAAAATTGAGGGAGATGATAATGGTGGAGCTATTAGATTGCGTAGGGCCGAGGGTCAAATCCAGGTGTTTATGGGACATTAACTCAGAAGAGCCGATCCCTGGTTTGACACGGTTACAGCGGAGGGATTCAGTAGAGAATACTCAAGTAGAAACTTTTTAGATTCGATTGTTTAACTTCAGCAATTTAATTTATAGTAATGTTTGAACAGCATTAAAATGAAATAAAAATTATAGTTTAAAAAACTAAAAAAATGTGATTAATAGTAAACCGAACTAAAAAGTTTTACTGACATATCTCGAAGTAGCAATCAGAATCTTTAAAAATCTTACCTTGCATAAAATCTGATCATTTACAACTATTGGTATATAACATTTTTTGATTATATTAGCCATTTTTGTAACATAGCCTCTTAAACACGACCAAAAATAACTTTTTAAAGTTGGCACAATTCTTCGATTTTTGACAATCGATTGTGGCTAAACGCCTTATTAAAATTCAGCTTTAAGAGATGTCTTAAGCACACAATTTAATAAACTTTAATTTTTTTAATAAAATATTTTTCGATTGAAAGCATTTTTCTATATGTTTTTTCCAAAATCTGAAAACATTTCACAAAGTTTGGATTTCTTTGCCCCCCAAACATTTTCCCTTTATAAAACATAGTTTCATTTTTAATATTTTATTCTTAGGACCCCTCTGGACGATATGAAAACGTAAAACCTACTACTTCACCTGTCCAATGCAGACCCCCCATTTTGGGGGTATTTCGAGTGGACTAAGAACATTAAAACAATAAATTATTGTATTGTCATTGGTCCTTGAAACGGGTGCAAATTTTCAAGTTAATACCGATAGCTGGAAATTGGTGAAAATTACATACAGGTGAAGTTAAAAAAAGCGTATTAAAAAAATATTCAAGGGATAGTGACTAAAAATCAAGTAATATTGAAGTAAGTCCTTTTCGGAAAAATATTTGTTCCCTTATTAAATTACGTCAGTTATTTAAATTTACCTCCTTCAATTTTTAAAAACATTTATTTTATTAAATTGCCTGTATCGTTGCTCGGCATTAATATCATCTTAAGCAATATATATATATATATATATATATATATATATATATATATATATATATATATATATATATATATATATATTTTTTTTTTTTTTATTTTATTATTTTTTTTTTTGTAAGATATCAAGTAAAAATTACAACATGTCTCAATTAAGGGCAATAAAAATATGGATGTAATGCATCCATTCATATAATAAGTACAATAAGAAATAAATGGAAAAGAAATTGGACCTCTAACTGTAAAAAATATAAAATTAAATAAACAAATTAAAGATTATAATATTAGAGCAAATAAAATTTAAAATAATTGTACTTTATATCTATACTATTATACAAAAGGACAAGTCGTTTCTCGTTTGTGATCACTAACCGCGAAAACTACTGAATCTATACGATCCAAATTTTAAACTACATCATCTTCAATAGTTCAAGGAAGGTTTAGCAATAATAAAATTTACAGTCTTTCAATTAAATTGTTATTAGAAAAGCGATAAATATGCGGTGCGCTCAGACATTTAAAAATTGACCGAAAGGTGGCGAGCCCTCTTCAAGAGAGGTTACAGTGTTAAGTTGTTATCTAGAACTTGATTTGATAATAAAATTGACTTAATTTAATTTAATTGTTATTAAGAAAGCTATAAATGTGTGGCGAGCCCTCTTCAAGAGAGGTTACAGTGTTAAGTTGTTATCTAGAACTTGATTTGATAATAAAATTGACTTAATTTAATTTAATTGTTATTAAGAAAGCTATAAATGTGTGGCGAGCCCTCTTCAAGAGAGGTTACAGTGTTAAGTTGTTATCTAGAACTTGATTTGATAATAAAATTGACTTAATTTAATTTAATTGTTATTAAGAAAGCTATAAATGTGTGGCGAGCCCTCTTCAAGAGAGGTTACAGTGTTAAGTTGTTATCTAGAACTTGATTTGATAATAAAATTGACTTAATTTAATTTAATTGTTATTAAGAAAGCTATAAATGTGTGGCGAGCCCTCTTCAAGAGAGGTTACAGTGTTAAGTTTTTATCTAGAACTTGATTTGATAATAAAATTGACTTAATTTAATTTAATTGTTATTAAGAAAGCTATAAATGTGTGGCGTGGCCGATCCTAGTGAAGTTTAAAAATGAACCAATATGCGGCTAGCGCCATTCTGAAATAAACTTTTCAATAGTAAAACTATTAAACCCATCTGAGCCAAAAATTACTATACTAATAATTTAAATGTACAGTGTTGACTAGCAGAAACGAGGTTATGCCACACTGCCGTTAACTTTTATAGTTAGAAATTAAAATCGAACCAAATGAAATCCATAAAATTATTTCTGCCAAATGTAAAAAATTATCAAAATAAAATGTTGATGATATGTTTTTGATATTGTGTGTAAAAATATAATACGTAGGCTTTCAGTGTAAGCACTGATAATGCAGTCCATTATCCGCAAGAGTTTCTTGGTAGTTCTCTCCATATGAATTACCAAATCATACATTAATATTAATGATCGGATGTCCAAATAGGCTTAGGGTAATCGTCAAATACCAAATCAGTGCAATGTTAACCAGGTTAAAAATTACTGCCTTGCACTGAAATTTTGATGAAATAATGCTCAATTTCAATAATGCATACTTTAATACAAGATTTTTATTGATTAACACATAAAATGATTTTATTTCTTTTTTTTCTTTTCCTTATATGGTATCCCCATATAAGGACCGTTTATTTGTATATTAACATGTTCCATGCCTTATACGCATACTACATGTTTTACAATGTTATTACAAAGTTAAATGATTAGTTTAGCATAACGTAGTAAGATAATAAAAACATTTAAACAAAATCACAAAAAAAAAAGAAAAGAAAAAACGAACAAAAAACAAACAAAACAAAAGCAAACAAGAAACTACCTCCGCTGCCCATCATTTGTCAGTTTGTCAAAGTCGATCTTTCGTATAAATGTGAGTAAGTCAGTCTTCAATTTAGAGAAAAAATTTTGTTCTGTCTCTGGCCATGTTCCATGTTTGAGAATAATAATTTTTACTAGATTAAACCTTTGTCTTTCAAAGGCTATACATTCGTACACTACATGTCTGAAATTATGAGTCTGTCCGTCTTCATTACATAAGTGAGATCGTATTATGTTAAATCGTTTGAGATATTGTTTAGAGTTACCGTGTTCTGTCATTAGTTGTGTTAGTTTGTAGTTGTATGTGTTTGTAATTGCTGTGTGTAATGTGAGGTATAAATCTGTGTAAGCTTGGTGACTTTGATGAGGTCACCCAGAATTAGTCCCACTTTTTATAATGATTAGTTAAAGTAAGTTCTTTACTTATGAGAGTGAGCGAAGCCGCGACTGGGATTGCTAGTACAATATAAACAAAGCCAAGGGATCCCCAAACCAAGGATTGTCACTCCACTTATGGAATGTAAAATTTAATCAATCTCAAAAATTCAAATATCCCATTAACTTATTAATAATAATAATCAATAATTTATTACTCACATTGCACATCCAGTAGTAGAGAAGCGTTGAGAGGTGCCGGCAAGGTAGGATGAGTCACGATGCAGGCCACCGTAGAGTTGTGGTAGGCCCTCCTCACAGAAGGGATCGTTGCGATGGCAGAGGACACGGAGCCCCGGGGTGGTGCTGGGGTCGTTTGGAGGGCGAGCCCTGGGGCCGTGGAGCCCGGGGGCGGGACTAATAGCCAGTGGAGGCCTGGGGACGGTGCCCCACCTTCCACCAGGCACTCCACGCTCAGCGCAGAGTTCTCCTTCACCGGCACGAAGAGGTTGCCCGGGTCCAGCCGCCTCTTGTCGATCATCAGGTAGGGTGCCTTAGGGGGCTCTGAGAACAGAAAGCACAACCAGCTAAGTGAAATGTAAATTATATTTGAATAAGCATAGGTTATTGTGATACAACATACAGTCGCAGAACGTAGAATACACTGGGCAAAAGAAGTAAACACTTGCCAAAATCTTACGCTTATGCTCCTCCTGTCTAAAATAGGCAATTTCCCATAGTGAAAGTACTCTTGTTTTACACGACAAACATTAATATCTAATTTTAACATAATATATCATGGCATGCATATCAAAAGCAGTCAACAGAAAACGTTTTAACTGCGATGTATTTGGCTTAGAGTCCAATAACAAACAAAAAATTAATTATTATTAGAGGAGACTGTTGTGCCTTGAAACCCTTTTATGATTTTTGGGTTGGCGCCTTTAATTTAGCTGAATTTCTTCCGGTTCCCTTTCGAGGTAATACTAAACAATAGTTGTACAGGATCAAATAGACAAATTTCAATGTTCTTTGAGTATTAGTAGCGAAATGCGAAACAAGGTTTTTGTTTCAACAATGCTCCTATACCTTGAAACAGCAACTGCTGTTCATTGAAAGAGTGGTAATTTAAAAAAATAAATACCGCATAACAAATGATTATTTGTATCTTTCTTTAGAGCTTTTTTATTAGATAAAAAGTGAAGTTTATGAACTTGAACGACATATTAATAGAATTAGAAACTTAGTTCAGAAACGACAAACTGTAAAACTTTGATTCTGCTCCTCGACATTTTCAGACATTAAGCAAAATCAAAAGACCTTGCAGGTCAGTTTCAAGGTACAATATGATGCCATTAGGAAAAACTGCAACATCTGCCAGAGTGCAAAAATTACATGAGCAATACCAATGGTTTCAAGGTACACTGTCATCATGGTACAACAGTCTCACAATATAGTAAAAGCTTAAGAGTTAGGGGCATCCTTTAAAGAAAAACGGCTAAGGCAAATCCTTTAAGGCGGCTTAGGGTAGTACAGATCAGCTGCATGCAGTCTGTCCAACGGGATTGGTAAGACAGGTAGATCCTCTGTCGGAAAACGAAAATAGAAATACAATGTTTTCGGACAAATAATATCGCACTGCAGAAATTTTAATGTTAAATGTGAAAAAAAGGAGGAGAATGGTTTTGTAGCGCGAATCCAAGATAAAAGAAGAGGTCTTTGGACTGAGAGAAGTAAAGGATCAGATGCTAGAGGAAGCAGTCTAGCAAGAGGACCATTGTTTAAGAAGATGAAGGACCTTATGATGTCAAGCCTAGACTTAAACATTATAAGAAGTCTGTATAGTATCTTTTCTTCTATTCTAGATTTTGTTGTGCTAGTAGCCCATTTTTTACAGTCTCTTTCAATTGCTACTAGATTGGAATCCCTTTGTGTCCGCTTCCTTTCCCACCAGTTTAAGAACCAAAAATGTATTTGAAACTTTGCTTTTCAAGAAGGCCAACACTTAATAAATGAATAAAAATAAAAAAAATATCTTTTTCGTTGGAAATAAATAAATTAAACCCTTTTACTAACTTATACTTTGTAGGTCTTTTTATTCATCTTCGGGGACTTCAACCATACTAATGGGTATATTGTACTTAATTTTTGTATTTGAATATAGTGTGCGGTGAACTAAATTTCTCACCAGGCAACCTCGATTGGCTGATGCAGAGTCTGGTCAGGATAACTTCTTTTTATTAATATATTCAATTCAATTTATCACAGCATTTACTCCTCTTTAAACAATCATCAAGAAATTAAATTCTTTTTATTATTGATTTTCGAAAAGAGGATGTCCAAGGTTAGATATTTTGTGTAATATCTCAAAATTTAGACGGCGATTGGTTCAATTTTATTTTCCATCGTTACTGCCAACTTGCTATGCAATAGACTAGGTCAGCTGTGGTAGTAAACATTATAATCCCAACTTATTTCTCTGCGGCGAGGTTCGCTTCTTTGTTTCTGGCTTCATTTCCGGATATCTCAAACTAATGAGGGAACCCACATTAGTTTGATTTCTTCACCCATCGATATCTGAAGCTCCTAAATTGTTATTTTTTCTCACTATCGCAAAATCCGAACTTTTCTCAGCAATGATCATCAGTAGAGCTGTGAAATATACGCCTTTTCATATTTCTCCTAGCCAACTAACACATGTAATATCGACAAAATTTTAATGCTTTGAGGCATTTGGAATCAATTTCAGTAATTTATATTTTTCATATTTTTTACATATTTTAACTGTGATTGCGTATTTAACTTCATATCAGGCATATCAACATTTGACATTTGAACTTTTTTTATATTTCTGAGCCCACAAAAAAATAAGATATAAATAAAAATCGAAAAATAACTATGGGAACTCCTCCTGTTCTTTTTTTCCGCCTATGGAATGAGTTCCTGTTTGTCCAGGTGCTGATTCTTCCCTTTGCGCGTACTTTCGATCCCATTTGCTTCCCTTGGAATTATTTACTCGGATTGATTTCTTGTTTTCATTCCGCTCAAATATTTGGAATATTAATTCACATTTCTTATTTCCCTTCTCCCTACCATCTTTCCATTACACAGTCTCTCACTCAATGTCCATCAATGAACTTTATTTGTTAACTGTTTATTTACTTCTAAAATGCCAAAAATCACTCTAGCAAAACCGAAAGATCTTGCAGGAAAGTATGTGTGTAAGCTTTGAATTAAAGAGACTACTGCTAAATTCGTTTCACTGACAGTTTTCGTAACACGATAAATGTGAGATCAGGGTGGTTTCGTCTTTATTCTGTAAATGGAATCTTTTTAATAATTTCATAGGTATATTGTATTTCTTTTGAAGTGATATATAGACTGATTTAGTTTCCAATAATCTTTTAAAATATATGGTATGAGAGAGTTCAGTGAACTTGAGCAGCTAAGAATAATGGGACTGAAAAGAGCTAGAGATGAGACAAATACTAATCGCTCATAAGTTGAATCAATTTTTTGGAGTAATTAGAAACATTTCGATTCGGTTTATAAAAATTAAATGAGAAATAAAAGAATCAGTTGACATTTTTGTTTTTCTGAAACTTATCATTTTATGAGACATATAAAAACCTGTTCTTTTTATATCGATGTTGCGAGGTGATTCGGCACAGGTTGTGGTGCCAGAATAGTTCTTTTATTTTTCCTTAATTTTCCGTAATTGAATTGGAAAAGTTTCGAACAACTCCCTAAAAGCGATTCGACTCACAAGCTACTTACGTCTGTGTCAACCAGCTCTTATTTTTATTGATTACTTTTCGCTGCTAAATTAAACCTTTAAAATTTTAAAGGGTGTCTTAATTTCACATTTATTCACTGCCTAAATAAGATTTCATTTAATTTTTTGCATTAATTTATCAAGTGAAGCTATGACATTTATTTTTTTTTTTTACAACATAATTATGTGAAACGAAGCTTAGAATCCCAAAATCAGCTAAGTCCTAAGATAGTACTAAGATGACGATAGCAAGAGAGTATGGATTTCATTTTTCTCCTCCGCCTTCTGTAACGGTTTCAGAACTACGTGCTACAGATCGTTTATACTTTTGTCATTTTTTTACCGTTTTTCGACCTATTTTCAAAATTTTTTTTTTTTTTTTTTTTTTTTTTTTTTTTTTTTTTTTTTTTTTTTTTTTTTTTTTTTTTACAATTTGAAGTACAATTTCTTAGAGATAATTTATTGTATTGTTTGATTTTATCTCATTTAATTTTATATATTTTTCAGACGGAGCAGTAAAAACTTGGGAATACATTTTTTGTACCTTAAAATTTAATTAATATTTTATTACAAATATTTTTCGCGGTATATGGAGGTGAAATGGAGTCGATTTGTTAAAAAAAAAATTCAGTCACTGGGAAGGTGTTTCCAATTTTGTGCCCACATCAACGTGTTAATTAGTTTAGTGATAGTATAAAATAATTTTTAGATACATTTTTTTTTTTTTTTTTTTTTTTTTACGAACTTAATAAATATTTTAAGGACGGTAAATCGTTACATTTGTTAAAATTAAATAAAAGCCATTTCATTCAGAAGTACCTAGCTCTAATTTTTCTTTTTCATTTCGGGTCCTTGGATATCATTGCATATTTTTCTTTTCTTGTATTATTTATTTTTTACTAAAAAAGAACTATTCCACTATGCATAATATGTATGGTGTTTCAATTCAATGAAACACTAAATAACAATTTAGGAAAGGCTGTAAACGCACAGAGTTTATTATTAAATCGTCTAGATCCAATAAAGGCAATTCTAAAGTAGTTAGGACACATCTGTTACATTGCATCGTAAATTCCCAATGGCGGGGAGGTAGGGAAGTTATCAGAAACTAGGGCATGCATCTAAGCATGAAGTTGTTTGGCAAACTAGGTTACTCCCAACTATTTGCAATGTAGATAAGTGTCTCCTCAATCGCCTGCATTAATTCAACCTTTCTTGAGAACCTGAGCAATAAAGTAATCAAAAACGAATTTCCTACAATTGGACGCTATTATTATAACGAAAATAATTTATAGATAAAATGTTAATAATTGATGATACAATTCACATATATTATAACATATAGATAAAAGTAACAGGAGGGAAAAAAACAAAACAATTCATATACAACAAAATAAAACAACTATACGAAGCTATAGAGTTTTCTGTAACTTAATACAGTAATACTCTATGTAGATAATATAGGTTTTTTCCTGTTTTATAAAATTTTTCTTAGTGATATACACAAGAATTATTTCTTAATCACTTGACACATATACATAAGAACTACAATTAGTGTAAGTTTCAGATTTTTATCAGTCCCATCAGAGCTTTAGAAAGACAACATGCAAGATTATTCAAAAAATATAATTTTTTAAAAATTCATACCAATTTTAGGGTTTCCATAATGCAATCAATATTATTTGTTGTTATACTTCTAAGATATATTAACAAATAAGAAAATATATCGGATTGTAATTGACTCTTTATCTGCTTGAAAATTTTTTATAAAAAGTGATATTTCTATGGATTTTACATTCACTTCGTCCTGTGATTATCATATAGAATAAAAATAAGATAGTTATTGTTTCCTCCTTCTAAGACGAATAGTATTAAAGTTATGAATGTTCTTGTAAACCCTTATAATCGCAAATTAGGCCTGAGCAGGAAAACAAAAATGGCCACCATTAATAAACTGCTTGAGTTGAAAAAAAAAAAAAAATGGTTTTCTTGAAACCTATACGTTCAAATGCATACATAAGTCTTGAAACATAGGGCAAACAACTTAGAAAGTTTCATAATTTTAAAAAAATGCTGAAACAACCTTTTTTTTTTTTAATCACATTAACTGTAATGATCCTACACTGTTTATGTTTGATGAATTATTTATTTGTAGACATGTCTTTATGTATTAATCATATTCCACTCCGAAATGTTTGTTACCTCTATAGCATGTCATTTGTGCAAAATGAGAGGATATTTTTATTTTGAATTTGAAATTTGATATTCTATATTGTTTGTTAAGATTAAGATAACAGTCCAGCTGTTAATGTATTGATAGAAAAATAAAGTTTGATATTATCGGTTATATTTTTTAATTTCGCCAGTTATACATTGTTTCATTTACTTTGTTAATTTCTAAGATTTTCTTGGCCGCAAGTACATCATTCTTGGATGTAATCCAGTTAGAACTAAGATGCCAAAGTTTGATTTTAGACCAATTTCGTTTAATGATTTTAAACGGAACAGGGCCAAAGGCAAGAAAAATTAACGAAATCTGGTGTGATAGCAGTATGAATGAGTGCACCATTCAAAGATATTTAAAAAAAAAAAAGTGTGTGAGCGGCTTCAGTCTTGAAGACAAGGAATTTAGTGAAAAGACTCCGTTCCTTGATGAAGATGTACGTTGAGGTTTTGTCGAATAAAACCTCAGAAAAAACGTTCAAGAACTTTTAGAGAATCCTCAGTCAGCAAATCAACCGTCGCTTACCATCTCAAGGTAATCGAAAGGGTGCAAACTTCGAAACTTGACACGAAAATTGTTTGAGCTTGGTTATGAGACTCTTCCTCATCAACCCTACTCTCCAGATCTCTAGCCAGCCGACTACTATTATGTTAGACACTTGTACCACTTTTTAAGAAACAAAAATTTCATAGTCGAAATTCGATATAAAATGCCTATTTTTTTTTTTTTTTTTTTTTAAATTTGCTAATACCACAGATTCAAACTTTTCATAGAACATAGAAAAAACTGGTCTAAAAGCCACCTTCTTTATAGAAACCTCAGAGATTTATCAGGAATCGATTTGGACGCTAAATGAACTCGTGGGTTTCAATTGGTGGGTTACTAATGGATAGATGTCTTTATTAGGTCCAACAAGCAACATATTGAACCTTAAGGTCATTAAGAATTAATGAGAAAAATGGGAATATACATTAAATTTTTATTGAGACTATTTTAACAATGTAAATAGGAAATCTTGGAAAAAGATTTTAATTTTGAGAAAAGATAATGAGTATAATTATGTAAATATTAAATATACTATTATTAACTACTTAAAACAAATTTTAGGACCTAGTTTGGAAGTCACATCTCTTAGTCGTTACTAATTTAATTTCAAACTTTTTGAGAACCGTGACGAATTGTTGGAATTCTAAAAGAGAGTTAAGATTTTCTTCAAGTCCAGAACATTTTCACTTCTCTCAAGCAAATTAAATCATCCAAGTTTTAATAATTCAACAATCTATTATTCCTTTCAATCTACCGTTAACAGGAACTATTTAAAAAATATATATATAAGTATATATTCTTTGGATAAGACATTAAAACTTTTCTACTAAATATTTAAAGATGATTTTAAATATTAACGTAGTTTAAATATTCAAGAAATACATCAGAAAGTAAATAGCTGAGGCGCCTGCAGTCGAGAAATCAAAATAAAATTGTATTGTTGGTTAGAAGGTGGTAGAAAAAAAAGGTTAGAACATGGTGCAAAGTGGTCGGGGTATTGGGGCCGTTCGAACCACTGCGGCAGTGTGATAAATATTATTAGAAAATACTCACCAAGCACGATGAGGTGAACAGGGGCCGAGTGCGGGCCACAGGTCCACAGCCCCGAGTCCGAGGGGCGGGCCCTGCTGATGACCATGGAGCCCCTCTCCAGCCGGTAGCGTGGGTCCTGGGCCGGGGGGTCCGGGCCGTGCCTCCAGTCTGCGGCGGGTCCATGGCACGGCAGCACTGCCCTCCCGCCTTCCCTCACACGTACCTCTGTTGGTCCTCCATCCCCAGTCACCGCCTCTGCAACAACAGTAATATATTGGAATCAGATTTAAAAATTAAATCCTAAGAGAACAGACACTCAAAGCACTTTCAAAGAATAAGATTTAAATTTAAAAAAAACAATTTCAATTTCAATTCTCTATTAAAAATCACTCATTTCACTCTGATTTTAATATACCGACAGTAATATACCGTATAAGTAATATAACGACACATATATGTTACAGGAAAAGTTGATCCTCCAATAAGAGTAAACTCTCCCCTTGATTCTTACTGATCTTTTCAGTAAACATTGATTAAAACAGAAAAGTGTAGACATTTGAACATTTACTTGCCAGAGTTGACTATAACTAGGTAAAGTATACTCTCTCTGTCCTCAGGTAGTGAAAGCTGACTTATATTTAAAAATCTACTTTAAGAGACGACTCGGCCAATTTTAATGATATTAGATAATTATGTTTCTTTCCTATACCTGCTGATATTTTAAAGGGCGCTGACACTAGTGTTTTACTTTGGGTGGGGAACCAATCAACAGGAAAAGTTGATCCTTAACTAAGACTTGACTCTCCCTACTCAGCTAAGTCGTTCTTAAAGTACATATTTAGCCTCCCCCCCCCCCCCCCCTCCCCTAAGTTGAAACATAACTGTTAGTGATCTTTAAATATGTTGATGAGTATGAAAGAAAAATAATTATCAAATTGAAACACCCGGGAATACAATTACAAAGATGGAAAGAAGCTGAATGAGAGATCTGCTCAAAAATATAAGAACACTTTTTTTTTTATTTATTTATTTATTTATTTTTTTTTATTTTTTTTTTTTTTATCCATGTCAGGAGTTAATGTTGAGTGTTACTCTCTCTCATGTTTATAAGGCCAATTGCTACATGTATTGTCAGCAAATTCACTTATTGTTATTGTTAATGAAGAAATAAACATTAACAAAAAATATGTATACATCAATATGTATACAAGGCAACGAACTTATATAACGATTTTCAATTTTGAGACATTATGCTTAAAGTTTTTTTGTTTTTTTTTTACATTTTCCATTAACAGGAAAATGTTACATAGACCCTTCATCTTCTTCATACATATTTTTGTAGTTGTTTAGGGAATGAGTCTGGGATAGTTTTTCATTGGCACCAAACCATAAAAATGGTTTTTATTGGAGAGGTTCAGTGTTTATGGGAAATTTATTCCTAAAGAACTGAGTAACAGCAAACCTTTTCAAAATCAGTTTCAACTCTGATAGGAACATCAGGTGTACCTTTACGTCATACCAAACATACTACATTAAATATCCATCAATGTACATTAAATTTATGTAATGATAAAAGAAAAATATAATATTTCTCTTAAGGAATTCAATGTGTCATCTTATTGAACGCTATAATTTCATCAGCTATTATAAAAAATAATTTTTTTATATGAATTATTTATATTATGATAAATGAATTTCCAATATTCTAGGATTCATTTTATTTAAATAGAACAATGCATGGCGTATAATATGTTATTAAAAATAATTTTCTGAATGGTCGTTAATTTTTTTTTCAATTTGTTGAAATTGAAGTTGAACTGTATAAAAAAAATATATCTTGTAAATTATATTATAATGCATATAGTTAAAATTTGACTACTTGTAAAGCAACTATGCACTTCAATAAAAGTTCTATATGAGAAAGTCCCGAAGCCATTTTCTGTCGAGAATCCTCGGAATTTCGTGGCGAATATAACGGAAAGCAAGCTGAAATACTTGTAGTTTTGAATTGTTATGGAGTCAACTATGAAAGGATAGTTGTTTGGAAGGATAGGTAATGGAAGGATTGGATACAAGATGAATTGGATGGTTTAGTGGAGCCCTAGATCTCAACTCCGTATTTTAGAGTTGGCAAGTTTGAGTGTCTAGTAAATGTTGAAGAAGTCGAAAACAATTTGAAACATCAAATATGTTGTTCTGATTATATTTTTTTGGTAGAAAGTGTTATGTATTAAGGGTACACGATAATGAAATTATAATAATTATTATTATGTACGCCAAGATGAAAAAGGGGTGGCACCCTATGATGTCTCCAATATGAGGAAGGCCTATGTCAAGTGGGATCCTCAAGTGAAGGGACGAGAGGTCGAACCTTTGCCAATTAGGAATAGCCTTGATAACTGGAAGCGATATTGTTCGGACAAAGAAATAGAATAGTCAAACAAAGCAATACAAAAGTTAGGCGGAGGGGCTAAGCCGCCTATGTATACTTGACTCGGAACAGTAGGAAGTGCAGTTTTGGAAGAGCCTGCTAAGAGATGATACCCACCACACCGATTCAAGGCCTATAAACTATTTAGACAAGTGCCCATATTATTAGTATGCAATAAGTGTAATATTGTAATATTGAACAAAGTAATCAAACATGCTGATATTGTGCGGTTTATGAAATAAAAAAGAATAAGCTGGCTTGGACACGTAGAAAGTATGACCAGTTACAGAATGGTGAAGAGGATTTTAGGAGAGAGCTTCCCAGGAAAAAGGAAGAGAGGAGGCCCTAGAAAATCTTGGCAAAAGGATGTTGACGAGTACTTGGGGTTACCGACTGGAGGAATAGGATAGGAGCGAATGGAGCAGAATTGTACGATAGGCCCTTAACGGTGGGGGGAGGGATGGAGTTCAATTTCGTTGGTTTTTATTATATATTGAAAACGGTTGACTCTAGAAAAATATGCTACAAAATTATATTAAATTATAATTATATAATCAAACTTAAAGCTAATTAAATTTCCTATAAAATTGATTCTCCATAAATTTGTCGAAATTCTAACGGTTTTCGAGATATACGTCGGTGATATACGGTCAAAATCGGTAATGTTGAGAAAAAACAAATGTTAAAGAAACTTTACTTTTTGTCAAACGTTTGCTTCTAGTACCTTCCCCGATCGTTTCTCAGAAAAAAATGTCAGAATCAAAATTTTAGAGCATTAAATTTACTTCAATTTCATATATACGTTTCCAGCATTTGAAGTAAATGTTTAACAACAAGTGAGGCAATCATTTTTTTATTTAAAAAATTATCGAATTTTAATAACGTATATCTCGAAAACCGGAAAACGTCAATTGTTTTCGAGATATAATTGAAAAACCAAAAAAATTTATTTTCTTCCCTTCCCCTCACCGTTAGCTCACCCCTCGGGGGCGGGGACTTTTAGTGCGTTTACCTTCTAACTACTCCCAACGACGCAATGAAGGAAAAAAGTATCGCATATTTCATTCACTCTACTCTACTCTACTGTGTTTATTGACTATAAGGAATAAACCGATTTAGATGTCTCTCAAACTAAAATTTAAAAAAATGTAATAATAATCATGACAAGACTTAATTGAATAATGAATGGCATTTTGAGTACAAAATTAACACACCCAGATGCTAATATAACCCCTCTCCGACCATTTCCGACCATCCTGGAGGGAGCGGTACAAGATGTGTGGAGGCAGGAAGGTAATGCCTTCGCGATAAAATCTCATCGGCGCAATTTCTCAAACGTCACCGAGCCGGGCCCCGATAACGGCACTTCTTCCCCTTTATCGTCTCAATTTACCAACGTTTTCATTCCCCGGTTTCCACTTTCTCCCGGCTACGGTATTTATTATTCTCTAATTCCAGACCTTAATATCCTCCGCAAGGTGAGTTATCCCCCCGACCTTATTGGAACTGGTTGTGTTATATATTGAGTCCTTTGTCAATCGGATATCTAATCTTATCAAGTCATCAAGCTTCGGCCATATTCCTATTACAGGATTCCTGCTTCCTTCAATAATGGACATAGCAAGTACTTATTTGTACAGGTATATCAACAACAATCTTCAGCGGTAAATAGATACAATCGATAAAATGTCAGCAATATTTATTTTTCTACTATCTGTATCAAGTATAATAATACCTTTAACTAAATGTTATATACTGACTGGCGAAAAGTTCCACACAATGTTTTTATTTTTCATATTCTCGGTTAAAAGTTTTATTTTTTTTTATGTTTACCTCCCCATATTCTTTAACCAGGGCATATGAAACATATTAGGATTATTAAAAACACCAATTAAATATAATTAGGCAATATTTAAACAATTAAATAAATTACATTTTTAATTAGTATGATTTATTACAATTTGCATCCCTCGAGAATTAATTAAAAATCACATTAGACCTATATCTTATGCTTTATTTATATATATTATAATTCAATAACTACAGCCATAATAAAAAAATGGTTTTCTTATATATATATATATATATATATATATATATATATATATATATATATCAATTTATTGAAATTTACAACTGTACAAATATATACATTAAGTAAATGAGCTGATAACGATTACAGTAACATGTCAAAACTTCAAAAGAACTACTCATTAGTAGTACTTCAATAAAAATTCTACACTAGAAGATCTCTAGGCCAAATTCTTTTCAGACGCCTCGGAGGATTATTGGGAATAAAGTGGGAAGCAAGTTGAGAAACTAATGGATTTGAGTGTTTATAGAGCTTACATTGAAACTCACCAGCATATGAAACATTAAGGTCTTTATGGATAAGTTTATTGGTGACAAAGTAAGGGGCATTTAGGATTTTTGGAAGGATTTTGGATTTTAGGGATTGGATACGAGATGAATTGGATGGTTGAGTAGAACCCTAAAGCTCAACTCCGTACGTCCAAATAGATCTAATCACAGTGATGTAAATAAGTCTTTTGTAATGAATTGGGAGCTTTGATCGTTTATCTAGTAAATGCTGAAGTAGTTTGTAACGACGAACAGTTTCTCGTCGCTTTAGTCTTGTATGTGGATTCCAAGTTAGACGTTTGTCCAAGTGGAATCCTAGGTAGCGGATCTGCTCAAAAGGAATTAGTGGAATATCATTGAAGGATACTGAGGACAGGAAGTCGTAGGTTTATGAGGAAAATAAAAAAAGTAAAATAAAATTGATACAGATTTAGTATTTTTTTTTTCCATAAATTTTACTATACAAAACGCCTAAGTATACAAAATACATTGACAGGCAGAAAATTCCACCCCACTGATTTCTTTACCTAAAAGTGTTTTTGTTTTTTTTAAGTTTTTGCGTCTCCAAATTTTGTACGTCATGTATTAACTATATTTGATGTATTAGGATTATAAAAATATTAATTAAATATAAGGGGGACTCGATGGCCGAGCGAGTTGGGGTGAGGGTCTCAGCAAGAAATCAGATATCCAATACAACTTACACCATTCTCAATTACAATCATATATATAAAAACTAAAAACAAAATAAAATAAATGCACATACTTAACAATTAATTGATATAAAAAACAGTTAACTTAAATTTATATGCAACCATTTTTCATTCTTTAACTAATATTAAGTTATTAAACAAGTTTTCTTAAATTTATTTAAAAATTCCATGTGAATATGGACAACAAAATTTTAGGCCCCTTACAAAACATATAAAACGGAAGTTAAGATGATATTTCGAGGTGGCCGGAAACTAATGAACACTACTGTATAAGACTGAACTTACATGAAAGCAAAGATTAAACACTGTGTGGTCAGTTACTAACAATAACAGACTTATGTATTAATAAATAGATATAATTAAGTTGTTTTTTTGATTGTTAATAGAGTTTCTTTATTGGTTTATTATTGGTTGATGAAGAAATGTAATAATTTATATATTCATACACACACACACACACACACACACACACACACACACACACACACACACACACACACACACACACACACACACACACACACACACACACACATATTGTTTTAAAATGAAGAAAAATGAAACTTTTCATAACTAACGTACACACTTAGTAGGTACGTGTTAAATACATTTACGTTATTTTCATTTTATTCTTTATTGGGCTTAACGCCCTAAGATATTCAACCCAGAGCAGGAAGGGAGGATTATCCTACAAGTTACCAACCTATTCAAGCCAGGGTGAGAAACTGGAGATTTATTCCGTGGTTTTATCCTGAAATAAAAGGCAACTCCCGCAGGCTCGTTCCAACTAACACCTCTTCTGGCTCAAGAATAATAAAACAGTCGGGGCCTTGAATCTCCATCGTGCTTTTTATAGAACATGATCATGGCCAAACATATAAAAAAGTAGTGTAATAATGCCTTTGAAACAAAACACAAAAAAAACAAACAAAAAAAAATAGGAGAGTTTCCTTATTCCAGGGTGGTATATATTTATTTATTGTAATACATCAGAATAAATCGGTATCTTCATTGAGCCTAGATCCCAGATTCGGTGTCCAGTAACTTAGCTATCGAGCTATCGAACCTCCTAATTAATTAATATTTTATTTTCTTCAAGGTTCTTGTAGGGCCTATTTATTCACAAATTAAAAAAAAAAAAATGTATAAGCCTTGAAGAAAACGATAAGGTACCTAATTTAAAATCATTTATGAATAATTTATAAAAATAATTATTGAACCCATTGGTTCGATGCCAACAACACCAATCTCTGATCATCACTTCCTTACTTCCACCCTATCAAAACCCTAATCCCCTGACATCAAGGATCAGACCTGACACAATCCCGATCGGCCTCTCCCTCTCGGATATTTACCAGTCACTGCTTTTTATTAAATCGACTCAGTTTACTTATTCATTTTCCATCCGCTCTATTAACTGAACTATTCCTACTGAATAAATATTTCGCGATTCTGTACTATAGAGCCTTCTAAACGCTTTAGTGTTATTGTATTTTTTAGAACAAATATTCTATGCAATACTTTATTTCTGAAAACTCTCGGGCTCAGCATGCCTGAATATAACAGGCAACGCTTTGCACCCGTAAAGAATTATTATTGGATATAAAAGGTATTTTAAGGTCATTAAATATCTAAAAACTGACAACATTTTGTATATTGAACTACTAAACCTGTATATATTTTATTATATTTTTTACGGCTTTCGATCCTTGAGAGCCCTGGTTCAAGTCAAACTAAACAACAAATAAAGAGAAAGAAATACAATAAAATAAATTTATAACACAAATAGGACTAAATTAGAACTTAAAAATACAATCATACTTTATTTAAAATATACAAACATCTTAGAGATGGAGTGGAGGCTGAGGTAGAACGATATAGTTCAATCACTCGGGGCATAAGTAGAGAAGCTGGCCATTGCCAGAACTCCGTGTCGAAATTTATAATAGATCACCAGACCACTGCCTTTTTTTGCCCCCCTGCAAGGAGGATTATAGGGGTGAGTGGAACTGGGCAGAGATTGCGCAAGTGCATTTGGATGATGAGAGACAAAGTTAAATGATTAATGCGTTTCGTAAAACAGTGTTAGTATAAATAAAACGGAGTGGAAGATTTATTTATTATAGATGATTTAAAGTACATTAACATTTCATGCTATCAATAATTCTTTTTTTAAAAATAAAATAGAAACAATGCCATTAATATCTATATCATAATCAAAGAAAAAAATAAAAGATTTAAAAAAAAAAATTGCTTGTAGATTTGTAGAATTTTTCGTTTTCAGTAAAGACGAATGGCTAATGTCTTTTATTCCGAAGACATTTATGCAATTGTTTGGAATATCAGTTAGTAGTGTTTTATTTTCACTATAATTTATTGCATAGTTTCAGACTTTATTGTCGTTTAGTATTAAGCTATAATTTTTAATTTAAAAAACTTTTATTGAGAGAGTATTACCAAAAGCTTTAAGAAGGGCGATAAGTAATATGGATGACTTTATGGATCCATTCACACAACATATACAATAAGAAAAAATAAAATGAAAAGGGAAAAAAAAATAAAAATAAAATAAGTAACCTCATAGTACATAATGCACTAAACAAAGTGAAAAATAAAATAAATGAATAAAATACCTCAACATATACTACAAATATATTGGGAAAAAAAATTATTACAAAAAAAAAATAATATAAAATAAAAAATAATGATAGCGAAAACAAAAATAGGATTAAATAAAAAAATAAAAAAATACAAACATGCTTATTTACAATATACATACGTCCCAGGGATACCCTAACTTGTGAAGGGACAAGCCAGATTCAAGGACATTCCAGCGCTGCTCTATGAGCCGCGTTACTGGTGTATAAACCAGTGGATATAAGCTTTAATGGATAAATCTTGTTATATCTTTTAAGCTATGGCATTAAGTAATGGTTAATTATAAATAAAATCAATTAAATTATACCGAATGTTCAACAGGAATAGTTTATACTTTAAACCAAAAGGCTTGCGCACTATTTCCTCATTAAATTTAATTAACTAAATCCAATTAACTGTATCGGATTTAAATTAGGGGCGGAATTGGTGGGAGGCTGGCAGTTGACCGGAGGATCTTGGACAAGAAGGTTTAATTAACACCAGCGATCTGAGACCTGAGTAAATTAAACTATCCAATAATATTGAATTTAATCATCCTAAATTGGATGTCAGTAAATTACCAAGCCTGGCAGGACCTTCAAGTTACGTTTCGTGTACAATTGAGTTGGACACGAACTTCTTTAATTAATTTACTGAAATAGAATAAAATAAACTTACAAGAGGACATAGATTTTTCTAAATAAAATTACAAAAGTTTGATAGTTAACTAGATCTAACTTATATTAATTAAACTTTATCATTAATTACTTAAATTAATTAAGCAAAATCATTCTTCTCTTTGTTACATATAGGCCTGTTATCACTGTATGATATAATTGTAACTACAGTAAAACCTCACTAATTCGACCCCTAAGAGACCAAAGGGTATTTTAATTATATTGAAAATTATATATTAACATTTTAAAAAGTAAAGGAAATTGAAACGTACGTTATATACACATCAATAGACTAATTTGTTTGCATAGAAATGTTTTAGCCATCCATTTATGTTTAGAAGCATTTACTATAATAATACTGTATTGAGTTTCATTTATAGCAATTTACCACATTTTTATAATCCTTCATAATGAAGTATGATCTAAACGTCGTTGTTAAGGACGTATAGAGAAAAACCCGTAATACAGTAGAATCTCGATAATCCGAACTAATTGGGACCGGGGATGGTTCGGACTATCAAATCGTTCGGATTACCAAATATACCCATACCCAGGCATAGTATGTAGCATGCGAAAAATGAACACTAACATACATAAATAAGAGGCACGTTGTATTGTTAAATGAAAATAGTTTGTTTTATGAAATACTACTGTACTACAGTAAGGTAAACTATATTTTATGTAATTTATTGCACATGAATTTCGTAATATTTTACATAGTATGTATACAATCTTATACATATACAAAAATTACAGTACTGTACACACAAAAAAAATATGCTTTTCAGGAAGATAAAAAAAATTAAAGAAATTAAAAACTAAATATTTGGAAAATAGTCAGTAAAACCTCACTAATTCGACCTCTAAGAAACCAAAGGGTAGGTATTTCTATGAAGCACGTGTTTTCATGGTTAAAAGTGTATTTTAATTATATTAAATATATATATGTATATATATATATATATATATATATATATATATATATATATATATATATATATATATGTATATATATATAGGTTCAGTCAATAAATAAAAACAACAATTTTGGCGACTTTTCGAGACTATATTGTCATAATCGTGCCAATGTTACTAGTGGATATGGTATCGACTAACTAAATTCTAACAGTTCTAGTACACAACTGAAGTACACAGTTAATTTGAAAACAATTTCAACAAAAACAATGCCATTTAGTTACAAACCAACTAAATCATCTACAAGCACAATATTTATAACCCTAATTGTTTACAAATTTTGTTTCCAAAATTCAAACTAATTAATATATTATTAATAGATAATTATTTTAATGTAGTAGTAATTATACAACCAACAGTTTTCTACAGATGCGAAACATGACCGCTTACGTTAAGGGAGAACAACGCCTTAAAGTTTTCAAAAATAAAGTACAGCGTAGAATATTTGGCCCAAAAAAGGATGAATAAACAGGAGAATTTAGAAACTAGGGAGTGGGTTGGAGGGAAGTGTGCGTTCAACGGTTGGAGTTGTCGGCATCGAACATTCAGGTTTGCTAAGCCTTTACATATTATTATTATAATGAATCTCTTGAAGAAACTTTGCAATAAATATTAAATAAAAATTTAATTCAAGATTAATAAATAAATCTAGCATTATATCCTTATATTATGTAAAGGTATAAAATATCGTTAAAATAAATTTCCTTGTGTTTAAAAATTTGTTTGTTTAGGAAACAATCGATTTCCTCTTCAAGTTAAACTCCTCCAAAACTTCTGTCTCCGTCACTCTATCTAAATCCATACCATGGTACACATTCACCGGAGTCCATTGTAAATGTTACAGGACTTCCCAGAAACAGTGATCAGTATAATGTTTAAACAGTTAATCTGAACCTAAAATTTAATAATAATCCCTTAGAGATTAAATTAAGCTCGACGACCCTAAGTAAACATAATTATGAAATACGGAATAAACCAGATGGTCCACATACTGAAACCTCGACATTAGTTAAGTGGAGCAAATTACTGTTTGTACCTTTATGTGAACATGCAATGCAAATGAACCAGGTTCAGGCAACATCCACTAATATAATCTAGCCAGCCAATATAATATTAATATTCATATAGGTAGAGTAAGTAATGGAAATGATTATAAATATAATAACTAATAAATAAAATTAGTTATAATATATTAGCAAAGTAAGGTCTTTGCTATCAATACATAATAATACTATTATATTATATATAATATAATAATTGCTATGATTATAATGATACTATGATTATTTATTACAATATTTTTTTTTAAGAGGACCATCCATCAATGATTGTGTCGCTAAATTATATCTTGTCCTGTAATCTCCATGATTCTATCCGTTCCCATAGTTTTTATATAAAACACTAAATAATGATCTCAATATACCTTTTGTCTTTGACCTTATATCTATTAAATTCTCCAAACTCCATCAAAACCTTTCCAACCATCGCAACCCTCTAGCACATTCATTATCCAGCTCCCCATATCCTTAAACCCTCCTCGCAGATTAAAATGGCAATGGCCCCGAGACCTATTGTATATTACTGAGACCTGTATATTATCAGAGTTCTCTACAGGCAATGGCCAGTTTCTCCACTCAAGTCCTGAGAGATTGTGGCGAATAGATTACACACTGGTGATGCGGCTGAGAGAAGAGCGTTAGGATTACTGAGGGCTTAGCTTGCCCTCCCATAAGTTGGGGGACAAGCTTGGTCAGGGCTTCCCTGGAATGTTTGTGTACATTGTATATATAGTGTGATTGTGCTTTTTAATTTATTTAATTTTTTTTCTGCTCCTTTATTATTACTGTTTATATTTTTATTTTATAATTTTTTTTTTAAATATTAATATCTTGTATAGTTAGAGGATTTTAATTTAAATTTAATTTGATTATACATAGTGTACGAATGGATTCTTTGTCATCCATATTATTCATTGCCTTTAAGAGGCAGCATGAAATATTTATTCAATAAAACAATTTATAAACTAAAAGTTTTTATAGAGGACTAGCATCCTCAGTCACGGCTTCGCCCGCTCTTACAAGTAACGAACTTAGATAGGTTTAACTAATAACAGAAGTTTTATTTTTTAACAATAAAAATCTTATAATGCAGTTGAGAATTATTTTCTCACAATATTTCTAGATACAATGTTTTACTCAAAAGCATTATTGGATATTAAATCCTTAAGTCTAATCTATGAGTTGGTAATTTAGATGGACAGAGACGTTTTAGGAAGAAACTGGAGGATAATGGACTGCATTACCTGTGTTTACAACCCTATCAATAGAGATATTCTCCATGTCACAATTTACTTTTTCAATAATAATGTTGTTAATATTCTCTGCTATAGTATTTGTTGGTAATATTACTGCTCTTTCACACAACCAATGGTACAGTTTATTAAATAAACCTGAAACATTAAAATGAATTTGAAATCATTGAAATTATAGTTTTCTTAAAACCTTCATCAAAAGCTATGGTTAGGTCGCCCATTTTTTAAACACAATATCAAGAAATAATCGATATTTTGATAAGGCAATAATTTTTTGTGCAGAAAAATAATTTTATTGATTTCATTTGGTTGGATTTTAATTTCTATCTAACTATAAAAGTTAATGACAAAGTGACTAACTTCTTCCACTTAACACTGTGAATTTAAATTATTATTATAGTAAAATATACTATTTAAAATCTTCCAAGAATTATGAAGATTTTGTAGTTTAAATTTGGTAATAAGTGGTTTAATAATTTTACCATTGCAAACTCTGGCGTAGAATGCCACTAACCACATATCGTTCGATTATTAAACAACCCTAGCATCCACACGTCACACTAAATATTTATAGCTTTTTATATAACAATTTATTTTAATCAAGCCAATTTTATTATCAATTTCTAGCTCTATATAACATTGTACCGTTATAACTAACGAAAAATGCCTTGTCCTTTTATATAATAGTATAGATTAATTTAGAACATATGTTTTATTGCTAATTGTTTACAAACACCTGCACTAACGTAGTATTTATAAAAAATAAATGTTATTTTTATATTTACATACACCTAGAACACCAACTCTCTCTCTCTCTCTATATATATATATATAAATTTTCTCACTTCATTTTTCATAAAACGAAACTTTTGAAGTTACAGGGCTACAAATTCGTCCCACATGCTTAACTAGTTTTTCACCAAAACCATTACCATTATACTCTTGCTAAGAATAGAAGTGTAGAATTCCAAAACCAGCCAAGTCTAATTTCCAGATTTTTTTATTTATTTATTTTTTTTTTATGGGTTTTCTACAAGATTATCTTTAGCGGAAAGGTTTCCTCACAAAAGTAGTTAAACCACATTGAAAACTGTCATACAAAAAAAATAAGGCCCCTTCCTAATCCAGTCTGACATTTGCCTTTATCGAGCAACTGTTAAAAATTGTAACAAACGGAATTGGCTGGTTTTGGAAAATTCTACGCTTCATATATAATTTTTTTTTTTTTTTTTTTTTCTCATTTATTGATATTTACAACTGTACAAAACAATATACATTAAGTAAATGTGTTGATAGTGAATTCATTGGCATGTAAATAACTTGTGAAGAACTACTCACTAGTAGCACTTCAATAATATCTACACTAAAAGGTCTCTAGGCCATCTTCTTTTCAGACGCCTCGGAGGATTATCGGGAATGGAGAGGGAAGCAAGTTGGGAGACTAGTGGATTTGAGTGGTTATGAAGCTTACTATGGAAGGATAGGTATCTGGTTTGGGCTAAATCAGCAACATATGTGTGGTGATATCTTTTCCTTTAGTTTCTTGTTACTACCTCTTTGTAATTATTATTACCACATGATTATAATTATTAATAAAATTTATAGTGTGCCTCGTTGCTTAACCTGGTCATACTAATTGAATACGTTCGTGTATAATTCAATCTTGTTGACTTTATTTAATCTTATTTAAGATAACTATACTGGTGACCCCGAGAAGAACAGTTAAAGCCTTCTGTTGGTAAGAACACATTTTTTTTCTATTATTTTAATATGAGCACACCGACAGCTGAAGAATTTCTGTCCCTTCAGAGGCAATTGGCGGCACTCGAGTTAAAGCTAAACGCGGCCCCAGCACCCAATATTAATCACGTCAGCGTAAAATTACCCCCTTTTTGGGCCCCGGACCCAACCTTATGGTTCAATCAGCTTGAGGCCCAGTTCGAACTCGCCCATGTGACAGCAGACAAAACTAAATATAACCATCTATTATCAGCACTGGACGGCAACATGCTGACCGTTATTGCCGATGTTATTAAGCGAGACCCCCCCCCCGTCTTATAACGAACTTAAAAAAGCTATAGTCTCCCGTTGCAGCGATTCTGAAGAACAACGCTTGCGAAAACTATTATCCGGCCTCGAGTTAGGAGATTTAAAACCTTCTATACTACTAAGGAATATGAAATCCTTAGCCTCTCCCAATACCGGCGAGGATATTATAAAGCAGCTATGGATCCAGAGGCTACCCGTAACTACACAATCCATACTACAAGTTATGCATACCGCTACTCTTGATGAATTAGCTACAGCCGCAGATAAAATTTTAGATGTATCTCAACCTCAGCCATCCGTATCCAATGTAGAACTACAAAGTCAAAACCACCCTATTTACACAGAAATCGCGGCATTAACACAAGAAATTCGAAACCTCACTAGATACCACCGCTCTCGCTCCTCTTCTAGATCACGCCGGCGTTCTCCCATCTTACGTCAGAGACCGTTGGAAGACGGCTTTTGTTGGTACCATTCCTCTTTCGGAGACAGGGCACGGAAATGTGTAGCTCCCTGCAAGTACATTTCAAAAAACTAAATAGCCAGGGTTCAGCGGCGACCTGTTCCTGCCACGGCCCCAATTGTCGCCTTTTCTTAACTGATACGACGACAAAACTTCGTTTTTCTCATTGATACAGGAGCGGACGTCTCTCTCTTGCCTCCGAGATCTTCGGATCGCTTGAACCCTGTTCAACAACACCTTTATGCAGCTAACGACTCCCGTATCAATGTCTACGGCAAACGAAAGTTGACGCTCACATTCGGCCCCGAAAAGCATTTCACCTACACTTTCCTTTTAGCCGATGTCCAGCAGCCGATTATCGGGTCGGACTTTTTAATTCATTTTAATCTTGTAGTTGACTTGCCCGGCCGACGACTTATAGACGGACTCAACATGACATGTGTTTCCACCATCCAGCACAGCTCACCACATAACCCAAGTACTCCTATCAGCAAATTCAACCCGACGTCACCTATAAGCTGCCTTCTTCACGAATTTGGTCAAATATCCGGTCATTTCCCGCCTCAGCTATCCCGTCCATTTTCCACGCAACACCACATAAAAACTATAGGACCTCCAATATATTCCAAACCCAGACGGATAGGACCAGATAAAATAACAGCAGCTAAGGCAGTATTTGACAATATGCTCGACTTGGGGCTATGTCGACCTTCAGATAGTCCATGGGCCAGCCCACTACATTTAGTAAGGAAGAAAGATGGCACTTGGAGACCTTGTGGGGACTACAGACAATTAAATGACATAACTATACCTGATAGGTATCCCCTACCTAATATTCAAGATTGTACTAATTTTTTAGAAAACAAAACCATCTTTTCAACCCTGGACCTGGCCCACGCTTACCAACAAATTCCAGTTGCACCAGAAGACGTTTGCAAAACTGCCATTACAACACCATTCGGCTCATTTGAATTTCCCTACATGCCATACGGATTACGTAACGCTGCACAAACCTTTCAAAGATTTATTAACGAAGTCCTCCGCGGGCTAAACTGCCAATTTACATATTTGGACGACGTCCTAGTCGCCTCGTCATCTATGGAAGAACATATAAACGATCTCCGTAGCATATTCCAGCGACTTACCGAACACAGTTTAAAGTTGAACATTTCCAAGTGTGTTTTCGCTCAGGAGGAAGTACACTTTTTAGGTCATAGAATAACAAAAGACGGTTGCGGGCCTCGTTTAGACAAAATTAAGGCTATATCCGATTTTCCTAAGCCGAGGACAGCAAAACAACTCCGTACCTTCCTAGGAATGGTGAACTTTTATCGTCGGTTTTTGCCTCAGGCAGCGCAAACACAGGCTCCTCTACACCTACCTCATGACATAACCGACAATCAGTCTATAGAATGGACTCAATCGATGACAGACGCCTTTGAACGCACGAAAAGCGACCTTTGTAGAGCAACTCTTCTCGCACACCCTAGACAAGGTACACCGCTCACGGTCACAACAGACGCTTCGGATACAGCTATTGGCGGAGTAGTCCACCAGATCCACCATTCGACGTTGGAACCATTGGGTTTCTTCTCAAGGAAGCTTACACCCACGCAGCAGAGGTACTCTACTTATGACAGAGAGTTACTGGCCTTGTATGAAACAATAAAACATTTCAGATATCTATTGGAAGGCCGCCCCTTTACCTGTTATACCGACCACCGCCCGCTAACTTACGCGTTTCAACAAAAGACTGAGAAGGCTGCTCCAAGACAATCCAGACAACTCTCGTATATTTCTCAGTTCACCACGTCGGTCAAATATATCAAAGGCGTAGAGAATATAGTAGCCGACTGCTTGTCACGGATTGAAGCACTAGCGAGCAATAGTTTACTGAACGAAACTGACATCGCCAAGGCTCAAACGGAAGACCAGGAACTACCAAGGCTCCACGACTCATCGACCAACTTAGTCCTAGCACCAACCACACTGCCAGGCAACTTTTCACTCTACTGCGATACGTCCCTTGGATACTTACGACCTTATATTCCCAAATCCTTAAGATCGGCAGTTTGCGCTAAATTTCACAATCTTTCACACCCTGGCCGTAGAGCTACTCTTGATCAACTCCGAAAAAGATTCGTCTGGCCACATATGTCTAAATTTGTCACGGACTTTGTAAAGAACTGTGCTACATGTCAACAAACAAAGATACAGCGGCACGAGAAATCCCCTCTTCAGCACTTCACACCGCCAGATGAACGCTTTGCCTTTATTCACATCGACATCGTTGGCCCCCTACCGTTGTCGAACGGCATGAAATACCTCTTGACATGCATCGACCGTTTCACTAAGTGGCCAGAAGCCATTCCAATTGCGGATCAATCTGCACTGACAGTCGCAAAAGCGTTCTGGACCCACTGGATTAGCCGTTTTGGGACGCCTGTTCAAGTTGTAACTGACCAAGGTCGGAATTTCGAATCCGAACTTTTCCGTTCCTTAGCAGCTATCTCAGGAATCAAACTGGTTCATACAACGGCATATCACCCGCAGTCCAACGGACTTATAGAGAGGTGGCATAGAACACTCAAGACAGCACTCACCTGTAAGCTTTTGGAGACGCAAGACAGTTGGACGGAACTTCTTCCCGTCGTACTCCTCGGCCTTCGGACAGCCATCAAAAGTGATAGATCATAATGCCTCTCCAGCCGAGCTCGTTTACGGATCTTGGCTACGACTACCAGGCGACATCCATAGCCAACTGGCACCGAACAAGATGGAACCTCCTGACACCTACGCTCAACAGTTAGGACGGAGAATGAGATCACTACGGCCTTCTGCCCCGACCTGGCACACCCAACCAACAGTGTTCGCCCATCCAGACCTCAACGGTTGCAGCCACGTTTTCTTACGAGATGATCAGATTAGACCCCCATTAACTCCTCCATATACAGGCCCTCATCTAGTTATCTCCAGGGACGCCAAAACATTTATCATCAGCAAAAACGGCCGCAACATAGTCGTTTCAAGAGATCGAGTGAAACCTGCCCATATACTCTCGGAAAAGCCTAACACCCCTTCGCTACCTTCAAGCATTATAAGAACACCGACAACGGACAGCAATAATTCAAAAAATCCCATACGACAAAAGAAGCGCGTCACCTTTTACCTTCCTCCGGTTTGCACCAGAAGCGGACGTACCACAAGTGTACCTGAACGATATCGTTGACACTGGGGGGAGAGTGTGTGGTGATATCTTTTCCTTTAGTTTCTTGTTACTACCTCTTTGTAATTATTATTACCACATGATTATAATTATTAATAAAATTTATAGTGTGCCTCGTTGCTTAACCTGGTCATACTAATTGAATACGTTCGTGTATAATTCAATCTTGTTGACTTTATTTAATCTTATTTAAGATAACTATATATGGAACATTAAGATCTTTATGGATAAGTTTATTGGTCACAAAATAAGGAGCATTGAGGATTTTTCGAAGGATTTTGGATTGTAAGGATTGGATACGAGATGAATTGGATGGTTTAGTGGAGCCCCAAAGCTCTACTCCGTATGTCCAAATAGGTCTTATCACAGTCATGTAAATGAGTCTTTTGTAATTTATTGGAAGCTTAGAACGTTTTTCTAGTAAATGTTGAAGTAGTCTGTAACGACGAGCAGTTTCTTGTCGTTTTAGTCTTGTATGTGGATTCCAAGTAAGACGTTTGTCCAAGTGGAGTCCTAGGTAGCGGATCTGTTCAACAGGGGTTAGTGGAATATGATTAAAGGATACTGTAGGGCAGGATGTCGTAGGTTTACGACGAAGGGTAAAAGTTATTTGATGGGATTTGTTTGGATTTATTTTTATTCTCCAATTTTGACACCATTCTTGAATGTTAATAATATGAGATTGTAGTGATTGGGATGCAATGAAAGGATTATTATTTACTGATAACACACACGTGTCATCGGCGTAAGTGGTGAGGACAGTGGTAGGATGAGTCGGGATGTCAGCTGTATACACCGTGAAGAGGATGGGACCTAGGACACTGCCTTGAGGAACTCCGGCAGATTGGGTAAAGAGGGGTGAATAGGAAAATTTATGGTTAACTTTGAAGGTGCGGTCACTGAGGTAGGATCTAATAATAAGGAAATATGTAGAAGGTAGAAATTGACGGAGCTTATACAGCAGTCCCGGGTGCCAGACTCGGTCAAACGCTTGTTCTACATCAAGAAAGGCTCCCGTGCAGTACATTCCGCGCTCCAATGCAGAGGAGACAACGTCCACCACACGATGACATTGTTGGATTGTTGAATGTGATGTTCGGAATCCAAACTGGTGATCTGGAATTACATGATGGGATTCTAGGATAGGATAAAAACGTTTTAAAAGGAGTTTTTCTAGGATTTTACCCATGATTGGTAAGAGAGAAATAGGACGGTACGAGGATGGGAACTCAGGTGGCTTTTTGGGTTTAGGTATCATTTTAACTATTGATAATTTCCAGGAGTCAGGGAAATATGTGGTGCGGAGTACCGCATTATATATGTATGTTAGGAATAGGATGGCTTTACGAGGAAGGAGTTTTAGGATGTGGGATGTAATTAGGTCATGTCCAGGAGCTTTGTTTGAAGGTAATCTGTGAATTATGTTTAATATTTCTGAAGGATGAAATGCTTTAGGGGGAGGAGACATTTGGAGTGGGATGTTCAGTTCTGCTTCAATATATTCTAGGTGAGCAAGATTAAGGATATCAGGATGTGGGTTAAAAGTTTGGAAAAGGTGCTGGCCAAAAATGAGTGATTTTTCATCGTCAGATTTTGACCAGGTTTTGGCTTCGGTTAGTAGAGGATGATTACAGTTTCTGTAGTTCAGTAGTTTTTTGGTAGTATTCCATAAAGATTTGTCAGTGGTATTAAGGTTTTCTGTATCGTTATGTAATTTTTGAATTTTGTATTTTTTAATTTCTGTCTTTAGTTTGTTTGTTAATTTGGGCTATGGTCTGATGAAAGGTCATCCAGGGATTCGACAAAGGTATGAGAGGTGGAAATTTGGGAAGAAATGAATATATCGAGGATATCGGGATGTTTTTTAGGAGATGTGGGCCAATAAGTAGGGTTTAAGAGTGAGAGAACAGAATAGGAATTGGAGGTGGAAATACGGGATAAAATGCTACCTCGGGAGTTGGATGCTCTACAACCCCATCGCTGGTGTTTGGCGTTGTAATCTCCCCCTGCAATAAAGCGCGGTCCGAGGGATCGGAATAAGGAATCAAGGAGGTTATGAGAAAGGGAATTTCCAGGAGGGCAGTATACAGCTGAAAATGTGGAAATAAATGGAAAGGACGAGTTGAAATGGATACTGAGGTTGATTGAATGGCGTCAATTGAAGTAGAAGGGACTAGGGAATGTGGTATTGATTTATGGATTAGGATGCAGGATCCACCATGGGAGGTGTTGTCTGGGTGATCAGATCTGTAAGTGATGTAGTCACGTATGTAAAAATATGACCGTTGAGTAAAGTGGGTTTCAGTCAACAGGGCAATGTCTATTTGATTGTCATGGAGAAAAATGTCAAGTTCGTCGCGGTGGTTTTGTAGTCCGTTAGCATTCCATAAAATGACAGCTAGAGGCTTAGCGCTCATCTAGTGACATTGAATGGAATTTCGGAAAGGGCTCTGGTAAGCAGGGTGATGAGGGGTTTGATGGTGTCTTTCAGTTCAGAAAGGAATGAGGAAAGGATGGCATTTATATCATTTGTATAAGGATGGGGTTGAGGAAATGAATCTGGAGCTTGGTGGGGATTATATGACTGAGTAGGTGCACAGGTAAGGGGCTGGGCTCTTCCTAGGATACGAGGAGCAGAATCTATCTGTAATGGTATTTGAGGTGAAGAGTTGCTCTGAACAGATGGTTGGATTGGAAGTGGGTGTTCCTTCTGAGGCGGTAATTTTACTTTTAAAGGCAAATTATTAACAGGAGTGTGCTGTTTATGGGGTTGAGGTTGAGGTTGGGAGGTCTGGGGATGTGAATAGGAGATTCGAGGCGCCTGACGTCGAGTTTGATATCTGATCTTATCGGAGTATGATGCTCCCTGTTGTTGATGATCGGGTGTTGAAGTCGATTGCTGTGGTTCTATTCTATGGGAATTGGCTTCTTGAGTTTCTTGAAGTATTTGTGGACAGTAGATTTCAGGTACATTGCTTGTATGATTTTGTGATTTTATGTTCGTCGACTTTGATGTTCTCTGGCTGTGCACACTTTTATATACTGAGCAGCCTCTGTAGCTTGCTGGGTGGTCTTGACCACACAGCGCGCATATTGCTGGGGTATCCCTTGTTTTTTGGCATGACTCAGTTGCATGAGGGCCAGCACATTTCACACACCTGGCTTGGTGGTGACAGTACGTCTTGGTGTGTCCGAGGCTTTGACATCGGGTGCACTGGACTATCGTTGCCCTTTTTCTCGGCTCTTCAAATCTCACAACTGAATATACCAGCCTGGTTACGTTGAATATTTCATCGTTGTTTCTGGCCGGCTCCAAATCGACGAAGAATAATGGCAAAGGATATTTTTCTTTGGGGTGAAGCACACAAGAGACTTGCCTCACGTTATGACCTATTGCTTCCAGATCGTTTTTGATTGCGCTCGTTGGGGTGGTGGAATGGAGACCTCGCAATACCACTCTGTACGATTTTTCTTCTTTCAATTGGCAACAATGAAAGTCGTAATTTTTTATGGTTAGGTGATTTACCAATTTTTTGTAGTTATCTTTTGTAGAGGTTTTGATTTTTTATATCTTTGAAGCGAGAGAAGCAGTTGAAATTAGTCTCTCCGATCAAAGCTGATATTTCTCGGCAGAAAGATATAAAATTTTCAATTTTTGTAACATAGATTGGAGGTGGTTCAAGATCAGAAGAATGATGCGGATTTGTGTCATTGCTATTGGTGGTCGAAGAAGTAGACGGGTTAGGTTTAGCTGATGTGGTTTCCTGAGATTTTTTGGCTGCAGATTTACTGCGAGTTTGAAGATTGTTTGTATTATCGTTTGGCTTTTTTGATTTTAAAGTTTTGTTTTTCTTTTTATTTGGTGAGTTGCCCGCTGAACCTGGGGCGGCATTTCTATGGCGCTTCTGAAGTGTTCTTCTAGACTGGTAATCAGTCTCGCTGAACTCAGAATAAGAAGGGGTCTCTGCCTCTGAGTCATCACCAGATGTGACAACTTCCATAATAATATAGACAAAAACAAGCAATAAAGATAATAATAATAATAATAATAATAAAAATAATAGTAATTCTGAATGTCGATATTGAAGTATATACCTAATTAAAAACTAAAATATTAACATAATTATGTACAATATTTATACTAAAGAATACATATTTTTAGTAATAAAATATAAAAAAAAAAAAATTAACTAAAAAGTTCCTAGGTAGTAAAAAAAAAAAAAAAAAAAAAATTAAATCTCTGGCTACGTACGAGAGGCTACAGAAACTATCAACAGAGCCTTGGCCTTGTGAAGATAGCACTGTATTCAAACAGGCGGGAGGATTACTGGCTAAGCTAGCCAGTTAAAAAACTACCTCACCTATATATATTAAGTTAGTGCACTGTAATTAATGTTTCAACTCACCTAACTCAAAGTTATAGTCATAATGATCTATCGTTCATAATGTCACTATTAGATAGATACGAACATAAAACATAAGTTAATAAACAGAAGAAAATGTCACAACCACAGAACGATTTTAAACGTGATGTATAGATGCGGCCATCTTGTCTGAGACTATATATAAACTTACTATAATTTTTTGAGATACAATACCAGGCTATGCTGATGGTTTGTCACTATTGAAGATGCGGAAGTTAAGTTAAAGTAAACACAGGGAAGCCCTTAAATGCCGGTAAAAAAATGCATAACACCGAAAAAAGGTTAGTGGTAGGAATGATGATAATTTCGGTACATAGATAAACCTAGTATTTAGTATGAATACGACTGGTTACAGGAATATCTGGGGAAATTGTAATTCAAAAGAACAACGTCTTAAAGTTTTCGAAAATATAGTATTACTTAGAATATATGGATCATATAAGTTGAGCAAACACGAGAATTTAAATTTCTAACCAACGAAGAATTATGAGACATTTATCATGCGAACATCATTCAGACTTAAGAACCGTGACCCTACCAAAGAAGAAAATCAGCGTTAAATTGTCTGGTAAATATTCCATGGTAGATCCAAGACCTTGGTTGGAGGGTTGTGCCAGGAACCGTCTCGGTGGTTTGGTTTTTGATGGAGTGAGATAAAAGGTGTGTGGTCAGGGATTGGTACTGTCCGCATCGAGGCTTTGGATTCGCTAAGTCTTTTTTATTATTATTGTTATTAATAACAGTATTAGTGTATACTTGAAATTTTACTGTTGTGTTAAGTATGAAATGAAATAGTAATAAAAAAAAAAAAAATAGTAATCAAAAATGGATACAAATAAGAGTTTAATTAAAAAAGAAAAAGAAAAAAAAAGTGGATTGGATATAATTATTTCTCTACTAATAGACGAGAAAGAGGTTATGGTATCTCTGATTAAGTCTGCATATTAATGTTGAACGCTAATGAAGATACTGTGCTGGGAAGAGAGGGAATTCAAGGAATATATAATCCAGAATATTAGGCAATATTTAATTCTGTTCATCAAAAAAGAAATAATTTAATCGGAAGATGAATAATAAACCTTTTTACCTTATTATAGTAAATTAACTTTTTTTTCTCAAAGACATTTTTCTGATGAGTTTAATCAGGTATAATCCCTCCGGTTAATATGAAGATTTGATATATTTTCACTTCATAATAACCGAATTATAAAAAAAAAGAATCAGTGTTGAACCGTCGGGTAATCGTTCGTGGGGCAGACCTAAACGCAGATGGGAAAATAGTTCCAGGGCTGATTCTAAGGGTTTAGGCTTTGATGGGATTGGTTGGAGGAAGGCGTGTGTCAGAGGTTGTTGGTGTCGGCATGGAAATTTAATGTTCGCTAAGTTCTTTATTCATTTATAATTAATATTATGAACTGTGTTAGTCACGATTTTTAAGTTAAAGTGTCTCAATAGTATAATTCAATGTTCTTAAAAGTACAATTCATATATTTAAGTTTATCTTTATTGTCCTATGAAAATCTATCAAGTACTAATTCGCAATATGGAATATTCAGCGCTCAAAGGATGGCCGGGCTATAATCGCCCAGCAATGGTTTATTTATTCATGGAAGTGGTTGCATCCATTTGTAAGAGAAGAACTGAAACGAAATTTCTTGGTTGAAGAAATCCAAACCCAACAGCAATTCAGCTTCTCCTCTACGCTAACGATGACGTGCTTATTGCTGACTCTCCGTCGAAAAGGAATGACTATCAATACCTAAAAAAGTAAGATTCTCCCAGTGGGTAGGCGGCAGGAAGGTAAATGCAGGTCATTTACTGCAATCATGAGGAAACGGAAGTGGTGACTTACTTTACTCACGGTAGTACAGCAAAAGACAGGTCTGGGAAGTTGAACGCGGAAATATCTAATAGAATTAACAAGGAAAACGCAGTTTACTGCCAGATATGTAACGATGTTGTTGCAAAAGCAAGAAGTGTGAAAAAATTTAAAACTCCACATCTTCAAGTTAGTCTACATACCGATACTATGAAGCTAAACGTTGGGTATTGACGGAGAGGCAGAAAAATAGAGTTACCATATCGGAAATGAAGTTCCTGCAAAGAGTGGTGGAGAAGACGAGAACAGACTGTTTGAACATTGAAAGGATTCACCAGGTAGCCCAGGCAAATAAGGATTTCACCTCGGAAATGAACCAATGAAGCTGAATGTTTGATTAAACCACGAAATACATCCTAGACAGCAGACTAAATATGTATGTTTTGGCAACATCTGGCGATTTTGCCATTTTCAGTGGCCTTGCTTGGGTATTCGCCGGAGTTTAATCGAAATTTCATGTAAAGGGCCGAATAGTAAATTTAACCAGGTTTTAGTAGAAAAAATGAATGTTCAGATCGGAGGAACAGTTCTGGAGTTATAGTGAAAATGTGCCAAAAAAAACTTGGATCTCAAAACAGTAAGCGGTTTTGAGGGTGATATTTTATGGGACTTGATCAAAATTTAATATACAATTTCTTAGTAAATTTAACCAGCTTTCAGATGGGAAAAAATATATTTTGGATCGAACCGCTACTTTCGGAGTTATAGCCAAAAGATTACCGAAAAACGTGCTTTCACGGAAAAGCGCGACCCCAGTGAGTGCTGGAATGAGTGCACGAATTATGTGACTATTTTTGACTTCACAGCATCGTTAGGAATAGTTAGAAGGTAAATATACTAAAAGTCCCGGTCCCTTGGGGTACGGGAATCCCCAGTATATCGTAGAGGAAGGGGAGAAGGTCCCATGTTTAGGTTTTTCGATTATATCTCGAAAACCGAGGACTCTAGAAAAATAATCTACAGATCGAAATTAAAGCTAATCAAATTTCCTATAAAATTGTTTTTATACATATTTGTCCAACTCTCAACGGTGTTCGAGATATACGTTATTAAAAATCGAGAATTATAGAGAAAAAATATTTTTACCTTACTTTTTGTCAAACATTTGATTCAAGTATATATGAAGACGTATATATGAAATTGAAGTAAATTTAATGCTCTATAAACCTTGCTTCTGACAATATTTCTGAGAAACAATAGTCGAAAGTACTAGAAGCAAATCTATGTACGGCTGATGGATAGAAATCGAGATATTTGAAAAAAAAAAATTGATTTTTTGACTTTTCACCTTGAATATTTAATTAGGCTAAGATCGGAAACGTTTTACCACATATTTAGAAGACCAAAAAAAAGGTATATGCAAAAATTCAGCTTCATTGGTTCATTTCCGAGATTTGCTGTATAAAACTCTTTATTTGACTGGGCTAAGGAACTGAAGACTGCCCCGCTCTGAAGTACTCCCTGAAATCCGAGGAACTACATGCCGGATGGGAAAAGACCTCGAGGACGACCAAGGATCTCCTATATCTAGTACATCGATCACCTTAGGTGGAAAAGAGGAAAGGATCTCCGACAATCCAGAAGTCTAGCAAGATACCGGGATAAATTCGGCTACTTGCTGAACGCTGAAAGGTACTACAGGGAGAAGAGAAATAAGAAGAAGAATATTTTAGTGACATTTCTGCTCGGTTTCATAGCATTAAATAAGGTCAAATCAAGTATTTTGACGTAAAATAAGTTTTATATTTAAAAAATAAAGTAGTTCAAAGTTTCTGAAAAGATAGCCAATAGTGTTCGGTGGTTAGGGATACCTTAGTCCTTGCTGTTTTCAATTTATCTGAATTTCCAAACTTTGAAATTTTGCAGTCGGGATAAGTTTCTTCATTTCTTTTTTTCAAAAGTTACTCATTTATCCTTCTAAACCTGACACTTCTTCTAATCCATATAATAATCAACGTCAAAGAGAATCCTGAATCAGACCAATGTTCCCAGATCCCTAAGTACTAAAAGAAGCTACTATTCGGTCATTCACTTTATTTTAAAAAAAATATATAATTAGATAAATAAAACTCAACCATTTAATATTTTTTTAAAATTAAATTTTTTTAAAATTAATTAATATTTAACAAGTAGGAAGAAATGGCCTAAAGAACAGCATTAAACGGAGACTAGCTATCTTGGAAAATATTTTCTTCGTTGTTTACGTCTACTTTTGTAAGAAAAATATGATAAAAGAAAGCTTTCTATCTCATTGTTTTCCTTAAATGACGCTGACAAATCCTAGGGAGCGGCAAGTATTAATCAAGCTCTCATAAGAGCCATTTGTTAAAACTACATTGCCATCCATTAGATGTTAAAGACTGTTATTGATGACACTTCCCTCTGTCTCAAAAGGCTGTGGGCTGTTTAAAGTAAACCGCAGGTGGCGTCTGGCTTTATTTTAACATATTTGTGTCAGCCTAGGTACAATTAACTTATAGGAGAATTAATTACATTAATTAATAATACTAATAAATAAAACGTTCTGCTAGCAGACCTATTGGTCACGTAAAACTATAAACATTAAACGTGAAATTAGTTAAAAAATATGATTTAAAACTTTGTCTGCCATATTATTAATTTGAATACTGAACCCTAAATAATACAAACCCATTAGTTAGTATTCAACTCACTCCTTTAACAGAGTTACACAGTCTTATCCTGGTTAATGATTGGGTGAAAAACACTAGGTGGATGGTAAAAAAAATTATATTTAGTCCTGTCAATAAAGGCCGAAAATGGGGTGTAGATAGCGTTTTCTGTAATCCAAGTTTTTCTTCGGAAACATTTTCAGGGTAGTTAAGAAGTTAACCTACTAGGAGTCCTTTCGTTTTCGGGCCTGGGAAAAAGAAGGAGGGAGTCAAAAGGTCCAAATTGTATCAAAGCTTTTTCGCACATATCTCAAAAATGGTGTGCCGTACGCAAAAAATGTTAATATTAATATGTTAATATTGCCAGTGATTATGCAGTGTTTATACGTTGTAATAGTTCGTTGTGGGTGTTGTAATAATAAACTGTGATTTCGTATAAGAAAACTGAACTATGACACGATTTCTGACGTCCTATTCTACTTCAAAGGATAGTGCTAAAAAAATCTGAATCACCGGCCAATCGTAAGTACGATAAAAGCTACTTACAGTACGGTTTTATAGTGAAACCAGGGACCGAAAACAGTGATATTACTATTCCTCAATGTGTTGTATATCTTGAAACACTTTCGAACCAAAGCATGAAGCCTTAATGCGACACCAAAATACTAAGCACCCAGATGTGATTGGTAAGCCCATTGAATGTTCCTCCTTAGCTGGTAAAGGTATGCCTTTACTAATACAGAAGTAAGGTGGTTATCTCGGGGGAAAATTTTGAACCGTCTGTTTGAACTGAGATCAGAGGTTTTTATGTTTTTAAGTAAATAAAATCATGACATGAAACAATTTTTTGCTGATGAAGAATGGTTGTCAAGATTGGCTTATCTAGCCGACATTTTTGACAAACTCAACACACTGAAATTGGGACTTCAGGGACCAAACATAACAGCCTTCACAGCCAGTGACAAAATAAACTCCTTCAAAAGAAAGTTGGTCCTGTTTTGTTCACAAATAAAGAAGGAGAATTCATCTGCATTTCCCACTCTATCATCATTTTTTGAAGAAAATGAAATATCTCCAATGCCAGATGTGGTTGCAGATATCATTGTTGACTTGGAAGGCCTACAAAAAAGCTTTAAGAAGTATTTCTCGGAAGGTCATACAAAATTGGACTGGATCAGAAATCCTTTTTTGGGAACCTCACCAAATGAATTGGAACTGAAAGAAAGTTTTATCGATCTTACAAAAGATAGTTCCATGAAAGATTATTTTAAAGAGAAATATTTAATTAACTTCTGGATCGGATGTAAAACCGAGTACCCTATGATCCTCTGGCAAGCTCTGCTATTTTTGATGCTATTTGTTAAGAGTTACTTGTGTGAAAGTGCATTTTCTGACCTCTTGTGAATAAAATATAAAATTAGAAGCAGAATAAGTTAAGGGGACTTAAGAGTAAAGATAAGTTCCATTATTCCTAATGTTCATATTTTAATCACAGGCAAACAACAACAAGTTTCGTACTAAAGACTGTAAAAGTATATTTTGTCTGATTTTTTTTTTTTTTTTTTTTGCTCAGTTTGTACTAATTTTTTATTTGTATGTTTTTAGACCTATGGGTAATAAAAAAAAACTTTTAATTAATACCATTTTAATCTTTTTATTTCTCCTTTATTATAAGCATGTTATAAATAAACAAATATATAACCATTAAATATGAAGTTTTCTCAGGAATTCAATTCAAAAAAGCCTTTGAACACTTTTAGAAAAGTAAATATTATACTGTTTATTTTTGAAGAGAAAAGATTTAACCCCGGTTGGAATTCGAACCAAAGTCTCCACTTCTCTAGCGTGGTGCCTTATCCACTAGGCCACCGAGCTCGTATCCGAACCAGGGAAATCTTTTCTCTTCACTGATCCATACCCCCGGGCACTCGCAATTCCGATGTACAATTCGGGGATGAATGTTCAATTTGAACATTACTTTTAAATAGATCTATTGACGTACTGTCCTATATATTAAATTTTTTGACTTGGGTTCGAATCCCAACCGGGGTCAAATGTTTTCTCTTCAAAAATAAAAAATATATTTAAAAAAATATTTATTAACCAAGAATTATTTCATAAGTAAATATTATACGTTTATTAAAATATTTAGGTCTGGTGGTACACCAAAATTTCTAAAAAAGTTAATTGGTACGCAGGTGCAAAAAGGTTGGGAACCCCTATCGTAGAGCATTATATATTTAAATATAAATATATTATATATATTTCAATTTATCTTCAACATGTCGAAAGTTAATTTTTTTTTTTACATAGACTTATCTTTTGTCTGGGGGTCTATACGTTTTTGGTGTAATGTTTATTTCACATTCAAAAATGTAACATTTTGACACGCTGTAGCTCTGTTCGTATTGCTCTAATCGAAACTCCGATGACAGTTTCCTAGTAAAAAATTAAATAAAAATATTTTTTGTTATATAACATTTGTCACTAGGACCTACTGCTTAGAAGCTATATTGCTTTAAATAAAAAAGTCACGCTTGCCTAAATTTTTTTTAATATTGGAACTTTTTTGACAAGCCTCTATTGGCTTTGCTCTATTGGTGTTGCTCTGATCAAAAATTTGAGTTTCCTGTTTAAAATATTATCGAGAAAATATTTGTTATATAAAATTTGTCACCAGGCCCTACCGTTTAGGAGCTTTATTGATTCGAATGAAAAAAGTCACGTTGTAACGTTTTTTTTACCATCAAACATTTTGTCACGCTCTAGCTCTGTTGGTGTTGCTCGGACCAAAAGTTTATCAACAGCTTTCTGGTCAGAAATTTAATGGGAAATATTTTTTGTTATATAAGATTTGTCGCTAGGACCCAATTTTAGGAGCAATATTGGGTTGATTGAAAACAATCAAGGTTTGCCAACATTTGTTACGTTCTGGGACTTTTTTGACACGCTCTAGTTCTTTTGGCGTTGCTGGTATCGAAAATTTGACGACAGTTTCCTTATCAGAAATCAAATGGAAAACATTTTATGTTGTACGATATATTACTTGTCGCCAGGACCTACCGTTTCGAATAATCATTGATTGTTAATTTAATTTAATTAATAATTTAAGTGATTTGATCCTTTTAGTTCTAAAATGTAAATTGGTAAAAACAGTAGGTTTTCGACATATCCATGGTTTATTGTTTTACCCGATCTGGGAGAAATTGAGATTTTTTTTTTTAAACAAGGTGTCTTTTAGGTATCTAAAATTGATTATTGATGAATCATAAAAAGTTGTTAATATTCACCCGTGGGGATACGAGCCCGCAAGGATGGAAGACAGCTGAATCGATAGCTCCCACCCCCGAGCCGAGGAGCAAGAAGGAACCATACAAATATTAAGAGGACTTAAGGAGGCACTCCAGATATCGGCGGGGTCTCGATGCAATTAACTTGGCAAACTCTGCTAAGCATTTCAAATGAAATTCCCGCCATAATCTTGAGGCGGAGCGAGGGGTGGAGAATTGAGTTGGAAATTCGGTTTCTTCTCCGAGGAAGGTGAAATTTATTTCTTTTCTTAAATACATAAAACGCTAGTTAGTATTGTATCTAAAGATACAAAGCCAAAAAGAATATACCGGTTGTTAGCATACATTTTCAATTATGCATTATGCATGAATTGAAATAATTCAAATATGCATTATGCAGTTGTTTTTTTTTATATAGTATAGTTTTATATCCACTGGTGCAAGAATGATATAAATAAAAAGCTTTTGTTCCCATTATATTTGTTTTTTAAAATTTTCCCAAAACTTTTATCCAGCAGCGTACAAATATCTTCAACATTAGATTTTAAAGAAATAACGGAGCATTGTTAGTTTACTTGAATGAATATTAGACTAATGTTATACAAAATTACTTTTTATATTTTATACGAAATGGTGTCGAAATTAGAGAATAAAAAGAAATACAAACAAATCTTACCAAATATCCTTTACTCTTCGTCGTATACCTATGACTTCCTTACCAACAGTATCCTTTAACAATATTCCACTGATTCCTGTTGAATAGATCCGCTATCTAGGACTTCAACTGGACAAAAGTTTAACATGTAATCCTCATACAAGACAAAAACGAAAGGAAACTGCTCGTCGTTTTCGACCTCTTCAACATTTACTAGAAAAACTAGAATTTTGTCTTATTAATATTCAAATAGTTAACTTCTTTTTTTTTCTATATATATCTTTTCCTTTCTATTCACTATATTTGTTTTATTTCATGGATTTATTTTTTATTTTTTGTCATCTTTCTGAATGCATTGTAATTATTATATTAGCATATTAGTATTATTATTTTTTTTCTTTTCTCTTGTATATATTCATAATATAGTTTTATTTTAAAATAGATACATATATCATATTTTATATATATACGATGGTGTTTTAAGTTATAATTATTGTTTCATATTTTTATTTATTTTTTAAATTTAATTTAACTTTTTTCCCTATAAAAAATGTATAACGTAACTACTGATGCATTTAATTTGTATATAACATGCCAGACAATTGTACTTTTAACTATGCATTATTTTTATTCTTAGGGGACTGTAAGTCCCAGAATAAAGTTTATTTTTTTCAAAAAAACGTTTAAAACTCCCAATTGACTACAAAAGACTCATATACATGACAGTTATCAGACCTATTTGGGCATACGGAGTTGAGCTCTTGGACTCAACTAAACCTTCTAATTCTTCTCGTATCCAATCCTTACAGTCCAAAATCCTCAATGCTCTTTATTATGTCACAAACAAACTTATCCATATAGATCTTAATGTTCCATATGTTGCTGATTTTGCCCAAACCAGATACTTTCATAGTAAACTCCTTAACCTCTCAAATTCACTAGTCTCTCAACTTGCTTCACATTCTATTCCCGATAATCTTCCGAGCGCCACCAATGGGTGGTTGCTTTACAAGTTATTGTCGCGTTATTTTCATTTTTCCACACATTTACTGGATGTATATGTACTATTCAGTTGTAAATATTAATAAAAAAGATTTAAATAATATACATTTATATTTTATACGAAAAATGAATGTTAATAATTTTAACCTTTCGTTAAATTTAATAATAATTAAATAGGATTTTTTTTTAAATATATGGAGTATCGTGCTGTTCTTCATCTTTTAAAAACATTTTCTATGATTCTTCTAAGTTATTATTAAATATCAACACGGTTTTATTTCCTAACAGTTCATTTAGTAATAGATATGATATAAGTCTGGTCGTTTATTTAAACCTTATGTTTAATAATAGTTACCCTGTGATTCTGCCAACGTCTTCTCTGTTTATGGTTCAAACATCTATAGAGAATCAGTTCTTGACTAACGAATCTTGTGTGATTTGTAATAGAAAAAAACGTTTGAAGTTAAGTTGAAAAAAAAGATTTTTTTTTTCATTATTATTAAATTGAAAGAAAAGTAAAAACTATTTACATTTCGTATCCCATTTTAAGATGTAAAACATAATTTCGTTTAATATTAGTCAAATAATCATTCAGATAAACTAAAAACGTTACATTATTTCTTTTAGAACTAATGTTCTAAATATATGTACACAGCACACCAAAAACTTCGATTTATTAAAAAAAAAACAAATATTAAGGAAACAAAAACGAGTTATATAATTCTTACATCAGTTCACATAAAACAATATTAAAGAGAACTGCAAATCATGAAACATTTCATAGTAAACTTTCACTTTCAGCTCCATTTTTACAAGTCTGGTCATCCCGTTATAAAGGATTATACCTATAATTTATAGTAGTATAACAAATTATACATTATTGCCCTTAGAGCTATTTACCTGGACTACTAAGATAATTATTTTTGAAAATACGGACCAACTTTTATTTTCTATCGTATCTTTTAATTCACGATCGAATAACAGTGTGTTAAACAATCTAAATTATGAAACTCTTAAAACTAATAAACAGGGTTGGATATATCGTACTGGTACAAACTTTCTCAAAACTCCAAAGTAGTTGCGTGCTAAGTCAGTCTTGGTGCCTCACTTATATCCTTGATAATAGAATTAAATGATTCATATCTATTAAAAATAGTTAACGAAGGTGCCACAATGCTATATTATATATTTATGTATGGCTTTTAGTTTTAAATATTATAGCTAGTTTGAATTTTAGTTTTTTTTACCAATATGCTGTTTTTGGACATTAAGAAATAAATAAAAAAAAAAGAAAAGAAAAGTAAATATGAAAGAAAATTAAGTACAATAAAGGAACTAATGCTCGTAGATAAAAATAATATATAATCACATTAATGTTTTATATAAGGATTTAATTAATACCTGGGTCATACTGCCATTACATTAGAATTTCTGTCCCAAAGCGATTGTGGTTTTAATACGAAATTTCTTGGAACCCAAATGTAACAAGTAGCTGCAAAGTACTTTCATCTTTAACTTAAAGTAGTTTTTCCGTGGCTATTGATTTGTTTTCATTGTTAAATGTGAATTCAAATTGTCAAATTCTATTTCCCTCACGTGTCCCATAACATGAGTTGGTAACGTTAAAGGCGAATAAGTGATTTATTTTTTCAATTATTACATTTAATTTTTTCTAGTACCAGAAGGTAAGTTGCAATATATTGAATTTTAGAATCGATAGGGGGTAAATCCGACTTCCACCTCCACGTGGGACCCCCTGGGAAACGCTTGCTGTTAGCAAGTAGGCCAACGGAAGCGGTACCGAGTCAGGGCGGTATAACCCTACGGAGCGCCGGAAATGGCACTCTGGGAGTAGATGGGACTCTTAGCCGTGGTGAAGGCAACCCATCTAGGGGTAGGAGTCCCCGAAATCAAGCTCCCCGGTCCTCCAGGTTGGGGGTGATGCAGTGGGCCAGCTCCTCACCCATCAGCAAAAATTGTAAAATGCTAAAAAACCAGAATCAAAGCCTCGGATATCGGACAGTCAACAACGGAAACGACATGATGCACGAAAACGGTTAATCAACATAGGATGCTGGAACGTACAAGGCTTGGCAACCAAGCTAACCAGCCTCCCCACAGAAATTAAAAAATTTAATATGGACATTATAGTACTATCAGAAACAAAGAGGAAAGGAAAAGGCAATGAAGAACTCGATGACTTCATACACTTGTGGTCAGGAGTTGCGAAAGATAAAAGAGCGCGATCGGGTGTGTCTATTCTAGTAAAGAAAAAAAATTAAAAAGAACATCACAGGTTGGGAAATGATAAATGACCGCATTCTAACGATGGACATCACTCTATTTGCAAGAGAGATAGTAATTTTTGGAATCTATGGCCCGACTGATGACCAGACGGACAAGATAAAGGATAAGTTCTGGGACGACCTAAGGAAAGTGATAGAAAGGATACCACGGCGTAAAGAGATTTTCCTGCTAGGGGACATGAATGTGAGAATAGGAAGAGATGACAGCAGTAAGGTAGTTGGCAAGTATGGAGAGGCAGAACGAAATGACAACGGGGATAGGTTTCTCCAGGTCTGTGAACAGCTAGACTTAAGAATTATAAACACATTCTTTGACCAAAGAAATATCCACAGGTACACGTGGCATAATGAAAGCAGAAAACTTAAATCTATAATAGACTATGTTGTAACAAGGCAAAACAGTTTAATTAAGGTGCAAAATGTAAGTCTATAGAGGAGCCGAATGCGGATCAGATCATTACCTGCTGAAATCCATTTGCGTATTCCCATGGGTTGAAACAAATAAAAGGGACAGAACTTCCAGTGATAGCTACAACACTTTAAAAGATGAACAATTTAAGGTGGAGCTACTGCAAGAAGACAGCATTAGGATACTATTCCAGCAAAGAAATGGAGAATTACTCCGGGATTACAAAGGAAACAGTGCTGCGGAAATTTACGATGTCCTGACGTCCTCGTTAAAGAAAACTGCATCAGAGGTCCTTGGGGAAAAAGCAAGGAATATAAGAAGGAAAGAATGGATGACAGAAGATATTGTAAGAAGAGCAGAACAAAAAAAGCAAACTTATCTCAAATGGCTTAGCACAAAAAAATTACAGAAAACAGTAAGAGCTGAAAAAAAATAGATCATGGGAAATAACGTGCGCCAGAATAAACAGTAAGTTAGGTTTTGGTCAAGCTACCGAAGCATGGTCTGTACTTAAAGGTTTGAAGAAAGGCGAGAAACAGGATGCCAGGCTGAATATGATACAAATGGCTGACTGGACTACACACTACAGCACATTATTACGCGAGAGCAGGGCAGAATTTGTAGAAGAGGAAATAGGTCCCTTTACCAGCGCATCATTAAAGATTACCCAAGAAGAACTGCAAAAAGAGCAAAAGGATCTAAACAATGGGAAAGCCCTGGGCCCAGGAGGAATCTGCGCAGAGCTGATTAAATATGGTGGTAATGAAGTGACAAGAGTACTCACTGACCTTATTAATTGCATATTGGAAGGTGGGGCTATGCCACAAGAAATGAAATTAGGCTATATCACACCTATATTTAAGAAGGGTGATAGAAGAATATGTGATAATTACAGAGGTATCTGTGTAACCAACCCACTTATGAAGCTACTGGGGAGAATAATAAGAAATAAATTGGAGGAAGAATTCTCACAAGCTGAAGAGCAATGTGGGTTCACAACTGGAAAGTCCTGCATAGACCACATCTTTACTGCTAGGCAACTACTAGAAAAGCATACCGCAAAAGCCAGGAGACTGGATATGATATTTATAGACTTGCAAAAGGCGTATGACAGCGTCCCTAGAAAATTACTATGGAAAGCCCTGGAAATGGCCGGCATAAACAAGGACACCACGGCAATTATAAAGGAAATCTACAAAAATAACAGGTGCCAAATAAAAGTAGAGAGTTCGGTATCTAAAGTCTTTCAGAATAGCAAGGGTCTCCTGCAAGGATGCTGCATGTCACCAACCCTATTTAAAATATATATTGATAAATGCTTGGAAGGTTGAACAAAAAGCTGTGGTGGAATGGGCATACCAATAAAGGACACGCACTTATACCATCTATTATTTGCCGACGACCAGGTAATCATTGCAAGAGACGAAGAAGACGCAAGCTACCTGTTCAGAAAAGTTGTAGAAAAATATGAACAGTGGGGCCTGGACATCAATTATAAAAAAAAACAAAGTATATGTGCACAGACAGGGATATAATAAGTGACCCAGATGTTGCGAGCCTGGATCGAGTGGAGCACTTTTGCTATCTTGGATCGATCCTGGAAAGCAATGGAACCACAAAAGCGGAGGTGTCCAAGAGAATAGTGGATGGCAGAAAGGCGGTAGGCATGCTAAACTCTCTCCTTTGGAGCAGTAATATCCTTGGAAAGACGAAGAAGCTAATATATAGCGCGCTAGTACAGAGTGTAATGTTATACGGTTTTGAGACATGGACTCTCAACAAGGAGCAGGAGAGAAAATTATTGGCAGTGGAGATGGATTTCTGGAGGAGATCTGCACGAATTTCAAGAGTGGCACATGTCAGGAATAGTGAAATAAGAGAGAGGATGGAAGCGATGAAGAACATTTTGGAAGTGATTGAGGAGAGAAGATTGAGATGGTACGGCCATGTAAAACGAATGAATGCCGGACGGATCCCCAAACTGGTGATGGAGTGGGAGGTGGAGGGGAGAAGAGGGAGAGGAAGACCTCGTACCCAATGGGGCGACAAGGTGAAGGAAAGCATGGCGGGACGCGGACTGATAGAGGATGATGCGGACGACAGGGACGAGTGGAGAAGAAGACTTGAGGAGGAGTTTGGTTGAGAAAAACTTCAAACATGAAGAAATTTCTATAATAAAAAAAAAGAATCGATAGTGAGATTAATTGCTTACAATAACGACAACTACTTCTAATGTATGTGTCCCATAGGATCAATCTATTTCCCTCACATTTTTTGAAAAAGCACATCATAGCTTAGCCAAGATTCATTCCAGTATATTTCATGATGGCAACACTCTAGACATTCTCGCCATACTGAGGGTAACATAACTTACTATAAAATTCCTCTGTTGGTTTCCCCAATTTGGCTTTATTTTAAGTGTTCGACTCGTGTCATTTGAAATTTTATTTCCCTCACATACTGATTTTTCAAAGAAGGTAAGTTCGATTCTTGTTTTAAGTAAACTACATGTTTCCCTAGTAGCGCTGAGCTCCACTTTTGTTTTTTTTTTATTTAATTTTTTTAAATGCCCGTAGTATTGTTAACCTCAAAAGTGAGGTAAATATATTACAATGGGAACAACTTTATTTGAAATAAGATAAAAAAAAAGACCTTTTATATATATTTTTTCATATTTTAGACTCAATCAATGAAAAAGAGTCTCCAGCTCCTAAACCTTTTTTTACATTTTCAAATTTTTTTTTTTTTAATATACTAATAAATTTACTTAAATTTTTCACTTCCAGATTGTAATTTCGAAGTTTAAAAGTATTTAATATTGCCTTATTGTTTTAATATTTTCTTGTGTTACTTTTGTTTTATGTTTAAATGTTTATTTATTGCTGACTAATATATATTAATTCTCTGATTGATATCATACTTATTAACCATTCATTTGTGATGGGAAATATAAATATTTTATTAATTGAATTTTGAGTGTTTTCTATTTCCATCACATTCATGATTTCAAACATGATCAAAAATATGCATATAGGCTACATCCTATGTAAGGATTTTTTTTTTCTGGTACTATTAAATTGCTATTATTTAAAAAAAAAAAATTATATAACTTTTTTCAATATAATTACAATCGCGCGATTCCGACGAAATAAAAGAATGACCCACCGGGAGTATATTTTTAGTGATGTTTCGACGTTGTTTCCTTTATTTATCTCTCTATCCTCTATGATGGATTAGACGAGAATGGGCGAGAGGGAAAAGAATTTTAATAAGACCAGAATACTAGTTAGATAAAGGGGAAAAGGAACATTAAAAGGAAGTCTCGATTTTAAATATTAATAGGTTTCATGTTGTCGGAAATGTAATTAATTTTATTTCCTGAATAATTATTGGTTTTTAATAGATTTGGTTTAATTTTTTTATCTCTCATACGGATCATTTTATGAAATTTTATTTATAAACAATTCGTTTTTTAAACAATGCTATTGGCATTGAGAATTGAGAATAAAAACTTTTGGTACCAATTAACCACTAATTACAAGATACATTTCGTTTTACCAAAAAGAATGAGCAAACAATTAAAAATGAAACAATGAATCAAGGCACTTAAAAAAGTCCGAAATGAGAGCAAATACAAAGCAATTAAGTTATTTTCCACCTTTTGAGAATAACGGAATCATTAAAATTTCTTTATTTTTTATTTTTTTATTTTTTTAATTTCAACTTTTCAGTGACAAGTTATCGAGAATTATAGAATCAAGGGTTGGAAAAAATCTCCAGGAATTATACACGATTCTGTTTAACATCGTGAAAATTCCAGATAAAAGTCGGCTTTGAACCGTCGAACATAAGAGAGGGAACGCTGAGACGATAGAGGAAATCATATGAAGCAGTCAAATAAAACTTCACTGAAGAGATATCATGCTTCAGTAAGTATTAGGATAAAAGCTGGCCCTTCAAAAGTAAACTGCCCTTTTCAGGATATCACTCCAGAAAAACGACCCTTTCCAGTAATAACGACCTTTTATCTTTACTTCCCTTGATAATATTCACAGAAATTCATCATTAATGAAATCTTTTTTTTTCTTTTCTTTTTTTTCTTTTAAATTTTTTTAAAAAGGACTATATGAGAGATCGAGTTGTTCTAATACAGTAGCAACTATTGCTAGGAAAAGGTTTAAGGATCATTCCGTGTCAAATTAACCAATCCTACTATCAATAGGACATTGACCTCTCCGATTTCTATGAATTTAGGTATAGAAGTTATACCTAGAGTGACTAGTTAAAATGTAAAATATTACTATTTTCTGACTTTTGGTTCTGAGTTATAAGCTTTTAAAAATCTATAAAACTACTGTTTTTGGTCCTTACCCAAAATTTTCATTTTGGGTAAGGACCAAAAACTATTGCACCTAGAGAGCTAAAATGTGTGACATTATTTTCCATTTTAATTTAATATATCACTTGATTATTTTTTTTAAATGTTTTATTGATATATATATATATATTTTGCTTATTTGTTTATACTATTATTCAAATTTTATTTTTTTATTAATCAAAGTCTTTAGTATGTCATCATTTCAGAATGCTTGGAGCACATTACAGTTGCCTTTTTATGTTTTCCAACTTCTTGAAATACAGAAAATCTCTCTGCCTTTTCCTCTTAAAAAAATCACGTACCTCTCTGATGGTAGCGCTGCACAAAATAAGAATTGGAAAAACTTCTATAATTTATGTGTGCATAAAGAAGATTTTGAAGTTGATGCTGAGTGGTAGTTCTTCGCATCATTTAAGTAGAAGTAGAACAAGCCTTAAAACTTATCTTACTTTTATTATTAAATAAGATACCTCAGTTTTTTAAAGACGAGGAAATTTTGAATAATAAAACAAAATTTATTATAAACGGTCACAAGGAATAATTTTTTTTTTTCCATATATAGTATGTATGATTACAAATTATTTATTTTATACATATATTTTTAATTTTCTCGTTATGACTATTTTATTTTATTTATGTATTATTATTAGAAAATTTAACATTGCACCCCATAAAGGGTATTGGGTTCAGCAGCAAGATTATACTTTTTCTTGACCAACAGTTGTGGAAGATGTTCTGATCACACTCAACCTCTAGGGTTTTCCCTAATTAAGATTACCCAATTTATAGATGCACATACAAAAAGAAAGAGGGTATTATTATTATTATTATTATTATTATAGAGGGTTGTAACGAGTTACCTCTAAGCTTTTGTATGTGCATCTATAAATTGGGTAATCTTAATTGGGGAAAACCCAGGAGGTTGAGTGTGATCAGAACATCTTCCACAACTGTTGGTCAAGAAAAAGTATAATCTTGCTGCTGAACCCAATACGCTTTATGGAGTGCAATGTTAAAGTTTCTTTAATCCGGCCCAAGGGTCGATAAACGGCTGATTTCACAGAATAAAATAAATATTTACTTATTTAACTCTGAACTGTTCTGTTTATTCAGCAACTGATTTTCTTCTATTATTATTGATGCGGCTCAGAAATCTAGAATTAGTACGATGATTCAGCAGTTTCTTCATCTTATGTTTGTATACTTTTCACATTTATTATAAGTAGGTTTTCTATTTATTAATAGATTTTTGTACCACTGATGTAATAACAAACCGTGTTAAAAGCTAAATATCTAAAACTGTGTCAATTGTGAGGAAAAATTGTTTCCAATGATTTAATTTTTAAAACCTTTACATGTTTTTCCAATAACAACGTATTTTTCAAGAAATGTAAAATATATGCTATATATGCTTCAATTTTTAATATTGTTATTTCACTATGTACCAGCTATCTGTTATACTTTTTTATCTGTTTCTGTTCATTGATGTTCACATTTTGGTGTAATCTATTTTATCTCATAATTTTTTGTTTATATCATCATATTTTTTAATTTTCATACTTTAATATCAATTGATATTTAATTAATAAAGACAATCTTATTTCTTATCTCTTTTAAATTCATTTTCGATCATATTTTGCTTTGGCTTCAAGCCCTGTTGAAGGCTTGCAATGTAAGCCAAAACGTCGGCACAGCAAATTAATAATATCTTATAACGATTTCTTCACTGTGTATCCCATATATCTACTTTCTTGTTCACTATGCATTTATATTTATATTTTTGGAGAAGAAGATGATCGGGGATGCAGTCAAACAGGAAAAACCACGTCTAAGTACAAATACTTTAATACGTGCCAACGTTTCGACCTTGCAGGTCTTCTTCAGGGCCACCGAATCACACCGGTGATATATTGATAAAATATAGCAAATTTATATTTTTATTTTCTATTAAACAATATTTACTCTTATATGCCACTCTGTGGTGTAATGATGAATTAACACCCACTGATAGCTGGTAAACCTTTATGAACATACATGACTCAAGTATATGGGACTGCAAAAAATACGCTCGATAAAAAATACAAATATGTAAATCAAAATCACCAGTAATAATCACGAAATCATCTTGGTACATCAAAAACCACACACTTCACTCAGATTTATATGAACCTACAGTTTACGAACACATACATAAACTTCATAAAAGATTTTATGACAGGTCAAATGGATATAATAACATACTTTTACAAGACATTACCACGTTTGACTCGCCCGGAAACACTCTCAGAAGGCTGAAAAGAAGCTGAATGAGAGATCTGCTGGGAAGACTTCTTTTTTTCACTAATATCAGGAAGAATAACTGTTGAGTGCTACTTTCTCTGATGCTTATCAAGCCAGTTACAGCATAAATAATCAGTTCATTGACTTAATGTTTATAAACGGTTGTAAATTAAGAAACATACATACATAAATGGCTCTACAACCCACATGGGGACGAGGCCTCTTGCAATTTAACCGTCAGTTATGCCATCTAATTGAAGCTGCTCTCCCATTCTGGAAGTGTAAGATAATCGAGAAACGAAAGCCTCCCCCCAAAAATATTTTGTATTATTGTCAACGTGTATTCTTCGTGAAGGGAGTTAAGTTATTGCTGTATGAAGATATTTTTCGATGGCACTGAGATCATATTATTTATTTTCAAAATTGTTTATCTTTTAGGACCAGTGATACCTATAATATCACACCGTTATTTTTCGTTCTTCAAAAACAGTAAAAAGTATCATTTTTCAAAAATACAGGGAAACTGCAAACGAACGAATATATAAAATGTGCAGATTCGAGAATCTTAGTATTATGAACAAAAAATATAAATTCGAAGGGAAATTATCAGCTATAAAAGCGACAAACGATGTGACGTAATCTTCGAGGATGACAGTGATGAATTGCTCTGTAAGGCCCTCACCCCTCTTCCAAGCCTTAGCCTGGAGCTGTTCCGCTACCAAACATTTCACAGTTGCATCTCCCATTTACAGGTATTGAACCTTAAATATATTGTCTATTGTGCAGTTTAATTTTACTATCATCCTTGTATTGTAAAATATTAATTAGGGGTGTGAGCATTCTTTTTTTTCCTCTCTTATATTGGGTCGTTTCATATGAAATGTCCGTTTTCACAGGAATGTTTATTTAGTAAAACAAATTTATGAAATCAAAACATTTTGTTCAAATAGCATCCCTTCGCCCCCTCTCAAAGTAAAGAACTTAAATAATTTTCACTGATAATTGAAGTTTAATATGTTATAGATAAAAATCGTGTATTGAAGTACGAAATTGAGAAATATTTCTGCTGTGATATTTTCACGCATAGCTGCAATATTTAACCTCGTTGTAATTGCACTCATTATCTGTTTGGAGATAACCTAAAAGCATATTTGGACATTCGATTTTTTAATTTTATGTATTTTCTAAAAGTTTTTATGTACAAAAAAGCAAAGCATCGGCATTATAATAGTTTTATCGATTTAGATCTGGTTGGATTATAATTTCTAACCATAAAAGTATATGACACTATGGCAAACCTCGTTCCTACCACTCAACATTGTACCTTTAAATTTTCATTATTATAGATTTTATTATTTGCTAAACCTTCCTAGAATTATAAAGATGATTTAGTTAAAGTTTTGTAGAGATGGGTTCAACTGTTTTACCAATGTAAACTCTATTGCGGAATGATGCACCACATTTTTAAATATATTTATAATTTAATTGAAAGTAAGTAAATTTTATGATCTACATCAAGCTCTATATAACACTGCTCTTTTATAACCTTTCATCTAGAAAGGCGCTCGCCACCTATCGGTTAATTTTGCAACTTCACTGTTTTAGGAATTACTTTTTTAATGAGGAATTAGTGGAAAATCAGTAGATTTTATTATTGCTAAACCAACCTGGAACTATAAAGATGACATGGTCAACATTTAGTAGAGATTGGTTAAGTAGTTTTCGCGGTTAGTGATCACAAACGAAAAATGTCTTGTCCTTTTATATAATAGTGTAGATTTATCCTTTTTTAAAATATATTTTGCCCAAGAAATGAAATCAGAAAATGCGTTTAAAAAAAAAGAATCATTTAAAAATTGTTTACCTAAATTTGTGAATAGTTGAAAATCTGTTTGAGATGATAGTCAGGCATATATGGTAGGTTTGGAAGGATTTCGTAACGCAGCTCGATTTTATTTATTATCAGTCGTAACAGAGTATAGGTCTCTTCAAATTAACACAAGGTCTATAGATTCCTGGTGTAACTTTTTTTTCACCCAATAATGTAATGTTTTGAAACGATCTAGCCCTGTTGGAGTTGCTCGAAGCAAAAATTTGACGATAGTTTCCAGATAAGAAATTTAATGGATAACACTTTTGGTCATATAACACTTGTCGTTAGGACCTACCGTTTACGAGCTATATTGGTTTGATTGAAAAGAGTCAAGTTTTTCCAACATTTATAAGTGTTTGCTGACCTCATCATAAGCAGTAGATTACAGATAAAAATATCCATGATCTATTGTGTTTCCCAGGCAGGAAGAAATTGATTTAATTTTTTTTTATTTTCTATTCAAGATTTTGATACATCTTGATGACAACAGTGAGATTAAGGTTGTGGATGTAGTGGTACACCTCAGGGTTAAAAGGAAAAATAAATTAATCCTTTTTATTTAGAATCACACAGAAACCAATACTTTGTTTGGATGCAATTTCGGATTGGTTGGATGTCGTTAAAACACCCTTTCATTGTTTTATTTGAATGAACGACCAGATGATGTTTAAGTCAAAAACATATTTGAAATTCTGGTATACCTTGGATAGTAATGAAATTGTAAGCGTACCAAGTTGTTTCTGTAATTAGTAATGTCTCGGACTGATATATTTGAAATATTTTTATGTGTATGTATTTGGCAGTGCCGTAAATAAGTTATATATGAGAAATTTACTAAAAGAAGTCACAAGCAAACTGTTATATATTTTTTTAAAAAACAGAATTAATAGTATACATTTAAAAAAATATAAATGATAGAGTTATTAAAGGCCGCAACTACAGGAGAGAGTTATTAACAGACGTAAATTATTAGAGCGAGCGGGCAGTTGGAGAAGATTCCTTCCAGAGATACATTTCATCCCCTCGTTCCGAAGGGGAGCTATTTCCTCCCAATAAACGAGAGATTATAAAAGAATTGTACCATTAAATAGGGGCAACTTTAGAGAAGGGGATTTATGAAGACAGCCGGCAGCTATTGGGGATCGGGTTTGTTCTGAAAGGGCCTGAAAGGGAGACCTTTCAAAGGGCCTAACTACACCACCAACAGCCCAAGGCGGACCAACTTCCCTGTCAATATTTTCTCGTCATATATCATTTAAAACTCCGGTCCTCTAAACTCCTGCTTATTCCGGTGTACCGTCCGCAAATTATTGAGCGAGTCGGAACCTTCCGAGCAGGAAGGAATATCGAAAAATATACGTGTCGTTATATCGGTACATGAAGCGGGTGTGGCAGGTTATTGAGGGAAATTTCCATTCAGATAATACTGATAAATATTTATAGGTCGGCCCAGGTAGGGAAGGGATCCTATAATTCGGTGTCGATGATAAATCAGACAAAGACTCAACTTTGACGAAATTACTCGAGGTACGCATGATGGTATAGAAGGATGAATGCAATTAATCGATTCTTTTTATTTTTTTCAGTTGGCTTTTATAGACCTTGAAGATCTTTAGCCACCTCCATCCAGCTTATTCCATCTTTGCCTATCCTAAGAAATAATTTTCCAATTAATAACACGTTGTTTGCCAGCGTCTTTTTTTATTATATCCGCCTATCTTAGTTTCGGCCTCTTCCTCTTGGCCTATTACCAGTAGAATTCATTGTTTGAAAGAGAGGGCTTGTAGGGTGGCTCCTTGCTACATGCCCAGCCCATAATAACCTCCTTACTATCATGTCCAGCGCGACAGACTGCTTGGTTTCGGAGATTATTTCTTTATTATTCTTTCTTCTCCATATTATTTATTCCAAGTCTCACTGTGAACTCACTATTACCCTGCAAATCTTTCGTTCAATTAACAGATATAGAATTAGGTTTAAGTTCATAAAGAATTACGTAAGACCGTGGAGCAGTTCCTGCCGAACTAACCGCAGAGAAGAACTAATCCTAGCACTGTTGAGAATTGGAACTACAAGACTTACACACCTTCATCTAATAACGAAGAGGATTCCTCCCAATAGTGAGGTGTGTTGCAGTAGTTATTCTGTTTTTAATGAATCTCCTTACTACACCAAACAGTTGAATGATTCGGAAATGCCTCCTATTTGAGTAGCGGTAAGAAACGAAAAATAAATTAGATAAATCTTAGACGTTTTTTAAAATTTTAATTAAAGTATAGTTGACTGTTATGATGAATGGATAAAAAGATGATCAGGGATGCAGTAAAAGAGGAACAGCACGTCTAAGTGGAAATACTTTAATATGTGTAAACGTTTCAACGCAATCATCGTTCGTTTCCTCACCAGTGTGGTTCGGTGGTCCTGAAGAAGACCTGCGGGGCAGGTCGAAACGTTGGCACGTATTAAAGTATTTCTACTTAGACGTGGTGTTCTTCTTTCACTGCATCCCTGATCATCTTCTTCTCCGTTTTTTTTATTTTGAATCCAATTTTTTATTTTATAATAATCATTAATATTTGACTTTGACTTTGACCAAAATCCATTGAAAAATGATTAATGGTCCTTTGTCACAAATAAACTTATCCTTAAAAGCCTTTTATGTTCAATATGTTGCTGATTTAGCCCAGACCAGATACCAATCCTTTAATAGCAAACTCCATAACCATTTAAATCCATTATTTATTCAACTTGCTCCCTATTCTATTCCCGGAAAATCTCCAAATGGCCATGGAACCATCTTATATAGAACTTTTATTTTAGGTATTACCAGAGAGTATTTGCTTTAATAGCAATGGACATGTTATTATGAACGTTTTTATCACATTTAAACTAAACATAATTTAAACAGTTGTAAATTTTAATAAATAGATAAATCAAGAAAAGTATTTGTTTAACTGGTTTATATTCGAAACTAGCCTCTGAATAAAAACATTCCAAAAGAAGTAGCAAATAAACTTAATTTGATAAAAATACTTAAAACAAAAAAAAAAAAAAAAAAAACGTTTTAAGAGATGTGGAAATCAACTTGCTACGGAAATTAAAACTGAGTAGTCCAGAAACTGAAACGCACATCTGCAATTTTATAGAAACGAAACTAGTACAGTAACAGCACTAGTACAAACCTAGGAATTGAAGAATCCGAGAAAATAGTAAGTTATTAAGTTATTAATCACTGCCATGACATGCCAGAATCAAGCGATTGTATTTTCTCATTGAGATTAATAATGATTAGTATCCTCAACCTTCTAACATTTTGGAGTTTTTGGGTCTGTTGAGTCCACACACAGCCATCATTTTAAAATTGAAGTCTAAAAAAAAACGCCTCGAGCCAGGATCAAAAAGCAATCCAATTCAGAAAGTATTTTACAGCTCTGCTGCGATTACTAAAGCGGATAAAGAGATTACATTTTGAATGCAACGACCTTTCCTTCTTAACTCTTCCCCACAAGTGCCTTTGCAGGATCGGCAAAATTTTGTTATTCGTTTCAGCGATGGACAGACAATCCAGGGGGAAAACAAAACTTTAAATATTTCACAATAAAATCAGACATTAGATATTGAGTACTGGCATGAATAAGGATCGAATTGAGTCATTTTTATTATATTGTATTAGAATTAATTTCTTATTGGTAGTTAGTTTGTTTGTTTATTTGGGATTAACGTCTTAATACATTCCAACTAGGGCAGGAAGTACATGTTCTCCGACAAGTTACCAACCTATTCTATTGACTGCGAAATATATTTAAGGTAATGCTGAACATAATATTTATTTGAATATATTATATACAGGGTGAGTACCTCTTAGTGTAAAAAAAAAAAATATTGGGTGAAACCTGATCAAAAATGTAACAAAATGCCGTAGACCTTACCTTTCTATTCCAATCTGTTGCAGATATACGATAAATCAAATACTTTATTGAGGAAACCATGTTTTTTCACCATAAAAGCTGCAATATCTCCATTTTTTTAAACTATTTTTCAAACTTTGACCTCATTTTCGAATTTAACATAACATCTTCTATGAGAGCAGAGTACATGTAACTTTGAATTTTACAAACTTGGGATCTAAAGAACAGTTTGATCTTCACCTTATTTAGGGAAGTTACAATGTCTTACATTAGTTCAACGCTCACCGTTTTTTGAATAAACTATCCCAAAAACTTGCAACTTTAATCAGCTTTCTTATGATATGTTAAACGTAATGATTCTGTTTCGGTTTTCATGGGGAAATTTACTTTTGAAACCGAAAAAACACGGTGTTCCCATTTGGCATTCAAATCAGTTAGTTGTGTAAATAAAACATTATGACAACCCCTTAATGGAAATGTGCATTTTAAACATAATAAACAATTTATTGGAATAAAAAGCAAAGAAAAAATTATTGTTTGATAGCAAATAAAGGAAAACTGTCAATAAAGTTACACCAGATCAGAGGATCTTATGTTATTACATTTATTTAGTTATCATTATTTAGAATTTGTATTTTCAATGTAAGGCTTAAAACCCAATGATAATGAACATAGACCTCAATTTTGCTGTTAGCTTCTATGGTAAAACACGTGGTTTCCTAAAAAAAGTCTTTGATTTATCGTATATCTGCAACGGATTGGAATAGAAAGGTGAGGTCTGCGGCATTATTCTACAATTTTGATCTAGTTTCACCCAATATTTTTTTTTAAACTAAGAGGTACTCACCCTGTATAAATGAGAAAAAATGTAGATATTGTCATGATACAGTTTTTATTTTACTATATTACAATCTACTTTCTTAGGGCTTGAAAATATAGCAAAGCCATGAAAGGCCGCGGCGTTTATAAATATCTTAATCTCCTTGTATAATAATTACATATTACCTATTAATTTGAAACACAATGCTATATTTTGATTCATCTGGCTTTTAGATTTCTGCTGTCATATTTTTTTTAGAGAAAATTTAGACTTGTGCATAGTGTGTTTTTGTTATCTCTTAGAAAAGAAGAAGGAGGGAGTGTTTCAGATCTCATTTGATTACTTTTTTAGGAAAACAAAAATAATTCCATAAATCCTGCATACTTTGTTTTAATATTAAACTTATTTAATAAAGACAAACATTGTAACAAGATGTTTCTAAGTCGATCAAAGCTCGACATAATTCACCTCTACACCACTGATCCATAGCATGTATATCAAATTAACAATGGCAGTGTGACTTTGGACTATACATATTGCAAACGCCATCCAATATCTGCACAGTGGTTAGTTAGAGGAATACAACGGGAGGGGAAGGGGATGTAGGGGGTAGGGGGTCCCACCGCAGGAGTCCTATAATTGGCCTATCGCTTAATTCTGTGGCTTTAATCAGTATTCTCTGCCTTCCTTATCCTCCCTATCGATTTGCCTTATCAAATATTGTCCATTGAAGTTAACATTTATCAATATTGTTAACCCGGCGTTGGTCGCTAGCTGAGCATTTCCCTCATCCTTCTGAAAAAAATATTAAATAAGTTCGTCAGTATATTGGGAGATTTTTACTGCATATTGCCATGTCCACACTCCTTTGTATCAGATTATCTCTCGTGCAGTTTATTCGTAACATTTTACTGAGTGAGTTTTCTAATTTTTTTTGGATTGATTAGTGATTACTTAGGTTCAAAATGAGGTGTCGATCTAACATGCTTGACATGTTGGATAAAAAGCCAGTTGAGAAGATAAATTGTAAGCAATTAGTTGATAAATCGTAATGAATTGTATTTATATTATTTTTCAATCATTTATTAGGAATCTGAAATTTTTACTATTCCAGATTCTTGTTCCTGGCTGCTGGAGACAATACAAAATAGATCTGGTATAGGTGTGCAAAAAAAAATTGTAAAAAGTGTAATGTTCCAATTCACAATGAACATACTGAATATACTTGTAATAGTTGTATAGAAATAGAAGAAAATGATCTAGCTGTTAAAAAACACATTATTATGTAAAAAGTAAAATATTTAATTTTTTTTTTTTTTTTCTTTTTGTTTTACAATAAATCTTTGAAAATTTTATAAAAATATATTTTTAAAGCTCGGCCGTTCGCGCACCCGTAAATCACCACAGAACTTATTAGAGGAGGGTTTTAGGAAGGATCACATTATCTAGTGGGTTAATAATAATAGTAACATCATTGCAAAGTGTTCTGACCAGGTATCGAGAGCTCTACCTGACAAGTTGACAAGGGTCACTACTGAGACAAAGGCATTGTCTATTCTGTGCATCTCAGTAAGTTTTCTGCTATATATGCGTTAGAAGACACTGCTGCAAAGAAGATGCGTGGTGCTTGCAAGTTGTGCCATTATAAGAAAAAAAGTAATACTACGAAATATTGTGCGAAGTGTAATAGTTTTATTTGTAAAACTCATTCCATGTCAGTGTATACAAATTGCATTAATCCATCAACAGAAGTTCCCGTTTCAGAAGACAGTGAACAATCAATATTGAATTAAAATGTTATGTCCAACTGTTTATTAATTTTTAGACGTTTGTATATATTTAAATGATTTGATCTAAAAGCAAATCATTTACACACACACAAAAAAAAATTAATTTTGTAGTTTTTTAAAGTTTTTTATTAGGTATAATATACTTAAAATAACCTTAAATGCATTTAAAAAATATTCTGAAAGAAAAACCCCGCTAGTGATGAAAAAAATATAGAAACCCGGGAACCCGTACTTTTAACGGTACGCGACCGGCCGTGTTACAAGACAGGGTGCGACCGGCCGAGTGTTAATTCTTATGCTCCCTTATACAATTATCGATGCATTATGATGACATTTATTTACCATTTATAACTACATATTTGGCAACATAAAACTTTATTTTTTATGAAAGTCAAAGAAGTGAGGGAAATGCTCACCTAGCATGTATGATGTACCAGATCGGCTAGCGACCAACGCCGGGTTAACCAGGGAATAAAACTCACAATTATAGTATTTATCTATACTATTATATAAAATGACGAGCAATTTTTCGTTTGTGATCACTAACAGCGAAAACTACTGAACCAATCTGTACCAAATGTTAACTACCTCATCTTCATAGTTCAAGGAAGGTTCAGCAATAATAAAATTGAAATATGTTCAATTAAATTGTCATAAAAAACGATAAATATGCGGTGCTCTGTGAAGTTTGATAATTGACCGATAGGTGGCGAGCACCATTCGAGAGAGGTTGCAAAGGTATGGTGTTAAATAGAGCTGAAAATTGATAATAAAAATTTACTTATTTTCTATTAAATTGTTATTAACCTACCTACCCCAGTAAAGTTAGAAAATCAACCGATATGTGGTTAGCACTTACATAATATTGTTTACAGTAGTAAAACTACTGAACCCATCAGTACCAAGTTTTAACTACATCACTTCGATTGTACTTGTAAGGTTTAGCGATGGTAAAATTTTAGAATAATAAACATTTAAAATAACAAATTTGAGTGGTAGAAATTATTCACACTGTCATTTACTTTTATAGTTAGAAATTAAACCAGATAAAATCAATAAAATTGTTTCTGCTGAATAAAAATCAAAGGAAATCAAAATTTCGATCTTTTGCTTTATGATATTTTGTATAAAAATATGATAAATTTTCACTGTTAATGTAATCAATTATCAGTAAGAGTTTCTCAAATGTCTCTGTCAATCTGGATTATCAAATGATAGATTTAAATTAAAAATTGTATGTCTAATTATAGTTTTACGTAATATTCAAACACCTAATGAGTGATTAAATATTAATGATATGCTTGAAAATATCACTGAAGAAGTAATGCCTTATTGCATACTTCAATACAAGATTTTTATCGTTAAACAAACAAATTCAATTATTAGTTAAAATTATATAAGTTATTTTCGTATGAGAGCGGGCGAAGTCGCGACGGGGGTGGTAGTTTGTATTCAAATGCATATTTCTTTTGCTGTATTTTTACTGGTCCATATTCTGAATCATTTGAAATTTTTTGTTGGGCATATTTCTGCATATATGCACATATGTGTGTATATTTGTTGATACTCAACTTCAGTCGTCTTCAGTGTCTTTTATTATATTTTCTTAGAAATGTGATGATTGTATCGATACTGGATTCCAAGCATTCTCGAGAGTTTTCTTTCGAGCCGTTTCTGCTGAAAAAAGCTTTCGCACAGCGGGCATTTATTCGAGAATATGTCTGATTTTTAAATGACACTTAAAATAAAAACATTTCGGTGAGGCTTATCTTTAATGAATAACCATGTGTAAGGTGAATCTGGCAAATGCTCAATCTTGCAATCAAAACTTCTTTTAATCAACATTGAGGCATAAGTTTTAAATGAAGGGTGGTTAGGCTAGGAGGAACGTCCAAAAAAATAGAAACTGAGATATCATCGCCACCTGTTAGTTTGCCCCATGCACTATCACTAAAGGTGGTTTCACAGAGGGTAGGGTGAGGATTGTCACATGTTTTGTTGATGAAGAGGCCGTTCTTAAAGAGAAAGCCTAGAGATATATTCGGAACTATAGTTACTGGACATTCTGCCTTCTAGCCCAACACCTTTCATATAACCTTTCAGTATATTAAAAAATATTGTGTTAGTTTTACTTTAAATTAATATTTGTTATTTACATGTTATTATAATCATTATCCACAAATTTACTTGTGTACTGTATACAGTTGTAAATATCAATAAATAGTTTTTTTTTAAATTAATATTTTAAGAATAACGACATTGAACCACAGATCCATCCCTGCTCCAGCCCAAAATACCTTTTTTCGATTGTGACGTTCGAAATAAGAAAATATCAAAATCGAAAACATTAAATCAATTTCGAAAGTAATATTGTTAAATTATGATACATTTTTTCAAAGTGGGTATGTGGAAATAAGTAAATATGCAACATGCCACACTGAAAAACACAATTCAAGCTGAAACTATATATTTGGAAGTTTATAGGTCAGGATATAGGCGAGAGCTACCGTTGAATGTGAAACTTGAAGTGAAGCAGTACAACCATGTCAGTCTAGAGCGGTTTTGACAAATTTGGTCGAGCAATGGTTGATCGTCATTATGAAATTGCCAAATTATTATTCAAAGTAATATATTTAGAAAAAAAAAAAAAAAAAAGGGTAAATTTTTCTATGTTGATAGTAGCCTTCCAAGTGACGAGGAAGTTTTTATTATAGTTGAAAAATACTAAAAAAGTAATTATCGCTAAATATGTACATATGTAGATTAAAGCAGCGGTTCATAGAATCATGCCTAAAAACAAAATGTTTGGGTCACATGATAAACTCTAGCCATTAAATGTTGTATATTTCAAACTAAATATTAACAACGGAATTATTCACTGTGATACACAGCGGACTAACTCTTCACAGCCCTTAGCGGAAAATCATTCATAATTTTTCTAGGAAAGAGGCCACAGTGGAGCCGTGTTCACGTCCTAACAACATAATATTCCATGTAACCATTTTGAATTCACCGAAATCAGAAATCGCTCTAACAGTAATACGTGAGCTTTGCAGTTGTCGGCTTCCAAAGAATCTAATGGAGATGCATCACCAGTCCTCGGCTTTATATATACTTTTTAATTAAATACTTATTAACTTAATTAATTAATAACAAGTATTTAAACCCCTATAGGTCAATGATTAAAATAGTATTTTTAGCTGTATGATATAATAGTTGAAGAAGGCCAAAATGCCGTCAGGCTATAACACACCCAAGTTAATATAAAATAAACTTTATATATGGACTGCAGACGTTTAGACCGACTCGAAACTTCGGCACTAAATATATAAAGTTTTTTTAAACTTGTATCTGTTGTTTATTACCTGACTGCATCTCTGACCATCTTCTTCAACTTATACTTATACCTTCGTAAAAACATATTCATTCATTTTTTATTATTTTACTCAAATCAGCTAAACTTTGAAAGTACTCAAAGTATCTACAGTTTGACTATATTAGGTGTGAGAATGTTAACCTAAGTAAGAAAGCCAAGCTATACCGAAGATATCTGTTTCGCTCAATTTTTGAGAGTGAAAAAAAAGTTACTACGTGAATTTCTACATTCAAACCAATATATCTTTTAAATGGAATGTCCTAGTAACAAATCTTATACAACAAAAAATAAAATATTCTCCGTTAATCAATCAACTATTTTACTGAAAGAGATTTTTTTAAATTTCTTTTAAAGGCATAACTCCTATTTAATCTTTTATTTTCCTCGACATGTTTCGGAGTACACTGCTCCATCTTCAGGATAACTGTGATTTCTTTCACTTAGTCATTTGTGCATGTCCTTACTGACCATTGCTTCAACTGAACATTGCTCAGTTGATGGTCAGGAAGGACATGCACAAATGACTAAGTGAAAGCAATCATAGTTATCCTGAAGATGGAGCAGTGTACTCCGAAACATGTCGAGGAAAATTAAAGATTAAATAGGAGTTATGCCTCTAAAAGAAGTAAAATAAATTCTCCGTTAAATTTCTGACCTCGCAAATGTCGTCAGATTACCGATCCAAACACCGAAAGAGCATGTCAAAATGTTACATTTTTAAATGTGAAAAAAAAGTGACAACAAAAAAGCAGACACCCCTAGCCAAAAGATATAACCATGTTAACACCTATTAAGTTCTGTTACAATGCTACAACATTTTTAATTCTTTATATTCATTGGAATAAAACTCTTTATTTTCATTAATAATTAACCCTATTTATATAAAGATTTACACGTTTTCCTCTTTGATCATGTTTCCACCTATCTGTTTTTTTGTTTTATGCGGCCATATTTTTTTTTTTTTTAATGAGAATTAGGCTCAGGTTTTTTTTAATATTAATTAGGCATATTTGTATTGAAAATAAATATTTTTGTATCCGTAATTTATAATAAATTAAAAGACATATAAGAGGGTGCATCCTCATAAAATAGGGAATGAATGCATGATATACAATATATAAAAACAAAAAAAAAGAGAATAAAGGCATATGGTCGCTATCGAGGTTTAAATTATTCGTATCGTTTAGCAGGACAGAGGCTGGCGGCTATCCAAAATGTTTAACGATGGGGCGAGGGTACATCCTTTTTGCATAATGCTGACCCCGGAGTTTTTTAAATGGAAACTGATGTACCGAAGGCTTATAGGCTCGTCTATGATAGAGCTAAGGGAGGTTGTGATATAAAATTACATGAAAAATATATTTATGTAGTTTTCTTCATCCTCTAAGAACCTAACCTTTTGCCAATCCCTACAATCATTCATAAAATACTGTTTATTACTAATTGCTTCACAAATCATTTTTTTTATCCAAATAGTAAATTTAAATACAGCTGACTACACTTGCTTTATTAACTTTTCCGAAACTTGTTTTCCAATCATTTCTTTCTAATTATAAGACTAAATAAGGACTTCTAAACAAGCTATAGCATTTTTAGTCTGATTGTTGGGGCTTAACATCATTATGTACTCCAACTAAATAAACGCCAAAACGTATAATTAGACAAATCATTGTAATTCTCTAAACGAATAACAAATGTTATAAAACTCATAATATCATCAGAAAAATGAAACCCTATTTCAATAGAATCTCATTTATCTGCTAAAAACAATTTTATATTGTATAAATCTGTTATACGACCAATAGTGACGTATTCCTCCCCTGTCTGGAGCTATACCTCCAACTCTAATTATAGGAAATTAGAAGTTATTCAAAACGAATGTATGAAAATAATAAACAACTACCCGATGTATACCAGAATTTCACACATGCTATCTGACTTAATCCTGCCATCAATTAAACAGTACACTGACTTACAGACTCAAAATTTCTTTTCCCTTACAACAATATCCGTAAATCCCATCATACAAAAGACAGGAGACTATGATAAGACATCTCTAAAAAGATATACCCACAAACGTACTAAACATAGAGACTGATGAACTGTTTCATTAGATTTATCTTCGGGATCCCCAGGAGGTCATACGTTACTTGCCGATATTCTAAGCTCGAGTTACTTTTTCCTAAATTCCGACGGCAATACTTCCTGGGTACTTTCCTATTCCAATGTCTAAAAACCAAAAACCCTTCCTATATTCTTGATTTATTAGCTCTGTGCTCTTCTATCCACCTCCTAAACACACGATCACAACCTTTTAACCTATATATCCCCTCGCATAAAACCGCTTCCATTGACAAATCCTTCATCATTCGTGCTACCTCCTTCTGGAATTCCTTACCCACTTCTATTCCTAAAGCAGCTTCCATAACTTCCTTTAAAAATAATTTATTCCTGTACCTTTTAGACAATCAATCTTCCGCAAATCAATAATCAATAATCAATAGTCAATAGTCAATAATCAAATAAATACTTAGAATTACTTTCTTTTCTTTTTTTTTCTCTTTCTTTCTTTTATTTGTTCATATATAGACGATTGTGTTTTATGTTATAATTATTATTTCATATATTTATTTATTTTTAATTTAATTTAATTTTTGTTTCCTGTAAAAAATGAATGCTGTAATTACAGAAGCATCTAATTATTAAATAAATAGGCCAGACAATTGTACTATTTTTACTATGCATTATTTTTATTCTTAGGGGACAGTAAGTCCCAGAATAAAGTTTATTTTTTCATTTTCATTTTAATTTCATTTTCAAACATATATTAATAGACTAACGTGAAATAATATATATATATATATATATATATATATATATATATATATATATATATATATATATATATATATATAAGAATATATAATATATATATTTTTATTCTTAGGGGACAGTAAGTCCCAGAATAAAGTTTATTTTTTCATTTTCATTTTAATTTCATTTTCAAACATATATTAATAGACTAAGATATATATATATATATATATATATAGATAGATAGATAGATAGATAGATAGATAGCTTTTATACTAAAAATTATTTCGATTATTCTTTATTTTAAGAAATATCCATAATATTTATTTTAATTTAATTTATTTATTGTTATTTGTATGTACATTTTTTATTTCTTATTTATTTATTTTTTCTTTTATTGTGTATTTTTTATTTTTAAAAAAATTTAATTTTTCCTACTGTAAATATCTTAAAACCAAAAACAAAGCGAATCTGTAAAGTTGCTATAACATGCACAAGGTCATCTTGCTATAAATAAAATAAAATATAGTAAATAAAATATATGTATATAATGGCATTTTGGCAACATTTGTAACAAAAATGTTTAGTTAATGTTTAAAATAAAACCCGCCGAAAAAATTGTTTTTCAAATAGAAAAAATTGTTTGTTGATTGTAATTTTAAAAAGCTTGAAAGCCCCCACATGTGCAAGAATGGTCCTTACTGATTGGTTTCACGTTTTTTTTTTGTTTTGTTTTTTAACAATTAACTTTTAGAAAACGTTCAAACTGAATTGATTGAGTGTCGTTTATCGATAGATTGGATAATTTTTTTTTAATATCTACTTTCGGAAGATTCGGAAAAAAAACAAAAAAAAAAAACTTTGGCCTCAACAAACATGATCTAAAACTCTGGAAAGGATTGAATTTTTTAATTTTTTTTCTAATCTAAATTCTCTTAGAAAAAAAAGTGGGGCGTGCATAGTTGTTTAGTTTAGATTAATACAGTATTTTTTTTTTCCGCGAATTTTCCTCAGAAATAGAAGACGTTAAGCAATTAACTCAATAAATTTTTCTTTGGGTTCTTCCTATTCTTCCAGTAGGCCTTCATTCTTTCAGAAAAGGCTTGTTTACGCTCTTCTGACCACTTTGGTCTGTACTGTTTTTGTTTTGGTTCCTCGGGTACAACTTCCCATTTGTCTGCTTTGTGTCTAAAGATGTTTTCTTCTAAAATGTCTGCTGGTCTTATATTTGCATTTTTGAGGTCCTTTAGAATTTCATCTAGCCAAGGTGTAGAATTCTTAAGTGAAGTTACATAATCTATTATTTTTTATGTCAGTCGATTCTCTGGTAGTCGGCTGAGATGAACAAAGAATTTTATTCTCCTTTTCCTAATATCAATTTCAATGTTTAAAAACTTTTCTGTAGTTTTAATTGTTTGTAGCTTGTAACCGTCCTGGTTATGTCTTCCTCCTAGAATTTTTCTGATAATCTTTCTCTCTTCTTTTTTGATTTCTTGAAGTTTGTTCGTTTATTTCGTTTAACGTCACTTTATGCTGCTATGGCTAATCGGACGATGCTACGGTGGGAGTCCTAAATTTTGCCTATCCAGGTATAATTAGGATAGGAATCTTTAACGAGTACCTGACATCGCACAGGCTCAGGACCCCCATTTTACGTCCCTTCCGAAGGACGGCATAGCTAAGGATTTTTTACTCCCTTTAAAAAATCCTAAGGTCATCTGCCGGCCTGCGAACCCGCGATCTTGGGTATAGTAGGTGATTTCTTGAAGTGTTTATATATATATATATATATATATATATATATATATATATATATATATATATAAAAGTTTATATTTTAAATTTATATTTAAAATCTTTGCTTTTATTCTAAAGTGGGGATATTACAGCTTTTATAGCAAAAATGTGGTTTCCTCAAAAAGGTCTTTGCATTATCGTATATCTGCAACGGATTGGAATAGAAAGGTAATTTCTGCGGCATTTTTCTTCATTTATAGTCTAGTTTCACATTTAAAAAAAAAAAAAAATTTAATAAGTAAATGTGGGGTAATATGATTAAAATGGCATGTATATAACTTACCAAAGAACTACCCATAAGTAGTACATCAATAAATGTTCTATATTAGAAAGTACCTAGGCCTCCTTTTCAAATGCCTTAGGAGCTTTATCGGAAAAAAATATTTGTACTTCTATTTATCGATGAAATTTGTTTATTAGCAGGGCAATAGATGTCAACTTCTTGAAGGTGATCTGGGTCGATATGACATAACGAAGTGCTAACTAGCAGTTTAATCCTGGCGGGTTCTAATAAGTAATATCGAATAAACGATAGGAGCAAATTACTAAACCTCAATTAAATATGCTAAGGGCAGCTCCCATGAGGAACATTGAGCCGAGTCCAGTTTTAGGATCAATAACAAGATAATACCTTGCAGTTAATTGGTTTCTAATTAATTACCAGCCCTAAGTAATGGCCTGTCAGTTAATCAATAGAATATTTCTCAAAATATAATTAGTTTCATTATTATATAAATTTCTAATTGATTCTAGTATTAAAATACTTGCTATAATTAATTTTAAGGATTTAAATTTAAAAATAGTATAAACTTTATACATTTACTTTACTTCGTTTAAACAATTATTTATAAAAGTTAGAACTTTTTTTAAACATTATTTAGTTAATACCTGTTCACTTTCCAACCATTGACGACCAGCAATTCGTAAGAAGTAAAAATAAAATAAAATAAACCTGTACCACTTACAACCCATGTAGGGTTCAGTACTGAAGTAAGGATGTACTGTTACTAGGTCAACGGTTGTGAAAGGAGGAGATTTAGCCTTAATTGCACTCAACTGCCAGGTTTTCCCCATTGAAGAGGCTGGGTGTGCCCCAGGAGGGTCTCCCTAACTCGAAGTTGAGCCACAACCGAAATAACAGAAAATTATTAAAAATTTCCTACCTTCAGTTTTACTCCAACTTGGGCCCATAACTAACACAGGCCAACGATGAAAAAACTTTTTTACTTATTATTCTGTTTTTTAGGGTGCTAAATCCAAATATGACACTTACTAAGCCGAATCACCTACCATTTTTTACACATTTGCACATCAAAATATTAATTTTTTTGATTTATAACAGAATTTAACAGCTTTTATATACTACAAATAAAATTGTAAAATAATTTGTGCTTGATGTAGAAGAGTTGGTAGCACTGCTGAAACAGATACAGATGAGCAAGATGATGAAGTGTTTCCAATGTGTTACAGCAAATATAGAGCCTTAACTGTTTACTCAGATTGAGCTTAACGACTTAGGGATCTTGGGTTAACAAAATAAAAAACTGAATTGCTTGGTTCTAGAATAAAAGAAATGAACTTGTTGGCAGTTGGAACTAGCATATATTTGTATAGGAAGAGAGAGCAGCAGTTTTAGAAATTTTTTGAACAAGAAGGTGATTTAGTGTACTGCTCAGACATTCCAAGTCTGATCAAAAAGTTTGGTGTTGAATACAAAAAATAAGACTGGGGACTGTTTATTGATTCTTCCAAAACTAGTTTAAAAGCTGTTTTATTACACAATAGTAACACTTACGCATCTACACCTGTTGGCCATTCTGTACATTCATGAAAGAGAGCTATGAAAACCTAGAAATAGTTTTGAATAAAATTGGCTATTCGGCTCATGGTTGGATGATAAGTGGTGACTTGAAAGTAACATGCATGCTTCTTGGTCAGCAAGGCGGTTTTACCTAATTTCCATGTTTTTTGTGTGAATGGGACAAGTAGAGCAAGGGATCAACATTGGTGCAGAAACAAGAACTGGCATATAAAGTGAGGGAGTCTTGGCTTTATATTTATATGAAACAGTTATATATGCTTTTTTAAATTATATTAAAAAAAGCAACTTTCTCAAAAACTATGGGTGATACAAAAAAAATATTATCAGATTTGGATTTAGCACACAAAAACTGTTAAAAATCAGCTATTAAAGTAAAAAAAGTTTTCAAAAACATTTTTTTTGTTGGCCTGTGTAATTTTTCTCATTTATGTTTTCCATAATTAAATAAGCTTATCAGATATAATTTGTTGACAATTAAATTTTTTGAATAATAAGTTATTTAAAATAATCTGTAGATAAATTAAATATTGTTTGACTTAACTTATTTTATGATAAGCGGTTATGTAACAAAACACCATTTTGAGGAATTTATGCTAATTTTTTTTTTTTTTATACATTTTCCTTCATCAGAAAAATGTTACATAGCCGCTTCATATTCTTCATATATCTTTCTCTAGTTGTTTTGAAATATCCAGATTGTAAAAGTAGACAAGTTGTAATGTAAATGTTATAAAAGGATACTATTGCCATTACAACTTGCCTACTTATCCATTTTGAGTAGGACTCCAATATGGGTTGCTCAAAGTATTTATCTTATTGTGAACAAAAAATGAACTTATCTAGTTTTTCCCAAATGGAACAGATATAATATATATACTCTGTTATGTCCAACATGGCCCAAAAGCCATCCTCTTTTTGGAGTTGCGCAGAGTGATGTGTCTTGTGTGTGTGATGCTTATGTAATCATAAGTGTGTCTCCACAAACATCCGTCGTCTTTCTAATTATGCATTAATTTTTATTCTGAAATTCGTACAAATCTATAGCAATTATTATTTTTATTGTTTATACTGAAAATTACTACTACAATGTTCATCGTAATTAGTCATAAGGTCTATAACCGCAAAGTAATCTTTATTTTAATTCATTCATTCAAACTGTTCAAGAAAGACGGGCTATCTTACAAGCAATCACCGTACCCTCGCTAGAGTGAAAAGCCCGAGATTTATAACTTGGGTCCGCTTGAAATAAAAATAAACCAACAGAGGCTGGATTCTAGCCTCAACCGCATTGGCCTCTGTGAATTGTGTTAGCTTGATAGAACCACCCCCACCTTCAGCCACTCCCGCTCCACTCCCTCAATCTACTTTTGTCTGTCCTAAAGTAGTCTTAAAGTACGTTATCCCCTATTGGTTTTGCCTGGTTTTAGTCCTTAAATTTATTATCAAAATTCAAGTCTAAATTCGTAAATACAAATATCACATTTTTTTTTTTTTTTTTTTTTTTTTTTTTTTTTTTTTTTTTTAGAGTATTGCAATCTGCCACAAAGTGACGAACAAGCATATGGATAGTAAATTGATCCATTCACTACAGTAAAACAAATAAATAAAAATAAGAGAAAAAATAAATAAAGACCCTCATAGCATATATTACAATAAATAAAGTGGAAAAAAATTCAATATTAAAAAGAAAATTTATGAAAATGAAAAAAATTGTACTATTAAAAAAAATTAAATTAAATGTAAAAAAAAAAAATATATTCATACATTTTAAAATATCTGAGGGATCCCCCAATTTCCTTCCACTAATCGAGATCCCAGTGCTTCTCTCTCAGCTGCATTACTGGTGAAGAAAAAAAAAACAACCCAGTGGAGGCTGGAATGAGCTCTATAGTACAGTCATCCAGGATATAAGTGGAGAAGCTTTGTATAAGTATTTATTCATATTTTTACTGATTTTTATTTATTTTTTTATTCCACTCCTGTCACTGATCTCGTGATAACAAGCAGATGTGATGATCATACTAGGGAGTTCAGCACACAGCGGTACTTACTCCTAGCATGATATTTAATTGATTTTAATCGAGTAGATCCCTCAACCAACTCATTTTTAGCCTTCAACGAATATTCTCTGGATTGTTTTTAGAGGCCTTGGTTTGTGTTTGATTACTGATATCGTTACCACTATTTAAACCTAACGGATTTGAAAAAACGCATTTTTTTTATTTCGTTCGTTTGTTGTTCCATTCTACAAAGCCTATTATGTAACAAAATGCTAGAAAGTCGTAAAAATGACGTTATTGATTTCGTTCTTCAAATTGCCGATCAGATTCGAAATTTTACCATAAGGCCTTGTAGAGTATATCGGTAAACGATTAGAATAAAAAAAAAAGCTATTTTTCACATTTGTTAGTTTTACATATTGTGACGATATGTTCGTATAGTTTGGCATGAAATCTTTTGCATGACGTTTGGGTATGTTCTTAAACTATAGGTATGCATAAGTCTGTATTTAATGTTACGTTGTTGACTTTGTGACAGTGTAATCAGTCATAATATTTTTTATTTAGGTCTGTATTTTTTTAATGTGTATTGTTTTAGCTATTCCTGTACCACTATAACCCTGGTTTTCAGCTCAGTGCTTAGTTAAGGATGTACTGTTACTGGGCTATCAGTTGTGAAGGGAAGAGATAAGGCCGAAATCACGCTCAATTTGTTTTTCCCTAATTAAGGGTAAGCACTTTTATGGTGGCTGGGTGCCCCAGAATGGTTACCTGACTTCGAGGTTGATCCACGGCTGAAATAACAGAATATAAATTATCTACCTTCAGAAAGACTCGAATCGGAACCAGGAGCATGCCAGTCAAGCGCTTCGCCCACTTAGCTACCTCACCTCTCTATAAGTATATATTTAGTTTCTGCATGATTTTCAATGTTTATCGCTTGTACAGAAGTGGGTATAAAAGCGTCAGTATTTGGTTAAGGCCAAATTTTCAGTAGAAAATTAATTTTAAGTCTTGAACAATATTTATCTGTTAATTATTCCTTGAATTAAAATTTTGAATTTCACTGTGAATCCTTAAATCTCTCGAAATATCTATTAATAACTAACGTTTCAATGTTTCGGACAACATAACCGAAGAAAATTAAACACCTTCGGCTCTCAATAATTTGAAATTTAACCTAACAAAGAATCAGAATTCAAAACCGCGAGAAATTAAACATAATTGTGCACAGAGTGATCTATATAATAACATACAATCCAAACAGGTGGTATTTATGTACACTGACAGGCAAAACATTTAACCAGGGCACATGGAACGCATAAGGAATATTAAAATATTAATTATATAAAATACAGTACCGTAAAACGGCGTGACTTTGCACCACTTTTGTTGAACTTTATTCTTTAACCAACTATCAATGATGTTTAAAATGCATGTATTAAAATATTTGCTTTGAATAATTAGCTTAAAAATGCTATTGATTCATCGCATAATCTTGAAATTGCAAAATTTACAAAACTTATAATTAATTTTATTGTTTTAAACTTTGGTGCAGTCAACCGGATATCCGTGACTTTGCACCACCACATTTTCTCAATTAAAAAAGCATTAAAGACGTATTCTGGAGCAAAATCAAACCTTGATAGTAGTTATAAGATGCAAAGTTATTTCTTAATAGTGTTTGGAGTTTAGCCTAGTGATTTTACAAGGAAATCACAATGTTTTCATTGAAATGAGAAACAAAATTGCACAATTTTAAAGAGTTTATTGAGGAACGATAGAAAATACAAGAACATACCAACAAAATATTATCTAGAAACAAAATAACGACTTAAAAAACATGCCTAAAATACGTATACAACAATAATTTTGGTAAACAAGGAACAAAACGATACCTATGAAATAAATTGCACACAAATTCTTTGAGAAACACTTTTGGAAAAATGCAATCTGCAATAGATAGACAAAAATTGTTAAAATTTAAAAACGAACACTATGGCTTGAAAAACATTAAAGCTATAAATAGGAAAAATTTTAACAGTCAATATACTTGCAGATAGATGACGAAAACCATTATTAACAAGAAGCAAAACGCTATCCCAAATAATTTGGATTTTAACCAGCCCATTAACTCCTTAACTTCAGAATATCCTCGTTTATTGATTTGTTTAGAATGAGCAATGCTGCTTAAGACTTCTTCTAACGGGGAGGCAACCTTGCGCCAAAATTGGTGCAAAGCCATTCCTAAGTCATATCAAAAAGGGGATTCTATTTTATTTTCAAATAGCATGACTGTTGGCAAATATTTTGAGGAAAATGTTTAAATTACAATAATTATAGAATAAAATTAATGCAAAACTTAATAGATTTGAGAAATATTTAGTTGTTGAAAGCACTACTTCATCCCACATAGAAATCATACCTCTTGAAACACTACAATCAACTAACTGTTACAAAACATGAGATGTTAATAGGATCAGCGTGAAAATTCCTTAGACCCAATCAGTGTTGTCTTAAGTAATTAAGAAATATCAAATATCCCTCATTTATACAACAGCAAAAAACCTTTTCCTCAACTGAAACTTTTCAGTGAGCTTGATGCAAAGTTAACTCACAGGTGCAAAGTCACGCCGTTTTATGGTATTTAAAAATATTACAAAGAAATTTTTAATTTTCGAAATATAAAATTAATAAGGTTGATGTTCACCCTTGCATTCGTGTGGGTATATGTCTAATTATGATTTTGAAAACTTTTAAATAACCGTTCAACGCTTCAAAAATTTAAGATATCTTCAAATTCCTGACATCTATAATAATAAAACTATAATCTATTAAATGTACCACACAGAATATGGTTTACTTTTTCATTTCATTTCACACACAGTGATAATCAATAATTTATAGAAAATAATTCTCGTTACTGAGCCTCTTCGATGGAATGGTTTTGGAACCGCATAAAACCTAGCCGGGTTAAGCAGGATTAACCGAATTACTCGAGTCGTTAGGTACATGATCCCAGTGGCAATGGCGTAATCTTCATTTGCTTTTAATCCGAATCAATGCAAATTAGTTCGTCCGGATGGAAGAGGGAGCGAGACTTAACTCGGTAGAGTAAAATAGTTTGTTAAAATACTTCTAAAAGGACAGATCACAAATAAAAAATTACATAAATTAGTTATCAGTTGAGATTGGTAAACAATTTAATTAAAATGGAATTAAATTTTTAAATAAACTAAAGAGTCGGCGATCCCGAAAGCGCGATGATAACGCCACCAACAATCCACGTACCTCCCTTCAAACAATTCCATCGAAACCCAAATCCTCAAGATAAGCCTTAAAATATTCCTCCCATCTACGCCACGGACTGGCCTTCGATCGCTTATCCGCCAATTTAACGGTGATGACTATACTTATAGAGGTTCTGTCATTTCTAAACCCAAAGTAAAATCATAATAGGCTTTATTGACATATTTACAATTGCATTTACAAAATCATTTAGTATACATGTGCCGGTCTAAAGTCCTCTACATGATACACATAGTTTTATACTTTGGTAAATAGTTTTACACTTTAAAGATTACCTATGAACAGTGGGAAAAATAACGAAAAACCTAAAAAAAAAAAAAAAAAAAAAAAAAAAAAAAAAAAAAAAAAGGAAGAAACAAATATTTACATAATATAAAATAATAATTAAATACAATCAATAATTAAATACAAAACAATAATAATAAATATAAATAATCAATTTATAGTGACCAGCATACATTAGTGATGACTATATGTATACATAGCAGTTGGGTAATCTGTGGGGAGGTTTATGTTAAGAGTACGTGTTTGGTTCTTTTGTGCGTGTATCTTTTGGGGGAATTTTTATTATAGTTACCGATTTCTTTTACTAGGGAATTTTCTGAATTTGTTCTTTTTTTTTGCAAAGTATGCTTTGGTTTGTTCGAAGACATGTTGTTTTAAAGGGGGTAAGTTTAGTTCGTGGAGCATGGTCGATATTTTAGTATAACGAGGATAATCATTGATGATCCTCATGCAAATGTTTTGATACAAATGCTTTTCAATTTATTATAGTTAGTGGAGCAAGTTGAGCTCCACACCGGAGAAGCATATGTGATTTGTGCTCGGATTACTGTTTTGTATAGAGTGAGTTTATTTTTAGGGCTTAGTTTCGATTTTTTATTGAAGTAGGGGAACATTTTGTATAGAAGTTTTTTAGCTTTATCTGTTTTGTTGTTAATATGTTCAACGTATGTTAATGATTTGTCAAGTGTTAAACCTGAGTATTTTCTTGATTTAGACCAAGGGATGTCTTCTGCGTTTAAATTGATATGCTGTAAACCCAAAGTTGTAACTGTTTAAATGGGCATGTAATGTTGCTGGATTTAAAAATGACTGAATCTCTAAACAAATGTAATCAACGTTGAACTGGCGGGTAATCGATCATAAATAATTTGATTCGTTACTCAGCACACAGCCACTGAAGGATACTAGTTACAGATCTGCCAGGAACTGATACGGCCGAAGGAATTGATATAAGATTATTATAATACCTATAGGTCTGTATGGATGTAAAACGTGGACACTTACATTGAAGGAAGTTCATCACCTTAAGGTTTTCGAAACGTATGTAGTGGATAGAATAATTAGTCCAAAGATAAACATACGGTAATTTAAAAGTATCCAAATTGCGTGATTGCGGGAGCTTTATCGGATAAATTTAATAGCACGACTATTGAAATGGGCATGAAATGTCGTTGGATTCGTGGGAGGAATTCGTTAGGGCTGATCTTGAATATATGGGTATTGATGGGGCGAGTTTGAGGAAGAATTGTACTCAGTAACTGGTGGTGTTGGCATGGAACCTTCGAGGTTGCTAGCCCTTTTATTTATTTATGATTAAATAATTTATACTGCTATTATTATCTTTATAATCATCCAACTCTTCTGGCTCAGTCTTTATATCTGTCATCTTAGCGAATAAGTGGTCAAGTCGAATTATGACCAAAATGAGTTAAGTGACTAAAAAAAATCGGAGGTTTTTCTTCATGGGGAATAAGTGTTTAAGTAAGATTTTCTATAAAACACAGTTATTTAAAATGAACATCATACTTAAACACGATTCTTTTTAGTCACTCAACTCATTTTGGTCAAAATTCAACTTAACCACTTATTCACTGGAATGACAGATGTAGGTTTAGATATTCCAATAGATAGATAGATAGATAGATAGATAATCATTTTATTTATAAAAGACAATTCTCGTACAAATGTAAGTCTGGTACATTCTCAGACGATTCTAAATTTATTTACAAATTGGGAAAGAATATGAAATAAAAATACACTTTTTACATACAAATACATGAATTAATCTAATAGTAAATTATAGAAAAAATAATAAAAGAGGGGTTCACTCGGTTTACTATTTAAGTACATTAACAAACTGGTTTATATACAATAAATTTGTATATTTACATATAAAAAATTTAAATACTGGTTTTCAATTGTATAGATATTTTACTGATATAATTATAAATAATGTTTATTTTTTCAATATCAGGAATATTTAAAATATTTTCAACATTGGCAATGTCATTGGTGTTCGGGATAAAGGCTTGCAAGTAAGTTTGATTTCATTGAATTTAGAACAGTGCAGTAGCAGGTGACTCATGCAATCCTCCAAAAAATGCTCACAGGAAGTACATTTTTTTTTGTTAGATATTTCAATAATCTTCCTCAAAAGTTAAAAAAGATTTTGGTCCATTTTAGTTGTATTGTAAAATTAGAGATTGTAGTCCTGGTGATGGCCAACTTCTTCTCCCATGCTAAGAATGTTTGCGGCTTAAACGCTATGACTCTGCCTCCACTGACTTCAACTAATCCTCCCTATAGTGATCCTTAGCTAAGAATACAAGTAGGTATGTACAAATGTTTTTTTTTTTTTTTTTTTTTTTTTTTTAATTTATCATTTATTTATTTAGCCTTTTTTGTATCAGAATTTTGTTATTTCTTTAAGTTTCTTGTAAAAATAGCATGAAATGTGAAAGCGTTATTACTTATTGTCCTATATTACAACTGTGACAGATTGTAATATAATGCGAAAATAAAAAATTCTCTCAAATGTTCCGCGATTTCTGAATGTAACCTTCTAAATTTTCTAGTATGCTCATCCTTTTTAAGACTAAATATTCAAGGCGATTCTTTATTTTCTGGAACCTTAAGAGGTTGTTCCTTACGCATCGGCAGCCATGTTTCGTCCTTGTAAAGAACTGTAGGCAGGAAATAGCCTTATAAATTCTAATTTTTATGCCGGACAAAAGGCGCCAACTGAGTAATTTTGTGACTGAAAATAACAAGCGTTTCATCTTTTAAACTCGCTTTAATTTTCTCTAGAATTTCTTCTAGCTTAGATATTGTACACCCAAGATTATAGATTACATAGATTACAGATATGACAAACCAATTACAAATGTCTTTATATTAAATTTAAGTTTCTATTACCGATCGTAAGGATTAAAAATGAAGTATAAGCAGCAAGTCCGAACAAAGAAAAACATAATTTTTCAACATTCATGACCGATTTTCTTTAAGACGCGATTTTTTTCGCAGGTAACTCTGATGGAACACGTTATTACAGCTAGCAAAGTTATTAATTACGACATAAAATATTATCTATATTCAAACTTTAAAACTGCAATTTTTTCTTATCTTGAACCTCTTGCCTTGATTAGGAAATTATCGTATGGAAAGAGAGATCCATCTATTGTTAAATTTTATATAGATTTATATATTGATAAGTATCATGTAGTCATTTTTGATAATGATAATTCCCATTTAATCTAGATAATTAGACTTGGCAATTGAAAAAAAACGCAAACGTTAATGTTAGTTTCCCTGTAGCGGTGAAACTATTAAATCACACTAGCTATGTTAATGACGTAACGATATTTCATTTTTTCAAATTTAATTTCTTCTAAGGAAAATTTAGGACGCCGAATTTTTCCACTTATTCCGAAGGTTTGATGAGAATTTATGCCATAAATTTTTAAACGCGTGCAATAAAGCAAGCCCGTGTGAGTTGAAAGCGTTAATAAACTGTCGGGAAGTAGGAAAAGTTTCTATATAGGCCAAAGTTCCGGCAGGTTAAAGCCTTACCATAAAAGATAGTATTCACAAAAGGTTCGCCCTTAAATTTAAAGGGCATGGCTCGGCTTCTCGCATAACTGCCGGACAATAGGGCCGTATGTTCTACCGTTGTTCTCGACCCAAGAGTATCTGTCGATAGTTCAAACTCAAAGCTTGAGTTTAAAAACACTTTAAACTATAAATTTAAAATCAAGCATCTACCCAAATTTGATTAAATTTGTTTAAATAATTTTCATTACTGGGAATTATTGTAAATTCATTCATTTGTAAGTCTTGAGAGAGGATTATCGATTCACTTAAATTGATTTTCTTATTTTTATTTTTTATAAATACAACTGTTTACATTTTATGCAACAAGTAAACTTGAGGAAAATTATTACAATGACAAGTAAATTAAAACTCACTAGTAGCACTTTAAAGAAATTTCTACATCAGAAAGCCTCTTCTTTTCAGACACCTCGGAGGATTTTCGGAAATTGAGTGTGAGGGAAGTTTGGAAAATAGTGGATTCGAGAGGGTATGGAGTTTACTGCGAAAGGATAAGTATCTGGTTCGGGCCAAATCAGCAACATATGGAACATTATGTTCTTTTTTTATAAGTTTGTTTGTAACATAATAATTGTAACATGTAGCACTGGGCATTGGGGATTTTACGAAGGATTTTGTATTGTAATGATTGGATACGAGAAGAATTGGAAGGTTTAGTGGAGCCCCAAAGCTCAACTCCGTATGCCCAAATTGGTCTAATTAATCCACTGTCTTTTGCAGTTTATTGGGAGCTTTGAACGCTTGTCTCGTAAAAGTTGAAGTAGTCGGACAAACAGTTTCTTGTCTTTTACGTCTAGTATATCCTATCAAGTTCCATCAATATATTCATATTTCGTGAGAACACGTAAATGGAGAAAGCAAACTTGGTTTGGTTGAATATTAGGTCTCGTTGAGGGTGGATTCTGTCTTCGATTTTAGGGGTATCGATTATAAGAACTGATTTAATCAATAATATATCATGTCTTATATTAGGATAAGTAATATAAATTAGTAATATTTATTTTTTATTATTACATACATATAAAAAGTAAGTGGTTTCATTTAAACCCCCAAGCCCAGCGCATAAAACAAAACCATGAGGCTATGACTCCTGTATTCATTCCTCTAATAACGGCCGACATTAAAAGTGACTAAACACTAAGTACTCAAACAAATGTGGAATTTACTGGACAAAGGAAAATAAGCACCTTAAAAAAACACTCATATTACAATCAAGAATTCAGTAATGTATCACGAAATCATTGTGGTACATCAAAAATCACACATTACCTGAGTTTATATCCGTCTGAATTTCTCAAATTTGACTTTGAATAAACCCACAGCTAACAAACAAACCGATTTTAAGACAAACACATCCAGGAACTCTCTGAAGGCCGAAAAGAAGCAGGATGAGAGATCTGTTTTAATTATTTTTATTTATAATTTTTTTTGTTGTTATTTTTTTTAATACTAATTTATTGAAATTTACAACTGTGTAAATATATACATCAAGTAAATTTGTTGATAACGATTATAATAACATGTCAAAACTTGAAAAGAACTACTTATCAGTAGCATTTCAATAAAAATTCTACACTAGAAGATATGTAGGACATCTTTTCAGACGCCTCAGAGGATTATCGAGAATTGAGTGTGAGGCAAGTTAGGAAACTAGTCGATTGGAGTGGTTATGGAGCTTACTATAAGAGGATAGGTATCTGGTTTGGACTAACTTAGCAACACATGGAACATTAAGATCTTTATGGATAAATTATTGGTGACAAAGTAAGGAGCATTAAGGATTTTGGATTGTAAGGATTGGATACGAGATGAATTTATTTTTATTTTTTAAAATTATTTTGATAAATTATTGTTCATATATTCATATTGTAGAATACTGCATAGACATTAGTTTAGTTATTAGGTAGTAAATAGAAAAATAAAAGAGAAAAAAATCCTCATAAATAATTGTATTAAAATAAAATAATTTAACCGCAGATCAACTAGAAGTAGGAGCTTCACTTCAATAAATTAATCTTTTTTTGTGTGGGTGAATAAATTATATTTTTTTTCGGATTTTTGTTATTGATCATTCTCTTGAACTCGTTTATTACCTCAAAGTTTTGCTACAACCCCTCCCGCCTCCTGCCATTGCTGATTCATGTATGTAATGACAACTGTTGAGCTTTCGAAAGTTCTACCAGGGAACAAACAAAGTTTAAGCTGTGAGAGAACGAATATTATTACTGGCACAGTCCTCATAGCGTACTCATTATAACTTTATAACAACCATTAACTAACCGCAGATCGACATGGTATACCATGGTATATTACTACGAACAAATGTGATGCATGACAGACCCCGCGTTGTGCAAACAGTGCAATGCCATGCTCAGCCAGTGTTTGTATTCAGGGAGTCCTGGGCTCCTAATCTCCACAGCTCGGGTAGGATTTGCTGGCAGGATGCTAATCGTGTCCGGGGCAGTCGGTGAACGGTTAGTGCCACCATATGGCGCTCAGTTCCGTTTTATCTTATCTGATCCGATAAAGGGGGCGAACTGTCTACTGGTCGTATTATAACACAATACTACAATCGTGAACATTTTTATGGTTTAACTTCAGAGAAAATTTATATTATATTTTAACTTTATATAGAGATTGGTAACTTTATGTTCTATAGCCAGTATATATTTTTCTCAAGAAGAAAAGTTAAATCCGGTATATAAATGAAAAGTTTACATATCGATATAGAAGAATTCTCAAATTGTAGCGGAGCCAAATAATTCCACGAGAGCGGTAAAACTCACCAAATTTGGACATTTTAAGATTTTTGAACTTCGGTGGCTTAAAAAGCAATTACGAGAAAAATCAAAAACCTATTGATTTTATTATTTTAGGTGGTTACGGTAAGTAAATAATAATATGATAATCGAATAAGTCATGGTCCACGCCCATGTTTGATTTTATATGGAAAGACTCTTACATTAAATGAAGAACAGAGCCATAAATATTTCCCAAATAGAGTACATAGAGATGAATGATAATTCAAAATATGAACATAACAGCTTGAATTCGGTGATTAAAGTAGGGTTGGATAGGTTTTAATCACAATGACAAAGTAGTAAATATCTAAATTGGTCACTTTCAAATCGTTGACAGCGTTTGTTCATTCATTAGTTTGTCATCATCAGCGTTAATTTGATAAAATTATCTGCTTGTGTCCACTTTTGTGGGAAAATGTTGCGCCAAGGATACTAAAAAGTTTGAAGTACTACTTGAAGGGGACTGGGTTGGTCTGCCGGGCCCCTCCTGGAAATGATGGACTCTCTTGGCGTTCCTTGACGGGGCTATTCTCCAGGAAGGCGATTATTCTACAGGGGATGAGTGAAGTGGCCGAAAGAAAGGAAAGGCGAAAAGAAAGAGAGAAGAAGAATGGATTTTCTCAACTCTCTGCCAAGAACAAAGACCGCCGCAGAATGAAGTCCCTTTAGGAATGATTGTTTTTTTTTTCACAAAGGGCGTTGTGATAAATAATAAATAAATGATTTTCAAAGTTTAGTATGAGAGAAAAAAGTTTAAAAACGAAAAGAAACAAGTTCAGGAAAATGAATAACCGAGAAATAAATTAGGAACTTTGCCAAAAAAATAAGATATTCACTCAAATATTTGAAATGATAAGGATATATAGTTTTTATTTTTCATTTTAAAATACAATTTATTCAGAAGAATTTATCTAATTATTTCTGAAGACACAGGCTTCATTTTTCGATGTCAATATTTTATTTACTAATACAGTAAAATGGATATGTCTTTTGACGGGAGGAGGGGATTATACTGTTTTGTTTAACGTTTTTTTCACTGTCTAAAATGTAACATTTTGAATCGCTGCAAGTTTGTCGGTATTGCTCGTATCAAAACATTGACGATAGTTTCCCTATTGCGATCACAAATTTAATAGATGTCATATTATTTTGCTATATGACATTTATCGTTAGAATCTACCGTTTAGGAGCTTTTTTGTTTTAACTGAAAAAAATTACTTTTTGCATACATTTTTTAAGTGTTTGGGCTTTTTTACACTCACTAGCTATGTCCGTGTTGCTTGGATCAAAGCTTTGACTACAATTCTCTTAACAGAAATTGAATGGACCATATTTTTGTTATATAACATTTGTTGCAAGAGCCTACTCTTAAGGAGCTATATTGAAATTTGAAATTCCTATTTTCTCTAAACTATATTTCGAATAATTATTGATTATTAATTTAATTTAATTATTTGAACCTTTTAATTATGAATTGGGAAAAGCAGTAAATTATAGATGTCATGCATATACATGAGCTGTTGTTTTTCCCAGTCAAAAAGAAATTGATTTGTCAGAGAATTGTTTAGAAGTTTTTTTATCTTGTATTTCCTCTTTATTGATTACAACCTACTCGAGGTTGGAATCATAAAAAAGGCAACACAAACTACACAAAGCATGGATATAGATAGATAGATAGATAGAAAATAAATTTTATTCTGGGACAAAGTCCATTAAGAATGAATTATAAAAAGTAAATCACATCTGGCCAAGATATTTTAAATAAAATAATGAATTTTTTTTTTTCAAGTAGTAAGTAGTAATTGAAATTTACAACTGTATTAGAAAATATATCCAGTTAATATGCTATATACAATGCAATATGATAACATGATTAAGATTTGTAGAGGAACTACCCATAGTTAGTACTCTAATGAATATTTACAAAAGAAGATCACGAGGCCATCTTCTCTCATCATTTGGATGAGTGTTAAGTTTATCATCAAAGGAGAGGTATCTGGTTTGTGCCAAGTCGGCGACATATGGGAAATTAAGGTCATTATGAATTAATTTATTTGTGACAAAGTAAGCAGCATTCAGGATTTTTCGAAGAATTTTGGATTGGAGTGATTGGATGCGGGAAGAATTCGATGGTTTAGTGGATCCGCACAATTCTATACCAAGTCCAAATAGGTCTGATAATCGTCATATAGACAAGTTTCTTATAGTGATTCGGGAGATTTGAACGTTTGGCAAGTAAGTGTAGCAGTCGAAATCTACGTGCAGCTTCTTATCTTTTCAATTTTGTATCAGGGTTCCAGGTAAGTCTCTTGTCCAGATGAAATCCAAGGTATCGTATTTGTTCCACATTAATTAGCGGTACACCATTAAAGGATACTGGAGGACAGGATGAGGTAGTTTTTCGACGGAGGGTAAAGGTTATTTGTTGGGATTTGCTAGGATTTATCTTGACTCTCCAGTTATGACACCATTCTTCAAGGGAAGTAATATGTGACTGGAGTGTCTGGGATAAAATAATGAAATAAGATAATATAAAGTAAATACAAGTTTATAATAAAATAAAAAAAATCTAAAACAAATATAATCTATAATAAATAATCTATAAACAAACAACACACACAAAACCATATATACATTCGGTGAAGGAAAAAAATATTATCTACAAAGTTGATTGGATTTACATCTAGTGAAGTATGAAGAAAAATAATATTTGTTGAGAGGGAACAGACGAAAATGATAAAGAAAAAATAAAAATGAAAAAATATTTGAGTAACAGTGAAAACATTATCATAAGAAGAATCAAAAAAGATTTTTATTTAATATGCTGGTATGATATTCGTTATAAAGCATCAATATGATTAAATAGCATCCGTCTGGACGGAGATAAGGTGGTGGAAGAGGTGTGTTTTAAAAATTCCGAGGCAAGATGCGTTGCGAAAGGAGGGAGGAAGATAATTCCAAAGAATAGCGGAACGGGCAAGAAAGAAACGTTGGAATGTAGTCGTTCTGTAAGATGGGGTGCAGAGATCGGAGAGACGGAATTTTTATAAATATACCTAATAATAATTCGTAACTGCATGTTTTCAGTAAATGTTGAGCTGTTTGCTAATGCCACCTAAGTTATATAAGAAATTTGCAATCATAAGCGCTGAGGGCGGACAGCCGGAAAACTATTTCATATATCCAAATATATGAATTATATTATACCATGAATTATAATATATATAATATATCCAGCGGTAAGAAACCTCATTTAATTAATGTAATGCATTATAGTAGTCATAAAAAATAATAAAATAAACGTATATATTCATTATGCTCTTAATTACTTTTAGTTAATGTTTTATCGAAATGACTTGTTATGCTGCTGACTGAGAATATAATATTTTTTTAATCCGATAAAGGGTAATATATGCTGAGAAGTGGTGGAACAATTTTTTTTCTTCTTGAAAAAATACACATGGACCCAAAACACTGAATAAACTAGTTAAAAATTTTTATAACATGCATACTTTAGAGTGATTTTATGAAAGGAAAATCTGATAGGACCAGAAACAAAATCTGTATGTAAAGATTACAATAGATGAACAGTGTGTAGGGAGTATAAAAAACGTAGATGGGAGAATTGCATCATGACTAATCGAGTAAATTAGGTTTTGATGGAAAGATGATTTCAATGTGGTTATCACTTTATAACATGAATTTTATAAGTGATATCGGAATCTGTCAGATGTATTTTTTTATCTTTTTAATTTTAATTTAATTTTTTTTTTATAAACAAATAAATCTTGCCTCAATCACTTTTGCATTGACCAATTCGCAGAATTACACAAAGATTTGACTTGATTGGAGGAGGGTGTGAAGTGCAAACAACTGCACATTAGCGCTGCTTTTCAAAACCACACTCAACTCTAATGAGTTGCGCGATTCCGGGAAGGGTTGGTGGTTGGTGACCCAGGAAAACTCCATGAAAATTATTCGAATTATTCACTATTTGGTTATTTTATTTTTTATTTTTACTTTTACAATTTATTTCAATTTCGTTTTCTTTTTCTTGTTTATATTGTTCTGTATATCTCACATTTATTTCTAAAGTGATACAACTCAAAAATATATATTTTTGATTTATCATCATGCTTAAGTTGAGTATTCCTCTATGAAATGTCAAAAATGTATTGAATTAACTTAAAACCTCCTTGATAATAAATAAAATGGGCGACAAGTCGTCGCTTTTTGATTTCAAAAGCATCCGATTAGAAATATAGTAACTTTTTTTTTTATACTCACTTTTTTTAAGCCAGTAAATATAAAGTTATATTTTGAACGGTTTTTTTTTTTTAAATTTTAAAACCCCTATTCCAAACAAATATTAGTAGTAATGCACAATGCATAAATTTACACAAGTATTTATTGCTTGTTATTATTGTTTATTGCTTTTTTTTAATGATTTATTATAAATTTAATGATTTTATACTAACAAGAAAAGTGAAATTTGTCTAGAGGAACAGTAAGGTGAATCCCTGCTCAAGTTTCCAATTAGTCCAGAAGGTAATATAAGAGGAATTGTGCTTTTGAAGCGCTTAGTGGGTGTTGCACCAACATTCTGAATATTTAAAAAACATCTTTCATAGCTTAATTTATTTTTAAATCTGGCAGCTTAAGAATAAGTAATTAAAATTAACCTATCTCGACCATCTGAAATCCTTCTTAAAATTTGCAGTTCCTAAATAGATTTTCTGTTATAAGGTTTCATAATTTATTTTTTAATCTCCCAATAATATTAATTTCATAGCTACAAACACTTAACCTACATCCACCTCTTTTAATGTTGTAGTTTATAAGCATGAGAAGAAAATCTTGTTGATAATGAAAAAAGAAATATTTTTTTCAGTGATTTTCAGAAGATTTTCAACGGAAATATAGATACAGAATTCAGAAAATAATAAATATAAACTTTAAAAAAATGGATTTAATGTTTTTTTGAGTACTTAATTAAAATAATATAACCATAATACATTGGAGATTAAGAGCGTTCCCATAAAAAAAAAAAAAAAAACTACATTAAAATTTGTGTTATTTTCTTGATGTCTTCTAGTGCCCCCCCCCCCCCACCAAAAAAAAAAAAAAAAACTATAATAAAAATATGAAACAAATATATGTATATATATATATATATATATATATATATATATATATATATTATTATGTTATATTATTATATATTTTATTATATATATTTTAATGTGTGTTCACTGCGTTGAATAAATTATATTGTTTGAAGGTGTGTGAGGTTATTTCATTAAATCACTATAAAATTAATATAATTAAAATGGTGGATTAAGCGCTATGTCATGGTTTCAGGAAGTTTGGTTTTAGTTAAGTCAATAATTAATTAGAAAGGGCTTGAAAGAGAGAATAATTCAGTAGGCTGTGGGGGAAAGAGATCTGTTGTTACTTCATCAGGAGAATGAATTTACTTGAATTTTCTAAAATGTCTCTTTTTTTTCTTATATTGCTAGATTTATTTATTTGGTAGGTGTATTTATATGAAAAGGACAAATATATATGTGTATATAGATGAGAGGATAATTATTTAAATATTTAAACATAATTAATGTGTTTTTGGAAAGTCTGGATTATAATTACCTTCTATAACAAATATATCTTATATATCTAAACTAAAAGGAAAGCCATTTTTCGTCTGTGATCACTAACAGCGAAAACTATGGAACCAGTAAGTACCAAATTTTATCCACATCATCTTTAAAGTTCCAGGAAGGTTTTGCAATAATAATATCTTCTGATTTTCAATTTTTTTTTTTTTTTTTTTTTTTTGTTACAAAAATATATGGACAGTAGAAAGTTTGAAAATTGACCGATAGGTGGCGAGCGCCATTCTACATAAGATAGTTACAAAGGAACGGTGTTGTATAAAGCTTGAAATTTATAATAAATTTATATTTACTTATATTCAATTAAATTATTATAAACTATATAAATATTTGGTGCAACATGTGGAAACAGTGAAGTTTAAAAATCGTATGATATGTGATCAGCGCCATTTTGCTTTAATGTTTACAATGTTAAAACTACTGAACCTATCTGTACCAAATTTCTACTACATCATTTTCATATTTCTTGGAAGATTTAGCAATGATAAAACATTAAATATACAATTTTGAGTAACAGAAACGAGGTTCGCCACACTGTCATATACTTTTATAGTTAGAAATGAAAATCCAGCCAGATGAAATTGATAACATTATTTTTGCCGAATAAAGATTATTAGCAAAATAATATGTCGATCCTTCGCTTTTTGAAATTGGGTCTAAAAATATGATTCATGGGCCTAAAGTTGTAAGCATTGATAATTACATTACCCGCAAGAATTTCTTAATAATCTCTGTCCACCTGTATTATCAACTCATACATTAAAATTAACAATTGGATGTTCAAATATGTTTTTAAGTAATCTTCAAACACCTAATCAGTGAAATTTTAACGGGATTAAAAATTAGTGCGCTGAGTGAAAATATCATTGAAGATAATAATCCTCCATTGGATACTTCAATGCAATATTTTTATTGGTAGACAAATAAAACTTAAATTATTATTTAAACTTATCTCTTCAGTGCGATTCTTTACTTAAGTTAGCGGGCGAAGCAACGATGGGGAATGCTAGTACATTTATAAATCAAATAAATTTTTTTTTTTTTAATGTTTTTTATTCACACCTGGCATCAATTGCGATAATAAGTAAATTTGCAATATAAGTGGTACTTGGCGTTATGAGCGGAGAGATTACTCTCCGCTCATAAGGCCAAGTACTAACTCAAGTATTAACTCAATAGTACTTCCTGGCATGAAACAAAATAAAAAAAAATAAAAATATGATTTTCAGAATTTCTATCTTCAATGATAATCCCTTTAAAGACACAGATTCTCACAATCAATAGCTGACATTTTATGTTTTTGGAAATTTGACTGTCTCTTCTCTTTTCAAAATAGTATCTTATATAATTTTATTAGAATTTCTTAAAGTCTAATATTTTAATTTTCTTAACACTTTAAACGTATATCTATTTTTTTAAATATTATATTATACGTTTATAATAATGGAATCTGTTCTATTTCAGGACTTTTGTAACAAAATTTTCAGGATGATAATGGAGGAACTTCCGGCGGGCAGGAAAAGGGAAGGAAGATAGAGACTACGGTGCCCGGAGGATGTAGAAGTTGACTTCAAAGGGATGAATGTCGAGAATTGATTGGAGAAGAATGTTAGGGACAGCAATATTTTAAATTGACCGTAAAGTGAAGATAAAAGCAGTAGAATTTAACTTGAATTATCAAAACGCCATCGAATAATATTGAGTTCTATCTATCAATTGCTAATTATGAGTCTTATTAATAGAAGAAAAAACTACTGAACCACAGAAACTGTAATCATCCTCTGCCAACTGAAGCCAAAACCTGATCAAAATCTGATGATGAAAAATCACTTTTTTTTGGCCAGCACCTTTCCTATACTTTTAACACAGTATGGAAAACCCACATTCTGATATCTTCCTCAATATATATTGAATATATTGAAGCAAAACTTAGTACCCCACTCCAAATGTCTCCCCCCCCTGAAGCATTCCATCCTTCAGAAATATTAAACATGATTCAAAGATTACCTTCAAAGAAAGCCCCTGGACACGACCTAATTACATCCCACATCCTTAAACTTCTTCCTCAGAAAGCAATCCTATTCCCAATATACATATATAATGCTATATTCCGTACCACATATATCCCTGTCTCCAGTCAATCAATAGTTAAAATGATACCTAAACCCAAAAAGCCACCTGAGCTCCCATCCTCATACCTTTCTATTTCTCTCTCACCAATCATGGGTAAAATTCTAGAAAAACTCATTTTAAAACGTTTGTATCCTATCCTAGAATCCCATCATGTAATACCAGAGCACCAGATTGGATTCCGAACATCGAAAATTTAATAACTTGAGGTAAATTAGTTCACCCTTAAACTTCGACATAACGAGTTTTTTTATTTAAAAAAAAAGAGTATATTGATACATATATCATTAAAGCATAATGTACCTAAGCATAGTTTTACAAAATATAGTGATATAATTAAAGAGCGACATTCAGGGGCGAGATTAAGGTAGTGACAAAGGGGAAATAAACCGGAGATAAATAATAAAGCAGAAAAAAAACTTTAATTAAATTAAAAAAAGTAATAATACTAAATAAACAATTAAACAGGAATTAAAAGAGAGTTTTAATACGAGAATTTGTCCTGCCATTCCAGTTGGTTGGCTTTGGAGGAGGATTTAACGAAGAAAAAAAGAGGGTTGAACAGGGTAGGAAGCATGTCGTAAAATTTGATGTGACAACGTTTTATGTAATGAACAGAGTTTTCCAAATTAAATCATTATGCCTATCTTAGTGATAGAACCTTCAAAGTTAATCATAACTTTTCCTACTCCTCTCTCTTTACCCAATCTGCAGGTGTTCCTCAAGGAAGTATCCTAGGTCCAATCCTCTACACGGTGTATACAGCTGACATCCCGCACCATCCTAGTAGCACCGTCCTAACCACGTATGCTGATGACACGTGTGTGTTATCAGTAAACAATAATCCCTTCATTGCCTCCCAGACACTCCAATCCCATATCATAAAACTTCAAGAATGGTGTCAAAAATGGAGAATCAAAATAAATCCAAATAAATCTCATCAAATAACCTTCACCCTCCGTCATAAACCCACGACTTCCTGTCCTACAATATCCTTTAACGATATTCCGCTAATCCCCGTTGAACAGATCCGCTACCTAGGACTCCATCTGGACAAACGTCTTACTTGGAATCCACATACAAGACTAAAACGACAAGAAACTGCCCGTCGCTATCGACTACTTTAACATTTACTTGACAAACGCTCCAACCTTCCAATTAATTACAAAAGACTCATATACATGACAATAATTAGACCAATTTGGACATACGGAGTTGAGCTTTGGGGCTCCACTAAACCCTCCAATTCATCTCGTATCCAATCCTTACAATCCAAAATCCTTAGAAAAATCCTAAATGCTCCTTACTTCGTCACAAATAAACTTATCCACAAAGATCTTAATATACCTTACGTTTCTGACTTAGCTCAAACCAGATATCAATCCTTTCACGTTAATCCATTAGTATCACAACTTGCATCTCATTCCATTCCAGATAACCCTCCGAGGCGCCTGAAAAGAAGATGGCCTCGGGATCTTCTAATATAGTGCTTTATCATGTAGAACCTTAATAAGTGCTACCAATGGGTAGTTGCTTTAAAAACAAGTGACGTGTCATTTTTATCTATTTCATCACATTTACTTGATGTATTTTATTTTTTGTATATACAGTTGTAAATTTCAATAAATAATATAAAAAAAAAAAAAATCATGATGCAAAATCAAATAGTCGGTCTGTACATCAAGGGAAATGTCTTCGTATAGTCGTTAGTGTTGTGTTTAGAAGTCTATTTAACAGCTCTCAGTCAGCTTCCAAAGATTTTTAATGCGGTTACTATAACAATAAATAAATAATAAAATTTAAGATAGATTTTTTAAATAAACCATTTGCTGAAAGAATAAATTTAATTTATACTTCGACAAAGAAAATATCAAGATGTTATAAAGAGAAAATCTTTCGCCATTAACGAGGGACAGTCGGAAACAAAACATGGGCAAGTAATAGCAATATAAAGGTGAGCCGTTACTGAAAAAGCTCCCTTATCAGAACTGAGGGGGAGGGGCATTGGAAAGAGCAGTAATTGGCTGTCGGTCGCAGCCGCTGGGAGATCTGATTGGTTGAGAACCTGCCATCCGGCCTAGTGATCTCATTGGTCGAGACCTGCCAGAAACCCCTTACAAATGTCATAGCGATTGATTGCTTGCCCCCTCTTCCTCGCTTCTTATCTCTTTAGTAATTTTTTAAATTTACAACCCTTTACAGCTTCCCTTATCGAGGAGCCCGTGATGATTTTCCAACGTCCTAAGATCAGACCCGCACCACTCATTTGCAGATACCGCTCGCCCGATAAGGTTCCTCCGGCAGTCGATAACCGGTACTTACCTCACACTACACGCCTTTTATTGCCATTTTTTACCATGCGAACCGGTAAGTACCACCATGCGTATCAAAATCATTGCTTGAATTAAAGCAGTACAAGTCACACACATATGGTAAATACAAAAACATGTTTGATAATATCCAGATCAAATTAATTTTTATTATAAATAAATGACTGATGTGTGCATATGAAATCAATATTAGAAAGATTCTAATATTGTAACATGGTCAGAGCATATACGTAATGACGAAACGCATAAGTAATTATTAGTTTATTTTAAATAGACAGAATACAATTTACAATTGTACATTAAAATATTTTTTTAATATTTAATTTTTTCCATCTTTCCTGATGATCCGATTATTCCAAGAATAATTTAAGCTGTTCCACTAATTGTAGCATCTAAATGGTAATAAATTTTAGAACTATATTAATATATATGTTCTTTAAAACCAAGTTCCATGGCCGGTTTTCTTATAGTTAACAAATTAGAACACATAACATTCAGCGAACTAAAGTTAATCACATAAAGAAAACGTAAAACCTATAAATAAAATTATTCAATTAAAATTTTAAATTATTATATATGTTTATATGTATATACATACTTATATTTATATATTAATTTAAATTAAGAAAACGTTATTTCTCAGTACAGTTTCAGGTTATTAAGTACGTTATGCTCACTAAAAAGATCAAAGTGGTTAAAGAGGAATATAGATATATAACTAAGAACTCGAATTAAAGTTGAAGGTTAATAAGAAATCCTCCTAGTTGTCTTAGCTAGGACCCAAAGCTATGGCGCATTATATATTCTGAATTTTATCATTAAGATACTACATTCTGATATTTATGGGAACTAAAATAACTGAAGGGTTCATTCGGCTAGGGAAGAGCGACCCTTAAAGCCTAAAAAACTATAGTAGAGGAATACATACAATCAATATGTGGACTGGATAGTGAAAGAGGTGGGATGTGGGATGGTTGGAAATGCTTTCATAGAATTTAAAAAATTTAAGAGGCATGAATTCAAGAATAGCTTTTAATAAAGTTTTTGTTAAATTTTTATTAGTACTTTTAATGACTATATTAAATAACATTACTTGTGGTTTTACACTAATTAATATATTTATAAATTATATTTTAAAATATGGAGTTATTGACTATTTTGTTTATAAATGATTTCCACGATCCATAGCTGACACAGTGCGGAAAAAGGTGTATTCAGATTATTATGTAAGGATTTGTTGGAGACATAATACGGATCATTTACAATTGTATGTAGGACTTTAGATTGAAAGAATTAATTGCTTGGGCTTTTATTACTAAACGGTCTTTAGTGTACATGTTTTTTAATGCCATTAGAGCAGATAGAGAATCTGTACATATTACGAAGTTTTTCTTCTTCACATTGCATAATATAATACAGCGCCTCACAAATCGCATAACATTCTGCAGTGAAGGTACTGGTTAGAGAGGGAAGTTTGTATTTGATAATGCTGGAGTCTGATTGCGTTTGACATTCGTTTTTCCAAAAAATCCTGGGTGGGGTATTTGAAGAAATGCTGCTCAAAAAATGTTGCCATGATTCCTTTTTTTTTTTTTTGATTAATCTTCGAGACAACGAACGGATTTTCTTATAATTTATCAGATTTTGTTGAGTAGGTTCCTTTTGGAAAACTTTAAGGCCTTTCTTCTATTTTTAATTGATAGTTTGCATTCATTGTCATACCACGGAACATTTTTCGATTTAACATTTATAGAGCTTTTTTGGAATTGAAAGTTCCGCCGCTGCTAGAATAGATGAAGTAATTTTGTGATTAATTTCATCACATTTATTAATGGTAGTTATGTCGGGGGCCGTAATAACTAAATTATTTTGAAATTTTGTCCAGTCGGATTTTTGTGTAATCCATCTAGCATGTTTTGTTATCCGGGTACTAATGTTTGGGAAACTGATTAATATTGGGAAATGATCGCTAGAATATTGGTCCTGGGAAACCTGCCAGTCTAAATGAGTAAATAAACTAGGGGTGAGCACCAAGTTAGGTCAATACAAGTGAAGGAATTATATGCTGGACTCAAATATGTGGGTTGTCCTGAATTTAAAACTATGGAGTCTGTGCTGTCTATTATTCGTTTAATAGTATTTCCGCGGGTTGAGCAATACGAAGAACCCCACGAAATATGATGAGCGTTAACGTCACTCACAATAATATAGGGAGAAGGGGTATTATTGAGGAGATTAACAAATTCTACTTCATCAAAATTTTCAGAAGGAAGATAAATATTATTGATAAAAATAGGTATATGAAGGAAGACCTTGACTATCACTGCTTGCAGAGAGGTATGAATCTGAACCAACTCAGAAACGACCTTTTTATGGACGGCAGTTAAAACCCCACCACATGCTCTATTGCGATATTCAAAATCGTTCCGGTAAATGTTATAATCTTTTAGGTTAAATATTCTATTGGTGTGTAACTTAGTCTCTTGTAAACATATAACTGATGGTTGATATTTATTAATTATAAGTTTTAATTCCTCAAATTTTCCCGTTATGCCGTTACAATTCCATTGAATTATATTGGTTAGAGAAGTCATGTTTAATGAATAAATGTTAAAAGTTCAGAATTCAATTAAAACAGATGTTTATAATTAATAAAAGTGAATTTAGTATACAAAAATTAAGTGAAATATTACTCATTAATTAGTTTCCATTATTTCATTACTTTGTACACGCTTAGGAGAATTTTTCCTTGTTTTACTTCTAGTTCTTCTACCCTCAACTTTTGTCCACTCAGTCTGTTGACCATCGGGACAGCCGTGAGGGTTATTTTCTTCATTAGAAGTCGTCTGTGCCGAGTTAAAATCTTCGGTTCAGAGGCGACTTCACAGGGGGTGGGGTGGTCTTCCGAATTTTTTTCGGATATCCCACCGTAGGATTGTGAATTTTGGATTGAAGGGTTTTTAGGTAAGGCAGATGAAGTAGAAGGGTCAGTAGGGGTAGGAGGGGTGGTTGTGGGGACGGGAGTTTCAAGTTCATAGGTATAATGATGGTTTCATATAGAGCAGTTAGTTATCACTGGAAATGTGAAACGTTCTATTTTCTAGTTTGATTAGTCGGCTGAAGTAGCTGTTAGATTCTTGGTATATAAGTCAAGCGTGAGATTTACCTGTCAGTCTTTTATGTAAACAAAAGCCAAGATTCCGTACTGTGTCAACTTCGGATCGTGGAAAACATTATGAACTAAATCATAACTATGCTATGCTCAATAAGTCGAAATTTTAAAATATAAGTAATAAATACATTAACTAGTGAAAATAACGCATATAATATTGTAAATATAGTCATTAAAAGTACTAATTAAAATTTAACAAAAATAATCTATTAAAAGCTATTCTCTTAAAATTAAAATAACAATAATATATCTTATTAAGGAACTCATCTATTATGGAACCACGTGTTTAGTTATGAATAGAATTATAGATAGTCAAAACTTTATATTTTTCACCTATCATCAAAAACTCCATGACCAGCAATCCTCCTTAATATCCGCTCCTATCTCAGTAATAGAACCTTTAAAGTCAATCATAACTTATCCTATTCTTCCCTATTTATCCAACCTGCCGGTGTTCCTCAAGAAAGTATCCTAGGTCCTATCCTCTACACGGTTTATACAGCTGACATCCCTACACATCCTAGTACTGTCCTCACTACGTATGCTGATGACACATGTGTTTTAGCAATAAATAATAATCCCTTCATATCATCCCTAACACTCCAATCTAATATTATAAACCTTCAAGAATGGTGTCATAATTGGAAAATTGAAATAAATCCAAATAAATCTCATTAAATAATTTTAACCCTTCGTCGTAAACCTACGACTTCCTGTCCTACAGTGTCCTTTAATAATAATAACAGATCCCGGTTGAACAGATCGCTATCTAGGGCTCCAACTGGACAATCGTTTAACTTGGAATCCACATACAAGACTAAAACGTCAGGAAACTGCTCGTCTTTTTCGACTTCTTTAACATTTACAAGACAAACGTTCAAAACTTCCTATTTTTTACAAAAGACTTATTTACATGACAGTTATTAGACCTATTTGGACATATGGAATTGAGCTTAAGGGCTCCACCAAACCATCTAACTCATCTCGTATACAATCCTTGCAATCCAAAATCCTTCGAAAAATCCATCCCGAAATTTTCCGTATGCTGCTGATTTAGCCCAAACCAGATACCTATCCTTTCATAGTAAACTCTATAACCATTCAAATGCAGTAGTCTCTCAACTTGCTTCCTATTCTATTCCTGACAACCCTCCAAGGCGTCTGAAAAGATGGCCTTAGGACCTTCTCAAATAGAACTTTTATCGAAGTGCTACCAATGGATAGTTGCTTCACAAGCAATTGTCATTTTATTATTTGTTGTCATTATCACATTTACAGAATGTATGTTTTTTATGTACAGTTGTAAATTTCAATATATAAAAAAAAAGCAATCCTAGTTAATATAACTATAGTATTTATAGGATTAATATTAAAAGTTAATGTTACTACCTTAGATCGGAATAGTTATAAGGGTCCTTTAGGAATTAAAAATAAAAAAACAAAAACAACCTTCAAAGATATTATTTTTATTAGGAATCTCCCATTTAAATATTACTTTGAATGATATCCCTACAATAATATATAACCGGGCTTTATTTTTCCTCACGGCTGAGTGGCCACGTTACCCTAGATCAGAAAAACATGAAAGCAAGAAAGAAAAAAATGTGCGGGTTTCAAATAAACGACTGGCTCTACTTTTTTTATACAGAGCCGACAAATTCTAAAAAATCTTTTGTTTTCGCCTTTAGAGTATTCCAGCTTTGGAGATTTTATCAAGCGTAACGACATGGCCATTTTCTCAAAACTCTGATCGCTTTAATAATTTTTTTTAAATTTTATACTTTCTGATCTGTTTTTTTAACTTATATATTAGATTAAATAAAACTGTTTTGTATAATATCATACAATCTGATTAGTATAGCATACTTAATCTATTACATGAATAAATAAAAATTAAGTAAAATAAAGAAAACATAAATTGAACAGTATTATATTTTATTCGAAATTTTTTAACTATTAAGTTTTTCGTGAATGAAAAAAAAAAAAAACTCCTGGAAGTTTTTAACATAGTCAAAATTATGAACTAAATTTGCATTATAAACCACTAGTTCAATGCCAAATTTTAAATGAAAGAAGGAAAACGTTATTATATTTTTTATGGTAACCAAGGACAGTCAAGGGCTGAGATTAGTTTTATATTTACTTTAAGGAACAAAGAAACTTATGTATTAAAAATAAATATAACTTAAAGCTTTCTTTTTAATACATAAGTGATTACTTAAATTGATTTGGGCCCAATGTTGTCCACATTCAGAATTCAATATGTATTCCTCCTTGCCTTCTTGATTAAAATCGTCTACACAATATATTTTTTCTTTTAGTATATTTATTTTATACAGCATTATTTATTTATATAGCATTTATTTTGTATATCATTATTTATCTTCATTTTATATAGCATTGTAAATAAAATACATAGTGAGCGAAATAAAAATAACTTCTCCTTGATGGCTACAAAACTTGGAGCGAATTAAAATTAACCACTTGGCATATATTTTATCCTACTGATCTACATAGATAAAATAGCTACTATTGCTCTAAAACAAATTAGAACTATGATTATTTTTATTCATTAGAAAAAAAAGCAGAGATGACGGGGCTGTGTTGGATTTGAGATCCAACACCCAAAAGAGTGATCAGATCTGATTCATTTACCAATGATCACTCTCATCATTCACCGATATCTCATTGCTTCTCTATTTCTATTCAATATGCTTGTGTACTATTGTATATATAACTACGAATAGAAATAATTCAAAGACAATATTTTTTCCCATTACTTTTACTTAAGTATGTTTCGAGAAATATCCGCAATTTACTGCATTAAACACAATCATTATCATATGAAATAACATCCTGAAGAAATAACAAAGTTTGAAACTTAAGCAGAGCTTAAGCACAGTGGAAGTTTTACTTAATCCCTTAATACCGCCCTCTTAATGCAACTTGATTCTTGTTTTTAGATCTAGTTCCGGTCTCAGAATAATCTAAAAATAACGTAACTTGTTATTAACAAACTATTATTTAAGTTAGTTCTGTTTAAACACGGCTGATATAAAATGGATTAACATATGCAAATTTGTATGGTAAAAATAGTTTATAATAAGACCTATATACAGTGAATATAAAAATGGATTGTCAGGAAGACTCGTTTGTTGCATTGAAAACCTTGTCTTTTCAATGTTCAAAGTAGCTTCAACTACGGCTAATGTTTAATTTATTTCAAATGTAATGGCGTTCAGCAAACATGATACTTCTTGAACAAATTTGGTTTCTGCACAGTGTAATGGTAATCCTTTTACTAAGATTTCATACAAATAAATTTTATCAATTTTTAAAAATTGAAAGTTAAAACAGCAATTTTTTTGTATTTTACTACCTGTATGTATTTCATCTGTATACATTTTATTGAATTATATTTCTATAAGAAAATAAGTTATTAATTACTAACCATATTATAATCATTATGTTACAACCTGAGGCGCGATAGCACTGAGGGCAAGTTCCCGGGTCTGGGTTTGAGATCGGCAGTGGAGAATTAGGAAAAGTGATGAACTAAGAGTATTATATGACCATCCGGATATTGTGAAGTTTATAAAAAAGGGAATGTTGAGGTGGCTCGTTCATGAGTAACGTGTGGGGAGTGATTGTCTTCCAAGAAGTCTGGTAAACGAAAAGCAAGGAGTTACTCGAAGACTAGGTCGTCCTAGAATGAAGAAGAATTACGGCAGTTAAGAGTCTGTTGATGTAAGGGATTGTTGCTGTCGACAGACCAGCTTGGCAAGCAGCCTGTGAAAAGGTCTATGTCCTTGGAGGGCTGTAGCACCGAATATAATAATAATAATCATAATAATTATGAAGATATTTGAAGTAGCTATATCTTGAGATGACAATCTCCAAAAGGCAATAATAACAATGGCTCGTACGCGGCTGTCTTTTCCCTGAGAAAGAAGGATTTGTTAAAGTAAATCAAGACTAAACAATACCAACAAATGTATATTGGGTGCGAATATGGGGGGAGGATATTTCTGTAAAATATGGATTGTGAAAGCAAAGTCCTGAGTCAGTGAAACACTTGGCTTTGGGTTGCATTGGATTAGCAGAATCTGTATACATACGTCGACATAGTCATGTGGCAGCAATCATCCACCAAGAAATTTTGCTGTGCTATGTTGCTCTTGGGGTTTTTACAAAATACTCTGTTACTATATCAATAGAACCCCATTTATTAATTTTACTTCTTACCTTTATTGGATTCTAACCCAATACGTACAAATTCAATATTTTGGCATTTAGGAAATTGAATAATAATAATGATTATTGGACATACTTTATTTAATATAACTATTTTAGATGTTTCAAGATCAGGATGAAATAACAATCAAATCTATGTGAGGTTCAGCACACAATTTACAAGTTGCAATTATTACCAACAAGATACATACATGGGTACTTATCTTACAGAGTTACTGTCTAAGGCGGCTTCTTGAGGTTGGCCTGGGCCAGGTCTCGGTTGTCTTAATCAGGTTCCATCTTCTTCCATCAAGGGAACTCTTCCTCGATTGGCTCTCGGTGTTTCATCCTCAGCCGTGTATCAAACGGCCTCTCCCCTCTGTCTCCAAAAAACTCCTCCGCCAAACCCTCCGTCGATCAAACTCTCTCCAACAAAACTATATCTCTTTGTTTCCAGGGCCATCCTTATATACATTCATATCCCTTCTCTTTACTTTTTAGATTTATTTATTTAAATTTTTTATCTCTGTGTCACAACGTTCTTTGTCTCTAGTCAACTTATGTAGACGAAATATTTTCAGGTACCCCGCGACGTCATTCCGAAGGTTTGGCCTAATTTTTCCTGGCCCAGATCCCCTTTGAAGGGTTTTATGGCTTAACAAAGACTGCCGGCCCCTTTTCTTTTCGCCGTCTTATTATTAATTATTAATAAACATTGTTTTGCATATCCATAATGCATTGCAGCTGGTTGTAATATCTTTGAACGTATTGATTCCAGAAGTTAGAATAAATTATTTTTATAACGAAGGAATATTCCTAGAAATATTAGAAGACGCACAAAGAGCAGTACTTTTAGACACAACTACGAACATAAGTAAAACGTTGAACTTATAAACTTTCGGTTGGTGAAAGCCACAGAAAGAATACAATCACCATTTTATGTGCGAAAAATAAAATAATAATGAAACATTGTAACGTTGTTAGTTTAATTTCTGTCTGATTCGGATTAAAGGTATTTTATATTTAACAAACAACATTTAAAAAAAAATAAATAAATAAAAATAAGCGGAAAGTGCTGATACTTCCTCAGCGGAACTACGGCCATTTTAATGTAAATCCATACGAAATATAGAAATACACCAGAGAGAACATTAGTTTCTAGGTAATTACAACACCGACTAAGGTAGTTATATCAACTTTGTTCAGCAATGGTATTCCAAAAATTTTACGCTTAATTGAGTCAAAGACGTAAAATATAAAAGGGAAAGTGTAACCCTGAATGGTTAAATTTAAACTTTTTTTCCCAGAATAATATTCACTCAGGAGTTCCATTTCGTCTCAGGAAACTTTCTCAAAAACATCAGAAGCCTTCTTAACAAAAGGAGGAGTGGCAACTTGGAAAATTATTTTAATATCTAACAGAACCAAATGGTCCTCCGGAACTGGAGTAAATCTGCTAGTCAGCTTTTATATTCAATCGAATATATTCTATATATATCGATTCATAGTCAGCTTTTATATTCAATCGAATATATCCTATATATATCGATTCAAATTTCAAGAATGAATTATAAATAATCAAAGAAGGTAAGTGTCTCATTATTGAAATAAATAAATGTAATAATTTAAAGGAGATTAGAAGTAATTAAAAATTTTATAAAAATTTCAATCATTCTAAATTTTACTACTTCAAATTCAATTAGTATAAGTTTTCATTCGACCAGTATTATGCTAAAAATTCATTATATTCTTGAAGAAAATTTTTATAAATAAAACATAATAGTAACTCCTGAAATTTGTATTAAAGTTAAAAAAGAATTAAGAAATCGTGAAAATTAATTTAAGAATGTTATATCACATACCAGACTTAAAAGACAAGAAACTGCTCGTCGTTTCCGACTACTTCCACATTTATTTGACAAGCAATCAAAGCTCCCAATTAAGTACAAAAGACTTACATTACAGTAATTAGACCCACACTGGAGAAACTGGTTTCTAGAAACATGAAATTGAAGTTGCTAGCAACTGATAGGTTTGATTAACGTAGGTTGGTGCACACCGTTTCATGAAACGTTAACTTTAATCTGCTGCTAGCAACTTCAGTTAATAAGCAATATTGTTATTAAAATAAATATATAAAAATAAGAAAGGTAAATAAAAAACTAATCTAAGCTTCCGAATGCTTTTGGTGACCAAAAATTTCAACTTTTTCTTTGTACCTCGTCCAAGGGATGGACCGAGACTTGGATGGAAGGATAGCGTGGATTGGAGGGAGTAAAGTGGTCAGATGATGTTGGTGTCGGCATCAAACCTTCAGGTTTGCTAAACCTTATATTTATTTATACTAAGACAAATGCGTACTTTAAAAACGATTTCGTCAACAGAACAAAATAATGCAACTCAAAATAATAAAAATAATTTCGAACAAATATAAATTACAAATATCTTCACTTCGGCACTTTAGATTTTACCATTCTTATATCAGGTGAATAGGTTTCCGTGGGTATTGTAGGCATTACGTGAGGACAATATAAAACATTTTATTTTTGTTCAATTACGAACTAAGAAGTAATTATAATGGAAATATAGTTTTTCCTGAATACTAAGTGTTAAAAGATGGGTTAAGATAACTTAAATGTTAGATTATATTAAAAAATCTAGATCACCGATAAAAAATACTAGTTCCATGGATTAAAAAAAATAATTAAGGAGATAGATCATAGAGTCAGTGGAAGAATTTAAATCCAAGGATCTCAAAAGAGGTGAGAAACGACATGTGGTATCTACTTGTGGATTTATGATTTTTTAGTAAATAAAATAGTTATGAGACTATGTATATTTGTTGTAGAATCGAGCACGCGTTGTAAACCTAGCGTGAAGGATTCATTTGGCCGTGACAATGGTTGTCCTACTGAGATTAATAGTCCTCCCTCGAAGAGGGGTGTGGGAGGGGGGAGGGGAATCTTCCCATTCAGTGCCTATTTCCGCAGGGCCGTCCCTCCTCGTGACTCATAATTGAGCCAGTATGGTACGTTCCTCATCACTGACTCAGCTGATGCAGTTTGCGAGGTAAATTGCATTTCCATTTCCAAGTAGTTTTCAAAGACTAACTCGATAATAGACATCAGTTAGAGGGATTCTGCAGATTTAGCAAAAATAAGGGTGCTAGAAAAAGCGAAGAGCGTTAAAAATTGGGGCCAACACAGAATGGTAGCCATTAACCTCATAAACTGTCAAAATGTCATTCGTTTTGAATTTCAATACTAATTTATCAATAGACTTAAAGGTAATCCTAACATACATGACATGCCCACAACAGCGATGTCCAACAATATCCGTAGAAGGTGAAAAGGAGCTGGATGAGAGCTTTTCTTGAATAAAATGAAATGATTAACTCAATCGCTGGTTATCATTTTATGCAAACTGTTATTTTGACAGCTGTAAATTAAGATAACTAAAGACGAAAAAAAAAAAAATAAAAACAAATCTTCTTTAAAACGATTTTTCTTCGCTTTCAAAGTTTCCTTCAACCAAACTCCTTCCTCAGCTGGTTCCTCTATTCCTCTCTATCCATCGCTTCTTCTTCCGTTAATCCTAGACCAGCCATACTTTCACCCACATCTCTCCACTTGATGCGAGGCCTACCTCTCCTTCTCCTCCCCTCTACTTCCCAATTTAAGTTATTTTGGGGATTCTTCTATTCTCCATTCTTTTAATATGGCCGGACCATGTCAGTCTTCTTCCCTCCATTTCCTCCAGAATGTTCCTTTTAACTTTTCATTCATTTTCTGATGATCTCATTCCGGATTCGTTGAATCCTTGAGATTCTTGCTGATCTCCTCCAAAAATCCATCTCCACAGCCAAAAATCTTTTGCCTTGCAATTTTTCTAGAGGCCATGTTTCTGAGCTGTATAGCATTATGATTTCTACAAGAGCCTTATATATTATTTTTTTGACATCGGTACATATGTTGGCACTCCAAAGGACTGGATTTGCCATTCCGATAGCTTTCCGTCCATCTGTTAGTCTTTTTTTTTTCACTTCTTCTATCGCTCTCCCATTGATTTCAAGAATAGTGCCTAGATAGCAGAATTGGTTGACCCTACTTAACTTTGTTAAAATTGGGTCACTTACCTCATCGTCTTCAGTTGACATATATTTTGTCTTGTCATAGTTTATCTTTAGGCTCCACCGCTCATACTATTCGCTTAATTTTCTGAACATGAATGAAATATCAAATTCATCTTGGGCAATGTTTACCTGGTCATCAGCAAATAGTAGCTGAAATAGATGTGTATTTTTCATTGGGATTCCCTTTTTACAGCATCTTTGTGACCAATTCTCTAGACATCTATCAACACATATCTTAAACGGCAAGTCGGAGACATGCAACATCCTTGAAGAAGGCCTTTAGTGTTTCCAAACTCTCCTGATATCAGTGAACCAATTTTTACTTTGGATTTATTTTCCCTATAAATTTCCTTTATCACTCTCACTAAATCAGAGTTAATATTGGATTGTACAAGTGATTCCCATAGTAATTTTCGTGGGACGCTGTCATAGACTTTTTGAAGATCTATGAAAATCATATCTAATCCCTTCGATTTTTCTGACTGCTTTTCTAAAATCTGTCTTCATGTAAATATGTGGTCAATGCAGGATCTCCCTGTTGTAAAATCACATTTCTCTTCGGTTAGAGCAAATTCGTTCTCTAACATGATCTTGATCGTTCTGCCTAGTAGTTTCATAATTGGATTTGTCACGTATATTCCTTAAAAAAAAAAAAAAAAAAAAAAAAAAAAAAAAAAAAAAAAAAAAAAAAAAAAAAAAAAAAAAAAAAAAAAAAAAAAAAAGCTTCAAGGTTAAACTGTCATCAATTTTCAAATTGTTTTGTCATTGAAAGCTGCAGAAATCAAAATGATTAGGAAAGAGAGGTAGGAGATATTTTACATATTTGAATTTTTTTTTTTTTTTTTTAAGAAAGTTCGTTGTCTACTTTTCCAGTTTTGTCAAGATAAGACCTGCTCCAGCTCCTTTAAATAAAATTATGCAATTTATTTGCTGAAAAATACTCGGATTTCCAAAAAAACATTTAAATACTATTATTACCAATTTATAAATGATTTACCGCACTAGTGTTTTTAATTTGGGAGAAAAGTATTGCCGATAATAAGATATCAACACACAACTCCAAGAATAGGCCTACACTTAGGTTCGTTGGCCCGTTCTGTCGTGATCGAGGGTAATTTTAGAGTTGCAAGAAGTCGGTAGGAGAACATTATTGCATATTTCATGCAAGTCAAATTACGCTCCCGAGTTGCCTGTGTTTTGCCATTCATCACCGAATGTTGCAAATGTCCATTTCATGCTAATCAATCGGAATTAGGATTGTGGCCACGAAAAGTAATGCATTCATGGATGAGTTGTATAATGATTGAACGTAATGCCGAGATGGGAACTCATCAAAATAATTTTAGAAGGAATATTTCTGGAGCTAGTTAATAGGACTAAACTCAACAATGGAATCTCTTGAACCGTTACAAATTCCTTTTAAGATCTTATAATCCTCTTAAGAAGTATCGCTGTAATTTAGTTTATCAAACTTGAAATTATCACAGACGGTCGACGTTTAAATTATGTGTAGTACTTTCCTATCAGATAAAATAGATCCATTTTATATAATTCACATGTAAAAGGTGTATTAAATTTTTAATTTTAGTACTCACTGTTGTAAATGTGCTGTCTTCTAAAATTGGTAACGCAGTCTTATTATATCAGACTAAAAAAGATAATCAACAAAAGTGAACCTTTGTCTTTCTTTCATTGCATTGCTCTACTCTAAGCTAGCGAATTGGGAGGAAGCAGAAGAGAGTAAACAGTTTTAAAAATATTACCGATACAGGGAGCTACTTTAAACAGGCATAGCGCATTTCGCAGTGCAGCGCGATCGTTTTTGTTGATATCTTAATTTTTTTTGGACCAAATGATAGCAACACAACACAGCTTCCAAATTCCCTATTTTATAACGAGGGAGGAAGGAGTCATTTTTCTCTTGTACAAAGTAGCTTCTACGTGGGGTGGTTAGGATGATTTTCGTCTCAAAAACGATTTTTTCTTAGTCTTTATAAATTTAACCCTCTTAACTATTAAATGTTTTTAGAGTTTTTATATATTTTTTTTTTGAGTCGAAAAATATTTTTAAAAAAATCAGTTTTCAGCAAAATTCTTCCGTAAAACCGCCCCTTCGGTATGCATCATCAACCAGATTTATTAATGAAACATAAAAAATAAAAACACAAATATTTCTAACTATGTCGATAGCTTTTATAGAAATATATCTACTAACCTAAAAACATACAAACTATCTATTAACGTAAGCTTACCAAACAAAGCTCCTTACCAAACAAAACACACAAGGAAAACTTGAATAGAATGACAAAATTAGTAAAAGTAATGGAACAAAAGTGCGTATGTAACTTACAATTTTCAATTAAAGTTTTATTATTTTTTTTTTTCTTGATTTGTTTATTTTACTTGTGCCTGATTTACTATATTATTTTTAGCTCATCATCAAATCCAAATAAATTTTAATTATAAATAGAGGCATAAATCTAAAATAGTTTTAATTATAAATATGAATGAAAATTAAAGAAATTTGGTAGAGACATGAAACAAAAAAGGAAATGTTTCTAAATAAAATTGGTGATCAGTGTATTACTTATATGAAACAATCCTGCTGCCATACACGCTAGGCCAGATGAAATTTGGACACGTTTATAAAATCACCAGCTAACACTGATATCATAAAAAGACTTAAATCGGCTAAGGACGGCCAACATGTGCTCTTATCGCGATTAAAGTACATCCTTAAATGTATAGAGCAAACTGGGGGACGCTAGCATATAATTGAGCCCACCTAAAAGTTTTTCAGTTTAAAAGCGTGTTTGTAGTAGTCCCACTTGTTCAAAGTTATCCCCGTTTGATTGAATTATAAACTATTAATTATAGTATTTAAAAATATTAATCATTGCACAAATCTAAGAAAACAGATATTGAATAATGGAACCTGTATTTTATATCCTAACTATTTCGGAATTTTATCGACGATAGTAGGATGCAATAATTTAATTGTGAAATTAAAATCAACAAAGTAATGAGAAAATGGGCGCAGATTAAGATAAAGAACTAAAATAATGGTGTTTGATTACAAGATGAAAGTATATATGTAGAGAGAAATGTGTTATACACTGTTATACTGTTATACTACTTTATGTGTTATACAAATACACATAAAGAGGAAATTAAAATTAATAGTAATAACAATATAAAAAATAAAAAGAGAGAAAGAGAGAAATGAAGTAAGGATAACAATTCTAATATAATGAAAATAATTAATTTTTTTGGACATTTTTATAGAATGAATATCAACGAGCTATCAAAAGAAATCTTTAAGTATCTTTGGGAAACGGAATTAACAACGAGCTGAATCCGATAAATTAAAAAAGATGTAGAAAAACACAACATAAAAGCAGAAGAAGCAGCATAAATATATGCATTCAGAAATAAAGGGTTAAATTAAGAATTCCAAGATAAATCAAATGAGAGAAAAGGTACGAAGTGGCCAGAAGAAAAAAAAAAAGAGACATGAAAGTAATATTGGAATGAACCGTAATATTGGATAAAAGAAAAAAACAAATGAGAAGAAACTGAAATCGGCAAGCGGTCTCAAGTCACAAATACAGATACAAAATATATATAAAATTAGATCGTAAACATATTCCTAAGACATTATCAAACTATAATATCGATATAATTATTTTTATAGCTATTTTTTTGAAATTTACAACTGTATACAAAATAAAATAAATCAAGTAAATGCGAAGATAATGCTACAAATGACATGTAATTGTTTGTAAAGCACTTATAAAAGTTCTTTATAATAAAAAATAGAAGGTCCCGAGACCATATTTTTTTAGGCTCTTTGAAGAGTCATCTGGATTACAATGTGAAGCAAGTTGTCAAACTAATGGATTTGAATTGTTATGGAGTTTGCTATCAAAGGAAAGTTATCTGATTTGGTCCAAATCAACAACATATGGTACATTAAGATCTTATAAGATAAGAAATTTGTGACAAAGTAAGGAGCAGTGAGGATTTTTCGAAGGATTTTGGACTGCAAGGATTGAATGCATGGGATGAAATAGATGGTTTAGTGAAGCCCCCAAAATTCAACTGCATATGTCCAAATAGTTCTGATAACTGTCATATAAATGAGTCTTTTGTAGTAAATCGGACGTGTTGATCGTTTTTCAAGTAACCGTTGAAGAAGCCGAAAACGACGAGCAGTTTCCTGTAGTTTTAGTCTTGTATGAGGATTCCAAAGTAAACGTTTGTCTATTTTTTGAGTCCTAGGTAGCGAAAATGTTCAACAGGGATCAGTGCGAATAATATTAAAAGATACTGCAGGACAGGTAGTTGTAGGTTTGGGACGAATGGTACCTTCCCACACTAGAATAGGTTAGTAACCTGTAAGATAACTCGTTCTTCCTGCCCAAGTAGGAGTACATAAGGTCGTTAAGCCCAAATAAACAAACAAAACAAAGTTAATCTATAAGTTTTCTCATCGCCTTTACCTGGTTGTGATCTTCCTACAGATTTCTTGTTCAATGACTGCTTGATCAACTCCATCTATCAATTATCATTCGTTTGGTTTATGTTACGTTTTTTAGCACATTGAACATAACATTTTTTTAAAAATTAATAATTGGTATTTACAACTGTATAATTGTATAATATATACAGTGAGGAAATAATTACAATGACTTGTCAATAACATGTAAAGAACCACTAACTAGTATAGAATTATCTTAATTAAACTAAACAAAATAATTATAATATACAAGATTAATTCAAAATCTGAAAAATCATATTAGTTCCTTTCTATGGTCTGTCTGTCTTAGCCTGATATATTCTTATAAGTATAATAAACAAAAATGCACAACGTGAAGAATTTAAGATATCCTTTTATTAGTTAGTCAAATCAATATAAGATTTGATAATATCATATGGTTAGATATAATAGATAGAATATGATAATTTAATCTTAAATATAATATTTGTGAATTAAATTTTCATCTATATGGAATCATTCAAAAAAATATTTAGTATTAGGATTCTGAAACCTACTACTATTTTGAATTTTTAGGGGATAAATTTCCTAAAATGCAATTCGTTGCGAAGCTCAGAAGATGAAAGAGAAACTCATCCAATAAAACACTATTTCTTTAAGAAATTCCCCGAAGGAGAAAATACAGGAATGGCAGAAAACAATTGCGAGGCGATGTAGGTAGATCTGTAGCTGGTTGAACCATATTTCACACCTTAACTCGGGGAAAGATGAACGACTACTGTTATGAAGGGTGGGAGTTGCCGCCAGTAAACAGCGAGCGGCCCCTCCCACTAAATTCAAATTAAGTAAGAATGCCAAGGATTCCCCTTATATACATCTACCATTAACCAGGCCGTTATACGGTGGCTTCCTATATCCCCCCTCTAAGGTTATTGGTCCGTGAACCCAGGTCTTGGTAAACCCCAATCCTATACCAAAACATCATTAATATCTCATCTAGGGTCATAATTTGAAAAAATCCATTTATTCCGATATAAATATGCAAAATTTCATTCAAATATGCATCCATCTAATATAAACTTTTTTAACTGGTATATTTTTGTTTGTTTGTAGTTCCTAACTATAAAAACAATAATAGACCAAACAATAATTGAAGGGTTGATTGGATGAAGGGGTTATGTCAGATTTAAAGAAATATATATTATATACAGTTGAACCTGGATAAGTGGAATCTCATGGTGACAGAATTTCAATTCCACTTATAGAGGTACTCCACTTAAACAAGGTTTTACTTATCCAGGTCATTACCCTTCCAACGGTCGCTTGGTTGTATTTTGTACAACACTCGACTTGTTTTCTCTCTCTCGCTTCCGGACATACTCCTCTATTTGCCGCCAACAATTTTTCACTGTCATTTGAGGGATAGTTTCCTACGTGGAAAATATTTAGTCCTCAATGTTGCACAAAGTCCAACAAGCGACTGCCCTCGTTTTGTTTTTCTCTCGCCCCTTTCTCGACAATCAGATAGATTCGATATAATGTGAGTAAGATTCTTTAGCATTTTTAATTTTGTTTATCTTAGTGAGTGAAGTATTAATTATTCGGAATGTTTTGATTAGGTGGAAACCTGTAAAATTGGATTATATTCCTCGAATTTTGCATAACTAGACTAGGAAGAACAAAGAACTAGACAATCACATAAAAATTTGGATTTGAGTGAAGGGACTATGTAACAATTTCCTGCAAAAGGAAAATTAAAAAAAAAAAAACTTTAAACACAAATTACTTAAAATTGTGTTTTGATATATAACCCCTGCATAAACGCAACCCTTGAATTGTCGATTTGCGACCGTTTAAGAACAATACTATCCTCTTAAGATAAATTAAAAACTCCACGATAGTCTTTGTTTTTTTTTTTCTATACAATATTCTCCAAGATAATGTCTTTTCAGAAAAGAAACTAAACCTATTCCATTACGAGCTATGAAGGATCTTAAGTTCAGCACTCTTGTTAGGATGTACTGTACTAATGTACTGAACCGAGGAGATTTGACCGATTTTTTTTTCTTACGAAATTAAGAGTCCCCACTTTATAGAGGCTGGGTGTGTCCCATGGAGATATATCTAGCTATCTTGTATCTAGTATCTAGCCAACTTAGCTGCCGCGTCTTCTCCAAGGGACGTGCTAGTAGTTTACCCCTGACGTCAGACCCTTAAACATTACAAACTTACTTTAACCATGGTTTGGTCGTAATGTAGTAGATAGGTCATTGACGTTGGTTGCAGTCAAGTCTACAATCGGGTTCTCAGAAAAATAAAAGGGTAAAATTTTAATTACGTTGAAGAAAACTTATCAGCAAAATAGCCAAAAAACTTCAGGTATTTTAAGACTTAAACCATAAAAATTCAACCAGAAATATTATGTCTATTTTTTGGGGGGAGGGGGGGGGGAGGGAGGGCGATTCGTCGAATTAGGGAAAAATAATAAGGTGGGCTTAAAATAAACTTTTAACTAGTGGTAAACGAATAATTATTATTAATTCGAGTAATGTTTGATTTTCGTGTCCTGCAGTTAACTGTTAACAGAGTAAATTTCCCAATTTCAACAAATAAATACGTAAAGCGCCAAATCCTCAACTTTGCCACGCTACAGGAAGGTTAGAATCCGTGTGAAGATATATTATAAGCCTGTAAAATTTAAAGGAGAAATTTTGGCAGTGGAAGTTTACTGGTATGGTGAGTACTTTGCTTAACCAAAGGAATAAAATCACTTATCAAAAAACCGGAATAATTATTTTTTCCAATTATATTTAAATTATAATAACTGATTGGTTAATGAAGTATCATTTTAATGATTCGCAATCAAGTTTTCACAACGCAGATATTGAAAATTCTGTTCTAAAGGCGAATTGTTAAATCGTTTTTAAAGTAATTTAATTTGTCCACTTCTTAGCGACAGCCACTGATATCTGTATTAATTAGACTAATTTGTGTGCATTGATTAGAGTTTTTTTTTATGTTGTATCGTTAGTAAGAAATATTTCTCCAGTTCCGACTATTCCTCTTACTCGGTGAAGGGAGGATCGAGGCAAAATAATACAATCCAAGCTATTAAAATATTCTTCTTGATTCTTGTCATTTGAGCTAAAATAAAAGTCATTCATAGTGATGGAAGCCGTTAGGAAATATTGGGCCTAAAAATTTTAACATTTACAAATAAATCCTCTTATATGGAATCCGTTCCTCAATAGTTTCCAGGAAATACAAGTTTTGACAGAAGTTCAATTTCATGCAAGACCAACTCCAGCGTAAATGATTTAGGTGAAATCGAATGTTGTATACGCTTGTCAAGTGCCAGGAGTACATTGTCATGTTGTCGGAGGGTAAGGTGGGGGGGGAGGGGAGGAGTGAGGGTGGAAATCCGGGTCAAGTGGTAGCCAAAGCCTAGGGCCCCTTTTCTTCACTTCTGCCCTTGTCGGGCCTGTCGGGGAACATTTTAAGATCCCAGATGAGATTTAATATCCGCACTGAAACGAATACAGGAATAATCATTACGTCAAAGTATTCCATGGATAAAAATTATGATAAAATATGCAGAAAAAGTAACATATTTACATAAAGCGTATAAGAACAATTAAATAAATTAAGAGTATCTATGAACTATGATATAAAAATAGAGCTAAAGCTATCAGCGCTGATAATTCATATGATCCATCAATAGTAGAATCAGTAATATTAGAATAAACCAAAGTTTCTGATATTGTTTATATTGCTAAAGATTTTCAATACACACAAGACTTTTTAAAAAGATTTATTATGAATACCAAACATTGATTATGGTTACTATCTACTGATCTAAACAAGCATGGTAACTAGCTGATGAATTATAATCGACAAGTTTCTCGGGAATCTGCTCCGCAGGGTTTAAATAGGTGTCTGCAAAGGCGTGACTCATAGTTCTTAGAACACTTGTGCTACCTATATAGTTATGAATAAATAGGTTCTATTGGAACATGTTCGCTCAAGTTCAAAAACTGGTCTTACTTTAACTCTAATTAATAACATATCTAGTTTTATCTAGTTTTTGGAATTCAGGTGATCATTAATCATCTGCTCATACTAGCACAAACTGAAGCCTTCATCTGTCAATACAATCGAAGAGTAGTATTTCTAATCCGAAACGATAGTTTCGATTATACTGAAATCTTTTCAATTTCCTTAGCGAGTTTTACAGCAACGTGATTATTCCGAACCTCCCAATCCTGCTAAATGTTGTAGAGGCTTTGGTATTTGCTAACAAAATCGACATTTATTACATCTCGCAAATTAAAATCCTATTTTTTCTTTGTTGGAAGTGCCTCATCCTGTATTGCCATTACAAATTCTCCAGTCTCGGGGAAATGAAGGCCGTTAATCAGCCAGTCTGTGAACATTTCTAAATCCATTGACTCATCTTTCAATTAATAAAAGATTCGATTATATTGAGGTTTATCATTTCCATTCCTGAATTAAAGTTTAGGATATTTCAGTACTGACCTGTCTTTCGAGATGGTATTATTATCATCAGAATACCCGTCATTTCTTGGACGTGCTGTAAGAACTGCCAATAGCGAAAACCGACCTGCGGTGAACATAGCGACCCCACAGCCTCGTAGCCATTGCCATAACTCCTCTCTATATGCTCTCTGGGTCCCTCCGGTCATAAAAGAATTTCTGCCTTAGCCGATACTAGGAATAAGGTCAGCGGTTTAATAATTTATCTACATTCTCCAATAACCATTCCAGTTACGTGGAACAGTTACCATTCATCCTGGATAATGCTTCTCCTATCCTCGTGCTAGTATGAGAAAAGAGGAAGTTTTGAAAAATGCCTTTGTTCCTCCGTTTGAATAAGGTTACGTTTATTTATTTACTTTAGTCACGCTAGTACAATAAAAATTGGTAACATAATAGTTAATTATTACTTATAAAGGCAGAATATTAATAATACTCACATTATTCCCTAAGATTGAGAATAGAGTTCTCATAAGTAATAATGCATTTTGTTATTTCTACTTTCAACTTTGACGCACAAATGATGAAATGACTATTTCAAAACGTTAGTTTATATATCTATATCGTGCGTACCTCAAGTAATAAGTGCTATTTAAGAACACGGAGAGAGTAATTAAGAGGTTTCGGCATGACAACGGGTGTAAGACATGATGATACTAAGGCCTGCCTTATATTTAATATCTCTCTAAAAAAAGCTGAGAGATATTCTGGCGTCCAGACAGAAGGCACAATCCTTGTAAAATTCAACTGAAGTTCTTGCATACGCCGATAACTTAAATCTGGTCGTCATTAAAAGCAGCTTGTCATTATGTTGGACATTGAAGTTAAAACAAAACAACACAGAAATAGTGGACTATTTGCTTGGAAACGTTTGTATATCTGAGAACGCAGGTTGATGACCAAAATTATGAAATAGAAGTACGTATTATAGAAGCCAATCGGTACTATTCTGCTCTACAGCAGCATTTGAGAAGCAATATCTTCTTTCGGAATACAAGCAGATTTAAAAGGAAAGTTTTCCGGAGAATCTTTGGAGGAATATGCTCTAAGCTACCTTGGAGAAAAAGATCCAATGCAGAAATCCAGAGCTTGTATAATGATACAGATATCTCCAAATTCATCTAGCTCTTCCTGTTGCGGTGGGTTCATAATGACGCAAGAAAATACTAAGGCGTATATTAAGGCTCTGTCCAAGCATATCAATGGTAACAGCGATGCTGGAAGGTCCAAACTTCGATGGCAAGATTGTGTTCCTACTATATAATATTATAATAATAATAATAAAAAGTTTTATTCCAAAGGAATTTTAACAGTTTACAATTCTAACATATTTGATATTAATACATGTTTTGGTAATAAAACAATTTACACTATATATTAAAGCTAACTTTATAATGGATATAAATTGGAATGCATTTTTAACAGTACCGCAAAAAGGCGTGACTTTGCACCACTTTTGTTGAACTTCATTCTTTAACTACCTATCAATAATGTTTAAATTGCATGTATTAAAATATTTGCTTTGAATAATTAGCTTAAAAATGCTGTTGATTCATCAGCATAATCTTGAAATTGCAAATTTACAAAACTTATAATTAATTTTATTGTTTTTAAACTTTGGTGCAAAATCAACCAGATACCCGTGACTTTGCACCACCACATTGTTTCAATTAAAAAAACATTAAAAATGTATTCAGGAGCAAAGTCAAAGCTTGATATTAGTTATAAGATGCAAAGTCATTTGCATTGTGTTTGCAGTTTAGCCTAGTGATTTTTTTTGTCTGATTTTTTTTAAGGATTTTGTTACATGAAACGATTGTAAATTACAATGTTTTCATTGAAATGAGAAACAAAATTACACAACTCTTAAAGGTTTATTAAAGAACGATAGAAAATACAAGAACATACCAACAAAATATTACATAGCTTAAAACATGCCTAAATAACGTAAACAACTATAATTTTGGTAAACAAGGAACAAAACGATACCTATAAAATAAATTGCACACAGATTCCTAGAGAAACACTTTTGGAAAAATGTAATCTGCAATAGTTAGACTAAAATTGTTAAAATATAAAAACGAACACTATGGCTTGAAACATTTTAAAGCTATAACTAGGAAAAATATTAACAATCAATATACTTGCACATAGATGACAAAAACCTTTGCATTAGCAATGCTGCCTAAGACTTCTTCCAACAGGGAGGTCACCTTGCGCCAAAATATACTTGGTGCAAAGTCATTCCTAATTCATATCAAAACGGGGATTCTATTTTATTTTCAAATACAATGAAATTTGGCAAATATTTTGAGCGAAATGAATATCATATTTAAATTACAATAGTTATAGAATAAAATTAATGCAAAACATTCGATTTGAGAAATATTTAGTTGTTGAAAGCACGACTTTATCTCACAAAGGAATCACACCTCTTGAAACACTACAATCAACTAACTGTTATAAAAGATGAGATGCAACTAGGATCTGCGTGAAAATTCCTTAGACCCAATCAGAGTTGTCTTAAGTAAGTAAGAAATATCAAATATCCCTCATTTGGAAAACAGCAAAACACTTTTTCCTCACCTGAAACTTTTTAGTGAGCTTGGTGCAAAGTCACGTCGTTTTACGGTAAAAAAAAACTACAAAATATAAAAAAAGAAATACAAAAATGATAAAATAAATAAACAATAAAATTTACTAAACTGAAATACATAATTAATTAACTTTTTGTACAATAAAGTTTATTAACTTTTCGGAATAATTAACTTATATATTACTTTTGTTTTAATAAATTAAATTTCAAACTGAACCAATAATTTTTTTGGTTTCTTATTAGATAAATATTATTCCAGTAGTATGTGGTTTATACGTTTGTGTATGTGTCTTTTTAAGGTCTGCTTGCTATATCTGAATACTGTTTAAATTATGGGATTTTCTGTTGGTACTGATTTTGTAACTCTACATGGTGTCAAAAATGATGATCAGAGCTAGGGAATGCCAAGTATCAATTATCTAGGACGTAGCGCTAAATTAATAATAGTTCTAATAGTAATAAATAACTCTAGGGAGCGAGCGAGGGAGCAGGAGCTTACAAGGGAATCAGGTTCACTTGGAAAACAATATAGTCTCCTCTTCTATCTCTCAAACTAATATAGCGGCGTTTAGTTTGTAGTACGGAGAACCCTATTCAACAACTATACCAAAATCCAAAACAGCATGATTTTATTATATTTGATATTTTTTGGACTATGAAAAAATGTTGCTAAGCAGTAAATTAATATATTTTTGGTTAAAAAACTATAGACTGAGGTTTAGTTGCAAACTATTTCCCCCAAACTAAGAAAAACAATAGAACATGGTATGTCTATATATAATCTACTGCGTATTAGATTTATCAAAAAATCGTATTTAATAACGATTAAATTTTGTACCAGGTATGCAAGTTTAAAATGTCGTTTATTTCTTAAAATATATACACAGTAATTTAAAAAAAAGTATAATATATTTTATTCAAAGTACTGACCCTCGCTTTCTACACTTTTTGTCCATCTCTCGGGCAATATATGGATACCATTCCAAAAGTATGCTTCATCTTTATTTGAAATCCATTCATCGAGACATTTTCGTACGTTTTCGAAATTGTTGAAGTGTTGCTCCGCCAATGAGTGTCCCATCGATGAGAAGAGGTGATGATCAGAAGGCGCCAGGTCAGGTGAATACGGCGGGTGGGGTAGGAGTTCCCAACCAAGCGAAGAAATCGTTTCCTTAGTCAATCTGGCTGAATGTGCAGGAGCGTTATCATGCTGAAGAATGACTTTGGCGTGCCTGTGAGCCCATTCTGGGCGTTTTTTTCGATCAATGCGTGACTCAAATTGATCATTTGTTGTCGGTAGCGCTCGGTATTGACTGTTTCGCCGGGTTTGAGAAGCTCGTAGTAGACTACTCCCTTCTGATCCCACCACACAAAGAGCATTGTCTTCTTCCCAAAACGATCCGGTCTTGCACTCGATGTGGATGGTTGTCCTGGCGTTACCCATGATTTTTTTTTTCGTTTGGGATTCTGAAAATAAATCCATTTTTCATCGCCAGTTACAACTCGATGCAAAAAAACCCTTTCTTTCGTGGCGTAAAAGCAGCATTTCGCACACAGTTTTTCGTTTTTTTCCATCTGTCGTTCGTCCAATTCATGTGGAACCCATTTTCCAACCTTTTGAATCTTTCCCATAGCTCTCAGGCGATCGGAAATGCCTTGCCTAGTGACATTCAACTGTTCTGCCATCATTTGTTGGGTTTGGGTATTGTCTTCGTCTAATAAAGATTGCAATTCGAAGTCCTCAAACATTTTTGGTCGATTTTCTCGTTTTTGATCAGTAACATCAAAATCACCACGTTTGAAACTTTGAAACCAACGTTCACATGTCCTGACGGTTGGAGCAACATCGCCATAAGTCTCAACAAGAATTCAATGACATTCAGATGCCTTTTTTTCTTTTGATTAAATAAGAAAATCATGACATGCCGCAAATGCTCTTTATTTGGCTTAAAATTAGACATTTTTAACACCAAAGAAAGGTATGATACGTCCACGTAAACGACTTAAAAACAACTGACTTTTGTAAACAAATGACTAACAAACAAAATAGCGTTTAGAGATAAGCAAATCCTTCAATAGGCTAAGAGCGCATTCTATTGGAATTAAAACGACATTTTAAACTTGCATACCTGGTATTACTGTATGTAGTCATATATCACAGTCTATGTTACTTTGTTATTGATTGCATTTCAAAATCGTTTTCAATTTTTTTCTTCTTTTGATCAATTTCTTTTTTGGCTCCTTTTTGCAGTTCCTAACTCTGGCGGCCCTTCCTCTTAGACCAGTAACTCTTCATTCCTGCGCTATGGGCCCTCATCCTCTCCTAAGTCCACTTCACTCCTACGCAGGGTCGTAACGGTTTATCCGACCCCAACCTGAGAGCATCTGATGTCTTTATGAGGGTTCGGTAGTTATCTCTAGAAACATCCATAGGATTGATTCCTAGAAGTTCCAGATCTTTTCGAATCTGTTTCACACATTTGGCATTGGCCCCTTTCAATTTGCATTTTATAATTAAAAGGATCAAATTAATTAAATTAAATTAACAATTTATGATGTCCGGATCCCGTGTTTTGTTTCTTTGGCCATGGATCGACGTTGGGATCTGGAAACCCTCCTGGGGCAACCTAGGCTTTATAATGTGTGTACCCCTAATAGGGGGAAAAACTTTGTTATACTTTTGATTGCTGACCTCACCTCCTCGTAAGCGATAGTCACGAAACAATACTCGCTTACCAAGTTCTGAAGACTCTTCATGGTTTTTTTTTTAACAATTAATGAATATTCGAAATAAACAAAGCTGAGAGAAAAAAGGGGTTTCAAATGTGACTCATTCAAACCCGTATATCTCCTTAAAGGTAGGTTCTAGCGGCAAAAGCTATATAAAAAAATATTCTCCATAAATTTGTGATGAGGGAAAAATGGGAAAATTGTTGATGCGATCAACACCGAAAGAGTTAGAGAGTGTCAAAAAAGCCCTGTAACTTAAAAAAATTAGGCAATACGCTACTTTTTTCATTGAAACCAAAATGAAAGCTCCTAAACAGTATGTCCAGACAAACTTTATATAAAAAATGTTCTCCATAAATTTTTGATGATGAAATTATCGGCAAATATTCAATCTGAACAACACCAACAGTTGTTGGAAAGCGTTACAATTTTGAGGGTTAAAAAAATTGTTAAAAAAACAACAAAAACTCTAGACCCCCAGCCAAAAGACATACCCATAACCAAAATCTAAGAATGGTAAACAATGATTTTTTTTTTTTTTTAATTATGTTTTATTCTTCATCAGTATTTAATAAATAAATTTTTCTCCTAGGAATTTTATTTTACAAAGCATTTGTTACATGATTTGATATAGCAAAAAAGGATCAGAAGGCTGGAAAAAAAAATCAATAACTTACAAAGAGCTTTATTGAATACCTCGTTGTTTGCCTTTTAAAGAAGATATGTTAACAACTGTTTTTTTTTTGTTTTTTTTTTTTGAAAATCCGTTTTAACCTTTATTGCAGATTATAAAGCGATGCTTTTTTTTTTTTCTTTTTTTTATTTCGAGGACCAATAAAACTGCGTAAATGACTTCATATTGGATCATTTACCCTAGGATATAAAAAAATATAACATATTAGTATACCCACGTTCACACATACACATATACGTGTATGTGTGTCTGTAATTACAGTTTCATCCAATAAACCTTTTTACTAACACAGACCTGAGTAGAGAAATAGTTCACCAGCTGAGTTCATTACAAATGGCCGTGCAATTAGAAGGGAACCTTGTGATGAAATGTGACGGTGTGAAAACGAATTGTAACGTTTTGCCACGCTCTGTATTCCGACGCTCAACACAAAGTTAAGTTCTATTATTAAAATATTTGCATTGCAAAGGGATTGCGCTCTTCCCTTTTGTCCCGCTGAATAACAATGCCTTTTGTAGATTTTCTTTGCTCAAAATTAGATGCTGATGAAGTAGCTATATTCTAGATTCCATTAGCGAAACAATCGGCTAAATGAACGACAGGCCAACGGCCGAGTTGTTTAAATTATCAAACAATAATATAAGACAAATACTTCCCAGGAATGTTGAAATTATGGAAAATGTTTCAGTTCTTGAATCATTGTGCTTTTCATTTCTTTAATTAATGCAGATGATTTTTTTTTAATTGTAACTTTTGACGTTTTTGCCTGTTATTATTCCTTTAAGTCTCTGTTGGAACGAGCAACGATTGTCATAGGCATACCATTTTAAATAGGAAGAACCCTACATTGAGTTCGAACATAGTATTTATATATTATAGATCACATCTACTTTTTACTTTTAATTGAATTACCTCAGTGAAACTTTGGATTAATTTTTTTTGCAAGCTGGAACCACCAGTTAAATTATGAAGAATTCGAAATAAGACCTGGTTCATCCTCTTCCGTTGAAATAATAATATGAATAATCAATTTAGAACCATTAGATTGTTCAACAATTGAACTCTTATACTGAAAAGACAGTTCTTACAATTACTTATTAAATGAGATAATTAAAAAAAAATTAAACTTAATTTCTAAACAAATTAAAACTTATTAGAACGTTGAGAAGCTATTGATTAACTTGTTTTACATATTATTTCAAACTTATTATCTAACGTATAATCATAGTTCGGTTTTAGTGATAAAGACACACACCAGACTTAAAACACAAGAAACTGTTAGTCGTTTCCAACTACTCCAATATTTACTTGGGCATACGGAATTGAACTTTGGAACATCACTAAATTTTCCAATTCTTACTATCCGAAATCCTGAATGTTCTTCATTAAGTCACAAAGTAACTTATAAAGTTATACTTAATACTATAATAGTTATAGTTATAAACTTATCCCGACCAACTCGAATCCACTAGTCTTACAACTTGCCTCACAATTTATTCCCGATAATCCTCCGAGAGGTCTGAAAAAAAAGATGGCCCAGAAACTTTCAAATGTACAAATTTTATTGAAGTGCTACTAGTATGAGTAGTTCTTTACATGTTATTGACACGCCATAGTAACCATTTACTTCAAATTTACTTGTATATAATGTATACAGTTGTAACAATCAAAAAACGGTTTTTTTTTTGTTTTTTTTATATACATTTATTGAAATTTACAACTGTACAGAATATATACATTAAGTAAATGTATTGACAACGATTATAATAACATGTTAAACTTGTAAAACTACTCATCAGTAGCACTTTATTAAAACTTCTACACTAGAAAGTCTCTAGACCATCTTCGTTTCAGACGCCTCAGAGGATTATCAAGAATGGAGGGGGAAGAAATTTGAGAAACTAATGGATTTGAGTGATTATGGAGCTTACTATGAAATGATAGGTATCTAGTGTAGGCTAAATCAGCAACATATGGAACCTTAAGATCTTTATGGATAAGTTTATTGGTGACAAAGTAAGGAGCATTGAGGATTTTACGGAGGATTTTGGATTGTAAAGATTGAATACAGTGTATATATAATGATAAGTGGAATATCATTAAAGGATACTGTAGGACAGGATGTCGTAGGTTTACTACGAAGGGTAAAGGTTATTTAGTGGGATTTGTTTGGATTTATTTTGATTCTCCATTTTCGACACCATTCTTGAAGGTTTAGAATATGGGATTGGAGTTTTTGAGAGGCAATGAAGGGATCATTGTTTACTGATAACACCCATGTATTATCAGCGTAAGTAGTGAGGACAGTGGTAGGATGAGTTGGGATGTCAGTTTGAGGAACACCGGCAGATTGGGTAAAGATAGAAGAATAGGAAAAGTTATGATTAACTTTGAAGGTTCTATCGCTAAGATAGGCAATAAAAGGTAAAAATAAATAATAGAGATAATCGTCAGGAAAAAAACAATTAGTTATAAAAACTGTAATATATGTATCTATTATTTTTTATGAGAAAACAAATTAGATCTTTTACATATTTTTTTTTATTGCACATTGGGAAAGAAGAGCTGATTGAGAACACGAGTAAGAAATGGATCCAGAAGCAGAACCTTATTCGGCAATCAAACAATTCAGGATTCAATGATTGATCTCATCTTCAATCCTTGTTTGATAAGAGGGTTCAGAAGCAAATCCTTCTACCTGGAAGGCCCATGCAGAAGTTAATATTCTCAAAAGAAGAGTTCAAACATTACCTTTATCGAAGGCAAAGGCTCCACAGATTTTTATTAGGATCATTTGCGAAATGGCTCTCTTGACAAGAAAAAATATAATAAAATTATTATTTGAGAAAATCCGTAAAATGGCCAGGAGAAATACGAGTGCATCGGAGAATCAGAACTGAGGTTCTAATAGTCACATAAAAATGACTGGAAAATGAGTGAATCCCGTAAAAAATGTTTTGTGAATCCTCATATTCGAATATCCTTCAAAACTAAAATTTTCTTAGCAAAATTCAATTCATTGAAGCTTCATAATATGTAACTATTTTGCCAAAAAGCCAATAAAACATTTCGAAAAATTTTCCATTTATTTGTATTCTACAAAAACCAAAAAACAAAAAAATATAATAATAAGTAGATAATATAATAGATAGAATAAGATCTGTAATTTACTCCTCATAACCTAATACCATATTAATATTGAAACTATTTCATTAACAATAACATCGTTCTGAAATATATACGAATGCATTCTAAAGAGCTTGATTATAAAATCAGGCCAAGCTACAGTGGATAACCCCTTCAATAAAACAGTATTGTATCTGTCTGGAGACCTAACGTCTAGGTTGCAATGAAAAATAAACCTACAGGACTAGAGTTGGTCAGCTAGACCTTTTTGAATTGAATGGTTACTATGTGAGGATCAATAGCCCAAAGTATAATCAAGTATAGCTGCTATCCAATACTTTTTTTTTTTTTTTAATAATCAATCTTTTATTGAGAAAGTATTACAATTTGCTTTAAAGTGGGGAATAAGTAGTGTGGATGGCAACTATAAATTAATTAAAATACCATTAGTTGTGTTGCTTGACGATAGTACTGGATCAAAAGCTGTCCGATTAGAATTCTGTATATTTTTTAGACTATTCACAGTCCTATTGGTGTCACCTGTGGTGTAGTGGTTAGCATAGCAACCTACTAAACCCAAGATCGCGGGTTCGCAGCCCGGCAGATGACCTTAGGATTTTTTAAAGGGAGTAAAAAATCCTTAGCTATGCCGTCCTTCGGAAGGGACGTAAAATGGGGGTCCCGAGCCTGTGCGATGTCAGGTACTCGTTAAAGATCCCTATCCTAATTATACCTGGATAGGCAAAATTTAGGACTCCCACCGTAGCATCGTCCGATTAGCCATAGCAGCATAAAGTGACGTTAAACGAAATAAACAAAAACAACAGTCCTATTGGAGTATAGAATTGACACCAATCAATGTAATCCGTTCTCTCTGGACCGTATTATATCCTCACTGGTCCTCCAAATCGTCCAAAAGAATCTATCATTTCGGATGATTTCCGAAAACTGTTTTTTTATTTAACTGTCTTTAAGTAAACAATATTTTTTAATTAATATATTTTTGTGAAAAAAATAAAAAAAAACAAAAAAAAATCAAAACAATATTTCCCCTGACAGAAAAACAATTGTTGATGAATATTTTATAGTTAAAAGGATCAAATTATTAAATAAATTAAATTAAAAATCAATGATTACTCGAAATAAAGTTGAGAGAAAATAGCGGTTTCAATCGCGACTTTTTTCATAAAAACCAATACAGCTGCTGTAGGTCCTAACAAAATACGTTATATTAAAAAAATATCCTCCATTGAATTTTATATGAAAAAACTAAAGTCGAACTTGTCTGCGGCATTTTTCTTCATTTTGATCTAGTTTCACCCATTTTTTTTTTTTTTTTTTTTTTTTTTACACTAAGAGGGACTCACCCTGTATATAATCTGCTACTTTTTTATATTCTGCTTCTGATAAGAAAACTATTGGCAAATAGTCGATCCGAGCAACACCAGAGCAACAGAGAGTGTCAAAATGTTACATACAAATAAACGGGTACGTGACTTTTTTCATTCATACAAGCATAGCTACTAAACGGTAGGCCCTAGCGACAAGTGTTATATTACAAAAATATTATTCAATAAATTTCTGAATGGGAAAGTATCGTCAAATTTTCGATTCGAGCAACAGCAACAGAGCTAGTCGTGTCTAAAAAGTCTTAACTCTTAAAAAATGAAAAAGAGATTTTTTTGATTTATACCAATATAACTCCTAAACGGTAGGTCCTAGGGACAAATGTTGCATAACAAAAAGCATTATCCGTTCAATTTCTAATCAGAAAACTTCTCTAAATTTTCAATCCGAGCAACACTAAAAGAGCAGGACCGTGCAAAAATGTTACTTTTTCCAGGGTAAAAAAAAAACGTTTCACCAAAAAGGTATAGATCCACATCCAAAATACATACCCATTTAAAAAAAGGATTGCTGCTTGTCTTGTAGTTATGATAAATCACTTAAGTGTTGAGACAAGAAGAAAGAAAAGGTCTGTTTGGACAAAACAGTGGATTATACGTCAGATTGAATTTAATATGACAGAAAATTTGTTTTATGAACTTCGTAAAGAGGATGAAAATTACTATCGGAATTTTGTTTTATATCCCATGTGTACGCAGCTTAAGCAATTTTTTTTATTCGTGTTCATGTAAAGTTCATACGTGACAATGCATCCTAAAGAGATATTGATAAATTAAATATTTATTACTTTCGTTGAGAGAATACCAAGACAAGATAGGATTTAGGGTGGACTAATCAGATGATGGAAAGGTAGTGATGTATTAGAACCAGGAGGGAGGAGTGAGGAGGAAGGAGGGAAGAGGGAGAAGAGATAACCCTGAATCCCGGCTTCCAATAACTTTTAATTAAAGGCCTAGTATTGACACAAGCGAGCCCCCTGTTAAATAGCCTCCCACCGCATCAACAGTTTAAACTCTTCCTACTTCATCTTAACAGCTTTTATAGAACAGCTCTAGTATATCCCATTCATTTAGTTTTATTTATTGTTCAACAAACCACTTTTCAGAAAGTCTATATTAACAATGAAAACTCAGACCGAATTTACCTTGTTAAATTTAGAAAAACCTATTGTTTCCTACAACCTTTTTGGAAGATTAAAAATTTAAAAATACTGCTGCTTTTCTATTATAGCTCATGAAGAACGACATTAAATTTTGGAAATTTAATATTTCCAGCACGACAAAATATTGGAATTAGGATTATAGAATTATTTGCCATATCTATTCGATTTTTTTATATGAAGTCTAGTTTCGAAAGTTAAACATTCATCATCAGTTATAAAAACATACGAACAATTTCAAAACATCAGTACTTTGCTATATAGATTATTTATAATGAATGTTTTAAAAAAGCTGCATATTATGTCTCCAACAAGACCTTACATAATAACCTCAATATACCTATTGCCCTAGACCTTATACACCTCCTTCAATTGCTGTTTCAGTCATACTTCCTTCTGAAACCATACCATACTCTCTTCCAAAGATTTACTCCGCCGAACTATTTTCAATCTATCTTTGTATGAATTTAATTGAAAATTTGGACAGCAGACAATTTCTAATCTGCAGTGACTCCGACTCCGCCCTTCAGGCTTTTATTACTTTTTAGTTTTTAGTTTTTATTAAAACTTTCATTCAACCGAAAACCCTATCGTAATGAAAATAATGAAATTAGCCTTAAAAATGAATAAAAATATTAAATTTCTTTGGGTCCCTACTTACACCAATATAGAAGGAAATGAATTGGCCGACATAAGCGCAAATGAAGGAAAAACTATGTTTCCCTTTCCCAATACTCAAGTCACTCTCTACGACTTTAATAAATCTATATTTAACTTGTGCTGAGAGGCGTGGGTCAACTTCTGGGCAAAAGTACCTAATACAAATAAATGAAAAGGATATACGAAAACTTTCTTCCAGCAACACCTCTCCCAATAAACAGGAGAGAACAAACAGTAATAACGCGATTTAGAATAGGACACACCAAGTTGACCCACTGGCACCTACTTGAAGGCAATCCTCCACCAGAATGCAGCTGCCTGCTGACAAAGGATGGCTGTTTTTTATTTTTTACCTTCCCGAATTTTACCTTCCAGGACTTTGTTGAATCTTCAAGGATACTGAGAGGCTTTGAAACCCGATAATAATAATAATGTAATAATGTAACAGTAAGTAAATGTTGAATTGTAACAACGAGCATAATGTTATCGTGAATGTTAATAAGTAACATAATGTAATGGTGCCTTTAGCCTTAGTTGCTGTACACAGCACCTAAAATTGTAATTAAATAAATAAATTCCACCAAAACCTTTCTAACCTCCCTAACCCTCTGGCTTATACATGGCCCCGAGACCTATAGTAATAAATATACATTACTGAAGTTCTGGCAATGGCCAGCTTCTCTATTCCAATCCTCGTCGACTGTGGCGCTTCCTCTCAGCCTCCACAGGATCTTGACGCTAGTAACGCGGCTGAGAGAACAGTGTTAGGATTATTGTGAGAGACAAGCTATCCCAACAAAAAGGTATCCCTGGGATGTTTGTGTACATGTAGAATAGTGTGATTGTGATTTTTCAAATTTTTTTCTCTTTTATAATTTTTTTAATGTTTATTTTTGTTATCTTTATTATTACTATTGTTTATATTCTTTATACTTTCATTTTCTGAATTATTTAATATTAATATTTACTATATTATGTATCTTGTATAGTTAGTATTTTTTTTTGTTGTTAATTTTTCTTTTTATTTAATTTAATTGTTCATATTGTATTGTATGAATAAATTCTTTGTCAACCATGCTATTCATTACCCTTTAGAGGGGCAGATTGTTATATTTATTCAATAAAAATAGAAGAAAAAAAATTGAAATGTAAGCCAAACACGTTGATAATCACCTAAGAAGGAAAAATGAAAATTTGAAATTAAAAAAAAAACAAACAAATTAAATTAAACATTGTCATCGTATTTCCATTCAATTACAGACCAAAATAGTCCTTTTCCAAAAAAACGGTGTATATTAAATAAAACGTAATGAGGGTGAATATTCGGGAAATACTGGATGATCAGTAAATCAAAGATTAACAGAACATACAGGGACATAGAATTCCAACTTCGGAATCCATCTAAATTAAAATAACTATTAATTCAACAAAGACTCGAGAGTGAAACTAATACATTACGTACAAAAAGTTCAAAATTAAATATTTATGAATCATCTATCTATCTATCTATCTATCTAGATTTTGTTTACTTAACGAGATAAATATTTCTTTTAATGTGCCTTTATAAATTTGCTTTCAGTAGAAACAGAAAAAAAATCAGCCAAAGGGAAAACCTAAAGGAAAAATCATCTACCTCAGGCTGATGCAGGTCTTTATATCATACAGAAACCCTTTTTTATTTTGCATCCATATGTGATTTTTGTGACGACTACACATTTAGAAAATATATCGAACTTTTATAGTGCAATTAACATAAAACAACTCTTTTCACAAAAAAAAAAAAATTAAATAAATGAAAACCAAAATGAATCGGCGAAACGGAAGAAAAACACGGGTGATAAAATTTTCCACTTAAACGTTAAAAGGAAGAAAAGAAGTGCAGCGGAAAGGGCTGTTATCTTCCTACAGCAATAAATATACTCTTATCACATGGGCCCTTTCCTATATTTTTCCAGCTTTATTTTAATTTAGAAATTTTCTTTTTATATATGATAGCTGAGAGAATTTAAAGAAAATATTTGTTGAACTAATTTTACGAACCGAATACAGAAATAAATTTCAGGGTAATGATACATTCTTTTAAAAAATATTACCATATATCCTACATTCCTAAAAGGAATATATTTAAAACATTAAATATAATGTTACACATATGTATGTAGGATGTATGTGTGAAATATAGATATGTGTATGCATGTATGTTTACCATGTTTAGGTAAAGGAATTTACTCTAGTCTGCCATGTTTATATGTAAAAATAACATGTGTAAATATATGTATGTATGTTTAATATGTACGTACTTGTACATACATGTATGTAGGTCATATATGAATTTACTTTTTGTTACGTTACGTTATTCTTAATAATAGGAACATTGCTCCAGAATAAAGAGTCTGTGTATGTTTGTCTTAAAAAATTCAATTGCAAATGCAATGAAATATCTTGTCTTGAAGCATGCAATTGAGCATTATTTCTTCAATGATATTTTCACTCATACTAATAATTTTTAACCTGGTTAAAACTGCAATGATTAGGGAGGTGGTTGAAGATTGCGTTAAAATTAGACATCCAATTTTTATTTTTAATATATGTCCTCCAGATGGACAGAGACTATTACGAAACTCTTGTGGATTGTATTATCAGTGCTTTTAACTGAAGGCCCATGAATAATTTTTAAAATATAAGCCAATATCATAGAAGTACAAGACATTGTGGCGAACCTCGTTTCTGATACTTATAAATGTACATTTAAATTTTTATTATTGTAAATTTTATTATTGTTCAATCTTCCTAGAACTATGAAAATTATGCAATTGCAGTTCGGTACAGATGGGTTCAGTAGTTTTACAATTGTAAACTCGGCTGAATGGCGGTAGTCATAAATCGGTAGATTATCAAACTTTCCAATCAAAAATTGGATGTATAATTATGCTTGAAACTAATCTTCAAACGCCTGATCGGCGCATAAGATCAAGTTAAAAATTACTACTATGCGTGCAAATAACATTCAATAAACAATGCTCAATTACAAGAAACAAGTAAACTTATGTGTTTTTCATCTATGTGAGCGGGCGAAGCTGCAAGTAATAGTATAAATTTTACAGCTGGATATGAAAGAAGTTCACTGCTGAACATTACCCACGGATCAATAATTGAAGGAAAATTCACTACAGAATCCTAACCAGATCTAGTTAAAGCAGAGTGATCAGGAAAAAGTAAGAATCATTTTATTCAACATTTCTTATTCCTCGCCGTTTGCATGTACTAGTTTGCTGTAATAGTGGATTGTGAGTAGGACTATAAACAATTATGACATTGTTGCCAGTAAAACTAGATGCGTTGCCAGCTTAAATTAGCGTACTGCGACGGTTCGTTTTATGAAGGCTATGAAGTAAGGGTTCCAATTTTCCTTTAGCGAAGATAAATCTTCCCCCGGACTCCCGATTCCAATTATCTACCGTAATCCGTACCTATCGTATACTGTGTATCCTTCACAATAAGGTGGGGATGTAATGAGGAGCCCAGTAATCTCCAGCATCCCGTAACTGGAGTATAGGAGCTGTCATTCTTCCCGAAGCAACGGAGGCTGGCACAGAATCCCCCATACTCAGGAGTTGAGGGACCCAATAATCAAGGAAGACCCATTGTGCCTGCAATCTGACTGAGGGAAAGAATTTTCAGAATGTGATTGTCGTCTAACTACGGTTCTACTTTCCGTAAAACTAATCTGTTCCAGGATTATTGAGTTAATAAATAAAGAAACATTATTAAGAAAAACAATTTTCAAGTTTTCTGATTATCCTTCAAGGGGTGCAAAAATCTGATTTAAGCTGATTTGCAAAATGATGATTTTCGAGGGTTGAATTCTGAGTTTTAAAAAACATTATTATTTCCATCTGTATACAACATTAAGTAAATGTGTGGAAAATGATTACAAAGCCATGTCCATAATTTGTACAGGAATACTCTTCAGCAGCACTTTAATAAAAGTTTTAAGATGGAGGGTCTCTAGGTATTGAGTGTAATCGTGAATTGATTTGGTGAGTGGTCACGGAGTTTTCTATGAAAGGAAAGGTTTCTGGTTTGGGCTACAACAGCAATATATGAAGCATAAAGCTTTTTATGGATAAATTTATTTGTAACAATGTAAGAATCATTGAGGATTTTTCGAAGGATTTTGCATAATATTATACGAGATGAATTGAAACATTTGGTGGAGCCCTAATACTCAACTAGCAGTATGTGAAATAGTTCCTATTACTGACATATAAATGAGTCATTTGTAATAGAACAATTGTCTAGTGAATGTTTGAAGAATTCTTAACCGAATTGTTTCATGTAGTTTTAGTCTTGTAGTATGTGGATTCCAAGTAAGTAAGGTGTTTGTCAAGATGAAGTTTCAGATAGTGGATCTCTTCAACAAGGATTAATGGAATATGATTAAAGGATGCATTGGGACAAGATCGTATGCTTGCGACAAATAATCGTATATTATTTTTTGAATTAACTGTTTTTTTATTATAATTTCAATATTACTTGTTATTATTACTAATATTGTTTATTTGTTTGTGTAGGTTTATTTTCTTTGTTTTTTTCAGGTTTTCTACTACCTTACAAATTTCCGGTTTAGTATTTGTTTGCAGATTTATTTAACAAAATATACAAAATAAAAATAATACGGTTTTGTAGTATACTTCAGTAAAATAAGAATTTGATAGATCTATTTAACTGAGGTAATGAAATAAATAGTCCTTATATAACATAACTACATATATAATATTACTTATAAGTAATATCGTAGTTTTCTAGAAACTAAATTTTCATTCCTCCAGTTATATTTGTTTAGTTCTTTTGTGTTTGGATCTTTAAAGAGTTTTTTTTTTTTAATTATTGAGATGGTTACGTAAAAGCTGTAAATATTTTATTATCACCATTAACCCTTTAACAGGCAATGTATCCTGGAGGATACACATATTCAATGCCTTTTGCTCAATAAATGAAGTAATATCTGACGCATTATCCTACTCATTATCGTCGAATATCCTTTATTCAACCTTCAATTTCATGGTACATGTGTGGGGGTTAGCGTGGCTATAGCCATTCAAAGGAAAAAAATAAAAATAAATGTATTCAAAAATTCCCGGCCTGCCCGTTAAACGTCTTTTATTATGAACAAAACAAAAATAAGTTTCGAAAATTTAACTTATACAAATAAAAAAAAAATATAATAATGTAAATTGTTTATTATTATTTCAATTATCTGGTTTGTATTATAATTTCATCATTACTTATTATTATTTTTTTTATTGGTAATATTGTTTATTTGGATATGTAGGTTATTTTATTTTATCTTTTTTTTTAAAGATTTTTCTTCTGTCTTCTTCCTTATTTATATATTTTTTTTACTATATGTATACTATGTATTATTCTTTATTACTATATGTGTCATGTGAGATGGATGGGCAACCATATATGTACTTAAGTTATTATTGGACGGTTCGGTTGTCTGTAATTTATTCTCATTACAGACTTTGAAAAAGCAATAATAAATAATATTCGGTTAGCAAATAATCCCTTTCGGTTATTCTGTTTATTTTTATATCATTAAGGTCCATTTCTCATTTAATGAATTAATTCCTGATTGGTAAATCTCTTTGTAATATGTCAGCAAACATTTCTGACATTTTTGGTTTACATTAGCTAAGTATTGTGGTTGCTATTGTGCTGTGAACATGGAAAAAAATATCATTCATTATCGCGGCATATTTTGATGTGCTAAGTTTTGCTATGAGGAAATTTAACAATACGTGACCGTAACATTCTTTTATTGTAACAAAGTTCAGACAAAAATAAACAAAATAATAACTTACATGATATCTTGATAACAAAAAAACAATAATTTTTAAAGTTTGAGAAACACTATTAAACAATAAACAAACAACACTTTACGTTCACATGTCTCACGTGCGTTAGGCAATGCAGGTATCTTTCGGTACTCAGTATGCCGCTATTGATGTATTATTTTAAAAAAGATAACTGGGCTGCAGAAGTCCATAAAATATTTGCAGAGTTTATAGGGATGATTTCTTAACCGAACGCACCTTTCAAAATTGGTTGGCCAAATTTCTTTCAGGAAATTATTACATCAATACACAACGCTGACGCTACACGGTCTGATCGCCCACAAGAAATTGAAACGAGCTATTGCCATCAGGACAAACAATCGATTCAACTCTATACTGTTCGCAATTAACAAAGATTAATCAATGAATTAAAAACAAAACAAAAGAAAACACCCAGAACTGGCAAATTGAAAGGGTGTTATTTTCCACCAAGACAAGGCCTCACATCTCGTTGGTCACTCACAATAAATTAAGCTTTAGACGGAACCTTTTGCCCTCTACGAATTATGCAATTAGTCTAAAGGGGAATTAATGGTAAATATATTGTAGATTAAAATAAATTTTATGTCTATTATACACAGAGTTTTATTTCACCCTCAAAAACCAAACGGACTTATTTGACAACCCGATATCTAAGTTTTTTCTTAATTTGCTTTTATTAAATTAAATTAATATTCTAAAATACCTAATATGGTTAATTTTACTTGTTTTTCAGTATAACTGTGTATTACTTGTTTTTAAGTATAACTAGTAGATGATTTTTTTTAGCTGTATTCACTTAACTAATTCAGTTTGTATACTAAGGACCAAATTAATTTTTTTTTTTTCAAATTTATAGTTAGATAGCTGAGTAAATATAAATTTTCTTAAATATTAAACCAATTAGAGCAAAAAGATGAACTTTTATGGGAGGAGATGGCAGTGCAATTAAAATGTTGATTAATTTCAGAGCGGTGTGTGAGGTGGTTAGGGCGGGGTGTCGATGGAATAACTACACTCAACCAATGGTCTATCACCTGGTTAATTGAAGAGAAATATACAAACATCTCTCTTCGGCTAATTCCTATCAAACGTTGTAATTTATTTTTGTAATTCATTTTCAGAGCTGTGGTTATTTCATTAATATTTTTGATTGGAAAACGAGTTAATTATAAAAAAAAGAAAATTAAAGACCTGCGAAGTTACAAACATTCAATTAAAAACCCAGTTGACAGCATACTCAGAATGAGGTTAATGAAGTTTTTAAGAGTATTTGATAAACGAATAAATTTAAATGAATTGTATAAATTTAAAATTTAATTAGGATTCATGAATTAATAGCCACTTCTATTGGAATTATTTTATTAGAAAACTAGTTTCGAATGCTAAACATTCGTCTTCGGTTCTAAAACATACAAAATTTTCAATACATCAGCACTATCTTACATATTTATGTATACAGGAATATAAATATTTATAAAGAAATGCATACTAATAAAGAAATCCAAACCATTTAAGCTGTAGCCAGCAACAACGGATACAGTAAAATCAAGATCGACAATATTTAAAAAAAAAAAAACTGACTAATATATAAATAACACCCCCAGAGGACAACGCTACCCCAAAGAAATATATTCTGATACCATATTACGGTCCAATATCCACCAAAATCCGAAAGGAATTTTGAAAAAGGTTTAAATTCTGCATTAAAAAAATATATATAAGATTATAATCTTATTTTCCTTTACCTAAAGACGAAATAGAATCTTTCAAAAAAAGCGGTGTATACGAACTAAAATGTAATGACTGAGAAGCTAAATACACGGAAATAACTGGACGATCAGTAAAGAAAAGATGCCTGTCCTACTATAAGGACACTGTTTTACAGATCTGCCAGGATCTGACGAGTTTTTGAGGCCGAAGGACATCCTTGGCCACTCTCTCCTTCCACAATTAGAATTATTTTTCGACCTTAAAGATGATATTAACGGTTTTTAAGTTATCCGAAGGATAACTTCCGCCATTGTTGTCCTTCAGGATACTGTTTTAAGATATTTAACGGTTTAATAAGACCCTAATTCCAATTTCGCTATCCATCTAAATGAAAATGCCCATCTCGCGAGTAAAAATAATACATCAAGTAGAAAATAGCCTAAAATTAAATATTTATGAATAATTAGAAAGTATAAAACCGTTTAAAACCGATCCAGATTTATTTTTAAATGACCAGACAAACATTTCCAACAGCCCCATTTCAATTTTGTTTCCAATAGGAACGGAAAAATCCAAAGAATCATAGGGGAAATCCCAAGATAAACCCCAAATATTGATTTGGGAGCATAGGAAACATTTAGCCTACCTGGCCCCTTTTCCCTTCCACGATGGATATATTTCAGATATCTGTTAGATCTCCTCAGGTCAGAACTAATATTTGATTTATTTTCTTACATTTTTTAATACTTTAGGATATATAATCCATTTAACAAACTCTACAACATAACAAACATTGAAAATTTTATATGTTTTAGAACTGAAGATGAATGTTTAGCAATCGAAATCAGTTTTCTAATAACATAATTCCAATAGAAGTGGTAATTCATTCATAAACCCTAATATGTTGATCCTTCATACCATCATGCGTACCTCAAGTGATTAAAATTTAATAATTCAATTTTACTTATATTCAAATTTTCAGAAGCTGGTGAATAATTATTGCTTTATGATTTCTTTCTTGTATGTTCTGGGTTAGCATTATTCTAAAGGGATGCCAGCCCGGCTATTCTTGCAAGACAAATTACCATTCTAAAAATAATTATTTAAATAGTAAAAAAGTATTGTGAATAGTGTTTAACGGCATAATTAGACATTTTAATAGTGAGCTATCTTGTATATTATGTTCATATTTTCTGGCCCACTCTCAACTATCGGACTGAAATGAATAAATAACATTTCATTTGTTTTCTTCCATTATAAAAATGTTTAAAAAAAACAAAAACGTTTCTGTATAAAATCAACACATAATTTACTTATTGATGGTACAAAAAAATAAGTTTATAATGTAAACTGTGTGTGACAAATATGTATATTTATTTCTATGTATTTTATAGATTAAATAAGATGCCTTAATAGTCAAAAATTAGAATATAATTGGTTAACGCGATATCTTTTGCGAAATAAAGTTCAATCAGATAGACCAGACACCAATAACTATAAAGTCTAAAATTAAACCTCAACGAATCAAGGCATCTCAGCTCAACCAAAAATGAAAGTTAACAGTTTTATGCTTAACTTTGGAAGCATAGTTCAATCAATAAAGGAGGAAGAACAAAAATTTGAATTATAATCATGCAATCTACAAAAATGCTAGAAGTGCGCCAGGGCGAGTTGATTAATCCAGTACAAGAGAAATCGAGTTCCCACTTTTATTTCTTAAGTTTGTAATAATTCTATAAACTAGGTCATGGGTAGAGGTAGGGGTAATAAAGCAACGGGATAAGAAAAAGGAAAAGACTGGATAAAATGAAACAGGAGAAGTGTTGAAATGACGAGGGAAGAAAGATAATCCGTAAAGAAAAGAAAGCCGTGCTTTGGTGCCGGGAGAGGCACACACTGGGACGGTAAAAATGTACAGGTCCCCAGGGAACAGTCTCCAATTCCAAGCCGGATGCCCTCCGAGGCCCCACTTCATTAGGTCTATATTCGCCTGCAGTCTTCTGCAGTATTCCTTCGTTAAATTCACAACGGTCTCATTTGCGGAAAATTTAATTTGGATGGCATTATCTCCATATCTGCCGGTTTTCTGAGGGTGTGATACGGAGGTGCAATATATAAGAATTCCCCAATATTACATAGGAATAGAATTTTAACTGCAGTCAAAGGTAATTTTTTAAAAAAAGCACTGATATGAATCAACAAATTAAGAGTAATTTTGCTCATGAATAATATATAGAGATGAGCAAATGGTGTCTCTTATTAATAAATTAATAGTTGGCAATGTTAAGGAAGAGATTATTCAGAAGACTTTTAGTTTGCTTACACTTGAAAGAATGGCCCTCAGGATCACAGATCATTTTTGCGTAAAACGTTTTACAGTCTGAGCGCTGGCTGATGGCACTTGGGAAAAAGTGGAGGGATGGAGGTGTGGCTTGTCAGGGCCAATGAGAGTGGTGCAGGGTTGCCGGTTCTCTCCCCACCTACCTTGGAAATTTTATCTAAGTTTTTCCTCACACACGGGTCACACTGAGTTTTTGCTTTGTATGTATATTTTAAGTTAGTATTATAAAGTGTTATAAGGGGAAAGCAGCAAAAAAATTGTAAGGTACTCAAAATGGCGTAATGGTCTTATGCGTCCGAAAATATACAACGACAGTGTTTCCACAATTTATTTTTTTTAAAAACATTGATACGTTTATTTTATTTTTACTTGGGATAGAACAGGGAAAAAACAACTTTATTATGGGACTAGGTCCCTTAAGAACAACAATTTTGAATAGTGAAAACAAAAATCATCTATGAGACCTTTTGTGTACATAGTTGCAGTAACTAACGCCAGGCCAGATGAGGCTCGGACACGCTCATAAAAACACCAATTAACACTGATGTTATAAAAAGGCTTACATCGGCCAAGTACGGCCAATATGTGCAATTACTGCGATATCAGCGCAGTTTATGTTTAATCCTTAAATGTGAAGAACAAACCGGAGGATGCTAGCTTTTAAATTGAGCACACCAGGAGGATTTACGTTTTGAAAGCGCGTTTGTTTAAGGTAGCCCAACTGGTTCTAAGTTACCCCTGTTTACGGTAGTTTTTTTTGGGGGAAAAAAAAAAAAAAAAAAAAAGGATTCAGAAAAGATTATTCCTATAAATTAGGACACCCGAAGAGCAACGAAAGGGAAAACTGGTATGAAATCATAACACTTCGGTCTAAACCCTTCAAATTCTTAAATCATTTTTGCTCGAAGAAAAAAAAATATTTAAAACTTCCTCCTCGTGAGACAAAATGATGGGGGGGGGGGTAGAGTATGTGTTCTGGATCAAATATAAATCAAGAAGAATATTTTGAACAGAGTTCTCCAGTGTTCAACTTCAGCGGCACACGAGAGAACGTAAGATTGCGACAGCAGGGACATTATTACATTTTACTGAGGGGAGAAGAGGGAGAAAAAATATAGAATTTCTCGTCAATTTTTACCAGATTTCCCGATTTATCGGGAAAATTCCAATTTCTTAAATTAAAAGTTATTGGTATACCTTTCAATTAGTGACAAATCTCTTCTAAAATGTAATTCTTCAATATGAAATAATTAAAATAATCAAATAATATAAGTCTCAATATCATGAATTGAATTTGTTTTGTTTTAATTAAAAAATAAGTAAATAAATTGAAAAAAAAAAAAAAAAATTAGTCTCCATTCTCATCTTTCTTTTTCTTACAATTAGTATATTAAGAGATAGTTTATATATAACAGTTTTGTTTATTCCCATGAACCTTCAAGGATTGTAGTAGTACTGTTTTTTTTTTTCTCTTTGTAAAGATAGTATTATATAAAGGCGAGACCTATTCAATTATAAACATACATTATACTCGCTAACTAGAATTAATTAATAGCCAGGGGACTTCGATTTTTCTTTGAATTACAGTTCAACTTAGGCATAGTTCGAGTTATAGTGGTCATTCTTGATAAAATTTGACTTGTGGAGGTAACGAGATACAGAGGTAACCCAAATGAAAATTCGAGCTACAGAGATAATAATAGTCAAAAACGTGTATAAACATTAAAACATTACGGATTAAAAAGTTCTTAATCTTCTCTTGGTTAAAACTATTGGCATTACGTTTGTCAATCATGTTTGCTTTCGATTGAAACAATCGTCGGAGGTAAAACATAAACTAAAATTATTTCGATTCAACTTAGACAATTTTTCCGAGGGGATTGAAAATGATTCAAAATATTGAATATTTCTAGTTATCGAGGTTCGAGTAACCGAGAGTCGACGGAATAAATGAATATGCCTCTAGAGGTAATTAAAGAACCTAATTAACTCATAAAATATATTTATGTATTTTTCAATTTTTTTTATATGAAATATATAAATCTCATTTAAATAAAAAACAAATGTTTCTCTAACCCACATCTTTTAATTTATAACTAGGATACTGTTGCTAGATATGATCTGAGATAAAATAGACAGGCAGGGCTATTGGAAACATGCCCGGATGTGGCTACTGGATGTTATACACCAGAAAATGTAACCACTTTAAAGGTCAAATAATATTGGAAAAGTTGATAAATGAATCATTAAAAGTTAGGATGGCACCCCGAGGTTTGGATGTAGGGTCAAACTTTTGTTGTAGTGACATTAAGCGTAATGTTCGTTTGAGCATAATTACTCGTATATATGAGTTATAATTGCTTATTAACATATTTATAACATGTTTTTACTCTTAACTTGTTCAATGTTTTCATTTATATTTTAATTTAACTGAATTATTAAAATTAATTATAAAATATTAATCAAGCGAATACGTCAAACAAGTTAGCAAAAACAAGAGATCTTAAACAAACAAACATATAATAACTAAAAGAAATCAAACATAAACCATACTTAAATCAATTTTTTTTTTAACCAATACAAACACACGTTTATGGGAATAACATAAATAAATTAAAATTCTGCTTTAATTACACTTATGCCTTAAATAAATATTGGTATAGGGAAATAGTTTGTTCTATTATTGCTTTATTGGAACTATAAATATCCCAGTCAATATAAAGAAAAAAAAAATAGTGATTCGAAGAATTAAATAAAGAAGGTTATCCTCGGTCGTTTTTAATAATTTTTGGAGTGTTAACAGTTCTACCTCGAAAAACTGAAACGTCCCAAATAAACAAATTTTTGTCAGTTTCTTTTGTTCTTTCCAATAAAAACTGGTTTTTGTAAACAAAAAAAAAAAAAAAAAAAATAAAATAAAATAATAATAAAAATACAATCATACATTTTAATGTTCTTATCTTATCTTTTTTTTTTGTGTTTTTAGAGGTTTTTAACCCGAATTTTAACTTAGCTACCCGGAAAAAAAAAATTATAAATTTGTATTTATTAAAATAGAAAAAAGGAAATATACAAAACATTTGTGAATTGAACTTATGCATTCGTGGAACCGGAAATGGCGATCGGTGAGGGGTTCATTTCTTACATTAAATGTTGTTAGCCAAAAATCATAAAAAAAAAAATAATAACATATAAGTAATTTAATTGAGTTAATTTTTAAACGTTTGTCATCTTATGCATATTTTTTAAACAAAGTACAGTTGATTTAATATACCAAAAGAAAAATAAATAAATAAAATTTTAATTTCATTTTTTTTTTTTTAAATTACATCCCCACCGAGCTTGCTGGTTATGTCAGCGAAGGGTAAGTGGCGCATTCTAATCCAGACAGTGAATAAGGTGATATACCTTTTAGGATAGCTAAGAGATAAATATTAACTTAATCAGGTAATTAAACCCACACAGTTGAAATAAATTATTTCAACCATTATAAATGTAGATTCAAATATAAATAAAATGATATGCTAATAGTGCTAGAAACATCTCACCAGTTTCCTTTTCCCTCGTTTTGTTACTAGATGATTTCTGCACTTACCTGAAAAAAAAAAATTAAATAACACATTATTATTAATTATACAAAAATATATTTAAGTTACAATTACATATTTGAAAGGTTATATTTCAATACTTTCGGTCGAATTTTTTTTTTCTGTAAAAGCCTTCTCGAGCTGCAATTACTAACAAACATTCTATTTGTTAGTAAGCATCTATCAAGGATTTAAATAATATAATTGTTTTGAATTTAACAGCAAGAGGAGGACTGATGTAGGTAGGATTTTAGCTCTTTTTGTAACAATTTTCTAAAGTGCGCAAGTTCAGTTTTAATAGATAAATCTTCATCTGCTATTTTTCATGTTCAGTTCTACGTGTAAAGGAATAATTAGATCTATATATTTTTTAAATGTCTTTAATCTTACTTTAGCGATGTTACGAAAATATAAACATTTACTATAAAATAACCAAAAGTAACGGATTGAAATAATCTGATTCTGCTGAATGTAGTTAGCTGAATACTGGCATTTATCATATGAAAATGATTCATTCGAGATTAATGTTTCTTGCTGACCCATTTTTTCAATATGCTTCTATTTTCAGTTTTCCCTCGCATATACTAAAGAGGGAAAGAAAAAAAAAAACTGAACTGACATTTTGGCAGAGCCTGGAATCACCTTTTACAGACCAGGAATTAGGGACAGATCAATACAAGTCACCCAAAACGTTCAGGTTCTGCAAATTACAGAGACTATCTGCAAGGGGATGCAACTAGTCAAAGGGGAGTGTTAGAGAGAGATGAATCCTGCACGGGCATTACTCAGTGACTCATCCCATTAATGGCCAACGATATCCTTGCTGACGGTAACCTAAGATATATAATATATAAGATTATATAACGTTAGAAAATTAAGGTTTGAAATGTCTTGGGAAGTGTAGATTTAGGTTTTTTGATAATTTTTTTCCAGAAAAAATAATTGATTTGATTAGATTAAATAGTGTGAATTGCAAAAGGTATGGCTAAGTTCAAGGTAAAACATTCAGATAAGAAGATGGAGCAAGACGGTCCATGAAGAGCGTAAGGATAAGATCTTACCAGAGGAGTATGTGTTTAGTGTCTTAAAATCTAGCACGAAATATAAATAGAGCTATTTGAACACTTCAAAAGAAATCTGAAAATAATATTATAGATAAAAACAAATGAATGAAAAATCAGATTTTTCAGTCCAATCTCCTTCCTTACAATAAAAAAAAAAAAAAAAAAAAAAAAAAAAAAAAAAATTGGCGAGGTGGAACTAAAAATTACCAACTTAAGAAGGGTTACAAATGAAGGGTGTTGGGCTAGGAGAAGGAATGTCCGGTAACCAGAGTTCTGAGTAAATCTCAAAAGTAAATTAAGAATTTCTATTCTTTCTCATTGGGAACGCATTCTTAAACTCCAAAACATGTGACAATTATCTTTCTAGCCTCCATGAAACCACCTTTAGTGATAATAAACCAGAGACTTATTGACACACCAGATAGTTGACACCCTAACTTAAAATTAAAAAAATAAATAAAATTTCTTTTAAATCCTACAACTCAACAATGTAAAAATACTTTCAATTCCGTCGGTATTTTAAAAGATATCCTTAGGGTGTCAATAACTCATTTTACATTAGTTATTGTCGCTATCTTGTAAAATAAATCCCAGCAATAATTTTGTGAGAACTTTCATGTTCAGCTTAAAGTAAAGTAATTAAGGTAAAATAACTGTAACTTCACCTTTATTGAACTATTGTTTCTATGATTACACTATGTATATTTCCAAATATTTCTTAAAGGTATCAATAACTGTATATTTTACTCTACATGGAACAAGCTGACAGGTGGCGATGAAATCTCAGTTTTGAGTTTTTTTGGACATCCTCCTTCTAGCCTAACACCCTTCAAATGTACTACTCAGTAAAGGCAATCTGGTTTGGAATTTAAGCCAATGTAGAATCACATGGCATGACAACCACTACATCGGATTGTAACAAAAGGGAAGAAATGGTTTTAAAATCGTATTCATCAGATGAGTCTTCACAATCAACAATAACTTGTAGTGTGATCCATGTTTTATATTAAAATAAAACAATAATCAATAAAAAAAAGCAAGTCAGGCGTAGAAAAACAAAACAAAAAGCAAATTGGATCAAACTTATATTATTTGAAATGAAACAGGCAACATGTTATTTTATTTCCATTTTAAAGTTATGATAAAAGTACAGTTGATTGTTATGACGAATGGAAGAAGATAATCAGGGATGCAGTCAAAGAGAAACACCACGTCTAAGAAGAAATTCTTTAATACGACCCAACGTTTCGACCTGCCTTGCAGGTCTTCTTCAGGGCTTTAATGAACAAAATACCACCGAACCACACTGCTGAAGAGATAAATGATGACTGATCATTACGAAAAGATATTTAGATTTTTACGAATAAAGTACATTAATATTTCAATGAATCAACCATATCTATCTCTCAAACAGTATCTTGAACAATTTAGATATGAACATCCCGGAATATATGAATTGCAAAAGAATACTGAAAAATATAAATATGTCAATACGTCGACTAAGAATATAGATTAAAAAAAATGTAATTTTGAAAAACAATTACTTATTATTCAATTACTCAATTATTAAATAATAATTAAATATTATTATTTGCAATAGTTTAAATTATATATGGGTCATCCTACCATTACATACGTATTTGTGTTCGAAGCAATTGTAGTTTTTACATGAAATTTCTTGCAACTCAACTGTAACAAGTTGGTGCAAGGTACTTACCTCTTAACGCAAAGTAGTTTCCCCATGGACATTGATTAGTTTTCATAGTTAAATTTAAATTCAAAACGTCAAAATCTATTTCCCTCATCTGTCCTATAACATGAGTTGGTAACGTTAAATGCGAATAAGTTCTTTGAGGGTAACCTAACTTTCAACATATTTTCTTTGTTAGTTGTCCCAAGTTTGTGTCGAATCAAGTGTTCAAATAGTGTCATTCGTAATTCTATTTCCCTCACATAGTGATTTTTCAAAGAAGGTGTTTGATTCTTGTTTTGTTTGTATTTAAGTATATGTTTCCCATGTAGTTCAGAGTTTTCTTTGATATTTTTGTTTTGAAATCCGTGTGGTGTTGTAATTCTTAAAACAAACTCAGAATTCTATTTCCCTCACACCTAAAGTGAGAGAAATAGATTACAAAAGGAAATCCTGTATGTGAAATAGGGTAAAAAAAATACTTTTTCATATATTTTCACTATTTATATTAATTTAATATAATATTCATTATATCAATCTAATGTTCGATTTCAAAGTTTAAATGTATATTATAATGTCTTAACATTTAAATTTTTTTTCTTTCAAGTTTTAAGTTTAAATGTTTAATTAATATTAGCAAATATATTCTAATAGACTAGTTGATACCATGATCATTAACAATCCTTTTGGACTATAAACATTTTATTATTTGAATTGTGAATGTTTTCTATTTCCCTCACACCCTCTCAGTTTCCCTTACTTTCGTTGTTGTTGTTGATTGTTTTTTAAGGGCAAAAAACTGATATGGTTATTATTGCCCATACCCAAAATTTAGACAATAACAAATTCCTAATCAAATTATATTAACCTCCAAAAAAATAAATAAATAAAAAAATAAATAAATAAATAAAAATAATAAATAAATAAAAAATAGAAAAAATGAAAATAAAAATAAATAAATAATTAAATAAAATAAATAAATACAAAAAAAAAATTATAAAAAAGAACATTAAATTTTGTCATATAATCCAATTTGCTTGATAAATTTTATCGCACTACAAATGTATTGTTTGCTATCTCCCAAGGCCATACAGAGCTGATGAGGCACACCATACTTATCCATATCTCTCCTGTACTGAGGGCACTCCTCAAAGATATGCCTCACTGTTAGGGCAACTCTGCAGAGTTGACACTGAGGGGGATCTGTCTTTGCCATCAGGTAGTCATGTGTTGAACGACAGTGTCCAATTCTTAGACGTGTGATTATAACCTCCTCCCTTCTGCAATGTCTTGAGGAAGAGGCCCAGCCACCGATGTTCGGTCTGATTTTGTTCAATTTATTATTTTCTGATGCAGACCATGCACTCTGCCAGTCATCCAAAATCTTCATGTGGAGTGGTCGGAACATGTCTGCCGCGGACAAGAAAGTGGGTGTAATAGTTTCTAATTGGTGGGCTTCTCTAGCTGCTCCATCCACTTCTTCATTTCCGGGTATACCGGAATGGCTCGGGATCCAGAAAAAGGTTAGCACTTTTGATGATTTACTTATCTGATTTATAATAAAATGGATTTCTTGGATTAATGGGTTGTCCGAATAAATTTTGAAAAGATTTTTAATCGCACTCAAGGAGTCTGAGCAGATAATTATCGACTGTTCTTCAAATGTTTGAGCAAGGTGAAGCGCTTTTAATATCGCCGTCAGTTCAGCTGTGAAAATCCCGCAGACACCATCCAGCTTATACTTCAGCGCTCTGCTGTTGTCCCAAACTGCACAAGATGTTGAATCATTTGTTTTTGAACCATCAGTGTATATAGTTTTGCTACTTTTGTAATTATCTACTTCATAGAGAAATGTTTGAATGACTTCTTGAGGAGACCTTACTTTCGTGATTTCTATAATGTTCATAAATGTGCACATAGACTATACTCTATGAAGTAACTTTTCGCTAGTACTATTAGTGGAATTTTGTATAGATATTTATGAAGAAAATCGTTTTTTATACATAATTTCTTTTTCTAATGAAATCACAACATCAAAATGAGAGAATGATCCATACACTAACTATATATAGTTACATTTATTATTATATGCCTGTTATTACATTAATAAAATAAATTAATATTTGTCTTTTAACTTCTAATAGATTTTTACTCAGATCAAGCAATAATTATAAATGATCAAATTAATGTTCCTAATAGTTCTTAACATTTCCAATAACAAGATTAAAGATTTCTAATTTTGAAGAAACTAAATTTAAAATTTATTAAGCAATAAAATCCAATTAGTTCGGATTTAAATTAGTGGAGGAATTAATTGGACTTGGACAGTTGACATTGGGATCTTTGGCAAGAAGGCCACTGATAGGTCAGGCTTTAATTAAAGATGGCTATCCGAAACCACTGTAATTTAACTACCAGCTTATATAGAACTCATTCCAATAAATTAAAAGCTGATTATTCGCCCACAATTGAGGAATTTCGAATTAAAGTTGATTTATAGCTTAAAAAGATTTTAAAACACACCGTTTAACATCTTTCATTAAAGATTGAAAATCATACAATTTTAAACAAGAATAGACATCCATTATTGTATTACAAATTATGTGAACGTTTTCTGTAGATTTTAAACAATATTGTTCAATAAATAGGTCAGAAAATTATTATGATTTTAGAAGGTCTTATAGAAACCCGATAGTTAAGTAAAGTTTACTCTACACTAGACGTATCAAATCAACGGTAGTTTCAACACCAAAGTATAATTACACTAATGTTAAGACTTGATATCAATATTATCTTCAAATTCAATATTATAATTTGAGTTTAATAATGTAAATTGTGTGTTGACACATGAGTAGTGACATTATTATTAATTTTTATTTTTTTAATTATTAATGATAAAACATAAATTTAAAAATAATCAAATACAATTTCAAAAATTTCCTTAATAGTAAAGTTAAAAAAAAAAAAATACCGTTATTGTACTTGTTATGACTGTTATTGATTTCTTTATTAAAATTATTTTGTTCTATTATTAATATAGACTACCGTAACTATTCAAGTTTCATTCGACGTGAATTGTAATTTTTAAGCTCATCTCCAATTACAGACAAATATGTTAGACCAAAAGGACCAAATCCGAAAGTATTAAACAGTAAGAGAGAGTGTTCTTTTTAACAACAAAATAACAAAATCAAATTTAACCAATTTTTCAAAAGGACAAAAATTAATTTGTTGGAACTCCTTTCGGCCTCATTATCCATCTCGGTCCGCGTACTTGCGGAGCCACCCACTGGTGACTTAAATAGGGGATCGTGCTACTAACTCCAAAAGCCGGTGTTTTCGTTTAATAAATTTATTTTAAATCATAAACTGAAGAATAAAGTTATAAATGTATTAAAAACAATAACATTATTTTCAATAACAATAAGCATTAATTTAATAAAATGCATTACTTATGCATCGTAATGATGAACAAAACTACACATCGAACAACTGAATTAACATATAAAAGTAATAAAACTTATACGATATGTACTTATAGTATAAAAATAATCATGTTCCAATCGTATTTTCAGGATTATAATCAATGTATAACAATATAATGTTTTTTGCATTATGTCTTTAAATTTGTTATTTAACATTCACGTTAAAATCCTCAATGCACCTTACTTTGTCACCAATAAACTTATCCATAAAGATCTTAATGTTCCATATGTTGCAGATTTAGCCCAAACCAGATATCTATCCTTTCATAGTAAGCTCCATAACCAGTCAAATCCCCTAATGTCTAAATTTGCTTCCCACACTATTCCTGATAATCCTCCGAGGCGTCTGAAAAGAAGATGGCCCAGAGACCTTCTAGTGTAGAATTTTTATTAAAGTGCTACTAATGGGTAGTACTTTTCATGTTTTGTCACGTTATTCTAATAGTTAACATCACATTCACTTGATGTATAAATTTTGTACAGTTGTAAATTTCAATAAATTGTTATTAAAAAAAACAAAAAAAACATTCACGTTAATTTTGAAGAATCATTTCAAATTTTAATATTGAATCAATTTTAGTTTTACCTGTTCCCCCAAAAAAGCTTATTATGATTCTAATCAGAATTATCCGAATCCTTGATGAGAAGCAAGATGCAATGTGACATGTAATGATGTTTGAGCTAGATGGTTCAAGTCCATTGCTAAAACAAACTTCGAAGTCGAATAAATTTTGTTTTTTATGTTGGCATTTTTCTGAGATTAGTTACCGATAGGTCGAAGATGTTAAGAACCGATTAAAAACGTTCGTAATATTATGAATTCTGAAAGTCATCCTACTAAATTTTTCCCTATAACCCTTAAAATCTTTTGATTACAATTAATGCAGAAGGAGATTTCATAATTATACAACTTTTTGCCATAACTCCTAGTTTATTCATAAGTATGTTGCTACATTTTTCAGGACTCTGGTCAAATCCTCAGGCTTCTCATCAGCTGTGGCTATTTGCACAATGTCTCATCATGTTATAGCTAAATATGTGTTTTGGCAGAATATGACGATTTTGAGATTTTCAGTGGGCGTGAGTGTATTACGGGATTTAATCAAAATTTCATATATACATCGTGATAGTAAATTTTACCAAATTTTAGTTGAACAAAGAAGTTTCAGATCGGGGATATAGTTTTAGAGTTCTAGAGAAAAAATGAAAAATGTGCATAAAAAACTTAGATTTCAAAACAGTAAGCGGTTTTTAGCGTGCTGACATGGGTATTTTACGGGACTTGATCAACACTTAATATATAGGTTCCTATAGAAAATTTAGCCAGCTTTTAGATGGAAAAAATAAATTTCGGATTGAAGAATTATTTTCGGAGTTATAGCCAACAGAGTACCGGTAAACGTGTTTTCGCGGAAATGTGCGACCCCAGTCAAAGAGTGCAAAACAACGGACGTAGAGTGCATGATATATGCGATAAGTTTTTACTTCACAGCCTCGTTAGGAGTAGTTAGAATGTAAACACACGAAACGTCCCCGCCTCTGGGGGGTGAGCTTACTGTGGGTGGGAAGGGGAGAAGGTCCCATTTTTGGGTTTTTCAATTGTATCTCGAAGATAGTGGCCTCTAGGAAAATATATTACAGATCACAATTAAAGCTAATTAAATTTCCTATAAAATAGTTTATATACATATTTGTCGAATAAAAAATCGATTATGTTGAGAAAAAAAATAATATGTTTACCTCACTTTTTGTCAAACATTTGCTTCAACTGCCAAAAACGTATAAAACGAATTAAAGAGTAAATATAATGCTCTACAACTTTGATTCTGACATTTTTCGATAAATATGTATATACAAAATTTGATAGAAAATTTAATTTGCTTTTATTTTCATTTAAAACATGTTTTTCTAGAGTTCACCGTTTTCGAGATATTAGAAAACCCCAAAATTAGGACCTTCTCCCCTCCCCCCCTCCATATGCTCACCCACCAGGTGACTTTAGCCTGTTTACCTTCTAACTACTCCTAACCAAGCTGTGAAATCAAACATTTCGCATATTCCATGCACTCTACACACCTCATTTCAGCACTCATTGATTGAAATATAAAGGAATGATTAAGTTTGAAGCATAAATAGTATTATACACGTAAAAGTAAAAAATGTAACAACTCATGAAGTGACTTAGGTTTAGTACCTTGTTAAGTATATACTGCTCCTGGGCCAACAGTTGTAAAAGGGGGATATATTTGGCCAGAATTCACGCTCAACAGCCAGTTTTTTTTCCCAAAATTAATGTTACCTACTATTTTAGCGGCTGGGTTTACCCCGGGGGGGGGGGGATCTCCCGACTTCGAAGTCGATAGACATCTGAAATGACAGAATATAAAATTTTCTGCGTTCAGTCTGACTCGAACTCGGACCCAGGAGCTTGGTGGTAAGCTGCTTACACATGGAGCTACTGCGCCTCCGAATATTAAATTTAAAATCAATAAGGTTTATACCTTATTCTTTTGTTTTGTATTCGATGGGATATGGGTCTAATGTGATTTTGAACAAATTCTTGAGAGATATGGCTCTATGTAAATCTAATACTGCTTCTTTTTATGTAATTAATTTTTATTATTTCTAATACGTTTCATATAAACCTTATGGGCAAAATTCACTCCATAAAGCTAAAAGTAGATTTAAAAAAGTACTATTTTGTATTTCCATACGGCTTTTCTTTTCTTATATGTTTTAATATCTTAAAACATTGATATTAATATATTTTGTATATATAAATATATTTAGTAAATACATAAACATCTTTATTATCTTTTTGTTTGTTTTTCTTCTAGCCCTGATGAGGGCTTGTATTGTAGGCCGAAACGTCGGCACATTGGATTACAATTTATATTTTAATTTGGTTTCAATGACTTCACACCCTAACCGGCTACATTTTCATAAATGAATAGTAATATGGACAGCAAGAAGATAGATAACTTTAGAGTGAGATGTGGACAAATTCTTAAAATTAATATAACATGGGAAGTATCACCTTCATAAAGCCTATGGGTTTAGCATTTATAATTTATTTAAAACGTTTCGCTTAAGTCCTGCATCATCAGTTATCCATAAACAGAAAAATAATAAAAGGTATTACTTACTTATAAATATTTCACCTCACAGATATCCTTTGAAAAATATTTTTAGTTATCAATAATAGATGTCTGTGAGGTGAAAATTTTTTGTAAGTAATACATTGGATTTTTGTTATATTTTTGGGTTATAATAACTGATGATGATTGACTTCACGTTTCAAGCGAAACCTTTTAAATAAATTATAAAGGTTGAGACCATTGGCTTTATGAAGATGATCCTTCCCATCTTACATTAATAATATGAACGTAATAAAAAATGAGTGAACTGATAAATATAGAGATGAATTCATTTGATTAGCAACAGTAGAATCTTCAATTGCCGTTTGACCAGTGGTATATAAATAAATAGCAAATATCTATTAAAGAATAGAATCGAAATTGGACTTCCTCTCAGCAGAGATCCTTATTCCTTTGTTCCTACAACGAGGCTGAAAACCCTTTTGATTATTACGGCAGAAGGCTAAAATGAGGCTTCCTTTAGAAGTGTAACGATCTATTTGAAACACTCTTCCATTGACGGGAGATGAAAGTGAAGTGTATACAGGGAAGGTGCCGGGAGCGAGGAGGAGCACAGGTAACCCTGATTGGAGCCACTTTTGTTTGGTATCCTATTGATTCTCAAAGGTCGGGGTCTTTATTGCTCCTAGGGCTGGAGCTGTGGAGGAAAGGAAATGATGCCAGTTTTCAAGGCTTGACCTATTTCTTCGTCAGTAATTCCAGTGTGGTTTAACCCTTAGAGCTGCCAAGGACACTTACTTCTATTTCTCTGAGGTTTCTGGAATATTAACTGCGGTTTCTGTTTGTTTTCTTTATGTGTGTATATAAATACATATAGTATATGGGATTATAGCCTGCATAATATGCCAATCTCTTTTGTCCATTTGAGAAGGTACAGAGCAACTATCCACTGGAATGAAGGACTAGTAGATTCTGGAGTTTACGTTAGGGCTAAATCAGTAATATATTGGTCGCTAAGTGAGCATTTCCCTTACCCTTCTAAAACATATTTAATAAGTTCGTCAGAACTTAACATTTACCACTGAATAGCTGAGTTTAGGACATTTGCAAATAAGAATATTCGGTTTCTAAGTAAAACGGATGCAGGTGGCCAGGATATTGGGAGATTTGTACTGAAAATTTCTCAGTATCAGATTGTCTCTCGTGCAGTTTATTCGTGATATTTTACTGAGCGAGTTTTCTAATTTCTTTCGATTGATTAGTGATTATATAGGTGCAAAAGGAGTCGTGGATCTAAACTTCTTGAATTGTTGGATAAAGAGCCAGTTGAGAAGCTAAATTGTAAGCAATTAGTTGATAAATCGTCGTGAATTGCATTTATATTATTTTTCATTCATTTACTAGGAATCTGAAATTTTTACTATTCCAGATCCTTGTTCTTGGCTGCTCGAAAAACAAAATTGATCTGGTATAGGTGTGTCTAAGAAATAAAAAAAGAAAAACGAAAAAAAAAAAAAAAATGTGGAAAGTGCAATGTTCCAATTCACAATGAACATACTAAATATACTTGTAATAATTGTATAGAAATAGAAGAAAATAATCTAGCTGTTGAAAAACACATTATTATGTAAATAGTAATATATTATATTTTTGTCTGTATTTTTTGTTGTTTTACAATAAATCTTTGTAAAAATATATTTTGTATCCTTATACTCCATACTACAATTATTGATACATTATGATGACAATTATTTACCATTTATAACTACATATTTCCTAACATAATACTGCATTGAGGGAAGTGAGGGAAATGATCACCTAGCGACTAACGTTGTATCAGATCGGCTAGCCAGCGCAGGGTTAAGATGTTTGTTTCTAATATAATAAGATATTTTAAAAGATTTTGTTTTGCAAAGATTGGATACGACAGATTTGTGGAGCCCCAGATCTAAACTTCATATATTAGTTTCTTAAACTAGAAACGTGATCATCAACAATGACAATTGATTATCAAAAAAAGAAGTAGGAATGCCATGCATGTAAGACGCAATAAACAATGAATTACCCACTATGATTCAATAAAAATACCATTTAGGATTGATGAATGAGTTACTAGTTCTATTGGAAATATTTTATTTTAAAACTAGTTTTTAGTGTTAAACATTCATCATCAGTTCTGAGGAAGCCAAAAGTCCAGTTGATCTCTTCAGAACTAATTTTTTTGTAAGAAACTCTTGATCTTATAAATCGATAAATGAGCTAAATTTATTTCTAAGCATGGTATTCGGAGAGCATAACTCTTCTTAGAAGAAAACCCTTTGATAAGACATTAGTTTTCGTTTTTGTGTTAAAGTATTCTTGACCTAGGCTAATGAGTAATTAGGTTGAATTGGTCAGGGAGAAGGAGAAGAGAAAAGGGAATTCCCTTCAGCTGAAAGTAATCCAATGAGACAAAGATGCTTGGCCTCCTTTTTATTCCTTCACATTTACTTCTGGGGGCCTCTTTTTTTCAAAGCTTTCTTTCAAGTAAAAGGGGGAAATGCGGGCAGGGGCCCTTAAATCGTAGCTTCACGCCTCAAGGGACCCTTTTATAATTTGGCTAAATGAGCGGTAAATAACTTGAGGAAATTGTATTTACACTCAGATCGAAAAAGTTTTCTTAGGGTCCGGTGTCCAAGGAGTAGGCAGCTCTTTTACCTAAGATCATTTCCTATATTTCTTTTACTACAAAAGAAATATTTTAACGTTCTGTGACAGCTACGATTTCGTTTATTTTATGTGAGATGATAAAAAGCAAGTAATTTTTAGAATAAATAATAATTCTAATTTGCATATCGAGACTGATGAGAAAATAAAATGAAGGGTTACATTATAATTATTATGATTATAATATAACAACTATCAACGTTACATCATAAGTGAAGATAAATTAAAATAATATAGGCACTTACAGCTCTTAAAGAAACCTGGCATCCTTCACAAAATAATTTCACTCATCACGATCTTTGGCGTTTGTACGTCATCTTCTGACTCTCATCTGTTTGCAGTCCTCAGCGCGTTATGATTTCTAGTAATTTATTTGGATTTCTATGAAATGACACCAATCTTGTAATTTTAATTAGTAAAGTTGTTACAGTTAATGAGTAGTGATTCCAAAAAATACTTTTAGAAAATGCTGAAATATTCTCTGAGAAGGTATCAGGGAAGGTATGAATCACCTTATATTAACAAATAAAGATATACATACGAAACATAAAAGGACAGAAACTGCTTGTCGTTTCCGACTACTTAAACATTTACAAGACAAGTTTTGAAAGTTCCCGATGAATTACAACAGAAACCTTCCAATGCTCCTCGTATCCAATCCTTAAAATACTTTGTACAATACTCAATGCTGCATATCATAACACAAACAAACTTATCCTTAAAGATCTTAATGTTCCATAAGTTTTTGATTTGGCCCAAACCAGATATCTTTCACAGTAAACTCCGTACAACTTGAATGCACTTGTCTCCTAACTTGCTTCACACTCAATTCTCAATAATCCTCCGAAGCGTCTGAAAAGAAGATGGCCTAGAGATCTAATGTAGAACTCTTATTGAAGTGCTACTAGTGTGTAGTTCTTTACATGTCCTTTCAATCATATTCCTCAAATTGACTTGTATGTAATGTGTACACAGTTGTAAATAATAATGCGTATAGTTAAAAAAAAAGTTACATTTAAATAACTGATAATTTTTAGCCATAAAGAGAATATTTAGTTGTATTAAATATTGTTTAACGAAGTTTTTGATGTCAATATTTTTCCTTTTCTTTTGCTGAATGAACATTCCGCAATTATATTTTTTTTAAATTTATTTAAGCTAACAAATTCACCCATATTGTGCAACAAGGTGGTTTTTAACGATTCATTTATTTTTATAAAAGTGGATTTATTATCATTTCAATTACCATTGTCATTATGAGTGAAAGATTTAAATCCTCTTTAATGTAGTTAGTTTAAACAAAGTTATTTCTTTAAACTAATAACTCGGTCATGCGCTTACTCTTTAGGAATTAAAAAAAAATATTCAAGACTAGAGCAGATAAATTTCTACTGAAAAATTAATAGATGATTCTAAAAAAAAAAAAAAAATAAGATCATTATTTATATTTTTTAAAGCAGATAAATTTAACGAAAATAAGTAGGACAGGTAAGGGTCAGGTTATATGGCCACTAGCTCTTACAGGATATTGGTTTCAGATTTATTTCTATAGCCCGAGGGTAGCCCCAAAATAGGAAATTCGAAAAGCATAAAAAAAAAAAAATCTTATTTCTTTAGATCAACAAAAATACATATTTATAAACTTTAATATAATTTGTATACGCAACCAAAAGAAATGAAACCCGTGTTATTTGCTGCGTACTATATAAAATAATTTATTCCTGAAAAGTTCAATTTTATCAGACATTGCTGATTTTGATTCGCATAGATCATTTTGGCTTATAGTTACTTGTTTGCGGTTAAAACTCAACAATTCTATCAACCGGCAAATCAAAAAGTCAATACACCATCTACAGTACAAACAAGGACAGTTAGTGTCATCATAATATATCCCATCCTTCCAATCAGAATTCGTGAGAACCTGGATTCATAAAGCCATTCATATTACGCATTACAGTCAATTGAGGAAATTCATAAAAGTCATTCCTAATCCCAATAATCATTCCTCTTCATCCTATCGAAACCCGAATCCTAGGTAAGGACTTCTTCTTCTATGTCTTCTATCTACGTATACTTCTTCGTTCCGTATTTCTAAACAAAGGAAGAATAATAATCTTGTAAATTCTTCTTTTTTTTTTGTTTTGCTGTAGAAGTTATGCGCCTCAATATATCAAATATTACCCTTAATCTATGTTTTTATTCCTTATTGAAAATCGTTTCACTGACATATTTTTGCAGAGATGTTCAAGGGAAATAAACCTTCAAATCGTCCTAGCGTTTTATAGTATCTAACACTTGAGACTTATTTTTGGTAACGGTTCGGATCGGCGACACCACCAAACTAGGTTGACCCGCGCTACACCGACCAGTTCGATCCTTACGCTTCACTTCATGTTTACATTTTTCGATAGTTCATTCCTATAACCTCACATGTAAACAATCACTTCTACAGTTTCAACTTGGATTTTGTTTTTTAGTACGTTATATTGATATTTAGACTTCTTAAATGTAAATAAGTGAAACAGAAGTTAACAAAATGAGTTTCATAAAGGATTAAGTGTTTTATGAATTCATGTTTTCTTATTTCATCTAAGCTTATATGTAAAAGTGTTACAAAACTTTAGAAGATTAATTTGTACATGAATTTGGTGTTTTACATATTTATATTTGTTCTATCAATTTAAGTGATAAATTTTACAACTTGTAAAAGTGTTATGAAACTTAACAAGATTTATTTGTACATGGATTTGGTGTTTTATATATTTGTATTTGTTGTTTCAATTTCAGTATACATTTTTTGTGAATGGATTCTTTGTCATCCATATTACTTTTTGTGCTAAAGTGAGACAGATTGTATAATTAATTTAATAAAACATATCAGATTATAAATAAATGTGAGAAAGTAGGTTTTTTATGTTTTCTTATTTTCACTTCCCATAAGAAAATATAGCAGAAATTAACATCATCACTTTCAACTAGGATTCTGTCTTATATTATATAATGGCTTATAACATGGAGAATTGATAATGTGAAAATAATCACAGATTAAGAGGTAAATGACACATTACTATATAATTGTAGAACTATTGTTATAATGTTATAGATTAATGTGTTTTTAAAAAAAAATTAGAAGCCTGATAATGGAACATTATCTCTGAAACATGTAGCTACAAATTTTAAATAAATAGGAGTTATGCCAAATAAATACTTAAGGATTCTGTCTTTTTATATTTATAATTTGTTATTTTCACTTCTCTGACAGAAAGTTCATCAGGAATTAACTTTACTGGTGGTTCAGTAGTATATTAATTGTTGATTAAATTAATATTAATTCAAAATTGATTTAGTGTCTTATATTTTGATATTTCCTTATTTCCACTTTTATATTTCCTTATTTCTCATTTTAATATTAGAAGGTAAACAGAAGTTAATATTACTTTGAACAAGGATTTAGAGTTTCACAGTAAATGTAGGAGAATAACCTTTCCCTTCTAAAAGCAGCGACTAGAACATCGAAATAAATCGGTACAAGGTTAGAATCGATAAAAGGTATTCTGAGCGGGTTTAGGGGTTGGTGTCGCCGATCCGAACCATTACCTTATTTTTAAACTCAATATGGTTCCCTTATCATCACAATATCCAACCTGAAAGATTGATTTATCCAAAGCAACCCTTGAGATATAGATTCAAAAGCCTTTGAGCAATCAATAGAATTCATGGCAGGTACCTCGCAAAATTCGAGTTCACTTTAAACAACTCATTCCCAAGTTGACCTTCATCTAAGTTCAAAGTCCACCTTTTTTATTTCATGTTGATGATCAGAGAGCGGCTGAACTTGCAAGGACTGATAACCCACCGTAAATAAAATTAAACACAAAACATTGTATATTATGTATGAATAGATTCTTTGCCATCCATATTATTTATTACCATTTAAAGAGGCAGCTTGTAATATTTACTTAATAAAACTATAATTATATATTTTTTTTAAATCGCTGATGGCAAAGTTCATTCTTTCTGCTAATGGAAATGTGGTATCGAAACTTATGCTGAGATTTCGTTAAGAATATAAGTTGGAAGACTTATTTATTTATATTTAACTTATCTCAAAAAAGGAATTTTTGACCTGTATGATAAATGTTAGATGAATAAGACAAAAGCGAACTTGAATGAAAAATTTTCTTGAGTTGAAACTAAAGTTATCTCCAAGTCTATCGTAAATGATAAACACGACTGACGAGGTAATATTCTCTCTCTCGATTTTATACCATATATTTCAAATATAGCCAAGGATATAACAAAACAAAGGAAAATAAATAATAAGATCTATTCATTATTATGCATGTATTTGGATTGCTTAAGATCAATGATCCGATTATTAGATGTCAAATGTCATTTCGATAATGGATTCAGTCTGTTGCAACCTGGGCCCTATAACGCTTTGCCTAAGAGGTATTTACACATGCTGAGTGGAGTGGCAGAGAGTTGGCTTTAAGCATAGAATGGGGTTCTGGCTCACGTCTAGACGATCTTATAAACTATTCAACGTAACCACTTGTAACAGCTCTGGCTTCACTAGTCCGCCTAAGAGGAATCACATAAGTTAACTCCCAACTAGCCAATTTCAATTATTTATCAATAACGTCAAACATTACCACTACCGTAATGGCGTGATAAACCGTTACTAACTTCCATGACAAGACTGTGTATTTTGAAACCATAAAGCACTGGTTTTTCGAACCGGCAGAGATGAATAAATAGATGTGATGAAATTTTAGTAAGCTCGCTCATCTTCAATCGTCTTTCGATGTCGGAGGAGAAGCAAAAGAGAATCCAATTTTCTATGGAAAATTGAATAGAAACTTATTGAGAAACTTATAAAAACATTTTAGGTAGTAAACATTCTATATTTTAAATATAGAAGGACGTTTATGGACACTCCTGCCCAACAAATTAGTTTTCGTCCTTTTTCGAATTCATTTAATATTTTCGTTTATTAAAGAGACACTCTCTCTAACGATTCAATCTTTTTTACAAGACTCTAAAGGATACTATTTATACTAACGATTCTTGGCGGTAGTTTTTTTACATAGGTCGCTATTTCTTCTCGTTTAATCATTTTCACAGGAGACTAAAGGACGCTGATTTCAAATCTACTAGGATTAAAATATTTTTTACCATAGAAGGATATTCCGCCATTGTTATCCTTCGGAAGATCCACTATTGCTGTCCGTTTTCAATGATAATTAATGGTTTCATTAAAAAAAACAAAAAAACTTTTTCTTAATGATTATTTTTTCGGTTTTTCATGTTTATATATATTTTAGAACTATATTGATATTTTGGGAACAAAAAATATCATCAAAAATTCATATATTTTTTAAAAAGTTTATGGGGTGTTATAGCACCCCATTTGTATTGGTAAATAAATACATTTCTTTTCGTAGTATAATATATATATATATATATATATATATATATATATATATATATATATATATATATATATATATATATATATATATATATATATAGAAGAAGAAGAAGAAAATAAACTTTATTCTGGGACTTCTTGTCCCCTAAGAATAACATATGATTACAGTACATAGGACAATCGTCTGGCTTTGATAATTAATTATAATAAATAATAACAATAGATAATAATAAAAATTGATAAATAATAAAATTATTTGTTTCAAAATAACTGAGACATCTTGTAAAAGGATACATCTTATGTATACTATTATAATGTATATTACATAAATATTCATGTTTTACATTAGCTCGGAAGATTGAAAATGAAGGAGGTAAAGGAATAAATGATGTTTAAAGGAAGTAAGAGTGGATCTTTTTCGAATTGTGATGGGCAATGAATCCATAACGAGGAAGCACGGATAATAAAGGATTTCTCGAAGGATGCAGTTCGATGCGCCGGAGTGTATAGGTTGATGGGTTGGGTTCTAGTATTTAAGAGGTGAATGGAGGAGCGCAGAGTAAGGAGGTCATGGATATAGGTGGGTTTTTTGGTTTTCAAGGTTTGAAATATGAGAGCACCCAGGAAGTATTGACGTCGAAAACCGGGGTACAGCCACCCGATTTCAGAATACCTGTGAGATATGTGAGAACGTCTGGAGATCCCGAAAATAAATCTAATAAAACAGTTCATTACTCTTTTACATCTCATCTCGAGCTCATCAGACAGTCCTCCATATACTACGCATCCATAGTCAAAGTTAGGAAAAATGAGTGATGATACTAAAAGTTTTCGAGTACTTAATGGTAATGAATCACGGTAATGTGAAAGTTGCTTAAGAATAAAAATAGATTTTCTCGTGATTTGAGAGATATGGCTATTCCATGCAAGATGTTTATCGAAAGTTATTCCCAGATTTTTAATGGAATTTTGGAAATGAATTGGACGGTTTTTTAGGAAAAGCAGTGAATAGTAGGGAAGAGCTTTTAGGTGAGGTTTTGACCCAATGAGAATAGCCTTTGTTTTTTCTGGATTTAGACGTAATTTATTCTCCACTGCCCAAAGGTTAATGCTATATATGTCTTTCTGTAGCTTACAAGTCGTCTCTAGCATATTTGAAGGATGAAAGGATAAATATATTTGCAAGTCGTCAGCATAAAGATGATATTGGGAGTAGTGGATGCGATTCGGCAAGTCGTTAATATAAATAGAAAATAGGGTAGGTGAAAGAGAAGATCCCTGGGGTACTCCTCGCGAGAGTGGTAGTGAAGATGAGTGAGGTTTTCCAGGTATAATCACAGTTTGGGAACGGTTGGATAAAAAAGAATGAAGCCAGCTTAACGCACTATTGGATATTGAGAGGTTATGGAGTTTGTATGGAGGATTGTATGGTCAACAGAATCAAAAGCTTTTGAAAAATCAAAAAGGATCAGGATCGTAATATTCTGTTGGTCTAAGGAGTAGTAAAGGTCTTGAGTAATTTTTACCAAAGCAGACTGCGTGGAGTATCCGGATCGGAATCCTGATTGGAAAGGATTAAGGAGAGCTTTATAGTCAAGAAAGGAGGTGAGTTGGGTATGTGCTAATCTTTCTAATGGTTTAGATAAATTTGATAGGATTGATATAGATCTAAAGTGGGAAACTGAGGAAGGAGAAGGAACTTTATTTAATGGACGGACAATGACTTTTTTCCAAGCTGTAGGGAAAATAGAGTTTTGTAAGGAGAAATTATATATGTGGAGCAGGGCAGGTAAGATAACAGGAAGGCAGAGTTTGATTATTTTTAAAGGTATTTGATCCAAACCATGGTCATTGGTACGAGATTTAAAAACTGAATCAATTAGGTCATTAGGGGAAATATTAAGAAAATAAAAGTTATTAGAATTAAAAGGGGTTTGAGGAATAGAATAGGATAAGGTGTTTACAGGGAGTTCATTAGGGTGGGGGTCAGCAAAGTAGGAATTAAGTTCATCTGGAGTGAATGGATAATTGTTATCAGATGTGGAACTGGGTACTGCAAATTTTCTCAAAATTTTCCATTTAGATTTAAGGTCAGGCGTTTGGGATAGGATATTTTTAAAATACTGTGCTTTAGCACGGCGTAAAGAGGACTGGGTGAGGTTTCTAAGAAGCTTAAACGATGAATAATCATCTGAATGTCTAGTACGCCTAAAACGTCTCCTGGCAGCATCTCTTCGCTTCATCAGATTTCTAATGTCAGGGTTAATCCATGGAGCTGGTAGCCGTCGGATAATTGAGGTTTTGAGAGGGGCAAGATGATTAAGGACAGTATAAAGATTCGATGTTAGGTATTCCACCATTTCGTCAATTGAGGGGGAAGAATATATGGATTCCAAGGAATGGGATAGTGCGTCAAGTAAGGGTTCTATTCTATCTGGGGTTATATGGTCTAGATTTCTCCAAGATATTTTCTTAGGAATACGGATAGGAACAGATATGTCATAGGAGATTTGGATGAGATCGTGGCGTGAGAGGAAAGGTACTGGATTTTGAGAGAAGGATAATAGGTTTTTCTGAGAATCAACAATCATAAGGTCAATTAACGTATCTGTGAACTGGGTGTGATGGGTGGGTTGGAAAGGTACTGCAAAAAGATGTAGAGAATACACCAAGTCCATAAGATACATTTTATCAGAAGAATCTGAGAGGAGGTTAGTATTAAAGTCACCAGCAATGATGACATTATTATACAGAGGTACATAAGTAAAAAGAGATGATTCGAATGATGGGTCGAATTTGACCTGAGGAGGGCGGTAAACTGTGAGGTAAAGGAGGGAAAATGATTCCGAAGAGATTTCAGTGAACATGTATTCAAGGTGTGGAATATCAAGAGAACTGGATTTTAGAAGAATTTTTGCTCTTAGGTTATTGCGAACATATAAACAAACACCTCCACCAGTTCGGTCCGTCCGATCATGGCGAATAAGGGTGTAATCAGGAATAGATATGGAAGAGGTGGGAATATATGGTTTCAACCAAGTCTCAGAAACTGCAATGATATGATAGGCATTATGGATAAAGTAGTCATGAAATTCATCGAAGTGCGCTGGGAGGGATTGGGAGTTAACGTGACAGGTCAGTAGTATATTAGACATAGGAAAGAGGGAGGACAAGGTTACTTTGAGAGATAATGGAAATTTTTAATTGGAGCTTATAGGAACAATAATTATCACAGAACCAATAGTGTAGTAAGAACAACGGGAAAACATAAATGCATCTATCATTAGGAAATTTGAAACACAGAGACAAGAAAAATAAAAATAAGAATATTACATTGTATAGAGATCTAGATATGTAATAATTAACGAAAAAAAAAATATGGTTTGTCAAATCATTACTAAAACGTAGACAAAAATTTACATAAACTGGTAGAAGAAAAAAATGATTTTTTTTTCTGAAAAAAATAGATAAATCGATTGCGATGTAGGAAAAAGTAAAGATGAATCCATGAAAGTAAAGATGAATCCATGAATATATATATATATATATATATATATATATATATATATATATATATATATATATATAAAATTGTTTAAATGTCGCTCCTCACTGGATGTTCTATTAAGTGTTTTAAAATTTTGCATATTGATTTAAATAATTATGATAATAAGTACATTAAAAATCATAAGGCAGGTAGACCTATTCTGAGCCGAAATCGGTAAAATAATAGTTTAATCTGTGGTAGTTGTGAATAGTGGTTTAAGTGCATTTTGCGTGTTCGTGAAATTCGGGATACGAGTATCACCAGAAAGCTATTTTTTTTCTCAATATTTATGTCTATTAGACTTACAATTAGTTGTGAGGCTATTTCATAGATGAATACAAATTTGCGAATCATTGTGGAAAAAATACATCCTACAATACAAAATGCACTTTACCGTGTTTTTTCAAACCCATCTAATTTTCATTTAAAGTAAAAATTGTTTCTTCATTTTTATTTCCCAATGGAAAAATTTCCATAACTAAACAAGAAAATGTTGATTTAAAAAAAAGGAAAATGAATTAGGAGTATAATTGTATTGCTAAAAAATGTCGGCAACAGGGTTACTTTGCATCCACCCATTTAAATGTTACATAGATTTAAATCAATAATGCATTATTTTCCATTTGTTGATTCATGTGGCTTTAGTAACTTTTTTTTTAATTTAATTTTTATTTTATAAGTTTTTTTTACATTTGATAATGTACCACGATTGGAACTCAAACGGGCGCTTGAGGACAAGGGAGTGCCTAGTACCTTAATACAGACAATCTTCAGCCTATACCAGAAAACATATGGGACGGTCAGACTCAACGGAAATAAATCGGACAGATTCCAAATGCTTTTCATAATATACATGGACAGGATAATATGGGAAGCTAAACAAAGGAGCCTCAAATTCAAAGTAGGAAACTGGAGAATGCATCCCATATACATCCAGAATTTGGTATTTGCCGATGACATTCTTTTAATTGCAGAGAGCAGAGTGGCCCTGCAGGAAGCGCTGGACGTGTGGGAAGAAGCACTGAGCCGAAAATGGATGACGATTAACCCCAACAAATCAAAGTATATGGTCGTATCTAAAAGTGGTTGCTTGGAACAAGGAACTGTGGCTTGTGGAGGTTTGGACTTGGAACAGGTTAAAGTCTATCAATACCTAGGAGTTAAAATTAGTAATGATGGCAGGCTTGATTCTGAAATAAATCAGCGCATAAGGAAAGCGACCAACATCTATTACCAGCTCCGCAATGTTATAATTGGAAAAAGGGAAGTAGAGATGAAAACCAAAATGGTAGTATATAAGCAAGTATTCATTCCTACGCTGACCTATGCAGCTGAAAGCTGGCCTGGCATCAAGAAGTTTGAAAGCCGAATACAGGCCACACAAATGAAATTCCTGAGGAAGGCTCTTGGCAAGACAAGGTTGGACCGAATTGAAACCAAAGAATAAGAGAGAATATGGAGCAGGAACCGCTGATAGACTATATTCACAGAAAAGAATTAAAGTGGTTTGGCCATGTACTAAGAATGCCAATCAATAGGTTGCCAAAAAAAAGTATGGGAAGCAAAAGCAGTGGGAAAACGACCTAGAGGACCACCGAGAAGTAAATGGGAGGACCTCATATCGGATCTGGCGAGAAGGAGGGGACTCACTATAGGAGAGATTAGGAGGTTGACTGCGGATAGATAGGTGTTTAGAGCATGGTTGCTGGTTGCCCCGACACCGTGAGGTATAAGGGTTAGATGAAGAAGAAGAAGAAGTTTTTTTCGGTGGGAATATGAAAACGAAAAAGAATAATTTTCATTTAAGATGAGAAACTATTTTTTTCCTTATAAAAAAAAGAAAGGAAAATGAATTAGGAGTATAATTGTATTGCTAAAAAATGTCGGCAACAGGGTTACTTTGCATCCACCCATTTTAATGTAACATAGATTAACATAGAACCAGATGAATATTAATGGTCTTGGCATGAACTTATAAACTGCTTAGATTTTTAAAATAGATATTTGTTTTTCACAAAGATCATCAATTTTAGCTCAAGGTGGGAAATTTATGAAAAAAAAAGTATGCACTTCAAAAGTGGGAATGAACAGCCATTGACCTATTTTTCTTATACCTCATAATTTCAGAAAATCAGCTTGGTCAGCAATCGTCCAAGCCTATTTATAATAATAAATTCAGAACTGTTGTCAGAATTGACCAAAAATGATTGGATTGGAGTTATTTGGTCAGGAAAATTAATGCATACATCACAGAAGGAATAGGATTTTATACACATTGGTGGCAATTTGTTGTGTGTGTTTAAGAACTACAATATTTGTACTGTTTAGCGTACCACGAACACTCTATCTGTTCCCTGGCATGCCAGTGACTTGCCCTAAAAATACTAATGCTTCGGAAGCTGAAGACGCCACACTAGTTCTTAAATAGAGAATGATTATTCTTACCTCTCTATCAGATAATTTTTTAATTTGACCACCAATAATAATTGGTACAGGAAATTTGCATTTGGCCATTATTCCCTGAATAGTTGATTGACTAATGTTTAAATCTTAAGCGATATGTCTTAATTATTTGCCATTGTAGTTTTATAAGAGTTTCTGTAATATTATTTGATGTCAGTTTCAAGTTTGAATTAAAAACGAATGTATTGAGTTAGACCTTTTGTTGCGCGGAATCCAAATAGACTGAGTAATAAACATTGTGACGTTGCTTATCTGTAGCAATCCCGACTAGCATAAACGTGTTTATACACGATTGAAAAAATGAGCCAATCAATAATAATTATTTACATGTTTCATAATGTTGATGTTCGACAAAATTTAAACGGATTAAGAAACCAGTGTAATAATTTAAGATTATAACTCAAATACATTTATAAATATGACTATATTTGGTATAATAAAAAAAATTGGTACATGGCTCAGTTCTGTACCTAACTTTTTTTTGTTGCGGGGAGAGGGGGGATTTTCTATGTTAATAAACATTAAAATCAATAAGATGGGAAGATGTAATCTGTCAACAAGCGATCAGAGCACAGGTGCGTAACATGTTGAATTTTAATTAAATTGATTTTCATTGTAAGGTTGATGCATGTTATCTTATATATCATGAAGGCAGGATATCATGTATAGAGATGTCGAAGTAAGAGCAGCGGCGGCTGCAAGAGCTTAAACCCTAGAGACGACAGTTCCTCTACGAAGGCGTAATCCAGTTTTGAAGGGTGTAGGCGTCTGATGCTCGAGACCTCCTTCTTGCTCTAATTGGCAGATGAGTAAATCTGCCTAGCTTCACCATTATACGAAATATCCCAGGAATAGCAATTGCGGTTTGAAGATCATTTTACATGTTCTATATATAAATTATTATTAAAGTGATGTAATTTAGTAGAAACTGCGCACTTAAATAGTTTTTTTTTTTTTTTTTGTGAGAGCTAATTTCATGGTGAATTGAAAAATGGTGATTAATTTGTTTTTTTTCATTGCTGCTTGTATCGGACTGGAGAACAAATCAGATCACTTGGAAAGCTTTTAGCTATGGTTTAGGGCTTCAAATCAATTGACCATTAAGACCAAGCCATTCCCAGGAACTTTCTAATCGCTGTTAACACCTTCCGATTAATTTATAATGCTAATAATACAATGGGAAATACTTTTTCAGTTAATAACAAAAAGCTGTTGTTCCATTCAAAACAATGTTGCGTTGTTTTAAATTGATATTCTCATTAATTAACTATCATTTTTTAGGAAGTTATATATAAAAATAAGAGCCATGGCTAGTTAGTTTTAGGTATTATTAGTTGGTAAAGAACTGAAATCGGATCAATGTTCAAGTAAAATTTATCTAGACATTTTTTATTTTAATATTAATATAATATTCGGTCCACAGATATACTGACTTAATTTAGAATAAAATACAATAGACAGACACCTACTCACTACATATTATTAAGTATTTGGCTCACGATACCAATTTACATAAAAGTTTTATGAGGAGCATTCCTATGACAAGTGCACACCGCACACCGCTCCTTAATATCATTTTCATAAACACTGAAGATATTACAAAAAAACCCAGGTGGAATACATCAGAATAATACCTTTAATACATCTCTCCGTGAAGAAATAGTCTCGAAATTCATGGAAATTTTAATCTTGTGAACTATAATGATAAAACGTCTTGAGGAACGTAAATAAAGGAAAAATTAATCTAATATTAAAAAAAAAAGAATAACTATATTTCATCTACACCGGTGGGACTGAAAAACCTCTCATTTTTAACTCGGGATAAACTATTTCATCTTCTGTTCCGTTAACATTCTAAATTATTTAAACTAATTAATCCTAACAGCATCCCAGACCATCTTTAAACATTATATCATACAGTCAACAATATTATTTTTATTTTTATTTCTCTAGGTTTTAGCTGTAGTTGAGTTGTTTTAATCCTTCCGCTAGTTTAGCTCGCTAATCGCAGCTACCCCTTTATTCTTCCAATATAAACCATCCTCATCATTAAAAGTCTTAGAATTATGTATGGGAATTAGTATTAAAGATAAATTTGTTTCTTTTCTTTTAGTTAATATTCGTTATATTTGACAACTTTACAACAATGCAACAAGGAAATTAGCCAAACAGAGAATTTGCTAGCATCTCAATGACTAGTAAATCAACTACTCATTGGTAGTGTTTGAATAATTGTTTTTATATTAGTACTTTTCACACGCCACGGTGGGTTTCAGGAAGCGAGAGGGAGACAGAATGAGAAACTAGGAGCCTCGACAGGATAAAGCTCCATATCATGGAAAAATGAATATTTGGTTTGATGAAAACGAGCACATAAAGAGAAGTTGATTTGAGTCACAATAAGGAGCCTTGAGAATCTTCTAAGGTTTAAATATTGGTAAAGAACTATGTGCAAGTCTGTGTACCTTCCAATCCTCATTTATAACAGTGAAAGCTATTTAATGTAGGATAAGGAAATTATCTGCAGCAGGGGAACAAGTTCAAAAATATTTGGGATGAGCTGCAGGAAGGATCAGGAGAAACCGTGACAGAAATAACGGATAAGATAGAAGCTGGAAATCATCGAGATAAAGAACTCGCTCAAAACCGAAGCTTAAAAGGAGGAGGAAATAGATCCACGGAAGGTAATGGGAGCTCGACTAAGAGGATAGCGAAGTCGCCCTAGAATTTTCTACATGAAATATATACAGATAATTGGAGGAAATAGGGGGAAAACCGCTCAAGAAAAAAGGAAGCTTAAAAAGGACCGACAGGAATGAGGTAGAGAAAGACTTCTACAGGCTTGAAATGGCACAAAAGGGAGGCAAAGAATAAGAAGAAAATTTTCTATGGGTTTTAGATTTTAAGCATTAAATATTTAATTGGAGTCTCGAAGCTCTAATCCATGAGTCCAAATAGATTTAATTGCTATCATGTAAATGGCTCTTTTATAGTTAATTGGATGTTTTGATAGTTTGTAGAGTAAATGTTGAAATAATAAAAAAACGTATGACCAAAGTCCTCGGTAGCCGATTTGTTCAGCAGCGATTAGTGGAATAATAATAAAAGTCAGTAGTCAATAAGAAAGTAAGCTGTTGGTTTATGATAAAGAGCAAAGGTGGTTTGTTAAAGTTTGTTTGGATTCGTTTCAATCATCCAATTTCCACTAGATTCTTCAAGGCTTGTAATATGAGAGGGAGACTCGGTAGCTGAGTAAAGCACTATATTGGCATGTTCCCGATGATGAGTGCGAGTCCAGCTGAAGGCCGAAACTTTACATTCTGGTATTTCAGCGATGGGTCAACTTCGAGGTCGGGATACCTTGGAATACACTTAGCCTCTATAAAGAAGGTACCTTATTAAGGGGCAAACCTTGTGGCTGAGCGTGATTTTGGCCAAATCACCTCCTATCACAAACTTTGGAACAGTATTTAAATTCACATCAGGTTAGTCTGGGATATTTGGCAATCTGCCTATTATTAACTTGTTTTTTCTCCCAAACAATTCTATTATTCCGGTAGAAACGACACTAAGTAAGAATAAAGGGAGCATTAGACATTGGATTGCACCGATATCGTTGAAAGGTAACTGCTATTGAGACAGACATTAGATGGGCTAGGGCTCCGAAAGTTGTCCATTATTGCCTAAAGTGGAACAAGTTGGGAAGGGAGGGGGGAGAGCAGTTTAGACCTAGGCCAGGGTTTTAGCACCGTCTCAGGAAATTACGTCCCTCCCTCGGTGCCATTGCTACCGCTCTACCGTCTCGCAATTCTATCACAACTCCCCTCAATGAGGACAAGGTAATTTCGAAAGGCCGTATGTTTTATTCTTTTTATTTGTCCCCTCTTGTTTTTATTTGCATTTAGTTAAAACGAAAAAAAAAGAAAGAAATAACCGTAACACTTTTACATTCCAATGCACAGTTAACCTTTATATAGTGGTAACCGAAATGTAAAAATCTATGGTTATTGAGATGAATTACTTTACCAAAACCATAAGCAAGATTTTCACTTATCTTTACTACTATAAAAAAGGACAAGCTATTTTTCGTTTGCCATCACTTGGGCTGTTAATTATATGCAATAAGAAAATAAGAAATACGCATATATATATATATATATATATATATATATATATATATATATATATATATATATATATATATATATATATATATATATATATATCAATTCTACAACATTCGGGTTATAGGTCCTCCTTTATGTTTAACAATATTTTGTTTAAAAACTATATGATTTTTTACTTTGTTTTTTTCCTTCTCTCCTCTTTATTAACGTTTCGACCCCTTTTTTAAATGGGATCCTCTTCAGAACTGGAAAATAATACAATCCATAAATATCATTCCTGACACTGGCACTCATCCAGTTAGTAATAATATAAAATTTGAGAGATACATACTAAACATTGTTACCCCGAAACTCCAGGCCAGTAAGCCCACCGAATCCTGCACTTTCACCTATATTAGTGGAGTTTGTCATGGATGACCTCATTGACGATGTTATGAAACAGATTCCATTCAAGATTCAATTCTTGAAGAAATATGTGGATGACACTTTACTGAGTATTCCGTCAGAACATGTAAATGATATTTTAGATTATTTTAATAACGACCAACATATAAAGTTTACTGTGGAGGAGGAGGTGGCGGGTGCCATAGTATTTTTAGATACCAAACTGGTCCGAGTGAGGGACGGTATAGAATTTTCCTAGGTGGAAAAAAATAACAGTGGTGCCAGAATTTTGAATTTCAGGTCAAACAATAATTTAAAGTTCAAAATAAAAACACCAAAAACCTTTTTTACCGAGCTATAGCTCTCAGCAGCAATTCTTACAAAAATGGCAATATAAAAAGAGTTAAATATATTTTAATAAATAATAACTGCCCTAAACGAATCATAAAATATTGTCTACAGGATGCGTTGCGAATTAACAGTCATGTAAATTAGTCTTTTGTAATTAATTGGGAGCTTTGATTGTTTGTATTGTAAATGTTTTAGTAGTCTGTAACGACGAGCAGTTTCTTGTCGTTTTAGTCTTGTTTGTGGATTCCAAGTAAGACGTTTGTCCAAGTGGAGTCTTAGTTAGCGGATCTGTTCAGCAGGGATTAGTGGAATATCATTAAAGGATACTATCTACATTATCTAGAAAAAAAAAAAATTGCACACACTGGAATTAATGTAAATGTTGAAAAGGGAAACAATAGGATGAAGAATATTAAACAAAAAGAAAAGGCGTATATTAAAGAAGAGAACAGGCTATAAAACTTAATTTCTGAAAGGTTCTGTCAGCTTGAACTGAAGTACAACATAAATCGGTATCGAAACCGGTGGTGGTTTTTGTTAAAAACGTTTTTTTTTTTAATTTTCAAATTTTGACTGCTTACCTTTGTTTTATTTGTGCTTTGCTGTTTAACTAAAATCTGTGCTGCAATTGATACAACTTTCTCAAGGAATACACAATATAAAATGTCCCCATCACCTTAAACGTCTCAATTGAGAACTCACATACATACTTTCCAGCATGATCTATCATCTTTAAAAGAATGATTTCCAGCATTTTAGCATTACACAAATAAACGCATTAAGCGTTTATAATAAAATATACACATTATGCGGAAACTGCGTGAGAAACTAGGTAATGAAATGATGATAAGGACAAGGTAAATGAAAAAATGAAGTAATATTCCAAGTATTTGATTACCATTCCAAGAGAAGCAAATGCGATCGAAAGTTCGCGCAAAGGAAAAAATCGGCACCTGTACAAACATGAACGCATTCAGAACTCATTAGCGAGGGGGAAGAATAGAAGGTGTTATCTTAACTATTTTTTTTTTTTTATTTTTTTGTCTATTCAGAAATAAAATAAATTTCAAAAGCTGATATGTTAGATATGCAGATAAATATGAAATTTAAGATCTAAATATGCATATTAAAAATTCACAATGATTACAAATGCCTCCTAACATATATATTTTGATTAGATTAGATGTTTTTGTTGGCTAAGAGAAATATGTTAATGCATATATTTCACAGCTTTAGACATCACTAACCACGAAAACTGCTGAACCAATCTGTACTAGTGTACCGAAAATTTTCAATTCTTGATACCTGCACCAATTCCATTAAATCGGTTATCAATTCTCTGAACTTATATTTATAAATAAATTGCAATCAAAAATCATAATCCGTTTGAGAGCTAAAAAAATCGAACCCAATATATTTTAAAAAACAATAATTATCCAATGAAATAGTAAGTAAACCGCTAATATCATTTATATCTGTAACATAGATCATGTAAATTAATAATAACTCTGCCAATATACAAAAAATGTAATAACCCATTGTACAAATGCTTATAGATATACATTCCCAATGTTTCGGGTTTCGTTTATTTCACATGGAATCAGTAATGTTAGTTCAGCATTTGACCACACTATATGGATTGAAGGATGCACTCATATTGTCTAAATATTGTATTAGGCCCGTAAAGCCAATGTAAGTATGAAATAAAAAAAAAAATTATTCTGAGAAAACCAAAATTAAAGTAACAACAACGTACAATTGGAGTTGTCTAAATGAATTTTATTTGTTTGTCCTTCACCTTGGGCAGATTAGAATTGTATCCTATTTCATAATTTTTCAATATTGAAAATATATCTTCAACCGATAGACATTTGACTATCATAAGCAATCATTTAGTATTGAGGAAGATTATTTTAAATTCTCTACCAAGCAGTGTTGATCTCGTAAATGAATAATTTCAGTTTTAAGAAATAACAAAAAAAATATTATTCTATGGAGTATAAACGAGGTATAATAATTCCATAATTACTTATTATTTAATTTATGAATTCAAACGAAATTTCCTCGTTTCGGCCACAATGTTGATGGCCATCGCCTGGACAGAATATAAAGAAAACTAAAAAAAAAAAGCTCTAGTCAGTGTGTACCAAAAAATCCATATGTAATTGACAAAAAAAAAAATCAACAATCCGCAAATAAGCAGAAATGTAATTCGAAAATTTATAATTCCTACTCTGTTCCTTTGTACAGATTTCCTCGTGTTCTCTCAGAAGTTTTATTTTCCCAGAAATTGATTTCATTGAAATTTTTCTTTCTTCCTTTCCTGGAACGATTTAATGCCGACTATTCGTACTAAAAAGAAAAAAAAAATTCTTGAACTCTGTAATCCTCTTCCTGAACACATTTATTTCCTGGGTCTCACCATCTATAACCTCTACTTTTATTAAATTATTCGCTTACTTCAAGATAAAATTCTTCTTATAATTGAAGAATTGTAAGATTTTCCTTGTTAACCTCCTCTTGATTCATCCACAATTTTTAAGCGAAGTAATATGATCTTGTCTTTACCGAGTTCAAAGTAGTTAATTGGTTTGTAAATAAATCCCTGTCTGTCTAAATAAACCAAGAAGTCAAAATTTTGCTGTAGGACACTGCAAACTTTCGACCATTTCCCAAAATCCAGTAATCAGGGGTACAAAATTTATTCCGATTATTTAAGCATTAATTACTTCAAAGTATTGAACATATATAATAGTATTACGAAATATTTAATTAATATAATTTATGACACTTTTTAATTGGACGAGACTTGAGTTTATTCAATATCACATTAGAAATACCCCATCGAAAACAAGACGTAATGAACGCAAGTGGCAGATACAAACTTAGAATAAATTAATTAAGAATTTCATAAACATAAAATTATTTGGTGATTTATTTTAAATACTCCTAATGTCTTCCATACTTCTTGGTTAACGTATATTGGGACATAAGACCCCTAAAGAAGAATTACATTTTTAACAGAAAAAATGAAAAAAATCAACTGGGTGGAATTATTTGCCTGTCAGTGTATATAGTCATTCCTTGAAAATCACTAAACTTGAAAAGAAATCACACTAAAGTCAAAAGAAACAATTGAGAAAAAAAAAATCGAAAACAGAAAATTCTGATGAAAAAGAGCAATCCAGTGAAGATTTAAGAGACTAAACGGGAAAGCAAAACACCACTCTTGTCCAGGCTAAGAAGGCCCAGGGCGCTACGTGTCCTTGAGCCTTTCGAGAAAAAGAAGTTTAGATTGGCACAGGAAAGAAGCTTACAGTCCAACTCGAACTTTTGGGATTTTCACTCTGTACAGCCAAATAGAGAAATTTTTTTTTCCTAGAAGAAAAGAAGAGACGATGTAGAGACACAGTTGTTGTCTGGTACCCACAGTAAATGGTATCCGCAACTGTTTTTGTGAAAAAGTTAGCCTAAAAAACAGCCAAATATCCATAGTAAAACTGAGTATGTTAATATAGTAGTAAGTATGAGTAATTATATGAATATGCCGGTAGAAAAATCTCAAATTGTTTTGAAAATACTTGTTTTCAATCTAAAACTTTATTTTTCAATAATTCAATCGAAATTTATAAAATAATAACTCGATTAATAATTAAAAGAAATATTGGTAATTGAAAATGGAATACGTATGAAGAATAAAAAGTTTTTCGTTTAGGAAATTAATTAATCAGTATCAGATAATGTCTTTTCTTCTTATAACATTATATTTTTTACCACACCTGTTGAACGATTAAATAACAAGTGGATGGTATGAATCAATAATAAAAGACGGGTCGGATATAAAGAAAAACATTACCCAGCGGTAACTTTGGTTTAGTTCTAGAGGTTACGGGATGAGATCTCACATCGACATCCTTTTCAATATCTTTATTAGTACAAATTTAGTAAAAACTTTCGAAATGAAGAGGTATATAGGGGTTGAGAGTGTATCTCCAACCTACCAACGAATATATTAGTTCTAACAATGACCAAAGGACGAAATTGCTAAGGATTAAATGGGACGAAAGGGGGTAATCATAATAATTGATTCATTTTTAATTTCATTTTTAAGTAAAATGACCTAACGGAAAAAGAGAGTTTCCTTTGTTAGAAACAAAAATATATAAATAAATTTAAAAAAGACAAAATTAATTTATCTTAAGGAGTGGCCCAGGATATCCTTCAGCCGTCAAATATCATCAGGTCCCGGCAGATCTCAAACCAGTATCCTTCAGTAGCTTTTGGTATACACTCGCTTTAACCATTGTTGTGCATGAGTGTGTTGTTTCTGTCTGTCGTGAAATCCACTTATAGTGGGAACAGATGTATTGTTGGTATACGTAAGTCAATATGTAATGTTGTGAAACTGACAGGTGCGTTTGTAATAATTGTAAGGAATTTGGAATGAAAATACCAAATATCATGTTATTATAATTATTTATTAATAACTGGACACGACTATCTACAGGATCATCTTCACCGAATTGGAGTCGCAGACGGTAACGTCTGCCCCCTTTGCAACCTAGACAAGATGGATAGCGATCATCTCAAGACCTGTCCAGAACTTGCTGACGCTCCACCTGATCCTGCCACGCGTTACTGGGAGGCTCGACGTTGAATTGCCGAGAGGCTAAAGACTAGCGTTGAATAAAGAAAAAAAAAATATTTAGAACAGTATAAAATGTGTTCATAGTGAGTACAATGTCATGTCATTACTCCAATAGAACAACTCATCGGTAGCATACTAAATGTTTTACACTAGAAGATCTCTTGACCCTCTTCTTTTCAGTAACTTGAGAGACTACTGGATTTGAGTGGTTATGGATCTTACTATGAAAAGATAGGTACCTAGTCAGGGCCAAATCAGCAACATTTGAAACATCAACTCCGTACGTCAAAAAAGGTCTTATCACTGTCATGTAAAAGAGTCTTTTTTAATTAATTGAACGTTAGATTATTATTTGAGTTTAATTTTCAATAAGAATCAAACCATTAGCGAATTAAAAGCTTGTTTATCTTATAAAAGCGTTGATTATCTCAAATTATCAGTTTGACTACTTTAACTATGAAGAAACTTTATGGAAGACACAACTTTGGACTTAATCTCAAAATGAATTAATAGGGTTTTTAACATGTAATGCGCTTTAAATATTCTGCAACACGTTACTCTGTTTATGGGAAGACATTTAAACCTCCACTAATTACAAAAACTAGTAACACAGAACAGATTTGATCTAAAATGGGAACAAGACACTACTATCAACCTCTTTAAGTTTTATTTCTTTTTTTTTTAAGACATGAAAACGCAGAGTAACTAACAACTCATTTACGAGAGCGATTTAATTAACAAGGGGCATATTAACAGGAGATGATAAGATCCGAAGGAGGGTTATAATTCGACGATAAGAAAGTCTAGGTACAGTTCTAATTCAGGGCATGGCCGGTCGCTAGGGGAGGAGTTAGTGGGGAAGAAACTTGGTCCCAAGTGGAGTTGGACGGTTGGACTTGGTCCAAGTACTCAAGCATGATTTAACCCTCACTAAACCTCCGGTCCAGGTAGTTTCTGCCTTCATCATAAGAACCCAGCTATAGTTCACATTCTCTATTTTATTATAGCATATGGTATAATATATATACCATATAGGCATATAGAGAAACAAGATATTTTACACTCAAACAAATAAATTTAAAAAAATAAAAATTGCAGTTAAAAAAGAAACAATTAGGTGTCAAGGACCAATGAAAATACAATTATTTCACAACTTTGTTATAATGTAATATTACTATCAGACATTAAAAGAATATCACATAGACATTGATTATAATAAAAGAAAATATGTAGATGAGTTTGCAGTTTAACTGTTCAAGAACGATAAATATCGTTCTTTAACGATAACAAAAAAATTCTTATCAAAGGAAGGCATTTGAAGAACATAAAATGTAATGATTGTGGTACCACAGATATCGCTAAGGTATTTTTAAATAGAAGAACTTGATTGCTTGATTAGATGAAATGAACAAGTTACGTAAAAATGACTAAATCGATGGTCTTGAATATAAATACTATTAATATCGTTTAGAGACTAAAAATAAAGAAAATATAATATAATAAGAAAGTTTAAAAAATAATAATAATAATAAATAATACGGCGTTCAATCAATCAATATTTTTATTTATTTGCAAAAGACATTTCTTGTTCAAATAACATACAAAATAAAAACAATTCTTCATCAGGGTTTTGTATAAATAAGATTAAATTAAAAAATACTTCAAACATATTTTAAATATAGAAATAGTTTAAATACTTTTACATTAAAAACAAAATAATTAGCAACTTAATAACCAGATCAATGAAACAAGGCATACAGATTCACAGCTTCCCACCAAGTTCCCACCAAGATTATTACCTTTTACGCTAACTAGAAAACGTAATATGAAATGATTAAGAGAACAAAATAAGGCCATAATTAGAACCCTATCCCAAAAAAGTAAATACGTTTAGTTTTTTAATCAATGGCACAACATATTACAAAATAATATAGTTTAGGGGCCGGGGTAGCCCTGTGGACTAAGACATGTGAAGTAGATATTTACAGTCAAGCACCGTCAAGCGTGGTTAGCAGTTGGATGGTTGGCCGCTCTACAGATAAGACACTTATACAGCGTGGGTTCGATTCCCACATGGAGCAGTACACTGTCCTCACTCACCCAGATAGCCAGGAGGAGGTGACCGACCCTTGTGCCTGAGATAGCTCCTGGTCCACCAGTTTGGGGGTTGCATAGGGCTAGTAACTCTATCCTGCAAAAACCTTCCTACTACGAAACCTTCAATCAGGCTCCGAAACTCTGCCTTAAAAAAGTGGTAACGACGATTTAACGAAGATACCAAAAAGAACTACAGGAACAAAGTGGTAGTGATAGCCTAAGATAAGCAGAGGTGGTACAGGCTGGTTAAGGCGGCCAAGGATCTGCAAGGTCTGAAGAGCCAACCGAAAAAAAAAAATATACATAATTTTTTAATACTACTACATTTAAGATTCCTTCTATACTCAATGATTAAGAAATAATTGTCCCTAAGAATTTGTTTCTCTGCTCTTCAAATTTGATGCACTGAGTAAGAAAATGGCTCAAGGGACCCACCACCAAACTACCACATGCCATGCAGGTTTCGCTGGATTTAATAATTAGTGTTGTGTCCTTTATAAACACCTTTAGGAAATCCCCACTTGAGACTCTTAGACGACTCACAACTCTGATTTTCTTAAAAGTCGTCTGTATCTGAATGTAATATTCCGGGATTGCTATATTAAAATTTCATATTTCCCTATACCAAGGGTTGTTGATATGGCATATCAACTAGGAAAAAATACCTGCACCGTTTTGTAGGTGCTCATTTCACAACGTGAATTTTTTTTTCTAATAAACGTTTTATTTCCGTATTTCCGGTCAAACTATGGTGTTCAAGTGAAGGTATGTAATATAAAATACCAAAAAAAAAAAATCTTAAAGATAGAATTGAAAATAAATTTTTAAATTAAAAAATTTGTATCTTAAATATTTGAAATTGATTAGTTCAATTTAGCGCAATAATATTGCAAAACTGACATTGTAATATGGAAATAGAAGCCCTTGAAAAATAAAAGTAAAGGAAAAAGTGTTATTTCTTTGAGCAAAATTAAGATTTTGAATTTAATGAAAGGGCCGCAACAAATATAAATTTTATTATCTACTACAGAGCACATTTTAGTAGGAAGACTTCTAGAATTCACAATATTACGGATGTTTTTTTAATTTTTGTTAATATCTTCCGATCTATTGATAACAAACATCAGAAAAAATGCCAACATATAAAACCAAACCTTTCGGTTTGTTTGTGACATGTTAACAATGGACTTGGGCATCATTTCATTTTACATTAAATCTAGTTCCACACTACGGATTAGGATAATTCTGATTAGAGCCATAATGACCTTTTATTTGGGGTCAGGTAAGGCTAAAATTGATTCAATGTTAAACTTTGAAATAATTCTTCAAAATTTACGTGAATATTAAACAATAAATTTACAGATACCATGTAAAAAAATATTACATAATTATAATCGTGAAAATATGATTGATATTTAAAATAAGTGTTATCTGTTGCATACTAATAATCCTTATTACAAAAATAATGCTGTAAGAATTTATTATCCAACATGTCCTGACTTACGTCTGAGCAACCTGGACCTTTCGCAAAATCTCAGCGAAAAAGATTCACTATTTTGAAAAGAAAGTCTTCCGACAAATCATGAGTCCAATCAGAGAAGATGAAGCGTACCGACTGGGAAGGAACAAACAGATCTGCGACCTATACGACGATCTCCGAGCTTCCTGTTTTGCATGGAATCAATGAATAAAATGGCGGGGTCACGTGATCAAGATGAATGATGGGAGAGCTGTCAAGCAACTGTATTACGGAACCGCATATGTTGTCCAATTGGTGAAACACCAAGGTCTAGGGCAGCTACAAGTGCCTGTCTAGCTTAGTACAATAAAAAGAGCGAACTCTTACGACTTTAGCAGGGTCGCAAAGTACTACTCTGAAGATTTTTAAATAGCTAATAGTCTGTAAATAGATTTGTGCTAGGTCTTATGCAGACATCTGTAATATCAGCCGGGTATCGACCTTAGGAGTGGTACCCCACGCCTCTATATAATGGGTACTTCTAATTGAGGGAAAACCTGGCCATTGAAAGTACTAGTGGCCATATCACCTTCTTGTACAAAACTTTAACACAGGATCCTTTGTCGATTGCATTGTTACAGGTATCACTTGCTAAGGCCACTCAAACTTCTATATTTGTCTTACATGAGTCAAATATTAATATTTGTTAACTGAATCAGGTGAGAATCAACCAAATCATTTCATCATTCTCTTCAAATCTCACCTTCTAGATAAACAGCTGAATAACCTGAGTGGGAATCATTGGCTGTATGTTGTTAAAAAAGTTTAGATGAACCAGTTCAACTGAAAGTATGTGAATTGAAGTATTTCTGACACTTTTTGTGCAATATTTTTGAGAAAAAAATACATAAAAAAAATTGAATTACGAAAAAAAACAAAATGAATGGATGCTAAATGCTTTGACGACCAAGATGGCCGTGGTAAGCCGTCCCTTTGGGATGAGATTAACAGATAAATCACATCAGATCCTCATTAACGAGTACCAATGGTCTCTGGTGATCCTTTTCAAGGACATTTTGATAAGTGTAGATCCTTTTAGAATATGATTGTTATTTAAGAAGTGATTCCTCAAGAAATATGGAATGATGAATTTTTTTCTTTTCCAGTTCAAAATAAATTATGTATATGTCAGCTACAGTTAGAAGTGAAATGATAAATAGATATATTAATCCTTTTTTTTTTTTTATCTAAAATGTTACATATTATGATATTTCAATAATCTGATTTGTTCAAAATATTGAAAAAATAATCGTTCCAATATGATAAATAAAAACAAAATTCAAAACATCTCCTTAAAATAATAAATTTGGAACAATTTGAGCAACGCGTAGTAGGACAAACCGATAAAGAAAAGGGGGAAATAGGTTAGCATAAAATTTTGGAGTCATTCATTTCATAAGGTGCTGGATCGAATAAAAACATAATCAGGTTTATCAACTGATCAGAAACATTTAAAATGTTAGGACACATCAATAGTTACAGACTAGTCCAAGGTATTTTGTAAACTGTTGACATAAAATTGAAGCACATAAAAAAAAAAAATATTTTAACAGAATTTCAAAACCGTGTTATTTTCATCTTCCAGAAAAAGACAACTTCATGCACGATTACAGAACCTGGTAATGAAACAACCGAAAAATCAGTTTCATAATCTCATGCTTCATTAAAATAAAATGAAAATAATATAATAAAAAAAAAAATTGAATTTCATTTTTTTTTTTTTCCACCTCAGCCGCAATAAGTCATATTTTCAAGGCCTGGAATCAACAATAACAATAATCAACAAACTACAAAAATATGTATGAGGATATGAAAAAACAATATTATGTAATTATGTCCATTTTAATATCTATTACCTGTTGTAATATCAGTAGGTTTAATGTTAATTTTCTGTCAGTTTCGTTATTATTAAATGTTTGTTTGTTCTGATAATAAAATAGGTAACGTATGTTGGCGAAATTCATTCAATAGATATGTTGTATTGCAAACAAAATTTTAAATGCCTTGTTGAATTGATGTATAATTAAAAAAAAAAAACGACGACACTTATAGCGACCACATATAAGGCCTATGGATATCACAACAGGTTATAAATATTTTTGTTGAAAAATGGATATGCCATGAAACTATTTCAAGGAGATAAGCTTTCCCTCCCCCCTTTTTTTTCATTAGGCTACATATTTTATTATTTTTCAATAACTAAAAATAAAGAAATAAAAATAATATCGAAATTTAAACAACTTATCAGAGCAATAATTATTACTAAACATATACAATAACTAACGACGTGGAAAAGCGATTTAGTCTTTAAAAATGTATAAAGGGTGCAATAACATAATAACGGATCTTGTAAAAACATAATGGTAATAGATTTTACCAAAGCCGAAACCGCTTATCAAATTAATTGTTTACATTCATCAACAAACAACAGCTAAATTCACCGTAAAAGCGGGAAACTGTGCGAGCAATATTTAACAATCACGCCAATGAAAGGGATGATAAACCACACCGGGATCGGCTAACGATCAAAGAGGGATTTCGTTACATGTTTTATTTAGCACTAGCCGTGTGCTGCGGTTTCTCGAGCAGCTTGTCCAATTACAGCTCTAAACTAGACTCTAAGCTCCAGGTCTTGACTGTAATGTTTAAAATAAATACATTAGTAATTTATCGCAGAAATCCTGGGTAATTATTTTGATGTTATTACCTAAAATATTGAATTTAAGCAATTGTACATATTTTGTTCACCTATTTTTTAGTGCAATTTTAAAAATATTATGCTAAATATTTACTAAGATTTATTCCATTAATTATTTTCCATACTATGAAGGAGAGTCAAAATATAAACTAAAAGGGAAAAAATTCCACTAAATTGATCAAATGTTTTTTAATTTTATTTATATGATGACGTCCCCATATACTTTAAACAAGGTATAAAAAAAGAATAGAGCCTCTTAAAAAATTAATTAAATAAAATCCATTATATTATTATAGACATTATAGATATTTTATTATAGATATTATACCTCATATAATTTAAGGGACTGTAATGAATATGCACATTATTAAATTGAAGTTCCGTAAATTTAAAATTGCTTCTTTTTAAATACGTTTTTTTTTTTTTTTTTTTTTAATACGGCTTGCTTTTATTTAATTAGTATTTTTAATAATCGTAATACATAATATATAACCTGGCTAACTGATATGTATATAGCACTTAAAAAAAAAATTAAAATTTTGTTTTTGACAGAATGCCCGACAATTTCCTAAACTTAATCTATTATACATTTCTGCAAAAATTAAAATGTAATTATTTGATATATTTTAATTTTAGTTTCAGAATAAATACTTGATGCAATATAATAAAATTCTTGTAATACATAAATGTATAAGTGATAAAAGTATAGTTGACTGTTATGATGAATGGAGGAGAAGATGATCAAGGATGCTGTCAAAGAGGAACACCACGTCTAAGAAAAAATATGAATACGTGCCAACGTTACCTTGCTGCTTTGCAGGTCTTCTTATAGCCCTGAAGAAGACTTGCAAGGCTGCTCGAAACGTTGGCATGTATTAAAAAATTTCTTCTTAGACGTGGTGTTCCTCTTTGACTGCATCCCTGGTCATCTTCATCTCCATAAATGTATAAGTATTTTAGTTGAAATACGCGAATATAGGTGGTTTTCAAATAAAATGGCAATTTGCTGTCCCAGCACTTTGAATGGCTATAAAAAAAAACTTACAACACATATTTCACAGTTGTCGATTTTATCTTGTCGAGTTAATTTAAAAAATTAATTTAGGCCTCAAATCTTCAATTTTAAATGGTTCTTAAAGAAAAAAATAAAATTAATTTTTGAAAATTTTGACATACGTTACTGTCCACAGGTCAAGTTTTCAACTTCTAACCTTCACAAAGAATATAGTAATTTGTTTTCATTTTATTCTCTTTGTTATTTTTTCTTAAATTATGTGTATATTAAATGAAATAGAACTTTCTACTGAAAATATAAAATTTTGGGGGCTTGAGAAAAGATTTTCTTTGTGTCCGAGAATTTCCGAATTTATTCATGTGATGTAGGTGATCGGGTGTAGAAGAGTGGGTTCTAGAACTAGGGGAGTCGGGATTGCATCTTACCACCCTCGAGACTATCTATTGTAACCATTCCCAACCAAGAGCCCAGGTCGCTGTATCAACTGAAGTAAGAGGACCTTGATTCTTAAAACATAGTGAGTGCCTTACTTCATTTTGACATACGTTACCATTATTTTCTCCCATTGAATTCACCACTTCCAATCTATGTTTTTACAGTTTGTAGTTCTCACCATTACGAATGTTTCTAATCCATTATATTTGAAAAAAAAATTGTAGTTAAATAATCTTTTTCTAATTAAAAATACTAAAATTTGACATACGTTACTTTTGACATACGTTACCATTGCGGTATCGTATGTTAAAATTTTGGTAACGCACGTTTAATTTGTAATCCCATTTCTTAAATTTATTGTAAAAAACAAAAACAAAATTATGCAATAAAATCCTTCTTCTTTTTTCTTACACACACACACACACACACACACACACACAGTAGCATTTAGTAATGTTGTTGATGTCGTTTAGACTAAAAGTCATTTTCATTTTGAATCATTAATTAATTTGACTGTTACAGAGGCTCACAAATATAAAAACATAATAAATGCTTTTAAGATTGGTTTTTAAAGACTTTTAGTTAAAATTCAGTTTTTCTGCATGTTTCTCTTAGTCACCATTAAGTGTGAACATATTTTTGACATACGTTACCAGCAATTAAAAATAAATGAATTAATTAGTTAATAATAATTTTTTCGAAGGATTATTGAAAGGGCCTAGAAATTCTTAACATATATTAATAACTTTGGTGGGGGAGCAATAATAAAATCCATGAACTTTTTAATAATGTGAAAAAAAAATTTTTTGAAAAAAAAACTTTAATTTTTTACACAAACTTTATTACTATTGCTATTCCTGGGAAATTATTTTAAATTAGCAACCTTTAGAATCCTTTCGAAAACCTGAATAAAAATCATAATTCTGATAAGGTATAAACCCGGTAAAGTACGTAAAATTATTAAAGGTTTTATTTCTCTTAAAATTCATTAAAAATCAAGGAACTGGAAATTTGACGAACCAACTCAGGTATATTTTCTCAAGTAGTGTGGTAACATCCCAGTATGCTACAAAACATGAATAAGTAACTTTTTTTTTTTGAAAATTTTTGGGTTTTCTAGAAAGCTAGATTGCCATTTTATTTGAAAATGACCCATATGTACGTATATATAATAGATAAGTTAACTACTTATAGAATTCAGCTAATTTATGTTAAAATTACCATAGGTCATTTCTATCATACAAATATCATCTGCAAATTCCTCTTCACGTCACATAATCTATTTAGTACTTACCTGAAACAAAAACAAAAAAAAAAAAATAACAAATAATTATTAATGTAATCTTAATTTCAATATGATTAAACTTTGGAAGGGCATATTAATGCAATGCACCGTGGAAAAAATAAAATAAATTTAACTCAAAAAAATGATAAAAGTGGATATAATAAATATATTGACAACTCATTAATTTTAACTTTTTTTTCCTGAAAATTCACTAAAGTCACAATTCCGCCCATTCATCCCTCTTTGCTCAGTCTGCCGGAGTTCCTCAAGGAAGTATCCTAGCTCTCATCCTCTACACAGTGTGTACAGCTGACATCCCGACCCATCCTAGCACTGTCCTCACCACTTACGCTGAAGACACATGTGTGTTATCAGTAAATAATGATCCCTTCATTGCATCCCAGGCACTCCAATCCCACATCATAAACCTTCAAGAATGGTGTAAAAAACGGAGAATTAAAATAAATCCAATCAAATAACCTTTACCTTCCGTCGCTAACCTACAACATCCTGTTCTACGGTATCCTTTAATCATATTCTTCTAATCCCTGTAAAACAGATCCGCTACCTGGGACTCCATTTGGACAAACGTCTCACTTGGAATCCACATACAAGACTAAAACGACAAGAAACAGCCCGTCGTTATAGACTACTCCAACATTTACTAGAAAACGATCAAAGCTTCCAATAAATTACAAGAGACTCATTTACACGAGTTATTAGACCTACATGGACATACGGAGTTGGGCTTTGGGGCTCCACTAAACCATCCAATTCTTGTCGAATCCAATCCTTACAATCCAAAATCCTTCGAAAAATCCTTAATGCTCCTTACTTTGTCACGAATAAACTTATCCATAAAGACCTCAATGTTACATATGTTGCTGATTTAGCCCAAACCAGATACCAATCCTTTCATAGTAAACTGCACTCCCACACGAATCCATTAGTTTCCCAACTTGCTTCTCATTCGATACCTGATAACCCACCGAGGCGTCTGAAAAAAAGATGGCCAAGAGACCTTCAAGTTTAGAACGTTTTTGAAGTGCTTTACATGCTATTATAATCATTTCCTCAAATTTACTAGATGTATATTGATGTACATTTGTAAATATCAATATATAGTTGAAAAAAAAAAAAAAACTTTTCTGGTTTCTTTAGTTTCATTTAAGTGGTAATATATCTCAAATCCTTTTATACGTTACCAACATACCATTCATTTCTCAGAAAATACCTCTGTGACTATGAAAAAGATATACAATGAAAAACAAAAGATTACGAACCAAAGATCTATACGTCAATCATACGCCATTAATACCTCTTACCTTACAGCAAAAAGATTTCTTTCACGGATACGAGGTAAAGGGACCAGGCGAAAATACATTGTTAACAAGATTGATAATCATATTGTTGAAGAATTATATTATACCATAAAATGGTAACTGAAGTTATATTATACAAATTTATTCTCTTGTTAAGTTTACAAGAGCCTTTGCTAGTCATGTTGAGCCAAAGGGGTATAAAGGTAGAGCGATCAAAACATAAAGGAACGACATCCAATTAAAGGCAACGCAAAGATCAAATAAACAAAGTAAGATGGAGCCCTCGGTTCTGCTAATTATAGCAAGCATTCTTCAAATTTCTCGCCTCAGCGGATTTTATCATCAATCATAATGCCGGAATAAATTTACATTTTTTGTATTCATTTAATTTACATACACTTTTTATAAGTTCGAATGATTTTTAATGAAGAATAATGGTCTAGGTAACATTAGCTTCTTTTTTTTTTTTAACAAAACTTTTTTTATTCTTATCTCTTTACTAGAACGTTGTTGGGGGTCAATTTATTTGAAAATTATTAAATGAAAACAATTACGTTTTCATTTATAATACTAATAATTATTGAGTTTTGAATTTATGCAAAAGTGTAAGTGAAATTGTTTCAATTTTTAATCATTCCAGGGGCAAACTAATAATGAAAAAAAAAGAGACATATAATAGATATTTAACATTAAAACAAAATATGTAAAAAGTATGTATTGCCACTTGGCCAACGGGTATGAAAGGAGGAGTTCGGGCCGAAATTACGCTCAACCGCCAGGTTTTTACCCAACTAAGGGTATCCATTTTATAAAGGCTGGGTGTGCCCCCAGGAAGCTCTCTTGACCTAGAAGTCGATCCACAGCTGAAATAACAGAAAATTAAATCTTTGCTTTACCCACTGAGATACCTCATTTACCTTTGAGGTAGAAAATAAAACAATAACATAATTGAGCCCAGGTATAAAAGTTATAACTATTTTAACTCTAGGGGAGTCAATTTAAATACCATAACAAGAATGGATTAACTATATTTCGTTTCATATCATATTATTTTATGTATTTTTTTTTTTTTTTACTTTGTATTATTATTCACAAATGTCAATTACAACTTGACAAGCAGTGAATCTGTTGTGAGAAAGAAAATGGTGTGAAAGGTACGAGAGGAAGCAGAACCCAGTGGAACCTCCAGTCTTGATTTTTATTATGTCAACGAAGTGTCACATCCAGCTCCTTTTTAGACTTCTCTGGGTGTTGTCAGGAATATTTATTGTAGACATGTCGCTTATAAGTCTATTAGGATTTCATGTTTTTATCTGTTTTTTAAAATATATGTTAAATTAAAAAAAATGGACTGACCCCCAATAGAAAATATAACAATAACATAATTGAAGACGGTTTTAAAAATTATAACTGTTTTAACTGTAATAATTACAATAAATATAGGCTTAGCGAACCCGAAGGTTCGATGCCGAAACCACTAACCGTTGACCACGCCCCTCCCTCCAACCCACACCTTCAAAACCCAAACCCCCTAGGTCATTTACCCGATGTCTCAAAACGGATTATTTTTTGCGGAATTCGGTCTTAACAAAACCGAAATGAACTTAACTACTATTTTAACTGCAGAGGGGAATATTTAACTATAAAAAAAACAAAAAAAAAAAACTGTTTCCAATTTTGTTTCGTTTACTCTAATATTATTTCATATTTCCATTTTTTTGTATATATATATATATATATATATATATATATATATATATATATATATATATATATATATATATATTATAATCAAATAAAAAAAAACTGTACCCGAGGCTGAATATAATAATTAGAAATAACACAAAATAAATTTTTTACTAACAGCCAGACTCAAACTAGGTTTTGTGAGCGAGTAGTCTGGTTCCTTACCCACTGAGCTACCGTACGTCCTATATAAATAAAACATAATTCAATAAAACAAGAAATTAAAAAATAAATATGAAGGGTAATTTAGTTTTCTATCGAATTCACTTCACGTTTTTTTTTTGTTTTTTTAATTATTGTTTGTTTATTTCGTTTACCGTCACTTCATGCTGCTATGGCTAATCGGAATTTTTAAATTCTTTATTCAAATTTACAACTGTATATACAATATAAAATATAATACGTCAAGTAAATGTGATGACAGATAAAAATGACACGATGAAGCACTATGATAGAAGGTCCCGAGGCCCTCTTCTTTTCATGCGCCTCGGAGGGTTATCTGGAATGGAATGAGAAGCAAGTTGTGATACTAATGGATCTAAATGGTTGTGGAGTTTGCTATGAAAGGATTGATATCTGGTTTGAGCTAAGTCAGAAACGTAAGGTATATTAAGATCTTTGTGGATAAGTTTGTTTGTGACGAAGTAAGGAGCATTTAGGATTTTTCTAAAGATTTTGGACTGTAAGGATTGGATACGAGATGAATTGGATGGTTCAGTGGAGTCCACTTTACGTTTTAAGTTAATTTTTAAAATACAGACTATTCAAAACAAACAATATTAAAATATATATATATATATATATATATATATATATATATATATATATATATATATATATATATATGTTTAGTAAGGTTCTTGAGGTTCAGTCATAAAATAAAAAATCAACTATTTTGGCGACGTTTCGAGACTATATTGTTCTCATAATCATGCCCTACAGTGAAAAAAACAGGTTACAATAAATTATATAAGTTATACAAGTTAAGTTATACAAGTTTTCACTGTAGGGCATGATTATGAGAACAATATAGTCTCGAAACGTCGCCAAAATAGTTGATTTTTTATTTTATGACTGAACCTCAAGAACCTTACTAAACATTTAATAGTAATAGTCAAAGAAATTTATCCATATATATATATATATATATATATATATATATATATATATATATATGTTATCGATACAGGAATACATTGTATATGCTCACTCTATACGGTATGTTGTTTATAATAATTTGATCCATTATTATTGGCTAATTCTAAAAATTATTTATCTCTTTGTCCGAAAGTGTGGCTTGTTGTTGATTCATATTCGGGATCCCCAGGCTGTCACACATTACTTGCCGAAATTCCGACGACAATACTTTCTGGGTACTTTTCTATTCCGATCTCTAAAAACCAAAAACCTTCCTATCCTTGACCTAATAATTGTGTTCTTGTATCCACTTCCTAAGCACAAGGTCCCAACTTTTTAACCTGTACATCCCTTCTCATAGAACTGCTTCCTTTTACAAATCCTTTATTCGTGCTGCCTCCTTCTAGAAATCTCTACACTCTCCGATTCGTAAAACTGTTTCCCTTACTTCCTTTAGAAATAGTTTATTTTTACACATTTTAGACGATCAATCTCCATCCAATATGTGGATAGTTAAGTGAATAGTTATAATTGTTTTATCTTTTCATATAAGATTTTATTTTTTTTTTCCTGTCGACAATATGTGCCGGAATCACTGAAGTATCTACTTGGAAAGAAATAGTCCAGACAATTGTTCCAGTAATTGTGTATTATTATTATTCTTAAGCGACAGTGTCACATAATAAAGTTTATTTTTATTTCCTAATTATAATAGGGATAGCATTTATCCAACCTTCAACCTTCCACCTGATGCCAGTTGCGTGGTGTACGACCTTTGGCTACATTGTTTTGCCTTTGGAGGTATTCTTTGTTTGCCAGCACTCGGCCTCCAGACGTCACATGCTGGATCGATTCTATGGCAATTTTACAATGGCAAAATAAGTCATCTACGATTTCCCAACATATATTATTATTATTATAATCTCTATGAAGGAAATTCATGTATTACACTGTTAAGCATAAATCTCGTTATGGTATTTTTTCCATTAAAATACTAGTCCATTCTATGAGTACTGAAATGAAGGGTGTACAGTGCGTGGAATATACGAAAATGTTTGACTTTCCAGCTTCGTTAGGAGTAGTTAGAAGGTAAACATACTAAAAGACCCAATTTTCGCATGTTTCATGCACTCTAAAATATATTTATTGACTGGACTATACATGTTTTGGATGAAATTCTTCCCATCTTCAGGTTGCACAGTTCAGAGCTGCTTTTGTTTTCTCACTAGTTACAACTTCATATTGATGAGGTTTGTGGCTCATTATGCCGTCCACTTAACTAATATCGATAATGTTTAAGTAGGTTTGTTATTGTTAACATTTTTCAGCATAATTTAGTTAAATCAAAAATACGTAACGAGAAATATACTGAACAATGTTTATAATAACCTCCTTAAACAGTATCGATAAAATAATTTATCTATGATAAAAATAATAAGAATCACAATAATAAAAAATAATATCAAAAATTATGATAAAGCCATACTGCATATACAATATAGACACTCAGCCTGGGGAAGATGAAAACATTAAAATGGAAAAATAAATAATAAATGTAAATATGAATCGAGGCGCATAGATGTAATTTAAAAATATGAATTGCTTTTAAAGCTCAAATATGGCGTGAAAATAGGGCCGAATTGTAAATGTGAATAAGCGGTAAGATGCGAGGACGGCGGGGGGGGGGGGGGGGGTATATATGCCGGGGGCCAAATGAAATATTATATAGCTGGATTATTGCTCATCCAATATTCATGCTGGGGCAGAGGGAAGCCAGATCTAATTTCCCGGACCCTGTCCACTCTCCCAAAAACTAATCTCGCACTTTCCATACTCATCTCATTAGGACCACTGGCCCATATTGAAGGTGTGAATCAATGCTCTCAGCGAGCTACTTTTCGTCTCATCTTCGCCGCATTACCATTCCCTGTCACCTCGCAGCGCCTCGGGTTCGGCTACGTGATGTCCAATCCTAATAGAGAATTGATGAAATCATCTTGGGAGTCATACATATGAAACAGTGCGGTATGTATTATACAATGTGGTCGTGAAGGCAATAACAACCTTACGTGTATGTATTGACATCTTTGATTTAATCGAGTTTTAGTATGAGAATTTGCATGTAAGAACCTGCACGTATATTCAGGTATTATTCCAATTTCCAGGTCATGGAAAATTCCATCCCAAAAAGATGGTTATAAAACAGTTTTTTTTTTATTTTAAAAGATTATCGTTATTAAATTCCTTATTGTTAAGGAATGCGGAATGGTTCAGGTAAAAATATTGCGATGCATGTAAAATGGTCTCGGTGATGGCGAGCAGAAAAAAAAAACTTAAATTCTTTCTAATCCAATTCATCTCGTATTCAATCCTTACAATCCACAATCCTTCGAAAAATCCTCAATGCTCCTTACTTTGTCACCAATAAACTTATCCATAAAGATCTAAATGTTCCATATATTGCTGATTTAGCCCACACCAATACCTATCCTTTTATAGGAAGCTCCATAATCACGCAAATCCGTTAGTTTCTCAATTTGTTTTCCACTCCATTCCTGATAATCCTCCGAGGCGTCTAAAACGAAGACGGCCTAGAGACCTTCTAGTGTACAATGTTCAATAAAGTGCTACTGATGAGTAGTTCTGTTCAAGTTTTAACATGTTATTATAATCGTCCTAAATACATTTACTTGATGTATATATTTTGTATAGTTGTACATTTCAATAAATGTATATTTATGTATACAATAAATTCTCTCTAACTGAGAAAAGCAAAAGATAACGGCTATGTCTATCTATAATCTACTGATTTTATATTAATTGCATCTGATAAAGAAACTGTCGGCGAATTTTCGATTCGAGCAACACCAACAGAGTTAAAGCATTTCAAAAAGCCACTTAAAAGATGTTGGCAAGACGTTACTTTTTTCATCCAAACCCATGTAACTACGAAACGGCAGGTCCTAGTGACAAATGTTGCATAACATAAACTATTCTCTATTTAATTTCTGATAAGAAAACTGCCATCAAATTTTCGATCCGAGCAAAACCAAGGTTAAAAGTAATATTAGACTAATGAGTAACAAATTGTAAAATTTTGAGGGTAAAAAAAAGCGTAACACAAGAAAACTGTAGACTCCAGCCAAAAGACATATCCGTGAATAAAAAAATAAAAATTTGGAACCGTTGAGGACACTTCTGAGGAATGGCTGTAGATATAAATAAAAATATGGAAGATATGGATAAGAGGACTTATAGAAGATATGCATCAAGACAGATAAGAACAAAAGTAACAAAGAAAGTCAGCCAAACAAATTTAAATGTATATTCGCAAAAATAACACAAAATGATGTTCATTTTCTTGTTGTAAAAGTAAATAGAACCTTTTCTTCTAAATTCATACAATATACTTGGCAATTAAAATCAATAGTTTTACCATTCAAATATAATATAAAAGCGTATAGATTTAAAGATTAAATTTCGCAGAATTATATATGAAATTAAGATAATATACAGGGAATCATTCAAGTAATGTTTCCCACAAAAAATATGTATATTTGTACATTTTGCTTCATAGGAACTCCTTTTGACTTTATTGATGAAAAAAATGTGTACTTTTTTAGATAGGAATCCCGTATACAAATATTTTTAAAAAATGAAACAAAGTTGCATATATCAATAATTCAAAGAGGCTGTATTTTATTATTTGCCCTGCTTCCTATTTAAATAATAATACCAGCCAGTTTTCATAATAAATACTAGCCATAAAAAAAAAAAAAAAAAATACGAATTTAATTAAAGCTAGAAACTAAGGCAAAAATAGTATTAATAAAATCTCTTTTTTATTACACGACACGTTTCCAATTACCTTGCATTCCATGTGGCATTGATATGTTTATGCTTTAAAGAATTTCCCGAGTAAAGTATATAAGTATATAAATTCTCTGCCGTTTTTCATTGTTTTATCCTGTTTTAAACAATTTTTGGTGACTTTGAAGAGGTCCCATATTTACACCCCAATCCTTCCGGTAATATTTTGACAGCTTTTTGTAATTCGACGTTTTTATAATTTAACAATTGATGTTAATCTTTTTTTTTTTTTTGCCTTCTCGCATTTAAAAACTTTTTATAGTTGTTATTCAATGAAAAAAATCTAGAATTTTTAATATTAAAAATAAATTTAAATCAAAAACCAAAGAGGGTGCCCATATTTCAACATTTCCCTTTACTTACTAGTGGCATTTCAATAAAAGTCCGACATTAAAAGGTCTCTTGGCCATCTTGTTTTCAGACTCCTCGGAAGATTATCGGGAACTGAGTGTGAGGCAAGTTGGTAACTAATGGATTTGAATGTGTATACAGTTCACTATAAAAGGATAGGTATCTGTTTCGGACCAAATCAGTAACATACGGAATATTAAGATCTGTATAGATAAGTTTGTTTGTGGTATAATACGGAAAAATGGAAATTTACGAAGTGATTTGGATTGTACGGATTGGATATGAGAAGAATTGGAAGGTTTAGAGAAGCCCCCAAGCTCAACTCCTTATGCCTAAATGGGCCTAACTACTCTCATATAAATATGTCTTTTGTAATTTATTAGGAGCATTGAACATGTGTAATAAATGGAGTAAAGTGCAACACCGTTAAGTCGGACTAGTCGGGGACAGCGGCCGATCCGACATCAATCCGGGCTAAACGGAGAGTGTTGAAAAAATAAAGAACATGTAGGAACAACACAATATTTTTTTTATTGCGGAAAACACTTGAAATACACGATAAACTATAATACAGTAAAAACAGTTCAATTTTTTTGAAAAATGTGTAATTTGAGATTCGTTAGCTTTGAATGCCGTGCGCTCACACTGGTGTGAATTGAACTGGGTTCACCGAAGACACAACATAAAGGGGGCCGACTAAACGAAGTTGTAGTGTAGTTAAAAATGATAATCAATTTCAAAAATCTAAATTAAAATTATTTTTCATTTAGTGCTAGTTTTGGATTGTAATTAATAACTTAAAAATACATTTAATAATAGTCTAAGACACTCTTATTTAAACTCAATCTGACACTCGATCCGTGTAAAATAATTACCTCATAAGCTCAAGAACATAATATTCTTTTCACCTCGTGGATCTGTAAAATGAAAAAAAAAAATATAATAAAAGAGGGCAATTTAACATTTTATTAAAACGGAATAGATAGAACGACATGTTTCCATAAAACGATTTCCAATAACTTCGGCTATAAACTCCAAGAACTTTGTTCTAACTTAACTGACTCTTCATGAGCGTTTCATTACATCCGCGCTCAACAAGAAACCTTATCAATAAAGAAAATATCATTCTTCATTTTTGTCTTCGAAGAGTCTAGACGATTTATAAGTTTAAAGATCGATCTATAAAGTTCCAATTATCTTTCATTCCTTGATAGGATCTGTCAGAGAACAACTTCAAACTCAGTTTAGTCACCATAAATTTAAACAAATTCAAAAGAGGAGCGGGATGTAAAAAGGCGATCCGGGATAGACGGTCCATTGAAAAAGAAGCCCCGAAAGTCCTTCGCCAGAGGAACACAGGCTCACAAAGTACATTCGGGTTGTTCAACATAAAGACCCCTGGCGAGGTTCCAGAGCCGAAGAGACCTCCGCCGGTGGAACTGCACGCCCAGCGATGTAATAAATGGCCTTCGTGGTGCGCGGGTCACTTCCTTATTCACATGATTCCTAAGGAGATTTCTTCTTATTTCTCGAGCTCAGGTGAACTTTGTGTGTTCTATAAGGTATCTTGGAGGCTACCTCAATTAACTATAAGAAAGTAATGGACAGTTGAGTAAAGGGAAGTCCGTTCCGAAACAAAAGGCTTTTTTCTTCCATTCTCGATTACACCTTAGACTCCTCTTGTTTCTTTTATTCTCTTTTTTTCCATCTACCTTCAACGGAAAAAAAAAAAAAAAAAAAAAAAAAAAAAAATCGACAAATCACTCAAGGAGTACGCTTCTACGGTACTGTGAAGAGTTTCGAATAAATTGTTTAAACTTCCATATTTCTTCCTTATTATTTTTTATGACTTTTTTTTTTTTTTTTTTTTTTTTTTTTTTTTTTTTTTTTTTTTTTTTTTTTTTTTTTGCATTGAAGTATGTTTCACATGTAGTTCAGAGTTCCATTTGTCTTGTTTTTTGTTTTAAAATGCGTGTGGTGTAGTTAATCTTAAATCAAACTCAAAATTCCCTATTTCCCTCACGGCTAAAGTGAGATAAGATAAAAAGTGTAAGGGAAATGGCATTTAAAAAAAAAAAAACTTCTTATTAAAAAAAAAAAAAAAAAAAAAAAAAAAAAAAAAAAAAAAAAAAAAAAAAAAAAAAAAAAAAAAAAAAAAAAAAAAAAAAAAAAAAAAAAAAAAAAAAAAAAAAAAAAAAAAAAAAAAAAAAAAAAAATGACCGTTTTATTAAATTCCAGAGGTCAAAAGTCTGTAAATATCTTAATGCTATTTATTATTTACCAATACTTTATAATCCCTTTAGAGCATTCTCTAAGCTTGTCTCAAACACTGGAATTCTTAAAAAAAAAAGCCTCTGTTCAGTTAGTTTTTTCAAAGAAGAAACATGACAGTGTCCTACCAAATTCTCATAATTTTAAGACATTACTGAAAAAAAATTTCACAGCAGCTGAAGCAACTCGTGAAATTATTAAATATGGAGGGGAGGCTGTCCTTGAAGACCATATAGTCCAGACATCGCACCTTCGGATTACTACTTGCCCATGACCCATTTTCTTCAAGGGAAAAAATTTGATAATTTTGCGAAAGTTAAAAATGCTGTCCAAGAGTTCTTTGACAGGAATGGTATCAGCGTGGCATCGAGCAATTGGCTAGGAGGTGGATAGTGATGGTAGATAAAAATGGACTATACTTCGAGTATTAAAGAAATAATAATACAAATATTTGTTTCAAAAACGGTCATTTTTTTTATATACCCCATTATATGTTCACTATTTAGGTATATTAATTCAATATAATATTCATTATATTAATCTAATGTTCGATTTCAAAGTTTAAATATCTTATAATACCTTACCATTTTAATTTATTTTCTTTCAAGTTTTATGTTTAAAAGTTGAATTAATGTTAACAATATAACATAATCGACTAGTTGATATCCAACCCATATCTGATTATTTTTATATTAAAATAAATGTTTTTAAAAAAAAAAAACCGAAATGACGAGTATTGTTATTTTGAAACACAATCAATATAGACTATTATCTGTTCACTGATTCTCAAGGCCTGCTCAATACAAACCGCTGACAGAAGAGCTAACAACAGTGAGAGTGCTGACTGACGCAGATGCGGGTACTATAGAAGACCCCTGCACGTCGAGTGGAACGGCATTGCGCGGCGACTTATCAATACCCAATCCACCGGCCGGTCCCACTAATTGCATATAACCAGCAGTTTATATCCCTAATGGGACCGCGCTAGGGGTAAATTGCATCAGAATTTGCCTCTAACCAAAGGGACCACGTGGGTCCCATCCCTCTTCAGGCAGGAGGGAAGGGAAAAAAAATTTGTCCTCTGTGTTGGATTATATTTTCAAACGATCCTGCCTCCAGTAAGGGTAAGATTGATGGCGTGTCGGAGCGCTTTGGGCTTTCAGCGATCCGATGGACGTGCTTAGTCCTCCTTCATACTTACTATACAAACCCATTTTGTTTACTTTGAATTTCTTTAAAAGAAAATATTTAATAAAAAAAAGACGAGAAAAACAGATGGTTCATTGCCGAAAGCTCACGAACACAATTTATTTAATTCCTCTTTATTAATTCACTTCTAAGCTTTATTTCAGATTGGATATTTTTATATTACACAAAGCGTGTTCTTATTTATTAACTGAATAATCAAAATAAATTTTCGTTCATTTTTTTTTTTTTTTTTTTTTTTTTTTCACAGCTTCTTAAGTACCTCAGAAAAAATACAGAATTACATTTTAAAAAATTACAAGCTATACAAAATTATACTTAAACTAGTTCTATAAAAATCGGGAAATTAATTAAAAAATAAAATACAATCATTGCAAACAATTTTTTTGAATGTTGCAGACAAATAACCAGACTGCATATCTAACACTTGAAATGTGCGATTCTTATTTTTTAATTTGCGAACAATATCGTTTTTAGGATTCAATTTGATCTTTTCCTTTTTCTTGATTTACTTTCGCAAGCCTCACTTTTTTTAAAAACCTTTTCACGAAGTTCTACAGTCACTTTTGCACTCCCCTTTGTACGTGTTCGTGTACAAGTTCATCATAAAGTTTTCTGAGATACCGTCTTCTCTTATAATTATTGTTGGTGTATAGTAGAATATATAAAAAGCTTACGAGGATGGACGCCAGTATTCCTGAGATACAAAACACGTTTTCATACCAAATTGTTTGCCGTAGGAATCGTCGGTCAAGACTGGGCAAGGGTTGGGTCGATAAATATTTTTATTTAGACAAGTTAAAAAAAAAGAAAATCATTATGATATACAATAGTATGTGAGATTAGGAGTTATCTTTCAAAACTAAACGTTTAGACTTCAGAAAAGGTTTAAAAAAGAGCAAAAAAAAACCTATACGAGTCCTCCCCCTGCTGTTAAATCTGAATCAATTATATTATATAGATCCTTGATTGTCTAACCAAAAATAAAGTATATTAATATGTGCACCTCGGAAGACTTTATCAGAAAACAAAAGAATTGAAGGAAAATGGACATGCTCAGTTTTAAAAAATAACTGCTCAGATAGGCTATTCTGCTTTCTAATAAAAATAATCGATAAATCCACGTTCTGAACTCTATATCATTTATATTTTATTTCGTTCTGTTTTCTGTAAAAAATTAATAAGTAATTTATAAAAAATTGTTTTAGTTTAATAAATAATAATAATAATAATAATCACATTTTGATGAACTTTTAATTGAATGATGTAGCGATATGGAATTAAAGAAAATAAATTTACGAGGGTCTACATCGAAAATAGCTGTTTATCGAGCAAGGAATAACATACCTTATAGAAAGTAACAATATATAAAACAAGTATTCCCCGTCCCGGCTTCGCCTACTCTCATAAGAAAAAAATTTAAAACTTTTGTATCGAAGTATGCAATTGAACATTACTTCTTCAATGATATTTTCACGCATTGCAGTTATTTTTAAATTGTTTAAAATTGCACTTATTAGATATTTGAAGATTAATTAAAAGCATAATTAGATATCCAATTTTTAATTTTTATTTTAATTTTGGTAATACTGGTGGACAGAGACTATTAAGAACCTCTTGTGGATACTGCATTGTTAGTGCTTACAACTAAAGGCCTATGAATTAAATTTTTACAAACAACATCAAAAATGAAATGTTCGTTACATTGGTTTGGTAATAATTATTATTAGGTAGAAATAATTTAATCTGGTTTTATTTTAATTTCTAACCATAAAAGTATATGACAGTGTGGCAAATCTCGTTTCTGTCACTCAACATTTTACACATAAATTCTTATTATTGTTACACATAAATCCTTATTATTTTAAATTTTATTGTTGCTAAACCTTCCTAGGCCTATGAGAATGATGTAGTTAATATTTGGTACAGATGGGTTCCGTAGTTTAAGTAAATTTTATCATTTATTTAAACCTATAATAACACCGTACCTATGTAACATATAGGTCAATTTTCAAACTTCATTGTTATCCACATATTATCACTTTCTTAATAACAAATTAATTGGAAATCGATAAACTTAATTATTGCTAAACCTTCCTTAAGCTATGAAGATGATGTAGTTAAAATTTGGTACAGATTGGTTAGTGATCACAAATGAAAAATGGCTTGTCTCTCTGTAGAGATTGTGGACACATACTAACAACGTTGAATCATATCTTCGTTACCCATACATATTTTTTAATTCATCAAATCATTTTATATTTACATTTATATAATAGTATAGATTATGGATAAAATGTATATGTGTAAAATGCATTTTTGTCTATTATTTATGTAAAACAGATGCACATTACGAATTCAAAGAGTGTGTGCTGTATAATTTTCCATCGAAATCTAATCCCATCTAAAGAGAAAATAATCTAAATAATTTAATTTTTAATAAAAAGGAAACTTGATCTTGAAACATGAATGGAATCGATTTGCAAGTCTTAAGATGTGAGCCGAAGTTAGCAAAACAACTTAAACTTTCCGTCCTCAACCCCTTCCTTCTCCAAGCATAAAATTAGTTTTTGGCTTCCGCAGTCACACTAATAATTCATCAAAGAAAACTGCCAGCTGAAGAAGATGTCAGCCGTATGAGGGATTTTCGACAGGCGACCCCGTCACAAAAAAACAGGAATAACGTGAATTTTCATAAAAGATTTTACCGAAATGGAAAAATATCTCGGCAACATTCACTGGATGTCAGTTATTTATAAAGCAGCGGCTAATCAAAAATTCAATGAATCTTTCATCAGTTCGAAGGAGTTAGAAATGGCACGAATAGAGGGAAAGAGTCTGTGAAAACAATTTATATTCTATCTGAGATGGTGATATTTTGTTTAAAAACTTTAGACAACTGGGTGCTTTGTAGATCCTCTTTTAGCGAGCTCATTCGAAATTTTCATCGATTAATGAAACAATATAAACATATTCAATTGGCTTATTCCAAATTTTTATTGATAAAGTCCTATCTTAGGGAATTTTCGAATATACCATTTTAATTCATTCTTCCTTATCCCATTTCTCCAGTACAGAGGTCTGAATTCAACGGAGTCATTCCGCCCAATTCTGACACATCTCATTTGAGCGAGAATTTTCCCTCTACTTGCTCCTATTTGCCGGAGGAAGAATATAATGTTAAAAAATGCAATTTTTCATTGCATCCCATGCGACATATACAGCAGAAACACTTGGGCTATTATTTTTCAAGGGAGTTCTTAAGTGTTAACTTGTTTTTGTACCATGATGTCATTTAAACTAAATTATTGCATCGTTACTGATCAATTAGCTTACATAGTTTTAAATAAATAAATATCTAATATTTAGTATAAAATCAAATATAAATTAATTTTTATTAAATATATTTTGTTAATGGAATTGGTATAGAATGAAATATTTTGAAAGATTTCATACAAAATAAAATACATTCTCATATGCCTATATACTCAACCACTCACACATAGACATAATGAACAAGTAAAAAACATGTGGTACTGAAAATCCATCATCCGTAAACACTGAATTTCACCAACTCCTATTTCCTTCTAATTTCTATATTCACACTCCTTAAATTAATTTAAAAAATATAATTAACAAGAGCAAACGTTGATATGTTTAAAATATTACATTTCTTTACAAATTTAAGTATTTAAATTACGTAGTATTCATAGTGTTTCGACAGCTCAGACACGTCCCAATTTGCGCCTAGCCTAATTATAAATTTATTATCATTAATTTATTGGAATTTATTTATTATTATGAATTCCGAATTGGGTGGGTATTCTATGAATTTAAATAAAATTTAAAAAATGCCTAATGGCAATACCTGTATGCTGATCAAATCCTAAGAGTTTATGCTTTAAGGTTCAAATAGTTTCCAGTGGTTATCGTGAAAGCATAACACTTCAAATATATCATATCAGTATCAGTAATACTTGTATTTTCAACGAAGATAGAAATAACACTGTTCAGCATCAAAATACTTCCTTACAGAATATCTCAATCAGGCATCAATTATGCTCGAATTTGTGTTTAAGGTTGAAAAATGAGATGTTTTTCGACATTTCAAGCATTTTTTTTATCATTGAAAGCTTTAACAAAAAATTGAAAAACCTGTTTTATTTTGAAACTTTTATAATTTATGAGAAAATGAGAAAAATTGGATAGAATAAGCATTAGGATCTGTAGCTTAAATGACAATGTTGAAGAATTGCTTTGATCATATAAGGCCATGGGTTGCAACATGCCCTCAAAAATTCATTTTTTGCACATCCACTTGAATTTCTTCTCTCCCAACTTGTATTACACAGCTGGTATTAGATGAAGACTGAGAACGATTCCATCAAAAGATAGTCCAAATGTAAAAAAAAATATAACGTAAATGTAATGAGAAGATGCTTAAAACTGATGTTGGACACAACAGGAGACATGTGATGCAGAGTACAATACAAAAGGAAAATATATACACATTAATTATATTCAGTATTAAATATTATTATTTTATATATTAATGTTTTTCATAAAAAAAATATATATAGATATATAAAAATATATGACAAAAACTGCTATTTCAGTAGATTTTTTTTTTTTTTTAAATAACCTCCTAAATCTCTAAAAAATGGTGCTTGGTAGATTTTTGTTTCTTTTTTTTTTTTTACTGATTCGAATTCGGCACACTTGTGAATATAAAAATATAAAAAAAGTAATAAAAAATACGCTATTTCAGGTTTTTCAAAAATAACGTCTATTTTTTCAAAAATGATGCTAGATAGAATTTTCCTTCATTCGAATTCAGCACAAATAAAAATATAAAAATCAGGAACAATTTCTCAAGAGAGCGAAGTATTTCTTCGTACTATAATTTAACAATTTTTTTTTTCGATCTAATAATTAAGTATCAATAAAATATCGAAAGTACTCTAATTTAGGTAATTAATTCTATATTATGAAAATAACACTCAGGAATAGTTCAGTTTTTTGTTATTTATTTTTACGTAAATCCTGAGTGAAAAGAATTCCTTTACATATTTGTGATAAACATTAAATTATAAACGAATATTAATAACGTTGAATCATATCTACTTCAGCTATATATTTTAATTCATCAAATCACTAAATATTTAAAGATTAAAAAAGTGTTTACCTCATAAATGACGTATGATTCATGTCCCTATTAGCAAAACCAACTATTATGACCGTCACCACTAAAGCGCTCCACTCGAAATTATTTCATCTGGGTCAAACTATCCAGCGGCCAGCCGAGACCTATAGTTTCATCGTAACTTATCGACCCTCAGATTAAGAAAGCTGGCTAGAGTCCAGCCAAGTCGAGCTTCCAGAAAGTTGAAAAAATAAAATTAAAAAAAGACTCTTGGCTATCACGGGATCTTTTAAACACACAGTATAAGAGCTCAGAGAATTTAGCCAATAGAAAAATTTTCATTTTAGTAATAAAATAATTACTATTTATTACATTATTTGATAGGTGTAAATATCTCTGTTACGAATTTTCAATTAAGATATGAATCGCAAAATATTAAATGAAGAACAGTAAACAATGATAAAAGAAATAATAAAATGGATTAATTACAATCTATGCTGAAGGAGACCGTCTGTTAGTATGGACCTATATGATAAGACAATGTGAAAATAACCAAAGCTAAATAAATAACATATTTTATGTGAATTATAAAACTGATTAGTGTAGTAATATAGATTAATGTATAGTAAAATACTTTAGAAGAATATATAAGCTATTGCCTCATACGGCTCGATTACCGGTCATAAAAGGAATAATAAACCGAAATTATTTGAACTTTCAATCAAAATTACCACATTCTGAGAATAACTTGTTCAATGAAGTTAAAGAAAGTCCATTTCCCCAACGTTGGCAAAAATATATAACCATGTGTGAATAAATCTAAGTTTTATTAGTTTTAGTTTTAGTTCTTAGGTTTTCAAAGAAAACCTCCTACTTCTCGACTCAAAGAAAAGATGAACCCCTATCATCTAATAAATAAATGAAATCAAAAATTTTTCAAATCTAAATTTACTACTCCTAAATTCCTTAAAATGTAACTTGGTTATAGTACAATGAGAAAAACACAAAATATTAAACATTACAAAACTAGAAAATAAGAACTTAAAAAAAAAAAAAAAATACGACTCGGAAACTTCGTGTCAGTCCCGAACTGCCGTAAGCTTGAAGTATTTAAAATACAAATAAAACGAATAATTTTTGGTGAAAAGCTGGTCAAGGGTGTGAAGAAAGTATAGAAATTAAAAGGTTTTACGATATGAAAAATCTGTAACTATAACGTGCGAGTAGGCTTAGAGGTGCTTTTTTATGTTGTCCACACCGATGTTGCTTGAATGAAAGGGGAATGACGAGCATATTACCTGACTATAGCAATAAATAAGAAATGAAAAACAGGAAGACCGGTAGTGCCAACTAACTAACTATATACTTTTACAATTAAATATTTATGATCAACTTATTTTTGAACAAATGGTAATTTTTTTAGTTCTTAATTCCCTTCGTATTATTTTAAAATGTTATGGATTAATCTCTATAAAAATATTTTTAATTAAAATGATTAACAAATGGTATGAAGTTAGTCATTATGATAATTAAACTTTGATTTCAAGAGTAGAGTTGATGGGTTAGTAATTGAAGAGAAGTGCACGTGAGCCCCTCAACAGACGTGATGAAGTTTACCTCTTACTAAGGTAGTTAGTTAAATTTTAAGCACATGTCAGATAGCTTAAAATCACCGATACTTAGTTATAATAAGAGTTTGATCATCATTCGAAATAGTTATAGAACTGAAAACAGTTTTCATGCTAAATTTTAAAATAAATATTGCATTGGGCATAACTTGTGAACATAGTATTATCAATTTATTACAAAATATTTGTAATTATTCTTTATATATTGAAAATACCTTATATAAAAAAAAAGAAATGTTTTAATTGGCTGAAAAGTTTAATAAAGTATTAATATTTCGATCTTATGGGAGAAAAAAAAACCTGTACCACTACAACCTATGAAGGAAATTTTGGTGAAATCATCAAATCACCAGTTGTTTCTCCTATCAAGGATATCTGCTTTTATAGAGGTTGGGAGTTACAACCTTATATACTTTATGACCATCACATCTATTTCCGAAAAAGCCTAAGGGTGCTTAGATGACACCATATAGAAGCCATTTCCAATGTATTTATGAATGATACTGACGGTTGATAAACATAGCTGGGTCGATGGGATGTGTAAATATCTGAAACGGAATACGCCTCCATCAATCCGATTTTTGACAGAGACAATAAATACAGAGGACAGCGGAATGAAGGGACCAAGATTTGCATCGGTCATATCCATACATATTCAGCTCGTGCTTGGGAGCGGTGGGGAATCGATAAACACAAACTTTCAGTTAAGCGCAGTTTTGACGAGGTTGGCTATTCGACAACCGCGGGACAAGAGTAATTGTCTGTCCAACATCATGTCAATCGGCTACCTGTAGCCGCTCCTACACAACCACACAATCATAATGTCGCTTCTCAATACATCCCTCATTCTGATTTACAGACTGATGCGAAGATAACGTTTAATTAAACCAGTCTCATTCCGAAATTCCAACAACAATTAGTCTCTTCTGAGAACTATACAGTCGAACCTCACTAATCCAACTCTACATGTAATCCGACAATTCCAAGGGGGGGGGGGGGGTGACAATATTTTCACGACGTTCCTGATAGTCCAGTGTACATTTTGCTAAGTTTGGCATATGGTAGAGTAGTTTTGATTTTTCATACGTTGTTTGTCCTGTGCTCGTGTACTAGACCAATCAATAAACATATTGTAGAGTGCTTGAAATATGCGGTAATATTTGACCACCTAGTTTTGTTAGGAATAGTTAGAAGGTAAATATAATAAAAGTCCTCGCTCCTAGAGATGAGCTAACGGTAGGGAGGGGGAGGAGAGGAGAGTTCCCATTTTTCGATTATATCTGAAAACGGTAGACTCTAGAAAAATATCTTTTAAATAAATATAAAGCTATGTCGAACTTTCAACATGTTTCAGATATACGTTATAAAAACTCGATAATTTTCGAGAAAAAAAATGTATACTTCTCTATTTGTCAAGCATTCGCTTCAAGTTACAGTGAAGTATAAATGAAATTAATGTAAATTGAATGCCCTACAACTTTGATTCAGACATTTGTTCTGAGAAACGATCGTTGAAGGCACTAGAAGCAAATGTTAGACAAAAAGTGAGTTAAAATTATTTTGCTGCGAAGCGTCGCACAGAGCTTCGAACATAGAGTGAGGTAAGAGTGAACATAGAGTTGTTTCATAGCAAATGAAACACATATACATGGTGTTTGATCCAGATAAAATGTTGCTTTTATTAACACTATCACCCAGCATTGTGAACATTTCAAAACTAACCGTGTAAATTTTATCGCTTTCAAATTTCATTTTGAAATTTGACCAAAGGTTTGGAGGCGGCAAATTTCGTATTTCACTGCTTTTTCTCGTCACGCATTAGATCTGCAGTTCCTTTTTTGAAAATTAATTTTTTGGGTTTGCAATATATGGCCGACGATGAACGCAGATTTACCTTCAAGCAACATTTCCATTCTTAGGATTGATCCTTCTATATCATCATGCGTACCTCAAGTGATTTCCATTCTTCACTTCTACCAATTTCAGAGCCGCCATAGCTATTAAAAAAAGATATTCTCAGTGCTTGATGCATTTTTAAACATTTGTGTTATAATGGTTATGACCGAAACTGTTGTTGAATCCCCATTTACATTTAACTTTGAACTCATTACACTATCTCTAAACTTACCATTTTTAATACGCTCTTTACTGTTAGTTGCAGGAGTTCTTGTAAATTTTTGCAAGCGCTAACTTTACCAGCGATAATACTATTAGAAAGTAGGGAATTTTTCGTAAAAGTTGATAAATAGAAGCTAGGAAAGCAGTCCTTATGCAAACCATACCGTATTTTCTATCGGACAAACATAAATCCATGCATAAAGCTAGACTAGGAAAAGGTCTCATCGATTTCGTTCTTCAACCAAAGATTGCCCAGACATCTCTGCAGCAAAACGTAATTCAGCAGATGAAGTGTTCACAGCAAGATCCTTTACTCGCTTTTTTTTCTGGTTTTATTGGAAGATTCTTCCGTTCTTCCGCGTGTTCGGTTTGGTCCTGGTTTGACTGCACTGATTTCGGGAACAGTTGGCAATTGAAGATCCTGCTAAAGTCAAGAGACATATCCCTGACGAAATATATTACGACCCCTTTCGACCTCATTAAATTTTTAATTGAATTTGAAGCAAAATAACCGACTAATTGTAGATGTTTCTATTTCCAATTGGTGCTTAGACTCTTCCACGTCTTTACGAACGTCTTTAGCGAATGTAGTTTATAAGTGACTACAGCTATTTAATCTGATTTGTTGTGGGAAAAACATATGTCAGTAAACTGGCCATTGGCCTAATTTTTGCTTTCTCAAAAAAAAAATAAATAAATAAATAAAACAGTCCCGGCGCAGGCAGGCGCAGTTAAAATTCATGGCAAATCAAATCCTATATACCAAGCAATAAGAATATGCAAAAACTACAAAAGGATATTTAAGGATTTTTTTAAAAGCCTCTTCAAAGTTTGAACAGTTTTCAAACTGGCCAACGAAACTTAACACGCATGAAATGAATATAATAAGTGCTCAGCTTATCAATTAAAGTAGTATATTTTAAAATAGATACCTTGGCCTGTATTTTGAATCGTTAACAATGGTTATTTTCTCTCCGATGAGATGTGAATAGAACAAAATATAATTTGTAGCTAATATGATATAAATGGCAAAACGAAAATACTCCTGACATTTTTCGATTGTGTTGACTTAAACGAATATTTAAACAATGAAATAATAAATAAATATAAATAAATAATAATAAATAAATACTAAACAGTTGTCTAAGGTATATTTAAGAATATTAAAAGGTAAACAGCTCGATAAAAAATACTTCGATTTTTTATTTTTGTCCATTGCCAAAGCACTGTGCGTCGCTACTCGATATCGGCAAATATTTGAATTTTAATACGTTTCCCTAAAACATCTGCACCATGGTTGGTTCTAAAAAAAAAAACTGGTAATATTCAAAATTAGACTAGACTAAATTTAATACAATTTATACCGACAATAAGCTCTGGTTGTTATACTGGGACTAAGAAAGAGGCATAAAAATTCTTGGATTTCTAACAAAAAGTGGCTGAAATTGTTTTGTTTTATATAATTTTTGCTTTCATGTCCTTAACAACGACTTATAGAGCATAGTTCATTATAAACGGTTTTAAAAATGAGTTAGTTTAATGATAACCCAACGATTCCATAAATACGTAAAGAACTGGCTAAAACATTTTTATGTACGTACGTTTCTATTTTATTTACTTTTTTTTTTAAATCTTAATATATAACATAATATTAATTAGAATCATAATACACTTTTAACTATGAAATATATATATATACTTCGTTTAAATCTCCGGTAAATCCGCCCTTTCAGCTGTTCCGCCCTATTCCTTGGTCCTTTATGGGTCGGATTAGTAAGATTCTAATGCATTTAAAATATTTTGGGGGCTACTTACTGTCAGAAAAAAAGGTCCCTACACCCCTACGGATAAATCGCAAAGCTCGTTTGATCGTCCATTATAAAATGGTCAGTAAAACGGTCAAACTATAAAGCAAAACTTACTACGAATTCAACTAGAATGTATTCAATTACAAATGAATTTTTATTTATTTTTCCACATTTCTTTAATATAAGCTTTGTATAGGAAACTCCAATCAGCACTTAATTATGAATAGAAACAATAAGAAAAATCTATTTTTAAAATAGGAATACTGTTGTTTTTATTTACCATTGCAATTTTGTTAATAGTTTGAACTATAAACAATAGAATAGGTGTCCCAAATTGACGAAAAATTTGAATTTAGTTTCAGTCTTTAGAGCGATATCTTTTTGTTGAATCGTAAAGTATATAGGATAGGATTATTTATGTAATAACAAATCGGGAAAATGGCCTCCACGGCTTTCCGGTCGCTTATGCACTCTTTTGTCGGAATTTTCCATGGCCATTTTGCATAAATCTGGCTGAATTTCGTTGATGCATGGGTGGTGTGGGCAGAGTTGGGCAACATTTAATCATAGCTTAAATTTAATCATAGCTACTTGACAACTAATTTTCCAGGAATAAATCACGTAATTTAATAATGATAAAATATTTTAATCGATTTTTTAGTGAGCTATTATTATTTGACTGAAATATACTATTATTAAATCCGGTGATTGATTCCAGGAAATTAGATGTCAAATAACAAGAACTAAAGTTTTTCTATGATTATTTTGCCCAACTCTGATTGTGGGCTTGTGACATAGACCTTTTCCTTCAAATAAACCTACTAAAAGACACCGAACGGTGTTCAATCACACAATCTACGGGGCTGATTCTGATCACCAAAACGAGAGAGTACGCGACCTGGAAGTGTATCATGCAGTAATTGAAGTTTCACGGGCTGTACGGGATGTAGCACCGTCATGTTGAAAACATCAATATCATCCAATCGGCAGAAACAACATTGTTAACATGTACCGGTAACAGTCATTGATTGATCAGCCCCATTTTCAAAAAGAGTATATGATACCTCCAAACAGTGGGCCGAATTGCACTTCTAGCAGGAAAAAAATATTTTGTTCCCAATTTCTATTTTTTTTTTTTTTTTTTTTTTTTTTGTCGCAGTGTTTGGGAAAAATGTTTAAAACATTTTAGTACAACGAATTTAAAATATTTTGGAAAAATCATGGTATTTTTGTAAAAAAAAAAAAAAAAAAAAAAATTGTAATAATTTTTTAAAACAATCTCCTATGAACTTCTGCTCATTATAATAAAATAAAATAAGCTACGAATCAATAATCCGTACAAATAATCTCGATTTATGGTTGTCAACAAATTATCAAATTTAAAATTTCATTATTTGCATAAATATTTGGATTAATCTGGGATGATACCTAAATACTTCGGTATGAATTTTTTTTCATTGGGATGTGTTAAAAAAGATTTGCATTTTTGTGGCAAAACCATTATTTTATATTTATTAAGAAAATCAGAGTGAGAATGTTCTATTTATTAAGTTATATTAACAATCTCTGAGCCATGGAATAGTAATTTATGTACTGTTACAGGCATATAAAACCAGAGATAGATGTTAAGGTACAAATCTATTGTCACTTCCAGATATGATTCGAATTTGTCAAAATCTAACTCAAATCCAGAATTAATCGCACTAAGAATATAATAAAACATCTGCAGAATTTCCTTGTCGGTAATTTAAAACAAAATCTTCTTGCCGTATTTCCGTCATTCGAGGTTCCAAAACCAGGTTTTGGCCTATCCACAACTAACCAAATTTGTCTTTTAAAATATAATTGAATTTCTTCTTAACTTTTTTAATTGTCTGGCGGTCTGGCCGGTATTTTTTAATATTTGCAGTGTCTCGCTTTCCACACGATCGCACGGCAACCTCAGCTGTAAATGTGATTTCTGAATACCGGAAAAGGAAAATACATCAAATTGTTAACATAGCAGATGTGCTCGTAACTTTAGTATACAATACAAGTATTAGTTTGTAATGAAATTAAAATTACACTTTAAATTGATTTATTTAAAACAATAAAATTGATAAATAAAATCCAGTATTAACAAATAGTGACATCGTCCATGTTCAATAAATAAAAAACTATTTCAGTCCCTATGGCTCAAACAAAATAAGTATTGAGACTGAAAACAGTAACGCAACTGTTAGTATATAGATGCATTTTCTTTTGATTAGAGCTTCTAAGGGAGTGAGGCAATGATATTTATAAAATCTAGATATTGTTCTTTTCAACAGTGAACGGGATTTGGTGATATGTAATTTTTTGGCTATGATTTATTTCCACTTAAAATTCATTTTTCGTTACACTGTAGAGGTTAACAATGTAGTTGAATCGGGAAGAAACATCGATATAATTACTAAAATGGCAGTTATTAGTAGCTGATTTTTGCTGGAAAAGTTAATATAGGTCTGTAATCAAAAAGGTTTGAAGACGGTGTCACGCGGTGGCATTCCAAAAATATATTAATGAAGTTAAAATTAAGCGTTAAATTTGCTTATTTAAAACAGTAACATTTGTAAATATAGTTATCTATTACAAATTAAAACCACTACTTATGTGCAATAATATCGTTCATCCATAATATTGGATTATATCGTTGGTTTTCCAAAAAAAAATTATTTCAGTCACATTGGATCTGGGCTCTATTGGGTCTTCATTTATTTTTCTCTGGAGCTGCAGAGCGATTAAGCTAATAATATTGATGGAATCCTTCAATTCAACATCGTTCTTATTAACAGTTAACCGAAATTAATGATTCCTTGATATGACTTTTTTCCACTTAGAAACGTTATTCGTTTCACTGTGGCTCCAGCCCGAAATCTCCTTACAGGAAAATCCGTGGATGCATAGCTTTTTCTACAATCACATGTGGGTTCTCCAAACCCCAAATGCAAAAATTTTGGCAATTAAAAAAGCCATAACCACTGAATATGTGGTTCAGTGCCTAATTTTGGAACTGCAGCTGAAAAACTTTTTTTTTTCGTTTCACTCACTTTGGGGTACGATCAATTAATCAGCGGTTAGTGAGTCGTGTTTTCCTGTTCTCACGGTACATCTTCATCCTTTCTGATCTTGCTGTCCACACTTCTTCAGAAATCCTGTATAGTCGTTTGGTCTTCGCGCTGTCCTGGAACCTCTATATTTTATCTTTGGTTATCTTCTTTGCGGGACCTAGCATAAAAGCATCTCTTCTGTAAATTGCAACTCTCGTAGGCCCTTCTCAGTTTTCTTAAACCAGTTTGGCTTTGTTTTCTTACTGTAGAGAAAATCGAAAATTCTTTTAGTTATTCTTCTAGGGTCCATTCTTAGGACGTAGCCTCTAATCCCCCTTTTCCTTATTGTATTGGTAATCGTTTCGGTACTCCTGTACAGGAATTCATTGCTGATGTGTGAAAGTTCATTATTATGGAATTTAGGGCCTAGAATTTTTCGTAGTATTTTCCTTTCTTTGATCTCCAAATTTTCCATTGGACCATATTAATTAAGAAGAGAATTAGCATTGAAGGTGGCTTTGAAATTCGGGTGTTTGCAGTTGATTTTGCTTGAGGTTCTAAGACACTCCGATGTCAAACTTTTATTATATTTTATATAATAATAGTAATATATTATATTTACGTTACTTTTATATATTATAAAATGTAATGTTTGTTACTAAATATGGTTCAAGTCCAACAACGAGATCTTTAAGATATATAAAATCGCAACAATAAATATTTAGATTACCTTCAGTTATACAAATGACATGGGAGGACAGCTATAGAAAGAATCTAGCTATAAAGCAGACATGACATTTCAGAATTTGCAGACGTAGCGAAAATCTTTTTTTTATCTTTTTACTAGCACAAGGAGAATATGGTAATTACCTAACAATATACTTGATATCAATTCTATAGGAATATTTAGAAATATTATCATATTAAACATGCACTCCCCTGTTTTGTTTGTTTGGTGAATTGCCCGCTTAACCTGGGGCGGCGTTTCTATGGCGCTTCTGGAGAGTTCTTGATCCGTACTCAGTTTCGCTGAATTCTGAGTAAGAAGGGGTCTCTGTCTCTGAGTCATCACCAGATGTAACAACTTCCATTATGATATATTAATAAATTAAAACAATTAATTAAATAATTGATTAAATTATCGTAATTAATCATGATAATAAATTGATTAATAATAATTATAAAGATAGAAATTAATACTAAAATATCCATATAATTATTTACAATTTTTATACTAATGAATAAAATGTTAGTGAAATACAATTATAAAATAAGAAAGAAAAAAAAAAAACTTAAAACGTTCTAACTTAAAAAAAAAAAAAAAAAAAAAATTAAAAGTTTGATTACGAACTAGAGACAACATTAACTATCAACAGAGGAGCCCTTGAACTTATCAGATAAGTGCTGTATTCAAACAGGCGGGAGGATTACGGCTAGTTATATATATATATATATATATATATATATATATATATATATATATATAGCCGTAATCCTCCCGCCTGTTTGAATACAGCACTTATCTGATAAGTGATAATTATATTATTTCACAATTACTAATTTTTCACTCACCTCACTGAAAGTTATTGTCAAATTGGTATATTGTTAATATTATAACTATTTGCCAGGTATGGACGATTAACATAGTCTAATACTTAGAAAAAAATGTCACAAACACAGAGCGATTTTAAACATGTTATGTAGATGCGGCCATCTTGTCTGAGACTAAATATTAAATAAATAATGCTAAATTCAATACTTCAATACAACATTTGTACCTAAAAACACGTGAAATTCAATTATTACTTGAAAAAACTTTAGTTTTTTATTTATGAGAGCGGCCGAAGCCGCGGCGGGGTTTGCTATTTATTACATAAAAGGCCAAGCCATCTTTCGTTTCTCATCACTAACAACGAAAATCAATGAACCAATATGTACCAAATTCAAAACAAACTACCATTATAGTTTCAGAAAAGTTTAACAATAACTATAAATAACTACTGGTTTTAAATTATTTGTTTTTAAAAAAGCAATAATCAGTAAGTAACGGTGATTAATTGTTAAATAACCCAAAACAATGTAAATTCGGCCCTTACATTAACGTTACAGAATTTATGTACGATATTATCTATGTAATCAACATAGCAATATTAAAATTATTTAGTTATGCACATCTATGAAATAATTGAACTTTCTAAAACGAATTTTGTTGGCAGGGACGATGCTTCTTAATAATAAAGGTTTAATTTGGCGAGGGAGGGTGTGAGATAGATGGCTGGGCGGGTGACATCTTGACATGGGGTGTCAGGCTGCCACTGACAGCGCCGCTAGCTTTGTTACATTTGTGGTGTCAGAGCCAGGGGCCTGCCATGTTCACTATATTTTTAATAAATTAACTAGCACCGCAACAACTACGCGGTTTAAATGTATTCCAATATATATTTAATGTTTGGGGTACTCCCTGTAATGGCATTGGTGAGTGCGGTGTCATCACATGCAATAATAATAGGAGTTAATGGACAATTGTTATTGAAAAAGAGTTGGTTGGCGATACTTTTTTTTTCCTCATTTACATATTTTACAACTATATTTACAACTGTACAAAATAATATACATCAAGTAAATGTGCTGATGGTGAATACAATGGCATATAAATAATTTGTGAAGAACTACTCAATAGAAGCACTTCAATAAAAACCTACACTAAAAGGTCTCTAGGCCGTCTTCTTTTAAGACGCCTTGGAGGATTATCGGGAATGGAGTGGTAAGCAAGTTGGGAGACTAGAGGTTTGGAGTGGTTATGGAGCTTAATATGGAAGGATACGTATCTGGTTTGGGCTAAATCAGCAACATATGGAACATTAAGATCTTTATGGATAAGTTTATTGATCACAAAGTAAGGAGCATTGAGGATTTTTCGAAGGATTTTGGATTGTAAGGATTAGATACGAGGTGAATTGGATGGTTTTGTGGAGCCCCAAAGCTCAACTCCGTACGTCCGAATTGGTCTTATCACAGTCATGGGAATAAGTCTTTTGTAATTAATTAAGAGCTCTGATCGTTTGCCTAGTAAATGTTGAAGTAGTCTGTAACGACGAGCAGTTTCTTGTCGTTTTAGTCTAGTATGTGAGTTCCAAGTAAGACGTTTGTCCAAGTGGAGTCCTAGGTAGCGGATCTGTTCAACAGGGATTAGTGGAATATCATCAGCGATACTAAAATTTGAAAAATATAATTATATAAATAAAAACGTGGAAACGTTAAAATAAAATAAATTAACAGACATTTATTAACATCTTAGTTTATTATTTATGGATCGTTTATTTTATGTTGTATTTATATATATATATATATATATATATATATATATATATATATATATATATATATATATATATATATATATATATATATAATCAATTGATTACATAAGGATGGTTTAATGTCGAATCTATTGTAACCGCACGCCGTGTGAGAACGTGGATAGTACATTAATGAGAATCAAAATCAATAGGTATTATTTTGCAAATCCAGGAAATACGATTTATGTAGAAACAAAAGGTCATTGACAAATATCCATTGGGAATTCCTCATGATTACTTAATCGAAGCATTGGAAGTTACAAATATATTATCAAAGTTTTGGACAAAGATATTAAATGAAATTATGATATTAGCAAAATTATAAAACTTTATCTATCCACAAAAACAATCATTATCAGGATAGCAAGAATAAATCCAATAAAAATAATTTATAATGCCTTTTATAGTTTTTAACAATATTTTTTTCCTATTTTTAATGACAAAGTAATACTTTATGTACTTGATCACAGCCTGGTACATTATTTAAAAGGATTCGATTGAAAATATAAACATTCCTACTAGAAGTCAAACGCCCTTTGTTTTCTCTCTTTAATTTTTAAATCCACACCTATCACTTATCCTGTGATAACAAGCAAATGTGATGACTGTATGGAAGATAATTGGCATGTTAGGTATGAGAGAGATAAGCAGTACTCAGCAATACTCCTAACATCAAACATGATATTTAATCATTTTTAACGGTGTAGATCTCTCAACCTACTCCTTTTTAGTCTTCTTCGTGTGTTCTCTGGCATCGAGGCCATAGTTTGTATTAAGTTGTTGATATGTCCATAGAATTTGTCGCGAAGTCTTTTGTATGAAGTCCGAATGTGATCTTGTACTATGGGTATGCGTAAGTCTGCATGCAATGTTATGTTATTGACATACCAGGGGGATTGTGTAATGAGTCATAAAATTTTTACTGAAAAGTCAGTATTTTTTGGATGTGTGTGTTTTTTGACTATTCGAAAAATTGATTACAATTTTAAACTGCTAAAGCTATTTAAAACTTCATGTTATTATAGGATTTTATTACTCCATGGGAATTATAGTTAATAAATAATAATAAATATTAATAAATATAATAAATATTACTTTTCATATCATTGCATGTTTCAAACCCTAAAAGAACCTAAAAACTATAAAAGAACCTCCGACAGGCTGTTTAACACCCCGTAAAACCACATTACTAAACCCGATAAGATACGCCATGTAAAGTCATCAGTCCTTTGCAGAGTTGGAATGAGATGCCTCAACTATTCTGAGGAGTTTCACAAACCCGAGGTGAGGAGGTAGTTGCACGAGATACCCGAGAAACAAGGTATTCCCTAGGGAATAGTCGCTAATCCAAGTGCTCACATCTCTAACTATGTTGAACTTTGTTAATCTATTGCACTCGTAACAAGCTTGGCCATCCCGGTCTGAACGTATATAAACATACGGCCTTACGTATATAATTTTCGGCCCAAGGCAGAAAAATAAAAAATGTGAAAACATAAAAAAGTGTATTATTTTTTTAATACAAATTTGTCTCTAAGCTTTTTACTCTTAATACTACGGCTAGACAATATTAATGTTCCATGAAAAAATAATTTTCTTCTTTGCTTCTTTTTCCATAGCTGCTTCGACGTTTTTGTTCATATTTGACAGGTTTGGGAATCGATTTCGTACGAACAAGATCATGGTCAAGAAAAATCTGAACACCTCTGCTCATAATTTCCACGAATTTTCTCTTCGATGGCGTCACGAAAGTGGTAAGTAGGGAAGACAGGCTAATTACTCGCCATTTACTGCTGTGTTCCTTTCCTTTAAATCAATCAGCAATTTTCCTCTTTTAAACGATACTAAAAGAGTCCAGACGAAAAGTTCGGAAACTACTCTATTTGTCAGGTTTACATAAAAAAACATAGTGAAATAATACCAATAGTTTATTTGAAATGATGCGGTATAAGTTATTCCCAAAATTCTAGGAGTGAAGCTTGATAAAGATGAGCTTGGCAAAATCGAGTTGTTTTGTTCGTACCTCCAGATATGAGAGCAATCTAGGATTCATTGTAACCTTAAAGAGACCAGGCACACATTGACAGGCCGAGGTTTGCGAATGGATATATTGAGGGGAAGCGGAGGAGGTTACTTTCTGACAGAAATAAAGAATGGCCCACGACCAAGAAAGATTTAGTTGGTCAGAGGCCACTCCATGACTTAGAGCAGGAAGTAAATAACCAACCATGCCGGTTTTCAAGAAACTATATAAATATAAATTATTCAGTAAAGGAGTATTTTATATTAAATTTATCTTCAGATACACTTTTATTTCTGCTTAAACTCCTCAAATTACTATTTATCATTACTCAATGAAGTAACATGTTTCGGGACATAGGCGAAACTAAGCAGGACCTACATAAAAGAATAAATCAACACAAATATGACTGAAAAAAGATTAGTAAAACAAATAAAAATAAAACAGCACTTTTAGACCATGTACAAAATTTCAGCCACCAATTTGATTTCGAAAGTGTAGGCTTATTAAACCAATAGAAAAAAACACAAAACAGAAAAAAAAAAAAAAAAAAAAAAAAATGTAACCTCGTATGCAAACATTATAGATAAATTGAAAATATAGACGGTCCAACATAGAAATAAAAATATACACAAACAAAATCATGAAAAGACCTTTGAATCCTAATAGGTAGAGTAATTTAAAATACAGTTAATATTTTATTACGTTTTTAGATATGGATATGGTGAGAAAACACCACAAGAAAGATAGGTAAATTAAATTGTTTTATAGTTGTTTTTATTAATTAAATTTGTTCATTTTGATTGTATTGTTTAAGTATAATGTGAGAGGATTATAATGCAAAAATGTTGTCAATTTCAGTCTGATTATGAGATATTTGTCCCGAAACATGTGACTTCATTGAGTGACGATATACACCCTGTATACACCCAGACATAGTGTAAAAAAAAGTTGGCTAATACTGCATACTAACTGGGGTAGAATTGCGCAGAAACTAGTTTCATATCTCAATCTTTTGAGGAGATAGAATTTTTTTTGTTTTTATTTTTAAAATCTTTATTTTTTCTGAAAAATGGCAGTTTTCTCTACTTTGGTTTAGCGTAGAAACAAAAGCAATGATATTTTCTTAACCAGCAATTAATTTTCAAAAATATGACATAGGTATAGTTATTTTTAATTTACTTTTAGAAGGCCTTTTATGAGCAAAACTCAAAACATTTATTAAGACTTAAATTTTTAATATTTTTTTATAGTTTCTCAATCCCCACTGGAGCACTCTAGAAGCTGTTAAATTTCCCAAAAACTGCGAAATTTAGTTAGCTTTTTAGTGGTGTAACTTATGATATAATTGCACTTCACCTTTTGAGTCTAACAGAAGTTTTTCTGATGAAAAACACGCTAGAGAATAAATACTTGATTGCTTCACGTACCTACTACCTAGATTGAATAAATGTATTAGTTATTTTATCTTTTGCCCATATGCACGAGGGGGTAGAGAGTTGTGAAGGTGGCAAGCCCTCCCTCCCCCCTCCCCCCCCAAAAAATCTTATTTATAGGGAGTTAGGGGGGTGAACCAAATTCTTGCTGATTACCTAATGTTGCAAGTCAATGGCAATTAATGCAGTCATGAAATGAGAGGACAACTTCTTCTGACCTTAGCAAACAGTGGGATTATAATTGTTTACAATGCTTAACTAAATAAATCCACTAATTCCAATTAGAACGTGACATCATTGTCTGGGCTAATGAGTAGCAGTCACATTATGAAATGTCATTTTTCTGTTGGTGTATTTAATTTCTCCGAATAATCCTAATTTGTTATTTTTTATATTTAAAAAAAAAAAGAAAGAAAAAAGTACGTTTAATAACATTAGGTAATTTCCCTATAAATAAGATTTTTTTTTGGGAAGGGGGGAGAGGGAGGGAGGGCTTGCCACCTTTACAACTCTTTACCCTTCATGCATATGGACAAGAGATAAAATAACTAATACATTTATTCAATCTAGTAGGTACGTGAAACAATCAAGTATTTATTCTCTAGCGTGTTTTTCATCAGAAAACCTTTTGTTAGACTCAAAAGGTGAAGTGCAATTGTATCATGACTTTCACCACTAAAAAGCTAACTGAATTCTGCAGTTTTTAGGAAATTTGACGGCTTCTAGGGTGCTCCAGTGGGGAGTGAGAAATTTTCAAAAAATATTAAAAATTTAAGTTTTAATAAATGTTTTGTGTTTTGCGCGTTAAAAGGCCTTTTGAAAGTAAATTAAAAATAACTATACCTATGTCATATTTTAGAAAATTTATTGGTGATTTAGAAAATAACATCGCTTTTGTTTCTACGCTAAACCAAAGTAAAGAAAACTGCCATTTTTCAGAAAAAATAATGATTTTAAAAATAAAAACAAAAAAAATTATATCTCCTCAAAAGATTGAGATATGAAACTAGTTTCTGCGCCATTCTACCCCATTCAGTATGCAGTATTAGCCAATTTTTTTTTACACTATGTCTGGGACACCCTGTATAGTATTTTGAGTTGTTTAAGCTGAAATAGAAGTGGATCTGAAAATAAAATGAAACATAAATTTTATTTTTGGCTGACACTCTCACTACAATGATCTAATAATAATAACCATTTGAAACAGTAATTGACACATATTTAATGTTTATTATTATAACTAGCTTTCACAATGGCATCTCTCTCCTCTCTCATAATTAAAGAACTTATGAGTTATATTAGTAAAAAATAATTATTAAAAGATAAAAATTTTGCATTTGCAAAGCAAAGGATCGAAATTTTGATTTTGAATTAATTTTTATACAGCAGAAATACTTTCATTGATTACATCTGCTTGGGTTTAAATTTTTAACCATAAAAGTATAGGGCAATGTGGCAAACTTCTTTTCTGTTAATTAAATTTGTAAATTTAAACTTTTACTATTGTAAATTTTAATATTGCTAAACGTTTCATGAACTATGAAGATGATGCAGTTAATATTTGGTACAGGTGGATTCAATAATTTTTCCGTTTTAAAATCAATAGCGGAATGGTGCGTATTGGTCAATTGGCAAAAATCAATGGGATCCACATAACGCAAGACATTTTAAATTGTTTTAAATAATTTAATTTAATATAAGTAAATTTTATTATCAATTTCAATATAACACCGTATCTTTGTAATCTCTCATGTAGAATGGCGCTCAGCGTCTATCGGTAAATTTTCACACATTATCTATCTCTATCCACACATTATCGAATTTTTAATATATAAATAATTGAAAATGAATAGATTTTATTATTGATAAACCGCCCTTGAACTATAAAGAGGACATGTTCAAAATTAGGTACAGAATGGTTTAGTAGTTTTCTTGGTTAGTGATCACAATAGAAAAAATGGCTAGTCTTTTTGTATAATAGTATATATCACCACAAAAACAGGTCTAGATCTAAATTGAAAATTAAACAAATAACCAAATATTAATACCATCCAATTCAATTAGTTAGGAAATCAGGAAGAAGACATTCAACAGAAGTTATTTATTTCATGGAAGTTTAATTAAATAATGCAGTTTGTTGGATTTGGAAAACTTGGAATTTGGTTTTAATGAGGAATAATGTAAATTTAACAATTACAGAAATTTTCCGGAGGGCTCCTTGCTCATTTCTTAGCTTCCCTAAAAGCGATTTGGAAGCATTTGATAATTTGCTAACTTTCCATTCATTTATAAGTTCCGTACAAGGGATAATGAAGAAAGACCGGAGTAATACAAGTTGTAAAAGGAGTTCATTCCAGACTTTCAGGGCGCTCTAGAATTATATGTCTTCCAGGGCCAGAAAACAGTCTCGCTAAAGTTTTCCCTTTATTATAAATTAAGAGAATTGGTGTTTATTCCATTGTTAACAACATGGCGGTGGGTAGATGGTATTAACTTAAAGCTGGAGTGGTAGGCATGATTAATCATGCTAGCAATGCAAATTTCAAGTTGAAATACTAAAATATATGAATGAATGAATTGACAGAGTATTTTGTAAAAATAATTACAATCACAGGAGGTCTGACTTCAGAAAGAACAACTAAAATAAAAAAATAAAATAAAATGAAACAAACATAAAATCCATATATCACACATAATATAAAATTAAATAAATATAATACATATAATAAGTACAACTTAAAAAAAAGAAAATTTTCGGCAGAATAAAAAGAAAAACAAAATTTTATACAAACAAAAATTAAACAAAATACTTCGAGATAACTAATCACCATCTGAATTAAATGCATTGGTTATGAATAAATAAATATCTGTTAAATTATTTATGCTCTTAACGAGTAAAAGATTTTATTACTTTTTTTAAATACTAGAATATATATGAATGATGAAGAATTTAAAGATAATATGGAAACTAGACACCAACATGATATATTCAATTATTTCTTTTTCTATTTGTACTACGTAAAATGGTAATCTTACGATCTTTAATGGTAAGCTTAAACACACTATCACAAACAGTCAATCTGATAAACTATTAAAAATTTAATCGTGATTAACGATTAGGAATACAACACATCCGATGTGTTTATATCCGATTGTTTTGGTTAGCACAGATGAAAAAATGGTAAAGACAGGTTTATCTTATTTTTTTTTTAAATTTAATAAAAAATAAAGGAGGTACAGCCAAAAATAATTAAGAAATAAACACTATGTATAAAACAGGAGGCGTTCGGCATTTCAAATATTATTTCATAGGAAATACACATCATTATTCGATTACGTCACTTTTAACTGAAGATTTCCTCATAAAACTTAAGATCCGAAACAGGGGGACTTGTTGGTGTTTGAGTGATTTTAAGTTCTAATCCTAATAATAGCTACGAATAGATTGAGATGGGAAGGATGGCTCGCATTGAGTCATGTTTGCTTTGTAGCGGCAAATCTTCACTAAGCCTCGGGGCGCAGGATTTGCGACAGATCATTACGGATTGTATTTTCAGCTTCGTTCTCGTCACATATTCAGATACTCGACTTCCTGAGATCCGGCAAGGCAAGCCATCCCTTTATGAAATGGCAAGTTCTGATAGAGTGGATTTGGTATTCGCTAATGGGTATTTCGAGGGAAGTGGGTTGAAAAATTTCAGGATTTAAAATTAAGCAGTCCTAAATAACCCTACGCATACAATACAAGACTCCACAAACATTTCAACATTTACTTTACGACTACATTCTTTATCCACACAGAAGATCTAAGCTAATAAAAAAAGTATTGATGAATGGGGACCATTGGCCTTCCACCGAAGCAAAATTATATAACAAATACAAGAAACAGTGGGCACATTTCGCAGTTGCAATTGGAAAATAGACCATATACATCAAGACAGAAGACCACTCCGCAGGTTCAACAATCGAAGGCATCAGTTGGAAAATCAACTTATCTACTTGTTACATTACCTTTTCTTTTATTTATTTTATGATTGTAATTTTTTTTTTTTTGGTAAATATTTTATGATATTTTTTTTTCTGTTCACTATGTGTTTATTTTAATTCCAATCAAGAACTCTTATATTTTTTTAATTTTTCATTTCAACTAAAAATAACATTACACCTGCTACCTAATTGCAGGTAGTGTGCTAAAGAACCTGTAAAAAAAAATCAAAATACACCCCTCCTTAGGGTTACTATGGAAGGAAAACAAGTAAAATATAAATATAAATATATATATATATATATATATATATATATATATATATATATATATATATATATACACACACACACAGAATATATGTCCATCTCCCACAGTTGAGTACTAAGTTTTTTACTTTTTTTTTTTTTTTTTTTTTTTTTTTTTTTGTGACATTATTCACTCACTCTTTCCCAATTCACTCATTTTGCCAATTAGCTCTGTCTAAGGCTTGTCTGCTCCATTTTTTCACTTTCAAGTGTTACTAATCGATAGCAACTGACAGTAGCAGTCATTTTACCTGCTCCCTTGTGGTTCTCATTTTTGTCACCCTCCTAGCTTGCTTTATAAAAGCTTTTTAGGAAGTCTACAATCAGGTATCCTTATGACATGTCCCTTCCATGTTGTCTGACTATTCTCAATGACTTTAATCAAATCTTGTTCTAGTTAATTGAATCGATTTTATTTTATTTTCCCATAAACTTCACGGACCGATACCTATATCATTCTGAGTACTTTCAGTATCGTAGCTTTACAACCACATCATTGGGTTTTTTTAGTACGAAGAAACATCTATTGACTGCTACTAGTCGTGCTTTTATTCCTTCCAGTACTTCATTTTTCATTTACCAAATATTAGGCCTTACGGTCTACAACCCAAAATTATGTTAAGTTCCATCCTTGCAGGTCTTCTTGAGGTCTTGAAATAAATAGTTTTATATTCATTAATTCGCAATGCTAATTTCCTCGATGCATTCTGTAACTCTTGCAAAAGACCCAAGGGAGCTGCTAATGATTTCGCAGTCAGTACTTCATTGGCAAAAGATAAATATTTTAGAACATCCTTAATAGTAAAAATACTAAGTTATGTCACGACTTATTATTTTAATATTAATAAAAAATTGAAAATGTCTATCGTTTTTTTTTGTTTTTTTTTTAACCGAAACTTGTCTATTTCCAATCCCTTCCTTGTATATTCCAATTGAAGCAAAAATTGAAATTCTCTCTTATAAGACCACCCAGGGGGTACGGCAAAACGCGCTTACCTGAACTCTATTGACAACATATCAGTAAGTTTATTTATATATTTGAAATTTTTGAGCTTAAAGCCTAAGGGTCAACGCTCATCTGATCTCAAAAGAAAACTAATTTCATTTATCTATATATTATGATATAGCTTTTCTCTGTAAAGGAGAATAACTTTTTCATTCATTTTTTCATTGTTTCCCAGCGCCTTTGAGATGTTTCGAGGTATTTCTGATGCAGGTAACCTTTTGGTGTAGTAAGGATACTCGGTAAATATATGGTATATTGAAAAACCATCGCCACACATTTCACATTTGGGAGGAGTCTCTTTGGTTTTAAAGTGAAGGTGTGTGTTTCTAGAATGGCCAAATCTTGATAGAGTTATTAAGTTATGGTAATAATAAGTTATAGTTATAAGGGTAGATTATTATAAATTAGTGTTATCTAATATGTTTTGTATTTATACGTTCCAAAATCATTACGGCTGTATTTTCACCAGTAAAAAAATATAGACATCAAATACAGCTGTTGAATATTTTCAAACAGTGCACCGCTGGACGGGATATTTTTACAGAGGGATTCGAAAACAAAAACAAACAGTGAGATGAAAGGGACTCGTTCCCCTCTGTTTGATAAGAGGCACGAACCCAGAAGGGTTCACTATTAAATGGTAATCTGTTAGTAAAATGCTAATTGCTATCTATATTGGGCCTAAAGGAGACAAATGAAGAATATGGTAATCCAAGAAGCTGAGGATTGGATATGCAGGAGGCCTAGGCTCGTGTAATTGGAGGAGTGGGGAGAGAGAGGGGAGAACTACCTCACTCGGTTATAAAAGATGCAAGCGAAATCCCTCTTTGATGGTTTCCTCTTCGCTATGTGGTTGAGGGCTGCTTTCAATGGCAGTTAACTACTGTTCAAACGGCTTTCATTCCTTTGAATAAATACACCTCAATGGATTTCCTTAAACGCAACCAATTAATTCGATATTCTGTTAATTAGATATTCAATTTTAACCTAAAACTATCTGCCGAATCAATTAGTTGTTGCCAAAGGAAGGGAAGTAGAGTAATTGGAAAGAAGAGCATTAAATATTATTCAGGTCAGATGTTTGGAGATTCTTTAATTTTCATAATAAACTATTTATAGCGGATTTATAAAAACCAATCCAAGTTTAATCCCGTTTATATTGGTATAAATAAAACTTATAAATAACATTTCAATATTATTAATACCAGGGCTCCATCAAATATTTTATATACCTACAGTACCAACCAGAGTTGATTAACAGAAGCCACATCAAGTTCTTCGACTCCCTTCAATACCTAGAGGACCCATTATTTCAAAGTTTATCCCCCGCACCACCTTCTGTTCGTTGGCAAATGACTGTAAAGTTGTACACATGTATATAATATTTTTATTTATTTATATTTTAGTTTAAGAAACAGATCAGAAAAAGGTGTGCCCCAACATCTTCATAAACCTCAAGATCGTCAACATTAATGTAAACTTTACCATAGAACCGCCTTAAAATGTAACCTAGTTACAGAAAAAGGCGCATACTCCCTTTGACTTGTATAATTCATATAAATGCCCACCACTGTATATATTTGTTAAATAGGGTTTTTAAAATTTAAAAAAAAAAAAAAAAAAAAAAAAAAAAAAAAAAAAAAAAAAAAAAAAAAAAAAAAAAAAAAAAAAAAAAAAAAAAAAAAAAAAAAAAAAAAAAAAATCAATATTAACAAACTAAATCATACCTAATAAAAAAATTATAGTTTAAAAAACTAAAAACACACGCTTTAATAGCAAACCGAACTAGATCTATCTAAAACAAAATCTAATGGTCAACAACTATAACTACATAAAAATTTTTGATTGAATTAGTCATTTTTGTGTTATAGACTCCTAAAAATGATCAAACCTAACTATTTAAGAAAGTTGGCGAAATTCGTCGATTTTTGACAATCGATTGTAGCTAAACGCCTAAATCCAATTCAGCTTAAGAGATATCTTTAGGAACAAAATTTAATAAACGTTAATTTTTTATAAAACACATTTTTTGATTTAAAGCACTTTTGTATATGTTTGGGTTTTCGGATTCACAAAAATTTTGGGTTTTCTCACTCCCCCCAAATTTTTCTCCTTATCAAATGTATTGATATTTTTGATATTTTATTCTCAAGACCCACCTGGGCCATACTGAATCATAAAGCCAACTACTACACCTTTTGCAAGGCAGACCCCCTTTTAGGGAGTATGTCGACCGGACTGAGTAGGAACATTAAAACAAAGTTGTGCAATTATTGTATTGTCATTGGTTCTTGACACGAGTGCAAAATTTCAAGAAAATCAGATAGCTTGAAATTGGTGAAAATCACGATGCAAGATTCTGTTACATACAGGTGAAGTTTATAAAAGCGTCTTAAAAGGGTTTAATTTAATAAATAGTAGCAAATTTACTTATGACGGACGAGAACATACTTTTAAACATGTAATTTACGACTTCTTATTATATGACAGACAAAGATCCAAACCAACTATGACTCTGTTTTTTAAAGGTGAAGATTGGCCTGTGACAGAATATGACTTTTACAACAAATACAGAGCTGATTTTACAAAATTTATCTATAGCTTGGACTTAGACCAACTGACCAAGGACTGAGAAGGTGGAAGGACATCTTCGAAAAAGTCCTTTAAAAATTTAAAATTTTGTACTGAAATAGCCGTAGACCATATTTCTATTTCCAGTTTTCTTAATCAATTTGTTATATTATTATATATTATATTGTTATATTTCTTTCTTTTATCTTCCAAAAAAAATGTTCATATGTTCAATTTACTGAATTCTGTTAATATTATTGTAAACGTTTCAATTTGTATGTAAATATGGATATTAAGGTACATAGTATACATTTTTATGGAACGTACCAATTTAAATAAACAGTCCTTTCAAAGGGTTACTTTGAAAGGAAAAAAAAAACAAAAAAAATTTCCATATTCACTGAACCTCAAAAATCTTATTAAACATCTAATAGTAACAGGCAAAATATTTTTCGGGGCACTAATAACAGTTAATGTAGGGGGAGGGGGAGGGAGCCACTCCGCCTCTATGTATTTTGAAAATTTTCAACTGATCCGAAAAAAAAAGACAAAACTTTTTTTTAAACAAGAACCCACTTCAATCCCATACAATCCCATTTCAACCCATCCTAAAATTATGATCATATGTAGTCAGTTATAGCATTAATCACATATATTTTTTTTTTTAATTTGAAATTTGGGGAATTTCAAAAACCGTTTTTGGATGTTTCGAAAAAAAATTCAAAATGTTCAGAAATTATATTGAGTGATATATCAGATTAAAGGGCATTTTAAATGAAAAAAAACCCAGCAAGTTAGAGCTTTCTAGGTGCAATAGCATTTTTATGTTTCTTTTTTGTTTTTGTTTTTTTAATATATCGAGTAAGGACAAAAAACGGTTTTTTTTTTGGTTTTTTTTAATTTTTAAAAGCTTTTAACTCAAAAACTAAAAGTCAGACAAATGTAATACTATACATTTTAACTATTGTTGGTAGGTACAACTTCTATAACGAAAATCATGAAAATTAGAGAGGTCAAGGTCCAAATTATTGGTTGATTTGACATGGAATGAATGACCCTTATAACGGTGATTTTAACTTTTAACTGTATTTTAATTTAAATCTATATTTTAATATGTTTTCTTTATTTTGTATTTTGTATTTCTTTAATTTCACATCAGTTACTTAACTTTAAAAAGATATCTAAAGAATGAATTTTTTACGGATCAGGTGTAGATTGACTCAATTTATTTTAAATATTTAATTACAATTATAAGTGTCGTAAGGTACAATAAAACTAAATATCACAATAAAACTAAAAAAATAATTAGTTAATATATGTTAATTTAAGGATTTAGTAGGCTTTTATTGAGTAAAAATTACAACCTGCCTCAAGGGTAATATATGATGTGTTATTATGAAAAATAAAACCTTTTAATATACAATAAATAAAATATAATAAATTAATTTAAAAATAATAATGAGACTTAAACGATAAAAAATCCAAGACTATTTCAACATACAATGCTAAACAAACGTTCAGAGCTCCCAGTTATTTACAAAACACTCTTTTAAATGATAGTAATTAGAACCATGTGGACATGCTTTGGGGCTATATTAAACCTTCCAAATCTTCTAGTATATAATCCTTAAAATCTTTTGGAAAAACCCTCAATGCTTTTAACTTTGTTACTAATAAACTTATCCCTAAAGATCTTAATGTTCCAAATGTTGCAGATTTAGCCCAAGTCAAATACCTATCCTTTTATAGAGCTTATCATTTCCACTTAAAGTCACTAGTCTCACAACTTCCATCTCACTCGATTCGCGATAACCTTTCGAGGCGTTTAAAAAGAATATGGTCTAAGGACATTCTGATGTAGAAAATTTATTGAGGATCTACTACTGGGTAATTCTATACAAGCTAATAAAATTTCATTAAATTCATTTTACCTGGCATTTACTTATTCTGTATATACGAGTATGCAGTATGCAGATGTAAATATAAAAACAATAATATAGTAAAATTAAATATACAAAAAATATGTATATGTATATAATATATACACTGAAACTAGTATTCTTACATTATTAAAAAATGTCTGTCCATCTACTATTAGAGGGATAAGCCGGGTCTAAAGAGATCCAAACACTGTTCTCTCAGAACACCACTGTTCTCTAAATCCAATAGAGGCTTAGTGAAAATCCTATAGTACGCCAACATAAATACAAAATTACTATTGGTTTCAGGTTAGAAAATAATTAAACATAAAAATAATAAATAATAAGAATAATGTGCTAAAATAAATTTTAAAAAAACCGTAAGGAAAAAAAAAAAAAAAACTTATGGCAGATAAAGGAATGAATACAAATACAAATAATACAATTTTTTTAAGCTTATTTATTGAAATTTCCAACTGTATACAATATAAAATATAATGTATCAAGTAAATGTGATGATAATGCTAAAAATAACACGTCAATTGTTTTTAAAGAAACTACCCATTGGTAGCACTTATAAAGGTACTATATAATGAAGTACTATATTAGAAGGTCTGGAGGCCATCTTCTTTTCAGGCGACTCGGATGTTTATCTGGAATGGAATCAGAAGGAAGTTTTAATAATAATGGTGCTATGGAAGGATTTATGTCTGGTTTGAGCTAAGTCAGAAACGTAAGATATATTAAGATGTCGTGGATAAGTTTGTTTGTGACAAAGTAAGGAGCATTGAGGATTTTTCTAAGGATTTTAGACTATGAGGATTGGGGACGAGATGAATTGGATGATTTATTAGAGTTCCAAAGCTCAACTCTATATGTCCAAATTGGTCGAATTACTGCTATGCATATGAGTCTTTTGAAATTAATTGGAAGGTTTGAACTTTGGTCAAGTAATACAAAATTAATATAAGAAATGATTAAAAAATAGTTTCTTTGAATTACATAAAAGATACCAGTCTTCGGGTTTCTATGTCATTGATTCCGAGTAAGGCAGATTATAATATTTTAAACAAATGTTCTTTCAGAAAAAGTTAACCATATTCATTATCTGACCATAAGTAACTAATAATTAGCCTAAAAAAATAAAGAATTTAAATTTTTATTATAAACCAGGCCATTGCTTAAAATCAAGATGCCAAAATAAATATTTGTTAAATCCACTTCCACCAACCATGGAAAATAAACATTGACATTATTGTCAACGCTCAAAACCTGGGTCGGTAATTTGAATACTTCCAATTAAAATTCAAATATGCTAATTAATTCACTGATTAAATGCAACGAAGCTTAATGACAGGGAGCAATAAGCTCCAATGAATCAGGAGCATTAGTTAATGTCAGTGATTGAATTGTTACTGTCGGTAGTCATGGTTAAAATACCTAATAATGTTTATTAATATTATGAATTAAGATTAAGTTATTGTAAATTATTGCATGTATAGCGGATATATTCTATGTTTTTATTTTTAGGTGTTATTCTTAATTAATGAAAAATCAGAAAAGATAATTAGTAAAAGAGAACATTATAATAAAAAAATGTGTACATTTTTATTAAAACTATTTATTAATTATTTTATTTATTTAATAATTATTGAAATTATTTATTTTTATTAATTATTTATTTATTGATATTTACCACTGTATGCATAAATATAAAAGTCAATATGCTCGTCAATAAGTCTTGTCAATATGATGTAAAGAACCGCTAACTAGTAACACTTCAATAATAGCACTCTTGGCCTTCTTTTCAGACACCTCGGAGGATTAAGAGTGGTTCCAGTGGGTTTGGAGTTTACTATGAAAGGACAGGTATATAGTTCTGAACAAATCTGCATCATATGGAACATTATGATCTTAATTAAAGTAAACATTATTTTTGTATTAGATTTAATTACAATAAACTTAAGAGAAGGTTTGTTTACAATCTAATTTTTTTTTCTTCACGGAACGGCCCCGGAGACCACGCGAATATCATGAGAGCAGCACTTGTTCTTTGCTCTTCACCTGATTCTTCTTCTTCCACATGTTTTTCATGAACTCTGAATGCTTGAGCATTCTCTCCTCAGCCCATGCGCGACCCCTCCTGGGATGTTTTCTCTCCACAAGAACCCTCGCCCCTGCCAGTGTCTTCCTGTACTCGTCTCTATCGAGGCAGTCCTGGTCTCCCAGACCAATCTGGTTCAGATCACTTCTCAGTCGAGACTTTATTACCACGGATATTCTCGAACCTTTCGGTGCTCATCCTCACCATATGCCCATAAAACCTTATACTCTTTATTCCGATGTTCGACTCCAGATCCGTTGTATCGTTGTAAATTTCTTTGTTCGATTTCAACCTGTAATCCTCTGGTACTCTTCTGGGCCCTCTTATTCTTCTCAGGATCCTCCTCTCAATTTTCAGGAGCTTTTCTAGACTGGGGAGGCACGAGGTTTCCGTCCCGTAGAGAATCACCAGTTTGACGACTGTGTTGCAGCGTCTTACTTTGGCCTTGGTTGACTGGATCTTCTTGTTAGAAAGGTTGCTGGTGGCGAAACTCAGTCTTTCCAGCTTTGTGACTCCTTCCCTGAAGCTTTCCTTTTCGGATGCTCTGCTGTTTATGATTTCCCCCAAGTATTTAAAACTTTAACCTTTATTGATTAATACTTGATGTCTCGACCCTATTCTTGGTGAAGCCCGAGTCTGTGGTCATCAGCTCTCTCTTTCGAAAGATATCTTCAGACCAGTTTTCCTCGGTATTTCCGAGAGAGCGTTCACTTGTGCGATCGCCTCTTCCTCCTATTCCGCCAAATCTAATTTAATATAGTCCATGGTTTTTTTTAAAAGTTAAAAACAAAAAAAAAACAGTATATTCGTCACCATAAAGGAACTTAAAGCCAAACGGCAACAACCAATATTATTCATTTAAAAATCAAGAATAGATGTTAAACGAAAATAATTACAAAATAAAATGTAATTACCGTATTTGTTCTTTATTGGTTATTGTTTATTATATTTGTTTTTGTGTGTGTTCTTGTATGTAAAACCAAATGCATTACATTAAATGAATATAAGAAACTTTATACAATTTGGTTAGTAAATTTGTTATGATATATTGATACAGAAAAAAAGCAAATAATATCCGTTATAAAAACTTTATTACAAAAAAATGATATCTTCCTTTTTTTTGGGCAACCTTCCATTGCTATTCCATATTTTTAATTTACGCAATGAAATTATGATCAAATAAAGAAAAATTAAAATTTTTCAAGTAAAGTTTGTATAACTAGATATTAATGAATTTTCTTTTTCAATATAAGATTATTTTGCAGAATGAACTTCAAACTATCAAAAATTCATTAATAAAAATACAAATAGAGTATAAAATATATATATATATATATATATATATATATATATATATATATATATATATATGTATATATATATGTCAAGCGAGGTATGTTCTAACGTAACAAAAATTAATATGTGTGAATTTTACGGAAATGAGTAAATGAGGAAGGGGCGAAATGAACGATTACGGGAAAGAGATGCAAGAGAAACAATTAAATTTGAGAGTGGAAGAATAATGGTATGGAGATGGGAAGGACATAGCTCTGAGGAAAAGATGGATCTTATTAAGCTGCATAACGTGAAAATCCGGCCAGTGGCAGGGTAAAATTAATTTCCTGCTCATAACTTTCCAGCCATAGAAATCCCCATGTTGCCGAAACAGCAAGGAAGGGGAAAAGAAAAATCATGGCCATGCTTCATGTCCCATCAAGAAAATAGAAGAGAGACCCATGCCAGTACGCTAAAAAATGCGTACTTTTTTAAAATATAATTTCCAAAAAAAAATTTTTAATCTCTAAGCCAGTTAAATTTACTGTTAGACTATACATATAAAATTTTGATCAAGTATGAGTAAAACACTCATGCCTGCACGCTAAATGTGCATATATAAGTTCTGTGGGCTGTTTAGGTAACGTTTGAGTTGATAAAATTCATATATAGTGTTTAATAATTCATTTAAATAGCTTCGAGATGAACGAAATTTCGGTTCGAACTAATAGTTTTGGAGTTATAACAGAATTTGGGCATAAAAAAATAAATAAAATAGATGTAAAGTATGCGTTTTCTGCCTGCTGGCAAGGGTAGTTTACGGGACTTGATCAACATCTCATATATGTGGTATGATAATAAATTTAACTAGCTTTGAGATGAAAAAGAAATTTTAAACCGGACAAATAGTTTCGAATTTATAACTAAATATGTGCGATTTCTGCGTTAACGGTGAATTTCACCTAATATGGAAATATAGTCCCTTTTGGGCGCGCTATAGCGGCGAAACGGTTAGTCTTTCAAAAAATAAAAAAATCTGCATAGGAAGTTCAGGAAATTTTGTCTTCTTTAATTTATTATAAACTAGGTTTGTCAAAAAAATCTTTTGTTTTGTTTTTTTAGATATAGGCGGGGAAAATTTTTGCCAGCAAAAGTGAGATTCGTGTTCAGCGACCCAACAAACATAAATGGTGAGAAAATTAATACTATCGCAACCTTTCCTCTGAAAATCCTAATTGGCCTGGCCTGAATACTTTTCTTCCGACTTTCCCATGACACTTTAATACCGTTTCAAACTTAATCTATTAAGCATTGAATACCTGAAACCAAGCTTTGATAGACAATGTCAACCACGCCCGGTCATGTAAGAATTTATTTTCTGTTTTATAGTTGTTATATCTCTTTCTTTTTTTTTTAAGCTGGAGACATACTTGCTTATTTTACAAACTATAAATGATCTTACGAAAAAAAAGAACCTAGAACATACACTGGCAAATCAACGGATTCTTATTCTTTTAACTCTGAAATCGTTCTTATCCGGATAATTATAGCGAAACCGCGCAGGAAGCTTATTCTGATAATGAATTAACCTATAAAGGTAAGGTGAAAAAAGTATTTATCTTTGGAAAAGATGATGCAATGAGGGTTACGGTGGACTTCACCAAATGCGTAAGTTAATAAAAATATATAAACCAAAAAAATTTTTTGGTTATTATAATTTTATTTTTAAATATATATATATGTTTTATAATAACCACCCCTAACCAAAAATATTTGTTGGTATAATTACTATTATTACGTGTTTATACGTTGCTAATGCCTGAATAACCATCAATTCATATCAACAAAAAACCCTTTAATTACAGGACCAAACCGGAAATAGAATGATATTCCAGCAGAGTAGCCAGTTTTTCGGTAATGTCATCTACGCACCGAAGAAAACGATTCTAAATCTGCCTAATAATGTTTTAAATATGTCCGAAACATCTAAGTTGGGGAAAGGAGCTATATGTGAGCTGGATTCTAATTTTGAAAACAGTGAAGACTCGAGTAAAAAAATTACTACGAGAGATTTTGACCGTAAATAATGGTCTTTGGCCCCAGTGAGTAGGGTGATACTAGTTAAAATTAATTTTAAAAAACAACATACAAAAATTTGGATATCATTTTAGCTGTTGAAATGGTTATCATAAATAGTATAAATCAATAACATATCGTCTGATAGGAAGTAAGTCACTAAATGCAATTTTTTTCATAATTCTACAAAAATTCATTTTGTGTTGATATTATCATTTCCCATAAGTATAAAAAGTCATCAAGTGAATATAACTATATGCACACTAGAAGATGAGAAAATTCAATATTGTACATGACTATCTGAAAAATTTTTAATGAGCATATTCCGGTTTTTTTACTCTCCTAAAAAAAAAAAAAGGTTTGGATCAGGACTGAATATACTTCCAGAAGATAGAGAAAACTGTATTGGTCGACTAAGTCAACCACGCGCCCAGTTACGCGACTAATGTTTTAGGTTTAAGTAGATGTATACCTAGGTAAATAAATTAATTGAAATAATTTATTTTCCGCTTTTATCCAAGTGTCATATAAACAAGACAAATTTCAGACGGTTTTCTATTGAGCAGAGTTTAACATCATTAGAGATGAGTCATGGTGATTATAGAACAGACGACTAATATATCATATATTCAGGGCGGGAAGTCCCATCCGGATAATACATCGGTCAAACACGAGCAGATGGCGGACGACAAAGCCATGGATATACGAGGAGCTAGGTGTCCAGGGCCGATAAAATTCTAAAATATGGCTAAGTTTGCAAATGACATTATTAGCAGTTTAACGCCGGATAGGAGGGAGGGGGGGGGAGGGTAGGAGGAGAGGGGGGTCGCTATCATTAGTGTAATTTATTCCTGTCAGTGCTATCACTCTTTGGCTGAAATATGTGACCGCTATTGATTCCACCGCCTCTAGACCTCAACGACACCCAGCCAAACACTATTTATCCCCTCGTTCCTAGATTACAAACTTTATTTTAGTTATCGAAAAATGAAATAGTTAAATCAATCTAATAGAAATTAAACATACTTTTTTTATTTTTTTATTTTATGTTTATACTAATGATATGAATTAAAAAAATGACCGTTTTTGAAATAAATATCTGTATTATTATATCTTTGTTATAAAAATACAATTAATACTCAAAGTATAGTCCATTGTTATCTACCGTCATTACCTATTTGCGAGCCAACTGCTCGTAGCCAAGCAGATACCATTCCTTGGGATGGCTGCCAAAGAACTCTTGGACAGCATTTTCCGCAAAATTATCAAATTTTTTCCCTTGAAGAAAATGGGCCATGGATCGAAACAAGTAGTAATCCCAGCATGCAAGGTCTGGACTATATGGTAAATGAGGCAGGAGTTTAAACCCATGAAGTTCTGTTAACTTTTCTTTGGTTCGACTGCTGATTGTTGAGGAGTAAGTTCGTGAGGGACCAGTCTACAAGTCTTTTTCACCTTTCCCATGGAGAGAAGATGGCGAGTAACAGTATCTTTCGGCACACCAAACTCCCTGGCAAGATCGCAAGTACTTGTGGACGGATTTGACTCAACAGCTTCCTTCAGAACCTCATCAATATCCATTAATGGCCACCAGGTGCCCTTCTTCCTTTCCAACGTCGTATCAAGTTTTTTCAAATCAACCCTGTGCAGTGCGCTCTTTAAGGATACCTTCCCCTTCATAAATAATAATTTCACGAGTTGCTTCAGGGGCTGTGAATTTTTTTTTTCTAGTAATGTCTTAAAATTTCGAAAATTTCGTAGGACACTGAAATAAATAACTGAACTGAGGTTTTTTTTTTTTTTTTTTTGAAGAAGTCCAGTGTTAGAAACAAGCTTAGGGAATGCTCTAAAGGGATTATTAAGTATTGGTAAATAATAAACAGCATTAAGATATTTACAGACTTTTGAACTCTAGAATTTGATAAAACTGTCGTTTTTTTTGGATATTATATAAAAAGACAAGAATTTTTTCGGTTGTGATCACTTACTACGAAAACTGCTGAACCATATTTTAGCCAGATCATCTCAATAGTTTTAGGAAGGTTCAGGAGTAGTAAAATATACTGTTTTTTTATTAATTCGATATTCAAAAAAAAATACATGATGTGGATAACAGTGAAATTTAAAAATTTACTATCAAGTATAATATTATAGAATTAGCATCCTATTGGAAATCAATAGAAGGGTAGATACCTCTGAACGTGTGAAACTGGTCTCTACACCTTTTCCCAAAACTCTTCTTAAAAACTTTTAAAAACCTCCTCATGGCTTTTCATAAAACCTAAAATTTTCTTTATTCTGAAATTTCTCTTATTTTAAAATTAGAGAATCACCATTTGAATATTGATATTTCTAATTAATTCTAATATCATCACATATTTTAAGTACTCTATTAAATACCTGATTTTCTTTTTAAATACATTAATAGTTCAAATGTGGGATTGTCTTTCGAAACTGAACATGACCATATCAGAAAATTTACAAAAAATCTTCGCCAGTCCTCCCCCAGCTGTTAAACTCAAAACAATCATATTATTTAAATCCTTCATAGATGTCTAATAATGAAAAGAAAGCATGGTAGTGTGTACATCTCGCAAGTCCTCATCAGAAAATAAAAAAAACAAAATTAGAAAAAAACCAAAAAAAAAAACCGGGATTAAGATTAAACCTGCATCTACAAGTATGAACTAAAAAGTAAAAAATAACATTTTCATCACTTCAAAACAAAGAGCATTAAAGGAAAATCAATAAAATATATAGATACTTATATACCTATTCACAATATATAATCAGTTATTTTTGGAGTCGGTGCCAGCCAAGCAATGCAATTTAATCCTGCTTTTGCTCCAAACTTTCAAATGGCACGAGACAGTGGTGTGACGGTGATGGAATAGTGGGGGATTTTTATAAATACCAATTTTCGAATTCTGTTTTTTTTTTGTTACCATCGACTCTAAAAATAGCTGATCATATAATAAATAAGTATTTATAATTTCGTTGATTGTCCTTAATTTCTTTCTGTTTTGAAGTAATTAAAGTATTATGTTTTACTTTTTAGTTCATATTTGTACATGTATATTTAATTTTGAAGTAGGTTTTTGTGTGAAAATGAGTGATAAGTGAGTGTATTTTTGTTTTTACAGTCAACTCTCGATAATTCAGTCTTCAAGGGACCCTGAAAAATAGTTCGACTTATTGAACAACGACTTATCGAGGTTATCATTCCACCTATCTTCACGTAAATAGGAAAAACGAACACAAAATTGGAACGGAAATCATTACGTATATTTTTCACTTATATGTATATGTATGTTGTTTGTACATAAGTACAAAGACATTGAAGCAGAAAATTTGACTGAAAGTAGACATGTTCTGTTTTGAAAGACAATTCGTCAAATAATCATTTATTTTTAAATACACGAGCTAGTTATTTTTATAATTCTCTAATTTAATAATACTTTATTTTGTATTTTTTCATAATTTATTTTCATTTGTTATTATTTATTTATTTATTTACATTTTGTTGCCATGTACCACCACATTTGGTAAGAGGCACCATACTCAGGTTCAGAACTATAATTCCTTGTACAGGTTTGTTTCTTTTAAAAATTGAATAATGTGTTTGTGGAGATACGAGTTGTTTTCTAGTAATGTTGCAATGTCTTGATTCGTCAGACCGTTATCTTCTCTTTGCTTTTTGTATTTTTGGCATTCAATAAGAATGTGTTCTATAGTCAGATTTACCTGACATTCGTTGCATTTTGGGGGTTGTTTCTCTTCCAATAAGTAACTGTCGGTTAATTTTGAGTTTCCAATTCTTAGTCTTGTAAAGATGACTTGTTCTTTTCTTGGTCCTGGTTCTTCTTTCCATGGTCCTGGAATTGGTCTATTTTTTTTAAGTTTGTTGTTGTTGTCGGTTCCAAGCCATCTTTCATGCCAAACTGTATTGATCTGACGTTTTAAGAATAATTTTAGATCTATTATAGGTATAGGGATTGAGGGTAATGGAAAGACGGAACACGCTTCTTTGGCTGCTAAATCCACTTGTTCATTAACTTCTATTCCTGAATGTCCCGGAATCCACATAAAGTTAATAATTTTGAATTTCGAAATGGATTCAATTAAGTTGGCTATTTCAGATATTATGTAGTTTTTAACATTATGGTTTTTGTTGCTAATGCTTGTGAGAGCCGAAAGTGAGTCAGAACAAACTACGTATTCTTTTTGGTCCATGTCAAGTGTTTTTATATGTTCTAGGGCTAGTTTAATAGCATACAATTCTGCCGAAAAAATATAAAAGACAGATAATAATGAGTAGCGTATTACTACTGACCCTATAATCACTGAGCAACCCACACCTTCATCAGTTTTTGATCCGTCAGTAAATATAAGCTGCGTATTTACATAACTGGAAATTGCCTCTTTAAAGATATACATTGACGAAGTCTTACATAAATTGTTTTTTAATAATTTAACAAGAGTAAAATTAAATTTAGAAGGAATTAATTGCCAGGGTGGAAGTGAGTAAGGAAAAGATATTTCTATTTTATAGGACATTATTTGAGTTATAATTCTAAAATGATCAGGGTGACTTTTAGGAAGTATAGGAGCAATTATTTCAAATCCTGGAGTGGCCTTTAGTCTTATCGAAGATTGAAGGAAATTATAAGTCCTTTGAATTGATAGAGACCGTTCATCAGCGTCATAAAGCAGACTTGCTGTGGGGCTGGTTCTGAATGCTCCTGTCGCAAGTCTGATCATTGAATTATGAAAACAATTCAATTTGTTTAGTAATTTTAAGGAGACACTACCGTAAAGTGGAGCTCCATAATCCAGAAATGGTCGAATCACGGTACGATATATCTTTAAAAGGGTCAACCTGTCACTGCCGAATGAATGTTTTTAATAAGTTTTGCTTTTTATTTAATTTTGATAGAAGATAGTCGATTTGAGGTTTCCACGTAAGTTTAATATCAAATATTACACCAAGATATTTGAATGAGGAAACTTTTTTAATAGTTCGATTATTTATGTTCACTGTGAAAGATTGGTTGCACTTATTTTTGCGACAGAAGTGAGATGAAACTGTTTTCTTGGTGGAAAATTTAAAACCTGCTTTTAAAGCCCAATGTTGAAGCACTTCAACTGTATTTTGCATGATTGCTTGCCCAAAATTTAAATCATTACATAAAATGTATATCAATAAGTCGTCAGCGTATAAACAGGTGTAAACCGGAGGTTTTATCTGGTCTATAATATTGTTTATGGCTATGTTAAAGAGAGTAGGACCTAACACTGACCCTTGTGGAATACCATTAAAAAGTTCAAAACTTCTCGATAAATTGGAGCCGATTCTAACATTAAATTTCCTATCCTCAAGAAAATGTTTAATAAAATTAAGCATGTTGCCATTAATTTTCCACTTTATTAATTGTTGTATTATTTTAGATGTTCTTGTACAGTCAAAAGCTTTTTCAATGTCGAAAGAGATACATAGTAAGTGCTGTCTGTTTTCAAAGGCTTTCATGATTGCAGCATGAAATTTGATTAATTGGTAATTAGTTGATCTGAATGGTCTAAAACCACATTGATTTGGGGATATTAATTTTCTATTTTGCAGTTCCCAAGTTAGTCTCCTATTAACCATAGATTTTCCATTATTTAAAAGGTACAGATGTGAGTGATATAGGACGATAGCTATCAATTTGTTGAGGGTCTTTGTTCGGTTTGAGAATGAATATGACTTCGGCTGATTTCCAGGTATCTGGAAATTTATGATCCTTCCAAAGTCTATTGATTAAGTTTAAGAATATTAATAGTGTTTGCATAGGTAAATGTTTTATAAAGTCTAATGGAATTTTATCTGGTCCAGGAGTTTTGGATTTTGTGTTTTTTATAGCATTGTTCAGTTCCGATAATGTAAATTTACAATTATATGGTTCTATTTCGAGTGTGCTGGCGGGGTGTGGAGGTAATTGGTAAATATTTTGAAGGTCGTAAGTAAAGCCATGGGAAATGTCAGATAAAAATGAGCCAAATGCGTCCAAAATATTTTTAATACCTATTAAGTCATCGTAACCGTGTTTAAGTTTGGAGGGGAAGCCGTGGAAAGGTTTCCCAGATATTTGTTTAATTTTCATTTGTATTTATAAGGATATTTATATTTATTTTAGAATAACTTGATTTTGAATGGAATAAATTATTTTATCATTATATTCGTTAAAACTTTTGTTTATTTCTGTAATATTTATTTTATTATTTTATTCATTTTATTTATTTATGGAAATGGAGAGTATGGCCTCTTAATATATATAAAAAAAAAAAACACAGTAAAGAATATAGTCTTGAATTTAATATCGTCAAAACAAGAATAAATAATAAGCGAAAGGAACATATTTGGGCGATATAAATATATCAGGTCTGAATTAAAGAGTAGGTTATATTTTTCAAGTCTTAAATATCTAAGAATAATGACTATTTAGGTCATTTAGATAAGGTATTATTAATAGCATTACTGAATACAGTAATGTATCAAATATTCTTCTTAAATTTTGTATACAAAAGTTTGAAAAAATTAACGCCTCTAATAAAGTTTTTGAACATATTTATGTATGTATTCAAAAGCAAATTTTAAAGATGACTACCTAAGAAAGCAGGAGTACAGCAGTGATGTACAGGATTCTCCGAATTCAGAAGCGAGGAAGGAAAAGTGTGGCAGGGGCTTAACAAGCACTGAAGAAATAAGCACATAGTCAGCCACGTCTCCACACCCCCGTGAAGAAATGTCTGACGGTTTTTCCACACTAGCGTGAAAAAGAATATAATGGTGGTTTTTTCAGTGAATAGAATTCTCAAAACTATTGTTGACTTTAGCACTTCTTCTTATGCAAGATTTTTACAATACATATGAATAAAATGAAAATAAAAATTCACTAATACGTAACTATACAGGATGTTCAGCCTAAGTCTGCTGTAACTTCGGGAATTGATTTTGGGCATAATTCAAAACAAAATTTTTCCACATAAACTGAGGCAAGAATCTCAACCTTTTCATATATATATATATTTTTTTTAATGTTTTTCTAAGAAATTACTACTTTTTGACAAATGATTGTCTATACCCATCGAACTAAATATATTAAATATACTTTACAATAAGCTTATATAAGACTTGTTATATTTAACTTTGTGGTCCAAAAATAAGAAACAACAAGTTTCCGATTTTGTTCCAAAACTATGATTGCATTTTTCTCAAAAATTAGATAACGAAAAAATAGTATAAAGAGAAACAGTTGTTGATTAAAAGCTACCATGAAATAGAGCTCAAACCATTCAGCAGCAATTCGCAAACACAACACTACCAATACGACCAATTATCAGTTTTTATTAACAGGATTCTCAATGAGAAAGCTAAACTAGTAACACTGATTGACTATACTGTCACAGAATTGGAGTCAGTCGCCAGAAATTGTCCTCATTCGAAATGATGAAATCATTACAAAACCAACTTGTACTGTTGTCTTTGGTAATATGGTTTCACATGTTTACATTAAACTTCACTTAAGTCAGTTTACACCGAGTGAAATAATGGAGGATGCATTGTTCATGAATTATCTTCTTTGACATGACTCGTATAGTGAGGTCCAGTTTATATTTGATTATGATTAAATTAAATTTACTATCAAATCACATATATGAAATTTTTAATAAGGCCATAAACCATACTGTAGTGAAATCCAAGTTTTTTTTGCATATTTTTTACTGTAACTCCTAAAACTACTAAAACTGTTTATTCCATCCAAAATATTTGTTATTCAGCTGAAATAAGGTTAAATTTACTATCAGATCTTATATAAAAAATTGACAAAATTCCGTTTAAAAAAATGTAAAGTAGTAGGTTTTATGTAATATGGTCAATATGGGTGCTGAGAATAAAATATCAAAAATGTGATATTTTATAAAAACATTTTTTTTTTTTCGAATGGGCCACAGAGGACCACGTGCCAATTTCAATTCTTTCTTCCTTGTTATTTTCTTTTCTTCCAGTATGCCTTTATCTGTTCACCATGTTTCCTCTTTCTGTCCTTAGACCATTTTGCATCAGTGCTTTTCACTTTCCTGCCCTGGAATCCCTCCATTTTCAATACTTTTCGCCGAAAGACTTCTCTATTATTTATTTCCTCTATTTTTATATTATTTTTTCTAAATCCCTTTTTACTTCATTGACCCAGCTTGTTGTCGATTTTTTACCCCACAGATATCTGAAAATCTTACTAGTCAATCTACTATCAGGCATTCGATATAAGTGACCAAAAAATCTTCTTTTTCTCATTACATGTGATATATGTTCTACATTTTGATATATTTCATCATTACTTCGTAACCTCCAACCTTCTATTGGGTTTTGTGGGCCTAATATTTTCCTCATGATTCGCCTTTCAAGTTTTTCCAATTTATCCAAATTATAGTTTAATGCTACTTGCATGTAGGCATTCCGGCTTCACTACTGTGTTGTAATGCTTTATTTTTACATTTTTGGATAGGCATTTTTTATTGTAATCAATATTATAATGATAACAAGTTACAAATAAAAACATTATAAACTTCAAATTACCGACTTAATTGAACAACTTTTTTAAATCGTTGAAGTCATACTTTTTTCAATTTTTTTTTTGGAGCGGCAAAAATGTGTTCTCCCAGTTTAATTATGTACACAGGGTCAGTTATTATTTATAAAAATGAGTATGATTCAAATTAAAATTATTTTATTTTTTTATTATTATTATTTTTTTTTCCTTCTTATTATGCAGAAAAATAAATATTTCTTAACATTGAAACTAGTAAATAAGTAAAGAGAGAGACTATAAGAGGTTGGGAGTTATATATGTTAAGAAGGTAGGAAAGAGATTTGGTAATTTTTTTTTAAACAGGTCAGCTGTTGAGTACCAATGCAGTTATTGGAAAAGCAGTGCAGGTGTTAAGGTGTAGAAAGCATCTAACCCTCGTAGATAAATCATAATAATTTAAAACTGTTAGGACTTGAAAAAAAAATTTCTTTGCTGAAAGTTTAAATTAATTAAATATCCAAAAAAAAAAAACAAAATGGTAAACTTTATTTTAAAATGAATAAAATAAGTTTTTTCATATGTGCAAATAGTAAATATTATTTTATAAGAACTTTAGCCTCAACAAATATACTGTCGATTCCTAGCTAGTTTACTAGCATTCGAATAATTTGAAGAGAAAACATCAAAGTTAATTGGTTTCCTCGATAACTTTAATATTATACCCCGAAGTTTTTCATTGTAGACATTTGAAATGATCCAAATTAAAATTATATAAATGTTTTCCTCATGTACATAAAAAACTTTATAGTAATTATAATGAAATTATTATTATTTAAACATTTAATAACAGTTACGTTTATTCAAGGAGATTCCTTTATTTTCTAAATCTAAATTTTATGCATTTTGTTCACATTTTTTTTTAATTTGGGAGGCACCTTAGCTTAATGGGCAGTGCTGACAAGCACCCGAGCACAAGTTCGAATCCAGCTAAAGGCAGAAAACTTATTTTCTGCTATTTCAGCCGTGAATCGACTTCGAGGACCCTCCTAGGACAAATCCTATGTAAATTGGGTACCCTAAATTAGAGAAACTAGGCGGTTGTACATCATCCCCGCCTTTCAAAAACCGTTGAAAGGAACGGTTCAACCCAGGTCCCTTCATGGGTTGCTGTGGTAAAGGTTTTTGTTTTTCATAATTTGAACAAGGAACATGGAGCTTCAGGAACCTGTATATTTGTGTGTAGGACGTAACTGTGTTAGCAGAGAATACTATACTGGACTTCCTGGGAATAATTTACCACCACATATACGGTAACTGGCATGGAAAATGTAAAAGTTTTATACAATGGAAAATATGTTTTATGTAGCTATCTTAAGTTTTATTTTGTGTATATTGTCTTTTTAATATTTTAATGTTTTATGACTGCAATTTTATAATCAGCATGTAATCAGTTACTTTAACATGTAGATTTATGTATTTTAAATGAATGAATACTACGGGTTTTCTTTTTATTAATCTTTATTTATTTATATATTTTAATATTACAAAAGATGGTGTCGAAATTGGAAACTGAAATTAGATTCAAAAAAATCCCATCAAATAACCTTTACCCTCCGTCGTTAACCTACGACTTCCTGTCCTACAGTATCCTTTAGTAATATTCCATTGATCCCTGTTGAAAAGATCCGTTATCTAGGACTCCAACTGGATAAACGTTTAACATGAAATCCACATACACGCCTCGTCGTTTTCGACTTCAATATTTACCAGACAAACGTTCAAAACTTCCGATTTTCTATATAAGGCTCATTTAATGACAGTTATCAGAGACCTATTTGGACATATGAAGTTGAGATTTTGGGTTCAAATGAACCTTCTAATTCTTCCCACATCCAATCCTTCTAAAAAATCCCTAATGCTCCATACTTTGTTACAAATAAACTTATTCATAAAGATCTTAATGTCCCATGCGTAGCTGATTTAGCCCAAACCAGATAGCTCTACTTTCATAGCAAACTCCATAACCATACTAATCTTCTAGTCTCTCAACTTGCTTCTTACTCCATTCCCGATGGACTTGTACGTAGATAACCTCTAAAAATTGTGAGATACCTTGGCCGTCACAGTTTCCTTCAATTTTTATATATTTAAAATTTTAGTTTATAAATTGTTAGCTAAGCCAAATAAAGTTATAAAATTTCTCAACTTTTTTTTTTAGTTTTGTAAAAGAGGTTCATTGTTTATTTTTTTTTCAAGTTTGGCAGTTCCTTGGTTCCTTTCTTATCAGAAAGAAAAAAATAAAAGGAGATGGAGGGTGAATATAAAAGAGAGCGGTTGGCATTAAAATACAACTAAAAGGAGCCATAACTCAGTAAGACTGTTCCGATAAATGGCGGCTCTGTTTGTGACCGAGGCCTTATTTCAGGGCCTCTCTGGGAGATCGAGCGGAGGCCGCCTAAAAACCTGCGATTTGCCGCCCTCCTGGAAACCGGCGATAAATCCCCCACTCGCAGCTGGCCCGGCCATAAAGATCCGCGCGACAATGCTCCCTGTATAATGCCGACATGTTCATCATTTCTAGAACATCGGATTCAATTTTAATCTCGCGCATAAAGTCTTTTCAGAATTTAACTGGCCACGGATGGAGGGATCTGAAAGAGCACCGTTCCCCGTCGGTTAGCCAAGCCGAGGAAATGATTCGGAACAGTCAGGATACGTCCAGATCGAACGGTCATTGGACCATTGTGACAAAAGAGAAAATGGTTCCACTATTTCTTGATGAAGAATCATGTTGTGTTGAAGACATGTTTATGAAAAACAGTATGGCTGATTGTTTGATATAATTTATGAAGAGAGTGGTATGGAATAATAAACTGTCCAATATTAGAATACCTTTACGTGGAGTGCTGATTTAACTTACAAAACCAGGATGAGGCTTACTGATTAAACAAATTAACAAATAAAGTGAATTAAATTACAAAAGAATATCAAAACTTATAATTACCGGTTTTTTTTTTGTGTGTTTTTTTTTTAATTTATTGTTATTATTTAGTCACATCCACATTTTATTATTTTTAGCCTTGAAGAAGAACTGTTGGGCAGATCGAAACGTAGGCACTCCATATTTAGTCCATATTAGTATTGCTCCTGACTGCAACCTAGATCATCTTCATAAAAAAGAATATGTCTATAATTTACAAGTATCTATCCACATAATATCTAAATGAAATAATATTTAAAAGAAAAGTAACCTAAAGATTGGGAACCAATTTTTATTTCTCTAACAGACTGGTCCATATGTGGAAGAACATATATATATATATATATATATATATATATATATATATATATATATATATATATATATATATATATATATACAGTGGAAACTCGTTGTTTTGTCACTCGATAATTCCTCTTATTCTGTAATTCGTCAGGTTTTTTTTTTTTCTTTATTGGCAACTATAAGTAACAAAATTAAATACGCATGTAACTCATTTTCCCCCTTGCTACTTATTTAATCTTTAAACCGCCCCATTTGGTTTGCCACTAAAAAATACACCTATATTTATACATTTTGTAAATCATTTTATAGAAGAAAACAAACAGAACTCCCGGAGTCGATCCCTCCATTGATTGTAGTAAGTGATGAAAGGTGAGTATGAGTGCAGTTGACGAATTCCCGGAATCAGTTTATACTGGAAAGCTGTTCCTACAAAAACATAGCATCTGGCTCAGCAACTTCTCCTCCTGGTTATTAAATCAGAAAAGATAAGCAAGAGGTTAGCGGCTGGTTAAACATGGATAGTACGAATGTAGGATATGAAATTTTTAATGTCAATGGAATTATCATTTTTACTCAAGTCCAATGTGTATAATGTTCATCGGTTCGTTTTTAAATTCAATAAATTGCAAAAAAAAAAAATATATATATATATACAATTATATAGTTTAAAATGCTTTTTTCTTACTTTACCAGCAAAATTCTGTAATTTGTTTTTCCTTTATTTCGTCACCCACTCATGACGAATTATCTACTGTATATTTTTAAATATATTTATTAAAATTTAATAATGTATACAGAAAAATACATCTCTTAAATTTGAATACAACTTTCATAATAAAATGTCAGTTGGTTGCAAGAAATAAATTATATGGCATTATATTTGTGATAAGTAAAAACAATATTTGTATTCAGTAAAATATTAGGGTAATACATATTGTTATTGACACTTTTAAACTAAGTATCAACTTCTTAAATACTAAAACCCGACCCAACAACGTGTAAACTCCTACGCATCGAATTGCATCCTTCGAAAAATCGTTTAACATCCGTACATCTGTGATTAGACCTATTTGAACGTACGGCATTGAGCTTTGGGGCTCCACTAAACCATACAATTCATCTTGTATCCAATCCTTACAATCCAAAATCCTTCGAAAAATCCTCAATGCTCCTTACTTTGCGACCAATAAACTTATCCATAAAGATCTTAATGTTCCATATGTTGCTGATTTAGCCCAGATCAGATATCTATCCTTCCATAGTAAGCTCCATAACCACTCCAATCCATTAGTCTCCCAACTTGCTTCCCACTCCATTCCCGATAATCCTCCAAGGCGTCTCAAAAAAAAGATGGTCTAGAGACCTTTTAGTGGAGGTTTTTATTGAAGTGCTACTATTGAGTAGTTCTTGACAAGTAGTTCTTTACATACCATTGTATTCACTATCAATACATTTACTTAATGCATATTATTTTGTGCAGTTGTAAATATCAATAAATGAAGAAAAAAAAAAAACATCCGTGCATCCTCTTTATAAAATTCATTGCCCATCTCAATTTTAAAATGCTCCTCTCTAAGTTTCTTTGAACATTATTATTTCTTTACCTGGATTTTTAATCTTCTGAGAAAATGTAAAATACGAATATTTATGTAATAGATATAATAGTTTACGTAAGTTGTATCTGTTTGCAAGATTTTTTATTTATTTTGTAACGCATATTGTAATCATTAATCAATTGTCGTAGTCAGACGATTGCTTTGTGTATTACACTCATATGCTTTTCTAACGGGACAACCTGTCCTAGAATAAAGTTGATTTTCTTTTTCTAAAAAATTAGCTTTTATTACAAAACATTATTGCAAGAAAAATTCTATTATATCACAGAAATCTGTGTAACACAATTTCATTTTTCCCATATAGCGTTGTCCGGAAAATAATGCAGGTTTATGTTCAAAGAAAAATAAAACGACTATAAAAGAAACTGTGAAAGATTATTTTATTTTGTTCATATATTTATTGAAATTCACAACGTAACACACACAAAATAAAAATAAATCTAGTTAAAGTGAATATAACTTTTTAATAACATGTCAGGTGCTCTGAAAGCAACTACATATTAGTAGTATTTTAAAAAATGTTCTAAATTAACGTTCTAAGATCATCTTATTTTCAGACGCATTGAAGGATAGTCGAGAATAGAATTGGGAGCAAGAAGAGAGACTAGTGGATTTAAATGGCTATGGAGTTTACTATGAAAAGATAGGTATCTGGTTAGAGCTAAATCAGCAACAAAACATTAGGTTCTTTATTGATAAGTTTATTTGTGACAATGTAAGCATTGAAAATTTTACGATGGATTCTGGATTGCAAGGATTGGATACGAAATAAATTGGATAGTTTAGTGGAACCCAGATCTCAAATCTTATAGATCCAGTTATCATGTAAATGAGTATTATGTAATTAATCGGTACCTTACAGCGTTTTTTCTAGAAAATGAGGTCGAAAACGGCGAGCAGTGTCTTATCGTTTTAATCTGATGTGTGGATTCCCAGTTAAACGTTTGTTCACTCCTAGGCGGGTAGGTTAACAGAGATTGGCAGAATATTCTAAAGAGTCTTAAAATTATAAATTGCAAGATGTAATTGAAATTATACATTCGTAAAGATATATTATTGAGCAATTGGCTGGCACATTTGATAAATATGGCATAGATGGGCTTGAGGTACAACTGGTGAAAGCGATTGATTTGACTATAGCAATGTAGCAATTGGTATTTAATTGTTTAACTGTTAGTTGCATAGAAAGCCGCGAGATTACCCACTATTTAGCTTTCCACACGAGTCCGGCTGTCAATACTAAAGCCCTTTATTTGAGATTTCAAACCAAAACCAATATACTAATGACGTGGATTCACAAGGGAACCCACTTAACTACAGCCCGTTTGCATCAATTTCGGTAACAATCATCTCGTTACCTTTAATGGGCGCCAGCCATCATAAATATACGTCCTGTAGTGTTTCACTGAATGTGCAGAGAGCAGCGCTGGGATCTTCTGGGTATGGCTTACCCTCTCACAAGTGGGGTAAGATTTTCAATCGGGGTTCCCTAGGATGCTTTTAATTATTGTATATATATTATTAATGTATTTAATTTTATACTTTTTTTAATTACTTCAATCTACTATTATAGCTTTAATTTATTTTATATTTTCATTTATTTATTTTTTTTTTTTTTAACGACCTTACGTACTTTAAATGATGACAGTAATAACCACAATGACCAGTGCCTTATCCTTAAAAAAATTAATTAGAGCCTCAATTACCAATGAAATATGCAACCATTAATTAATAGTATAAACCAATCAATAACTTAATGAGGATGGAAAATAAAGAAAATAATCGAACGAATCAAATTACAAAGTTCGTTATTGAAATCGTTTTCATTTAAAAACTTGGACTAATTGGATGCTTGCCTGAACTTAAATTAAAAGCCTAGAAAATGCGGTAAGTTAGTCGCTTAAAGTTCCCGGCTTGTTTCACTAAGTCAATTAGCTTCGCCAGAAATAACGTATTACAAGAATATTTTTAAGTACTTATCGAGAACCAATTAAATGTCTTATTTAATAAAAATTACTTCTTTTTTTTATTGTCACTATTAAATCTTTAAGAAGAGGTGTTCTCATAAATATATCGAAATGTTTACGAAATAATTATATTTTTAATTTTTTCAACAAAGCGGTCCTGACAAGTAAATTTCAATTTATGCTCGTTTTATTTACAATTTATTAACCGCAAACAAGCCGTTACCATCCAAGCATACATCTGAACCTCCCACTATATAACGTTCCATTAAAATGTCTTATTATAAAACCACCAGAGTTCCCTTAATGTTAGAAAATTAAAGCATTAAGACCTAATATTACTCCAACAGCTGCAAACCACAATTGGGCTAAATGGTTATTGCCAGTTTAAATGTAAGTTAAGAAGAATATATAGTTTATTTAAATAAAATATCATTATCTAAGTTAATTAATTAATATAATAAAATTTTATTATATTATATTAATATTGCTAATTTGATGTTCTTTTCAAGACAATAAAAATCTCCAGGAAACTAGGATTGCTATAACTAAGTGAGGTCAGGATGAATGTATATATTGTCCACTATAGTAAAGATATTTATTTTAATAAAAATTTATTCATTTTCTCCATCTAGATTTATTAATTTAATTTTTTCTATTTTTGTATACTTAAATATTTTGGAATTATTTATTTACTTTGAATTATATGTGCCATATGAAGGGAATCATTACGATACCAGTTTCTTTTTGCAATATGAGTGTGGCATATTTATACACAAAACCGTGGTATAATAAGTAATATCACCTCCACAAATTATTTTTGAATTAACAGAGAAAAAAAAAAATCTTTTTCGAGCATTTTTTACTTAATCAAAACCTGTACTAGATTAATCATAAGATATTAGTTTAGATATATTTTTAAATGTTTTATTTGTTTATTAATTGAAATTCACAGCTGTATTACAAAAATACATTCAGTTAATATGCAGTATTACAACGTAAAATAATGACATGACAAAACCTGGTAGAGGAACTACCCATTGGTAGTACTCTAATAAAAGTTTTACAATTGTTTAAAACAGTGTTTTCATTTGCGACTTCTCTCTGAAACCCTAATGAAGGCTTACACTGTAAGCCAAAACGTCGGCACTATAAATTAAAATTTATTTTTAAATTGTGTATATAAGTAAAATATATATATATATATATATATATATATATATATATATATATATATATTAAAATTATAAAACGTTTAATGAAGAAATATCATAGAGCAGCACAGTCTCAATTAGCATTTAAACCTAAACGGTTCGAGATTAAAATGCAGAAAGCTGGGAACAAAATGAGAGAATCCGAAGAAGGCGCTCGAGTGCTTACCAGCATTAGCTTAGGACAATTTAAAATCAATTTAGAAATTGAAGCACAAGTCACTGGGAAAATGGGACTTCATTTAGATTCTATTGTTTCTCAAATCCTGGACCTCTCTTTAGATTTTCTAATTAGTAATAGTTTTTACTAGTTAATAATAAGTCAGAAGCTGTTCTAATTTCGAAAATGTATTTAATTTTTTAGCTACTTATTTAAATTCATAACTGCATGCAAAATTAAATTATATGAAATTCAGTAAATGTGGAAATAATGCTGATTACCTTATAATGACATGTCAATCGGTTGTAACGCAACTACCCGTTGGTAGTTAAAAGTTAGAAGGTCCCGAGGTAATTTTTTTTTTTCAGATGCCAAGAAGTGTTATCTGGAATAGAAGTTGAAATACTTGTGGATTTGAATAGTTAAAGAGTTTACTATGAAAGGGTAGGTATTAGGTTTGCACCAAATCAGCAACATTAAGAACATTAAGATCTTTATGGATAAGTTCGTAAAATAATAAGGAGCATTCAAGATTTTACGAAGGATTAGGTTCTAAAGATTGGATACGAAAAGAATTTGATTATTTAGTGGAGTCGCAACTCTCAACTCTGTATGTCCAAATGGGTTTAATTATAGTCATGTAAATAAGTCTTTTGTAATTTATTAGGAGCTTTGAACGCTTGTCTGGTAAATGTTGGAGTAGTCGAAAAATTGAATGAATTAAACTACTTTTTCTACTTAGGACCGCTTCATATAATTTTTAACTGATGAAAGTAACAAATAAAGCCAGCGAAATTAGCAGTCCTAGAATTAAGATGACGTCCATTCCAATAAGAATTCTTTAATTTCTTCCAGCTGTAACCTGTGACGACAGCTGCTTAGCGTCCTTGGAGATGGTCTGCATGTAGTCATCCATAACTCACCCAACGATAAAATTGCTTGAAATTTAATTAAAACTCCCACCCCTCCTCTACTCAATTTAGTTTTAAAATAAATATTTTAATTTCTAGATAAATAATTAATTTTTATAGAGAGGAAACCCTTTCAAAAAATAAAATATAAACCCAGAAGTTGAGGAAGTTTAAGTTTTTTACTTAGTGAAATGAAGGAAATTTGAAACAAAGAGCTTGCTATTTTAATAGAAATGAATAGTTTATTTTTGGCGTTCAGTTTTAATATTTTCCAAGTCAGAATTAAAAAAAGAAAAAAAAGTGTGTGTGCTCTAGACCACATGGTGGAAGTGAAAACTTCATTGAACGTTTGATAACGTTAACCGAACAAAACCTTAGTTCTTATATACAATCTAAATGTTTTGGTTAACTTACTTGACCAATTTCATTTTGTTTTAATTCCAGGAACAAGTCGTGAGTAATTATTTAACACAATAGAATACGTTTTCCGGGGTTTCAAATGAAAACCGATCACGAAAAGTAAACAAACGAAACAGGTTACAACAGCACGCTGGGATGCCGGGAGTCCTCAGTGTTGCCAGCTTATTACACACGCATGATTTTTCCGATTTGTTGTATGCGCTGATTTGATGTATAGCTGATGATTGATGTATAGCTGATTGTATTCTAAAGTAGAGTTGCGTATGATGCGTCATAATAATATTAATAAGGTTTGGAATTATTTTGAATATTTTGAAAAGACTAGATAGCGCACTGTACTCCGGATTCAGTGCCGAGTTCGCTCCGGATTCAGTGCCGAGCTCACGCTTAGTCGAGTCGAGCCGATTCTACCCGAAAACAGCGTTACATATTCGGGCGTGACGGCTCAATCTCATTCACACCTCACAAAAAGTTTTGCTGAGCCCTCACAAAAAAGTTTTGCTGAGCGCGCCTAAAGAAGTTTTCACTTCAAAAAAAATCTATGAAATTTAAAATCCCAAGTGATTCCAGGAATATTATTTAATTTTTAATATTCAATTTTTCTTTTTTATTCAAAAGGGAAACTATCATTTAAAAAAAAGTGTGTGTGCTCTAGACCACATGGTGGAAGTGAAAACTTCATTGAACGTTTGATAACGTTAACCGAACAAAACCTTAGTTCTTATATACAATCTAAATGTTTTGGTTAACTTACTTGACCAATTTCATTTTGTTTTAATTCCAGGAACAAGTCGTGAGTAATTATTTAACACAATAGAATACGTTTTCCGGGGTTTCAAATGAAAAACCGATCACGAAAAGTAAACAAACGAAACAGGTTACAACAGCACGCTGGGATGCCGGGAGTCCTCAGTGTTGCCAGCTTATTACACACGCATGATTTTTCCGATTTGTTGTATGCGCTGATTTGATGTATAGCTGATGATTTGATGTATAGCTGATTGTATTCTAAAGTAGAGTTGCGTATGATGCGTCATAATAATATTAATAAGGTTTGGAATTATTTTGAATATTTTGAAAAGACTAGATAGCGCACTGTACTCCGGATTCAGTGCCGAGTTCGCTCCGGATTCAGTGCCGAGCTCACGCTTAGTCGAGTCGAGCCGATTCTACCCGAAACAGCGTTACATATTCGGGCGTGACGGCTCAATCTCATTCACACCTCACAAAAAGTTTTGCTGAGCCCTCACAAAAAAGTTTTGCTGAGCGCGCCTAAAGAAGTTTTCACTTCAAAAATAGTACAGCCTTGAAAGGTACCGAATGCATCAAAATCAAATCAAACAATAGACAGTACTTTTGAAGAAGAAAGTACTTATCCAGTTACATATTAACGTTCGATCTCATATTTCGTTACAGAGTAAATTTAAAATTATAGTAAATTAAGGTTTAAATAAAGTCCTTCTTAATCCCATTCATTCCTTATCTATCTCCTGTAGACTACCAATTTTTCGAAGGTTTGATAACTTTATATGCAGAAAAACGTTTTACCTTTTGTAAAAGGTTTGGACATTGTAGCTCCACCGCACTGTAGGCCAAATAGCTAAAAGCGGAAAAAAAATTATATGTTTAACTAATAACCATACTAGTGAACTTCTGAATTAAACAGTTAGATCATTCAATTCAGAATAAACGATTACATAGGAATTTCACCTTGAAAAAAATTTTACTTTTTAAAAGACCTAGAAAACAACCAATACTCCATTCGAAAATTACTCTGAAATCTTTATGTAATTTTTTAAATATTATTAACTGTAGAGTTTAGCTGTTCAGCAATTTTTTTTAAGAAAAGGGTAAAAAATAAATTTTAATTCTTTAGTAAAGAAGTATATAATTTATTTTTAGATACACTTTTTTCAGTATAACTCCTTAAAACATTAATTTTTTATCAGTAAAAAATCAAAACAAAAATAAAATAAAAAACACTGAGATATAGCTAAAAATAACACATTTATTAAAAAGAGAATTTAAATTGAAAATAAATACAAATAACAGAATAAATAAACTTATATAGAAAATTAATAAATGCAATTATTTAACTTAAAATGATCAAATTAACTTAAATTTCTTATAATTTTAAAATAATATTAAGCTGTATTATTTTCGAATAATTTTAACTAATTAATGTCTAAAGTGACAATAAACTGCTCGTCGTTACAGACTACTTCAACATTTACTAGAAAAACGATCAAAGCTTCCAATTCATTACAAGAGACTTATTCACATGACTGTGATTAGACCTATTTGGACATAGAGAATTGAGCTTTGTGGCTCTACTAAACCATCCAATTCATGTCGTATCCAATCCTTACAATCCAAAACCCTTCGAAAAATCCTAAATGCCCCTTACTTTGACACCAATAAACTTATCCATAAAGACCTTAATGTTTCATGGTAAGCTCCATAACCACTCAAATCCATTAGTTTCTCAGCTTGCTTCCCAGTCCATTTCCGATAATCCTCCGAGGCGTCAGAAAAGTAGATGGCCTAGAGATCTTCTACCTAGAGTAGAATTTTTATTTAAGTGTTACTGATGAGTAGTTTTTTTTCAAGTTTTGACATGTTATTTTAATCGTAATCAGCTCATTTACTGTATATATTTGTACAGTTGTAAATTTCAATAAACTGATATAAGAAAATCAAATCAAATCAACAACTATATTGCTCCTTGGATTTTTGATTTTTTTTTTCGCGTTAGAACCATTGAGCGCAACTGCTAATTGTTAGAGTTAAAACTTTCGAACCTAATTTTACGAATCTACGATTTGAGCTTCGTAGCCAAAACAGAGACTGTATCTCAGGCTTTCGTATTTTTTTGAATTTTCTCAAAAGGCGGGGGATATTGTGATTATTGTTTTTTTGACGGTTTGACGCTTCAATGGCCTAGAGCAATATGATCCAAAAATTGGATATTAGTAAAACAGCACAAGACCTTCTGCCTACCAAAATGTACAATTTTACTTCAGAAAAATCTCAATGACGGGATTTTATCAAGGACCTAAACTTTTATGCATACAGTCATTTAAAACAAACAAACACTGACTTAAAAACAAAAACAAATAGCTGTATAAAAAAATAATAAAATAAAAAAAAGAAGTTCATGGTTTCAGCTAATATTCAAATTTATAAGACCCAATTAAAATATTAATCTCATACTTAACAAAGGAGTGGTACAAATTTTAATTAATTAATTATTCTCGGAAAAGGGGAAGTGGAAGGGTTCCGCATAGATGGATTAAATGCAGAAGTGGTGCAAGGAGGTACATAAAACTTTCAGTTCAGACAGCAAATTACATTGACTGAGTACTGCGAGGGGAGAGCTTTTTATATTTTCTTAAAGGTTATTTTAAAAGAGCTAAAAACAATTTTAACCTATATTACTTCTGGAAAAAGTTTTAGCGATTTTAAATTATAATTTCTATACTGCAACATAAGTACATTAGTTTATTAATTTTACAATAATATATTATTTTTTTTATGTTATGATCTTAAGAATGATATTTATTTATTTATTTATTTGATTGATTGCCTCTACCCTTCAGGGTCATTGGCAGTCCATCTTCGATTATTTATCTCCTATATTCGTCCATAAAACCTGATTGCTTTTAGGAAATCCAACAGAGACTTCACTGATTTGTTATCATCTTGTAAGATTTCCTGAAGTGTGTTTGAAATTTTAAATCTCTCCCTTATAGATGAAAGCTGTGGACAGTCTACTAAAATGTGTTGTACTGTTCTGGGTTCCTGACAGTTGACGCAGGTAGGGGCCTCCAAACCACGGAGAAGGTAGCCATGTGAGAATTCACAGTGGCCGATTCTCAGGCGGCACAAAATTATTTCTTCCTTTCTAGACGTCCTACAACTTGTTTGCCACTTAGCGGAGCAGTTCGTCTTTACTTGTAACAATTTAGACCTATATGTTTTCCAGTTTTCTTCCCACTTGGCTTGGATCGAGCATCTTACATGCCTCACCCAGTCTTCTTTAGGTGTAAGGTTGATGTTTTTAACAATATCACCATCACTAATTCTTGCTAACTGGGTTACAGAATCAGCTCTTTCATTTCCAGAAATGCCACAGTGGGAAGGAACCCAAATAATAATAATCTAAAATAATAATATTGTTTTTCTCTTGAATTTTCCAAATAAGCTCGATAATTTCTAAAATTGTTACATGTTGAGACTGATAATTTTTTATTGCTAATAATACACTCATTGAATCCGTGACAATTACTGATTTTTCATGTTCGGCTTCCAGGCAGTGTAGGAGTACTTCCTTAATAGCAGTTGCTTCTCCAGTGAAAACGGAGCAAACTTGAGGTAACTTAAAGAGACTTACTTCGTTATCTGTCACCACTGTACAACCCACTACTGAATTTTCACATTTTGAAGCGTCGGTATATAAGATTTTATGGTCCTGAAACTTTTCTAAAAGAAGTAAAAAACTTTTGTTTGATTCAATAGGGATTGAATTACTTTTTTCTGAATTTCTTCAGTGAAATATCAATGCATGGTTTATAATGGCACCAACGTGGTTTTATAATCCTTGGGTAGTGCTGAATATTATGGAGGCTAGTACCCAAATGGAATTCAGAGAGCAAGTTGAGTGCTCTTTGTTGGTAATTGCATTCTGTTGCCATGTATTCAGAAGAAACTACATTTAAAGGGTGGTTTTTTAATGCAGATAATTTAGCTGCATATTTTGCAATAAGATATTTTCTCCTTAATATCAAGGAAGACTCTGCACTTTCTACATATATGCTAAGAACAGGTGATGTTCTATAGGCACCCGTACATATCCTCAGAGCTGTATTGTGGACTACGTCGAGCATTCGTAGAATCGATGGTCGGGCGAAGTTATAAATTACTGAACCATAGTCCATTTTACTACGTAAAGTGGCTTGATAAATCTTCAATAGACACTTTCTATCAGCTCCCCAACTTGCATGCGAAAGGCATTTCAGCAGTCCCTGGCCTTTTGAGCAACTATCCTTGATATGCTTAATATGGTTGATCCAACTGAGTCGTTTATCTAAATATATACCCAAATACTTCCGGCTATCAATAAAAGCAACCTTATTAGTACCCAAAGACAGCTCAGGATTACGCGAGCAGCTTCTTAAACGGCATATATGCATCGCATTTGTTTTGGATGTTGATATAACAAAACCGCTTTTTTTTTGCCCATTCTTCAGCAGTGTTTAAAGCTTCTTGCAACTTCTATTCGATGAAATCAATAGATTTGCTTCGACTAAACAGAAGGATGTCGTCAGCATAGAGGACAATTTTTGTCGGTTTCGGAATGTTTATTGCCAAATCGTTTATAGCGATTAAAAACAGAGTTACACTAAGTGGCGAACCTTGCGGGGTACCATTGTTCAGCAAGTAAGTTGATGAAAATGATTCTCCTACTCTTACCCTAAACTTTCTTTCGTATAGGAAATTTTTGATATATTGGTAAATATAACCTTTGAACTGCCAATCCCTTAACATTTTTAGCAATCTTCCTCTCCACATAGTATCGTAGGCCTTTTCTAGATCTAAAAATATAGCAATGAGGTGTTCCTTGTGAGAGAAAGCTTCTTCTGACTCGTTCTGTAGCAGCATAATCAGATCGATGCATGAAAAGTTTTCTCTAAAGTCAAATTGAGAAGCTGAAAAGAAGCCTCTTTTTTCAATTATATCAACAAGTCTCCTATTGACCATCTTCTCTTGAATTTTCGATAGACATGAACTAAGCGATATGGGACGAAACTCAGTTGGATGGCAGCTGTTAGGCTTCTTAGGGATTGGAACTATAATGGAAGTTTTCCAAATTTCAGGGAAACTGCCACTTCTCCACAATTCGTTATACATATTTAGTAAGTAAGCCATTCCTTCGTGTGGTAGATGAGCTATCATTTCGTAAGAAATGCCATCAATACCAGGAGCAGATCCTTTCTTGTACGTTTGAATGGTAGATTCCAATTCCTTCCAACTAAAAGGAACATTGAAGGTTTCACTAAGGTCATCTATGGTTTGGGCTTCATTCCTACAATTATCTTCATCATATGTCCCTACATCATTGTTGGGAACGGATGAGACTTTATAAAAATAATTACCTAGTAGATCTGCGATATTGATTGGATTAGTCACTACTTTTCCTTCCGATATTACTCCTGCTATATCGTTCTTGTGCCTAATTCCTCGTATGGACCTTATTTTGCTCCACATTTCTTTAGACAAAATAGCACTATTTATGGATGATACGTAATTCCTCCATAATGATCTTTTGCTGTCTTTTATAATTCGATTGGCTACAGCTCTCAACCTTTTAAATTCTATTGCATTCTCCAAAGCCCTGCATTTCCTTAATTTATTGAGCGCGCGTTTTTTTTTTCCCTTACGGCTTGCTCACACCTATGGTTCCACCATGGAACTCTTTTTGCCAACTGTGTTTTGGTTTTTTCAGGAATGTTCTGGTGAGCTGCTTGCAAAATTATACGAACAAATTCCTCAACTTGAGCCTCAATGCTATTTTCTCTGTCTTTCAGCCCATTTATGCTTGCTATTACCGTTTTATGATACTCGTCCCAATTCGCTACTTGATATTTCCAGTGGAGCTGTAATGGCTGTGAAGATATCGAAGTCTTTCCCATCTTAATAACAATTGGAAAGTGATCGCTTCCGTATAAATGGGGCTTTGTTTGCCAAATAACATTTGGTGCTAACCTGACATCAGCAATACTCAGGTCAATAGCGGAGAACTTGTTACTCCTCGAACAGAAGTGTGTATGTTCTCCTGTGTTAAGAAGAGTAGCTGTCTGATGTCCCTCTAAAAAAGCTACAACCTTCTGACCTCTGTGATTAACATCGGCTAACGTGGAGCCCCACATTGTGCTGTTAGCGTTGAAGTCACCAAGGATAAGGTAGGGTCTAGGCAGCTGATTTGTTATTTCCTCCATATATTCAACAGACAAATATATTGCTTGAGGAATATATATGTTGCAGATTGTTATTTTTGTATTATGAGCAAAATGGATTCTTATCGCTAAAACCTCCAGAGGAGTGGTTAATGTAATCTCTTCAGAAAAAATATCTTCCCTAACAGAAGTAGAGACACCACCCCATGATCTTTCAAGGCATATTCTATCTTTTCTATATGTTCGGTATCCTTTTATTAGCATATGATTACATTTATTTAAATGAGTTTCTTGAATGCAAAAGCACAGTGGATTCTCTTCAGCTATTAATTTCTGCACATATCCTAAGTGGCGGAAAAATCCGTTACAGTTCCATTGTATTATTGATTCCATTTTCGAAAATTATATTTTCCATACCACTGGTATCACTTATGACAAAAGATGCTCCTGGTAACAATTTGTCATACATTCGCTGGTCAAGTTTGTTAAATGTACTGTCCTTTCCCTATTAAGGTCTTCCAAATCGCCTGATTTTGGAGAAAATCCAGCGGAGTGCCCTACAGAAGCCGATAGAATGTTTGTATTTTTTTCTGGAGAAACACAGCGAGGAGTTAAAAGTCCCTTTTTTGTTGGTTTCAATATGAGTATTGATTTTATTTAACGAGTCTATTTGAAGAAAATCATTTTCAACTGCTATGTTAGTAGTTTGGTTATGTTTCATAGGGTGATCGGCAGGATTTTCTGAGATATTTCCCACTGTTTCGAAAACCTGATGAGTTGGAACTGTATCGGTTTGTAAAATGGAATCAACTTTATGTGTCCCACCAGAAATGTCTGATTCTGGACAGTCTATAGCAAAGTGTCCAGGCTTTTTACAAACGTAACATGTCAGGATATCTTCAGATAAAAAGATTAGGAAGTTAAGACCTTCATTTGAGATTTCAATCGATTTGGTAACTTTAATACGTCCTCTTGAGCAATGAACACTTGCCTCCGGAAGCTCAAAATATGACTAGTTTTGGGGCCTTGATAGCCTCCTCTTAAAGAAGTTACAGGTGACAGTAATTTTATTCCCATTTATTTAATCTCATATTCAATAGCTGAGTGGGGGATGCCCGGGCATCCATTTGATATAATAATGCGCTTTGCGGGATACACTAAACGCCTTATGGGGATTGAATGCTCTCCAATAATTAAACTATCGTGTGTGGATAGCAATTGATCGACTTGATCTTTATTGCTTAGGTGCACACAGAATCAATTATTAGACATACGTGAAGCATATTTTATACTTAGAGGATCTACTAATTTTGCTAAACTTTCAATATAACATATTTGTTTGATACCTTTAATAGTAGGTAGGGCGATTGCGTACTCACTTTTAGATACTGGTTGGTGTACAGTCATTTGCGCGTATGTTGGTCTTTTGGGATCATTTTGTGTTTCATTAATATCTGTTACACTTTGAGATTTGGATATCATACTTGTATCACCACAAATATTCAGTCCGTCATTCTTAATAAGGGTTCTTCCTTCCATTGTGCCTTAGCACCCAGTTTCCATTATTTTTGCCAAGTGCAGTTGCACACTTGGCAAAAAATCCCTCCGCTCTGGAAAAAAAAAGACCGTCCAGTTCGGCTACGCTGCTATTTGAGTTAACAAAATCAAATTTAATCAAAAATACTATTAGAGGCGTTGAAAACTCTAATAAGATTTTCGGCAATTTATTTTGTGAATTTCAGTTATCTCGGTTTCAGCTGTTCCAAGAATGATATTGAAATGTTTATTCATGCTATTATTTCAATCAGAGGAGGATGTGAGAGTTATAAAGAAATAAATGAATGTATGATGGTAGTATAAAACAAATATGTAAAATTTTAATGCGCAAACTAATGCGTTGAGTTTTTATATGTGTGTTAAAAAAATATTTTATAAAAGCTGAATTCGTGCAAGCCCAAAATGCGAGGTCAATACTTGTGAACTCATAACAAAAAGATTACAATTCACGACATAATAATGCAATTATATATTTATATAATTTTTTTTTTTTTATAATAATAATATTATCTAAATACTTTACTTAAACGACAAGAAACTGCTCGTCGCTATAGACTACTTCAACATTTACTAGACAAACGTTCAAACCTTCCAATTCATCCCATATACATAACAGTAATTACACCAGTTTGGACATATGGAGTTGAGCTTTGGGGCTCTACTAAACCATCCAATTCATCTCGTATCCAATTCTTACCATCTAAAATCCTAAGAAAAACCCTCAATGCACCTTACTTCGTCACAAACTAATTTACCCACCAAGAACTTAATATACCTTACGTTTCTGACTTAGCTCAAACCAGATATCAATCCTTCCATAAGTAAACTCCAGAACCATTCAAATCCATTAGTATCACAACTTGCTTCTAATTCCATTCCAGGCGCCTCAAGAAGATGGCCTCGGGACCTTCTAATATAGTACTTCATTATATTGAACCTTTATAAGTGCTACCAATGGGTAGTTGCTTTAAAAACAATTTGTATCATTGTCATCAGATTTATTTGATGTATTATATTTTAAATTGTATACAGTTGTTAATTTCAATAAATAAAAAAAAAACACAAATCAAAAACCGATCTAAATAGCACATTAAAGATGTCTATCCTTCAGTGACATGCTACTTACCCGCTAGAATTCAATAATCCCCCAACATTATTCTAGATTTACTCGATTCCCGATAAACCCCCGAAGTGCCTAAAAATATGGCCTAGAGAATTCCTAATTTAGAACATTTATCATAGTGCTACTAACGGGTAGTTCTTCAGAAGGTAATGGCATGTTATTGTAATAATTTTATCATACATTTACTGTATATAACGCACAAAAAAACAATTTCATGTTGATAGGAAAGTTATTTTACCTAATGATGGAAAAGATATTACGTTCACTCACAATTTAAACTGATGTACGTTATGAGTGGGTAAAATGTTAGTCTGATCTTTGTGCAAAGAAATCTAAGAAGATAATTCCGACAAACCAGCCTTAGGCATGCTGATAAAGTCATTTGATGTGAAATTAATGTATTTTAATGAAACACGGTCCCAAGTTTTCTTATTCAACTTTTACGTTTTTTAAAAATTGTTATGCTTGATATTTAATTTTTTTCTTCTTGTAATGAAACTGAGTTAAATTTTAAGGACAGATTTGGTAGTTTTTATTTAATTTATTTATTATTGACGAAAGTCGGCCTAGCCTTAAATAAAAAACTTATATTTAATGATTATGGTTACATATACGTTATCTGCAAACGTTGAGGAACTGGACTCTCAATTATTTTATTGAATAAGTTATTACCAAACAGTGGTAATTTTGATTGAAAATTTAAATACTTTAGGCTTATAATTTCTTTTATCGTTGGTAATTAAAGCTGTTCATTTATTAATTTTGTCTTTTCCTTTTTGAATACTGTTCCCTTTACGATTTTTCTAATAATTCCATTTTAGAAAGATTGTCATCGTTTTGTCATAGTCTTTGACTGATGCAGGAACATCGGTGCTCCATATAGTAAAGGTGTGGTTCGCATGGAGCAGCCAGCCGCAGCAGCTGCGTCTGCCAACGCCGCTGCTGGAGTGAGGCACTGCTTCAGTTGGTTTTAGTAGAACTGTTGCAAGAGGGGCAGCTGTGGCTGCCGCCAGAAAATTCGCGTCTGTTCTATGCAAACCCACATCATCAAAGTTTCTTGTATCATTTTAGACTGTATATGTATACGTTATATGGTATTTTTTCAAAAACAAATCTTAAAAATACATTACAGAACACAGTTTTCAGGTTTTATAAATATGAATATACATTTATATATAATTTGATACAACCTCAGGTTGAAATATCACAATTTATTTATATGTAAATATCTCTTACATAATTATACTATATCTTACATGATAAAGATTGTTTAACGAAAACAGAGTTGTCAATAATATGTTCATAAGACAAAACAGTACTAAAAAAACTGGAACTTTATTACCTACTACTGTCAAGGAGTCTTTCACTACGGCTAAAGTTATATGATGTATAAAGTTCATGTTTTTTAGTACTGTTTTGTCTAATGAACATATTATAATTACTATATAATTACTATAACAGACATAGAACATTTTCGGCCCATTTTGAAAAGAAACTAAATACTGTATGTACAAAATCATACAAACTCTATTACCTACTACTGTCAAGGAGTCTTTCACTACGGCTAAAGTTATATGATGTATAGAGTTTGTATGATTTTGTACATACAGTATTTAGTTTCTTTTCAAAATGGGCCGAAAATGTTCTATGTCTGTTATAGTAAATGTTAAGATACAATAATTTATTTGAAATTTTGTATGTCCATCTAATTTAAAACTGACTCGAAGTTTTTTTTTTTTTTCTATCCTTTTTGAAATGAAAATATTGTATATTTAGTTTAATTGACATTGACTTCAATAGGAAGTTTCCTTGAGTCGTCCACAATGTTTTGACATGCTACTTCAGCTAGACCGATGGCCCTTGTGGCATGACTACTAGTTATGATAGCAAAGTGACATATATTTTTAACAAGAATTATAATGCTGAGTTTTCGGGGGAAGTTACCTGGCGAATAATTAAGCGACTTCAGCAGGAGGAAGATACATAATAACTTAATCTGTTTTTATGAGATAATAAAAATTTTCATATTTTTCATCTCTGATCCACAGCCCTCAAATGATGTTTGCTTCCTCAGCTTTGGGAGATTATGGATTCCTCTTATAGGAAACACATGTGCTGATCCCCGCTACAGATGGATCGGCTTAGAGAAATCAAATTGATGAGCTCCGAGGACTATCAGCGGCGATATATTATTGATGCAGGTGATTCACGGGAGGATTTGGAGGAGGGAGAGAATGCGCCTCCCCATTAGAATGCTGCGGCTGGGGGAATAGTAATTCTCGGAGGCCTTATCTAAGCCGCAGCGCTCTCATCTGATAGCCCGGCTAATAACTTTCTTCCAGCCACGTATTAGGGTCCCCCACCCCACCCCTCCTCGGCCAATGGTTATGTCTTTATAACTTTATTTCAGGGGGCTTGATTCCTCCAATCTGCGAGAATCCGTAAAGCTTTCTCTCGATTGCTCCAGGATCCTGGATAAACACTTGGAAGACCAAGAAAGTAACTCGGATAACTATTCACTAATGAGAATGCATATTTTAATTTTGATAAACTATCAACTTCCTCTGATAAAAGTTTGATATTGACAATATTTCATTCCGTGATTCCAACAAGGGATCCTTGAGCAGTTACAGACATCCCAACAACTTAAATATTATCCGAATCACTGAATAAATTTGAAGAATTCCTATTGTCGAGACATGTTGAATCAGTTAACGAAACCATCTAAACTTATTATCATGATTATTGACCGATTAGGATTTTTCAAAAGAATAGTAAGGATAATACACGAGATGAAATGGATGATCTTGTGGCTTCCCAGATCTCAATTGCGTAGATCCAAATCGGACGGTTCGAACGTTTGTCTAGTAAATATTAAGTCGAAAACGACGGGCTTGTTTCGTCCGCTATTTCGACAGCCCTCAACAAAACGAATTATTCAAATTTATTCACAGTGATTAGGTTCTCAATTCACACTGTATATGATACTTAATTTAATACCAACATTTGAGTTTACCTTATAATGTATCTCTTTATAATACCTTACCGTGTTTCATAACTTGAAATATTCCGTACTTACCTGAAAAAGAAAAAAACAAAACATTAATACGAATATTTTATTCACCATTCATTTTATTATTTTTAAATTATTGACCATGAACAGAACAAATTTTAAATGAAATATTAAAGAGATGATAACCATAGAAAAAAAAATTGAAATCGCTCAATTGACAAAAAATCATACGTCCTAAAATCTCTACACCTGTTATTCCAATTTAATAATATACAGTTAAATTATATATATATATATAACTATTCTACAATATTCGGGTTATAGGTCCTCCTTTATATTTAACAATATTTTGTTTAAAAACTATATGCTTTATTACATTTTTTTCCTTCTTTTCTCTTCTCCTCTTTATTAAGGTTTCGACCCCTTTTTTAATGGGATCCTCTTCAGAATAAAAATTGGTACACCGAAACTCCATGCTAGTAAGCCCACTGAATCTTCCAGCTCAGACCCCAGGGTACTCTATGTATATACACATATAGATATATATATATAATGATAAAAGTATGGTTGACTGGATGATGAATGGAGAAGATAGTCAGGGATGCAGTCAAAGTAACACCACGTCAAAGAAGAATTAATAAATATTATATAGTAATATATCGGACTAATAATATACATCATACAAATCATCTATTCCTATATATATTACACAGGAATACGGAAATCCCTTTAACCTGTACCTGGGAATTTCAACTTTATATAGCCATTTCCTCTTATAAAATTAATAAGACCTAAGCCATTACTTTTATTTTTAGCCATTAAGATTTTACTGTTTATTTTTTTTTTTTTTTTTTTTTTCTTTTTTTTAATAGAATATTAATAATCTAAAATTAATCCTATTAAAAAGTACTAAAATTAGTCTAATGCATAATTTATGTAATTTTTTTTTTTTTTTTGCATTCATTTAATAAAAGTACAGTTATGTATATACCTCATTTAAAACATAATCTTAACAGTCATTGTATGAGTTCGGATGAATATTCTCTAATCAATCTAAAATAAAAATAATTTTAATTAAATTAAATTCATTTTAAAGATAAAATTTGCTTTATGTTAAAACAAGATTGAAAAGGTTAAAAAAAAAAAAAATAAAAAAAAAAAAAAAAAAAAAAAAAAAATAAAAAATAAAAAAAAAAAAAATAAAAAAAAAAAAAAAAATAAAAAAAAAAAAAAAATAAATTTTATTGTTATATGGGAAGCATTACTGAGTCTCAGCAATCGATGAGTTAATGAATATCTATTGGTACATATAGTAGACTAATCTTTCTATTAGGCATTCAAGTAAAATAAAATTACGTGATTAACGTTATAGTTTTTTTTTTTTTTTATTCAAGGCTTAAAAGTTAAGAAACTGCTCGCCAGTTTCGACAACTCCGAAATTCACGAGACAAGCATTCAAAACCCCGATGATTTACAAATAATTTATTTAATTGACAGTATTTAGAACCATTGGGACATACAGAGTTGAGATTGAAACTGGACTAAATCTTCCAATTCTTCTCGTCAAAATCCTCCATGCTCTTTATTATGTCACAAAAAAACTTATTCATTAGGAGATTAATGTTGTATATGTTGCTGATTTGGCATAAACCAGATATATATTCTATCATATTAAACTCCTTACTGAATCCACAAGTCTCCCAACTTACTCTTCAATTCCTGATTCAATACTCGGAATAGAAGATGACCGAGAGACATTAGAATTGAGAACTTTTATTGGAGTGATTATAGTGAGTGGTTCTTTACATGTTATTGACAAGTCATTGTAATAATTTCTTCAATTTACTTTATATAATGTATACAGTTGTAAATATCATTAAATACTTAAAAAAAAATAATATAAAAATATATATATATATATATATATATATATATATATATATATATATATATATATATATCTATATAAATAAATGCTAATCATATATACTAATATGTACTAATATGTATGTATCATATATACTAATATACTAATATGCAAATCAGTTACGACTTAAAGGTATCAGCAATGATCTAGGTAAACATTCATCCCAAATCAAAGAAATAATAATCATAGGACTATATCTATATAATAGAAAAAATAATATTCCAAAAAAGAAAAGTAATTAGGAAAAAGTAAACATTTAGTACTTACATATATACAGGGTGTTCGGAAGATCGTTGGCCAAAAAAGTATCTCGGGTAGGGAGGTTCATTTTGAACCTATTTAAGGTCACTTACCTATATACAAAGTCTTACGGGTTTTTTTTTTATGAATTTTTTTGTAAAAATGGCCAAATCTAAACATTTATGCCTTTGGTAAACTCCGTTGTTTACTGATATATCAACGCCATTTTTTTTCCTATAATTACTAATACATTGTCCATATAAAATAAAAAAGATATGGTGCAAAAAACAAATACCAAAAAAACGGGAGATCGTTAAATCTTGTCAAAGGCAAAAATAAAAATTATGAACTTCAAGTTTAGGTTCAAAAAAAAAAAAAGTAAGCGCAACAGCCAAATTCAAATTGTTTTAAAAACTTCTCTATTTAATACTCTTTAAAAATACCATTTGCAGGCACGCAGCACATTTAGTTTTTTTTTAGTTTTTTTAAAGTAACAAAAGGGTGCTACCAGCGCACACTGACAATAATAATGAATCGAATTATATTTTTTATGCAAAACGTAACAAATAGTTTTGTTAAACTGCATATTTTCTCTTTCTTTCTCGGAATTTCGATTCTATCAGAGTAAACTTTAACTACATTTTTGTAAACAAAAATCAGGGAACAAAATTAAACTAGTTTTAAATTATTCATAAATTTAATTTGTAGAGTATCACAGGTATTGCTCAAAATGATCTCCACTATTTCTGATACAAGCACGGTATCTTTTTCTTATTTCTGTGGTAGTTGTTCTAAAAATAAATTCTTCCTTCATTATGATAAACGCGGCATTGATTTTTTAAATAAGTTCTTGTTTTGAAAAAGCCCACTACAACTTACCTGTAAGGGAATGTTTAAACAATTGTTTCCCCCAATCCTGGATAGGCCAATTGAGTGGCCAGCACGGTCTCCAGACCTCACGCCGCTCGATTATTACGTCTGGGACCGTGTCAAAGATTTGGTTTATAATGAAGAATTGTTTTCAAAACATGAACTTATTTAAAAAATCAATGCCGTGTTTATCATAATGAAGGAAGAATTTATTTTTAGAACAACTACTACAGAAATAAGAAAAAAAATTTTCCTGTATAGAATAATTTTTCTTTACAGAATTTTATTATATATTATATATTATTTTATATTTCAATGCTTCTACAAAGATTCTTTTTTTTTTCTCAGTATAATTCAAAGGACCAATAAACTTTCAATGTCTTAAATATATATTTTATCAATTTTATATTTATAAAGCTAAAACTTGAAATATTAGAAGTTTTCATATAGTTTTTATCGGGTTTCACTTAAAACTTTATGTTAGTTTCCTCTATGGGTAACCACTATGCAGCTTAAAACGACCGCAGTGAAACCTCGGCCATTGTTGAACACAATAGCATTGTGGCCCAGCCCTGGAGAAGGTTTACTAACAATATTGTGCAGTTTACTACTGGCAATATACTAGACCGGCTACCAGGGTTTTTATTGTCCGAGAGTTTTAACTAGAGTCCAGGGTAAGCAATCAATATTTTTATTGTTTTATACCTAAGCATATTGGCCATATGGATAATCTCGTGACTGTTATTATTAGATGTTTAATAAGGTTCTTGAGGTTAAGCCAATAAGTAAAATCAACTATTTTGGCGACGTTTCCAGACTATATTGTTCTCATAATCATGCCCTACAGTGAATAAACAGGTTACAATACAATTATTTAAGTTATACAGCTTATTTTATAACATAAAGTTAGCTACAATATAAATATATAAAAACTCGTTAGATTAATTAACTATATATAATTACAAAATATAGAGAAGTTTGAAAATACTTGCAATGTTACTTATAGTATTAAAATGTTACTTATTAGAATCTATTACAAAATTATAAAAATTCTAGTAGTATACAACCGAACTGGAGACTTTCTTAGGAAAGGTAAGGATTGAGAGGGTTGGTGTTTCAAAAACTTCATATAAATGAGATATACACATAACTATATTTTTATGAGTATGCATCAAATCTTTAAATATATATATATATATATATATATATTAAACATTATATATATATATATTTAAATTAAACATTAGACTAATTTCAGTACTGTTTAATAGGACTAATTTTAGATTATTTTGTATTTTTTAACAAAAAAATAAATAAACAGTAAAAACATAATAAAAAATAATGTCTAGTGTCTTAGGTATTAAGGGGAAAAATCAATATATATAAGGCTGAATCACATAAAGGATTATCTGGTGGAAGCAGAATGTAGGGAAGAGGAGAAGGGAAGTAAGCTAAAAACTCCAAAATTTCCCCATACTTTGACGGATATCCATATACATCGGTCTACTTTGTATTCTCTGACCTTGTCATACAATCTGTATCACTGTAGTTTTCTCAATCTATTCATGAATTCAGAGATTTCTTATTCATTTTGCGTTGATGGTGTAAGGAGCGGCTTAATAAACCAATTTCGATATAGAATCTCAAGAGGATGGAAAATGGATACAACGGACGATGTAAAGGGAATAATTCATCAATAGCCAATCGATAACGAAGTCGAACGAGAATCGAAAAAAAAAACAGAATGGTATTTCATAGCTCAATTCCGGCTGTATCATAGACAGAATAATATATTTTTAGGACTCCATGTTGTATTGAATAAAGTATTGCAAAAACGATAATTTTTTTTTTTTAAAATCATTGTCATTATTACTATTATAGCTATTTGGTTCTAAACCGTCCCATTGTGTTCGCAGTCCAGTCAAAGAAGGCTGAAATAGGGTGTAGAGTGTGTTTTCTGAGGTTTTTCTTCGGAAATAGGTTCAGGGTCGTTAGAGAGTATACATATGGTACTAAAAGCCCTGGAGTGTTTGGGACTGGTAACAGGAAGGTGAGCCCGCGAAAGGTCCCTTTTTTTGTTTATGCGCTCATATCTCGAAAACGGTGCGTCGTATGCAAAGCATGACTATTCACTAAATTAATGTTAATTAAATTCTTTACATATTTTATTATATATATATATAAATATATATTATATTCTGTACCGTTTCCAAGATATACGATTGGAAAATGTGAAGGGCGTTTGGAATATTTTACCAAAAAAAGTTAAAATTTATGTAACTTTTGGCAAGTTGAAGATAAATTGACATATATATATATGTGTATTTTGATGGAAATTAATTTCCTGCTGTATCTTTTATGAAGACTTCTGTAGGATGAATGTTTTAGAAGATATGGAGGGAAGTTTAACAGAAAACGTGAAGTGAAATTTTTTTTTTCACATTTTCTAAGCGTATTTCTCGGAAACGGTACAGAATATGAAAAATGTGTATATAATAAAATATGTAGAAAATTTAATTTAAATTAATTCAGTAAATAGTCATATTTTGCATACGACGTGCGTCGCGACGCACCGTTTTCGAGATATGAGCGCATAACCAAAAAAAGAGGCCTTTCACGCCTCCCCCCCCCCTTCCTGTTCCCAGTCCCAAACACTCCAGGACTTTTAGTAAGTTTACTTTCTGACTACCTTGAACATGTTTACGAAAAAAAACTTTGGGTAACAGGAAACGCACTCTATAATCCTTTATTGACTGGACTAATGATCTTGTTTCTAATGGAAGAAATGTTCTAAACTTGAGACACCTAAGGAAAATCTATAAAATAATGATGGCTGCAGCATGTGGAAGCAGCTGTGCCTGCTTGACGTTCCATACTTTTATAGTGCAGCGTTTTTTTCACCCTCCAAAATGTAGCATTTTGATACGCTCTAGTTTTTTTGGCGTGGCTCGGATCGAAAATCTTCCGATAGTTCTCTTAGGAGAAATGTATTTGAGAATATTTTTCTATAACACTTGTCTCAAGGATCTACATTTTAGGAGGTTGATTGGTCAACTTAATCGGTCAATTTAAATTATTTCCAATAGTTGATAGACTAAAAATGAACTTTCTTTACTCAGAACATAAAGCATTATCTCACATTATTAAGCACTATCTCATTTGTCAGATCAAAATCTCTCCAAGATAAATTACGGGTCAGTTATTACTACTTGAACCGATCCCTTCGCCTCTACTATCGATCCTCACATCTCCTACAGCAATCGACTTGCCAACTATCAGTTTCATCCTTATACAGGGTGTCCTGAATTTAAATGGCAAAACTTCAGGAACTTATAGGGGACCGAAAAACTAAGAAAAAAAGTCCTTTAGAGATTTGCTCGTTTTTGCTTAGTTTTAGAGAAAATCGCAAAAAAAGAAACAAAACAAGTTTTCATTTTTATACTTATTTATTTGCATTTATATTTATGTTATGTTCTTTTAAATGTAAATATTGCTCAAAATGTTATCCTTTTGCACCAATGCAAGCATTACATCTAGCACTCACTTGATAAATTACAGCTAAACATTGTTCTGATGATATTTGGTGCACTGCATCTATGATTCGGTCTCTTAATTGCTCTCTTGAGTTGATTGACACCGAATAAACTTTCTGCTTCAAGGTTCCCCATACGAAGAAATCCATGGGTGTCATATCAGGTGATCTACCCAGATGGTACCAAGGTACTACTCCTCCACGTCCAATCCATCGTTGTGGATAATTTATATCCAGCCAAGCTCGAGCAACTCTGCTATAATGAGCTGGACATCCATCGAGTTGGAACCACATTTCAATCCGCTGCTGTAAGGGAAAGTCATCTAAATAATTAGAAAAATCATTCTCCAAAAAATGTGTAAATGTGATACCGTTCAATCTTTCAGGTAAAAAATATGGTCCCACCAGTAATCCGTTCCAAATCCTAAACGTTAATAGCAAATTCATGCTGAAACCTATTTTCTCTAATAGCTCTGGGATTTTCAAGAGCCCAAACATGATAATTTCTTTGATTAACAATTCCTCCTCTTGTAAAGGTAGCTTCATCGGCCCATATCATTTTTAATGGAAATAAATTATCATCGCGAATTTTGTCAAGAAAACAGTTACTAAAATTCAATCTTTTGACATAATCTTGAGGTAATAAATTCTGAACTTTTTTTTGGGTAAGATTATCACCTTTCAAAGGCAGCAGATGGGATGCTAGTCTCAGGATTGTTATCGAAGTGGCGTTGGACACAATTTCTTCTCCGATAATCTGCTCTTATTGCTGCCTGGAATTGGTCGCCTTCATTAGGTATTAAGAATGACCCAGTCTCTCGTAGTCTATTAAAAGTTAACGAAAAGACTCGTCGATTAGGCACTCTTGTATTAGGAAATCGGTGCGCATACTCCCGCACCGCTTCTAAAGCATTACCGTTATAGAAACCATACAAAAAATCATATCAGCGTATATAACATTAAAATATGTATGCGGCATTGTGGCTGATGCTATTCACACAAAAATATCTGAGTAACTGACTGAAGACTGATTTAGGATCCTAGAAGGAAGCCAAAATGTAAACAAATAAACGAATGTAAAGGATAACATTAAGTGTTTACATATCTCACTGCCTAGCCAGACAAACTTTGAAAGGTGGTAATCGCTACTTGTAACATTTTTGTTTTTTTTTCTTTTTCTGCGATTTTCTCTAAAACTAAGCAAAAACGAGCAAATCTCTAAAGGACATTTTGTCTTAGTTTTTCGGTCCCCTATCAGTTCCTGAAGTTTTGCCATTTAAATTCGGGACGCCCGGTATATCTCCAATATATTTCCTTATATATCCTTATATTTCATCCTTATATTCTCCAATTTCTAGTGTGGCAGTTTTAATTTAATTTATGGTTCCTATATGGTAAGCATTTCTCAGCAATAAAAAAAATGCAAGCGATTATGCCCTACCATAGACGACAATGCTCTCTTTACTCTCTTTACTTTCTTTAAGAAATTATTCTCTTCACAGCCATCTTCCTAAATGGTGGTGTTACAAAATGATCGATATATATATATATATACACTCAGGAATCGGTTTTATATATATACATCTCGAAAAAAGAGGCCTCCATCAACCAAATCTTCTATATTAGACATGAATATATTTTTGGCTGGGAGGCCTATACTTTTTTGGAGTAATTTTTTCACATTCACTTTGACACGTTCTAGCTCTGGTGTTGCTCGGATCAGAAATTTGACGACAGTTTTTTTATCAAAAATTTAATGGAAAATATTTTTCTATAATACTTGTCACAAGGATCTACTGTGTAGGAGCTATATTGGTTTCAATGAAAAAAGGCAAGCTGATGTTGGTAGGATCGAAAAATTGGCGACGATTCCCTAACCAGAAATTTATAGAAGATTTGCAAATTATACTTATCAAAAATTTTAAGGAAAATATTTTTTTGTTAAATAAAATTTGTTGCTAGAACCTACCGTTTAGGAGTTATATAAGTGTAATTGGAAAAAGTCACATTTGCCAACATTTGTGAAGTGTTGGGGCTTAGGGCAACATTCATACTTGGTTAGTGTTGCTCGGATCAACAATTAAACTACGGTTATGTAATTAGGAATTCAATGGAGAATATTTTTTGTTATATAACAATTGTCGCTAGAACATACCATTTAGGTGCTATATTCGTTTGAATGAAAAAAGTCACGATTGCCGGCTTGTTAATACGCTCTAGCTATGTTTGTGTTTCTCGGGTGGCAAATTTCACATGCGAGAATCGTCTTTCTAGCCTCTATGGGACCATTCTAAATTGCTAATACATGCGCCAAACTAACAAGTAGCGCTAAAATCTCAGTTCCGATTTTTTTTTTAACATTCCTCATTCTAGCCTAATACTTTTCATTATAGACTCGTCTGTTATAGACATTTTTGAAGTTTCAGAGGGTGATAATATAGATAAATTGCTTCCTTCATAAAATCTAAGGAAGGGGATGATGACGTATTCAATATTTATTTGTCAATTAGATGTTTTATGAAAAACAATTGATGAGTTATCTTTCAAAACATTTGTTAAGGATTTAAATAATGTAATTGTTTTGGATTTAACAGTAGGATTTTTAGATTAATAACTGAGCCGATTTACAATGGAAAAAAATGAAAAAACTAAAATAAATATAATAGTTAATTTTTTTTAACATTTTTGTTTTTTTACGTTTTCCTAAGGTAAAAATTTTAAAGGAAGCCTAAAGGAATTATAACGTTGAGAAGCTGGAAAGAGCTTACAAACGGCAGGAGGACCGAAAAGGGCTATTCAAAGAAAGAGAATCTTTTCTCTTTGTTATCCTCTTTTCTGTCAGCTCTTTTAAATACGCCACAAAGGTACAACCATTTTTTTCCGTTATAATAATAGTAGAGATGAGTCGAGAGTTGTCTGTTATAATATTAATTTTAAATAGTAAAAAAGTATTTCGATATTGTAGTTGTTTTTAATTTCTAAAGGATTTTCGTAAATTATAAGTCGCAGATAAAAATAGTTTAATTTAAAAATATTTAAAAACATAATAATGAATTCAATGATTTAATTATTTACTAAAATTATGAATATTTTTAGATTTATTATTAGTTGTGCTACATCTATTTGTTTTTGTTTTTAATAGATTAGAGGAGCAGTTTAATTGTAGGATTAATTTAACGTTGGGAAGACGCCATTAAATTATACATGTTTTTTTATGGGAATAAAAATCTTGACTATCCGATATACCGTGTTTTAGCTATCTTATGCCATTGTTATTAAAATAATACACATAAAAATAATTATAAATCAAAATGAACAAGGTTCAGTTCAGTACAGAAACAAGGTAAATCATTCTATGTAGGGAAGAATTAAATAGTATTTACATAACTATACAGAGTGAGAGGGAGAGAGGGAAAGCAGAGAACAAATAAAATTCTAATACTAGTGAAATTACAGGTCATCAGGATGTCCTTCAGATTATTGAGGTAAACATTGTCATCAATGATATCAGGGGACATTAAAGCAGAGAAACAGTAAACATCTCTAGAATATTGGCGAGAAGTCCCTTTAGGACAAATTTTTACTAAAATTTTTGCTTTCGTTTCAGTGACACCTGCAATAGGTTCATTTGCCCACAATGTTTCTTTTAAAAATATATACTTGCATTTTGGTTGCATGACAAAAAGAAACAGTTCACAAAGAGGCGCACGGCGGCAATCCCGCCCTGACACTTCTGACAAGACTTGCTCAACCTTGGAACTGACTTGACACAGACTGTTTGCGAAGAAGAGCTATTACCGACCCACTATCTGTTGTCTAATGTGTAAATATAGGAATACCGGTGGGCCTTGCAGAGCTGCGCTGGCTTATTGATAGTCAAATCATTTTTTTTTTTTTTTTGTATGCAGATATCATATTACAAAAACCAGTCATCGAGAAAACCATGTGATGCTAATGCTATAATTATTCTCGAACAATATTCAGTAAGGTAATAAATTATTAATAATTATACCTGGCGTTGCCTGGCAGTTGAAGCATGTACAGCATAAAACTGAACAGTTGACTTATTTTAATCCCACATCATGTTTCAGAGCTTACATTCAAAGCAAACAGTTCTGAGAAATCGGCTTAGTAAATGAACACAAAGTTTTAACGAGACCAATTCAAACTAAACCCCACACAGATGAAAATATAACTCTGACAGAAAAGAAATGTTCATTTAGAAGGTCGGAAATTAATAAATGGTTCTGTTACAGCTAAACTGTGGGCGGAACGGTTTCCGAGAAAGGGTATTTTATAACAGATTCCTATCACATAGTGTGGTAATTAATGAATTTATTATCATTCTGTAACAATGATGACGATATTCGGAATCAGAGTCGGAATTTTTCAATTCTCGATATTGGTACCGATACCAAGAAATCCATTCTCAATTCTCGGTACCGATTCCTCAGTTTAAAAATAAATTGCTATTTCAAAACATAATACGAAAATAATCTATAAATGGCAAAACAAATCGATAAAAAAAAATAAAGATTACAATTCAAGAAATAAATCAGTAACCCACCAATAGAATTTATTACATATAGCACATCAAATATCTTGTTAATAATAATAAAAAGTTTTACTCAAATGATTAAACAGTTTACAATTGCACATATTAAATATTGTTACATGATTTGGTAATAAAACAATTTACTCTACATAGTGACCTGAGCTTAGCGAAAATGGGTATAATTTGGAATGCATTTATTTTAACAGTAGGAAAAATACTAAAAAACCTACAAAATAAGAAAAAAAAAAAAGATATTGATAAAAGCAAATACATAATAAAATTTACTAAACTAAAATGCATAATTTATTAACTTTTTGTACGTCAAAGTTAATCAACATTTTGGATAATTAACTTATATATTATTTGTGTTCCAATAAATTTAATTTCAAGCCGAGACAATAACTTTTGGACGTCTTATTAGCAAAATAGTAGTATGTGGTTCGTACGTATGTATCTTCTTAAGGATTGCTTGCTATAATTGCCTATTATTTGAATTATAGGATTTCCCGAATTGTTTGTAGAGTTGAAAAAGTTTCTGGTTTGTGTATGAATAAATTGTTTAATTGTCTGAAAATATAATTCAAGTAGTTATTTTTGTTTATCAGGGGTAGTCATTTATTATTCTCATGCATCTGTTTTGCACATTTTCAATTTTTTTATAGTTTGAGTCACAGTAGCTTTATACGGGAGAGGCGTACGTCAGCAATGGTCTAATGATTAATTTATATAGAATGATTTTGTTTTTGATCGACAGTAGGGTTTTCTTCTGAAATATGGAGCAATAGCACTTATAAGTTTGTTGGCTTTGTCGCATTTGTTATTTATATGAGGAGTGAATGTCAATCGTTTATCTAGTCGAGGTAGGTAACAGTTTGAGTCCAAGGAATTTGAATATTTTTTAGATACCAACATATGTTTTGGTATGTTGTAAAAATTATTTCTTCTTTTTTGTAAATTTATTGCTGATGTTTTTTGTTTGTTTATTTTTATATTCCATGTTTTATAATATTTATTAAATCTGGAGTATAATGATTTTAATCTGTTTTCTATTGTGTCTATCCTGAAGGAACTAGCGTAAATCGGATAGATTGTTAATTCTGATTCGGACAATGCACAATAATATAATTCAATTCATTAATTACGAAGTTAAACATTCTATGGTTTTATTTATTGATTAAGGAATTCAACTCGGCGTTGGTCGCTAGCCGATCTGGTACACCGTTAGTCGCTAGGTGAGCATTTCCCTCACTTCTTTGATTTTCATAAAAAATGCAGTTTTATGTTGCCAAATGGTAACTAAATGTCATCATAGTGTATCAATAATTGTAGTATTGAGTATAAGGATTGAAAATATATTTATTTAAAAAAAACAACAACAAAAAAGAAACCAAACAAAAATTAAATATTTTACTATTTACATAATGATGTGTTTTTCATCAGCTAGATCATTTTCTTCTATTCCCATACAAGTATATATACTATTATGGTCATTGCGAAATTGGAACATTACACTTTTTACAATGTTTTTTATATATATATATATATTTTTATTTCTTCAGAACACCTATACCAGATCTATTTTGTATTGTCTGGAGCAGCCACGAACAAGAATCTGGAATAGTAAAAATTTCAGATTTCTAATATATGATTGAAAAATAATATATTTACAATTCACGACGATTTATCAACTAATTACATACAATTTATCTTCTTAACTGGCTTTTTATCCAACTAGCCAAGCATGTTAGATTCACGACTCAATTTGAACCCAAATAATCATTAATCAATCGAAAGAAATTGGAAAACTCTATAGAAAGAGAGATAAGCTGAAACTGAGCTACATTTTCAGTAAAAATCTCCCAATATCCAGGCCCATAAAACCAAACTCGTAGAAACCAAATATTCTTATTCACAAATGTCGTAAACTCAGCTGTAATGAGGATCAACGATGAAAGTTAAATGCTGACAAACTTATTAAATATTTTTTAGAAGAGCGAAGGAAATGCTCACCTGGCGACCAACGCCGGGTTAAAATGTTACTAAACTCTTATAGCAATGTAGATGCAATGGATTTGTTTTAATTGAGTATTAGGGTTCGAAATTTACCGAAATTTAGTTTTATTTAAAAGTAAAAAAAAAATGAAAAATCATTTTCATTCTTGGACTTATCGTCCCTTAACAAATATGTTTCGTAAAATGGTATTAAGTTCTGACTGGCATTGTTTTGTTGGTTGGGAAGTGTAATTTGATTTCATTTTCCAATAAAGAATAAATATCTGCAATATACTGAACTTTAGCTTGAAGTTGTATGAGATTTGTTTTTATTTCTGTACAAAGGAGGCTTAGCCATTCGCTAAAGAATTCTAATCAATTAAGAATTCTCGATACCGATTTTTTTCTCAAGATGGGACAGAGAATCGACAAGTCCCTATTTGGAATTTCTTTTTGCCATGTTTAAATTAGACTTAGTTTCTTATTGGCTAGCTTGAGGAGGTGGAAGTTAAGTGGTTCTACAGTAATCCCTTAATATTTGTTTCTTTCATTTTATATTTGGGATTATTATCTAATCCTTTTCATCGAGTCCTTTTCAGCAACCGGCTCTCTCCCGCCCCCACGATTGGGATCCATTAGCTGAATAGCTGATATGATTCACTTTGAGCTGCTCTTGTATTCTCAAACCCTTACACCAATCCTTCAGGAAACCCGAACCTTCCTTTACAAGGTTTGATTTCCTCAAAATTCTAAAAACTCCCTTTTAACTCCAGTCTGAATGGTGGGAGAATTCCGCTTTAAACACGAAATAAAAAAAGAAAAAAAAAACCTTTCAAGTTCTTTCTTTCCTTATTTCATCGAATAAGACTAAAATGAATTGATAAAAGCTTGTTGGCGATTCAATTAAATTACTTCTATTGAATCTTTAAAACAAAGAACATTAATTCAATAAAGGGTGAACTGTTAAATCTTTATTAACAAAGACTTTATAGTTTAGTTATTTTCATCTTAGTTTAAAAAAAAAAATGATTAGAAATATCTAAAAAAATTTTCCTTTAATGAGGTAAGAAAACAATTATATCATTAAAATTTTATTTATTACAAACATGCTATTTCTGATCTTTGAATTCCTAATAATTACTTACATTAGTCTAAATAAATTCCTATATTTTTGCCCACATGTCTTTTTTACTTTTTTTCTTATTGTTTCATTAAACTTCTTCTAATCATGAATTTTTCATTGAAAGAAAAGAAATAAAGGTTTAAATTTATGTAGTAAACTCCCCCTTATACGGCGTCTCTAAACCGGCGCTCGCAAACGAGGGAAATTGTTATGTTACATGCTCAAAATCTATCTAAAAGAAAAAAAGGAAATTAATTTTGACGCACACAGACACATATAAGGCAAGAAACTGCTCGTAGTTTCCGAGACTACTCCATCATTCAAGCGTCCAAACCTACTAATACATTACAAAATACTAATTTAAATTACAAAAAATTAGACACATTTGGTCATACAAAGTTAAGATTTTGAGCTAGCACTAAACCTTCCGATTCTTCTCGTATCCAATCTCTTAAATCCCAAATCCTTCGTAAAATCCTCAATGCTCCTTATTATGTAAAAAACAAACTTATCCATAAAGATCTCAATGTTCCATAAGTTGCTAATTTGGCCCAGATACCTATCGTTTCATTGTAAACACCATACCCACTCGAGTCTACGATACATTTATTTATATCCATGTATGAAATAAAACGTTTTATTTATTATAGTATGTATACTCGTAAATTTACAAATAATACAGCAAATAAATTAACAATTAGATATTTTTAAAATATTAAATTTCGTTTTATTAGTTACCGTAAATAGATTATAGTACGCATAGCCTAAAAGATTTTTTTTTTTTTTTTTTTTTAATTAATAATGCATACAGAAACAATTCTTTACGTTTGTGAACGCCTGATATAATTACTGTATATTATATGTTTATTAATGCGCATATGTCTATCGAACCCGTAAATAAGTGGTCAAGTCAAATTTTGACCATAATGAGTTAAGTGACTAAAAGGAATCTTGAAGGTTTTTGTCCAAACCTTCAAAACCTCCTAGATTATTTTTAGTCAAATAACTAACTCATTTAGGTCAAAATATGACTTGACCAATTTTTCACTGGGAGGACAGATATAATTATTTAAAAAATCTTTATAATAATTGATTAATAAATTTACTAAAATATGATTATTTTTAAAGTCGAAATGTTATTTATATAACTGCAAATCTATTAATGAGTCTGAAGATAGGAATACATTCCGAAACATGTAGCTGAATATAATGAGTTAATGTCAATTGAAAATATATTGAACGGAGATGATTTATTGAGAAAATTTATAATTTGGACATTTAAGTTGAGAATTAGATTTTGGGGTGAGTTGCTATCTTTTACGAATGGAAACATCGGAAATAACTGAAGTTTATCTCCACTTATCGGTCGAGTACGATCTTCCTCCCAGCTCCTGTAAGCTTTAATGGCTAACTGATTACATCATTTTATAATTTAAGGTTTAATAAGATATTTTATCAATTAATTGATGTACTTCAAAGAGTCATTAGTGTTCAAAACGAGCCCTTTATTCAGTGGTAGGCAGGCGAACCACAAGGGGTCGACAATACACGTACAATTTTAAAACTTGGATTTTATGTCGGTTTTAATAAGAAAAATAAATGAATATAAAAGATTGTCTGTAGAATAAATGATTGTTTTTCCTGGTTCAAGATAAATAAAAGTATAATAATAAAAAATGAAGCATGTAATAAAAATATGCCGTAAAGTTATGACCCTTTCTATTATCTTTGCAGACGTTTCGGCCCAGAATGTGTGGGCCGTCATCTGCGCTACAGTACAGGTTTGAAAAAAATAAGCTCATCATTTGAGGTGTTCTAATAAAATTATTTGGCTGTCATCATGATTCCAAAAATGTATAATAACAAACACAGTAGACATCCAGATGGTTCGACTGCCTTGCCTGATACCTCAAAAATTCACATATCATGGTTTTTTACTACAAATAAAGATAAAATGAAAATACAGAATATTTAATTTTAGTAACTTAGTCTCGTAAACTGACAAGTAAATTACATAGTACTTCTGACGAGGTAAGTGTACGTTACCTTGAACCAATTTTTGACTTAAGGGTGGCATGGCCTCACGTCTCGACGAAACGCAAAAAAAACTAAATAAACGGCAAAGGCTTTTTTATTTCCTAATCAGACGACAAGAACTCAATATCTATATTTACCAACTAAAACCTATTTGGACATATGCCTCACAAATTTATTTTAATTTATTCATTTACTCTAATACATTATTTAATTGATTAATTAAAGACAGAAAGCTATATAGCGAGCATAACTTAGTTACTTTAATGCCATATCTACAAGAAATAGCCATAATCAAAATGACGTATATATATGACTAAGTTAGTAATGAATTAAGAAATTTTTCCAATAAATATTTTTTTTTCTTATTACCATATATAGTGATAAGAAAAAAAAAATGTAGGTATTTATTACTAACGTTCGTCGCTATATTATTAACTGTAGCTAATCGTTTTACGTAGATCCTATCTCGTTTGCACGCTTTTGCAATTACCTCTAATGGAAGACAATGGAGTGCCTAACCTATAAGTAAAAAGTGCCTATACCATAATTCATAGCATAATTTAACCGCCGCTTTACCCAATTACAACATTATTGCTCATCTTGGAACATTAATTAAGAACTAGCGTTATGACGTAAGTAGCTATATACTATATACTTCTACCTCCAAACCCTCACGTAGTTAACTGTTTAATCCAAACTGCTGTGAAACTTCAATAGTTTTTCTTCTTCCTTTTTTTTTTTCTATCGAAACAGAGAAGTTGAACGAAGAAATAAAGTTAGTGAGAGAAGTGACAGAAACTCATTGGTGAACATTTGCCGAGTTGGACACAGTAAGTTATTAGCGTTCTATCTGAGCGAACTATTGCCAGCTGCGACTTTTGGACAACAGATGGTACGGTTGAGGGGGGCACAACATTAGTTACGGTGTTATTTCTTTATATTGACAAAAACTTGGCCATTGGAAAGATAATCGCGTTGATTTATAATCGGGCATAGGAATACATAAAGAGATGTTGATGGAAAAATAAATGTTACCAGAACAGCAATCGATCAGTGTCAAATAATCCCGAAATAAATTAAAGAAGTGTATCTAGTGATTATATACGAGAATCTTTTAGATTTATTAAGAGTGATAAGTCAAAGGAATAAGAAATAAGAATTGTTAAAATCAACAATTAAATAATTAAAATAATTTGCAGTTAATTTTTACAATTCTTATATTTTATTCCTTTGACTGATCCCTCTTACTAACAGCATGCTTCATTATGAACGATTTTAAAACCGAGTTAGTTTCGCCATAATCCAAATATTGTGTTATTTAGCCAGTACCCCTCTACTTTTTTAAAACGTTACTATTTAACCCTTAAGATAATTATAATTTATAACTTTTGATTATAAAAAAAATATGTGATTCATTCATATCTTCGGTTAATGAAAAAAATGAAATGAAAAAATAAACTTTATTTTAGAACTTACTGTCCCCTAAGAATAAAAATAATGCACAATTAAAAGTACAATTGTCTGGCTAATTATTTACAAATTAGATGCTCCAGTAATTACAGTATACATTTTTACAGAAAAAAAAAATTAAATTAAAAAATAAAATAAAAATAAATAAATATATGAAATAATAATTATAACATAAAATACAATCGTATATACATGAACGTATAAAAGAAAGAAAGAGAGAGAAAAAAAAGTAATTCTAAGTATTTATTTGATTATTGATATCTTTGCGGAACATTGATTGCCTAAAAGGTACAGGAATAGATTATTTTTAAAGGAGGTTATGGAAGCTGCTTTACGAACAGAAGTGGGTAAGGAATTTCAGAAGGAGGTAGCACGAATGATGAAGGATTTGTCAAAGGAAGCGGTTTTATATGAGGGGATATATAGGTTAAAAGGTTGGGATCTAGTGTTTAGGAGGTGGATAGAAGAACGCAGAGTTAATAAATCAATAATATAGGAAGGTTTTTTGGTATTTAGACATTGGAATAGGAAAGTACCCAGAAAGTATTACCGTCGGATTTAGGAAATAGCCACCCAAGCTAGGTTAATCGGACCTTTTGGCCGTTCCGTCATACCCCTTTGCCTCTTAAGATTCGGATTAGTGAGGTTCTAGCGTATTTTAATATTAATATTGTAATTTAAAATCATCGAAATTTTAATTTCTGAATTTTAATTCTGAACACTAAGTTCCATAGAAATCAGTTGTGCATTTACAACAAATAAATTAGAAATTCTGATAGTAGGCATAGTTAATATCATAATACAAACTTAGATATTTGTAGAGAAGAATATTTTGTTTTAAAAATATTCAGTGAAACATATTTTTTTTTTACGTCTGAAAACAAAAAGACTCAAAACATGAAACAATGTTTCTTGTCTTAGCTGCAGTAATTTTTTTCGCTGTCACAGCTATGGGGCAGTTTTTTTTCCTGAGGGGTTGGTTTTTAAATATATGCTATGGCATTACTATTTTAAAACAGTAGCATTACTCATTCGAATAAAGTCATAGCAGAGATTTCTCCCAAAACTTTTCCAAAAGCATAGTACCATACTGTTTGTATAAATATAGTTTTTATGTATAACGTTTTTTTTTTTTTTTTTTTTAATAGATAAAACAACAAAATCGGATATTTAGTCATTTAACATAATGAAAATATATGAACAATCATGTCCGAAAAAAAAATAATGGAAACAGTCAAAGTTTACGGATCCCCTCCAAGGAAACCCCTAAAGATTAATCTCAGACAGAGCCTCACACGCCCTTCTCACATACATCTAGATTTATCTTGTTTTCCAATCACATCAGCATAGACAGATATTTCAGTGATATTTCGACACCTAATAACACATACATAATATTTATGTAATTATTATAATATCATTATGACTTTATATTTTTAACACACATTTGTTTATCATTATAATAGGAGATTAATCTTAAGATTCTGGATAATAGACATTTATCTTTCTGATATACAATAATGCTTACATAACGCTATGAATTTCAGGATTTTCTTTTTGCCTTCAGGCATAAACATTGTGACTATAGTACCTTGAAATCCGTAATTTTTTATAGTTCGTGGGGTCCTTCAGAAGTAGGAAGAGATATGAATAATAATTTTATTGAAATTACCAAAGCTTTTATATGCATGGCCTAAAATTAATGAGTTTAATCGATATTTGTTAATGAAATGAATTGTGATAATAATTTAATGCTGTAGCTAAATAATTGTACTTCAATATTTATATATTTTTAACCAGTTTCAGGCCCGAAGATGAGAATAAAATCCAACAACATCAAGCAACATTTTAGTTTTATTGTACATCGCTGAATATGATCCAGAGAATAATGGTTATTATAAACAATGAAATTAATTTTATTTGATTTTAATTTGTTTATTTTCTATCATCTTATTCTTACCAATGTGAAAGATATCAAAATTTATTCTTCTTTTTAATGATAATATTGAAATTTGCTTTAACATTCATATTTCGGAAAATATATTACTATTTTTCAATTTTTGTTGCGAATGATCCCCATACGCCCGAAAATACTGCAATATTATGTTAAAACACCCTTTATAACTATTATAAAAGCTACTTGAGGTGCTTATGGTGGTATAGAAGGATCAATACAATTAGATTTGATGAACTAATTCAATTTGAAAAACTAGTTTAGAATGTCATCATCAACAGTTCTTAAACATTAACAATTTTCAAAACTAGTGAATCATTAGAAGTAATAAAATCGTTCAAAACCAATCCAGATTTTTGTTTAAATGATCAGATATATATTTCAAATGGTTCTATTTTAAATTTGTTTCCAATTGGTATAAAGGAAACCAACCAGTCATTGGGAAAACCAAAAGGTTTAACCTAAATGGACCTTTCCACTTTCTTTTACTCTGTTGACATCTTTCAGTCAACAAAGTCCTTTTAGACTCTTTAGGCAAATACCAACATATTTAAGTTCTTGTCTTAAATTTTTAAAAACGTTAATATATGTTATCTATGTAACAAAGTGCTGATATTCTGAAAATTGGGTAGGTTTCAGAACTGATGATGAATGCTGAACCTTCAGCAAAAACCTAGTTTTTGAAGAGGCAATCAATTCACCAATACTAACTACAATAGTTATACAGCTTGGAAAAAAGTCCTTGTCCGTCCATTGCATAAAGTACCTTATCCTTCTTTAGTTTACCACTTTAGACCTTCATCAAATGTATCTAAACCATTAGAAGGATTAGCACATTCCCAACTCACCTCATATCTTGAATGTAAAGCCCTCCTTAATCCTTTCTTGTCCTTCCGTTCCGAACAATCCACGAAATCTGCTTTGGTAAAAATTACCCAAATCCTCTTTAGACCAACAGAATATTACGATCCTGACTCTCTTTTCAAAAACTTTTTATTCTATTGACTATACAATCCTCCTTTTCAAACTCCATAACCCCGCAACATCTAATAGTGCGTTAAGCTGAGCTTCATTGCTTATTATTTCCCCGTTCCCAAACAGTGATTATACTCGGAAAACCTCACTCATCTTCACTACCACTCTAGCGAGGAATTCTGCAGGCATCTTCTTTTTCATCTACTCCGTTTTCTATTCATATTAATGACTTGTTGCTTCGCACCCACTACTATATCATCTTTATGCTGACGACTTGCAGATATATTTATTCTTTTATCCCTCAGACATGGTAGAGGCGACTCATAAACTTCAAAAAGACATCGATAGCATTAACCTATGAGAAGTAGAGAATAGGTTGAGTCTGAATCCAGAGAAAACAAAGGCTATCCTCATGCGGTCAAAACCTCACCTAAAACCCCTTCTATACTATCCACTCCTTTACTTCAAAAACTGTCCAATTCATTCTCAAAATTCTATTCGAAATTTGGCAGTTACTTTTGATCAATAATCTTGGAATAATCATATTTCCCAAATCACGAGGAAATATATTTTTATTCTTATGTAACTTTTCCATTACCGCCATTCATTACCACTTAGTACTCGACAACTTTTTGTATCATCTCTCGTTTTTCTTAACTTTTACTACGGATGCATAGTATATGCATAGGACTGTCTAGTGAGCTTGAAATTAAATGCAAAAGACTTATGAATTATTTTATTAGATTTATTTTTGGGATTTCTAGACGTTTTCACACATCTTGCCGGTATTCTGAAATTGGGTGGCTTCACCACAGTCAATACAAGATGCCAGGTCAAAACATATTTTAATCCCTGAAAACCAAAAAAAACCCACCAATATTCATGCCTTCCGTAATCTGCGCTCCTCCATCCACCTTTTAAATACTAGTACCAAACTCTGTACACTCCTGCGCATTGAACTGCATCCTTCGAAAATCCTTTATTATCCGCGCTTTCTCTTTATGGAATTCATTGCCTATCTATTTCTGTACCTTTTGAATTTTCAATCTCATGAACAAATGTAAAGCATGAATAATTATGTTATATTCATTATAATAGTATACACAAGATGTATACAAGATTTTACATTGATTTTGTAACTCATAAAATTAATTATTTATCAATTTTTATTATTATTTATTATAATCAATTATCATAGCCAGACGTTTGTTCTAACGTATGTATTGTACTCATTTGTTATTTTTAGGGAACAAGTTGTCCCAGCATAAAGTTCATTTTTTTCTTCTATATATGCCGATTCGATAGAATTAAGATAATATCTGTTTCAATATTTCTTTTTAATAACCTGCCTATGTAACACTCTCACCGACGGAATAGAAAACTATCTCCGTTATTCAGAGGCGAGACTACCCGCCCCCGGGCAGGTATTCTGATAACGAAGACAGGCTTAGAGGAGGTGGCTTAGAGAACACCTCAGGCCCAGTTATTAGATGGAGCTATTCGAGGGAGGCGGTAGGAGCTCATATTGTGGCAGATCGCTCATTTATTAGCAAACAGGATCTCCTAACCCCTAGTGGTCCTAATTAAGTGCCAGCTCCATGGTTCCGGCGTCGTATCCTTTCGTCTCCATTAGTCGTGTCACTCCGAGATCTTCTCCTATGTCAGTTTGATGACACGAGTTATTCGATCCGTGTTGGATATGTAGTAAGTTTGTACAATTCAATTGTACAATGCAGCTTGCCTGGTGACGATGGTATTCCATCACTAGCAATATAACAGCTCAACAGAGAAGCCATTTTCAATATAAGTAAAATATTTAACTCATTACCAAGGAACGATTAATTCTTTAAGGCCTGAAAAACCTCAAAAACCATCGTGATTCTCAAATCAAAAATTATACATTATATATATATATATATATATATATATATATATATATATATATATATATATATATATATATATGTATATATATATTATTGTCATGTGATTTTTTTTTTTTTTTTTTTTTTAATTTTCCTTACTGATTAAAAAATCATTTTAAACTTTACAACTTTTTCATTATTTTAGAAAATAATTAACTATATTAATCATGTATAGGATAAAGCTGGAACATGCATTTTTTTAAGTGTAAATATGTTATCAGTTATATATATCAGAAAGATGACTATAACCCAGAATATTAGGATTAATCTCTGTTTTATAAGATGAATAAATAAGACGATCATGCAACATTACAAACTAACTTAATGACATATCTTGGCAAAAGGCATGGTATGGTCCCTACAGGTAAAGACGAAAATTAAAACCCTGAATTTCCGGCTAAGATTGTAATACTCGATAACACATATACGCTTTAAATTATCACCCAACCAGAATCTCAATGTATACACTCTTTTATTAAAACATATTTGGACGTTTTAGAGGCAACATGTATGGACCAAGGTAAAAAATAACATTCAAAAAATATATATATTATGTATATTAGAAAGATGTCTATAACCCAGAATATAAAGATTAATCTCCTATAATAATTTTTAAAAGATACAGGAGTTAACAATAAAAATTAATAATGATATTATAGTAATTAAATAAATATTAAAAAACAGAATCCTTGCTGAAAGTTATGATGTTAATTTTTGCTTTATTTTCTCAAGGGAAGTGGAAATAGGAAAATATGAAACTTCTGATATACTTTATCACATTCATTTTTTGTTCTTTAATGAATTAATTATACAACTTGTCTCTCATTAGGGCAATAAGTAATACGGACGACAAAAGAATCCATTCACAAAATATGTAATATAAAAATTTCTCACTTAAATTGATATAACAAATATAAATATATATATAAAGCAGTATATCCACGTATAAATTAATCTTTTTAACTTTTGTAACAATTTTACACATTAGGTAGGAGGAAATAAGAAAACATTAATTTATAAAACACTAAAATCTTTTCTGAAACTCATTTTACTATTGTCTGTTTCACCTTTTTAATTATAAGAATACCATCAATCAATATAACACGAAAAAACACAATCCAAGCTGAAACTGTAGAAGTAAAGGTTTACATGTGAGGTTATAGAAAAAAACTATTGATAAATGTAAAGTCGAAGTGAATCATAAGAATCGAACTGGTCGGTGTAGCGCTAGTCAGAGCGGTCTCTTGGAGATCGGTTCTGGAGGGGTACCAGAGGTAGCATTAGAAACGACAAATAAATAAAATTTATAAAAAAAAAAAGAAAAAAAAAAGTCGGATGTTTTTTTAAAATAAAGACGTAATGGAAGAACGAAAATTGAAAGAAAATAATAAATATTGACTAATTTCCAATTGTTTGGTCATTCTGAAACATTTCAGCAACAACTAAATAAGGATCGCTCAAGTTCCGAAATAAGGTTTAAGTTTATTAAATATTTAAAATTGAGCGAATAGATAAATTACGTTAATATTACACTACAGCATGGAACTTGCCTTCCTGTTTATATAGAAAACTATTAAACATTTAACAAATTAACTCAATGACATATCTTTGGCAAAAGGCATGGTATGGTTCCTGCAGGTAAAGACGAAAAGTAAAACCCTGAATTTCCGGCTAAGATTGTAATATTCGATAACACATATACGCTTTAAATTATCACCCAAACAGAATCTCAATGTATACACTCTTTTATTAAAACATATCTGGACTTATGTTAGTTAATAAAACGTACCCAGTAAATACAAATATTACCTTTAATATTATTAAAATTAATAGCGACCTCATCACACAAAATTTTTAACAAATATTTCCACCAAATAGTTATATTACACCGCACTAAATATTAAAGCCTTTATGGATATCTGAATTAACACTGCGAATCCTCAAAAAAAGTAGAATGAGAACATCTGATGGATGCAGTCCTGCGTGCTATCTACTTCATAGCTCATGACATTTGCATTCTAACACATCTTCGCTGTTGGCATTTTGATTTATACAGGAGTGAATTAAAAAGAAAAAATTTTTTTCTGAATTGTATACACGGTTTAATTAACATCTCGAACAGTAACGGAGGAAGGGTAAAAAAATAAATAAAAAAAGTACTTTCTGTCTGCATTTTAAAAGATATCCATAGGGAGTCAATAACTGGTTTTACCTTATTTTTTGACACTATTTTATAACATACATTCCAAGAATAATTTTTGGTGTAAACATTCTTGCATAGCTTAAAGTATAGTAATTATCGAAAAATGACTGTAAACTTCAACTTTATTGAACCATTCTTTCTATAATTATAGTGTGATTATTTCCTGATAGTCAATAACTGTTTGGTTTACCTCAATTAAAATATAAAATTTATGGGAAAGAAAATTATAAAAAAAGCTATAAGTCTAAAAATAAACATTAATGGTTATTTGAAATAAATAAATTGTATTAGGCACAGAAAAAACGTGGAAATTAACGACCATAGAAAGGATTGACAAATTAAATCATTTGTATCTGGTTTGGGGCAATCAAATTGGAGGAGGGCAGGTGCCAATCAACGCCTGAAAGGCAGCTCTTGTCGCCGCCTCTCATTGTGTCAACTACAATGGTTTCTATATTGTTCTCCAACTACTCTAGTATTTCCGCGAACTATTAATTATTATCAAACTATTAACTGCCGAAAATTGATATTAGCTGATAAAAACAAGTGTAGATAAACATATATATATTTAAAGCTATTTATTGAAATTTACAACTGTATATAATATATATAAAATACAAGTAAATGTAATGATAATTATAAAAATTACATTGGTAGCACTTATAAATGTTCTTTATAACAAGGTATTATATTAGCTGATCCATCTTCTTTTCAGGCGTATCGGAGGGTTATCTGGGATAGAGTGGGAAGCGAGTTGTGATACTAATGGATTTGAATGATTATGAAGTTTGCTATGAAAGGATTGGTATCTGGTTTGGGCTGTCAGAGACATAAGGAATATTAAGCTTGTTGTTATCTCGTTGTCGATTTCTCTAAGGATTTTAGATTGTAAGCATTGAAATACGAGATGAATTGGATCTCATCAGTTTATTCATTTTTTAATTAGTTATTGATTACAAAAAGACATTAGCACCTTATATACATTTATCATGAAGAAATATACTTTATTTAATTTCTACAACGTCAATATTCAATACGGCTTCAATATTGTGGTTATCAGAGGACATTGTGATAGCTGAAGAAACTGTTGTCTATATTCCTTGAATGTAGGGACATAGAGAAGGATGTGGTACAAGTTATTGGAGATATATTGACTGCAGGATATGCAAGTTGTCTGTGATTTGAATAAAAAAGTTTTGTTTTTAGTATATCTTTTAATTTGTTCTTGGTTAGCAACTCTTAATTGACTGAAACACCTCAACTCCTTTATGTGTACTTTGTATGTTAGGTACGTTTCGGGATTTGAGTTATTGTAGTTGCAGAGTAATCAGTTCAATAGAAAGTTGGTTGATCTGAGAAGGCCATTGGAAATATTTTTTTTTTTTTATTCACACCTGCATAAATAAAAATGCAACCAGCGAAGATGTGTTAGAATGCAAATGACATGAGCCTAGGACTCCACTTGGACAAACGTCTTACTTGGAATCAACATACAAGACTAAAACGACAAGTAACCACCCGTCGGTAGATTACTTCAAATACCATTAAAATACAAATATCAATCAAATACTAAACCCAACGACTTTACATGCCGATTTCAGCCGTCGAGTTGCTATTACCTGAACTATATTTACTGTATAAACCTACATTATCCCGTAGTTTAGTCAAAATATTCTACACCGAAATTAATTTTCTAAACCTTCAAAGTGTTATTCTTCCCTTAACTTAAGCAGCCAGTTTTAGCATTTACAAAGAACAGTTGGTAGTACAATAGTCTTATATATCCAAATTTTTAAACTTCTTGAGGGTAAGCGCGAAATGAGAAGTTTTGCGACCGAGAAATAATCAGCATTAACGGCTTTTAATCTTTAACTTATTTTCTATTAAATCATTTTTCCTTGATATGGTAGACTGATTCATAGATGTTCAAACTGCTAAACATATTCAAATTTCAATCCGGGAAATCATCAAACCAACAGAACATGTATTTTCAAATTTGAATCTTTACACTAAACCTATCAGGACGGGCCAAATGACCTTTGTTTGGCTTTTTGGCAGAGGTTATTGAAAGCAACATTCATTACTTTTCCTTTTGACGTTGCTACTTTTATGAAAAAAATGTATCAAAAATATTTGTTCAATATCCACTCCTCTCTTATTATTGTTTTTTTTTTTTTTACAGAGAAATTGTGTTATAAATATACATATAAAATTTCGGAGGTTTAGTTTATTACACAATTTAATAAAATTAAAAACTTTATTTCAACCAAGTATTTTTGTATCTACAACTAGAGATTATTCAATTTCCTGCATGTATCGTGAATTTAGATTTTATTAATTTTTTTTTTATCAAACTGAATTTTAATTAAAGGAAAAAAGGGTCAATAAAATTATTCTAAAGAAAAATGCCCACATGCCTTGCTAACAATCCTACACTAAATCCGTTTATGATGTGTGTTTACAATTGAGAAACAGGCTCAAAAATAACTTAATTGTAATAATTTACAACAAATTCATATGATACATCACTACGACTCACTTTCAGAAACCTCTGCAACGGGATGACAAGGGATAATAGATAATTTTACCCTAATGCTTTTGAAGGCAAATAGTAATTATTGTTATTAAGATCAAATAAAAAAAAAATAAAAAAAATATAAAATTATGAATGTGTGAGGCCAGAAAGGGCAATGGATCTCCTTCTGACAGTTTTCAAAATATACATATCCATATGAATAAATTTAAATAACAAACAACACAATGGATATGTCGTGTGAGCTACGCTTATTAAAAAAACATTTAGTAATACAAATAAAATAGAAATAAACTAAAATATCAGAAGTGTTCCGTTACATTAGTGGAGATGATTTTTTTTTCTCATATATTTTTCAATTCACAGATGCCACTCACTGGTGACAACTGAATCAGCGCACGTTTTGAATATATAATTTGACACGTTATTCAGGAGGGGAAGCAGTAACTCCCTGTACATCCATCAGGGTTAGAATTTCTATGTTCAAGCCAATCCCTCATTCAAATCTTTCTTTTTCTACTTTTTTTATTTTCATTTTTGAATTATCATGATGATATAATTAATTTATTGACTTCCTTTTGTCCTTAATTTTTTATTTATTTTTTTTTAATTTTTTTATTGATTGCTTTAAAGTATAAACTTTATGGCAATTGAGTTAGCCAATAACAATAATAATTACATAATAGTAAATAAACAATAAATACAAATAGAAAAAGAGTTTTACATTTTATATAATTAGTACTAACAGAAAAAGCATTTCTTCATATTATAATAATTTATACGAACAAAAGATTTTTTTTTTTTTTCATACAAGCTATAATCATTTATACAAACAAAGAAAAATAAAATAAAAAATAAAAACATACATTTTTACAATTTATAATAATTGATATTGATTATAGTCTAAGGTGACAGGAGTTGTAGCAGCAATTGCACTAGAATCCAATATTTTATTTAGTTAATTCAAAAGAAATAAATCAATTACTTTTTGCTAGCATTTAAAATAAATAGGAAGACGTTATTTATCTTTTCAATGGTATTGTAGGATAAAATATTTTCCAAAGATAGACTATCATCTGTTTGAACTATATAGTCCTTTAGGTATTTTTTTCAAAAATTATCGTGTCTTTGGCACTCTAACAACAGATGTTTACAGATATTTACGATGAATAAGCTACAATTTTTCATTAGCTTTAATTTGTAAACTGTTATTTTTAAAAAAATATTTTCAAGTAGTCACATTTGGCTGTTCTCAGTTAGCTAACGGTTCTTATTTTGGTTATATTAATGTTATATTTTAAATAACCTTCCGGCTGAGGGTTGTTAAAATTTGTAATTTTCATAAATAATGAGTTATACCTTGTATTTAAACTACGATCAATGTCTGTTGATTATAAATGATTAGTGGCTTTTTCTATTATGTTATTTTTATTAGATAATAATTTTTGTGGAATGAAAAAATCTTGAAAGTGTTCTGGGATACTGCCGTTAATGGTTAATTGTTTAATTTGAGACACCCAGTTATATTGAAAATCTGGTTTATTGGTATGTAAATCTAAAAGTCTTTCGAGGCAGATACGGGGTAGCCAATTTTCTGGTAATGCCATGATTTTAATTGAAAAAATTATTATTTTTTTTAGTACTGGGATGAATAACGGATTCCGTCCTGTTTCTAATCTTACAATATAATATGGTGAGCATTTGATCCAGAAATATAGTGTTTTTAGAAATTTAAGTTGAATATTTTCGGTAGTTTCCAGGTAGTTTAAACTCCAGATCTGAGCTGCATACAGAAACGTTGATGATATCATAGCATCAAAAAGAACCATTTTTGATTCCTAGGAATCACTTTTGCCCTTTATAAGTATTGCTTTTACTTTTGCGCTTGCAATAGTTGCTTTTTGTACAAAGTGATCAGCTACTTTTGCAAACTTTCCTGTTGAGGTAAATGGTACTCCTTTTAATTTTTTAGTTAAATCAAGCCATACAATTTTAATCTTCATATTTAAGAGGGGTTTATTTTTGAGTTTGAAGTATTTATACACCCCAATCAGGGCACGACGAAGATCCATCTTATCAGTTACAAGCCTATGGAAAAATAATGTCCAATTATTATCGGGGTGAAACGAAGACTTGAGTATAATGAAAAAAAAAATTAATCATTTGATCCTTCATGTAATTTTAGTTCGTTCAAAATTCCACTGTACAAACAGCGCAAGGCTAAATGTTTTTTTCAATTTCTAAAAAATTCTTACTCCTCTTTCAAATGCTCTTGCAATATCTATTAATATTTTCTAATACATTTGAATCAATTCTTAGGTAAAGAAATATAATTATGAATAAAATATGAAAAATAAATAGACTTAATTTATTCGACAAATTGGCAATTACTTGATAAAACAAAAAAAAAAAAAAATAAAATGTCTGTGTACATTAAAAGCTTAATTAAAAAAAAAAAAAAACTGTTTTACTGTTATTTATTTTGATCTCCTGCGAAGCACTTAAAACAGTTTTAAGAATCTACCTTTTTTTTCTTTCTCCTGAAAAAGTTTAATTTAGTAGAAATGAACATTCTTTCACAATTAGGACCATTTATTACCATTGTACGAAGAGTCGGTACAATTTCTAAATTCCATAATCCTATTTCTAAGATTATTTCTATCCTGGATCTCATCATTTTGTAACTCCCAATGAATGAACCTTTTTTATTATTCAGATATGCTGGACTTCTTAAAAATCCTGGAAATCTCTGCTTTGAAAAAAATTACTCAAATAGCCCTAAACATGCTTCCAAAATAATAATATAACCTCTTCCTTAGTTCCAGATCTTGGTGAATAGAAACTTAGTGAGGTCGTTTAGGAAGATGGCATTTTCCATCTAGCGCATTTATTTTTAGGGTTATGGCAGAAGACAGTAAAGCTTTCAACCATTGCCATTTACCATTAAATAAGCTATTTTCTAAGGGGTTGAATGTTTAATTAAACTTAGAAAGATAAATAAAATTATTATTATTTTAAGCTATACTGAATTTAAGTATATAAATTCAATTTATTTTTTAATTCAAATGAATCAAAACATTGTGATAGATAAGCTAAAAAATATGTTTTTTGAATTTTTTTTTTTTACTTTACATTAACAAAACTGATATTTATATAAAAAAAATAAATTAATAATAAAACATTCACCATCCCAGACAGTAGTATCTACTTGGCAACGAACAACAACACAGAAAAATCAATGTATAGAATGATTTATATACAAGAGAGAATAAGTTCGTTCAAATATCTCTCATTGATATGTATCTATCAATCGCACAGAAGTATCACTATCCGCCGTTATCATATATTTTTACTACAATATAGAAATAAAAAATATTATGATCGATGAAGCTCTATTATCTTCGAGATAATTTCTCGAGTCAATTATATAATCCATCGAAAACCGATCGCTAGTCTTTAAAGGCAAGGAGTTCTAACTAGTGAAATCAGGCAGTTTCAAAAGTCCTGTAATTGTTTTTGGATAATTGAAAAATTCAATTAACCAATAACTATTTAATAAATTGATTCATTAAAATAATCTCCATTATTAGTGGGTGATAAGTAGAGGGAATACAGTGGGAGGGATCCATTTTTCCCATTTGACGTAGGTATATTGAAGCTACTGCTTGTGAAATATTTAAATGCTTACATATTTCCGCACAAGTTTGATCCGAATCAATTACTTCTCGAATTTCCTGTTCGTTGGCAACTTGAGGTCTTCCAGAACGAGCATCATCTTTAAGCGTTTCATTGCCTTGACAAAATTTGGGAAAATCAAATTTGAGCTTTACGCTCAGAGAGTACCTTTTCTCAAAATACATGGTATACTTTTCGAGCGGCCTCGGTTACCTTCAATCCAATTTTGAATTAAAATATAAAATTGACTCACCATTTTACTATATATTTTTTTTTTAAGTTTAGCAGTGACTGGATTTAAAGGTAATTTAAAAGACTGTAAACAATATTGCTCACATTGGAAAAGGTCGAATTAAAAATAGAATTATAGCAAAGACGGTATGGACGGTAAACGGCCTGGTATGATGTAATATTTAGTAAAAAATAAAATAAAATAAAGAAATAGTAAAAATACTATTTTTTTTTATTTATTAATTTTTATTTAAAGAAAATACATAATCTTTATTTTTTTTATTAGTTGAATTATATTTTAACTCAGATTATCTTAAAACATATACCTGTACCTGTACCTGATGATCTCGACAAACAAATGTAAATATTGTAATTTTTTTTTCTTAAAGAATTATTAATAGTTTTTAAAATTAATAAATAAATTTCCTTCTTGGCATACATTAATTTTTATTTCTGTTAATACTGCATTAGTCTATTTTCCTTCTTATTCAACTTTTTAGCTGAATATATTCGCAACTTGTTAAATAATACAGCCAGACAATACCATACATTATGCTTTTATGTTGTTCATAGGGGACTATTATTCGGAGAACAAAGTTGATTCAATTATATTTTCGTTATTATTTATGATAAGGCTCTGATAAATTGCTATCAATCTTATTATTAAAAAAACGGCATTTAAATAAAGTTTTTTGTTTTTTTTATTAATGCCTCTTTTGTTTCCTATATTGACTGATTCCTTTCAAATCAACATTTTCATTTTTTAATTAAAATAAAAGCTGTATTATAAATATCCCATATATTTTTATTTTATTTATTATTCTTTTTAAGTTTTCTCTTCCCTCTAAAGTAAAAGGCTTTTCGGGCATAAATTGAAAAGTTGTAAACATTTTTATCTTCTGCACACATCGGTTATAAAAAGCTTTCCTCTTTTCCTCTTTTCATAAGCCGAGATGGTTTTGCCGGGAAGGTCATAAGTTTTATCTCAGATCGAGAAATTCTTGTGATGGATATGAGTAAAAAGTTCGGCGTTCTGAAGACAGTAGAATTTAAAATTATAATTATTTCCCAAATACAAAAACCACATATGTAACCACTCAGTCCCAAATATGTAACCACTGATAATTATTTCTAAATGTTGATTCAAATTATCCATATTAGGTAGGGAATATTGGGTAATGTGAGAATATTAATTATATTGATTAATGTTAATCAATAAGGTTTGAAAATAGTTCAATGTTAGAATATGAGGGCTTGATATTTAAGTTACACTCTGCACCATAGCCTATTTTCTCATTTCTTTACAAATTTTATTCCGTATTTAGTCCTCTTGAATTCATCGTCTAATCCAAGACTAAATCGCTATGAATAAACATTTACATGAAGAACTAATGAAGGATAACATAGAGCCATGTTCAAACTTCAACTGTTCATAGATTCGTGATATTTAATCCCGTATGCCTGAAAAGGCTACGTAGGGGGTGGGGGATTGTAGTTATTATACAACTTCAATTGAGTATCATTTTTTGTAGTTATATCAGAACAATAAATCTTGGTAAGATTCAAATTCGATTTAACATCGATAAACACAATAAACAAAACAAGATAAAATAAATTACAAATGCACTAAACAATATGCAATACATAAAACATTCTATGATTTTATAATCTAAATTTTATGAAAAAACAACGAAAATTATTAACAGGATTTATCAAAAAGTTCTCTCTACGCAACGCACTCCTTTTCCAATTTTGGACTCCTAGTACTCCCAAATCCTAGCCTAAATCCTAGATCCATCCTCTCATAGGTCGTCCGTCCTTTTTTCCCGGAGGCGAAAATAATTCCAAGTAGAACCTTTTTAGAAGTTTTTGACGTCTTCTTAATACACGATTCGCCCATTTTATTCTTGCATTTTAAACGCTTGACTCAGTCACAAGATCCTTATAGCTCTGACAGTTCGCTATTTTTACAGATTACCTATTTACCCACAATCACAACAGGCCTATATATTTTCCTCTACGACAATGGAGTTCCAGCCTTGACAATGACAAGTTTCATTATCCACGTGCTATAAGTCAGGTCCCAATGAGAGAGAAGTCCTTAGATGTATAGTCCTGCTCAAACCATTATTTGAAGACAGTGCTTTATAAGTCCTGAGTGTAAATATTGTAGTTGGCTTTATGTCAAAGATAAACATAAGGCACGCTTGCGTATTTCTTAAAAAAATATTATTTTTATTTTATAGAAATAAGGGATTAAAAAAAAAAGTGCAATAGTAATATTAATTTTACCGTAAATAATAAATAAAACATTTGGTGATTTTACAATATAAAATTTGTGAAAAAAATAAAAATAAATAAAGGATATTATATTATAAATAAAAAAAAAATACTTAATATGCTCTAGAATTAGGACCATTAAACGCACAAAAAATAAAATAAGCCTGTAGGGCAATCCAGACAGTTATCGATACCGTTAAAGAAATATTCATCCTGTAATTATAGAAGGAATAGTTTAATTTACAGTTATATTTCCTTAACACTTTAAGATAAACAAGAAAGATCACACCAAACATTATTTCTGGAATGTATTTTGCAAGATAGTCGCTATAACTAATGTAAAATCAGTTATTGAAACCCTGTGGATATCTTTTAAAATACGGACAATTTTTTTTTTTTTTTTCGTTTATTGAAATTTACAACTGCACAAAATAATATACAAGAAGTAAATGTGTTGTTACTAAATACAATGGCATGTAAATAACTTGTAAAGAACTGCTCACTAGTAGCACTTCAATAAAATCTACACTAAAAGGTCTCCAGGCCATCTTCTTTTCAGACGCCTCGGAGGATTATCAGGGATGGAGAAGGAAGCAAGTTGGGAAACGAGTGGATTGGAGTGGTTATGGAGCTTACTATTGAAGGAGACTAAACCAGAAACATATGGAACATTAAGATCTTTATAGATAAGCTTTTTGGACACAAAGTAAGCAGTATTGAGGATTTTTCGAAGGATTTCGGATTGTAAGGATTGGATACGAGATGAATTAGATGGTAAAGTTCCACTCCGTATGTCTAAATAGGTCTAATCACAGTCATGTTAATGAGTCTTTTGTAATTAATTGAGAGCTTTCAACGTTTGTCTAGTAAATGTTGAAATAATCTGTACGGACATAATTAAAAATATTTTTGCACAGTTGAGTTATAAAAAGAATTTTATTAAATTTTTTTTTGGGCTAAATATTTGTTTGCTTTTTTTACTTTTAAGCTAGGATGTAAATAACTGTCTGGTTTGCCCTACTTGGAGTATATTTTAACAGTAGTAAATATACATTTTAAAAAAAATAAGATAAAAGCTTAAATGAGAATAATTAGTTGGGAAGAATACAAATAGCAATAGATAGTAGTAAATAGTAGTAACTACAAAATGGCGCTAAAATAATATGTAAAATCAATTTTCCCGCTTCGTCAGTTCTGCTGATGTCAGATAACTCAATATCTCAATGCCGCTTCAGAGTAGACGCAAGAGCATTGAGCCTTGCGTCTACTCTGAAGCTGCTTGATCAATTGGGTTAGCTGTGTACTTTGGTGTGCAAGGATCAGTGTCAGGGCCAATATGATTCAAATTGCACATAAATGGAGTTCCTGCAGTAACACGAATTAATTTAGCTTTGTATGCTGATATAGCAATATGGACTCCCTCTGCACACTGGTGCGATTCGCAGTAAACTTAATAAAGCCCTTTTAACAAATACGTAACGACGAAATCAAAATGGAATCCAAACCTCAATTAATAAATCTCGTTACGTTCAAAGGGACTACTAACCATGAATAAATTAAAATGGATAATAATTTGCTCAATTATTGATATTCTTAAATTGTCTGTATAAATGTTTATTAGAGTATTAAATCATATTTACCAGGAATATCGTATACCTGTAGGACAATCTCTAATGCTTGTTAGTTTATCCTTTCATCGCTAATATTTATCAACAGGGAGTAAATTGTCACTTTTTTGATATTTTATCACATTGATTGATGTTTTCACCAAACTGTATCGAAATACAAATAAGTTACTTTCATTCTGCATATTTCATTTTTATACATACATAATTAAAGTAAGTTCCTAATAAAAACACACTCAAAAAAAAAAAAAAAAGTGCCGAAAATGCTACCTTTATTTCCCTTATAATGCTCTATATATACTTTCAGGAAGTTTTATGCTAATCAAATCGGATTAGGTAGAGGACTTATTTAAATATTGTTTCTCTCACACCTTAACTTATTTATAAACACATTTACAAATAAACATTCTGTTTTATCAAACTGCAGTCACCTAAAGAACGATGGAAATGAGGGAACAATAGAAAGATGCTGTACGATATTATTTAAATAAAAGAATCGGCTGAAACATTTATCGACACGGCTATCTTGAAGTAAGTTTGATTATTGAGCCTCGTCAAAACGAAAAAAAAAAAAAAATTAATAAAGCTGATCGAAAATTTTTGGATTAAGAATTAGACAAGTTTTTTTTTTTTTTAAGACTTTATTTAATTCGTAATTACTAAGCCGAATAACTTTATGCTAAATGAAAATAATAAATTGCGTTATTGCAGCCTTTGGTGCAGTTCTTAGAAACAAAAATGCGCTTGTAGGACCAGAAAAGAACATGTTCTACTTTACGAATTAAGTGAAGTTAAAAATATATGTTTTGTTTGTTAAGGCCTAAAATTATTTGTTAACTATCTTAAGCCGGTCGTTAGAGCAGGATGAACTTATTCCATCTACAGTAGGAAGGTAAAGATGCGTATGAGACGAAGAGGTTACGCCACACAGAAAATTTTGACCCGTTAGGTTACAAGAATACTATAATGCTTGAAATAATAATACACTCGGCCACGACAGACCTTTTTAACAATCTTATAATCAGAAATAAAAGTGATGTAAGGTATACCAACAGTGAACTCGTCTCTGGTACTGACCACTAGTATAACAAGGTAGCTAAGCTAATTTGGAGTCAGTTACAGTGAAAGTAGGTATAGGAAAATACAACTTCAAGGGTAACTTGGGAAACGGCTTAGTTTCCTAATAACCTCTTAATTTTTTCTTGCAAAATTAATAACTTCATTCAGAATGTAGGCATTAAATTGTATGGTCTCAATGTTTAAACGCGTACGAAAAAAAGAAAGCGACTGAAATAGAAGCACTCAACAATTTGACAGAGAACAACGTCTAACATCCCTGAATATTAAAAATAAAATTTTTAAAAGTTAAAATATAAAATTAAAAGTTCCTAAAATATAAAAATAAAATAAACGTTTAAAAAAAAAAGTTGAAAAATAAAACCCAATAAAATTGAAAACCACAAGGAATATGTACAAAGGCTTTAACCGCAATCGTTCTCAAGAACCAATAGAACCAGGAATCGAATTTTGGAATCGACACATCCCTTATTATAGTTATTTTAGCTTTTCATCGATACAGTAAACTTTTGCCAAACCATTATTATTTAATGAACAAAGTGACAGATTTAAATATATTTTTAATACACTTTTATTAACTTCACCTGTTTGTAAGGGAATCTAGCATCGTAATTTTTATCAATTTCCAGCTATCTGATTATCTTGAAAATTTGAACACATGTCAAGGACCAATGACAATACAATAATTACACAACTTTTTTTTAATATGCCTACTTAATCCAATCGAGATACCCCCCCCCCCAAAAAAAAAAGGGGGCCTGCCTTGCAAAAGGTGGAGTAGTAGGTTTTATGATTCGGTATCCTGAGAATAAAATATCAGAAATATGAAATTTGATAAGAGTAAAGTTTTGGGGGGTCAAGAAGACCCAACATTTTTCAGAATTTGGAAAAAAAAAACACATACAAGAATGCTTTAAAGCGAAAAAAAAAATGTAATTAAAAAAATTAAGATTTATTAAATTGTGCGTCTAAAGACATCTCTTGAGCTGAATTTTATTAAGGCGGCTAGCCACAATCGATTGTCAAAAATCGACGAATTTCGCCAACTTTCTCAAAAAGTTAGCTTTGGTCATGTTTAAGAGTATTTAAAACAAAAATGGCTAATTCAATCAAAAAAATTTATATACTAATAGTTGTAGATCATTAGATTTTGTCAAGGATAGGTTTAGTTCGATTTGGTATTAAAGCGTGTTTTTTTTTTTTTTAGTTTTTAAAATATATTTTTTATTCTAGTAGAATTTAGTAACGTGAAGCATTACAAAGTGAAACTTCCTATTGAATTGACTGACATGAACAGCTTTAGGATTAGATAATTTTTATATTTTTCTTTTACAATGATTGTTTTCTTAAATTTCCCTCGTGGGATGGAGGCATATAATCTTCAATGAACTCGGTGTGAATTACAGCGCTAGAGGCAGGCATCGACAGGGTACAGGCCCCGTCCAAGACCTTATTATAAGATTCAAATGAAGGGATGGTAGCGAGCAGTATATTGTCCCGCCATTCAAAGCCTCCCGCTTTATACTCAATGCTATCAGATTACTCCAGGAAACCATTCTCCACTCGCAGCTCCATGGGCAACCGGCCAAATTGTCTGTTCCTATTTCTATTCGGTTAACATGGAGGAGATCTAGGATCTATGGAGTACAACTTATTTGCAATGCCATAAAGCTCTATAAATAGAGTATTCAATTATTTTACGTTTTTAGATCTATAACTCTTCCATTGGACGGATAATTAATTACTATATTTTGAGAAACAAGTAAGATATACACTGACTAAAAAGCAATAAGTTCCACCCAATTGATTTTTTTGGAAAAAAGTTTCGTAAATTGTTGGTGTTTACGTCCCCCATATACTTACACCAGGGAATATAAAAAATATTAGGACTAAAAAAATAGTAATAAAATTAAAACAACTGGTATTAAAAAAACAAGTAATTTTAAATCCACCCCTTGTGTTCATAGCGCCTTGCATTCGATGGAATATAGATTTAATGTGAATTTGAATCAATTCTTTAATTATAAGCACCAACTAATGCGAAACTGTAATAAATAATCAATATTAATATAAAATTTCGTAACTTTTTTTTTAAATACTCTTGCTTTTATTTAATATTCTTCTTTCGCAGTTTTCGTAGTGAGCCACTCAGCGTAGAAGAGCGTTCAGCCAGGACTGAAATTCTTATCTGTTCATCGCTATCATCCTCACCTGACAAAGATCTGTTCTTCTCTACCAACAAAGTCTTTCTATACAATCGAGGTGAGATATTCCTTGTCGGCCTCGAGGTCTTCTACCATCAGAGGCATAGCCAATCGTTTTTAGTGGATCTTTGTGTTCTTCCACTAGTACATGGCCGAACCACTTAAGTTATGTAGTCTTGACGACTTCCAACTTCTATTTTATCCTAGCGTTCCCAGCAATTCTTCGAAGGAACTTATTATCTGCCCTCACCTATCAGTGAGAATCTAGTTCTTAGCGCCATGTAAGAGAACCAATTTGAAGATATGAAACTTCGCATATCTGCCCGATTCTCATTTAGCTACCACGGAGTTGCAAATTTGATAGTATACCTTGCTCATCTTAATAGTTCTACTAGATGTTTTTGAGTCTATTTTCCCAGACCTGTTCATCACTGCTCCATAATAGGCAAAACCTCTAACTATTTCTAACTCATCTCCGTTACAGTAAATGTGGATATCTTCTTCTTGTATTCCAACATGTAGGATCTTACTCTTTATTCTGTCTATAACCATGCCTTTCGTACGAAGCTTTTTAAACCACTCTGTCACTGCCTGCTTGAGCTACTCCACTGAATCTGCGATCAGAACTTTTTCGTCTGCATATAGAAGGAGCTTTATTACCACGGGTAGAAGTTGACATCGTTTCAAGAATGTCCTCCGAGTTTTCTTGCGCTCTTTATATTGCTGCTATCTCATTCATGAATAATATAAATAGCAAGGGGGCTTAAACCGTTACCCTGTTTGATCTCTGGCTATGTTGAAATACCCCAACTCCTGACCATAGGGTCCTAGTAAATGGATTTAATAGCTTCCAAATTCCAAGTGAAAAACATATTTTTATCTTGATCCCAAAATTTCTTAGGGAATGTTTCTTAGGGTAAAAATATGGTTCTGTGTCAGTCAGCCAGGTCTGAAACCCGCCTATTCCTCCCAAATTAAGAGTTCCTCTAGGGATCTTAATCGGTTTTCTAATATGGTAATATACAGTATATAAATGCCTGGTGAGGCAGACACATTTGTCTATAATGGAGCTGTCCACCTGACAACTTTCCTTACGGATGGGTATGATAATGCTATATTTGTATTCATTTGGTATTATTTTCATTGACCAGGCTTTTTGCAAGAGTAATTGGAGTGGCTTAAGTTCAAGCATGGAGATACTTAAGGAGGTCCATTGTTCTTCCATAAAGCCAGTTTAATAAAAAGAATGGGAAGAAGTTTAAACAAATAGATGCTTTGGCAATAAAAGAGCGTTTGAATGACGCTTTTTTGTTTTAGTTTTTTTTTCTATTCCTCCAACTTAAAATAAAAAAATAAAACCCAAAATAAAATATTATCGTAAAGGGAGAAATTTTGATGAATGACGTTATGCGTAAAGGAGTTAGTGAAAGGTCAGAAGGACAGGATCAAGTTTTGCAGGAACTAATTGATCAATTTAATGTTAATGCCTTGATAATGTAGAAAGATAACTTTGAGAAAAGATATTTGAAAATTAACGAATCAAGGAAATAATGTAATCAAAATGATGGGAATAATCATTTTATATTATTGTACAGTTGAGAAATATGGTCTTGACATTTTTCGGTTACGGTCAGTTTCTACAGTATATTTGTATAATGTGTAATGTTTTCTGATCTTCTTATAAGAACAAGTTTGCGATATTGGAATCTTATGACCATTCTCGTTAGACGAAACATTGCAGTGCATTAATTTACTGAGTGCAGTCAATTTCGCACCACTCGTTTTGTGGATCTAAACGCTCCAACGGAGAAGAGAGGGAGGATCACCGAAAATCAGGAGGAGCGGAGGAACCTCGAGGATTAGCTCCAGAACATTTAGCAATGAGGACCTCGAAGCGAAGGGTCACTGGCTCCAGCCAATTAGAACATCCCCGCCACACTCTTCCACTTCCAGCTCTATCTCTTCCTATCTGACAAACAGCCTTTGTGCAATCCCCTTAAGCTAAGAATTATACCAACCAGTCTTCTCCGTTTTCCTCCTACATGCAATCAGTAATTAAATCAGAAAATTGGAAAACATAATTATTTTTTAGAAACACTACAAATTCGAGCTTTTTTTCTTTTTTTAAATGAATTTCCTCACCCCACTAAAACAGAAAAAATATTAAGTTTTAAAGTAAGGAATAGAAAGTATTTGCTAAACTAAATATTAAATATTTAGGGCTATGGATTATATTTTAATTATTTAGAGAAAACATAATTAGTCAATTTTTGTCCAAAATGCGCCAACCCATATGAGAGTCCAGCTCATCGTGTAAAAGTAAGCATGTGTAATGTTTATATCCTGTAAAATCCATTATGCATAAAATAACATATGTATGCATTCCCATATATACGGATACATGTATCCATTCCATTAATAAAATATCAAGAATTGGTAGAATAATAGCTGAAAATTATTTAAAAAAAAAAAAATCAATTTACTCTAACATAAAACTTCTAAATGACTGAACCTGAAAACATGTGACTTTGGTCTTGCCTTGTTTTCCTCAAATGGTATAGATATATTATACTACGGATATCGATGATTATTCATTTGACAATGAGAAAAGTATATATTTGAGCTCAGAACTTCATCAGAAGATGAAAATGAGCTAATAAATTAGGTAAACAGGAGTATATTGGCATCCAACCGAGCATATTTTGTGAGCTCTAGGTTCTTTAAAACTAAGATACCTTCAAGAAATTCAACTATTTAACTTTACAAAATTACAGCCCAGTCTTGACCTACGGAGCAGAAATATAGACCCTTACTGTCGCGATGACAAACAAACAGTAAGTATTTGAAAGGCAGTTTTTACGAAAGATATCCATATGGGCCATCCCTGTCTTTTACATTGATTACAATGCATGGAGACTCCGGTCAAGGAAGAGGAACGACGAGCAAACATTGAAATGAAAGTGTATTAAGCAAAAGAAGAATTGGTCGACCAGGAATACTACAGAACCTGGAGAAGTATCTGAGGGTTTAGGGAGTAACGAGTTGAAAGGCGAAGGCAAAAGGCAGAGAAGTGTGAAACAGCATTGTAATGGAAGCCAAGGCCCAACCAGAGCGGTTAGCAAATAAAAAAAAATATGAGGATTAGCAGAACCGTTTAGGTAGAGGTGCTAAGCTTTCGGATAATGGAGGTCGTACTGAAAATTTTAGAAGTTAGATGAGAAAAATAAAGGGTTATACTCCTACGTAAGATGAAACAGAAAAACTTAGAGGTCTTTTTTTTGGATTGTGTATTGGACCAGGAAGCTTTGCGGTCTAATGTAAGGAAGGAAAGCCATGTGATAGATACTTTATGACCTTACGACGTTTCACATATGATGAGAAACGAAAAAAGTAATTGGTCAAGAGTAGGGTTAATATTGACATTTATGTGAAGACATATAAATAGCTTGATTTTAATATAATCCATAGATCCATAATTTAATAATATCATTAACACTGTAGAACCCAGGAATACCCCAGAGAGCTAATAACTTCTATATTAGTTCATTACAATGCGCTTGAGAGTTCATCTAAATGTGCTTAGTTTTTCTAGTATTTTCCTAAGTTTTGCACCATAGACAATAAGTCGATCAGTGATTAATCTATGTTCATTTTTTTTGCAAACACCATTTAGGGTACACCACTACCCTCAGGGTACCGTTAGTGCAGGGTAACGGTATATTCTTCTAATTATTAATTTCTCTTCCTGTAATTATTATTAATAAATTAAAAGCTGCTGCGTTCTATCAGTTAAATTCAAAGCAATATCAGAAAAATTAAAAACAGTTAAGATTCAAAGAAAATTAAGAGCAGTTGTGCCACACATATGACACGAGTAACAAAAACCACTGGGCTCTTAGGTATTGGTAAAAACAAAAAAATCATTGATTTTGCATATACAGGATCGATAATATACACATAACAGTCATTATTATTAAATGGTTCTACAATCGCCAATAATTAGATATAATTATTATACAATTATACACGATACGATGGAATTCAATAAATCAGATAGATCAGACGCTCATTGGTATGGCAATCGTATCACGAGGAAAGGGCTACATTAGTAAAAGAGAATATTTGATTAAAAAAAAACCAACTGTGTATAAACATCGCAGTTTACTAACTACTTGCTTTTGGTGCAAGTGGCTTTAAAAACAGGTCAGCTGCTGAGAGTTTTGGTTTCAAAGAAAGATAAAGGTGATTCAGCAGTCAGTACTTCAGATTGCACATGATTATGCAAAAGTAATAAAAAAACTATTATTTAAATATAAGTACTTTCACTTGAGCATTTGTCTTAAAATAATCACATCACAATTGTGCAATGGATATTTATAATTAATAATAAAAACCAGGTAATAATAATGGTTGCATTTCTTTAAAAAAATAAATTAAACTAAATATATATATATATATATATATATATATATATATATATATATATATATATATATATATATATATATATATATAAAACATATTACTATGCCCAGCTATCATCAACAAATTGATTTTTTCTCCTAATTATAAATTCGTTAAATTCAATACCTATCATAGCCTGAAGAACGCCTTTGACGTTTGAAAGCCGAAATATTAGGATAATAGAAATATTTCTATTAAGACAATAGAAAATAAATTTATATAAAAATTGAATTTATTGGATTTAAATAAAAATCTGTTGAGGCTTAAACAATTATCAATATATTTAAAGCCTGAATATAGATGAAAATTACAAAAAAAAAAAAATAAAATAAAATACTTCTCTAAAATTGGTGGAATAGTCAAAATTTTAGCCTGCAAAAACTCCATAAGCAAATTGATTGATGTGGTTATTTCAGTCCTTTTAATTTTCCAGCTAACTGAACTGAAAACGGACCGTTCCTCTTTCAACAGATAATATGTGTTTACTCGTTATCTTCAGCAAACCATGTCCCATCCAAAGGATAATAGATAAAACTTTCCTGAAATAAATAGAACGATTTTGAAGGAAAAAGAAAAAAAAAAAAAGACATGAAAGGACCAGCTAGACCATTTTAGATCAAATATTAAATAGTGCTTCATATGAAAAAGCTTTAACTATCTCTCATTCCTCAAAATATGTTCCTAAAAAAATAATTAAATTTAAGAATATTATAAATTTTCCTCAGATAATCTAGAGTTGAGTATGTCTCCAATAATAGAAATAATTGTTATTTTAGTATAGATGACCTTACAAAAGTTTTATATGACTTTTACTTTCAGATCGTATAAAAAATACATACGCATTATTTTTTAAATGTATAGGCTTTTGCGCATTAATTATTCTTTATTTTTTACAACTACACAAATTGGTCCATTATGTTATTGTTCCTACAGAACTATCATCGTGAGGTATTAATCTATAAAAATAATAGTGACTTACAAGAAGCCCAGCCTATCAAAACGAGGATCAAGTAAAGACCTGATGTAAACTTGACCAAAAACGTATAGAAAGTTTGAATATTTTGATAAAATAAATACATTGAGAACTTCACCAGAGCGAAAGTGAGATTAACTTATATACCTCTTAAAATTCAGATTGTGTTAAACAAACTTCACAACGAACTGGAATGACATAAAATATTAAAGTCATACACTGCCAAATACTTACGCGAAGTGAGCCCCAGCAGATGTCTAACAGAATTCGTATACCAATCTATTATATTATACAGAACTCCCATTAAATGCACTATGTGCAGGGGAAAAAAATGGAACATAATAGTATGTTGTTGTTTTTTTTTTTGGATTTTAAATAAATAAAAATGAAGAGCATATATTTTTTTTCTTATATATAAGAAAAAAAATGTAGCATATTACATAGACACATCAAATAGAACTTATAGCAAACGATCTACATATGATAAAACATATAAATATTTTGAAAATTCTTTTAATTCGTATAAACTATGCCCAAACCTTTTTCCACCACCAAATTTTCTTAAAGAATATAGGTTATGTTAAACCAAGCGCTATCGATAAATAAAGTTTGACAGGATTATATAGAGGAGTATAATTTCAAAAACTTTTTTTTACGTGACTGATGTTTCAAAATTTCAATAAAAATAATTAAACCATCCTTGATTCTAAGCAATTTTCTTTTATCTGGAACTCAAACGATCCTTCCTTGAATTAAGTTTGCGTGCTCAACGCCCATCTTAAGATCTTATCCTAAATCCCGGGAGAATATTTCGCAATAGGGTTAATAGGACAATTTAGGTAAAATCTAAATTGAGTCCAGTGTAATTTTTAAGTAATTATAACGAAACGCAAACAGTTTGACAAGCTTCGACAAAAGCAAATATTTGTTTTTTATTGATAAATTAATTGTAGCATTACTTTATGTTACTAAAGTTCCAAGAAATTGAATCTGAATAAAAAATATGTCTTTTTAGTTCATAGAAATCTTGTCAAGAGTAGCTTGAAAATTTACTCAATACTTCAATATTTCTGATGTACTAAAAAATGCTAATCATTACTTATAATATAAAAGAATATAGAGGAAAACGAAATAATAAAATAAAGGAAGAAAGGAAGAAATCGAGACAAAATAAGCGAAAATGAAGTCGGTAAAAAATATTAAGCATCGAAACTCGTAAACTCCATTGGAATAGACATACAAGCGATATGAAGTTAAAATTGGATAAATTAAGGTTCTTATTCAGAAATCCATGTAACAGCAATATCTTATCAGAAAAACCAGAGTGAGACATTAAGTAATAAAAACCAGTGATACTCTATTGGACAGAGACTATAGGGGTCTATTCGCCAATATAGATTAGTTGCTAGGGATAGGTATAATAAAACTAAGAATAATGTACGGACCAAAAAGCATTGAGGAGGGATACCGATTAAGAAAGGACTGTGAGCTTTATAAACACATAAAAACCTTGAAACGTCTATATGAAGAAAGATACTGAAATTCTTCGAACATATGAAGAGAATTAGTCGGTATAGGTAGAATAAACTAATATTTGATAATATGGTGAAATAAAAGACGTTTAGGGATTATCAAAACAATAATAAAGGAAAAGGAGAGAATGGATACTAGAGAGGAAAATAATACAGAAAATGGTGAGAAGCATTAAGGTTCTTGTAGCGAATATGAAGAGGCAGGAACGGAAAATAAATAAATAATATGACAATAGTACATAGGTAATTACCTGATGAGCAGTGAGAAGTGTTGTCTTCATAATAACACTAAAAACGTCTAGGAGACATTTTTAAGAAGAGGTTGAAATAATTTTGTGATGATGGTTTAATATATATTTTATGTCTTAAGATAATAACATAGTGATAAAGCATCTTCAATAAATATTATTTTGTTTATTCTAGAAGAAACAGTAATTGTAGGTATATACTAGAAATTTATTGCCATAAAGAAGATCATTTCACGCATTCAAAATAAGAGATAAAGACATCGAAATAAAGTGAGACCACAATCAACAAAAAGTTGTTTCAATAAAGGGACTGAGTAGATGTGGGACACCATATCAATAAAATTTATAAGGAATTGATAAATGTTTTTTTGTTTGTTTTTTTAAATTATTTTATTAATAGAAATTTACAACTGTATTTGAAAACACATCTAGTAAATATGCGGTATATATGTGATACAATGGCATGAATAAAACTTGTAGAGGAACTACCCATTGGTAGTACTCTAATGAATATTTACAAAAGAAGATCAGGAGGCCATCTTCTTTTCAGACGCCTCGGAGGATTGCCAGGAATGGAATGGGAAGCTAGCTGTGCAACAAGTGGATTTGGATGAGTGTTAAATTTATTATGAAAGGAGAGGTATCTGGTTCGTGCTAAATTGGCGACATATGGGATATTAAGGATTAATTCATTTGTGACAAAGTAAGGGGCATTAAGGATTTTTCGAAGTATTTTGGATTGGAGTGATTGGATGCGGGAAGAATTCGATGGTTTAGTGGATCCCCACATTTCTATACCGTAATTACAAATAGGTCTGATAATCGTCATATAGACAAGTTTCTTACAGTGAATCGGGAGATTTGAACGTTTGTCAAGTAAGTGTTATAGCAGTCGAAATTTGCGTGCAGCTTCTTGTCTTTTCAATCTTGCATAAGGGTTCCAGGTAAGTCTCTTGTCCAGATGAAATCCAAGGTATTGCATTTGTTCCAGATTAATTAGCGGTACACCAATAAACGATACTGGAGGACAGGATGATGTAGGTTTTTGACGGAGGGTAAAGGTTATTGATGGGATTTGATAAGATTTATCTCGACTCTCCAGTTATGACACCATTCTTCAAGGAACTGGAGTGTTAACATGAGTTTATTTTCAGTGTTGACTGCCATTGTGACGATTTGAGATTTCGTGACTCAGGGGCACTCCATACCTCCACGATAAATGTTAATGTTGAAAATAGGTAAAATATTTTTAATCGGATGATCCTTTGTTTTAATCATTCAATCATTGTTAATAACAAGAGTAATCAAAAGTTCTATATTCGACACTTCTCTAAACAACCACTTAAATTAAAATAAGATATTGAATATATAAGTAAAGTAATTTAAGATGAGTGTTCCTGTGCCGAGCTGTAGTCAATCTCTAATCTATCCCCAACGCAAAAATAAAGAGCGCGCTGATGTGAAAATGATGTCAGGGTTGTCTTGTTTAGCACACCTCCCCTTTGCTTTCTTTATGCTGGAACAGTGGCCGCTCATTTGAAATACTTAAAATTAATACTATTCTGTGGAGAGATATAGATAATGAATCTACACTATAGCTCTGCTAGTCCGGATCAGGATGGTTCGGACATCCGATTAATTCAGCCGAGATAGAAGATTAGTCGAAATTAGGTTTTGATTTTTAGAAACATTTAAATTTGTAGACAATTTAAATATCTGGGCCGTACAAAAAAAACATTGCGGACGTTTTTTTTATTTAAAAATTTTAATTCATAATTATAAGTTTATTTCATTTTTTTTTTTTTTTCTGAACCTTCAGTGATTTTGTTATACCCTGAAACAAAGAAATATAGAAGGAACAAAAGCCAATAAATTAGAAATATGCCCACTCAACTCTGCTTAAGCAGAGGAGGACTGAGAGCGAAGATGATATCCCACTCTTATCAAATAAGTTCACAAGAAACCTAAGAAGAACCCATTCGGATTTGAGGAGAAGGTTCTTATCTAATGTACATAAAATAAGTATATATTCATAAAATATGTCAAGATCGATAGTATATTAGGAACTATGAGAAAAATAATCTGCGTCTAGAAATAAGGAATATTATGACCCTACACCATGGCGCAAGCAGAGACCTAGAGAAATAATAGGAAAAATATAATAAAGAAATAGTGGCTCTGCAGAAGACTAGATAGAGGGGATGCAGAAATGGTTGAACGTCAGAAATACATCCTAATGTACATAGAATTCCTTCATTGTTTTTTTCCCAATTGATCTATACATGTACATACATAAATAGGTTTATTATAGTTACATCGGTAATGTCATAATATAAAAAACTAAGTTTTTTTATATATAAGGGAAATAATAAAAATTATCATTTTTTGCCTAATAACTCAAACAACAACTGATTTCTACAGTGGTTTCAGATTTTTTAGCTATTGTACAATGAATGAAATTGGTGTACTCTAATCACAAAAATGTGCAAATTATTATTTTTATTTTTTTTTTCAGTGAATGTAAAGCTTAGATCTGCAAATAAATTATGAAGTATCAAAAAACAGTAAGCTGAGCAGTAGTTAACAGCACTAGAATCCGTTTAATAGAATTTTACGACTATAATATAAGATTATTCATAACTGAAATCGATAAGGCACCTTTCTAAAAATTCTAATCGGGTTTTAAACTATATTGATACATATAGTATTAAATATCAATACCAATAGAGTCTAGTGTTGGTTTAGAGGCTGTCCAACAGTGCTTCATTACAAGTTAAATCATATGATTCACTAAGCTACTAGATATTCACAATTAACTCAGCGTTAATTAGGAGAGACCTTAGTAAATACTGATTAATCACTATAATGCAGATGCTTTTGGGAGTCAATTAACTGCCTAGTAACTATTGTAGCAAACTACTTGGTTACTTCTCATCATCATCATCATCATCATAATAGTCATTCCTCATTCAACCGCTTAAGCAGTGTGAGGAGGAAGTCTATAGAACCTTCTCCAGCTCAGTCGGTCGTTTATAGCTGTTTTCTGCGGTTCCATTCAAGTCCTCTTTTTCGGAAGTCCTTTTTAACTTCGCCCTCCCATTTAGTTCTAGGACGGCCTCTTCCTCGCTTTCCTTCTATTTTTGCCCTATAGACTTCATTGACAACTCTGTTCTGATCAAATCGTAGGAGGTGTCCAAGTCATCTCAACCGGTTTTCCTCTACTAATTCGTTGGCAGGTTTAACGTTGAGGTTTCATCTTATGGTGGTGTTACGTATTCGACCTTTTCTTGTTTTCCCCTCTATCTTTGGGAGAAATCTCATTTCAGTCGCTTGAATTCTGGATTGATGCTTTTTTGTTAGCGTCCATGATTCCGAAGAGTACGTTAGAATGGGGAGAAATTTAGATGTGAATACAGCCACTTTTGCTTTCCTTTCCACCTCTCGCCTATTAAGGAAGCCTCTCTTAACCGCTACAAACATCCTGCTCCCTGCTGTGATTCGTTCAGTAATATATGAGTCAATGTAACCGTTTTCATTGAGGTGTGCACCCAGGTATTTGAAGTTTTTCCCCTGTTCCAGGACTTTATCTTCAGCTCTGATTGCACGCATTATCCTCCTTGGTTTCTTCCCAACCCTCATTACCTTTGTTTTCGTGGGGTTTAGAAACATATTGATCTTGAGGAGTTCATCTTTTAATCTGTTAACATTGTATTGCAGATTCCTGTCATTGTCTAAAAAAATAACAATGTCATCAGCGAATAAAGAAGTTACTACTCGTAAAGGACCTTAAAAAAACAGCCATTGAGCATTGGTTAACTATATGCATTTTCAGCATATAGGGAAAGGTGCTGTACCTAAAGCACAGTTGTACCAGTGGACTATTTTTAATAAAGAGACAGTGGGAGAAGGGGAATTGAAATTGTTAGTTTGGTAGTGCTGCAAGCATCTCCCTGCACTTGCAGATCAACAGTTTCATAGAAATTATTATTTTTAATTTTTTTTTCTTCCAAATTCTGACCAATCCAGCCAGTGATTTTAAATTTTTTTAAGACCTACACCTTTTTCTAGTCAGTAATATTTCATTGGGTTGTCCGATCATATGTTTTCATATCAGTTATCACTTACGGGTTTTGTGAAACAGTGCTTTCCACACAACATGGCGTTCAGTTGTACCTGTGGACACCATTGCCAGCTGAACCTTTGGACAGATGGTTAAAGTGTCCACAGGTAATTTACAGATTTTCCTCTTTGTTTATGAATTCATCTCAATTATAAACATTGTGGAAAAGTTTGTAGGCATTCCGCGTGATATAAAATGCCTAAATTTGGATACCTACTATTCGTATAACTTTTTTTTTGGTAGAGGAGAAAACTCGCCAATCACTATTTATAACAAACTATTCAACTAGTGAAGATGGTTCTTTCATAAATGTGATCTTGGTTGACCCATTAAGCGAAGATTGTGATTTTTTTGATGAATTGATAAGTGATTATGAACAAGGTAAAGGAATTGAAGATAAAGAAATATATGTTGGTAACTAAACTATGTTTTGTGTTGTAAACCATTTTATAGCTTTAATCAAAGAAAATGTAAACTCGTTCACGTTTAACATTTGCTACTTGAAGAAAATTTTATCAAATGATAGAACCCTAAATTTTATTCTTCCGGACATCGCTACTCAATTTGAAATTAAAATAAGAGATATCAAAAGAAAATTACCACCGCCATCTTTTATAACTGGCACTGGGATATTATGTAAGCAATTACATCTTATCTAATGGTACAATAACCACTCAAAGAAATAAAGCATCGAAAATTAGAAAAGTTTATAAGTGAAAATTGTCCACAGGTACAGCACCTTCCCCTACTTTGTAAAAATGTTTAAGTTTTTTAGTTTATTTAAGTGCTAATGTTTTGGGCGTTGAATCGAAATTTAAAGGATCCAATTTGCTTAAAAAGGTAAAAACCATTACTCTTATATTTTCCTACCTAACAACCCGGTTACTCAAACTTTTGTTTATAAATGGGTTTGATTTCCATCTGAGTCAGTTAATATATATTTCGTGACGTTCACTGTGGTTATGTATAACTAGCAACAATCATGTATCCACCTATAATCCCAAAAGCACCACTCTACAACTGCTCAAGAATAGTTCAATTCAATGTAAAGTTAAAAAAAAAAAATTAATAATACAATTAATTTTAAAGCTTTCGAAAGGAAAAAAGTCTAGTTATTAACAGATTTTTTTTTTTTTCTAATTCATGTAGAATCGAGTGGGTACGGAGCTTATCATGTGTTTAGGCATGACTTGTATATATATATATATATCAGTTTCGATTGAGTTCAATTAGATCTCCTCAGAGCTGAAGATGAGTGTTTACCATTTGAAGTGAAAATTAATTCATCAATCCTAGTTTAAAAAAAAACAAAAAAAACACAATTTTTCCAAGAATGATTCACAAATCAGTATTCACCTCTGTAACAATCTTATTATAATAAAGACCATTACAAACAACCATAACGCATCTCTGTTATAATATTATGATAAAGACCATTACACTCAAATAAGGAAAAAAAAATTCGTTTTTTGGTGATACCCATAACACGAAATTCACAAACACACAAAATGCACTTAACGACCTATTCATAAGTTCCAAAGATGCACTGGCATTAGTTCTTTTTATATCTCAAATGGGAACATAACTAAGAATTATCGGTTAATTTAATGACATTCATTTTTAAAACAAAAAAATGTAAAAAAAAAAAAAAAAAAAAAAAAAAAAAAAAAAACACTAAAGGCCACGCTATTCTGGCTGTTTTAAGTATGGTTTTCTATTTAGGAAATCATATTTAAAGCAAGTACTCTTTAATTTTTCCCATTTCTCAAAGATTAAAAATCTATAATAGTATTTTGTTTTGTCCTTATTTTAATCTGTAAGAAGACTAATAAGGATGTGTGGAATTGTCACTATTAATTTCTAAATATTCAACCTCTTTTTATTCATCTACTCTTTAAAAATTAAATGTAGACTTCTTTTGTTTATAATCTATAAATTTGTTTTTCATGCTATTGTTTATAGATATTATTCTCATAATGTATACTAATAATCAACAAGTCAAATTTTATTCAATTTAGTATTACAAATACATTTAATAATACAAGAACATTGGGTATAAATGAGTGAGGGAAGTATATTAAATTATTCAACAATATTGGACCAAAGTATGCTTTATTCATTATGTGATATAAGGAAAAAATGTCTCCGTTTTGTTACTAACCAATCCTTGATATGAATTTTATGTAGGTTATATTAAAACAAGTCTGTCTGATCTGTTTGTACTTTCGAGAACCTCATAATATATTAAATTGTTGTCTCTTTGTAAGGTACGGACATTTTATAAAATAGAGAGAGAATGTCTTTGAGTACAACTAAGGGAGGACAAAAGACATATTAAATTCTGGTATATTCTCAGAAGAGCAAACAGAGGACAGATGGTTTGGTTTTTATTAATTATTTAAAACATATTTTCATAATTAAATTATTTCAATAAATTTTGATAGAAAAATATAACTTTTTTAATTACTTCATTTTAAGAAGTATTTTCTATATAAATTATTGGTTTCATTAATATCTTTTAATCTTAAAACGTTGAAATTGCATCTATTTCCACAACTTAAAAAAAATATACCATAAAGATATCATGGTCTTAGGTTCTTTAATTAGTGGAGGAAAGGTGTAAATGTGGTCACTCTCTTTCGTTTAAAGTTACTTTCTCTTTAAAAAATTCTAGATATTAATCTTTCATCAACAACTATAACAGGATGAATAAATGTGAGAAGGCAAAACTTATTAGCATTAATTATTTCATTCCAAAAACAAAGATTTACAAAAAGCTTTTAAAATAACACATAGGTGTAAATATGGGTCCTCTTCGAAAATGTCACCAATATAGTTTTAAAACATGATAAAACAATTCAAGATTTTAGATAATTTATTAATTACGGGAAAAAAATACTTACCGAAGTCGCGAAAATAACACAACCCCGGCACAATCTAAAGGTGGCTCCACACGCAGAGGAAAACCCCATGCTTTAGGGTTGCCACACCTTGAGGCTTGAGGGAACTATTCCTGCAGAAATACCTCAACAGAATTCTCTATACACACATAGAGGTTCGGCTTGAGTCCACAAACGGATCGTCGTTGCAATCTGATGGGTCCGACGATGAATCGCATCGTTGCCTATGTCGAATTTTAGTTTTTTTGAAGGCCTTTGTATTTGTTTTCTCACCCTACTCTCCTGGCTAGTCTCTTACCCCGAAAAAGTCTCAAAGTCTTATTGAGAGCACTTTTGTTAAGCGAATTGGTCAACTGATCTTTGTAGGATGATCCGGTGATGAGGGAGAACCTTGCTACTTTGTGTTCACAATAGTAGTTCTTTTCTTAATGGTTTTTGTTTTTCTTTATATCTATTTATTGAAATTTACAACTGTATATAAAAACCTACATACAGTAAATGTGATAATGACAAAAAATAATAAAATGACAATTGCTTGTGAAGCAAATAACCATTGGTAGCACTTCAATAAAAGTTTTATTTGGGAAGGTCCCGAGGCCATCTTCTTTTCAGACTCTTGGAAGGATTGACAGGAATAGAATAAGAAGCAAGTTGAGAGATTAATGGATTTGAATGCTTATGGAGTTTACTATGAAAGGATAGATATCTGGTTTGGGTTAAATCAGCAACATAGAACATTGAGGTCTTTACAGATAAGTTTATTTGTGACAAAGTAGGGATCATTAAGGATTTTTTGAAGGATTTTGGATTGCAAGGATTGGATACGAGATGAGTTAAATGGTTTGGTGGAGCTCCAATGCTTAATTCCACATGTCCAAATAGGTCTGATCACTGTCATGTAAATGAGTCTTTTGTAGGAAATCGGTTTTAAATGTTTGTCTAGTAAATGTTAACACGACAAGCAGTTTCCTGACATTTTAGTCTTGTATGTGGATTCCAAGTTAAACTTTCGTCTTTTTCTTAATTTTGGAAACATAAGATATGTCAGAAGGAGAAATTACACTTGAAGTTCCCATGGAAATGAGGGCCCTTATTTACACCAAGGAAGGTTACCCAGATTTACACCAACCCCACCTAAGTAAGATAGCCACTATAACATGTAAACTGAAAGTGTGCGTGACTAATGGTGTGCTTCAAAAAATAGCTTAAAATCTCCGCTTTCCAGATATCACTGTGAAATTATTTTTATATAAACATAAGAACATTAAACGAAAACGATTTAAGATACTTGTCAAAAGTTTGCAGTCCAGAATTAACACAAATTCATACAATAACTCACCCAGCATCCACACTACTTGAACGAATGGTCTCAACTGCTCTCTGCTATCTTAAATTAGCAAATGAATTTATGGACAGTCCTCATCACGTCTTCAGTACCTCCCATAGCCACTAGGGAAGGGTGCCCATATTTTTACCTGTGCTCATTTTTACACCTTTTCGTCTACTAAGTTATAAGTTTCAAACAAGTTATAAAATTTCGCTGTACATCGCATGTGTGCATCGCACTGCAGCCTTTATACATTTTTTTACGTCTCTCTCCATTTTCTAAAAACCAAACATATCATTCAACTTCGATGAACATCTTAGCGATGGAAGAATCTTGGCTCCACACGGAAACCCCGAAGGATTGCTTTGAGGCTCCATTCTTATTTAAAGTCTCTCAATACCAACATATTTAAAAATATATATTCTACAATAAAAGAATAACGTTATTTTTGTTTTAAATTAAACTGTAGTTCCCGAAACATGTAGTAAAATAATATGCTATTAAAGGAGCTTATTTGATTATCCTAACTCGATCAAGACAACAGGAAGACAATAGTCAACTGAAGCGCCAGGATCTACGATAGCAACAAATCTTAAAATGCTGAGAAGGCAACATTCGATTCCAATTATTATTATTTGTTTGTTTTTTATATTAATACATGAAGGATAAGAAAAAAAAATATTATTATGAACAGACCTTCCTCAACATAATTGCATATAAATAAAGTATTTTTGACATTCTAGTGCTGCCGATCCGTGTTTACAGCTTATAATCAAGAACTGACAACGAACTTCCGTTTTTATTTAAAATTTTTAGACCCGTATTTAACCAACCATAACATACCAATTTTTGTATCTTAACTCATTCCATAGGTAATACTGAATAAAATTATTGAAACTGACAAAGAACTTATTGTAGTATATTGAAATAAATTATAGTTCAGAAGCTTACTTATATCTCCAAAATAAACAATGCAAGTGTCACTCACCTGAAACAAAAAAAAGTAAAAAATAAATAAGAGGAAATGTATATTTATTAGTATAGAATGAAAAAGAGTTAAGAAAAACGAAGAAAAAAAGTTTTCATTTATATCCAGAATTTACTCCCAGGATGTAGCAAAAGCTTATCAACCTTACTTTAAATAATTATTGAAAGAAAAGTGTTTTACTTTATAAAATTGTTTATAAGTTTTTTATTAAGATTACATTTATAGCATTCGATTATCTTTGAATGATAATGAGGTTGTCTAACATCCAATTAAAAAAACAGTAAAAAGAAAAATTAGTGGTTGACTAGAGTTTTAATTAAAGGTGTGTTTAGATTATGTCTTTTTTTGTCCAAGAGGTATGCAACTTGGCGCAAGGGAGGGGCATGCACTGGTGTTGTTCCCAAAACGAGATGCAAGCAATCCGCACGAAGTTGCAAGTTGTTCCCAGTCATGTTGAGAAATTCTAGTAACGAGTAACTCAGCAATATCGTTTCCTTAATAGGCAGCAGCGTATAAGACTTTTCGTTATAGTGGCATTTTTGATACTGCGGCTTATAATTGCGGACGGGACATGCATCGGGGTGCATGAAAAACTTGTTGCATGCGCATCAGCACACAAAGTTGCATGCGGCATTGCACGATAAAAGGCATCGTCAAAACGCATCTAAAGGGTACATTCACTATTATCTTGCAATGAAACTTTTTAAGGATCGGAAAATAAATTGTTGTTCATTTTCCAATATAGTTTTTCTTCGTGCTGAAAATGATGTGTCCCTCGTGGATTTTAGTCATGAAACGAACAAATTTCAAATACCCTCTGCTTTTTATTTTTTTAAAAATTAAAATCTAATTTTACTGTAATGAAACTGTTGTATTATATTTTCATTAGTTTTGTTAGATTGTTGTAGACGGACTTAGATTGTTTTCTTTGATTTGTTGTATGTTCCTGAATTTGTTTATTGTTGATCAGATTGAAAATTTGTTTATTTATTTTTTTTTTTTTTGCAACAGTTATCTAAACTATAGAGGGACTGTTTTAAGAAAAAGGAATGGAAGTTATAAACTCTACAAAGCACATTAAAGGAGACGCGGTAGCTCAGTGGGTAAGACTACCATGCTCCCGGGCCCGAGTTCGAGTCCGACTGACGGCAGAACATTTATATTCTGTCATTTCAGTCGTGGATCCAGTTCGGGGTCGGGAGACTCTCCTGGGGCACATCCAGCCTCTTAAAAAGTGGGTACCTTTAAATGGGGACAAAAACTGGCGGGTGAGCGTTAATTCTAGTCAAATCACCTTCTTTCACAACCATTGGCTCAGAAACAGTACAACCTTACTTAAGTACTGACCCTTTATTGGTTGTAAGTGGTACAAGTGTTTTTTTTTTTTTTTTTTTTATATATTATATATATATATATATATATATATATATATATATATATATATATATATATATATATATAAAGCATATTACCAAGAATGTAGCAAATAATACGTTTACCCATTAGAAAATGATTTTCATTCAACTCTAATGAACTCCGAATCGATTCTATAAAACATTCTAATTATATCACAAGTACCTTAGAATTAACACATAAAGTATCTATTAATCAATAATTTACCCAATACCCACTAAAAAGCGTTTAATAGAGTACATACGTTTCGGTTTACTTTACAAGCTTTACTTTACTTTCTTCAGGGCTATAACAACAAAAACAAAGTACATACATTGGTCAAGGTAAGCAACTTAACTAAATGCATAGTTTATATATTTTTTTAAAGAAAAAGAAAAAGTCAATAATATCGAAATGAACTTTATACTTTAAAAGTTAATTGCAAAATTAAATTTATATTGTTAGCTAAGAAGTAATAAATAAATTATATAACATACTGATTACCAGCTTATAGCATACAATATATTTACAATAAAGAACATATGGTTTACTGTAGGATATTTTATGTTTTATGATAAGATAGCTAAAATATGCATAATAAGATAGAAATGCAGTCATGAGTAAAAAAGCACACCCAAGTTAAAATAAAAAATTAATCAAGAGAAAAACTTTTTTTTTTTTAATTTTAACTATTAACCGATACTTACCACTGTATACAATATCTATCAAGTAAATTTGAGAGAAATTATAATGAAAGTACTAGACTAGAAGTTCTCTTGGCCATCTTCTTTTCAGACATCTCGGTGGGTTATCAGGAATCGAGTGTGAAGCAAGTTGGGAGACTAATGGATTCGAGTTGGGGTGGAGAAACTTAATTATTAAAATTGTTGATATGCTTATATCTAGATGTATAGACATAGATCTATCTATATATTACATATAAAGTAAAACAAATTATAATTTCACGAATTTCTTTTCATTATAAATTACTTGTCTCTCATGGTATACTTGATTAATTGTATTGTAACAGTTTTCATTATTTTTATATTAATATTTTTTTCTATTAATTTTGTTTATTACCTATCTTCACTAAATTTATTATTTTTATATATATATTTAATTTTTTTTTTATGTGCTTTTCTTACTCCAGACTATCTTCTTGATTATGTCTCTTATAAAAAAACCCAATAAATCAATATACAAATTATTATTATAAAGTATTATTATTATAAAATTCATAAAAAAATAAATGTGAAATAAAGGAATCAATTAGAAAAAAATATATATAAAAAAGAAAAAAACCAAATATATAAATATATAAAAGAATCCTAGTATCGAGGAAGTTAGTAGTGAATCTGGGAAGCCTTTTATTGCCAATATATTCTCAGCTTTTATTCCGTCAAGTCAGCTTGGAGAAACCATTCAGCTCAAATAAAAACTATTCTATGAATAAATTCTCCTTCATCAATATTTAATGTTACTATCCAATAAGCATGATGGTTTGGTAGAATGTGATTTAATATTTCGTTGCATATTTAATTTTTAATTACATATTTTTATTTGTCCACAGTTATTCATTATTGTGTTATTTACTCCAATGTTTTTTTTTGTTTCTGGTTTTTTTTAGTTTCATCAAAACAGAAAAAATATAGTTTTAGTCCTCTTAATCAGGGGAAGACTTTCTTAAAATCTCCAGTCAACAAAATTTGTTTTAAAAATATTTTTAATTATTTAGAATAATTTTTATAGTTGTAAGAAAAGAATTTTTTTCAATTACGACAGCTGGATTTATTCAGATTTCATAACTCCTACCAAATGTCGGAATTGCACTTTCCCTCAATTCTCTAGATACAGTGATCTCTGTCTCAATTATTTGTATAAATTAAAATTTTCTGTAATAGCCAACGAGGCCGTAATGGTATCGAGAATCGGAAATCTGAAGTAGATTTAATGGAATTGATGGATACTTTTTGTGATAGCTAACTATATAATTATTATACATCGATTCTTCCCCCAAATGAGAATAAAAAACTGTTATAGCACTTGTTATATCATCTTTAATGACAGAAATTTTTAAATTGGCAGATTAGCACTACTTAATACCGTATTTAAAACCACTTTCTTCAAAAATGAAGCATTATCTGTTATTTCAACTTACAATTAAAGAAGACGTATGTTCACTATTGGAATGAAGAAATAAAATTACAATGTTGAACTTCCAAAGCTGAAGCACTATCGAAAAAACTTAAGCCTGACAATAGCCACATTTTATTATATTTAGAGTATTTTTGTTAATAGCGTATAATGTTTATCATATATTATTTATTATTTTTGAATTTTAGTTTATGTATGGTTCCGTGCCCTAAAACATTATCAAAAGTAAATTATTATTTTTATAAGGTAGTTTATAAATAATATTATAAAATAACAGTCTTATTTTTTAAATAGATTTACTTATCATTTTTACCTTTCAATGGATAATTTTTGTGTGAATTTGCTACCACACGGGGGCAATCCAAAAAACCTAATGATAACAAAATCAGGGGATATAGTTTGGCGTTGTAGTTTCGAATTTATCCTCTACATCCGAAATTAAATTATACCACTGGATAGCAAAAGGACGAAATAATTCATTACGATAAGTGAGAACAGTGACGCATCGTATGCGGCGGAGGGGGAAGCCCGGCAATTTTAAGGTTATATTGCTGCGTATCGAGATTTGCAATTAATATAACTTTTGACTCGAAGAAGCTACGATGTTTGTTTAAATTTTAATCGTCAGTTGTCATCAACATGTATCCATTGTATCTAAAACATTAGTTTACAGCAGAAACAGTGAATATAATAAGCTGTTAGAATAAAAAAAATATTATCAAAAATATATAAAGTAGGCTTATACGCGTTGAAAAGCCAAAACCAAACACTGAGATCGAGAATGGTTGGAAAGGGCTTCTCAAGAACAATCGAATGGTAGTAATAAAACACCATATGACCGAGTCAACTAGTGATTGGAACGTAAAAGCATTGTTTTATATTTATTACCGCCATCAATGCACAAAGCTTGGTCGCGCACTCAGAAGACATCTCTACCGATACAATCATCAACCGACTTGATTATTTAGCAATCAGCGAAATTTGGATGGAAAATTCCATGCCAGTGAATGTGCCTAGCTTTGATCTCAGATCATTTGTAATACCGTAAAAATATTATATTAAAAAAATATAACCCGTTACATAAACGTATTCACGTACAACACACGGCCGTATTATTATCTATCTTAAAAAAAATATAACCCGTTACATAAACGTATTCACGTACAACACACGGCCGTGTCCATAACAATGCCACAGCCCTTTTTTTATGCTTCGAATTTATTTTAAAAACGAGGTATAGGTTTTGTGATGCCAGTCGGAAATCAAGGATCAAAAATATAAGGACTGACACACCAATAATTTCTTCTCTGAAGTTTAAAATATACTTAAGTATCTTTAATATCATGAGGAAAACTATCTAGTAATCTGTAAAATGTATGTGAAAAATTGAAAAAAAAAATATATTTATAAAATATGTGAGGTCAAATTAGGCAATGATAAAAATTAGAAATCGGCTGATAGTTTTTTTTTTTTTTTTTTTTTTTTTAATTGAAGTTTAACTATTTCAGAACTAGTTTAACGTAATGATATTGCTTGTAATATTTGTATGTTTTAAAGAGCTCGAGAAAACCGACTTTTTTACGACTTGAGATAAATGGCCGGAACCGCAAGATCAGGAGGCATTATTATACCTCAAGTTAAATTAACTTAAGAGAATAATGGAAGGCCGTTAAGAAACAGCCATTTGAATGGTATCTCTGTATCTGGAGCTCCTCCCCCTTTTTTTTTTATACTTTTCCCCTCTTCCCGGAGCTTCACATTATGCTTTGTACAATAATAAAGAAAGTAGTTTAGAGAATGGGTAATTTGACGCTCTGTGGACAATTTTTTTTATCTCACGCTCTTGTATGCATTAAATAGTAAAGGTTACAAATCTTGCTAAACATATAAAGGAGTTAAAGGCAGTGAACAAGCATTACAAAGCCTAGATCATTGTTAGAGAAAAAAATTCATAACGGTGTTAAAAATAAGTTTGCTTACAATGTTCATTAAAATAGACCATTCTAGGTTTTTAACGACTGTATTTAGAACTGCATAAATTGCTATTTATAATGAATAGCCAAATAGCAAACACTAAATAAGTACACCAAAAAAGGGTATAGCCTCTGTACTATAAGTGCCGACCTAATCCTAGAGTAAGGAATGATTAGTTCTATTTTGGCAAGGTGACTAGAATACTGTGAAAAAAGGACAGGCAAATATAGGATTTGTAATACAAGATAAGAACTTATCTAAAGGCGAAAATGTTAGGTGAGAGAAAGAAAGGTTAATGAGTATAAATCTTTTTTTTTTTTCATTTATTGATATTTACAACTGTATAAAAACATATACATCAAGTAAATGTGTTGATAGTGAATACAATGGCATGTAAATAAGTTGTAAAGAACTACTCATCAGTAACACTTTAATAAAAATTCTACACTAGAAGGTTTTTGGGCCATCTTCTTTTCAGACGCCTCGGAGGATTATCAGGAATGGAGTGGAAAGCAAGTTGGGAGACTAGTGGATTGGAGTGGTTATGTAGCTTTCTATGGAAGGATAGGTATCTGGTCTGGGCTAAATCAGCAACATAGGGAACATTAAGGTCTTTATAAATAACTTTATTGGTCACAAAGTAAAGAGCATTGAGGATTCTTCGAAGGATTTTGGATTGCAAGGATTGGATACGAGATGAATTGGATGGTTTAGTGGAGCTCCAAAGCCCAACTCCGTACGTCCAAATAGGTCTCGTCACAGTCATGTAAATGAGTCTTTTGTAATTAATTGGGAGCTTTGATCGTTTGTCTAGTAAATGTTTGTTTGTTTATTTCGTTTAACGTCACTTTATGCTGCTATGGCTAATCGGACGATGCTACGGTGGGAGTCCTAAATTTTGCCTATCCCGGTATAATTAGGATTGGCATATTTAACGAGTACCTGACATCGCACAGGCTCGGGACCCCCATTTTACGTCTCTTCCGAAGGACGGCATAGCTAAGGATTTTTTACTCCCTTTAAAAAATCCTAAGGTCATCTGCCGGGCTGCGAACCCACGATCTTGGGTTTAGTAGGTTGCTATGCTAACCACTACACCACAGGTGACCCCTCTAGTAAATGTTGAAGTAGTCTGTAACGAGTATGCATCTTAAAGTGATAAAAGGTGTTTTTGGTGGAAGAAGTAGATACCGGAAGGAGGAGTGGTAATAAAAGGACCATGAAGAAAGAAGGTCTCTCATAGATAGAGAAGAACCCTGTGTTGTCAGAAGATTATTACAAAAGAATGTAAATAGTCAGGAATAAGTTTTATAATGTAAATTATGTGCAGACCAATAAGTAGATTAAATATATACAGTAGATAACATAACTTTCATTCGTTCTATGCTGAAATTACATTATACTGCTAATAAAGAAAATATATTTACTAACCATAAAAATCATTAGGGTCAGAGCGAGCACATTTGTGAAACAAAACGGATACCTATGCGTTGAATAGGATACCTGTTTAGATCAGTCAATGACGTGTATTATTTACTACTGATTATCCGCTAATTTCATTTCGTTTATACCTGTTCAAAAAGAACAACGAAAATAAAAAATAAAACCAAATGGTACATAATTAACCTAAATTGGTATAAATAAGTAAATATAACAAAAATGGAAGAATTCTATCACATATTATTAAAATATTTGGCCATGATTTCCTTGATTGTAAGGCCTTCAAATATCTTAAAGCACTGGTCACTAATGAACTCTGGAAGGAAATTGAAGCTTTTTGGAGTGATCAACGATTTTAAATTCAATGCACTAGGTTGATCATTTATAAGGTTATCATACGCCCAGTTGTAACCTATGGCAGATAGACCTGGGTCCTAACAAGAATAATGGAAAGGGAGCTTTGCACATGGGAAAGGAAATTTATTCAGAAAATATATGGACCTGTCTACTTTGCGGGAGAGTGTAGAATTAGGACAAACGATGAGCTAAGAACATTGTATTACCATTTAAATATTGTGAATGTTAAATAAAAGAGAAGAATGAGGTAACAGGGTCATGCGGAACGTATGCGAAGTGACCATCTCCCGAAGAAATTACTTCCTAGAAAGTCGCGAGATGCTCCAAGACGAAACAGTCCAAGAATGAAACGGTTAGGTGACATAGAGGTGGTCTTACAGAAATAGAAAGTCAGAAAATGGAGGTATGTTACTGCAGATAGTCCTGCTTGGCAAGCAAGAAATCTGTTTTTGTTGTAATTATCTGACTTGCCTAAATTGTTACAAAAAACAAAGTTTAATATTTTCAATTCAGTTCAGGAATATAATAGGATGCAAGGCGAGAGACCAGTGGATTTTTCCGGTTATGGCGTTTAATATGAAAGGATAGGTATCTGGTTTGGGCTAAATCAGCAACATATGGAACATTTCACAGTTATGTAAATGAGTCTTTTGTAATTAATCGGCATCATCGAGCGTTGGCCTAGTAAATTTTGAAGAAGTCAAAAACAGCAACAAGTTTCTTGTCGTTTTAGTGTTTTATTAGGATTGTAAGTTAAAAGCTTGTCTAGTTAAAGCCCAAGGTAGCCGATCTGTTCATCAGGGAACCGTAAAATAAGAATTAAAATAAATTTATGATCGTAATAAAAAATGTAAACCAGGAGGTCATTAACTTAATCTTTTACCACTCTTCTGGTATAGAACTTTAATAGAAAAGCTCGGATGTTAAGTACCAGGTAGCGGACCAGATGTGCGCCAAAGAATCTATATTTAAGTTATATCGGGATCATTAATTCTGTAATTTGGGAAGGCTGAGTGGTCAATAAAATAAATGAACCACTGGAAAGTAGAAGCCATGAGTGACGTGCTAAAAGGCTTTTGTACCTATCGGGGGTGATGTGGTCCGTAATCTGTCCGGGCGAGAGTGGCGTGACTTAGACCGGAACCGGATCTTCTCAACCTCCTCACTTCCGCCCTCGATATACCTCCTTCCCCCTCCTTCCACTCCCTATCCTGCCCTTACAATAACCTCACCCTGTCCTCCGCCCTTATTTTTTTTCTCTTTATCACATACACTTTGTGGTCACGGTAATGTATGCTTGTATTCGTGTAATATCATTGCTATAACGCAAAAATACTTAAAACAATTCCTTTAGCCTATTATTTAATTTTTATTTTAGGAGTAGGCTTAATTATTCCATCCTGTCAATAATTACAAATACATCACCTTGATTCACAAAGGACATAGTGCTATTTCATTATTTTACTTTAAAAAAAATAAGAATAAAACCTAATACTTTTAATGATAAAAGTATAGTTGACTGGATGATAAATGGAGAAGAAGGTAGTCAGGGATGCAGTCAAAGTAACACCACGTCAAAGAAAGAATTCTTTAATACGTGCCAACGTTTCGACGTCTTCTTCAGGGCCACCAAACCACACTCGTGAGGAGAAGGACGATGTCATCTCGTTTCTGGCCCTTGAAGCAAATATTTGACAAAATGTGAGTTAAAATATTTATTTTTTTCTCGAAAATTATCGATTTTCAATAAGGTATATCTCGAAAACCGTTGGAGGTTCGACAAATATGTATAGAATTAATTTTATAGTAAATTTAATTAGCTTTATTTTTTTATTTTTAACATATTTTTCTAAAGTTTTTGAGTTATAATCGGAAAACTCAAAAATAAGATGTTCTCCTTTCCCCCACCGTTAGCCCACCACCCAGATTTGGGGACTTTTAGTATGTTTATCTTCTAACTACTCTTAACGAAGCCCTGAGGTAAAAGATAATCGCATATTGTATACCCTCTACAATTTGTTTATTGACTGGAATAATAATGAGTGAAGGTCTGGAGACCATTTCGGGGTTCTCCCGACATCTATTGAGTGGGAACTTTAATTGGGGGAAAAAAAAAACCTTGCGTTTGATCTCGTATACACCTATATACCTATTAAATATAGACAAGTATATACCTTATCTGTTGTGGTACACAATTATATTTATTAACTTTGCTTAATTTGCAAATAGAACTATAACTGTACATTCTTTTTTTTTTTTTTTTTTTTTTTTTAATAATTTCTATTTTTCATATAATCTAACGCAAAGGACATTTACGTTTAGACAAAGAGAGACACTGATACTTTAATGAAATTATCGTATTTTGGTAAAATTAAAAAGAATTTAAAAACTGTTTCTAGAGATATAATCAATGATAAATAAAGAAGAACAAGAATTAAAAGAAATGAAGTAATTATCGTTATGAAAATAAATATATCACCGTAAATGTGGAGTTATCATTCATAACATAACATGTATTTTTCTATTATCTGAAAAAGCCTTGCAAGCTGCACACACTACTTTACTAGTTAGTATACATTTATAAATGATTTAAATAACATAATTGTTTTGAATTTAACAGTAAAGGGAGGAGTGGTGTAGGTTTTTTACAAATTTTTTGATATGGACATGTTCACTTTTGAAAGATAACCCCTCAAATCAACAGATACAAAGCAAAAAATATGATAAATATTTTTATGTTTAATGATAAATATTTGAACTCACAGCTATGGACTATAAGGATGTTAAAAAACACACGGCGAACATGTTAAAAAAGAACAAATATTTTGTAGGTAGAAAAGCCTTCCCCTGTAAAAAAATTCTTCAGCCCATAATATTCACCTCAAAAAATATTCTTTAACACAATCTGCATTCAGAAGCTAACGGTAAAATTGAGGTCTATGCTTATTATCATTGGATTTAAACCTTACATTGAAAATCTAATAAAATCAATCCTAAATAATAATAATAAATAGATAAATGAATTAACATAAGATCCTCTGATCTGGTGTCGCTTTACTGACAGTTTTCCTTTATTTTGTATTAAACAATAATTTCATTTCTTTGCTTTTTATTCCAATGAAGAGTTCATTATGTTTAAAATGAACATATCCTAAAGGGATTGTCATAATGTTTTATTTACACAAGTAACTGATTTGTATGCCAAATGAAAACACCATGTTTTTTCGGTTTTAAAAGTAAATTTCTCCGTGAAATCGAAACAGAAACATTACGTTTAATATGTCATTCGAAAGATAATTAAATTTGCAAGTTTTTGTGAGATTTGCAGTTTTGTGGATAGTTTGTTTTCGAAAAACGGTGAGCTTAGAAGTAATATGAAACATCGTAACTTCCCTAAATAAGGTGAAGATTAAGCTGTTCTTTATGTTACAAGTTTGTAAAATTCAAGGTTACATGTACTTTGTTCTTATAGAAAATTTAATGCTTAATCCGAAAATGAGGTCAAAAGTTGAAAAATATTTAAACAAAATGGAGATATTACAGATTTTATGGTAAAAACCGTGGTTTCCTCAAAATAGACTTTGATTTAACGTTTATCTGCAACGGATTGGAATAGAAAGGTAAGATCTGCGGCATTTTTCTACATTTTTGATCTAGTTTCACCTATTTTTTTTTTTTACACTAAGAGGTACTCACCTTGTATATATATATATATATATATATATATATATATATATATATATATATATATATATATAACTAATGAATATTAAAATAAACGTGGAATTAAACGATTAATTATATCTAATAATTTATATGCAATTTTCCTAATGATTCTTTCTATAGGGATGTTCTATTCAATATGAACAAGAAATGAATCCCCCCTTCTAAAAAAAAAATATATTTTTTCTAGTTACTTTACATACAGTGATTAATATTTTTAAGGTGATTAATTTATTGTAACGATGTAAATAAAGAAAAAAATGAAGAAGTTCTAATTAAAATTCATGGAAAGAATCAGTATACAAGAGAAGAAAAGCGTTCTTAAGGAATTATTAATGCTGAGGGTGGATCGAAGAATCGATGGCAACAATAAAAAATCTCAGTCGTCAGAGGTAGAGGACTTCTGAAGTGGTATATCGGGTTTCTCTCCTCACTTATTCACTTCAGTTCCTCTATTATTTTACAATAATAGTCCAAATCAAGAAGATACACAAAACATATATATTTATAGCTCAATCCTCAGCATATTGTTTCATTTAAAAGAATCCATTACTATCTTTCCTGCTTGATTAGTAAATTATAGAGGCCATAAAAGAAGGGAAAAAAAAGAGGAATCAGGCAGTGAAGTCTAAGCCAAAGTAAAGACAGGCAAAGGTAATGAAATTCCGACCAATATCGATCAGCGAGCAGTTGGACCCGCAGCACAGGCCTGGGTTTACCAAAATGGATGGTCCAGATAAATTACAGCCTCAAGAGGCGGGTGTAAGGTAAGGACAGTTAACAGAACAATAAGCCCTATTGATCTATTGGTTCAACTGAAAGCAATCCATCGCATCCGTGACGCACCGAAAAACTTAAATAATTCTACAACAGCTAATGTTCATAAAATGTTAAAAATCATTGTTTTATGATACTGTTTACAGCTTTATTCAAAACATTACTCGATAATAAGGTGGGTTAACTTCCATCTAAGGTAGGATAACTTCCAATCTCTCTCACTCACTCTCTCTCTCTCTCTCAGTCTCTCTCTCTCTCTCTCTCTCTCTCTCTCTCTCTCTCTCTCTCTCTCTCTCTCTCTCTCTCTCTCTCTCTCTCTCTCTCTCTCTCTCTCTCTCTCTCTCTCTCTCTCTCTCTCTCTCTCTCTCTCTCTCTCTCTCTCTCTCTCTCTCTCTCTCTCTCTCTCTCTCTCTCTCTCTCTCTCTCTCTCTCTCTCTCTCTCTCTCTCTCTCTCTCTCTCTCTCTCTCTCTCTCTCTCTCTCTCTCTCTCTCTCTCTCTCTCTCTCTCTCTCTCTCTCTCACTTACTCACTTACTCACTCACTCACTCACTCACTCACTCTTTCTTTTTCTCTTGTAAATATTTTTTATGAAATGATATTGTACAATTAAACAGTGAGAATCTATGAATGATATCACAATTACTCTATTCATTGTAAAAGCACAATTTACAGTTGAGTGACCTGTAAGAGTGATGCGGGTTCGACCAATTTTGTGGAGCTGTGGTTTGTTGTAATGCGATAGGAATATTTAAAATGGCATAAATCTATACTATTATATAAAAGGACAATCCATTTTTGGTTTTTGATCAATAAACACGAAAAATACTGAACCATTACGTACCAAATTTTAACTGCACCAGCTTCATAGTTAAGGGAATGTTAAGTAACAACGAAATTTTCTTATTTTCAATTAAATTTATATTATAAATGTATTAAATATGTGGATTTCAGTGAAGTTTGAGAATCGACTATATGTGGTTAGCCTCATTTTGCAAGAGGGGTTACAGGTAGGGCTTTACCGAGAGCTAGAAATTGATTATAAAATTTATTTATTTTCAATTATATTGTTATTGGAAAAAGGTAAATGTGTGCTGCGACATTTAGAGTTTGAAAATCGACCGATACATCCCATATAAAATAGCCAATATTCCTTCCATCTGAATTACCAACTCATACATTAAATTTAAAAGCTAGATGTCAATTATGTTTTTACGTGACCTTTAACTCCCTAATCTATGCAATGATACCAGATTAATAATTATAGCTAAACGTTAATATATCATCGAAGCTATAATTCCCACTAGAGTAGCAGCTACATATCATAATCATTTTTAGAATATCAATAATTAGTACTAATCTACCATTTTAATTCAAAGAATTTAAATTTCCAATTAAAATTTCTTTTCTATTGCAAATAAAAAATCCAGACTTTCAAAAACATTGTAATAGTTCTTTGGTCTGACTGTTTCTCTCACGGTCAATAATGTGTAGGGTTTTCTAGAACTTGAAATTAAATCGTAGTTTATTTGTATCTTGTAAATTTATTTTTACTTTTCAAGCTTTCTACAATATAAGATTTTTATTGATATATAAATAAAACTTAAATTATTAGTTAAAATTATCTAAGTTTTTTACTTATCAGAGCGGGTGTAGCCGCGACGGGGAACGCAAGTAAGAAATAAAATCACGATATATAGCACAACAAATATTTAGTCACCGGTATAGCTCAAACAATCTCGATATGAAATAACGAGATTTTTTTTTTTTTTTTTTTTTTTAGAATACTATTTTCGAATGCTAAACACCCATCTTCAGTTCTAAAACATGCAAAATTTTCAACAAACCAGGACTATGTTACGTGGTATTTTATAAACTAAAGTTTTCAAAAATGTAAGACAAGAAATCAAACATTAGTACTCACCTCAGGAGATCTAAGAGATAATGTTTATCTGATCAGACCGGATAAACAATTCTAATAGCCCCATTTTAAATTTGTTTCCAATAGGAACGGAAAAATCCAATGAGTCATAAAGGAAATCCCATGGTAAACCCCAAAAATTTAACATACCTGGCCCCATCCACTTCTCACGATAGATATATTTCAGTTATCTCTTAGATCTCCTAAGGTGAGTACAAATGTTTGATTTCTTGTCTTACATTTTTGAAAACTTTAGTGTATATAGTCCATTTAACATAGTACTGATGTGTTGAAAATTTTATATCTTTTAGAACTGAAGATCAATGTTTAGGATTTGAAACTAGTATTCTAATAAAATAATCCCAACAGAAGTGGCAATTAAATCATCAATCCTAATTGTATTGATCCTTCTATATTATCATGCGTACCTCAAGTGATTAAATATGATAGTTCAGAATTAGATTATTATAAGTATAATTTAATTTATTTTTACAGCTCTTATATAAAATAAAAAAGAATAGTTATAGTTATTTAAACAAGTAATATTAAGTTTCTCAGTGCCCTATTTTTAAAAACTTTTTATAACTCGAGTGTGTTTATAAGCTTGAAAACTACGATGATAAAGGACGAACTATCCCTATGAGTACAGAATGAAGTCGTCTCTCTGGGCGAGAGCACGTGGAGACTTTGACAAAGAGGCCTTTATGGCACAAAAGAGGCAGATGATGTAGAACCCATTCTTATAGCGGCTGGTACTACATCAATAGCCCACCAGTACTCAACAGTCGGTTATCGACTGTCACCCCGGGGTTTTCTTTATCCCGTTCCTGGCTAAAAGGGGGGTGAGTAGGGGTCATGGAACGTTTTCGATAAATAGTTCAAAATATACAAATATCCGAAAAAAAAAAATTTTTAAACAATGTTGAATAACGTAAAAATCAATAAAAGAATAATAAGTCATGTTCTAAAAAAAAACGTTATGACTGGGATATTGACAGTATAATTTAAATTTTGGATTAGATGCAGCACCTCAAACCATGTTTAGGTTTTCAAATAATAATTAAAATGCTTTGAGGGAAAGCCCCAAAATCCGTAGAAACAATATTACCTCAGCTTTTCTCCCAAGTGAGCTAGTGGTGTCATCTAAGAGATAAGAATAGTGTCATTTTATTTACAATCAGTTTTAAATTTTTTTTCTTGTGATGTACAACGCAAATTCTTTAGACGCAAGATGTTTTAGATTCATTTCAAAATTTGGTTTTTGATTTTCTTAAAAAGTGCATTTTTCAACTTCACTCTTTTCGAAAGCAGGGATGGTTTTAAGCAATCGTCGCACTAGCCTTTCAGCTGATAAAACTAAAAAACTATAAAGTTTAATTTTTAACGTTAATTTTCATGAGTAAATCTGTCAATCTTTTCTGTTCGATTTTCTTGTTTAATTTTTCTAAAAAAAAATCTTGATTGAATATAATTATTTTAAAAAAAAAAAATCTTGATTGAATATAATTATTTTAAAAGTAACAAAAAAAAAAAAAAAAAAAAAAAAAAAAAAAAAAAAAAAAAAAAAAAAAAAAAAAAAAAAAAAAAAAAAAAAAAAAAAAAAAAAAAAAAAAAAAAAAAAAAAAAAAAAAAAAAAAAAAAAAAAAAAAAAAAAAAAAAAAAAAAAAAAAAACTATACTAAGCTATTCTAACCTTCCTAATATTATGTTGCCTATAAAATTTTTAATTATAAAAAATAAGGAGATTATTAACCACCCCAAGTCACAACAAGGGGTGTAACAAAACTGTATAGTAATTAAGTGGTAGGTGAGTCAAACTGACGTAGAACGAAATACTGAAACTGGTTCCAATATTGGAACGGAACGTAAAATCTCATGTCACTTTTAAGTCGGAAGCGCCCTTCACTACCCCTGACCACATTAGTTCGGATGACCGACAATCTAATGTAACTAAATTGAATAAGCAACCCTCCTAAGTAAATAATTAATTATAGTAATGACCACCACTTATACAAAAAAAATGTAAAAACCCTTTTTTTTTAATTATTATTTAGCTATGAACCCATTAGTCTCCTATTTTGAAATATCGAGAATCACTTACTAAAGGTATGAACTATATATAGAAATTTAAAAAAAAAAAAATTGGAAATGGAATTTCTTGAAAAAATCCAGATCCAAATTTTAAATTGAGTCTAAAAATCTTTATTTAACAAATTATGTTGCGTTGTACATCGAAATAAAGAACTTTTAAAACTGATTAAAATGACGCCAATCTCACCCCTCTAACTAATTTAAGAAAAACGTTATGGTGATTTCAAAATATTTTTTTGGCGTATATATCTTTACGTAGCCCCTAATCTTAAAACCCTTTGAGACAGTTGAAAATAATTTTCCTTTTTTTGGAATAATGCTTAATCTCTATGAGAAAAACCTAGCTTACCATTTAGCAGTATAATCGAATGATCGGCATTTAGAAGACCGCTATCTTCAATGTGATTTTTATAAATTTCTAGCATTTTACTAGGTAGGCCTTGTAGAATAAAACGGTATACGAACGAAATAAAAAATGTTTTTTTTCACATTCGCCAGTTTTATATAGTGGCGAAGATATGATACATTTAGTTTATATTACTTTTATTACTTTTTTAATTTTACATTTTATATAATATAATTTATAGTATTATTATAACATTTTGAAAATGTTTGTATGCTTAAAACTTAAAGTGGTTCTCACGGTAATTTTTAGCATCTTAGTTTTAAACTGCATGATTACATCTACATTTACTAAAATATTTAATACTATTCAAATTAGCCTCATATGACTGAAAAACTTTTGACTAAACCAAGAGCTAATAATTTAATTCACTCATATACTTATATATTGTTGTAAATAAAAAAAAACGAATATGGCCTATTAAACATTCCTCTTGATGTCAAGTGAATCTAATAAAGATGGAAGCTTTAAGTGTTCCTCAAGAGGCCATCGCGTGTCCTCCCTCTCCCCATCTTTCCAAATCACTCTAATTTTCTACTTATTTAGGAAATTAAGATTTATAGTTAATCTGATTAGAGACATGTAATGGAACCTGTAAGTCTCAACTATAATAATTCGCCGAGCCTATATTTTTAGAAATAATACAAAGTGATCTTGGCAAATCGGCAATTAAACAACTAGATAATTTGAATATAGATTAATCCATTTTTATTTTTGATAGTAAATCCAATCGTCTATTATAGTAATAGAATATATATTATTTTTTTGAGCGATAGTAATCAAAATTGCGTGTAGTGAGAAGATATTGCTTTGTCTTAAAACATTCCATAGCTATAGATCATTTGATATAAACTTTATAAATTCGATGAAATTATTATTATTTAATTATTGTGAGTAAAGGCATAAATCACGATGATTCTAGTAATTTTAATAAAACTAGAGCTAGCGAAGAACCAGGTACAGTATCGACACCGCTAACACCGCTGTCTTCCTACCTTCCACCACTCAACCACATCAAAACCTATATCCATTGGATCAGAATTAACAATCCTTTCATCTAAGATTCTGTCGACCAATTTGACGTTTCTCTTCGGTTCTGTGACGATGAACTAACTTTCTAGGAGTCCGTTCGTTATCAGGAGCATATCACAATTCTACATTATGCAGTCTCCTGACATTAACTGGGCGCTCATCCTTTAGGATCTAAAATAAAATAAAAACAGATTAATGGATTAGATTCTTTTTTAAAAATTTCGTTAAGTAAATAGAGATGGGCTGACGTCGGCAAAAACCACCTACTAGTCTGTCATTTTATTCAGTTTTATTTTTAAGTTAAAAAAAAGGTAAATTGAAAAAAAAAAAAAAAAAAAAAAAAAAAAAAAAAAAAAACCGTGGCTTTTATCAATTATAATTTTTATTTTAGATTTACTTTTACAGTTTTTTTTATTTAATCCAGGAATAGGGACACTTTTTTCTGTAATATATTACCGAAGTTTAAGAAAGATTATGATATCGACTAACAATAAATTTGATAAATTCTACAAGATCTTACGCAACCTACTATTTCTTATTGATCAAAGATTCTTCTTATTGGTCTTGTACTATAATTTTAAAAAAATATTCTTAATTAAAACGTATTATAACAAGAAAAAACAATATTAGAAATGATTGACCTACTATGGGAAATGTAACAGAAAAACAATATGATTATGTTGATTTGTGTTCCAACCCTCAGCGGTATTCCAGGAAATGAAAAATCTGATTCAGTTAGAATGAGTGACGATGATTATTCCTATAAACCTATAATTCCTGTAATTCCTAGAGAAGACTGGGTGGGACATGTGAGATGGTTGATTCAGGCGAAGTGGGAAGAATCATGGACATCAAATAGTTCTAAATTATTATAAATAAAGCCAAACTGCTCAACAATGTGGGCTTGAAGCCCTCTACTTGTGTTAACTGTTAGGAACCCAGGACAGTAAAACACATATCCTGTCAACGATATTAAGGGAAGGACTCAAAATTCCACATGCACTGAAAGAAGTTCTACAGGATAATGAAAAATCAGTACGTTCATTGTTGAAGTTTCTGAAAGCCATCAGGTTTTACGGACGAGTATAATAAACAAATATGAACTGCTAATGACGGATAAAAACGGATAAATGAGAAAGAAATATTCATCAGCTGTTTCCTTCCGGTCAAGAAGGACTCACAATTTTTTCTCTTTATTTATATAAAAGGAATAAAAAATAATGTAAATAATTTTCTAACGTCCTCTGACCTTTTAGGGATGAATATTTTACCCAACGGAATTCAGAAGCAAGCCCTTTCTGATAGTATATATATTTTTATTCTTTTAAATAAAAAACATCAAGTAAATATTTTCAGTTGGTTATAACATAGTCTTTAGTGATAATATATTATTTATTTTATGAATACTTTTACGGGCACTCTGCAACCCTAAAGAATACAATAATTAACAGACATGACATGTAATTAGGTTACTTCTGCAATTTGGTTTCACTTATTGTTTTCTGTTATCATCCCTAACAATTAACAAAGATCGACTGGTTGTATATACCGATTTCTGAATTCGAAATAAGACAGCAGCAGTGAGATAATCCGGTGGGATCCTACCTCGTAAACGGTGGAGATTGAGAGCTGAATTTGTTCAGGGGATGTGAAACAGTTAATTTAATCTTACACACCTCAGTAAAAAACATTGACTAATATTTAATGTAAGGGTAACAAGGTGACCCAAGTTGTGCTGCCCATCTTGGTTTTTTAAAATTTATTATATTATATTTTTTTTTTACAATACTTCGTAATTAAAACTAACACAATGTTCTCTTTTTTTCAAAGATGGCACAAAATGGCCCTTAAACAACGACTAAATACATTGAAACTTATGCGCCAGAAATTCCCTGGGTAACAAGTAAGCAGTAGTTAAAAATATCCAAACGTTTTGGCCAGGACACGAACCTGGCTATCAGCACCAATTAAACTCAAGTTTTTACTCCGGAAGGAATTAGTTTATTTAGGGTTTTTATCGAAAAGGTCTTCCATTTTCCTTATTATCACTCTATGAGGAAGCTGTATCAAAATGGTTCGCATAGGACATTCTTCTGCTGGTTCATGCACTGATATAATGTATCAGTGCATAAACCAGCAGAAGAAATATTATTTAGGTCATTAGCGTTGAAAAACAGTATCCTAAACAATGGCCGAATATCCTTACGCCATCTTAAAATCGTTAAATATTCTAATATTTCAAAATATTATCCTCATAAGGACAATAATGTCGGATTATCCTTCCGTCATCTTAAAATCGATAAATCTTTAAAATATTTTAAAACAGTATCCTCAAGGACAACAAAAGCGGAAGTAATCCTACGGATAACTTAAAAGTAGTTAAATATTTCAACATATCCTCAAGGACGAAAAACTAGTAAAATCGTTAAATCTTTAAAAGTAGAATCCTTAAGCACAAAAGCTAATAGGTATATGTCGCCCAAATGAGGTTCTTTCGCCATCTTACAACAGTGTCCTTAAAGACGAAAACTAATTATAATTGTGGAAGGAGAGTGGCCAAGGATGTCCTAAAAAATCGTCAGATCCTGGCAGATCTGTAAATCAGGGTCCTTTCAGCAAATATTTATCCTGATACAAAATATTATTTTTTAAGTTTGATGATTATATATAAGGTGACCAGACCGTTTTACAGGGACCTGTCCCGTTTTACAGGGACCTGTCCCGTTGTCCCAAAATATATGCTCGGGACGCTTATTTGTCCCGTTTTACAAGTATTTGGTCCCATATGTACTTTTGACAGCATCGAGTTTGCTTCCTGAATTCCATTCATTGGTGATGATAAATTAAATCTTTAAAACATGAAGAAAAACCAATGGAAAACTCTAAAGGAAGTTCCTGAGTGGGAAAGGATCGAGGAGGGGATTGACGTGATTGATAGTAAATTTATCATGCTTAAGATTTCCGATAATGAGCTTTTTGACGAAGTGACTTATCTAAAGAAGTACGTGACACAGAAAAAGATTTTCAAGTGGACCGAAGAGAAACCTTCTCTGGATCAGAGATGGATAGAAATATTTCTTCATTTTGCAAATCAAAATGCCCCTATCAAGAATATTGCACTAATGGTTTCATTTTTCTTGTCCTTACCAGGAGCAAACGCTCCAGTGGAACGAGTTTCCTCAATTATTAATGACATTTGGTCAATAGAAAAATCTCAAATGAAAATGTCGACCCTTAAAGCAATGATGTTAGTAAAATGTAACTTTGCAATGGGTTGTGTACAGTTTTTCGATTTCATCAAACAAAAGCCTGATATTTTGAAAAAAAAAATTCACTCATCTCAAAAATCTCATAATCTCGTCACCTCAATTATATATCCACGTCAGATTAACACTGAGACCCGAAAAAAAAGAAGGTAGCGCACATATTCATGATATTCCGAATTCCTGACCCTGCGTAGTATCTTTAGATTTTTCTAAGCTAACAAGTATTTGGTATTTCCTTAGCTACCAACTTAAAATACCGTGAAATATGATAAGTTTGGAACAGATAGTACAATAGTGGGACATTGCCCTATTTTCTACTTTTTTGATATCCCTGCCGTCACTATATATTTTAAAAACGGTACTAATCACCTCCATTACTTTCGGTGGCACTTGTAATGAGTCGGTTTAGTATTAATTTATGGTAGAGTCATATTAGGCTCTAATAAAAAGAAAAACATATAGCGTTCTGGTGATTACTATAACCCAAAAATTACAAACACACAAAATGCACCTAACCGACAGTTAGGTAAATAGGAAAGAAGTCGTATCTGATCCTTGCTGATTAAATTTCTGTTCATAGACTAACTGGACGTCGTTCTAGTTGTCTAGAGGTTTATTTTAACTGTTTTTTAAGAATTTTATACAAATCATAACCCATAAATTGATCATTCTAAGTCCAATGAACTTGTAAACCATCACGTTTATTTTTAATGATTTTTTTTCTTTTTAAGAATTTTATTCTCTACAGTCTAATTTTTTGTTATAAATATTATTCTATTTTCTCTGGCCTGAAATCCATTTATTCTATTTTATAGGTCTTTTCTAATGGTTTTAGGTTTCGCAGATGTTTCCAAATTCGGAATTTACTTTCATTTCTCTCTTTCTAGCCGGTATTTTCATACCGAAAATTCATAAAAAACTGCTCCCAGTTCGGCCATCCCGATCGGCCCTTATCGTCTAGCATTTCTTTTTTTTTAATACGTTTGATTATGTAATGGATATCTGGATTATATGGCTGCTATCTGAGGAAAGCTATATGTAACCGCTGTTGGATAGAGGCATTCTGAATATAGGTCCTTGGCTAAACACCGTGGATAAACCGTTTTTGTAGAAACTGATCAGATAGCTTAAAAGAGGTAATATTCCCATTTTCTACCACAAGAGTAAAAGTAATAGTATTTTAGTGAATTCGGGAAGTGTACAAAAACGTTTTTCTGCTCACTGTACATATAGATATGACAAATAGAGAATACGTTGTCATCAACGCTTAATGTAAAATTGGTTAAAAAATAAAACTGACAAACAGCTTCTTATTGCAACTAAAAATATTAATAATAATATGAATAACTGTAGATCCAATATTTTTTCTCCGCTGCAAGTACAATACTGCCAAAATGACAGATTTTGTAAATTACAAATTTTTACAACTATTTAGAGCCTTTTACCGAGTGTATTAAATTTCATAACCGTGGCCAAGTAAATAGAAAACTGAGAGGAAAGTAATTCTCAATCAGTCCTAGTATCAATCTCTAGTCCTTTTTCGTATTTTTTTTTTTTTAAAGCCAGTAAAAAATATACCCTATTTTACGGTATATTATCTTGTAGTCTCTACTAGGACAATATTGATTAAAGGAGGCGTTTAAAAAAAAAAAAAAAAAAAAAAAAAAAAAAAAAAAAGAGCGGAGAGAGGCTTTAAAATAAGCTCGATTTAGTAATACCGAACTGTGAATTCATTTTGAAAAAATTAACGGATTTTTAAGAATTTAACAAACTTTACTCTGAATCTGTTTTAGATATTAAAATGATTAAATGTAACAAAATAAACTAGGAAAAATGTTATTATTCATTGTATACATCAGGTAGTATATAATTGAAATTAGTAATGAAATAACTTACTGAGCACGAATCTTCAGACTGAATAGAAAAGGCCTTGTATCAAGGACATTTATTGAATACATTTCTGGATTCATCACCCGAAATCCTAACCTTATCCAGACACTCAAACTTTTTTGTTTTCTTCAACCGAGCTGACTGCATTCACATTCAAAATTTTTATCTATACAATCTTCATTCTGACTAAAGATCGTTAATCCATACCCTTCCATTAGTTCCGATAGCCAAACTTTCTCCAACTCCATTTATCACAGAATCAGTTGGCTGGAAGCTCTCTGGACAACTATCAATCGATAGCTCAGGCTTCAGAGTATCTCTAGAAACTAGACAAGATCAAAATGAACTATAAATATGTTCATTAAATTGATAAGCAAGACTTAAGATGGTATCCTTACTACCAGAAGATTTGTTTTTTTGTTTTTTCGTGAAACCAAAAAGGTCATCAACGCATGCGGGTTGTAAGTGTTAATTTTGTATATGTAGATCTATATTATAAACTAACTAACTATATAATAAATAAACTGTGTTCTTTAAGAAATTCATTTTGTAAGTAAGAATTTTGTCCTTTGTTGTAACAAATGTTGTAAATAACATCGGAACCTAAATTCTTCAGGTGGGCTGTATAATAGTGACATTCTTGAAAAATATGGTAGAATGTGAATATTTAATTACTGTATTGATATCTTGGTGGTCACTGTTTGTATAGCAGAAATAGCTCTATCGAATAAATATTATACACTTTGTCAAACAAGGAAAATGTGGTGTAAAATGAAAAAATATAAAAACGCTACGAACTCATTCCCTAACCCAATATATATACTAAAAAACTTCTTCCTCCTTAGTGTCTCTCAGCTTGGAAGTGCCTCGATCCAAGGATTCCAACTATCCCGTTCCTTCGCCGATGTCTTCATGGAATCCAATCGCTATCCTCTTTTCTTTTCTATTATTCGAGCCACACTATCCTTGGCTTGCCTCTTGGTCTTTGGCAAAGTTCCAAACCAACTGGCAAGTTGGTCTAGCTTCGAAGAACTTACGTGGTCCACGATCTTCATCCAATCGGCTCACAAGTCCGAACCACTTTAACTGCCTTTTCTCTATAATTTCTGTTAATGCTTTCACCCCTTGCTCCTCTCTTATTCTGCAGTCCTAATATGTTCCCTCCGTGTTCGGCTGGTAGCGTTTCTCAGATGATTCATTTCTGGGGCGGTGATTCTGTTTTTCGATCTGATAAGAAAGACACAACTTTCATTTCCGTACAGTAGGGTGGGAAGGTAAATTGCATTAAAAATGTGCAGATTTATCTTTTTGTCAACTTCACGTTTCCCAACAACAGTATTGCAGATTTGGTAATATATGTTGTTCACTTTTTTAATCAGCTATCAGCTAAATATTTCTTGTTGGATTTTACCGTTTCTGCTGATAAATGTGCCTAGGTACGTATAGTCTTCTGCTGCTTCTAAGATTTCTCCTCTGCAAGTGATCTGCACATCTTAAGGTTCGCGTCCTAATTGCATGACATTACTTTTGCTTGCATTTATAATCATACCTTCCACCTCCAGCTCTGCTTCCCATTCCACTACAGTTTGCTGAAGATTCTGGACGGAGTATCATCAGCATAGAGAAACGTCTGAGCAAGAATTGTTATTAAGTTCCATTTCCCCACTATTGTACGTACCGTCCTTCATTTACATATTTTTAAGACCACGTCCATCAGAATAATAATGGGAAAAGGGCTTAGACTATCTCCTTGTTTGACGCCCCTCTTCATGTCGAAGCTTCCTGACTCCTTACCATTAATCCTGACTTTAACCTTTGACCTTTTATAGGAGGATTTAATGACGTTTATAAGTTCTATAGGGACATTTTTTGCCTTCAATACATTCTATATTTCGACTCTTGGTACTGAGTAAAAGAAGCTAATTGCAGATCTAAAACAGCTAAATATACATTTATATTCCTATCTCAAGGCTTTTCTAAAAACTATTTTTTCTAAAAAGCATTAGTATTTTTTTTTATAAATATAATGAGGGAAATAATTCTTAGATAACTTAAATTAATAGGTTTTGGAGATGGAATAGGCTATTTTGAAATTCGGATGGTAATTATGGCCCCAAAGACAAAGAAAAATATCAATTAATTGTTGTTTTATTGTTTTTAATAGTATCTACAAGTATTGTCTCAATCTTTAAGATTTATAATTTCTGTGAATATGCCTCCATATATTCCATTTGATGTAGGAATAGGCGAAACTCAAATGGTGAATAGTTCCAAGAAGCTCCCTGAACGAGCTAGAATAGTTAATATGACAAGTCAACAGTAAGCAAGCTCCGTGCTGGGGGGGAGCCATCACAATTGGTAATTAGAGGAACTCCCTCAACCGATCGATGCACATCGACAAAGCAGAGCCTCCGCAAAAGGATTAATTTGCTAACAAGGCATTAGTGGCATCTCGGGATAGCAAGTTTGTGTCGCATAACGAGCCGACTGGAGATGTACCGCTCTGGTCGCCATGTTCTGTACCGTATTATGGTTGTGTCATCTTTATAATGAGTCTTACTTGGATTTCAACATGCTCAGCATAACTTTCATAGTAATATGCCTATGTAATGAATATGTTATCAGTGGTAATTAGATAATAATGAATAGAACTTAAAAGCTGTTATAAGTTTAACAATAGTTGCTACAGCTTATTTGGGATGATAGCTTTAAAGTTTTTAAAAAGGAGAAAGATATGTATTTACTTAGCTTGTCATATAACATAAAGTAACCATCAACTTGTAGTTTGATATTTTATTTTGATTATATCGATGTGTTTCGATTATATATGTGATTGACTGGTAAGCTCCATCAATCCGCTTCTTGAATACAAGGATTACTCCTAACTGCTTCCTTTCAACAATCTTATATCATCTTCTCTAACTAATTTTAAATAACATTTATTTTTCCACTTAAAATATTAATTCAATCTTCAACAAATAAGTATATATAGTAAGTAAAAAGTAAATAGTAGATCTATAGATGTTTTATTTTTCATAAATTATTGTTTGTTTTTTTCACACTCGATAATCAGGAAAGGGAACTTTGGATCAGAATATCAGAGGCAGCACCTCCATGCTTCGCAGCCCAAAAAAGGTAGAGAAAGAAGAAAACTATATGTGCCGTAATTACTGATTGAAGTAATTTGAATTAATATTATTCTTAGGGGACAGTTTGTCTCAGAATAAAGTTGTTTTCTAAAAATAGTTTTCATAATTTAACATTATTATTAGACCAATATGAGCGATGAATAATCAGAAAATAAAGCGATAATTCCCGGATAATTGTGACAAGTATAGCCAAATTAACTTCTTTTTTTTTTTAAACTATCGAATAAATTGTAGACAAAACATAGATTAAGCAAGTACGAATGATGATAGTGGAAAATAGATAATTAATGAATTATCACGGGTTTTTCTCCACCTTCAAGCCTGCCTCCCCTCATTATCTAGTTTCACTTATCAATGAAACCGTGATTAAATTAGATCACTTTTATCAACAATCCTAAATTGAAAATGAAATCCAATAGGAAATAAGGGCAAGGTAAAAGCCGGTAATGCAAAAATGCTTCCTGAAATTTAAGAATTTCAGCCGCTTACATTAAGGAAGGAACAACGACTTAAACTTTTCGAAAAAAGCAAGGCCCAAAAAAACAAAAAAGGATGGAGAAACATGGGAATTTAGAACTTCACAATGCGGAACTGCGGGATCTATACCCGGTAAATATTGTTCAGGTTGTAGCAGCGAGAGGTTACAATGGGGATTTGAAGTAGTTGGGTTTAGCAATGGCCAAAAAAATTATCAGTTTTGAGCCTTCGGGTAAACGACTGAGACGTTGATGGGAGGATTGCATCAGGGCTGACTATGGGGATTTTGGTTTTGAGGGAGTGAGTCGGAGGGAGGTGTGTGGTCAACGGTTAGTAGTGTCGGAATCGAAACTTCCGGTTCGTTAAGTCTGTTATAACAATACAACAATAAAAAAGTTATTTATTTATTTAATTGAATCTTCCTGGTCATTTATGCTTGTTGTTAAAAGATATAAAATAAAAATCGTAAATATAAATGGATATTGGTAAGAATAAGAAACTAGAACCTACTTGTTTCGAACAGTATACATATTATTGGGACATAGAGCATACACGAATGATTTCCATTTTCTCCGACTCCAAGCCCTCTAAAACCAGCTTGTTCCTTTCTCAGATGATGTTCAATCCATTGTTTGATTCTTCTCAAGATAGATCGATTCAGGACGTTGCTCATTATTATGGAAGCAGTGTAACTCAATACTGATGATTTATTTTTTTTAAGATGGAAGTTTTAGGGCAGTACAGATTTTTACGAAAAGTAACCAGAAAGAGAGACGAAATAAGGGTATACAGAACTTCCAACAAATCGCTAGGTGAGAATTGTGGAACATCTCTGCAGGTGAAAGAAGGTAATCCTTCTAAAGGATTCTAATGGTGAGACGAATCATGCTGACCTAGCTGGGGAGTACTAAAAAGAGTTTTATCACAATCTCAAATTCAAAAGTAATTTTGAGCTAAATACCACTGTCAAAACGAGTGATCACTCAAGTAATCTACTTTTAGTGCTTTAGGGATCGGATTAACATAAAAGTCATCAGTAAAGGCCGGATTCCGTTCAGTAAAAATTTAAAAAATGTGCAATACAATTTTGCAAAACATAGCAAAGACGTGCAATAAAAATAAAACACTGTATGAAGAGGTGATGGGTAATTTAAAAAATCAAATATTAAGTTAACATATTTATACAATTAATATAATATACATATGTGCTTACAAAACTAAAACCAATTTTTTATGCCATGTATTATAATTAAAAAAATATAACATCAAAATTTCACTTTCAATTAACAGAAAAATATTAATTTTCGAATTTGTTTGCTAAATATGTTAATTGATCAGACAGGAATTTCTAAAGTTTTATTAAAATACAAGATCTTGTACTTTTCGATATTATGTTCAGTAAAATTATAACGTCGGTCATCTAATAATTGTTTTGACTGTGAAAACATGCCAGCCACATTAACACTTGTGGTGGGACATTTTTTGTAGCTACTTAATATTACTGGATCCAACTCCTCATCTGTGTCTTCTCCGCTGAGAGCTATGTTGTAGATTTGTAAAATTATGTAACCCGTGTTTTGTTTTTTTAACTAATTTAAATTTATCAAAAATTGTTCTCCCTTTTTCGACTTCGTTTTTAGTTTTCTAATAATGGGGATTTTAATTCATTCCCTAACTTTCTCTATAATATTAATCAGTGGTGGCAACGTTAAGTTGCCTCTTGAAGCTTTTTTTGTTTGTGAAGGTAAAAACGATAAATGAGATCTTATAAATGCTAGATCTGATCTAACAGAAGTTAAATTTAAAACGATGTTTACTTTTTTTAAAGATATTGCCTCATCTTCAAGAGTAGAAACAAGCTCTTTAAAATGATTAAAATGATCTGAATAAAATATGATATCAGTCCATGTTCTTCTCCAACTAGTTATCACAGGTTCGAAAAATGTTGGAAACAGTGAATGCTATCGTGTGCTACATACGATAAGATGGAATGGTACACTTACTTGAGATGCATGAGCATCCACTTGAGATTTCCGATTGATTTATTGTTAGAACAGCAAAATATTGTTTTCCCGTCTAATTTCAATTCTGGATATAGTTTTAACAAAACGTTAATTTTGGACGTATTGCTGGCTGTAACATTAGGTATTTCCATATTATTTATATTGCGTTTCTCTGTTACTATCCCTATTACTTGTATTGCCTTTCACTATCACTCTTATTGTGCTCGTTAACCGAACTGAACGAGTAGGCTGTAAGGTGGCGTAAAATCAAATTAGAAATTCTAGGAATGCTAGTACAAAGAAGTCGTTTCTCAACATGAAACTATTTTCTTAACGAGTTCGAAGAAATAATTCGAAGCCAAGGTTTTTTTTTTTTTCTTTCTTGGAAAATTATGTAGGTAAATGTTACAGTTGATAATTCCAAAATAAATCACAACTTTTTTCGAAATGAAACATAAAAAGAACCTTCAATATTTTAAATGAAATATCAAAAAGTGCGCTTTCGTACACATTTTTATGTGCAATTTTGTGCAGTAACCCCCAAAACGTGCAATTTCGTGCAATTGCATGGGAATACGGTCTCTAGTCATCAGTAAATCCTGTCTAATCAGATCCCGCCCTTCTGACCTTTTCCTAACTCCCTCCCACATAGCATCATTCTAACTTTTATTGCCATAGCTATTTATTACTGGAACTCCCTTCCATCTCAATCTAACCATACCTCTATTTTCAACATTTTTAAATCCAGACTAATCCTTTATTTACTAAGAATTAAATCCAGTGATGATATAGAAGAAGAAAACATTAATTACACGATATATTAATTTTCATATTTTAATCTTGTTTTTGTTGTTCTTTTATTGTAACTTATATTATTATCTAGGGAGGCGCGGTAGCAATGGGGAGCTCGAATTCGACTGAAGGCAGAACATTTATATTCTGTCATTTTAGAAGAGCATTAAAATTGAGATTGGGCGACCCTCCTGAGACATACCCAGTTCTAAAAACCCTGGCGGCTGAGCGTGATTTCAGGTTAAGCTCCTCCTTTCACAACCGTTGGCCCAGTAACAGTACACCCTTCCATAGTACTGAACTCAAGACTTCTATATAATTTTTTTCTTTCAGATAAGATTTATTGTTAAAGTAATTATTGTATTGCATTTTAATATTATTATTGTACTGGTTTCTCATTGAATGGTTCATATCTTCATTTTTGTGATATTCACTTTTTATTTATCTATTCTTTTTTTAAAGTGCCTTATTTTTAAATATGGTTTCCTTTTTTTTATAGTAAATATTTGTAATGTATAATTTAATTTCCATTATTGTTATGTACCATTAGTGTTATGTCCTTAATTTTAAATACACCAGCTAGACCGTTATTAATTTGTTCTATATTCCTAAAATCCAATGAATTAAATTCAATAATTATATAGAAAAAGAAAACATTAAGATTATAAGATATATGAATGTTCATATTATAATTTTGTTTTTGGATTTGATTTATCATTGCTTATAATTATTATCTGCGAACATATAAAGATTTATTTTTCGTTTTGCACTGATTTTTATTTAATGAATGCTACTTCCATTTTAGATGGTTTTCAATCCACTTTTTCTCTGTATTTTACCTTCTTTTTTTTTAGTGTTTTCCTTCTAGCAGGAACCATGTTGGGAGGGATTTCATTTTTTTCCGTACACACCATACTTGTACAAAATATACAATGTACATGTAATTATTATTTTTTTGTTTGATAATTATTTTACATATACATATAGATAGTACATGTGTTGAAAGGTTAATATAAAAATAAACAAGAAAAATGAAATAAAATGAAGAACAAGAAGTTATATATCATAAAAAATTAAAAATTCTACAAAATCAAGCGACAAAGTTATGTAGAGAAAAATTTATTAATATTTAGTGGTTTAAAGATATTTCATATTTATATCCTCTATTTTTATGATTGAATGTTTGAGAAATATTTTGAAATTTTCAAATAAATTGTTCATCAAACATTGACTATCCACCGGCTAATGTCCTAGTTTCTGTTCTTTTTTTTGCCTGTAGTATAATTCTGTAGTATTATACCTTATTTATAAGTTTGAATATTTATTTTCTTTTTGTAGTAAATATTTAAAATGGGTAAAGTGTATTAATTGTTATTACCGTCATTTAATTTCTGTAGTAATTATCTATTATCAGTGTTACGTTCTTAATTATACGGCACCTAGACCACCATTTTATAGTACATTATAATTATTCCTAACGGGCAATGATCCCCGAATTAAATTTATTTTCATTTCATTCATTGCATTAAAAAAAAAAAAAATCTTTCATTTGTAAATAAATTCAAATTTTACGTTATAAAAAAATACATTACTAGACCAATACACGTCCCGAGATAGAAGAAAGTTATGTATGACCATGTTCGCTGAAAAACACAAGTTCTTGTTCAAGGACAGTTGAGGGTTTTTGCAGCACGAGGTTCCCTGAGCCCATGGAGTAGAATTTTTTGCGAGAACAACTCTTGTAATCTGCGCTTATCATATTGTAACGAGAACGCTTACAACAGATTGTGCACAAAGAATATTATCTCCGTAATAGGACAATATCCATCCAACCTTTCCGATATCCAATTTTCCTCCTCTTTAATGGGAGAGAGGCAAAAAATTCGAAATTTCATGTTTTTCCTCCTAAGGATTATACAAATCGAATGCACTTTTCCAGTGATTTCATCTTCAGAGCCAATAATACTATCATCCCTTTACTCATCATATAAAGGAATTAAAAGACTTGCAAAATCCACAAATTCAATAGAGCTTCCATGTTATATTTTCTTCCATAGCAAAGTTCTGATTCGATAAAAACGAACTTTACCAATATAATTTTATTTTTAAAAATAAAGTTATGTTTCCTTCAGTCTTATTCGTTTTCAAAATTAATTAGTAACATTTTTATTTTTTTTTAATTTATATCAATTTATTGAAATTTACAACTGTACAATTATATACATTAAGTAAATGGGCTGATACCGATTACAATGACATGCCGAAGCTTGAAAAGAACTACTCATCAGTAGCACTTTAATAAAAATTCTACACTAGAAGATCTCTAGGCCATCTTTTCAAACGCCTCGGAGGATTATCGGGAATGGAGTGGGAAGCGAGTTAGAAACTAATGGATTTGAGTGGTTATGTAGCTTACTATGAAAGGATAGGTATCTGGTATGGGCTAACTCAGCAACATATAGAACATTAAGGTCTTTATGGATAAGTTTACATGTAACAAAGTAAGGAGCATTAAGGATTTTTCGAAGGATTTTGGATTGTATGGATTGGATACAGGAAGAATTAGAAGGTTTAGTTGAGCCCCATATGTCTGATAACTGCCATGTAGAATCTTTTGTAACAAAGCGGAAGGTTAGAGCGTTTGTCTAGTAAATATTGAAGAAGTCGAAAACGACGAGCAAATTCCTGTCGTTTTAGTCTTGTCTGTGGATTCCAAGTTAAACGTTTGTCTAAGTAGAGTCCTAGGTAGCGGATCTGTTCAACAGGGATTAGTAGAATGTCATTAAAGGATACTGTAGGACAGGAGGTCGTTCTAATTTTTTAAAACTTTTTTTGGCTTATATATAAAATTCATTATTTATTTAAAAAAATATAGACAATACAAACAGAAACTTATCAACTTCATTACTTTTGCGAATTTTTTTTTTCTATTCTTGAATTTAAAATCGAAAACAATTCCACATTTGTAAAGTAATTCTCTGCCGATTCTCTGAACTGTAATATTCGTTTTTTTTAATTTAATATTTTTGCAAAAATAATTATTTTTATTCGAAACAGCTAACAGGATATCAAATTATTCAGCAAAAACTCGTTAAAAATTAATTTTATATACCTATGCGTGGAATACGAATCCTTTCATATGTGAAGTTGAAAATTAAAGAAACAAATAAAGTTGAACGTCGAAAATCACCAATACAACACATTCACAGATAAGTTATTTTCAAAATTGACCATAAAAAATCGGTTTAATCTTTTAAACATATGCGTGCCCCCATTAGTTTTAATGACACCATCATAAAACTTAATATCTCTGTTACCGCAGCATACGCGTATTTGTAATTCGCTTAATTTTCATGAAACATGAAACTCCCAAATATTAATAGATTAATATATTTTGTAAAGAAATTGCATTTTTATATCATTTATGTGGTAGAAAGGTAAGACAATAAACGATTTAAAATGGGTTTAATTTTAATACAGTTTCCTTAAAGTTTTGTTCAATCTTAAAATCAGTATGGAAGATATCGTAATAAACAGAAATGATATCTCCAATTGTTGTTATGTAATCTATTATATATTTGTCAAATACCACTCACTCACTTAACACGAAATCTCAGAAACCACCGAACGGATTGGAATGAAATTCGATATGTAGATTTCTCTAGGGCCGTAGGTGCTCGCTAAGAAAGGAATTTTTTAAAAAATCGGCCTGGATCGCGGCTAATTTGCGAAAAATGCGATTTCAATTTTTATTGGGTGAATAATAAAAGATCAATTATCATATGGTATTAACTCAATCCCACATAATTTGGAGATAAGCTAAGTTTAAAAAATAGGTTAGATCTTTAAGCCGCAAACTTTGACTACCGTTTAAGTTCCTTATAGTTGTAAACAAACAAAAATACGATCGATGTCGAAACCTTATAATATTGGTACTTTCTGTGAACTCATGGTAGCTGCAGAGGTTACATACAACTTACAAGTTTGAGTTGTTTCGTGAAGAGAAGCTATTAAAAGACTTATGTTAAAGAGGAGGTTAAAAGAATTATGTTCTCTGGTGATGACATGTAAGGCCAGTCCGATATAGGGACAAAAAACAGATAAGAATCAATGAGTTCTATCAAATGTATGATTCTCTTTAGTATCGTATCATGTTCTACCATGGAGAAGAAAGGTACAGTATTAACATCCCTCAGCGTGACCCAAACTCCAATACATCACTTAAGAAAACTGTGTCTGCAGCTGATTTTTACGCCTAAATGTTAGTGAAGCGAGGAGGTGAAGAACCTTATTTAATTTAATTTAATTTCGTAATCTCCTCAACCAATTTATGCTTGATATGTACGCAAAAATAGAAACAGAAAGACTAAACTTTCTTCAAAAAAGTTGAGAAGTTGAGACTATATTCACTTCAAGTATGCCATAAGAAAAGCTGATGGTCTGGTATCAGAGCTGGGTAAGATGGTAGTGCTGCCTCAAAGCTTCACTGGAGGGCTATCAAAAAATAATATAAAATTAACTTTTGCAAATTGTCAAATTTACTTATTGAAATTATTCTAAGAATGGAATTCTTTAGGTTTATTTAAGTAATAATAATTATCAACGTTAAGCTTAACTTTTACTAATTTAAGTTGTCTTCATCCTAATGATATTAAACCGTAGCGGAGCAGGGTACTTTCAGCTAGTATTTAATAAATGAACATCTGCATTAAAAAACAAAATGAAGTATTCATTACAAAAATGCATGAACACGTAAATATACGTTTTGTGTAATCTAAAATAAACTAGATACAATAATTAGGAATTATGTATTATATTATTTGGGTATTAAATTTATACTTTATATAAATAATTATTCATGCTACTTTATTTATCTATATAAAAATATTAATTACTATTATTCAGAGCAAGAAATATTATGTTCTATATAATTTATTTATTAATTTTAGGGAGTAACATGTCTTTTAATAGTAGATAGCTCACTGTAATCATTAAATCAGTTTATATAACCGAACTTTTTGTCTAAAATATTATATAAATTTATTATTAATAATATTATATAAATTAAATATGTTACAATAAAATACTAAAGTAAATTAATTTTTATGAACTAGTATTCTTAAGTCAGTCATTACTATTCCATAATTATTATCGGACATAAAGTGATGAAACTGCTTTAAAAAAAAAAATGAACAAACCATTAGCAAAATGAATTATAGATATTCTGATTTTTTTTTTATTTACTATTTATTGCTATTTACAACCGTATACATTATGTGCAATAAGTAAATTTGAAAATAATGATTACAATTACATTCCAATAACATTATTCTGAAAAAATAATCCAATTGTTAAGCAAAATATCGGACCCACGCATTTCAAACAAAGCCGAAAGGAAAAAAACGGTTTTCTAACAGACTCAATATTTACTCATCTGCTTTGAGTGAGTAAATTCAAGTAATCAGCAAGTTTTCGCGAAATCGGGTTTTAGAAGCTGGCGGTTCTACTTCAATTTGTTTTACGGCACCGTATGAATAAGGCAGCTAAAAAAAAAAAATATTTGTTTTTACGTATTTATTTTATGGGAGAAAATAAAAAAAATATATAACAGGAACGTCGTTGGTTGACTTAAATTTTTATTTAAAAATACCGAAAAGCAAACCGACCACACTTTTCATTGACAAACATGATCTCACTCAGAAAATTGAATCTGACGGAAGAATTATTTAGGAATAAAAATCAAAAGTTATATAACCAAAAATGTTCTCCGTTAAATTTAGTTGTTTTTTTATTTTATTTTTTTTATTTTTTATTTTATTTTATCACAAGGGAGCAAAACCAGTTTACAAACTATATTGATGTACGGTATCGACCGGTTCCTGAAGTGTAACATTTTGTATAATAATATTAATATTTAATTATTTACTTACAATCGAACTAGAATCGACTTATAAAATGTACTATTAAATTGCTTGATTTTTTTTAAAATCATATATTTAAGCCTAAAATTGTTGTGTAATTTTTTAAATATAAAATGTTAATAATGCTCTTTTCCGTGGTGAGACCAATTCTTAAGCAGATATTTTGAAATAAAAATAATATATAAAAACGTCAATCCAAGAAGATTGGTGTTTTTTTACAAAGATGGTGAGAGCACTTTCTTTGGTGAGAATTATAGGATTTTAAAATAGTGAATATTACATATTACATGTAGAAAAAAATTAGAACTATTGCAGTCCTTATATTTAAATTTTTTTTTTTTTTATCATAAAGGAGCAGAATTAGTTTACAAACGATATTGATCTTCGGTACCGACCGGTTCCTAGTAATAGACTTTAAATCATCCAATCTCGAAACTAATTCTTTTCGTTCAGTGGAATCGAAAATCGACATTTAAATATGACATATCCCTAGATTATGCCATATGATCAGGTTAAAATTGATATAACTCACTTGATTTTAATTTTAAACACAACTACTTAAGACAGAGTGTAAATTATTAATAATATTAGATTTATAATACTTCACAAAAGTAGGGTAATTCTCATTACAAATTTAAGTTTATGCCGGGGTTCAATTTAAGGGAAAAGGTTCGAATAAAAATATTAAATGTCCATTTCGACTGTGAAAATTCTATTAAATTTTCAATTTAGGAACTCGGCAAAGGGCAGTTGAACTGTAATTGGTTGCGACAAGATGGGAATTAGTTCATTATGAGAATTTACTCCAATCGCCCTGTTAGCAATTACTTTGGACAGGATTGCCAGGTCGATTTTAGGGAAACTTAGGAAACACAGGAAACCCAAATGGGGATTAGTTTGCGATACTGTTAAATCGTTTATAATAGAAAATAATAGTCATTGAAAATAAATTTGTGTGACTGAGCTTTTGTATGTATATATAGATGGAGGAAGAGCTACTTTTTTTTAGAAACTTATAATTAATAGCCGGATTTCATTAAAAAAATTAAAAACGTGGAATGAAAATTAGCGATACGTAAAAATTGATTAATCATAAACTTATGAGTTACAAAATTAATGAGATATCTTGTAAAAGGATACATCTTATGTATACTATTATAATGTATATAACATAAATATTCATGTTTAACATTTACTCAACAGATTGAAAACTCAGGAGGTAAAGAAATAGATGATGTATAAAGGAAGTAAGAGTGGAGTTTTTTCGAATTGAGATAGGCAATGAATTCCATATGGAGGAAGCGCGGATAATAAAGGATTTTTTGAAGGATGCAGTTCGAAGCGCAGGAGTGTACAGGTTGATAGGGTTCTAGTATTTAAAAGGTAGATGGAGGAGTTAGGAGGTCATCAAGGATTCAAATATGAGTGAACCTAGGAAGTATTGACGTCGGAAACAGGGGTAAAGCCACCTAATTTCAGAATACCTAAGATATTTGAGAACGTCTAGACATCCCAAGATAAATCTAATAAAACAGTTCATTAGTCTTTTACATCTCATTTCAAGTTAACTAGACAGTCCTTCATATACTATACATCCGTTGTCAAAGTTGAGAAAAACGAGAGATGCCACTATGTTGTCGAGTACATAGTGGTAATGAATCGCGGTAGTGGTAGTTTTGGAAAAGTTTGTTTTTTTTTTTTAGTGTGTTTTTGCCTAAAAATATCTAAAAAGGTCTAGGACTGCAGTCTTTTGAACAAAATATTGGAAGCGAACATGGCGTAACATAAATCGGTAAAAATAGTTTGTTTATTATCTAATGACGAGCTGCTTTGTGTAATTAAATGTTACGGGAGCTTGCTTGGATTTTTGTACTGCAGTTAACTGTGTTTGGCCACCTATTAAAATAAAAACATATTGTGAATAGTCAAATGCTATCATTTGCAACTTATAAAAAGATAGAATGTACATACTTGTGTTACAACGAGCACCCATTTGAATTCTTCGTTCGGATCCAATTGATTTATTGCAAGAACAAAAAATTGTTTTCCTGTCTTATTCTGCACACCCAATCTAATTCTTTATACGGTTTTTATCCGAATGTTAACTTTTGATAATTAGCTGGCTGTCACTTTAGGCATTTTTGCGATTACTTGACTTGTTTAGTGACTGTAGAATTAAATGAAAATAACCTCATTTCAACCTACTGAAAGGTGAAGCAAAATGAAATTAAAAATTCATAATAATCATATAATAGAAGAAAACGTTCAACATTATACCATTTTTTCAACGAGTTTGAAGAAATAACTGAAAATCAAGTGTTTTATTTTTCTTTCTTGGATAATTATTTAGGTAAATGTTATTGTCGATAATTTCAAAATTAATCACAACTTTTCTCCAAATGAAAAATATAAACAAACTCGTTCGTGTCCGTGCACTTAAAATCTGAAATGTGCAAATGGCTTCAGTTATAATACAAAATCGTGTAACGATTACAAGCTATAACTTCATAAAGTATTATAAACTATACTGAAATTTCCAAAATTTCACTCTGTGCAAACAAAGGGAGCGCAACAATGATCAGAAATAATTGAGAGGGGAACAACTACATGAATAGCAAACAGTGCGAGAGGCAGTTCATGAAGTCAGAGAAACAATTGCACATACATCAACTGGACTGGTTGAAACAGTTAACCTGCCTGAAATTAACCAGCCCCTAAATTGTGTACTTATGTAGATTAATATCCATCTGTGCAGGCTGCTTTCTAGGCTAAATTATCCTCGGTTAGTTCATTAAAGGAGGCAGTAATTACTGATTGTATTATGAATGACAAATTTTTGAGAGGAAATATTTTTATAAAAAAGAAAAACAAAATGTATTATTTATACTTCTGATTATTATCCATATAAATTTTGTCTATACTCCTTACTAGAAAAAAAATTTTGATCTAGTAAAGATGTGCATGTCCGAAACATTCGATAGAGTTCGGTTCGGTACTTTTTACTACGAAAAGTTTGAGGTACGCTCTGGCTTAAACCAGGGAGATTCTGTTTCTCCGGTATTATTAAACTTAGCACTAGAATACCTCATTAGGAAGGTAATGCTTACAGGAAAAAAATTAGAGATGGGTGATCAATTTCCGGTTTTCGGATGCTGATGATTTGATACTTTTGGGTGAAAACGAGTAAACTATTAAATTAAACGCAACTACGTTCATGAAAACCGGTAACGAAATTGGTCTAGTAATTAATACCGATAAAACGAAATATATGTTTAGAAGTAGAAACGGTGAACATTTTAGTGATGTAGATATTTCCGGGATAAAATTTGAACACATCGAACAATTTAAATATCTAGGGTCTATTATATAAAGAAAAAATGAAATCCAAAATACTGGAAATAAGGGCTGAGTTAAAAGCCGGCAATGCTTTTATTTTTCGGTCGCAAAACTACTCAGTTCTCGCTTACTCTCCTGAAATTTAAAAATTCGGATATATAAGACTATTATACTGCCAACAGTTCTCTACGAATGCGAAACATGGTCGCTTACGTTAAGGAAGGAAGAACGTCTGAAAGATTTCGAAAATAGAATACTGCGTAGAATATTTGGCCCGAAAAAGGATGAAGAAACCGGAGAATTTAGAAGGCTTTACAATGCATAACTGCGTGAGTTATATCCGGTAAATATAGTTCAGGTAATAGCAGCGTGACGGTGAAAATGGGAATATAAAGTAGTTGGGTTCAGGAATGATCGATTTCCGAAATAAAAGTAACCAGTTTTCAGCAGTCGGGCAACCGACCGAGGGTTAGACCAAGACGTAGATGGGAAGATTGCAGTCAAAGCCGACCTGGAAGATTTCGGTTTTAGAGGAGTGGGTTGGAGGGAGGTGTGTGGTCCACGGTTGTTGGTGTCTGCTTCGAAAGTTCAGGTCCGCAAAGCTTTATTTATTATTATTAAAACAAAATGAAATAAAATAAATAATAAAAATATGTTATTAGTCAGTAGTCAGTAAGACCGACTATAGAAGCGTATCTTCTTACTGAAAAAATCGAAAATAAAATATTCGGCAGCATTCCACTGTATCAATTTTTAAGGTGGATCCAAACGGATCGGAAAAACCAAAGGCAAGACCTCAAGGAAAAGCTCTATGTTGGTATGGAGAATTCTGTTGAGGTATTCCTGCATATTTGAAATCGCAATACAAAATTTCATTCTTCTTGCATCAATATCTTTACGTCTCGAGGCCGATCGGACAGTGTAGAAGAGATGGAAGGTAGGCCTTGAGGCGATTCGTTATCAGTTGCAGTTGTGTTGTTACATCCAGTTTTCTGGTACAATCAAACTAAGAGCCTGTGGTGATATCGCTGTAGAAAATATCAAATCTTCGTTGCATCTTCCATTATGGAGTCTTTTTTCTGAATTATCAATTATTTAACTAATGATAAAGGCCTCAGGTATGTCACCTCATCCATTCGCAATAATTGTACCAATCTTTCGGACTGAATATCAGTTCTCTTAATTAATTTAAATGGGAACAGTATAGTTTCATTTTCTGTATCCAATCTTTAGTCCACAACTTTCACTTCATTTTTTTTTTTTATTACTTTCGATAGCTAACAATAAACCAACAACAGTTTACAAGAACATCATTTTTGACGCTATAGTTAATTTTTTTTAAGGTTATCAGTTCTTTCAAAATCGCGCAATAAACAAAAAATCAGACATCCGAAATCTCAACACATGTTTGTCTAATTTAATACATTAAGGTGCGGTGCACACTGGAGAAACCGGTTTTAAGACTCATGGAAAAAAAATTGCTTGAAACTAAAAGATAGGATTAACGAAGATTGGTGCACACCGGGTATCTAGAAACGCTGTGTGAACCAACCTACGTAAATCTTATCTTTCAGTTTCAAGCAACTTCGTTTCCATGTTTCTAGAAACCGGTTTCTCTAGTATGCACCGCGTCTAAGATTAATAATTTACATTTTTAATAAAGTACAAAATAAAACAATAACCATTTATCTATTTATTTCACAGAAATACTGAAATTCCATCTACATGTACCTGGGAAAACCTTTGGAAATTCCCATCACTAACCTTTTTTTTCAGAAATTCCCCAGTTCAGTTGCATACTAGTATTGTTATATTTAGTAGTAGATACCAACATCAAATCCACCAGTAACATTGTAAGTAGCTTCATACTCATCCATATTTTGACACTACATATAACTGTAGTATATATTCTAACTATGTTTTTATATTAACTTTATCTTTCGAAATAACCTGTGTAACTTATATACTTTTATTGGAACCTGTTTTTTTCACTGTAGGACATGATTATAAGAACAAAATAATATCGAAACAATAACAATATCGAAACGTTGCCAAAATAGTTGTTTTTATTAATTTGCTGAACCTTAAGAACCTTTTTAAAACACACACACACACACACACACACACGTCTATATATATATATATATATATATATATATATATATATATATATATATATATATATATATATATATATATATATACAAGTACTGCAGAATAAAAAGACGTGTTAAAAACTGTAGACAGGTGAGTCACGCATTGGTCGACCCTTAAGCTGGTATGCAAGGCTACATGTCTCTTTTCACGCAGTCATGACTTGGGAGTCGGTTGGAGCATTAAATTTATTTGAGACAAATAAATTAAATTAATCCTATAAAAACTATAAATTCGCTTTGTATTATTTTTAAATACTGTTTGCTTTGACCCTAATACATTTCATCGTGGATTGTAGTAGTGGAGAAACAAAAAAAAATAAATAAAATAAGCGACACTTAAATATTTTTTATCGTTGATTTTGAAAAAGTACAAACTGAATGTTGTATTGTAGTGTAGTATTACATTATTTAACACTAATGCTATAATTTTTATTAACTATTTTGTCACAAAACACTTACACTAATTGATTACTGTTTGGTTAGTGGAAATAAATACGAACGCTTTAATATATATTCCAATTTTCATTACATATTTTCTGTATTTTTGTTGACAAAAAACTCCATTCATCATCAGTGGACCTCATTTAACAGAGAGACAACAGGCAATTTTTAATGGGCTGTTGAATAACATTAAACGTAAAAAGGGAGGTGTTTAGCTCAAACTGAAAACCCTCTCAGGACAAGAAGTCTTAGACGGAGAGGCACCGGGCCAATTAATTAGGGGGACTTTTTCGTCTCCTCAGGGGCAGCTTCAGCTCTCCTCCTTCAAAGGCAATTTTTCTTGGATGAGGAAACAAAAGTACAAACGGGCAATAATAACACCGAATAAAAATTCAATGGTTAATAAAAGTTTTTGAAAAGGTCGATTTGTTCAATTTAAATTTCATAACTGAATTTTCGTTATAAATGTATACACCAATTTGCATTTAAAAGTCGAAAGATAAGCGGTCCATTAGCATCTGCTTGATAATTGCAAAAAAAAAATTCCTCAAAAAAAAAAAAGGCATGGAAGCTTTAAAAACTAATGATTATTTAAGTAAGTTCATCTAAAATCGTTTAGACAATAAAATTATCACTGGCTATTAATGACTAGTTAATTTTTATAGGCATAACATTGACATAGCGTTTCACATTATCAACTTACTGTAATGAAATGTTAGGAAACAAAAACTCTGCAGTTTATTATGGGTACACGATTAATAAATAATATTATTAATCACCATGGAAGGAAAGTTGAAAGAGAAGCGGCACCCTATGATGTCTCTATTGAAGGCCAAAGGATCAGTTTGGTCCTGAAGTGTAGAGGCAAAGGCCGAACCGTGGCGGCAGTCAATGAGGAAAAGTTATGATACCTGGGAGAACAATTGTTCGGACAAAGGAATAATTAGTCAAACAAAGAGAGGCTAAAGTGGAAGGGAGAAGGTGCAGAACTTTAAAAGGTCTGGCCTGGAAACAGAAGGAGAGTAGGAGGTTAGAGAGTTGAAGAAACAGACACTGAAGGGTGGGGAGATGAGCTCTTGAATGGAAGAGGCTAGATGAAGAGGAAGAGGCTGTATAAGGCAGATCATGTTCGCGACGATTATGACCTGGTCCAAACGACGGTAACACTTTAGGATACGTATGTCGTAATAAGTAGACGTAAATTGTGTGTCGACCAAAAAGTAGAGTACCTAATTGTAAAGTCATTCTCAGTTTAATCTAGAATCTATAATATTATATAAAGTGTGTTCTTTAATAATAATTATTATTTTTCACCTAAAAGCAACCAGCAACTCATAGATTTCTTTAGGGTCATTATCTTCCAAATTTCTTCGGATTGAGCGATATGAATGAAAATGAGATTTTACTGTGAGCTGAACGATATTATTTAATGAAAAATTACAGAATAAATCTCCAGTTCCCAAATTGCCAAGATTTCTATATCAAAGTTGCCATTTTGGGTACGGATCAGTCGAATCCGGGTATGTTAAGAACTAAACGGGATGTAAGTCAAGACTTGCCTTAAAAATTCTAAATAATTAATTGATTAAAGTCTTTCCTCTCACAAGGGTTCAATAAGTAGAGTCAGGATAATAAAGTCAATTATAGAAGAAAATAATCTAAAATGTGTAATTTAATAAGTGACACGCAACAGGTAGATTAATTTGGTAGGTGTTAAATTAAAGCAATTTACATTTGAACAAGGGTTTAAATATAGAGCATTAATAAATTTTAAAAACCTAAGTGGCAGGAATACACAAACTTAATCTATGAGCGATACAATGGTGTCGGGAACGGGGTCGTGGTGAAAGACTGCGGTTGGTGAGGTGTCATCAGGGATGATGGTTTCTACAAGGCTACATGATGGTATGAGCAAAAACAGTTAGACAAACGCCTACAATTTTTTTTTTTAGAACCCCTATTAGTTATCTAAATTTATTTAATTAACTGGAGATTTTGGGGCTTTTACTGCACTACATACATTGTAAGGCTTGCAGGAGTTTTATTTTTATTCTGGCGTATTACTTCACAAAGTTAATGTTAGTTGATGGGGCTCACCTAAATCTTGTTATATTATAAAATAAATGTATTTGTGGTCACATTGTTGACCTTACCAGTGGGCACTGATTGGCCAGTTCGGATGTCTTCTTTAGGGTCCGTTCAATTGTGACCTCGAATATATTTTTCCAGCCCTTAATATAAACATTCGTTCCACCCTAAATGGTCTAAACATCACGTCTTCTATTTTCTTGGAAGTTCGAGACTGGAACTTAACCTAGGACGGTTAAAGAAAATTTCAATTTCTGTGTGGCCTGATTTGAAGCCTAGAATGTTTTTAAGTTAAGAATTGGTACGATAAACTATCTCTTGAAGTTGGGACTTCTATAATTTCCAAGAAAGCTGTGAATATCGTAGAAAATATTTTTAACACATACGAACGTTTTCCATCACAAATAATAAATGAATATTACATACAATGAATTCTATCCATAAAGCTAATTGTGTGATTAGCTTGAGCCGCAATAGTATCCTCAGAAACATTTTAATATAGTTTCTAGTAAAGATAGCATTATTATGTTCTGAAATTAACTCTACTAATGTGCAAAACTAGTAAAACACATGATTTTCAAAGGATGTGTTTGACTACAATGAAAACTAATTTAGTTTGACCATTTTCCGAGATATAGGGAAGTTTTTAGTTGAGCGTTTCATAGTTGAATGGGTACCGGGGGGATTGTAGTACTTCATTAGACTACTAAATAGAGCCTTTCAGCTAAGGCTAATTCCACTATGGCCGACCCTCTGCTCTGCATTAGCCCCTAATTGCCACTCAATTCTACACTCACCTCTGAATCTAATGAATTTCCTCGACCGCAGGAGCAACTGAGTGTTAATTATAAAATCTCATATCTTAATTATGAATGCATCCGAAAACCAATAATCTACAGTCTCATATATAGACAACATAATATTTATGACAACACATAATCCCCTAAGAACAGTATGTATGTATCAACCTGTAAAAGGAATTATTATTTGTATAATTAATATATTGAGCACTACATGCTTAGTTGGCTTCACAAAGAATGAACAGCCATTACTGTCTATCTTCCGCGTTCCTTTTCCTACCCTTCACTCCATGTCGTCTTGGGTCATCCATGGAGTTGTCTAGTCACCTCAGCCGTGGTTTCTCTCTGAATCTTCCTCTCAATAAGTAAAAATAATTGCAGTATGAAATACAATTAGGAACTTTATCGAGATAAGTAATTAAAAAAAAGGAAAATTACAAGACCGAGTGACAACCTTTGTGATTATCTAAGCTAGTTTCCATATGAAATCAAAATATTAACCCTAATATTAATTACACTATTTAAAAAATAATATATAAGTTATAACAAAATGAGAAGTTTAGAAAAGTTTGCTACTTGAAATGAGTAGCATGACATGACTTGTTTTTATCAATTTCGATAAAAGGGGAAGTTCTTAATTTAAATAGAAATATATAACAAACATAAATTAAAAGTAATAGAAAATAACTAAAAATTCTATAGCCAAGCAGAATTAGTCTTCGCTCCTTGATTAGAAGCCTTTTAAGATAATACATTCATTCAACTAAGGCGCAAACTAAGGCCGTTGATTTACAAGTTTGCAATATTTTTTCTACATATTTTATACAGTTGTGCATATCAATTTATTTAAAAACAAACAAACAAAAAAAACCTTCTCTATTACAGCAGATTTACATATGTAATCAGCATTTCCATAAATATAAAATTTGTGAAGAGCCGGTAGCTTTTGTTTTGTCAAACAATTAATTTTTATTGAATTTCATTGAGTTATTTGAAAGCTTTCAATATTTCGAAATAAAAATCGCAAAAAATATTTATTTGAATATCATTATATAAATATAATTTCATATGTATCTAATTCATTCAGCCTAGTCCAGCAAGTAACGAAGACTAATTCTGCTTGGCTATGGTTTGTATTTTTAGTTATTTTCTATTGATTTTACTTTATGTTTGTTCTATATTTCTATTTACTTTAGAAACTTTCTCTTTTATCGAAATGAATATATATATATTGTGTTAAAATGAAAGAGCCATTGTCACAAGGTTTGACTTTGAATAGAATTTTAGAAACGAATCTACAAAAAAGCGTTGGCCCCGTTTTACGAAATCACTCTACCAGAAGTCAGAAGTCAATTTAACATAACCAACAACTATTGTAGAGGATTTCGTGGTTGGCAGCATCAGTAGAAGTAATGTCATTTTAAATCCTACCAGGAAAGATTGCCTTTTATTTCGCGACGGACTAAAAGAAAATATGAATTTTTTCAATATAGCTAGAAAACATTGGTAAACCGAATAACACAGTTGATTAAAAAAAAAATAATAAAATAAAATTACCTCACAAGCTGAACGGATAGTCACGAGATAAACTAAGAGCCTGCTAACTGCTCCATTCATCAAATTAGTGAATAAATGTATACTTTCACTTCACACATTAACATCAGTGGAGGGTCTTGTTTAGAATTGCCCCGCCAGTAATTTTAAAATGATATTTATAAACGATTTCTAAGTGATTTGATTCCATTGATACACAAATGATACAATTTTTTGAAGAATTTTTTAGTTTTTTTAAAGAAAAATACATTATTCGCCCTATAAATGCAATACTATATCATAAGAACGTAACTTTAAATCCTAATTAAAAAATTTTTAAGAGAGCATACTATAGTTAATATAAAAAGTAGATTATCTTCCAAAAGATATGGTCTTTTTAAAGTGTATGAATCATGCAATGAAGACGAATTTTATGATGAAAGTGGAATTTCACCGAAAGTAATTTTATTTTGTTATTTTAAAATTTTTTTATATCAAATTTCAATTAAAAAAAACATGTTTCTCTAATTCTCTTTTAATATATCACTAGGTTACTGTCACTAGATAAAATCACTGGCGGGGCTATTCTAAACAAGATGGTCAGTGGGTTATCACAGCAGAGAATGGAGATATCAAAATAGATATTTTCTTGAACCGGGAATATAATTCAGTTTATAAAATTAAAAGCATAAGTTCGTTTTTCTTTATTCATATGATTGTAATAGAAATGATTTAAATGTGACCGCCAATAACTCCACCAGAATACATATTTTTTCCCTTGAATATAAAACTAAAAATATAGTTCATTTAAAAAAAAAAAAAAGTTTAGAAATTTACTATTATTAGTTATATTTTTAATAGTTGTATCAACTGAAAATAAATAAATGAACGATTACATAAGATCTTTTTTAAAGACGAGAGCAGTTACAAGGATAGATTTCGAGAGAAGAAGAGTTAGCAACTGTTACAAACTGACATTAAGCTACTTTAGTATCGCAATTAAACTTTCGAACGACTTTAACTTATTCCAGTTGGGTCCCATTCAGCTATTCACCAGCTCTGACGTCCATTTCCGATCGGGGTCTCAATTAAAGCAGTTCAGAAACTTGCTTTTTTTTTTTTTTTTTTTTTTTTAATGTCACCTCTAGACTTAACGAGCTGTACAGAATGTTAATACAGCACTCCTTTCAAAGTACTGTAACATTTAAAGCTTAGAATGTCAGAGGTTGAAGATAAGAAACTTCGAATAGAATATTAATTAACAAAATGCTAGAAAGCACTTAGATTCTTTTGGATGATAAAATTAAATTTTAATTCATTGTCGCCATGATGAATTTCAAATCTGGAGATAACAATCACCTTTAGTCCAAATCTTATTTTCTTATCTTATTTTTTATTTATTTTTTTTTTGTATAAGACGAGAAACTGCCTGTCGTTAAAGACTACTTCAACATTCACCTATTTAGACGTACGGGGTTGAGCTTTGGGGTTTCACTAAACTATCCAATTCATCTCGTATTCAATACTTACAATCCAAAATCCTTCGAAAAATCTTCAATGTTCCTTACTTAGACACCAATAAACTTATCCATAAAGATCTTAATGTTCCATATGTTGCTGATTTAGCCCACACCAGATACCTATCCTTTCATAGTATGCTTCATAACCACTCAAATCCGTTATTTTTTCAACTTGCTTCCCACTCCATTCCCGATAATCCTCCGAGGCGTCTGAAACGGAGATGGCCTAGAGACCTTCTAGGGTAGAATTTTTAATAAAGTGCTACTGATGACATGTTCTTATCAACTTCTGACATGTTATTGTAATCACTATCAACACATTTACTTGATGTATATATTTTGTACAGTTGTAAATTTCAATAAATTGATATAAAGAAAAAAAAATTGTATAGTTGTATTAAATTTGAGTGCCACGAAAAAGAGCATTCTTAACTTTTTACATTAAATAAATTACATAATAATTTTAGGCTAAAAAATATTTAAAAATAACAAAAAAATATCCAAGAAACTTAAATGTGTATTTTATAAGTCGATTCAAGTTCGATTGTATTAAATACATTTGCACATCATCATACATAATTTTACTATTCGTATAAATTTATAACTAAACGATAATAAAATCATTTCAATCTCTTTCATTCTCCATTATATCATGTCATTTCCCTTCTTCTTCTTTGCCTTCCTCATCTGCCATTTTTAAGGTCGAGGAGCCTCTATCCAACGCAGCCAGGCTTTTCGGTCCCTTCTAAGCCGTCTCATTTCTTGAGGGGTTTTGCCTTCCTTCCCTTCAATTCTCTTCCCCTCAGAATAAAAATCTAGGACGACCTTCCGATGGGTCATTTCTCTAATAACCTAAAAAGCTACATGCTCTTAGATTTTTTTCTCATCCTCAGACTTGAATTGATCAATGTTCATTTTTATTTTTTCAGACGTTTTATTAATAGGTGTAAATTCATTGAAATGTTTAGTAGTGGCAGAAATGAAGATAGGATAACAGTTCAGAACTAAAAATAATTGTAAGCTTTATTATTTATAGGAGCTATACCTGCAACTCTAATTACAGGAAATTAGAAGTTATTTAAAACGCATGTATGAAAATAATAAACAACTACCCGATGTATACCAGAATTTCACACATGCTATCTGACTTAAACCTGCCATCAATTAAACAGTACACTGACTTACAGACTCAAAATTTCTTTTCCCTTACAACAATATCCGTAAATCCCATCATACAAAAAATAGGAGACTATGATAAGACATCTCTAAAAAGATATACCCACAAACGTGTACGAAACATTTATTAATAGATGTGACATAAAATTATTTCACTTTTATATTAAAAATTATTTCGATCATTCTTTATTGTAAGTAATATCCATAATATGTATTTTAAGTTATTTATTGTTATTTGTAAGTATATTGTTTTTTTTTTCTTTTATTTATTTTTTTTTTATTTTATTTTTTTTTCATTTATTGATATTTACAACTATACAAAATAATTTACAACATGTAAATGTGTTGACAGTGAATACAATGGCATGTAAATAACTTGTGAAGAACTATTCACTAGTAGCACTTCAATAAAATCTACACTAAAAGGTCTCTAGGCCATCTTCTTTTCAGACACCTCGGAGGATTATCAGGGATGGAGGAGGAAGCAAGTTGGGAGACTAGTGGATTGGAGTGGTTATGGAGCTTACTATGGAGGGATAGGTATCTGGTTTGGGCTAAATCAGAAACATATGGAACATTAAGATCTTTATGGATAAGTTTATTGGTCACAAAGTAAGGAGCATTGAGGATTCTTCGAAGGATTTTGGATTGCAAGGATTGGATACGAGATGAATTGGATGGTTTAGTGGAGCTCCAAAGCTTAACTCCGTACGTCCAAATAGGTCTAATCACAGTCATGTAAATGAGTCTTTTGTAATTAATTGGGAGCTTTGAACGTTTGTCTAGGTAGTAAATGTTGAAGTAGTCTGTAACGACGGGCAGTTTCTTGTCGTTTTAGTCTTGTATGTGGATTCCAAGTTAGCCGTTTGTCCAAGTGGAGTCCTAGGTAGCGGATCTGTTCAACAGGAATTATTGGAATATCATTAAAGGATACTGTAGGGCAGGATGTCGTAGGTTTACGTCAAAGGGTAAATATATGTATATAATAAGTGTAACAAACATTCTTAATAAATGTTTAAAAAAAAAATAATAATAATTTTCCTTGTTATTAATGAATACACTTCAACGGAGAATTATTTTTATGGTCATGGTCAGAAATACCAGGTATGCAAGTTTAAAATGTCGTTTTAATTCCAATAGAATGCGCTCTTAGCCTATTGAAGGATTAGCTTATCTCTAAACGCTATTTTGTTTGTTAGTCATTTGTTTACAAAAGTCAGTTGTTTTTAAGTCGTTTACGTGGACGTATCATACCTTTCATTGGTGTTAAAAATGTCTAATTTTAAGCCAAATAAAGAGCATTTGCGGCATGTCATGATTTTCTTATTTAATCAAAAGAAAAAGGCATCTGAATGTCATCGAATTCTTGTTGAGACTTATGGCGATGTTGCTCCAACCGTCAGGACATGTGAACGTTGGTTTCAAAGTTTCAAACGTGGTGATTTTGATGTTACTGATCAAAAACGAGAAAATCGACCAAAAAAGTTTGAGGACTTCGAATTGCAATCTTTATTAGACGAAGACAATACCCAAACCCAACAAATGATGGTAGAACAGTTGAATGTCACTAGGCAAGCCATTTCCGATCGCCTGAGAGCTATGGGAAAGATTCAAAAGGTTGGAAAATGGGTTCCACATGAATTGGACGAACGACAGATGGAAAAACGAAAAACTGTGTGCGAAATGCTGCTTTTACGCCACGAAAGAAAGGGTTTTTTGCATCGAGTTGTAACTGGCGATGAAAAATGGATTTATTTTCAGAATCCCAAACGAAAAAAATCATGGGTAACGCCAGGACAACCATCCACATCGAGTGCAAGACCGGATCGTTTTGGGAAGAAGACAATGCTGTGTGTGTGGTGGGATCAGAAGGGAGTAGTCTACTACGAGCTTCTCAAACCCGGCGAAACAGTCAATACCGAGCGCTACCGACAACAAATGATCAATTTGAGTCACGCACTGATCGAAAAAACGCCCAGAATGGGCTCACAGGCACGCCAAAGTCATTCTTCAGCATGATAGCGCTCCTGCACATTCAGCCAGATTGACTAAGGAAACGATTTCTTCGCTTGGTTGGGAACTCCTACCCCACCCGCCGTATTCACCTGACCTGGCGCCTTCTGATTATCACCTCTTCTCATCGATGGGACACTCATTGGCGGAGCAACACTTCAACAATTTCGAAAACGTACGAAAATGGCTCGATGAATGGATTTCAAATAAAGATGAAACATTCTTTTGGAATGGTATCCATATATTGCCCGAGAGATGGACAAAATGTGTAGAAAGCGAGGGTCAGTACTTTGAATAAAATATATTATACTTTTTTTTAAATTACTGTGTATATATTTTAAGAAATAAACGACATTTTAAACTTGCATACCTGGTATTGATGTTCGAAATGTAATAAACAATAATTTTTTTTTTCAAAGAAATATGTAACGGTACATAACATATACGTTTACATATAAATATATGTACATGTACTGCCAGTGAAATATGAGTTTTTCGGAATTCTTTTATCTTTTCCTCAGTTTAATAAAAATAAAAAGAGGATTTGTTGGTACAGTAAAAACTTTCCTTTAAGCTCAGGGGGTGTTCCGCTCGGCTGAGATAAGGAAATGCCACTGACTGGAAAAGAAGTGGTCGAAACGGATATTTTTTACCCAATAGAGAAAAGGCGGGCGAAAACAACCCTTATAAACTACATCCCTTCATCCCTGACCCCAAAATCTCCAGATACCGACTTCAATTCCGATATTGTATGTTGTAACAGAAAATATGATTACATTTACTGTCAATGTTATAACGTAAATAATATATAAAAAAAATAAACTATATATAGGATGGAATAATGATTTTTTGAAAATATAGAGTATTTTTACATGGTATAATATGAGTAATGATTTAATACAAATGATAAAACCAGAAAGGGAATATTAAGTTAAAGGTTAAAATGGCTAGGGTAAGTGCACTAGTAATTGACAGTGCACTGGTAGTAGACAGTTTGATAATAAATGTCTTATTATAAGGTTTCTGTTTGCAACTTCGTTTTTTTTTTTTTAATTTTGGCGCGGTTAGTTGAGATATTTCTGTAAGCAAAGAGTGACAGCCATGACTTCCTGGACGGGAAAACTGTTTTTAACACCAAATTTGTTGTCACAACCCCAGTTCAGTCAACTAAACGCCTCCATCCTTATGCAATCGGCTAAGGATGCTCTATAAATAAATATAAAATGCTTATATCTGTCAAATTTATAAATATACTTTAGAATATTAGGTACCTGTACTACATTTTACTGGATTCTTGTGGTTATTGATTAAAATTAAGAGGGTTTTATTGGGTTTCAACTATTAAATATGTGTATAACCTGTTGTTTAGTGCTCTACACCTTTGTCAACCACTATAACATTTCACATTTCACGCCTTCTTTATTAAAAGAGCGTTCCCTGCAAAGGAAAAATCGGAGGGTAGAGGTAAGAACAAGATGTGGCTAATTTAGAGCTCAAAATTCAGTAGTTGACAGGGGGTGGGGGCATCAACAACAAACGCATTATCTATCAACCACTAGTACTACACTGAATTAGGTCCCTCTTTTTTTTTTTTTTTTTTTTTTTTTTTTTTTTTTTTTCAGTTTTATAATAGCACTAAAAAAAAACAAAAAAAAACTCAATTATGAGCCTCAAAAAATGGAGAAGGCCCTTGATGACGTCAAAAGGGGAATATCTGTTGCAACGGTAGCAAGAAGCAACGGAGTACCTTAAAAACTAGTACCCTGTCAACAACTGAAAATTGGCATCCAGGGCGTGTCAACTACTAATGCAAAAAGGTGCTTTGGATAATTATCACTTTTTCAACGTTCTAATAATACTATTTCAAATTTTAAAAAAAATAGGATTACGGACGGGATTCGCACGTATCTCAGGAGGGGAGAAAGAAATTTGTCATGATCAACCAAGGAAATATTGCTTAAAACGTGTAATATCTTTCTAAAGCTACGTTCTCACGGGGCGTGATCCACGCATTCGTGGAATTTCCTCCGTCAAACGAGGTGGCGTGAGTTTGCCTCTGACGTCATCTATAGAGAGGGGAGTCCACGACCGCTCACGCTCGGTATCAAACCTGTTTGATTTTCAGGCGTGGACAACGCCAGTCGAGAGAGTTAACAAGTGGTTTATTTAGAACAAAAATGGATAATATGTTGAAATATTCCAGGATCCGAACAATGTTCCGCCATTGTTGTCCTTATAAGGATACTGTTTTATTAATATTAAAATATTAAACGGTTTTTAAGTTATCCGAAGGATATTCAGCCATTGTTGTCCTTAAGGATAATGTTTTTAAATATTTATAATATTTAACGATTTTAATATGGTGAAAGGATATTCCGCCATTGTTGTACTTAAGGATGCCGCTTTATTAATATTCGATGATTTTTCTTGCAAGTATCCGGTTCCTGACCCAACAATGTTTTTTCTTCCGTTTTTTTATATGTCCACGTGACTCTCTCAATCTTTTTGCCAACACATCAATAAAAACTGAACTCAAAACTGCACAAATTTCCACGAGAAGCTCCTGCAAGGCAGGTTTCAAGGGCATTTTGAATCGTGGTCGTGTGAACTGTCCACGACTCTCGGCTAGTTCACTTTGCTCCCCCACTCCAGGCAAGCACCACGAACGAGAAAACGAAGGCGTGCCACACTTTCGTCTTTCCCCCCGTAAAAACGTAGCTTAAAAGTGTCAACTACTAGTGCAATTACCCTATGTTGATTAATTAATGAGTTCTATAAGCAGAGAATTTTATATCTCATGTTAAAAAAAAAAATGATTCTTTCACGAAAACTTTTATTTTCGAGTGTAAATAAGCTAAAAGATCCACCTGAACAATTTTGGTATAGATTAATTAAATCTAAAAAAATGAATATATCTTCAAGCAAACTACATTTCCAGATTTTTTTTTTTACACAAGAAATGACGTCAGATTATAATTCTGCACTCTCAAAAACATTGAAAAACGTTTGTTCAATAAAAACAAAAAATATCATTTTAAGAGGGATGTGATTTTCAAACAGATCATTGGTGATTTTCTTTAAATCATCATTACTTTCTTATGCGATTCATTTTGATTGAAACAAAACTGATATCGGTGGAAAGAGGAGAGCCACTGCTTTCTTTTTAGGTCTATAAATTAAAAATTCGATGAACAAAAACCTATTAGAAAAGTTGGAAAATCCTTAGTTTATTTAGATTTTTGACTTGAGTTTGAAACCTGACGGGGGAGGAGAGGGGGTGAGTGAAAGACATTTCAAGCTCATTACCACCCTATTTTTTTGAGTAAAAATATGAAATTGGTATGTTTACCCGATTACCGTAATTCAATTTTTTGTCAATTTAAGAACAAATTTTTTACCAAATAGTCAGGTAAATTTTGAGGGTTGCGATATTGTATTTGTCGATATGGATGAAATTTGGTATTTAAGAGTTCTTTTGAATGCTGAAATAGAATATGACAAAATTTTGTGTAAAAAATAATTTAATAATTTGAATTGAAGATCAAATCATTTTTTAAGGAATAAATTAATTAAAACTAAAATCTTTAGAAATATTTTCGTATTTTGTATTTTTCCGTTAATTTTCACTCCAAAATAAATTTTTTAGTGAACGAATCCTGTCTATATCATTTTATAAACTCTAGATATAAAATAAATTAGTTTAATGCAATATAATTTTTTTCTCGACTTTTAAATGCTCACTAGTGGGAACGGAAAAAATACCTGTCTAATATTTTTTGACCAGAGATCCCAAAAAAAAAAAATTGTCAACAAGATTCGTGAGAGACTGAGTGTGTCCTCCCCTCGTCAGTATGACAGCAATAAACGAAATTAAAGCTTTCAAGATAATAGGTATATCGCAAAATACAATGGACCACGAACTGTAAACAAGGAAAAGGGAAATCGCTGTATAAAATAAAAATCGGAAGAACTTCTTGCACTATGTTCTAAGAAATAACAAAGACCATGTACTCATTATATAAGGAAAAACATAAGGAAAGACTGCCATAAGAATAAAAAAATATTTCATTGCTAAGGAATATCGGAAACTATATAAGCTTAACATTTAAGCCTTATGAGAAATGTAGATATTGGTCAAAAACCTTGTATAATGGATTACACCACCAAAAGAAGAAGAACTAGAAGAAGAATGAAGTAGTTAGATTTAAAATAAACTTGATAAAATTTGCAAATATCTAATTTGGAGGATTGCATAATCATAAATAGAAAGGTAGATAAACAATAATTAATAATATGAATAAAGAACAAACAATAACACTAGAATATCACCAAAATTAACTATCTTTTAGCAATAAGCAGCAATTAATTATTATGCTGATTACAACAGTAAATATCAACTTCTCCATAACTAATTAAATATTTATAATAAATCATAATTAATTTTTACTATCCTTTTAGAATGCATAGGTCTCAAAAAGATTTTACTTGTAATGTCTGAGGCGTTTTAAGAGTCCTTTAAATATGTGAGAGACTGCATAAATACAATATAAAATCATATAAAGTATAATATTATATAACGTATAACAAATATCACTCTTAAACGAGCCAGATATAAAAATTGAGTGTTTACACACCAGCTCACTACTTTTACTATCACGCTCATATAGTAGAGTTTTTCCAAACACCTTACCATTGCACTATATTTAGGCAGATGCTCTTTATTTAGATAATAGTTTTGAAACTATTCTCACAAAATTTACACCTAAAATATCTTATTCGATATCTCAATAATCAATGATATACTGAAATAACAAAATAATCAATGAAATCTTAGTAAATTGTAAGGCGCATTATGTAATTAGAAATATAACGCCGAATCTGTGCGTAGTTTTGAAAACCCCATAATTGATACCCAAGGTGACTTTCTCATAATTTCAGCAATCGTATATATAGAGAAAAAGGTGTGCACCCTCTTCTGTATTTGATTTCAAGTTACTTTTAACTTGAAAATTCTAGATTTTGTCTTTTATTCACAACTATAACAAGTTTGTTAAATGCAAAAAAGTCACGAAAAATGGCTTAAAACAGGATAAAATATTTCTAAATGGTAGAGAGTTTATTTATTGCAGGAAAAAAGTCCACATCTGGGTAACATTTAACCTCCTCCGCCATATCTCTCTCCGAGTGTCTTCAGAGAACTTTCCATCACAAAAGATGTGATCTCCAACAAGATATATGTCGAAGTTCACAGGGAAATGGGGGTCCATATCTACACAAAGAAAGGGTGCCCTTATTTACCCATAGTTAAAACGCGTGCGTGACTAAAGGAGTTCTTCAAAAAGTAGTTTAAGATCACCGCTTTCGAGATATCATTGTGAAATTATTTTTAAATAAACATAAGAACATGAAACGAAAACGATTTCACATTTCTTTCAAAGGTTTACAGTCCAGAATGAACTACAGCTTGCACAATAACCCAAGCTGCGTCCTCACTAGTTGAAAGAATAGTTCCAACTGCTCACTGATATCTCATATTAGCAAATGATTCCATAGACAGTCCTCGCCGCCAGTTTTCAATATATCCCTAAGCCAGTAGGAAGAGAGATATTTACACTATCCATATTTACACCAGTGCCCGTTTTTACACCTTTTCCTCTACTATTAGCATGATCTTACTTATAGAATTATCATTCTAATGCCATAATCATAAATGATATACAACTCCTGTTGTTTTATTAGAAAAAAATTTGAATCTTATATATTCTCTTTTAGTTCTATAAAATGAATTAAAGATTATATTTATTCTAAACTATTCTAAACTATTCGCTAATGGCACTAATGACATCTAGTAAATCTGTTAAATTACGAAGATAATGACACGGAATATACTTGTAGAGAACAACCCATGGGTAGCAATGTAAGTGTATGAGTTTTTTTTTGTAGGGAATTGGGATATTACAAAGTTTTTCAAGTAAGTGTTAGAGCAGTTAAAGTCGACGAGCAGCTTATATCTCGTCAAGATAAAATCCAAGATATCGCATCTGATCAACAGCGTCTAATGGTAACCCATTAAAGAATAATAAAGGACATTATGTAGAAAGTTTTTAAACCACTGATGTTTAAAATATTACTATAGTCATTATTTCAAATCGCAGTTGTTTGAAATTTTGTATATTTTTTAAACTGTAGATGAATGTATACCATTTAAAAGTAATTGAAAAAAAAAGTATCATGGAAGGGACAAGTTGTTTTGTTTTTTTTCCACGATAAGGCCTCAATTATAGAAACAGGTAAAAAAAAAAAAAAAAAAGCAAATATTTAAGCAGAAACATGATTGAAAATAATTTTTAAAAAAAATATATATGGAATTTCCATTAAAAGAAGTAACATTTTCATCAATATAAAAATGAAAAGAAATTTACTGACTCAAGAAGATAATTCTTCAGGTTGAAAGCCTAAAAGTCATTCAATTTTTTAATAAAGAGAGATTATCTTAAGAACCTTCGGTTTTGTTATAACAGTTTCATTATCCCCTTGAAATGAAAAAGATTGTTCCTGGAAAAGGCTTTGAAAAATGACTTAGTGAAAAAGAATTACAGTATAAAATGCAAAAAAGAGGAAAACTTCAGATTTCCTTCTAGAAGATTGTTTTAAAAATAAGGAAAAGATAATTTTGAAGTTGCTTAGATATAATTGTATAATTAGTTTAAATTATAACCAAATAAAAAGAAAGACTAAAATATTTACGTACGCATGCATGAATTCACATACACTCGCTCATAAACATATGAATATTTAAGCATTACTTACTCAAAAAAAAAAAAATAATAATAATAATTTGAAGAAATAATTACGGGAAAGAAGCAATCAATGTACTGAAGGGGAATAAAATAGGCTTGTACTACTTTTTTAATAATAATTTAACGATAAATGAACTTGAAAAAAGAGTTTTCAACTTATCTTCCTTTCTTTCAAGAGAAAATAGACCCTGAGGAATACAAGGTTAAAAGATAGTTATTGCCCTTTCTTATTTTTTTTTATTTATAGCACAGAAGCATCCTACCAGTTGTTGTCTTACCGGTGACCTAGGTGGTCAAAAGCGATTCCTTTTGGCGGAACAAGAGGGCGTTACGCGTTGTTTGATAGTTTTATATATGGAAAGTGGGAGCAGTTAGGAGCATAACTCTATACTAAATTATCTGGACTAATAGGCAGGTTCTAATGAGTGCGCTCCTTTTGACCCGATACTTCTAGGCTGTTTTAACAATTATCATTATTTCAATTAGTATAAAATGTCTGAATAAACCATAAACAAAAAAAAAAAAGAAAACAAAAAAAAGAGGAAAATCTCAAATGACATTACTATAATCAAATATATTACAATGAAAATTTATTTCGTTCTTTCGCCTTTTTTGTGTACAAAATTACTCTCCTTTGGAAATAAACAAAACATTAATACAGGTAAGTGAGAAAAAAAGAAAGAAAAAATAAATAACATAAGGACATAGGTGGTCAGTAGGGTTAAACTTTTTAATTTGAAAATTTATCTCCTACAGAAACCTGAATCACAGGTAAGCAAAAAAAAAAGAAATAGAAAACATATGATAATTAGTTCAAATGATTCTTTCTATAACCGAAAGGCTCAAGAGTGATTTTTTTTTTTATTTTATTAAATCATATTTTAATCAACGAATGTGACGAGCGAGATACGCAAAGGAAAACATGAACGATTACACGTGTGTCATATTGAAGACCCTGAGTACACACATTGGGTACGTCTTTTTTTATTATTATTGTTTTTTTTTGCAAATATTCTTTGTGAGAACACACACCTAAAGATATATATATATATATATATATAAACTTATTTAAGCATCAATTACTCAGAAAAATGATTTGAAATTTAAAATTAAAGGAAGCATATACGTTTTAAAGAATATAAGATAGTCATTAATTCAAAAATAGGCATTATATATTTATATATTCAAGATTTTATAAAAATAATTTACAGGATTATGCCAAAAATCAAGGAACCTATGACTAATAACTGGTTATGAAATACCTTCAATTCTATCATGAGCCTATACGAAAAAGGTAATTGTAGATATAGGTTGTATTCTGACATTTTGTTGACTAGTATTTTTTTTAATCTGTAAATGTTCTTTTAAATTTAAGAGCCTTTTTTTTTTTTTTTTTTTTTTTTTTTTTTTTAAGCAGAAACCAGCTGTTTTTACTCGTGAAATTTAAAAAGTTCATGCCTATAATTGATACAAAGGATTTTTTTTTATTTTATTCTTTATTTCCCTTAAGTAAAACTTCCCTTCAACGGAAAAATATGAATAGCGTTTAAATAATTTCGAAGGAAATCAAAAGTGACTGTCGCATTTACCTTTTTAATTAGTGCTTCTGTTTCACTATTAAATGGTTCAGTCTGAATCTCTTTTTAGTGGCTTAAGAAAAGAAACTTCCATCCTTAAATATTAAAATCGCTCACCGTGGAAGGAACGGAACGGGAAGAGGGACTTAATTACTTTTATGTTTAACAGTCCGCCACCTCAAGATAATCTTCCCAACTCAGCTTCTGACTTTTTGCACTGACGAGAAACTTAAAATTTATTTTAAGTAATGAATAGCCTAAGAAAATCAAAATTCAAATTCAGTGGGAGACGAATTAATCATGGCTACAATCATGATTATAAGCAGAAAAAATATTATTGAAATTGAACACAAAACAATTAAACAATGCATTAAACAATTTTTTTATTTTAAGCATTTAAAGTAAAACCTATGATATAAGTATTTTAAATAAAATGTTCATGACTAAAATGGACTGTAAACAGAATCTCAACGTGAGCTCACTCAACTAAATTGCAGATTTTTATAAAGGAAATAAATAAATGAAAAAGAAGAAAGAAAATAACTACAGAAAAAGAGCAGCACAATCTAAAAATAATATAAAGAACCATATAATGTATAAAGATAACCTATACAATACAGATGGTGAAATACATAAATAAGTATATAAAACAAAAAAATAGTAATTTTTTTTTATTCTCTTATTAATAGAAATTTACAACTGTATTACAAATACATCTAGTAAATGAGTGGTTTACAATAAAAAAAAATGATATACTGATGAACGTGTAGAGGATCTACCCAAGGGAAGTACTCTAATGAACTATTTACAAAAGAAGAAGATCCCGAGAACATCTTCTTTTTAGACGCCTCGGAGGATTGTCAGGAATGAAATGGAAGCAAGTTGTGCAACTGGATTTGGATGAGGAATGAGTTTATAATGAAAGGAAATTCGTGCCAAATCAGCAACATATGGGATATTAAGGTCATTTCATTCCATGGGGTCATGGAACAGTTCATTTGTGACAAAGTAAGGGGCATATAGGATTCCCCATAAATTTATACTGTATGTCCGAATAGGTCTGATAATCATCATATAGATGAGTTTTTTGTGGTGAATCGTGAGATTTGAACGATAGTCAAATAGGTGTAGGTGTTGTATTCGAAATCGACGTGCAGCTTCTTGTCTTTAATCATAAAAAAAAAAATAAAAGTTAAAGAACACAATCTTTATACACAGCAATTTATAATATTTACTCATCCTAGGGGGATCCCCCAACCAAACCCATCCCTCCACTTATGGAGGGACAATCCAGGTCCAAAGAGGTCACTTCTCTCTCAGCTGCGATACTAAGTTGAAGCTGAGTGAAAGCACTATAGTGAAGTCAATCAGAGCGTGAGTAGAAAAATTGGTCATTTCAAGAACTCCAACACACATATGCGACCCCCTCGCAGTTGTCAGGATGTGTGGAACTGCATAATGACTAAGGCTGCGGGTTGTGATAGAAAAGGTTGCTAGGCAATTTCAAAAATATAAGGGATTTAAGGACGTAAGATATATTGAGATCATTATGTAGGGTTTTGTTGGATACATAATAAGGAGCAATTTGGATTGAAAGGATCGTATGCGTTTGATATTCGACTTTTTTGCTGTCCTCTACAATTTTAGTCTATTGGTCCTGATAGGTATTGCCGATGGCTCGGGCAAATATGAAACTAAGATTGAAAATAAAAAATGCTATTTGTTCTCACAAGTCTAATTTAGAAAAAAACGCAGGTTCTTAAAATAGTTTCAAGAATTTTGTGTGCACTAACCTTAACAGGTCTACTCCGACATGAATAATGATGCCATTCAACTTAGCTATTACTTTTCATAAGGAATTTAAAACTATTCTAATTATGAAATAATTAATTGTTGTTGATTAATTCAAAATAAAAAATAAAACTATTCTATCTCTGAAGACTACATTGAAAGTTACTCAACAAACGTTTTATTCTTTGATTGCACTATAATAACAAAAACGTACCTACATCAGCCCTGTTCACACTTTCGGCATATAATCGTATTTCTCAATCAAATTTAAAATTTTCCCATGAAAAAATAAAAATCTGTACTACTAAAATCCATAGTACAATCCAAGAAGAGTCTTAAGTTCAGCATTTAGGAGATTTAGCCAGAATTCTCGCTCATCCGCCAGGTTTTTTCCCTAATTAAGGGTACCAACTTTTACGTCGAGTCCTGGAGCTTGGTAGTCTTACCCACTGAGCTACCGCGCCTCCCACAAGACAAAATAAAAAATTTCTTCGGAAAATGCGTGGGCTGATTTCGTCAAAAATAAACTAATAGGTACATCATGATTCTAAGGCACTGTGATACGTCGCTGATTCGGTTAGAACGGTTATTAGATAACTATACTTATTTCTTATCGTATCTACTAGTAGTTCAACATGTTTCATACTCGATTTTTGATAATCCGACGTCTTAAAAGATGGCTTCTGGATCTAGTAATATAAAACATTCTGTAACTGTAGTGTCTCTAGATACGAAAAATCATCTCATTTACTTTGTATATATGTTTATAGGTTTTATACCTGATATGATAATACATCATATTTATTTATGGCGTGACAACCCATTTTCGAGTTGAGGCCTCTCCCGAAAATAATAAAAAAAACACTATATATATTTTTGTAAATATAGCAGTTAAAAATTCTCAGGGGGAGCTATTAATCACAAAAGATTGTGGTGAAACGGAAATAAAAGTTTAGAACAGACACTGATTGTGGCGGGGATGTAAATAATCAAAAAAATGTCTGTGCTCTTGTAATTATAGAAATGAATGGTGGAGAAACGGGCAAATATATTCCCCTTTTAAACGACCAGAATGATATAGAAAATCCAAAAATATGGAAATACTTTTATAAAGACAGAAAAAAAAAAAAAAAAAAAAAAAAAGGCCCCATATCATGGAGCTGTCAATTACAACCATCGGAGCTAAAAGCTTGGCTCACACCTCCCTCCTGTAGAACAGGGCAGTAATGGATGTTAAGTAAATGGAATGGTGACAGGCTTTAGTAGGCCCTGCTTCAATACAACACCCCAAGGCATTATATCCAGCAAACATCACATTAAGGGTTATTATATCAATAACATCAATGGATAGATAATTGTATTTGCTTTTAGGAAAGTTAAAATGAATGTTAATAAGACTATAAGAACGTTTGCCCAACGCAAGATATTAACAAACAGACCTCTTTGGTTTTCTTCTTCTAAAAGAAAGCTTTACAAGTTCTACCAAGGTTTAAAATATACAGGTATTCAAAAACAAATGAGAAGGGAAAAACACGGAGAATAATGGGGTCTAGGGGGAAAAACACGGTAGTCCAGCCTAATAAATTTAAAGAAAAATGAAACTAAATTTAACCTACCATGATCCACTAGGCAAGCCCACAGTACAAATCAAAATCTTCATATTTTACCAGGTCAAACCCATTTAGCGCAATTTAATTCCACACTTAGGTATTCCAAGGGATTTAATCAAAATTTTATTACTAGATCTGGTATGGAACCAGTTTTGATATGAAAAAATAAATTTCGGACTAGGCAAATAGTTTCGGAATAGTGAAAAATTTGCCAAAAAATCTTGGAGTTCACAACAGTAGGTATTTTACTATCATATATAGGGTCTTGTAGTAAATTTAACCAGCTTTCAGATGAAAAAAATGAACTTCTGATTGGACTAATAGTTTTGGAGTTATAGCCCAAAGCGTACCGATAAACGTGGTTTCACGAGAAAGTACTACTTACCGCAACGCATTTACACAGGTAAGTTTTGATTTTTCACTCTCTATGTTTTTCGGTCGCCAAACACAAATCTGAAGTTTGCGTGCATAAGTTTTGCCCGGAACATCTTCTTTTTTTTTTCTTTTTTTTTTGCACTTTTTAAGTTTTGACTATATAGGTAATTTAGCCATATTTTTATGCGCCCTAGCGACAAAACGGTTGGTCTTATGAAAAAACTTTACGATTCAAAAATGCAGGGAATGTTTTATACGAACAGAGCCTTTCGAAAAAAAAAAAAAAAGCTTAATTTTTTAGGTATAGTCAAAAAAACAGAGGAAGTAACAAAATTTAGTCAAAAAGTGCCAACATAAAACAAACTTCCGGGCAAACTTCAAATTCGTGTTCAGCGACCCAAAAAACAAAGGATCTGAAAATGTAAACTATATCAAAACTTTCTTCTGAGCCTCCTTTTTTTTTTCTAATATGCCTGGCCTATTACTTAATACGGAAATCTGAAAAAATAGCATGAAAAGTTTCCAAATAATATTGTATGTTCAAATTCTATTAATTTAAACGTACCTTAAAATCTTTAGTAAAATAACAGAAAAATTAGATTTGACTTTAAGGCAGTTAAAATCTTCAGCTCGTATCAAAAGATTTTATTTTTAACTAATGCCCTATGTCCATCTTCCGAATAGGAATATAGAAAAGAATAGAATAGAACTTCTATTCGTTCGGAAAAAAAAAAAATAAATAAAATTCAAGTAAGAAGAATTCAAGTAAAACGCGCCCTAAAATAAAATTACTGAAATAAAAATTATTAAAAAAAATAAATAAATATTTTTTTATTTCTTAATATGACCTGTTTCTGCTTATAAAATTTATATCTAGTGTAATTTCATATTGCTCAACAAATAGTATTCTTTTATTTCTATTAATGCCAAGAAATGTGCATTCCCTAGCCAATGGAGTGTATCATTCATATTTCATAGAAACCGATGTATGTATATAATTCAGATTTAAAAAAAAAAAAAAAAAATTATTATTTTTTTATATAATTTTTTTCTGTTTCTAGAGCATTAAAAATCTATTGCTCATTAAAAAGCGAACAATTAGTAGTATAGCAGTGGTTTTTAACAATAGCTTACTAAAATTTAACCTACTGTCACTGAATAGTGTTTTTACAGAACTATTTGCGATCTAACAAGGTCTTCTATTAATACAATCTACAAATACAAAACATGCTCTTTTGGTAACAGACTCTATAAGTTCAATATTGGCAATAGCTGAAGACAACTCTGAAAATGCCCTGGTACGGAAGATTAATAACTGCCTGTGGAAGATGCACGAGTCGATGGGTGGAGGGACTGTGCTAATGTGGGTACCCTCACATTGTGGCATCTCCGGAAATGAAGCTGCAGACAGTGCAGCAAATCTCGCGAGACTGAACCAAACAGGAACCATTATTACAGACATTACAACAACTTCTGACTTAAAAACATCCTGTAGAAAAAAAATGCTCCATCACTGGAAAACAAAATGGAACCAAATACGCAGCAAACTTCAAGAAATTAAACAAGACACCCGACCCTGAACAACATCTTGTAGAAAATTAAGAATAGAGGAAATAATCTTGACGAGACAAAGAATAGGACATTCAGCTTTCACCCACGGTTACCTGATGAGAAGCCTAGAGCCACCGATTTGTACAACATGCATGACAACACTGACATTGAAACACATTGTAACAACATGTACACTATAATCTGACGCCAGAAGTACAATATACCCTCAAGTATAGATAAAGCACTGGAAGACACAGAGGACAAAATAAAAAACATTTTTGACTTTCTAAAATTTTGTAAATTGTTCGACAAAATCTAATATGTATATTGAGCCGCTAATGACTCATGTGAGTAGATGCGGAATGTAATAAAATAAATAAATAAATTAGTAGTATAAAGACTAAAACGTAAATGAAAATAAAATTATAATACAGAAAAAATTAAACTTAACTCGTTATTATAATATAATAGCCATTATAATTTATGAATTATTATTTATTACGAAACATTATAATTGAAACCAGTATCTTTGCCCATCCCTAAGACAGGCTCCTAATGCTGGAGAGCTCAACAGCCACACTAACTCACTGAGGTTATGGAGCGTAAAAACCTTGACCTCCTTAGTAAACTCCTCCTCAGTAAAAAAGTGAGAAACAAGCTACTATATAGTCGCAGAATCAATATTATAGATACATTTGGAATGTGCGTTATATTGAAATATTTACTGTTATAATATATGTATGATTACTGTTACAATCATATTTCATAATACTGTTATGGTACGTGAAAAAATGAAAATTATTTCAGAGGTTATTCTATTCCGTTACAGGTCAACTAGTCATCAACGCGTTATCAATTTTCATGTTTTTATTTTTCTTTTTTCTCCTTACTCATCTTTCTCATCTTCTCTCCAGTATCAATCCTTCCTTCCTCCGTCCATCTCTTACCTTCCTACTTATTCCTCTTCACCGAAAGACGTTTATGCTTCTCACCATTTTCTCCATATTTTTAGTCCTCCTTTTCGATACATTTCTCTGCACTTCCTTGTTTTTTGTTCCGAATATTCTTTGATGTTCTTTAATCTCGTCACTTTCTCGAATATTGGTTAACTTACATTTAAAAATGTTACTTTTATTACTAAATCGGTTTTCAGCCCCCATCATTTTAGCTTTATATGAAAATTAAACGAAACTCAAAAAAAAAATTTAAAACCGAAAGATTTGCGGTTATGATTAACGAAACTAAAAAAATCAACTCAGTCATACAATATAACATTCCCAGTTCTCAGATGTGCAAATACGTTACCACTAGAATTAGGATAAAGAACTATTATTTGTAATGTGTTTCTTCAATTCTAATTCGCATAATGAAATGTAATATAGAATAAACCATTACCATCACACAGATAAACTGTTTATAAACAACAATTTCAAACGGTTAAAAATAGATAATTAAATTTCTGAGGTAGACATGAATACAATACTCCCTAGAAGAAAACGTATTTTTTTAAAATCCTTTAATGTTGTGCAGACGTTTCGGCCTGCATTTCAAGCCTTCTTCAGGGCTATAAAAATTTATAATGTGGCAAAGAAGAGTAATGGGCATTTAACAATAACTTTGAATGAAATTACAACAAATATTTAAAACAAAAAGAATGGCAATCCAAAACTCTATTTTATTTACATATCTCAAAAAACTGGTGTTTATTGACAGTCTCATGTGATTTATGGAACTTGAAACTATAAAAAGATATAATCCTCAGTTTTTAGTAGCTTCGAAAAATTATTATTTTTTTACAGTTTACTTTATTATGACACTCGTATTTACAATATCCCAAACATATGTCATTACTAAAATTATATAATAACTGTAAACATATAATTACTTTAGATATTGAATCAGCAACTGTTGGAAACGGTTTATTTCAGTTAGCATTTTCTTTTTTCTTGACAAGATAGTCTGTACTACTTATATACTGTCCTTACCAAGGATCATTGTGAAATACCCAAGAGAAAAATTTAATGTCGTTTCCATCTTCGTTTCGTCAAGAAAAAAAACTTACAACAGAATAATGGAAACATAACTTCTAACCGGTTCTAGGGAAAGAGGCGGGAATAAGAAAATAATGCAACAATCTTAGTAAGAACCATACCAAGACAAGAAGTTGTTCTTTACAAAAAGTTGTTAAACTTTAAGATTAATTTATATACACTAAACAAGCTATTATTCGGAATTCATTAAAACTTTGCGATTCTTAAGGAATTGTTATTATTATTTGCTATTGCCAACAAGCAGTTCTTTGCATAAGCTCCCTTTCTTATAGATCTCAGGGAAGGGAATTCATTATAACTCTGAATTCAAAGTAAGAAAGTTAAATTACAAAGAATCTGTTAACAACAACCAATTATTAGACTTCTGAAACGGTTGGGTGCTACAAGGTGGATGATCGTGGCAATCTAATTCAAAATATACTTATGTTAATTTATAATTGCCTCATCATAATTACCTTCAAAGATCCATACAATTGTTAGATTAATTTATAACAACCAACTTAGTTGTTAAATATATTTCATTACGGCGATTGAAATTGTCAATATTGTACTGAATAATATATTAACAGATCAATTGACGATTCAAAGAATTAATTTGATGTGTTGCATTTAAATGATTATGTGTTTCTTAAATTGGAATTTCATTCAATCGTTCGGTTTTTAACGCGTGTAATCTAAGTCATCAACACTCTATTTTACTTTGTATATTTTATTTTTGTATATTTTCATTTGTTGTTTTTCACAAAATTAATTCCTCATGTAAAATTACATACATAGATAGGAAGATAAATATTTCTGATGACACATATTATGTATTTATCAAAATTCAGAGCTTTTTAGTTCATATGTTACACAAAAAAATACTGGCATGCATGAACAGGTAAATTTATGAAATGATGATTTATTATTTAATCTTCTTCCTCTTTACCCAATCTATCGGTGTTCCTCAAGGTAGTATCCTAGACCCCCTCCTCTACACAATGTATACAGCTGACATCCCAACTCATTCTACCACTGTCCTCACTCCTTACGCTGATGACACGTGTGTTATCAGTAAACAATGAACCCTTCATTGCTTCCCAAACACTTCAATCCCATATCCTTCAAATATGGAGATTTAAAATAAATCCAAAGAAATTTCACCAAATAACATTTACCCTTCGTTGTAAACCTACAGACTACTTTAACATTTACTAGACAAATGTTCAAAGCTCCTAATTAATTACAAACAAATTATTTACATGACTGTGATTATACTTATTGAATGTACGGAGTTAAGCTTTGGGCTCCGCTAAACCATCCAATTCATCTCGTATTCAATCTATACAATCATCAATGCTCCATACTTTGTCACCAATAAACTTATCCATAAAGATCTCTAAGTTCCATATGTTGCTGATTTTGCCCAAACCAGATACCCATCCTTTCATAGTAAGCTCCATAACCACTAAAATCCTCTAATTTCTCAACTTGTTTCACACACCCTTCCCGATAATCCTACGAAGCGTCTGAAAAGAAGAAGAATTTTTATTGAAGAGGAACTAATGAATAGTTCATTTCAATTTTCAACATGTTATTGTAATAATTATCTACACATTTAGTTGATGTATATATTTTGTAGTTTTTTTTTTCCAAGTTTTCCCTTTCACAGTAACCCTGTAATCTATAAAAAATATCGAAATATAACTTAAAATCATAAACCGATAGGTACTTAATTACATTACCAACAAATATTATAAAAAAATGAATAATTAAATAAGGCAACAGCATTTTTTTTTTTTTTTTTTTTATATCCATAAATAAAGCAGATGTTTTTAACACAGAAAACAAATCCAGTGTAAGGCATAGAGAAGCTATTATTTATTTTGGTGTATCTAGGCATTAACTAGCATCTTAGCTGATTTCCAGCAAACTTAAACAAGCTTTAAACACAATTAATAAACTAAACTAAACTATCAGTCACGATGTACATATATCAGTGATAAACCTACCAAGATATGGCTGTTCTGGTCAGCTTGGACCTATACATCTTCAAAAACAGACCGCCCACTTACTGAACCTCCTGGCAGCTATTTTGCATCCTAGGAAAGCTCTTCACGTTACCCAATCAATAAAAAGTCAAATCATTCATCATTTTCTAATACTATTCATCCGTTTATAACAACAACCAATTGATCAATATGGAATACCTCAAAAATCCAGTTTCTGATATCACCTCATTATTACTAAACCAGCGTTATTTCTTTACGAATCTAAATAATCCTTAAAGATCTTGTTTCAAAAGACTTCCGTTCAGTCAAATTGTTCTTTTGATCTAATATTGGTAAAACAACTCCGCTGTGACAATCACGAATTCTGTACAATTCTTTGTAGGGGTGGAATGTGATGGGGAGAGTACAGCATTTCGACTAAATCCAACCATGGAGAGTAATTGGCTTTTTCAAAGCCAAAAGACTACAGGGGGATAAAACGAGGCGTACCACGTGGGGTGGGGTACGGCGGTACACCAGCTCGCACGTGGTGTTTATGTACCATACACGTGGGGACTAATAATGAATCTGGAATATTGGAACCCCTCAATTACTATCCCTCTCCATTCTATTCACGGTGTATCTTTATGTTCACCCCTTATTGTTTTATGTTTATCCGCTGCATTGGTGCTTACTTTGTTCGTGGCAAAACCCCTTCACTTCCAACTGTAATTAAAAAATGGAAAGCTATGGATATATCAAATGTGATAGATGAAAAGTTCCCTAATATATTTATGTTAAAAAAAGAATGAACGTTAAATAATGTTATTTATTTTATTGGTATTTACAACTACATACAATATTTACATCAAGTAAATCATTAAAGATTTTACGATCTGCATAAGCAATTTTTTTTATTTTAAATTGTAGCGATAAGAACATAATTTTAGAAGCATTATATACATAAAAACCAAGTATAAGGTCACAGAGGAAATCAATAGACCTGGTGAAGAAATCACAAATGGGGAATACTCTATTGAGAAAGTCTCTGAATTTGTATATCTCGGATCCCTCGTAACCCATGATAACGTAATAGAAGCTGAAATAAAACAAAGAGTCTTAGCCGCCAATAGCTATTATTTTTCCCTTGGTTCATATTTAAGGAACCGTGATACGTCTAAGGATACCAAAATCCTTCTATACAAAGCTATTATCCAGCCAATTCTCCTATATGGATCAGAGACGAGTACTTTTCTAAAGCGGATAACCAGAAATTGAAAATTTTTGAGAGGAAGATTCTGCATTAAATCATTGGAGCCGTGAGATCAGGTATGAAGGCACCTAACAAACGAGGAACTCAAAGATTTATTTAAAGAATCAGATGTGGTCCATTTTATGAAACTTGGTAGGTTGAGATGGGCCGGGCGCGTTACATGGTTGAGAGTGACCTGCCAACGAAAATACTGACAGAGGCGATATATGGAACGAGACGCAGAGGAAGCTGGTACAGGAGGCCAACACTCGACTTCGAGTAGCACCAAACGAATGAATGAATATACATATGAAATGAAAAATTCGTAATTATACATATCATTTTCACGTAACAGTTCAAAAATAAATAAGTAATAGTGTCACTTAAGGTACGCATGATGGTGTAGAAGGATCAAAACAATTAGCATTGATAAATTAATTGTCACTTTTATTGGGATTATTTTATTAGAAAACTGGTTTTGAATGCTAAACATTCATATTCAGTTCTAAAACATACACAATTTTTAACACATCAGTAATCTTTTACATGAATTTAATAACTAAATCTTTAAAAATTTAAGACAAGAAATCAAATATTGGTAGTCATCTGAGAACATATATCTAAAATATATCAGTCGTGGAAGGGGTATGGGTAGGTATACGTGGAAGGTAGATTAAATTTTGGATTTTTTTATCTTACGATTTTCCCTATGACTCATTGGATTTTTCTTTTCCTATCGGAAAATTTTTTTAAATGAGGCTATCAGAAATGTTAGTCTGAAAAATCTGGATCGGTTTTAAACTATTTTATTATTTCTAATGATTCATAAATATTTAATTTTAAGCTGGGTTTTTTTTTAGTTTATATATTATTTTATATTATTAGCAATAGTGTAGATTAATTAATTTAAAAAAGGGGAGAACAGTATAGCTATTGCTATAGATTTGATAGTCATTAAATATAAATCAATACTGATGCGTTACTGACAGTATTAATGGTACCAGTGAGCGGACAAAGCTGATCCTAACATAAAAGGCAGTAAGAGGAACGCAGTTCTATTGCGGTTGAAACGTATCTGAAATAACTTGAGAGATATTTCAAAAGGTACCCAGAGCCAGCCTCCACAGAAACTGGGAACATGAGACTACAAAGCATCAGCAGTTTGAAGGGTTATAATAAGCAATTGCCACTTGTGCCTCACAGCTCGTACCTAACTTAAATTTCGGCCTAAATTTGGAACGAGTCTTGATAATATCAAGGTTCAAGTCCCACTTTTTAACTTCGAATCATAAGGTTCATCTTAATTTATCATAAATTATATTATATTTCTACGATTTATCATCAGGTCCATTTTGTTTATTTATGTATTAGTTGTGGCACTATCGTTTAGAATCCCTTAGTTTCTTACACCACGGATTCAGTTGAGAGTGCTGCACTACATAAGTACATAGGGTAAGAAATCCAAGAGGGGTATGAGCACAATTTAGGTTTGAAAAAAATCACTTTGTTTCGAATACTACATCAAACATTAAAACCACATTATAAGTCAAAACGTTGATTGATTTTCTATCCAGCCAGATGATAAACATAAAGTATAAGATATCGCCAAAAGAGAGAATATTTATCAATTGAAAATAGTTTTTATATCAATAAAGCATATATCGCTCTGGAAAGTTCATTTAAAATCACGCGTAAACTAGAAAATGTCGGAACCAGGTAAAATAAGATACATGAAAGTTGACATATTGAAGAAAGGCCACGTGGTTAGAGCTAAAAATGTCCTAAAAAGCAGCTAGAAGGGAACTTGGACCCTAACATCAGAAGGAGGAGACCAAGATTACAATGAGCAGATGGAGTGACACTAGATGGATCTCCAGGATGTACGTGATTGGAGGGCCATAGGATCTGTAAGTAATGCTGTATTGTCTCTCTTTCTTTTTTAAGTCATCAGACCTTCGTCGTAAACCTACGACCTCTTGTCCTGCAGTATCCTTTCACCATATTCCACCAATCCCTGTTGAACAAATTCGCTACCAAGGACTACGACCGGACAAACGTTTAGCTTGGAACCTACATACACGACTAAAAAGACCAAAATCTGCTAATCGTTGTCGACTTCTTCAACATTTACTAAATAAACGCTCTAAGATGCCGGTTAATTACAAAATACTTATTTACGTGACAGTAATTAGACCTATTTATACATACGGGGTTGAGCTTTGGGGCTCCACTAAACCATCTAATAAATCTCTTATCCGATCCTTGCAACTCAAAATCCTTCAAAAAATCTTTAATGCTCCTTACTACGAAACAAATAAACTTATCCTTAAAGACCTTAATGTTCCATATGTTGTTGATTTAGCCCAAATCAGGTACCTATCTTTTCATAGTAAACTCCGTAGCCATTTAAATCAAATTGCTTTAAATTCTATTCCTGATAACGCTCCGAGGGGTCTGAAAAGAAGATGCTCTCGAGACCTTCTCATATATAACTTTTATTGAAGTGCTACCACTGGGTAGTTGCTTCACAAGCAATTTTCATGTTATGGTCTACGTTAATATCACATTTCTGGGGTATATATATATATTATACAGTTATAAACGTCAATAGATAAATTATAAAAAAAAGTTTTTAGCTTTTCCAGTTAATTAATTATACTCAAGACAATATTTAAATATATGCAGATACATATAAAGTTGATTAACAGTTTTCAGGAAATAGGGATTGACCGCTCCTCCAGTCTGGAATATTGTTTTTCTTCAAACATTCGTTAGGTATACTAAAATATGGCAAGTATATTTACCTATCTGTAATTAAAAGTGTCTAGTTAAAACAAACAGCTTACCTTAATTAAAAAAAATAGTTTTGTTGAGAAGTCGCCACTTACCTGGACAAAACAGGAAATGAATTAGTAAAAAAGTAGTGATTAAAAAATTACAATACTTCATAATATTACTTTTTCTGCGACACCTTACTTTTTGAATAATGTATAGAGAAATAAAGTTATTTAAAATGAATAAATCACAATAATATCAAACATAAGAAATATAAAGAAGAATGAACGAGAAATCATAAAAGATAATTATTATAATTTTAAGACTCGTGACTATAAGATATGAAAAACATACAAAATGTGATGTGAAAATTGAGATTTAAAAGTGGTAAAGTACTTTTTATAACAATGTACACCAGAGAAAACATGAAGAAGGAAGAATCTGGCAAAAGGCTATGAATATAAATCTGAAAGATTACATATATTTACATCATACAATATAATAAATACATGTTCATATATTTATGTTTAAAGTATACCCTCGGCGTGGAAAAAGTTCAAATGAAACATTTAAAAAATATAAAATTCTTTATTCATATAATATATTCATCAGTTGACATAAGACAAGAAAATAACTGTGAACATTGAAAATTCCAATAATTCATACTATCATTTTCAGCACCATTTTTATGTCTAGGCACCCTGCTATAAAGGATTATACCTATAATTTATAAGACTGTAAAATATTATTTTGCCTTATCGACCTCGGAACTATTTATATGGACTGCTCGGTGTAAATGCATTCGTTACTACATCAGTAATGTAAGTGTTTAAATTTTTTTTTAACAAATTGTTTTATTTTTCATTTTTTTTTTTTAATCTTCTGAAATGAATATTAATTATTTTAAAAAAAAATCCTTATTAAGAATTAATAAAATCTTGTTGAATACAAGTGAATTGAATGTGAGCAAGTGTATCCAAACTTTTAACATGCTGTGAATAAAAGTTAATAAGTATCATAAAATAAACCTTCATATATTCATAATCATTATTTCATAATTAATCCGCAGATATTTATAAACATTGAACATAATTCTTGTTGTATACGATTTTACTAAGACAAATATAATCTGCCATACTGAAAGGAAATAATTAATTATATTAATAAGAAGTTATCATTCAATGCTTTAATCCTTATTAGCAGAAAAATCAAGGAATAATAATATTTAAAAATATCCATATAATAAAAGTTATTAAAAATTATTAAATAATCAAATAATAATAAAAAATAATTTTAATAGAACTAAAATAATAATTTTTATAATTTTTTTTAAAAACGTTTATTTTTTTTTAAATATTCAAATCATATCCTTCCCACTGAGCAGACTTAAAGAAAAATTGTACAAACTTGGAAATTATAGTAAAGTATCAAATTGCTGGAGAGTGGCCGGATCCCAGGGACTCCAGTTTTTCAGCTGGCTGTTGAACCAATAAATATGAAGATTGGACCGAGTGGCAAAGAGAAATAGAGGGTGGATATACCAATACAAGGATACACCAAAACAAGTAAAACAACTTCACCTTCAAAGCATGAGTTTCAGGAACAGATGATTAGTAAACAATTCAAACACCTCCCAGAAGAAACTAAAGAAATGATATTTTTAAAATAAATCTGATCTTATTTACAGTAGAACCTCACTAATCCGACCCATAAGATACAAAAAGGTCGGATTAACCGAAGATTTCTATAAATATTTCAAAGTTAAAAGTGTATTATACCTAATTACATTAAAAGTTATATATATATATATATATATATATATATATATATATATATATATATATATATATGGATAAATTTCTTGACTGTTACTATTAAATGTTAAGTAAGGTTCTTGAGGTTTATTTTATGACTGAACCTCAAGAACCTTACTAAACATATATATACACTAATATTTTAAAAAAGTAAAGGAAATAGAAACGTAGGTTATATAATCATATATACACATCAATAGACTAAAGTGTTTGCATTGAAATGAAATGTTTTAGCTAACTCTATACCGTAAAATAAGGTCACATTAGTACGGTAGGGTAAAATTGGTACACAATTGTTCCTGTGGTGATTTCCTTTTGACAGGTTGTTGTGTCGACTTTTACTAAATAAGAGCCCACGAAACGACACATTCATGCGCTCTCATTTGGTAAAAGACGACATAACAACCTGTCAGAAGGAAATCACCACAGAAATAATTGTATATCAAGTTTACCCCACCGTACTAATGTGACCCCATTTTAAGGTATGTATAGAAGTATTTCGGCCACTTTTTGATAATTCGGAACATTTGATAGTCTATATCTTCGTTCCCGTTTACGCTACAGAACTTACTTCCTGTTCAAGTAGTACTTTATTTAAATAAGTAGACCGTTGGGGTATGCAGTCATAGATACACAGGAATTAAAAATAATATTTTAATTTATATTGCCAACGTTTCGACTTGCATTACAAGCTTTCATCAGTGTTTGATAGAGAATGGAAATCTTCGGAATAGTGTTGTCTTCAATTTATAGCGACCTAACTCATGCCCAGAATAGTTTCTATGAGATATGCTCTAAACGTCTATGCTAAACATGAATTTTCGTACACAAGCACATCATCTCAAAAAATCAAAACTAACCGATCTTTTGCATACCAAAATGAACTATTTTACTGGACTATTATGAGTTCCGCGAAAATATTGTTTCCCCACACCCCGGACTTCGCCGGGGTTTAATCTGTATTAAAATTCATATTGTTAATTTTTTATTATTTTCAGTATTCAAGTTTGAATAAATTTTAAATGATATTACAAGTGATTTCCATCAATGGGGAATTCTAGATGGAATCTTAATCCAATAAGTGACGTATGTTTGCCAGTTAGCCATTTCTTCAGCGTTGAGGGCCGCCATTAACATTTATCACTGATTGTAAGGCCATTGGAGGGAAAATTGAATCGAGTAGTAGACACTCTTGTTGGGAAGGAAGGAGAGGAACGAAAGGCGAAAAAGGACTTGCCCGTTTCTTTAAATGGGATCCTTTCATAGATAAAGCCGGCACATATTTGCTTTGGGCAAGGCGCAGCCTGCTTTTTACAACCGCCTCCTCAGAGAAATCCCAGGCCCAATCGGAAAGCTCAACATTACTTTAGTAGGTTTGTGTTCCCTTCTATTTCTGTAGTCACATTATTAAAAATAGAATTTACAAACGATGCTTTCTTCGCTTTTCTTTTCATTAAACGAATCTAAAAAAAAAAAAATAAAATAATAGAATAAATAAAAATGTAATCCAAGAGAAAATAAAGGCCGGAAACTGTAGTTATTACTCAGTCAAAAACTACTAAGTTCACACATAATCTCCATTTTTTTTTTGCAATAAGTAAATATAGGCTGAAATGATTACTATAAAATTTTGATAACTTGTCAAGTAGAACTTCAAAAAATTTTCCAAATCAGAAAGTCCCTTGGCCATCTTTTTTTCAGACCTCTCGGAGGGTTAATAGGAATCGAGCGAAGATTAGAAACCAGTGGATTGGAGCGGGTATGTATTTTGTCATGGAAGGATAGTTACTTTATTTCAGCCAAATCTGCAACACTTGAGGAATTTTATTCATCATGGATAAGTTATATTTTTACATAAGATTTATAAGGATTGGATAAAAGAACAAGTAAAGCTCTAATGATCAACTCTGTATGCCCTAATATATTAAATTACTGAAAATAAGTCTTTTGTAATATGCCTCCAATGAACTCCAAGCCAATAGCCTGGACTCAGGAAGAGTTGTCTTTCTCGTGCCACTACGGACTGCATTGAGACAATCAAGTGTCGTAAAAAACATGCAGAACTCATTTTGACTGGGTGGGTCGTCTTCCTACAATGGGTACCAAGCCACGTAAAAGTTGACGCCAAGGCTAAGCAGGGAGCAAAGCCAATCCAGCCTACCGTGCTACTCATTTTAAAAAGAGCCAGAAACCTGGTCGACATAACAAAAATGACCCTGATGACATCAGGCACTGGCAAAAGATGCGAGGAACCTACTACGATAGGGCCAATCCCAAAAACCTTCAGAAAGCTGAAACCGTTCCCCGATGTCGAATAAACACTGGACATGGCTACTTGCAAGCCCGCTTGCACCGCATTGGTTTCGCTGACAATGACTCTTGTCAGTTATGCAACCTCGGAAGCATGGATAGAGAACACCTAAGGGTTTGCACTGCTCTCACCTACCCTAATAAAATCATCATAATTCGTTACTGGGAAATTCGTATACAATATGTAGCCTAAAAAATGATAAAAATAATATCTACCCAACACCGCCAAAGAACAAGACAGTTCCAAAAAAAAAATTAATTAGATACTACGGTACCTTAGCCTTAGTTGTAATGATTTTTTTTAAAATAGAACTAAACTGAATTTAAAATAGAAAAACATCATTATCAGAATCATTTATTTATATAATGTATATAGACATATAATAATTAGATGCATAATTCCAACTTTCAACACATATCCCAACACAATACGATTCCAACAAAGCTGTACATATAAAATGGTTTAAAATTAAAAATTAAGGAATGATTAGGTATGACAAAATTATAAATCCAATACAAATTCGGTTTGAATAAAGAAATTTTTTTTTCTTTTTATATTTATATTGCTCAATTTATTCAAGAAAAAAAAATAAAAAACCACGAGCTAACCGATGAAACCTCTGAGCTTTTACATTTATGGTATCTGTAAATAACTAACGACCATCCTTCTATCACAATCGGATAAGTTTCTTGTCATACTTCATTATGTATCAAATTTCTTGGTTTATCATTGTGCTTAACTATACTAAATGTTAAATTTATTTTATTTCTATGCTTTATTCCAAGCCTGTATTATTAGAGCTAAAGATTATTGTTCATTATTCAAAATTAGTTTTGAAATTATGTTAGCATAGTAGAAGTGGCTATTCATAAATATTAATCAATAATACGAATAATCTTCTTAATTTAAAATGTTCAATTATTTGGGGAATTACTTGATTAACATGCTTTTTGAGAATGCCCTTAAGATTAAACACAAATAATATTTAGGATTGATGAATTAAATGCCACTTCTATTGAGATTATTTTATTTGAAAACTAGTTTCGAATGCTAAACATTCATCTTCAGTTCTAAAACATACAATAAAATTTTCAACACATCAGTACTATGTTACATAGATTAAATATACTAAGGTTTTTAAAAAGATAAGACAAGAAATCAAGCATAGGCACTCACCTTCGAGGTAACTAAATCACTGAATTTGTGAGAAGTAAAAGGGGGGGGGGGGCAGGTAGGTTAAGTTTTAGATTTACAACGGGGTTTCCCTTATGACTCATTCGGTTTTTTTTTCGTTCCTATGGGAAATAAATTTAAAATGGGGCTATTGGATATGTTAATCTGATCATTTAAACAAAAATCTGGATCGGTTTTAAACGATTTTATTATTTCTAGTGATTCAAAAGTATTTAATTTTAGGCTATTTTCTACTTGATGTAATATTTTTACTCCCGAGTCTTTATTAAGTTTTACTATATCCGTTGTTGTTAGCTATAGTGTGAATCGTTTGTATTTCTTTGTTAAAATTTCGTTCATTTAGCGGTATATTTAAAAGCCGGTATATCAATACCGGCTGATATACCGGCTTTTAAATATACCGCTAAATGAACGAAATTTTAACAAAGAAATACAAACGATTCACACTATAGCTAACAACAACGGATATAGTAAAACCACAATCGATAATATTTTAAGAAAACAAATACATAAAAAAACTATGAATAATATATACAAAACACCCCCAGAGGATAAAGCTACCCCTAAAAAATATATATTGATACCATACTATGGCCCAATATCCACTAAAGTCGGGAAAGAATTAAAAAAATTAGGTTTAAACCCTGCATTTAAAATAGATAAGCCATTGTCATCATACTTCCCTTCACCGAAGGACAAAATAGACCCTTTCCAAAAAAGCGGCGTATACGAATTAAAATGTAATGACTGTGAAGCAAAATACACGGGAAAAACCGGACGATCAGTAAATCAAAGAGTAAATGAACATATAAGAGCATACACTAATAAGACCCAAAATTCCAATTTCGCTATCCATCTAAATGAAAATAACCACAAATTTAATAAAGACTCGGGAGTAAAAATATTACATCAAGTAGAAAATAGCCTAAAATTAAATACTTTTGAACCATATGGTGTTATGTTATCATACAGTGTGTGCTAAAGTTAGGTTATATTTTGTGTAAATTTAATTTTTTGTGAGTATTATTAGATTTTTTATGTAAATAAGGCTATAAACAACAAGATTACTGAGTATTGGTTCAACAGTAGACTGCTGCAGTCCAAGAAAACAGGCGTCTTACAGATAAGACATACCTTTTACCTCTCTTTCACTTAACCTTTAAATTCTTTATTCTAGCACGTTGTTTCGTTAAATCTAGGCATTAACTAAAATATGGGAGAGCCTTCTCATCCCCTAGAACTTTCTGGTCCCATAAATAAAAAAAGAAAATGGGCTAGGAGTCGAATCAAATTTCCTCCAGATAAACTCTTTAACCAAAACGTTGAAAATATAACACCCACCTACTTAATAATAAAAAGAGTAGATGAAGAAGATTTCAAAAAAGTTTCCCCTTTCTTTATTCATAAAGTCATTACAAATTTAATAGGAAACGTTAAAAATATTAAAAAATTGAGAGATGGTTCTCTTTTAGTACAAACGTTGAATGGAGAACAATCTAACAAATTATTAACCTATAACGACTTTGGAGGACAATATCCAGTTGAGATAACGCCCCATAACACTTTAAATTTTAGTAAAGGAGTTATCCGACATTATGACCTTCAATATTTAGAGATAAATGAAATTAAAAAAGAATTAAGTCCAACTGTAAAAGACGTCGTCAGAATAAAATCAAGAAAAGATGGAAAGGAAATATTTACACACAACTATATATTAACCTTTCCAACTCCCAAACCTCCAGAAACCTTGCAAATAGGTTATGAAACTGTACGTGTACAGCCATATATACCCAACCCATTACGGTGTTTTAATTGTTTAGGTTTCTCTCATCCTACAGCACAATGCAAAAGAGAGTCTGTGTGTGTACAATGTGGTCAAGCCAGACATGGAGAAAATATAAGATGCACATTACCGGCTAAATGTATTAGCTGTAATGGTTCACACAATGCTCTTGATCGCTCTTGTCCAGCGTTTAAAATACAAAAAGAAATTAAAGCGATACAAACTAGTAATAAAATTTCATTATTCGAAGCAAAAAAAATATACAGAGAAAAAAATCCTACCCACTTAAACAAGACATTTGCAGAGATAACCAGAAATCAAAATAAAACAATTGAGAAAAAAGATGTCGCTATACAAGCAAATATTTTGTATTATTTTACAGATTTTTCTAAAAAAACGGAGAATAATAATATCAATCCAGCTGTAAAACCTCATAAAGAAAATAGTCGAACTGAAACGCAGTCTAATGATACCCAGACCACATTCGCTGCTTCTGATAAAATTATCCCTATAACAGGGGAAGCTAACCTTTCCACTGTTATCTCTACTCCTCTCTCCCCTTCTCCCTCCTCTATCCCCTCCTCTATCCCCTCCCCTACCCCACCACCTCTCCCCACTCTTCCGTCTCCTATTGCTTCTACTTCAACGGTAAATCCCGTTGAACTTCCTAACGATCCACCGATCGATAGCGAAATGGATATTGAAGATTTTGAGACCCAGAAAACAAGAAAAGGTAAATCACGAAAAAAACAATCTAATAAAGCAAACAATAATTAAATTTAAACTCATAAATCACCTGTTTCTTTCCCACATGTATATCTTTCATAGCTACCTTATGGACCATGGAAACTATTTTCTTCTTTCCATAAAATCATTCATACAACATGGCTCTCCTACAGTGGAATTGTAATGGCTTGAAAACTCATTTTAATGATCTAAAATTATTAATAAATGATGAAAGTCCATTCTGTATATGTCTACAAGAAACACACTTAAAGGCCACAGACAATATATCATTGAAAGATTTTGACATTTATCGAACCGACAGTCAAAATAATAATCACGCGTGCAAAGGAGTACTCATTGCTGTAAATAAATCTGTATATTCGAAATGTATAGAAATAGACTCACCCCTTCAAATTATAGCCATCGAGGTGCACTTCGGCATTACTTTCTCAATTTGTAATATTTATGCACCCCAAGACCATACTATACAAGTCGAAGATTTTCTCCACATATACGACCAACTGCCTAAACCTGTTCTCTTTACCGGAGACTTCAACGGACACAACCCTATGTGGGGCTCTGCTGATAGAAACTCAAGAGGAAAAATTATTGAACGATTTTTAGAAATATCAAACCTCTTACTACTCAATACAGGCGAACCTACGTATCTAAGTTCCTCTTATGGAACATTCTCAGCATTAGATCTATCTATGTGCAGTCCTTCATTATACAATACCATTGACTGGACAGTACTTCCTGACCTATATGGAAGTGATCACTTCCCACTCCGCCTGAAATTTAATAATATGAACCATTACAGTAATAGAAGACCAAGATGGGTCACCGAAAAAGCAGACTGGACACTCTTCACATCACTTGTTAAACAACCGAGTTCACCATCATCTAAACTTGATGTCGAAATTGGCTGCCGTCAATTTATGGATGCCATACTAGAAGCTGCGAAATCTTCAATACCTAAAACTAAGGCTACTTCTAAGAGACCCCCGGTGCCCTGGTTTAATGATCAATGTAAAACTGCCATCCGAAACCGAAGAAAAGCTTTTAAAAAATTTAAAAGAAATATGAATCAAATAAACTTAATAGAGTACAAAAGACAAAGAGCCATTTGTAGGAGAATCATTAATAATAGTAAATTCGAATCTTGGAAAAAATTCGTCGAATCTATAAATTCCTCAACTCCCACTAACGTAGTTTGGAACAAAATTAGAAAAATTCATAGAAATTATTCAACCTCATCCTACACCATACTCTCTGACGGTAAACTAACAGATGATCCCAATATTGTAGCAGAAAAATTCGGTCAATACTATACTGAAATATTTAATTCGCCCCACAATTCTAGATACGCAATAAAAGAAACTACAAACTATGAGTCTGAATATCCCGTTAGTGAGATCAATCTTCCATTTTCTATGTGGGAACTACGATCTGTCATGAAAAACCTTAAAGGATCGTCCCCTGGCCCAGATGAAATCCACTACGCGATGATTCAACATCTGCCCCAAAATTGCCTAAACTGGCTTTTAAATTTTTATAACCATGTTTGGCAAACAGGTGAGGTTCCTGAAATATGGAAAAAATCAGATGTAATGCCCATTCTGAAAGGAGGAAAAGATAAACGCCACGTTTCTAGCTACCGTCCAATATTTTTGACCAGTTGTCTTAGTAAAATAATGGAACGCATGGTTAACAAGCGACTGATCTGGATATTTGAAAAACATAATATCTTACAGAACTTCCAGTGTGGTTTCCGCAAAGGAAGATCGACAGCAGACCTCCTAGTTCAATTCGAGGCTGAAATTCAATATGCGTTCATTGAGAAGCAACATGCAGTGGCGATTTTCTTTGACATGGTAAAAGCATTTGATACAACGAGTAGACATCATATAATAAACAAACTCATTTCATTAGGCTTTAGAGGTAACATTCTTAAGTTCATCAAACAATTCCTCACACAGCGTTTATTCAGGGTCCGAATAGGAAACATAATGTCACAAGACTTTCAACACATGAGTGGTGTGCCACAAGGTTGTGTACTTAGCACAACACTGTTTGCTCTGGCCGTAAGCGACTTGGGAAGAAACTTGCCCAGAGGTATAAAAGTGATGCTATATGTAGACGATCTTGCCATATTATATCGATCGGAAGACATAGAAATCATTCAAAGAAAACTTCAAGAAACATTGAATCGATTAAATATCTGGTCTCGCTCATCAGGGCTCGAATTTTCTACGGAAAAAAAAACAAAATGTGTACATTTTTCCAGAAAAAGAAGAGCACATCCATCCCCAGAACTCACCCTCGGAGAGACAGCTCTGCCTTACGCAGATACATTCCGATTTTTAGGTCTAATATTCGACAAACGATTAACGTGGTGTAATCATATCAACACATTAAAAGACAAGTGCCTAAATAAAATAAAAATCCTACAAGTCCTTAGTAAAACTACTTGGGGAGCAGATAGGTCAACTATGCTGACAATATATAAAGCCCTCATCTGCTCCAAGCTAGACTACGGAAGTTTCGTATATGGATCTGCTCGCTCCGAAGCGCTGGCAAAACTACTAGATACAATTCATAACACTGGAATCCGCATTGCCACAGGTGCCTTTCGAACAAGCCCTATTTTAAGTTTATACGCAGAATCTGGACTACCCCCGCTTAAACTCCGTAGAAAAAGACTCGCAGTTAGTTATCTATCAAGAATATATTTACAACCCACCCACCCTACATATAAATATTTATTCAACTCAAATTTTTCTCGACAGTTCCAATTAAACCCAAGAGCAACACTACCACTTGCCGAAAGACTATCACAAGCTATTATTCAACTAAAATCTATTCAAGTTAATATTCCCCAAATAAAAGTGCCTCCTTGGACTTACCAACCCCCAAAACTACACCTAGATTTAACGAAACATCGCAAGAATAACACAAAAGTTTCCGAATACCATGAAAAGTTTCTACATCTGATCCAAACACTACCAAATCATTTAACAATATATACAGATGGATCCAAATCAGACACATCGACCGGATCTGCCTTCGTAACACCAAATTCAACTCACAAGAGAAGACTCCACCACCTATGTAATATCTATACAGCTGAGTTATATGCCATCGCGTCAGCACTTCACTTTTGTTTGTCTCATACAGACCCGAGAAAGATAACTATTATATCAGACTCCATTAGCGCTCTCCAAGGGCTGGATAATATGTATTCGGATCATCCCGTTATCCTTAGAATTCATAACTATTTAAAAATACTGGAAGAACAAGAAAGATTCGTCCACTTTATCTGGGTGCCCGGCCATGTGGGTATCACTGGAAATGAGTTGGCAGATCGAGCTGCTAAAGAAGCACTATGTCTCCCCAGAAGAAAAACAGCGGATTTAACAGCAATGGAACTTTCCCGCCCCCTAAAAGAAAAAATAGCGACAGAATGGCAATCGATGTGGGATCAGAGTCCACCCAGTAAATTAAAAGCTATAAAAAAATCTGTAAAACCGTGGCTTACCTCCAGTCGCAGTAGCCGACATGAAGAAGTAGTCATCACCCGCCTAAGAATAGGGCACAGTAAACTTACTCATCTACACCTGATTAAAAAAGAACCAGCACCGAGGTGTCAGAAATGTGGAAGCAGAATGACCATTCTGCATATTTTTGAAGAGTGCCACTACTATAGAAGAATGTTAAACCAGCTGGGAATACCAATAGACATTTCAAAGATATTAGGAGACGACAAAAGAACTATTGATTTAGTGATCAAATTTATTATAAAATGTAATCTTTTGTACTGTATATAATTTGTTTTTTCGTAATGTAAATTAATTGGAGCGTTGATAACCATGTGGTTTTACGCTCTAAAACACAATAAAATAAAATAAATAAAATACTTTTGAATCACTAGAAATAATAAAATCGTTTAAAACCGATCCAGATTTTTGTTTAAATGATCAGATTAACATATCCAATAGCCCCATTTTAAATTTATTTCCCATAGGAACGAAAAAAACCCAATGAGTCATAAGGGAAACCCCGTTGTAAATCTAAAACTTAACCTACCTGCCCCCCCCCTTTTACTTCTCACAAATTCAGTGTTTTAGTTACCTCGAAAGTGAGTGCCTATGCTTGATTTCTTGTCTTATCTTTTTAAAAACCTTAGTATATTTAATCTATGTAACATAGTACTGATGTGTTGAAAATTTTATTGTATGTTTTAGAACTGAAGATGAATGTTTAGCATTCGAAACTAGTTTTCAAATAAAATAATCTCAATAGAAGTGGCATTTAATTCATCAATCCTAATTTTATTGATCCTTCTATATCATCATGCGTACCTCAAGTGACAAATAATATTTGACAATTATATATCATATATCATAATTGCTTTTTATTTATAAGCTTTCAAGTTGAAATTATTTATAACTGATCCTGGAATAATTAATTAAAAAATTATATCGTAATAAATGTTTATAATTACCACAAAACACCACAGGATACCACAAATCCATTAGCATATGAATAGTATTATATAGTGCTAAAGACGTATATTATGGTATATGTTTATTTAATTAAACTTCCACCTGAGGTACAATTTCTTCCCGTGCTGTTTTCCTTCAGAATGAAGAATTTCCAACCTAAATTAAATAGAGCCGGAGACGACAGTCCTGGTTTTAATCCTAAGGTGTGCTTTACCCATCCAATCTTGCTTACAAAGCTCACTTCGTATACCCCAGCATTATTTACATATTGTGCGGCGGAAGACACTAACCTTGCTATAGATTATAATGTATTAATCTTTTTGTTTACGTATTTGGTTTCCCTGAGTACGAAATTAATATGTAGATGGCATTAAGAAAGAACTTGATTAAATACTTTAGTAACGTAATATCATTCACGAATCCTTATAGAAAGGTACTGTTATTATGAATAAAATCTTCATAATATTTTCATTTTTTGTTGAAGAGTAAAATAACCACTAATAAAGAAAAAGTAAGCCAGTCATTAGCAATGTCCAGGCATATAACAGACCCTATAGTTTTTATCCCTAGCCATTCTTCCGTAACGAAGTCTCTTAGAAGTGGAGCTTTATCAGGAACCATTCATAACGAAATCTTTGGAACAAACTGAAATATAACTTATCGAGATAACTGATATTGGAACAGTGCCTTGGATAAAGCTGCCCCCCCCCCCTCTCCTCTGAAATTTATACGTGTCATCAGTTTCCCCCGGCCTTTCCACCTTCCTGGTTCTTATTTACTTCTCTTGGCCACTGCATAACAACAACAATTGTGATAAGAGATTCTCTTGCTCGTTCATTCTGAAATCGGTAAAAAGAAGCGGTTACTATTTAAATACAAATATTTAAAAAATATAAAATTTAACTGTATTAATAAAGATACTTTAACCATCAGAAAATCTCTAAATTCACTTCTCGAATGATTCGATTTACATTATTCAATCGTAGAACAGTTGCGGTGCCTAAGGTGTTAATTTGGTAAGCAGCTAGACGCCACTAGCGTCTGTCTTCAAACATTGGTCATTCTACACATTTCATTGTCAGTATAATATTTTGAATAATGAATAGTAATAATCAAATTTTAAAAAAATAAATAAATAAAAAAATTCCTCCTAGGCAGGGAAAAACATTAGATCATACTTTTTTTCCCGATTTACATTTACGAAGTAAAAGGATCAAATTACCTTCAGGATTAATTAAATTACATTAAAAAACAGTGGTCATTCTAAGTAAACAGTGCTGAGAGAATATAAATAACTGTTTTCATTCAAACCAATATAGCTCCTGAACGGTATATCCTAGCGACAGATGTTATAAACCAATAAATTTTCCCTATTATATTTCTTATCATCAAGAGAGCTACAGCGCGTCAAACTACGTGTAACGCCCTCGCTATCTTTTACCAACTAGGCAACTGGTAAAACATGTTGATAAAACAAATATAACGATAAATATATAATTTAGCTGTAGTAGTCAAGGTACTGTAACCATCAGAAAATTTTATTTACTTGTCGAAATACTCGATTTATGGCATTCGCTAGTAGAACAGATGCGGTGTCTAAGGTGTTATTTTGGCAAGAGATTAGACGCGACTGTCAATTGTCAGTCATTCCCAGTATAATCGTTTTGAGTAATGAACATGTATTTATAATCCTATAAATAAAAATAGGAAATATATAAGCACCAACGCTTTTCGTCGAAATAGTTTCCTGTTACTAGCTCATTCTTAATCGAAGTCAAGATTGCAAATCAGGATCGTCTGCTGTCTCGATTCATGCCGTTTATCTGTCTATTATGATCTATACCCCGGCATTATGGCCTTAGATTGGGCGTGGGAATGACTTTAGTTATGAGTGTATCGAATATAAACCTTGATTTTCTTCTAGAATTTTCGCCAAATAGATCTGTATAAACTAAATTTTATTCCTCCGTATCAAAAGATGCCGCTGATATTTAGTCAAGGTTTGGCAGATCCTTTGTTTGTACTGATCCTTTACTTTACAACATTCTGGGTAACCACTTGGTCTACACATAAATTGGTTGTATAAAGGGCTGGAAAAATATATTCGGAGGCAGGTCTTGTCAGTCCGCTCTGTCTCTGCTGATATCACCATGTGAACTTGTAGGCATCTTCATTCCCTAATGACACCTCACCATTGCCGCTCCTACACCACAGAATTTCTTATTTGAATAAGTATTAAAAAATACAAACTTTGCAGTCAAAAATTCAACCATCCTATAATATGAACGATGCAGATTACATATAAAAGTTATCACGAAACACTTTAGATACGTATAAACAAACTGACGTAAACAACTCATTCAGATATAATCTTTTTAAATCTGATATAAGGACCAAGTACAGCTGGATACGTACCTCATGCTTCAAATCCAATCATATTATACAAGCATCCCCCATCGTGCCTTTCCCCTCACTTATAAGAAGACAACTTAGATAATTTTAACAGTAACATTTAACCTGGTTAAAAATCCATTGATTAGGTGGTTGACACTCACGTAAAAGCATAATTGGATTACCAATTTTAAAATTTAGCGTATGAGTGTGGCTAAACTCGTTTCTGTCACTAACAAGTGCACATTTAAATTTTTATTATTGTAAATTTAATTATTGCTAAACCTTCCTAGTTGTATGAAAGCGATGTAGTTAAAATTTGATAGGTTAAGTAGTTTTACCATTGTAAAATGGCGATAGCCACATCTCGTTCAATTTTTTAACCTCACCGTGATCCACATATTGCACCACATCATTTTTAACTATTTCTAATAATTTAATTGAATAAAACTAAATTTTATTATCAATTTAAAGCTTCATATACACGCCGTAACATTGTAACCTCTCATGTAGAATACCGCTCGCCACATATCGACTTATTTCCAAACATTACTGTCATATTATTATCGCTTTTTAATCATATCATATCATATTATTAGTAGATTTTATTGTTTATAAACTTTTCTGAAACTATAAAGATGATGTGGTTTGAAATTTGGTGCATATTGGTTCCGTAGTTTTCGTAGTTAGTTATCGCGAACGAAAAATGGCTTGTCCTTCTATATAATAGTATAGATTTTTACGGGCTGAATGAAACGCGACCGTTCAAAAATCTAAGATAAAAAAAAAAATAATATTTATAAATGATTTCCGATAATATAGAGGAAATCTATTTCTTTAATACTTACTAAATTACTTCCGTATATACTTTTAAAACTTTCTTCATTAAAAAAAAAATATTTTATGATGATGAAAGTCGCAGGACGTTGATGATTTAATTTCTTCAAATAATATTACCTTTATTATTGATAGCTGTCGTAAAAATAATATGAGAACAAAGATAACTCCATCTACTATATTGCTTTCTTCTCAAACTTAATATATCTGAGCTCGGAGAGGAAAGTTATTGAACTCAGAAGTAATCGATGTGTCTGAGGCAGCAGAAATCTTGAGGACATGTCTCAGGAACTAACAGTATGAACGCTAATTGATTTTGATGCGTGAGGAAACCCAATAATCGGAAGTTTTAGAGAAACCCTATATCATAAAAGTTTTCCCAGATCGGGTTCCACTCTCGGTTCCCCTACCCCCGTTGAAAAATTCTCACTTAAACTAATGCTTCACTGGAAATTTACTGTCATTTTTTCTCTATGCTATATTTTCTTTATTCGATTTATGAAGACTATATTATTACATTATAGAAGCATGTATATTTCTTGATGCACCTAAACCAAAACCTTTAAATACATACTAAACCAAAATACATTACGAAATATTCCTTACAATGTATTATTGAATAAATCAAAATGCTGAAATTATCTTTCTGATCTTATCACCTCCTTAATCAGTTGTCTTAAAATGACCTTCGATAAAAAAAGGGGGGAGGGAGCAAAATGTTAAAAACAATCTTCATTTTGTGTGCGATAATTTTTTTTTTATATCCATTTATTGAAATTGACAACTGTACAAAATATAAACATCTAGTAAATGAGTTGATTAGGATTACAATAACATGTAAAACTTGAAAAGAACTATTTATCAGTAGCCCTCAAAAAAAAAAAATAAAAAAAATAAACTAGAAGGTCTCTAAACCATCTTCTTTTCAGACGCCTCGGAGGGTTATCGGGAATAGAATGGGAAGCAAGTTAAAGGACTAGTGGATTTGTGTGGTTATGGACTTTAATATGAAAGGATAGGTATCTGGTTTGGGCTAAATCAGCAACATATGGGACATTAAGATCTTTATGGATAAGTTTATTTGTAACAAAGTAAGGAACACTGAGGATTTTTCTAAGGATTTTGGATTGTAAGGATTCGATACAGGAAGAATTAGAAGGTTTAGTTGAGCCCCAAAGCTCAACTCCATATGTCCAAATAGGTCTGATAACTGTCATGTAAATGAGTCTTTTGTAATAAATCGGAAGACTTGAACGTCTGTCTAGTAGATGTTGAATAAGTCGAATACGACGAGCAGTTTCCTGCCGTTTTAGTCTCGTAGGTGGATTCCAGGTTAAACGTTTGTCCAGTTGGAGTCCAAGATATCGGATCTGTTCAACATGGATCAGTGGGATATTATTAAAGGATACTGTAGGACAAGAAGACGTAGGTTTACGGCGAAGGATAAAGGTTATTTGGCGGGATTTGCTTGGATTTATTTTAATTCTCCAATTTCGAAACCATTCTTGAAGGTTGAGGAAATGAGATTGGAGTTTTTGTGGGGCAATGAGGGGATCATTATTTACTGATAACACAGATGTGTCATCAGCATACGTGGTGAGGACGGTGCTAAGATGGGTCGGGATAACAGCTGTATACACCGTGTAGAGGATGGGACCTAGGATCCTACCTTGAGGAACACCTGCAGTTTGGACGAAGAGGGAAGAATAGGAAAAATTATGATTAACTTTAAAGTTTCTATCACTGAGTGCGGATAATAAGGAAGTATGTGGAAGGAAGGAATTTATGGAGTTTGTAAAGCAGTACGATAATTTAAAATTTTAAATTAATAAGATACAAAGTCCTTATCGACTTGTTATAGTTAAATTAAAGAAAGAAAGTTCTCCCAGTTATGTCACAAATAAACTTATATATAAAGACTTAAATATTCTATATGTTTCAAACATAGTCCATAGAAGATAACCATCCTACAATGACAAACTACATACTCACTCGAATTCACTAATCTCACAACTTGCTATCCATTCAGTTGCCGATAATCGTAAGAGGCGTCTAGAAAAATGGCGAAGGGACTTTCTAATGCAGAGCATTTATTAAAGTTCTACTGATAGGTAATATTCAGCTTACATATCAGTAATGTATTGAAAACAAATCTCAATTGTTACTAAAACTACGGATTTTTTTTCTTGATTTTTTTTTTTTGTAAGGACTACAGCTCATTTGTTTAATTTTTTGTTTTCAGAACTAATAAGAAATTTAAATTTATAATTTTATAACTGATTATTTTAGATTCGAAGCTTCATCGCTTATGTTTGAAACAGAACAACGCCTAAAGGAATTCAGCGGTAAAATTTTAACATGAATCGATAATGAGAGAAATACAAATGATTATGATATAAAACATGTTACTCAAACAATCATGCCGAAAAACTAGCCGTACTGTTGGCCTCCGATTATATCATAAAATATTCAAACCAATTTTCGTCAAAAAGATTTAACATTTACACTGACAATAAAATTTTGATATATAAGATTAGAAACCCCAAATCTCATGACTTACTGATGGAAAAAAATAAGACAAAATATACTAAAATTACTGGACATGGACTTGAAAGTAACAATTAAATGGATTAAGGGTCACAATGGGAACATGGGAAATGAACTAGCCGACAAGTTGGTAAGAAACAGTTTCCTCCCAATTACATATGACAAAGTCCCTATAACCTTTATCAAGAGATGCATTTTGAATGACGTGATAAATGTTTGGAATCAAAATTGGCAACAAACTATAAAAGGACGACCTCTACACAACTTTATTTCAGATATCACACTTACCAATTGCGACAAAATTAAAAGTAAACATTACAAAGTGACCCAATTCTTGACCGAACACGGACAAAGTAATGCCTACTTGAACCGATTTCATTCAACTAACTCATCTACATACCACTGCGACAGACAAACACAACAGACTTTTCATAACATTCTATACAACTGCCCTCTATTTGACAACAAAAGAGTACACCTAATAAAATCCATACTATTAAAAGGAGACGATTGGCCGCTTCCGGAGAAGGATATTTTCAAATTAAGGATTTTAAGAAAGACTCTGGATTGCAAGAATTGGATACGAGATGAATTAGATGGTTTGATAGAGAACTTGTTGATTTAATTTTCATTCCAAATAATTAATTTATTATAACTTTTACTGCCTTTTAATTTATTACAACAGTAAATAAATTTTGTAAGTATTTTAATCATTAATTGGAGTTTAATTTTTTATTATATAATATTAATATATTTTACGTATTACATACATTAGAAACAAACTTAATTTTGATTTTTTGTTTATTTTCAATAACCTCTATAATCCGATTTTTTTACTTTATATCCTAAAACTTTATTATAATAATATTCAAGCAAACTTTGTCAATTGATTTAATTGTTTATGTCTCAGTTAAAAACAAAACTATTTAAAAAAACACTCCTAATTTTCACGTAAACATTACCATTTTCAACAGGATGACTATGGTTATTACGAAATCATTTCCTAATTACTATGCGGTTCCAATCTCAACTAAAAGTCAAGCTAAATGCATTTTTTTTTCCTGCAAATATTAAGTGATTATTCCTTATTGTATTTATAATTAACTGAAATATTCTAAAAAAATTGAATGGAATGAAAGAAAATGTTTGTTTCTTTCGGGTTATATACAAGTAATTAAATTTAATTTTTTTTTGTTACGTGATATAGTATCAACAAAAGATGTTATTAGCAAGCTGATCTAAATTTCGACACATTACAAATGTGAAATCTGGAAGCGAATACTATTTGGTAGCAAAAGATAAGCTAGGCGCTTTTAAAAATAAAAGCAAGAGAGAGCAGAACCTTGGACGGAGGAGTGAGCGTCCGAATTCCACATACCACCCCCTAGGGCTGAATTGCCCCGACTGTTTCATTCTCACCAAATTCAGCGACCGACACGTGTCTCACATACTCTCCACTAACTCATTCCATCCATTATGGGATTTCCTACAATACCAACAGCAAACTATTTTTGTCCGTGTTGGTATAAGTTACCGTTATATAAATTTGCAGCGTTGTGCGTCAAACGTCGCAGAAACGAATTAAGCAGCTTTCTTGTGATGGAAATTATTTTCCCCTTGAAATTAATCACAGATGAATAATAAGTATATTAAAGAAATTGAATGAAGGGAGGAGTAAACTAAAGCATGACTTATTAAGTTCTAGGGATAAAAGGTCAAGTAACAAAAAAAGTTAAATCCTAAAAGACTTCTTTTTTTTTTAATTCTGCACACCATGAGATATTTATATTGATTTTTGATGATCAATAGTTAATAAACCTGAATTTTAGGACAGCAAAATACAGTGGGATCTCGCTAATCGGAACATCGTTGATCCAAACACTAAATTATTATTCAGAAGATAAACAACAAAACAATAAAAACACACATCAAAACAAACAACTATATAATGTTTTTTTAAACTGTAAAAACGTTTAATTTTGAAAATTCATAAACTTTTGATAATTTTTTTTTTCATATATGTTTGTCCGAATAAAAAAAAATAAAACCTTTATTACCTACCTTTAAGTATTGGGTTTTGAAGGGTCTTGGATTCAGTACTTAGGTAAGGCTTTACTGTTTCTGAGCCAACGGTTGTGAAAGGAGGAGTTTTGGCCGGAATTCTCGCTCAACCGTCAGGTTTTCCCCCAATTAAGGATACCAACTTACACGTGGTGTGTCCCAGGAGAGTCCCCCGACCCCGAAGCCTAGCCAACGACCGAAATAACAGTAAATAAATTTTGTAAGTATTTTAATCATTAATTGGAGTTTAAATTTTTATTATATAATATTAATATATTTTATGTATTACATACATTAGAAACAAACTTAATTTTGATTTTTTGTTTATTTTCAATAACCTCTATAATCCGATTTTTTTTACTAAGCACCTTCTAACAACAATTCGTTCGGATTAGGGAGATTCCACTGTAGTCATTCGTAAGACTCATTTTTGGCATTAAAAGAAATACAAAGCTTAGAATTCAAGCATCCCAATATCAAAACAATAACAGAACAATTATTTGCAATGAATAAAATTATTTCCTTTTTTTAGATACCCAATCTAACGATGTTTGGATACCTGGGAATGAATTGGCAGATGATGCTGCTAAAGAGGCAAGAACTATGTTATTTGCGTTCAAACATGTCAAATGTTCTCAAGGACCACCAAAGGCTTAGATAAAAAAAATAAAAAAATCGGACTGCGCACTCATCAGTATCTTCCCCAAGGTGCGCCGTAGCCAATGCGCTCAAGTTGATGCGATCCTCTATGAGACTATATTTTAGAGGTAAGTATGTAAGACACAACATGCACTATTTGAAATCCGCTATGGACCTAGAGAAAACTAGTGTAAACTTCTAGAAACAAGGTTGTTTTAATTGGCAAAGTTTCAGCACCAAACAGTAATGATAAAAGTAAAACCATCACACTTGCGCAAAAAAGTCTTTTTAAAAACAAGATTATTAATTAAATTATTATAAGAAAATATTGAAAAAAGCCAAAAATAAAATATTTATCAAAACAATTCAAAGATTAAAAATATGCAGAGCTATGCATCATACCATTTGCTACTTATGTTTTATTATAACACCTGTAGCTTCCAGCATAAAGCAGTGATATTTGAAGAGCACCCTTTATTTTTAAAGGGTTAGCACATGAGACAAGATAAGATGAATCAACCTTAATTATGACCATCGCGATGAGAACAAATTACATAGAGATGAAGATGATCAGGGATGCTCTAGTATCCTCTCTTGAAAAGTTCGGTGGCCCTAAAGAAGACTTGCAAGGCAGGTCAAAACGTATGCACACAATTACAGTATTTTCACATTGACGTGTTCTTTCTTTTTGACTGCATCCCTGATCATCTTCGACTTTATTCATACATAACTGTCAACTATAATTTTCTCAAAACAAATTGTACGATTCTGTTGGGGAACTGGGAGATGCCTTCATACCTCTAAAAAAGCTTTGAATGAAGCCTTCACTGATATAACAGCAAACTAATTCCCCTCTTTAAAAGAATGACCGCAAAATAACTCTCAATGCAGACAAAGTATAAAGTAACATATAAATACAATACAGAACAATTAAAGGTGTTTATTCATTAAAACAGAAGAAAAGTAATTATCTAATAGCAATCATACATCTGGAACATTAATATTACGACAAAATAATAATATACTACAATGAACGTTCTAAAAATATAAAAATTTTCAATTTCAATTTAAATTATTTTCAATAGTTGACAGACGAAAAATGATCTTTCTTTACTCAGATCAAGAAGCATTATTACAGATCAGAACCCCTCGAAGATAGATTATGTGTTCGCTATTACAACTTGAGCCAATTCCACCCTTCTCCTCAACTATCGACCCTCACATCTCCTACAGCAATCAACTTGCCAACTATCAGTTTCATCCCTTATATTCTCCAATTTTTAGGGTGGCAGTTTGCCGTTCGGATGTATCTGACTCAGAGGTTGCAAACTGCAGGCGGAGACATAATTTATGGTTCCCGTACGATAAGTATTTCTCACAAGTTGACAAAATACAAGCGACAATGCCTTACCATAGTCAACAGTTCTTTCTACTTAATTCAACACTACGTTTCAAATGAATTCTCTTCACAGCTATCTTTCTAAATGTTGATATTGTATAGTGATACAATATATATTTACACTCGCGAATCGATTGACGGACTCTCGATAAAAAGAGGTATCGATCAACCAAACCTTCTATTTTTGACATGGATATATCTTTTGACTGGGGGCTAATACTTTTTTGGTGTAAATTTTTGTTGTTCACAAGTCATTCGACTGTTAAACAAAACGTAAGGCAATCTTTGTACGAGTATTACTACGGGATGGCTGGAGGATAACGGTCAACTAGGAAATGAATCGTCTTTAAAAATTTCTCATGAAGAAGGTTCTATTGGGTTGGAAAAGGCACTTAAATATCACAAAGAATGAAGTAATGCGACATCGTTCAATTTAATTATTTTAAGACAATGTAAAGTTGTAGCCAATAGAATATCGGTACATAAACATAAATTAAAGACAGTGAATTTTTTGTTATACGAATGTAATAACGCTACTTATGAATATAATTACTGCATTAACAGTGAGTGTTATATTGCTACTAAATAATAACAAAATATTCTTTGGGGTCTCCATTAACCGAGGATTTTTTTAACCGAGTCTATCTTGTTCCCATCCAGATCGGTTAATCAAGTACCAAGTATATATACAAATGAAATTTCTGAAAGATACTTTACGTTACAGGTAATTACATGGATAAATAATTACACATAAAAGAAAATTATATTAGTAGTTCTTATATTATATTATCAAAGGGATATTAAAAAAAAAAATATTACTTAAACGGAATTTGTACAAAAATAAACATCAGAGATCAAAATTAATAGTTAATAAAATTAATCTAAAATTAATAAACGTGGTTATTTACGTTTTCAAAAATAAAACACGTTTTACTTATAATTCAATTTATATTTATCACTTCATGGAAATGAAAATAATTTTAAATTCACAACCTTATTCCCTTCTCTTGTTTCCTACCACACTTCTATAAATAAAATTTTGTATATTAAATTACTTCATTCTTCAATATTCAAGAATATCTATTATTCTAAACAATTATTCATAGATCAGCTGCAAGCTTTCGTTAATTAATTAATTGCATATTAATATTGACTTAGGCCCGAAGTTATATTGCTAAAACCATCAAAGACGATTTCTCGTTACCAAGGAAAACTTCTTCCTTTAGAATTATTTTTCCTCTTACTATTCCTTTTTCCTCTATCTACATAATGTTGTATTTTTGTTATTAAGCTAATTGATCGTTACATTTTGAAGAACAAATATTAAAAAAATATTACTTTTAAAAGTAAAATCCCAACTTTTTGTTTTCTTAAATAAAATTAAATTTAAACAACCTAAAATATTTTTAAAAATAAATTAATCTAAGTTATATTATTCATGCAATTTCTTGTAGTGAAACATAAGGTAAATATATATATATATTATTTCCTATTTTTAATATTATTATAATTTGAAATTTCAAAATTCAAAAATTTAACTATCTTGATCAGTTAGTTACACTACTTTTTTTTATTTTAGAGCCGTCTGTAAACTACTTTAAAAACATGTCTTTGACTGAAATCGATTCCATAAAAGAACATTTAAACGATCCTTCCTTCTAAGAACAACTTCTGAAAGTTACTTTATCTCTTTTAACCACAATAACACTTATAATCTAACTTTCAAATCCCATCTTCTCTCTTGCCTACTAAATACTTAATCCAAGAAGTGAGACATAAAATATACGGTAGTTTTTAAAAGTACTAATCAATGCACATTTTATTCATATCTTTAGTTCCAATAAAGATTTTGTAACACTAACCATTTTTTTTTCATAAAAAAACCTATTTATTTTCGCAGTCTTTTTTATTTTTTTTTAGTAGGAATTTATAATTATTATTTTTTAAATTTATTTCATTGTTAATCTATAACTTTATTATTACATTAAAACAAAAATTATTATAGTTACGTTTGTTTCAAATTACTATAGCTAATTCATTTCGTTGACCGTAACAATTACTTTTTTGGGAAACAGCCCCTGAATAGAGATTATTATATTTTCATTTCGTGAGAAGCTGATATTTTTTTCTCTCCCTTTAAGTGCTTTCATATTCTAATAATCACAATAATCATCAAATATTTTTTATCTTATTGGAGACAAAAAAATTAAGGTATTTATATTTGTGTTGTTTAACAATAACATTGAATTATGATTATCATATTTAAGACTAGTTTTAAAGATATTCTGTTGCGTTGTTTTCATTATTTAAATTACTTGTATTACTAATGCCTTTATTGGGTGTTCAATTATTAAGGATGAACTGAAATTACCTATGTATTTTCCTTGAAACAAGTTTCAAAATGGAATACAACCGAATTCCTAAGACATTCCTAGCCTACACGCAATACAGGTTTAGGTAGCATTAACTTGCTTACATAGTCAAAAATAATCAACACACACACACACATATATAAATATTTATATGTATGTATAGGTTTAGTAAGGTTCTTGAGGTTCAGTCAATAAATAAAAACAACTATTTTGGCGACGTTTCGAGACTATATTGTTCTCATAATCATGCTTTACAGTGAAAAAACAGGTTATAATAAAATTATATAAATTATACAAGTTATTTCAAAACATAAAGTTAGCTACAATATAAGTATATAACAACATGTTTTAGAATGATAACAAATATATTATTACAGAATATAGAGGAGTATGTTAGTTAGTTAGGAGTATGTTACTGGTGGATGTGGTATCGACCAACTAAATTCCAACAATTGTGGTACACAACTGAGCTGGAGAAATTTTGAAAAACAGTTACAGGGTTTATAGGGGATTCCCAGCTGGTGTCATTTCCAAAGATCATGAGAACAAAATAGTCTCGAAACGTCGCCAAAATAGCTGTTTTTATTTATTGACTGAACCTCAAGAACCTTACTAAACATTTAATAGTAACAGTCAATATATATATATATATATATATATATATATATATATATATATATATATATATATATATATATATATTGCTACAATAAAAAAACACATCAAAATAACTAGAAAATCCAATCTTGATCTGATTCAAGATGAAATAATCTTTTTTAGAGCCTTTTCTGTCCAGCTGCCTCCCAGAAATGGGTCTTTAACCAAGATTTAAACGGGATAAGCCAATTGCAGTTTTTGCCCCTAAACAAAAGTTCTGCAGTAAGAGTAGTCTTCAGTGATTATCTGAGGGAAAGCATTCTCCGAGAGAGAGGAAAAAAAACCGATAGTTTGATCAACAATGCTTTAAATATGGTGCGGTAAAAATCTTAGCCTTCTCCGGAATTTCGCTAATCCTCTACCAAGTCTATGAAGCTTAGCCCTGAAACCCCCATGTTCTGAGTGAAATTACGAAATACAGCATTCTGGGGCTTCATAAGGCATTCAATCTGGACTGAACGGTAGGCAAGTATTTTCTCAAGGCAGCACTTTTTCAAGGTAGTATTTTCTTAAGATAGACCAGGCTAACCTCCTTTATTAAACTTATCCTTCATAATTCATCCAAGGAGTTATTGATAGGGTTGTTTAACATTCCTCTTATTAATGCTTGCAACGCCACATGAGACCCACTTTAAGTTACACTGTAAGTTGGTTACTCTGAGTAGAGTCGTTCGCTGTATCGTTCGCCAATCTGCTCTTCCAGTGTAAATATTCTGTTGCTCTGGGTATCTGAGACCGTAAAATGCACCCCCTACGCGACTTAGTCCGATCATGGCTATTCACCCCAATTCACATTGAATTCCCTCCCCTGTTAAATGGAAATAGTCATTCTTCTCTAAGTATTCCAAATAAAGGGTCACATTAGATCCTTACCCCAAATCAGGTGACCACTTCAGTCAGATGAATCCTCGTCCGTTCAATACGAAATTCCTTAGACTAAGTACCTCGATTTCATGTTCGACAAAATAATCAATTAAGACCTATTATTTTTTCTTCCTTTTCCTTCCCGTAATTGAACAAATAACAAGCAATCCTTGATAGGTGAACAACAAAACTTTAGGCACAGGTCCAGACAAATCAACAGACTAAAACTGGCTTTATAACTACTTGAACATAGACATAACTACATACTAATAAAAATATGGCTTCAGTATACTTTTAAAATATCAGAAAGAGAAAACCAGAACGAAATTAGTCGAGAAGAATTCCGTCAGTTATAGTAGGAGATTCCAGAGAGGAATATTTATTGGTACCCTTAAAACTATTGTTAGTATTCTTCTGTAAGAAGAATAAACCCAGATTTAAATAGAAAAAATATGATTTACATAAACTGCCTGAATTTATATTTATATAAGAGATGAATTTATACTTATATTAGACTGGTAAAAAGCTGATTATTGCTTCCGTTAGAATTCGGGCGACATCGGCAATTCTTCTGTTTATTAAAAACGGGCCGGTGTGTAACGGAGTCTTATTAGAAAAGTAAAGCAAACTCACAAAAACACCTTACATGTAATTGAGAATAAACAAGTATATTGCCAAATAGCAGTTTCATTTTTGTGTTCCAGTCTTTATATTACATATGAATTGAGAATTCAAAACAGTATCCTCAAGGACAACAATGGCGGAATTTATTCCTCGGATAACTTATAAACAGTTAAATATTTCAACATATTATCCTTAAGGACAATAAACTAATAAAATTGTACGATTCCGCCATCTTAAAACAGCACCCCTAAGGACGAAAACTAATATTAATTATGGAAAGAAAGTGGTCAAGGATGTCGGCCTCAACTTCGACCTCAAAAAATCGACAGATACTGGCATATCTGTAAAACAGTAACAGTGTCCTTATAGCAGTAAGATCTCCTATCTGTATAAAATTACCTTAAGATCTTATCTTAAAAACATTTAAATCATCGAATATTTCCGAACAGTGTCCTGAAGAACAACAATCGCGGAATTTATCTGACGGAAAAACCGTTAAAAACACATTATACTTAAAGACGAAAAACCAATAAAATCGTTAGTTTCCGCCATTTTAAAACATCCTTAAGGACGAAAACTAATTCTAAATGTGGAAGGAGAGAGTGGCCAAGGATGTCCTTCGGCCTAAAAAAATCGTCAGATCCTGGCAAATCTGTAAAACAGTGTCCTTATAGCAGAATGCCTTAACAATGGCGGAATATCCTTTCGACATCTTAAAAACAGTTAAATCATTAAATATTCCCAAACAGTGTCCTTATAAGGACAACAATGGAAGAAGTTATCCTTCCGTCATCTTAAAATCGTTAAATCTTTTTTTTTTTTTTTTTTTTTTCTCATTTATTGATATTTACAACTGTACAAAACAATATACATTAAGTAAATGTGTTGATAGTGAATTCATTGGCATGTAAATAACTTGTGAAGAACTACTCACTAGTAGCACTTCAATAATATCTACACCAAAAGGTCTCTAGGCCATCTTCTCTTCAGACGCCTCGGAGGATTATCGGGAATGGAGAGGGAAGCAAGTTGGGAGACTAGTGGATTTGAGTGGTTATGGAGCTTACTATGGAAGGATAGGTATCTGGTTTGGGCTAAATCAGCAACATATGGAACATTAAGATCTTTATGGATAAGTTTATTGGTCACAAAATAAGGAGCATTGAGGATTTTTCGAAGGATTTTGGATTGTAAGGATTGGATACGAGATGAATTGGATAGTTTAGTGGAGCCCCAAAGCTCTACTCCGTATGTCCAAATAGGTCTTATCACAGTCATGTAAATGAGTCTTTTGTAATTTATTGGAAGCTTAGAACGTTTGTCTAGTAAATGTTGAAGTAGTCTGTAACGACGAGCAGTTTCTTGTCGTTTTAGTCTTGTACCAGGTATGCAAGTTTAAAATGTCGTTTATTTCTTAAAATATATACACAGTAATTTAAAAAAAAGTATAATATATTTTATTCAAAGTACTGACCCTCGCTTTCTACACATTTTGTCCATCTCTCGGGCAATATATGGATACCATTCCAAAAGAATGCTTCATCTTTATTTGAAATCCATTCATCGAGCCATTTTCGTACGTTTTCGAAATTGTTGAAGTGTTGCTCCGCCAATGAGTGTCCCATCGATGAGAAGAGGTGATAATCAGAAGGCGCCAGGTCAGGTGAATACGGCGGGTGGGGTAGGAGTTCCCAACCAAGCGAAGAAATCGTTTCCTTAGTCAATCTGGCTGAATGTGCAGGAGCGTTATCATGCTGAAGAATGACTTTGGCGTGCCTGTGAGCCCATTCTGGGCGTTTTTTTTCGATCAATGCGTGACTCAAATTGATCATTTGTTGTCGGTAGCGCTCGGTATTGACTGTTTCGCCGGGTTTGAGAAGCTGGTAGTAGACTACTCCCTTTTGATCCCACCACACACACAGCATTGTCTTCTTTCCAAAACGATCCGGTCTTGCACTCGATGTGGATGGTTGTCCTGGCGTTACCCATGATTTTTTTCGTTTGGGATTCTGAAAATAAATCCATTTTTCATCGCCAGTTACAACTCGATGCAAAAAAACCCTTTCTTTCGTGGCGTAAAAGCAGCATTTCGCACACAGTTTTTCGTTTTTCCATCTGTCGTTCGTCCAATTCATGTGGAACCCATTTTCCAACCTTTTGAATCTTTCCCATAGCTCTCAGGCGATCGGAAATGGCTTGCCTAGTGACATTCAACTGTTCTGCCATCATTTGTTGGGTTTGGGTATTGTCTTCGTCTAATAAAGATTGCAATTCGAAGTCCTCAAACTTTTTTGGTCGATTTTCTCGTTTTTGATCAGTAACATCAAAATCACCACGTTTGAAACTTTGAAACCAACGTTCACATGTCCTGACGGTTGGAGCAACATCGCCATAAGTCTCAACAAGAATTCGATGACATTCAGATGCCTTTTGCTTTTGATTAAATAAGAAAATTATGACATGCCGCAAATGCTCTTTATTTGGCTTAAAATTAGACATTTTTAACACCAAAGAAAGGTATGATACGTCCACGTAAACGACTTAAAAACAACTGACTTTTGTAAACAAATGACTAACAAACAAAATAGCGTTTAGAGATAAGCAAATCCTTCAATAGGCTAAGAGCGCATTCTATTGGAATTAAAACGACATTTTAAACTTGCATACCTGGTATGTGGATTCCAAGTAAGACGTTTGTCCAAGTGGAGTCCTAGGTAGCGGATCTGTTCAACAGGGACTAATGGAATATGATTAAAGGATACTGTAGGGCAGGATGTCGTAGGTTTACGACGAAGGGTAAAAGTTATTTGATGGGATTTGTTTGGATTTATTTTTATTCTCCAATTTTGACACCATTCTTGAATGTTAGTAATATGAGATTGTAGTGATTGGGATGCAATGAAAGGATTATTATTTACTGATAACACACAAGTGTCATCGGCGTAAGTGGTGAGGACAGTGGTAGGATGAGTCGGGATATCAGCTGTATACACCGTGAAGAGGATGGGACCTAGGATACTGCCTTGAGGAACTCCGGCAGATTGGGTAAAGAGGGGGTGAATAGGAAAATTTATGGTTAACTTTGAAGGTGCGGTCACTGAGGTAGGATCTAATAATAAGGAAATATGTAGAAGGTAGAAATTGACGGAGCTTATACAGCAGTCCCGGGTGCCAGACTCGGTCAAACGCTTGTTCTACATCAAGAAAGGCTCCCGTGCAGTACATTCCGCGCTCCAATGCAGAGGAGACAACGTCCACCACACGATGACATTGTTGGATTGTTGAATGTGATGTTCGGAATCCAAACTGGTGATCTGGAATTACATGATGGGATTCTAGGATAGGATAAAAACGTTTTAAAAGGAGTTTTTCTAGGATTTTACCCATGATTGGTAAGAGAGAAATAGGACGGTACGAGGATGGGAACTCAGGTGGCTTTTTGGGTTTAGGTATCATTTTAACTATTGATAATTTCCAGGAGTCAGGGAAATATGTGGTGCGGAGTACCGCATTATATATGTATGTTAGGAATAGGATGGCTTTACGAGGAAGGAGTTTTAGGATGTGGGAAGTAATTAGGTCGTGTCCAGGAGCTTTGTTTGAAGGTAATCTGTGAATTATGTTTAATATTTCTGAAGGATGGAATGCTTTAGGGGGAGGAGAGACATTTGGAGTGGGATGTTGAGTTCTGCTTCAATATATTCTAGGTGAGCAAGATTAAGGATATCAGGATGAGGGTTAAAAGTTTGGAAAAGGTGCTGGCCAAAAATGAGTGATTTTTCATCGTCAGATTTTGACCAGGTTTTGGCTTCGGTTAGTAGAGGATGATTACAGTTTCTGTAGTTCAGTAGTTTTTTGATGGTATTCCATAAAGATTTGTCAGTGGTATTAAGGTTTTCTGTATCGTTATGTAATTTTTGAATTTTGTATTTTTTAATTTCTGTCTTTAGTTTGTTTGTTAATTTGCAGTAATTATTTTTATCTGATGGATATCTGGTCCTATGCCACTTCGCTCTTGCTCTACGTTTTTCTGTTATTAAGTCGCGAATATGGTGTGGCAAGTTAGTCTGAATAGAATTTAATTTTTGTCTGTGTGAGGTGTTATCGTTAATGCTGGTGGATATTGATGTGGTAAGTTTGTCTATGGCAGTGTCTATATGATGTTTTGTTTTGAGTGGAATTTTCAAATCTATTTCGTTTTCTAAATCGTAACGGAATTTGTCCCAATCTACTCGTCCCGTAATCAGTCTAGGAGGAGAGGGCTTAGGAACAGGATGTGAATGCAAGTGAAGCAGAACAGGGCTATGGTCTGACGAAAGGTCATCCAGGGATTCGAGAAAGGTATGAGAGGTGGAAATTTGGGAAGAAATGAATATATCGAGGATATCGGGATGTTTTTTAGGAGATGTAGGCCAATAAGTAGGGTTTAAGGGTGAGAGAGAACAGAATAGGAATTGGAGGTGGAAATACGGGATAAAATGCTACCTCGGGAGTTGGATGTTCTACAACCCCATCGCTGGTGTTTGGCGTTGTAATCTCCCCCTGCAATAAAGCGCGGTCCGAGGGATCGGAATAAGGAATCAAGGAGGTTATGAGAAAGGGAATTTCCAGGAGGGCAGTATACAGCTGAAAATGTTAGATGGAAAGGACGAGTTGAAATGGATACTGAGGTTGATTGAATGGCGTCAATTGAAGTAGAAGGGACAAGGGAATGTGGTATTGATTTATGGATTAGGATGCAGGATCCACCATGGGAGGTGTTGTCTGGGTGATCAGATCTGTAAGTGATGTAGTCACGTATGTAAAAATATGACCGTTGAGTAAAGTGGGTTTCAGTCAATAGGGCAATGTCTATTTGATTGTCATGGAGAAAAATGTCAAGTTCGTCGCGGTGGTTTTGTAGTCCGTTAGCATTCCATAAAATGACAGCCAGAGGCTTAGCGCTCATCTAGCGACATTGAATGGAATTTCGGAAAGGGCTCTGGTAAGCAGGGTGATGAGGGGTTTGATGGTGTCTTTCAGTTCAGAAAGGAATGAGGAAAGGATGGCATTTATATCATTTGTATAAGGATGGGGTTGAGGAAATGAATCTGGAGCTTGGTGGGGATTATATGACTGAGTAGGTGCACAGGTAAGGGGCTGGGCTCTTCCTAGGTAGGATACGAGGAGCAGAATCTATCTGTAATGGTATTTGAGGTGAAGAGTTGCTCTGAACAGATGGTTGGATTGGAAGTGGGTTTTCCTTCTGAGGCGGTAATTTTACCTTTAAAGGCAAATTATTAACAGGAGTGTGCTGTTTATGGGGTTGAGGTTGAGGTTGGGAGGTCTGGGGATGTGAATAGGAGATTCGAGGCGCCTGACGTCGAGTTTGATATCTGATCTTATCGGAGTATGATGCTCCCTGTTGTTGATGATCGGGTGTTGAAGTCGATTGCTGTGGTTCTATTCTATGGGAATTGGCTTCTTGAGTTTCTTGAAGTATTTGTGGACAGTAGATTTCAGGTACATTGCTTGTATGATTTTGTGATTTTATGTTCGTCGACTTTGATGTTCTCTGGCTGTGCACACTTTTATATACTGAGCAGCCTCTGTAGCTTGCTGGGTGGTCTTGACCACACAGCGCGCATATTGCTGGGGTATCCCTTGTTTTTTGGCATGACTCAGTTGCATGAGGGCCAGCACATTTCACACACCTAGCTTGGTGGTGACAGTACGTCTTGGTGTGTCCGAGGCTTTGACATCGGGTGCACTGGACTATCGTTGCCCTTTTTCTCGGCTCTTCAAATCTCACAACTGAATATACCAGCCTGGTTACGTTGAATATTTCATCGTTGTTTCTGGCCGGCTCCAAATCGACGAAGAATAATGGCAAAGGATATTTTTCTTTGGGGTGAAGCACACAAGAGACTTGCCTCACGTTATGACCTATTGCTTCCAGATCGTTTTTGATTGCGCTCGTTGGGGGTGGTGGAATGGAGACCTCGCAATACCACTCTGTACGATTTTTCTTCTTTCAATTGGTAACAATGAAAGTCGTAATTTTTTATGGTTAGGTGATTTACCAATTTTTTATAGTTATCTTTTGTAGAGGTTTTGATTTTTTATATCTTTGAAGCGAGAGAAACAGTTGAAATTAGTCTCTCCGATTAAAGCTGATATTTCTCGGCAGAAAGATATAAAATTTTCAATTTTTGTAACATAGATTGGAGGTGGTTCAAGATCAGAAGAATGATGCGGATTTGTGTTATTGCTATTGGTGGTCGAAGAAGTAGACGGGTTAGGTTTAGCTGATGTGGTTTCCTGAGATTTTTTGGCTGCAGATTTACTGCGAGTTTGAAGATTGTTTGTATTATCGTTTGGCTTTTTTGATTTTAAAGTTTTGTTTTTCTTTTTATTTGGTGAGTTGCCCGCTGAACCTGGGGCGGCATTTCTATGGCGCTTCTGAAGTGTTCTCCTAGACTGGTAATCAGTCTCGCTGAACTCAGAATAAGAAGGGGTCTCTGCCTCTGAGTCATCACCAGATGTGACAACTTCCATAATAATATAGACAAAAACAAGCAATAATAATAAAAATAATAGTAATTCTGAATTTCGATATTGAAGTATATACCTAATTAAAAACTAAAATACTAACATAATTATGTACAATATTTATACTAAAGAATACATATTTTTAGAAATAAATATAAAAGAGAAAAAAATTAACTAAAAAGTTCCTAGGTAGTAAAAAAAAAAAAAATAAAATAATAAATCTCTGGCTACGTACGAGAGGCTACAGAAACTATCAACAGAGCCTTGGCCTTGTGAAGATAGCACTGTATTCAAACAGGCGGGAGGATTACTGGCTAGGCTAGCCAGTTAGAAAACTACCTCACCTATATATATTAAGTTAGTGCACTGTAATTAATGTTTCAACTCACCTAACTCAAAGTTATAGTCATAATGATCTATCGTTCATAATGTCACTATTAGATAGATACGAACATAAAACATAAGTTAATAAACAGAAGAAAATGTCACAACCACAGAACGATTTTAAACGTGATGTATAGATGCGGCCATCTTGTCTGAGACTTCGTTAAATCTTAAAAATATTTTAAAACAGTATCCTCAAGGACAACAATGGCGGAAGTTATCCTTTAGATAACTTAAAAACTGTTAAATATTTCAAAATATCCTTAAGGACGAAAACTAATTCTAATTGTGGAAGGATACTGGCCAAGGATGTCCTTCGGCCTCAAAACATCGTCAAATCCTGCCAGATCTGTAAAACAGCTATGATTATGACACTAAACCAATGCTATTATTTTTAAAAAAATAATAGGTTAAATAAGTTCTTTTTTTGGTATTGTAGAAGTTATCGAATTGAATTTTTTGTTGGTATCATGATCTTTCTTAATCCTCCATAATTGATTAAAAAAATTAAAAAGAGTTTCTATTCTTAAATTCTTTCAAACTGTAAAGATGAATCTAAAAAAAAAATATATAATCAATAAATTCCATGTTTTCATTTCAATTAACCTATTTTTTAAGAGTAGAAATATAAATGATTGAAATGGCCAACTATTCGGCGCTTTTTGTCAACTAATCGGTGACTACAAAAGCAGCCGATAAGAAGGATTTACCGACTAGTCGCTGACAAATATACTCTCTAATTTATATGTGTACTCTAAATGGTGTAATTATAATTACAGGCGTTTATGAAAAAACATTAGGATATTCTGATCACGGATCAGAAAATTAGCTTCCATGTCAAAGCCCCCAAAACTCATCAGCGAAAGGTAATAGTCACACAAAATCACTATTGACCGATTGATACTGAGAGGAATTTAATTAAAACTTTAATCAAAATTTAGCCTGTCTCTCGATATATTTAGCAGTCTACAACCAGATCGGCCAACCGGCGACAAAGGAACATCCGGTCAACGGAATGTAATTTCCCCTAGTGAAGTTAGTAATAATTTAAATTGAAACAGAAAATAATATTATTCGAAGACAGGAAGAACCATGTGATACATTTTCGTTTAAACTAATCCACTGTAAAAAGATTAGAAAGCATAGAACAAATGCCAGGGATTTGGAACGTTCTCCGTTGAGATAACAAACTGCCTGGCTCTCTCCCTCTCCCTCTTGCTCTCTCACTCCCTTTTTCTCTCTCTCTCTCTCTCATCATTTAATAACAGCTCTTTGTGCCCCAGCCCCGAAGATCCTGAAGGCAACTATAGTCTCTTCACTGAGACCGGAGATAGTTCTTATCGCAGTTCTACGTTCGGTTTAACTCCAGTCAGTTAGTTCTTGGGGAGAATCTCAAGTCTTATGTAATTCTCGGGTTAGTTAAATGTAAATCTTGTTAATTTAAAACTTTGAGAAAGTAGTGCTTCTGGAATATATGTCTGATGCATAACTAAATCTCTCCATAGTCGGGAATAGCTGCTAAAATAATCCTTGAAGTTACTGATAAATTCAACAATTTTCATAAAATGAATTAACTTCTAAAAAATATTTTTTACTATTAAGTATACAGTATAAACTATATAAAGCGATAAACTTCCAATTAAGAAGTAACACAGAGATATAAATGCATGTAGAAAAAATAACGTATGAAATTAGAAAAAGGAGACTTATGTTCAGTGGGCACATACGAAGAATGAGTCCAAGCAGATCAACAAGAAAAATTGGCAACCCATTTGACTTCGGTAGGTACATACAGATTTAAAAGAAATTGGCTTAAATAAAGAAGAAATTGAAGACAGAACAAAATTAGAGAGTGTGAAGGCTTCCAAGACAACAGCTCCAAGCAGACAAGGGAGAAAAGTGAACAGATGAAGGAGTGTTGAAGAAAGCGTAGAGCTATCGTGGTGCTTTAAACGTGGTCCTTAGCTACCCGGTAACAACAACAAAAAAAGTATAAAGTTAAAATTGAATTTTCAATTTTTATTGGGTCTTGCTTTAAATTTAAGGAAACTAATGCAGAAATTCGAATATAAAGAAGGCAATTATCAGGACTCAATTTCGATTTTTACAATAGATCTCAAGGCACTACTGTTGTAATTATAGGCATGGGTGGAACAGGATAAAAACTGCAACCAAGGATTCGGATGTTTTAGAAAGATTTTATTGGAATTTCGTAACTTTTACTGGTATATTGAGAAGCGTAGGTTATAGTAAATGATATTCTATTGATGTTTGATTTATATTCCACAAATTTACATGTCTTGAAGTTCTGCCAAGATTTCACGTTTCAGGTTTCACCAAATTGTTAGTGTTATTTTCAGATGTGACAACTATTTATTAAAAAAATCTACCTAGTAATATACTTAAGATGCTATGATGTTATCATAATTTCATTTTCTGGAAGACATTCTTCGTCCAGAATTCTGAAAGGCAAAAGCATTGTAATTAGGTAATTATCTTCAATTTTTTACTTTCTCCGAAGTCGCGAACCTAGCCGAAGCCGAAGCCTGGCACAGAACTCATATGCCAGATATGAGCCGGCAATTCTTTTCGTGGCTTCCACTCAAGTAGCTGAGACTATTTTCCTCCCCCAGCACTAAAAAAAAAAAAAATGTCGGTCTGTACCCAGCTTATGAGTCCTGTGCCAGACAAGTGGAAATTATAATCTGAGTGGAATAGCATGTTTATTTTGCCGGATTATAACCGGCTAATGAGTGCAAAGGGTTAATTAGTATTACCATATTGTATTATATCGCAAGGATGTTTTACATTTTAATTTATAAATAATGATTTTTGAAATTTAATTTAATTTTAAACTGCTCATCATTTTTAGCTACTCCAACATTTACTGGACAAACAGTCGAAACTTCCGATTATTTACAAGAGATTCATTCCCATGAAAATAATAAGACCTATTGGATATACGGAATGGAGCTCTGAGTCTCCACTAATCCTTTCTATTCTTCTCTTTTCCAATCCTTTCAATCCAAAATCCTTTGTAAAATTCTCAATGCTCCTTATTATGTTACTAATAAAGTTATCCATAGTTATTTGAATGTCCCGTATCTTGCTGGATTGGCTCTTCGCATGCGCAATTTTAATCGCTTTTTCTAACATCAACAAGCAACAAAGAAAAATTGGTTGTAAAAATGGTGCGTTCATAAATATGGCCACAAATAAAATATATATTAAAGGCTTTCGAAGATATGGTGTGATTTTGCACCGATTTTTTATTGTACCGTGTTTATAGGATGAGCGATTATACATTGTAAATGCTATAAGCTGTAATAATTACAAATATATATATATATATATATATATATATATATATATATATATATATATATATATATATATATATATATATATTTTAAAATCACTAACCTAAAAAGTTAAATGAAAGATCATTTCCAAAGTTAAGAAAAGGATCGCCCATCTTTGGACTGATACAGTATTGCCTTGTGCTTAGGTCTTGCTGGTTTAGTATCTGAGCGTGGGAAATACCCACTGATGAATAGCATATCAAGTTATGTTTTATAGTTATAATTATTAAAATAATTTTAAACAGAAAAAATTGAGAGGTATATGTTTTATTAATACAAAAAATATATTGCTGCCCAACTTTATTGGGTTGCTACATACACAGCTTACCAATCTCTCTAATTAAAATAACTTTTAAGGAAACCTTTTAAGTATTTCAGCATTTATATGAATTTTAATTATAATTTCATAATTTAAAACATTCAATAGAAACTTCACTTACCATAAAATATACTGCACACATTTCCAAAAAACGTATTTCCAGCGCGTTTTGTACAGAAATAAATTAATTTATTCCGCTTTAAAAATCCTATAAATTAATTTTAGGGTATTTTATAAGTTTATATTTATATAATAAAACAATACTTCTTGATTATAATAAAAAAAAAACAGATGCGTATGGAAAACAGATAAGCAGAAGCATTACTTTACAGTATGTAATCCAAACAATTTTCAATTACCTACAGTTAAAAATAATATTATTTAATAACCGTGATCATACGAGTAATAAGGTTCAATTGAACCCGAACTTTATTCGATGAAGATTGAATCATTTTCCTCTGTCCATTGAGTCACATCGAAATCAAAATCTTCTAGGAGAGTTCTTATGTGACCCTGCCGTCTACATCTCGGTCCAACCAATTTTTTTAATACAATTACCTTTATACCGTTATTTATGCAGTCAAACGAATAAATATGTCAATTAGAACATCACGATATCAGTAAAACTTGTCTAATAAACACCCTACAATTCTATATAATAGATACCATTTGATTCATTTTCGCTCAAAATATTTCCAGGCTCTAATATAAAATATAAAGAATTTCCTACAACATGGAAATTTACGTTCTGTAAATAACCTATCGAAAATAAAAACGAGTATGAGCTTGCACAGCTAAATATATAACTAAATAATATAAGATAATTTAAAACATTAACATTGAAAGAGAAAGATATATAGAATCATTAATCGTTGGTTCAAAAATATCCGAAATTGATAAATTTCCAAGGATTGAAAAATTCTTGTATCTATTTCTAATAAGCTATCCAGTACTTAACCCAGCGTTGGTCGCTAGCCGATCTTGAACACCGGTGGTCGCTAAATGAGCATTTCCCTCACTTCTTAGTTTTTCATATAAAATGCAGTTTTATTATGCCAACTTTGTACTTATAAATGGTAAATAAATGTCATCATAATGTCTTAAAACTATATTTTTACAAAGATATGTAATGTAAAAAAAAAAAAAAAAAAAAAAAAAAATTAAATAATATACTATTTACATAATAAAGTGTTTTTCATCAGCTAGGTCATATTTTTCTATTCCTATACTATTATTACAAGTATATTTAGTAGGTTCATTGCGAATTGGAACATAACACAATTTATACAATTTTTTTTTCGTTTTTCTTTTTTTATTTCTTCGGCACATCAATACCAGATCTATTTTGTATTGCTTCGAGCAGCCACGAACAAGAATCTGGAATAGTAAAATTTTCAGATTCCTAGTGAATGATTGAAAAATAATATAAATACAATTCACGACGATTTATCAACTAATTACTTACAACTTATCTTCTCAACTGGCTTTTTGTCCAACAGATCAAGCATGTTAGATCCATGACTCATTTTGAGCCCAAATAATCACTAATCAATGGAAAGAAAAAAGAAAACTCGCTCAGCAAAATGTCACGAATAAACTGCTCGAGAGATAACCTGAAACTGAGGAGTGTGGACATGGCAATTTTCAGTACAAATCTCCCAATACCCAGGCCACCTGCATCCGTTTTACTTAGAAACCAAATATTCTTATTCGCAAATGTCCTAAACTCAGCTATGCTGAGGGTCAGCGATGAAAATTAAATTCTGACGAACTTATTAAATATTTTTTAGAAGGGTGAGGGAAATACTCACTTAGAGGCCAACGCCGGGTTAAGTAATAATAATCCAGTACTACTTATAAGTTTTTTTTTCAAGCAAAAGAATATTATTTTATCAGTTGAGCCTGGCTACTAATGAGCTCCAAGGCTAAGCACAATATTATATAATAAAAATATATATATTACGCCATAGTGAGCGAATTCGATGGTAAACAAATAATATAAATCATTTTTAATGAAATAAACTAAAAATTGAAGAAAAAATTATTTATTTCCAGCTAAAAATGTAAGTAGAACTTTTTTAAAACAATTTGTCATGGGATTATTACGATAAGCACACCCCTCATAAATAAAGAGATAAAGGTTTTACTGTATTCTGACCTGGACACATATATAACCCAAGATTATGCTCATAACTATTATATATTCTTTTTACTTTCTCTTATTACGGAATATATTTATTGGAATTATTGTAATTATTAGACGAATCGAGAGTCAACCTCTTAAAAATGTTGAGGATGGAGACTTCTTTTAGTGCAGCTTCGAGATTAAGCAATTAGAAGTTTATGACAAGTCTGATTGCTAATTATATAAAATAAATTAAGGTTGTATTTTAAATCTAGTAGGTCACACATTTGGCTTCCTCATAGTTCGTGAAAATCAGAAGGCTTTAGCGAATAAAATATGTAGGTCTATAAATTTTATTTTTAATGTTTCATATTGAGATTAAATTGATAAATATGATTGCATATTTCGCTGAAAAATGAAAGGAACTTTTTGAGATAACTTTAAATTGTTTAGTTACCATGAGCTATGGTAAGAGTGGTGTTCCATGACTGTACTTTGTCATTCAATCAATCTTGTTTTAGAAGTATTTCCCTCTCTTCGCTTGCAAATAAAAAATTATTTACAGTTAAAATATATGAATATGTAAATGTCAAGGGCAGAACATGTAAAAACTGAATGCAGAAAATTTAATTTTCGTTTCTTCGCTTTCTTTGCCCCCATAAAGTGGGTTCCCTTAATCGCGAGTAAAACTTGGAGGTTGAGCGTGATTGCTGACCTGGAAGCAATAATTCCTTACGAAGTACTGAGTAACTCAAGACCCTTTATGGGTTGTTGCGGTACAGGTTTTATTTTATTTTTATATCGCTAGAAGTTTTTTGTTTCTTTTTTTTCTTCAATTAGGCCTACTGAGAAGCACGGGACTCGTATCTACTCTCCGGCGAGGATCTTTATGATTCTCTTCCAGTATTTCTTCATTTTCTGACTATGAGCTAATACTCTTTCTGTCTATTTGGTCCCTGTGGTCTTCTTACTGGTAAGGGACATAGGGAAAACTCCCTGTCGAGCAGCTTGTCGGTCTTCGGTTTGATTCAGTAGGGTCCCTAGTTGTTTCAGATCTGACTGCACTGATGTTATCCACTTGTTCTTAGAGGTCTTGCCTCTATCAGCCACTATTTTGTCCATAAAAGGCCAGTCGCCTTTACCTTATATATGTCACAATATCCTACTGATGTTTATACTGCTCATCATTGTGCCGTATCCTGTAGGTGCTATTCTCTTCCCTGACTGGTCCTAGTATCTTCCTTAGGATTATCCTCTCCTTTTTTTTTTTTTTTTTTTTTTTTAATTGTATAAATACTTCTTGTGATTGTAATAATCATAAATTTGACAATATTGTAATTATATATACTAATTTTCCTATTATATTGTTAATTATATGTATGCAATTAAGGTACACCACCCGTCAATTGTCTATCTGCAGTACGCCGTATATTCGTTTTTTTTATGAATATGCGATTTGTTGTATCAATAATTTTATGTTTTTTTTAATCACCATACAAGATAAAAATATCTTGCAATTATCATGGATATATTTTTTGAATTGTGGTATTTGAAAATGAATACATATAAAAGAAAGTGAGAGTAATAAAAATGTATTGCTATAAAAGAGCGGTTGTAATAAATGTTTTCCATTTTACTTTTTGATATCTTTATGACTATAGGGGCCTCGGTGAGTTACAGCTCCCCCAAGGGTCCCATAGAAGCAGCCCTATCTTCAATTACCCCGAGCTAACCAACAGCCTCTGTATGTTGGGACCTTCACATTATATTTAGGTGTATGTGCCACGCCGGTATCAACTCGAGCCATCTAAAGTACCCTACAGTACCGGAGGGGGCTTCAGATTAGACAATAGGGAATGCTTACTGCCACCACCTACACTCACTTTTGTACAATATCTTCCTTGACCGAAACAGGTATAGTATATTGTGCATCTTTCGCCTTGAAGCAAAAAATAGGAATATCGTAATAAATTCCATATTACCCTTGGTTAAAAAAAAAAAGTTCAAAAACTGAAGTTCCATTCAGTCCAATACATAATAACCTTTGTCATAAGTTTCATACGTAAAAGTTTTTAAATTTTAATGTTGACTATTTTATTTAGAGATGGCTGTAAAAAAATTGAAATTATGATGAAAATAGTATAGTTGACCATAAGATATAATTGTTAAGAAGATGGTATGGTTAATAAATTACACAAGTTTATAAAACTTTATTATGAGTACTGACGTTTCGACCTGCCTTACAGATCTTCTTCAGGGCTAAATAATAAAAATATATGAAAAGGAGAGGGTTAAAATAGAAAGGTTGAAAAAAAAGTTTATTTATTTGTATGCCAACTTTACTTTCTTTCTTACCTCTCTATATTAACATTCTTCTTTTAATATATTTTTCACATAGAACATGTTTTACCGGTGAACTAGTTGGTCAAAAGCGATACGCTTTTGTGGAATCCGAGGACGTTACGCTTAGTTAGAAAGTTTGATAATAGGAGAATAGGAGCTCAACTTTTCCTATACTAAATAACAAAAAATCTTGACTAGGAGGAATGTTTTTATAAGTGAGCTCCTTCTGACTAATACATTTTACAATAATTCTCAACGAATTGAATTTTTCAACAAAATCCATATTTGATGTGACTAATATAATTACTAAAGTCGACATGTTAAGTTCCTGGACTCACTTCAGTTTCTGACCAAACCCTCTGTTCAGAACATTGACACTAGAGCCACCTCCAGTCCATTGGCAACTAACAGAAATGTGACCATAAGGACATTTTCTTATTTAGTTTTGGTAAATGTATATAGCTTAGTTTTCAAGTCTACCCACAACAAGATTTAGGTAAGCCCCATCATCTAAATATAAACTTTTCAGAAACCCTCACCCCAAGAGAAAATAAATAAATAAACTTTCCGCAGGCCTTACAATGTACCCAGTGCAGAAAAAAGCCAAAGCCAAACATCAATAGAATTTCCCATCCTTAAACAAAAGAATTGTATCCAATAGAGACTTGAAAAAAAAAAAAAAAAAGACTAAAATTGGAAGATACAGTCATAATGATTTGATTTTATATACCTAATACATTTTTTCATCTAAATATCTTACATTTTTTTTGCCTATGTTACATGTAATTTTAACATGTAATAGCTAACTAATAAACAAATAAAATGTATTTTTTTGGTAGGCGTCAATTCCGGGATTCATATAAAAACCAACTCCCAAAAATAAACTTCTCTTTTTTTACAGTTTCAAATATCGCCACGGAATCATATATCACTATCGTCAAAGACTTTAGAAAAAAATTTAAAAAGAAGATAGCCTCGGGACCTGCTAATATAGTTGTATTGAACATTTATTAGTGCTACCAAAGAATATTTGCATTATAAGCCATTTATAAGTCATTTTCAACATTATCATCACAATTACTTGTATTTTTTTATATTGTATACAGTTGTATATCTCAATAAATAACTATAAGAAAAAAAAATGCCAGATCTGAAAAAGTTTGAGTCGTGTAATAATGCAGTCAAAAATAATGGCATGTGACTATATTAGCTGAATTACATCTAACCATGATCTGATCGGTGTCCAATTTTATATTTGATCCATGGTATTTGGTCCAGGAATTACCGATTTTAAACTCATAAAAAAAAAATAGGTAATCATTACACAAGATGAATTTGATATTGCATTCATGTTCAGAAAATTAACCGAACAGTATGAGAGGTGGGGCCTAAAGATAAACTATGACAAGATAAAATATATGTCAACAAAAAACGATGAGGTAAGTGACCCAGTTCTAACAAAGTTATGTAGGCTAAACCAATTCTGCTATCTAGGCACTATTCTTGAAATCAATAGGAGAGCGACATAAGAAGTGAAAAAAAGAATAAAAGATGGATGGAAAGCTTTCGGAATGTTATATTCAGTCCTCTGGAGTGCCAACATATGTACCGATGTCAAAAAAATAATATATAAGGTCCTGGTAGAAAGCATAATGCTATACAGTTCAGAAACATGGCCTCTAGAAAAATTGCAAAAGGAAAAGGCAAACGATTTCTGGCTGTGGAGATGGATTTTTGGAGGAGATCAGCAAGAATCTCAAGGATTCAACGAATCCAGAATAAGATCATAAGAAAAAGAATGGAAGTTAAGAGGAATATTTTGGAGGAAATGGAGGGAAGGAGACTGAGATGGGTCGGCCATATTAAAAGAATAGAGAATAGAAGAATCCCCAAAATAGCTTATGAATGGGAAGCAGAGGAGAGGAGAAGGAGAAGTAGGCCTCAAAATCAGGTGGAGTGATGTGGCTGAAAATATGGCTGGCCAAGGATTAACGGAAGAAGAAGCGATGGATAGAGAGGAATGGAGGATCCGGCTGAGGGAGGAATTTGGTTGAAGGAAACTTCGAATAGCGAAGAAAAATCCTTTCAAAGAAGAAATAAAATTACTTGGAAATTTCTATCATCAGTTAACGCTCTAATCGTCAATAAGAATTAATATTTCTTAACTTTAAACCGTGAGAAAAGAAATCAAACGAGTTGATAATTAACTAAAGAGGGGATAAGTGGGAGGGTTTCTCGAACCTATTAGTTCGAAAATATTTTCCGTTTATCAAATTTCTCATATTTCCATTTTTTTTTTTTATATGCTTTTTCTTTTTTTGCCTTTGGAACTGATGCCTAATGTTCAAAGGTCGGAACTGATTGTAAATTAAGATATATAACAGAGTAGGATAGAGCGATAGAGGAAAGATAGAAGAGAGTGGAAGGAATAGAGAGCGGTTGATGTCAAAAGAGCGAGAGGTAGAAAGTATATTTGAGCGGGCGGTGGTGGGGGTAGAGGATTGGAACTAGTTAGGTGAGGTTTATCAGATTTGGTGGCCTGTGAAGTCCCCGGGGGGCCCTCCCCGCTGTATTTGGCCAGCCAGCTGCCCTGTCTTCTCTGTCTCCTCCCTCCTCCCTCCCCTTCCTCCTCTCCCTCCTATCTCTCCTCTCGCTTATAATAAAATCCCTCTAGATCCTCCTTGTCACTTCTCTTTATAGCCGCTGCATCTAACCCACTTCCTAGCTTTAGCATAAATAAAATAGTTTTGCTATGTATAAATATTGAGACATTTAGTTTTAGTTTCGAAATTTGCAGTATATTAATGCTTCTAGCACATTATTTATTTACAGCGACTTTAAATGATCATTTTATTATATCCATTAATATTACACCACCTATTTTACCTGAGAGAAATAAGTACTCAAAAGTACGTTTTTTTGTTGTTTTTTTTGTTTTTTCCCCATATGTTAAATAAGATATCAAAATACAGTGGAGCGTCGTTTATCCGAACATCAGTTATCGCAACGTTCAATTAACGACATTTTTTTTTTTTTTTGGAATGTAGTTTTAGAGTAGATTGTTGGTGTATGCAGTCATAAAGATACACAGCAATTCAAAAATAAGTATTTTAATTTGTAATGCCAACGTTTCATCTTGCATTGCAAGCCTTCATAAGGGTTTCAGAGACAGATGTAAACAGAAACTTAGTTTCTTAGGCTTAGCGAATAATATAAAAAGCAGGAAGTCTATGACCTTTTCAAGGATACGGATGTTGAAATATTCATTAAGTGAGGGAAGGCTCAGATGGTAACGGCACGTTACAAAAATGCGGAAGTGATATACCGGGGATTACGATTAGAAAAGTCCTTTCCCGAAAAAGAACAGTTGAAGACCAAATCATAGATGGTCTGATAATGATGCTGCACATGATAAAAGAGAATTGAGGAGAAATTAGAAGGTTTTATCTGTATGTATTGTAAAAGAAAAGTGCATTAAAAACATAGAAATGCGTAATTAATTTAAGTGTCAATGTGAGATTACAATCAACATGTAGTTCATGAATCGGCGTAGGTTTTGGATCAAAGATAACCAGAGATTGCTTAGTTTCAATAGGTTTATTACATCAATCGATCCTCTAATTACTTATTTGTATTATTAAAATTATTTTATTTAAAAATTAAATTAAATGAAAAACAAAATTATTTTTTCTATGAATGTCTATGAGGGATAAAATATCTATATATATTTCTCAGAAACTGCAAAAAATGAACTTCTATACTCACTGTAAATTTAATTAAGACATTCAATTTGTTCCTCTCAATATCTTCCTAATCATTTGGTTGATAATAGGTCTAACGTAAATCGTCCTTTGTGAGGTATACATGGCATCACCCATGCTAACAAACAAAGGAAACGAGGGATATTTTCATTTAAATACGAAATGGAAATTATTATGTGTCTAAAAAAAAAAATGAATCGGGTCAGACATTAGCTATCAATTTCAAGGTTGGTAAATCAACAATAACGGGATTTAAAAGTAATTTTAAATCAATCATCAATCTTTACAGTAAGACAGGAAGTTTGATTCGTAAAACATATAAAAAGCGAAAGGTGAACTGTTTTAAGATGCTTTTTACACATAATATATATTTTTTTTAATGAATTTCGATTATCCAAACCACTCTTGAGAACATTAATTCGGATAATCGACGCTATACTGTAACTGTAAATATTTTAACTACATCCTGACTTCTGGGAGTATTTTTTGTAATGCGAATATGTAATATATTCTAGGACGTTTGTACTTTTACATGTTTCGTCCTATAATCTCCTGATACGAGTATGTATGGGTTCGTCAGCAGTAAATACTGAAATGCCTGAAAAATAATGTAGGCTCGTATTTTAACAAAATAATAAAAAATAAATTATTAGAAAAATTATTTTTAGAACTATACTCTATACTTATACAGTTATTGGTATTTTATATACATTTTTTTTTTATATCAATTTATTGAATTTCATAACTGTCAAAACAAGAAAAAACTACTCAGTAGCACTTCAATAACAATTCTTTTCAATTTTTTTAATTAATTATCTTTTTATTTTGATTTTTAATTAAGTATCTTAAACAAACTTAGTTCATAGTGGTAGACTTCAAACTTATTTCATCTTTCTATTAATTTAAATAAATCAAATAATTCAATTTAACAATAAATTAAGTTAACTAAATAGGAAATACAACTAATACAGAAAATTAAAATAGATTTTAATGTAGTCCCTGTTATTATTGTTATTTAAGATCGAATTCCATAAAAAGCGCTATAATTGATATTTGAATGTTCGGATAATTTCTTAGCAGTCCGTTGTTGTTTTTGTAACTAAGCTCTATTTTGAACACTGAAAATAGTTTAATAATCAATAATAATAACTAACCGAAAACCATTAAAATCTATTTATAAACTGGACAATGAATAAAATACTAGCTTTAGTAAACACTGATAAATAAAACGCCATCCCAATTAGACATCGCGTGAGGAAAATCATGAGCTATATTTTCAATAAAGGATCTAAATATAAACCAATAACATATAACACAATTGATGCAACAGGCGTTATCGTATTCAATCCTTTAAAATAATGTTTCGTTATCACGGTTGTATTTATTTCATAGAGATTTCCAAAACGATTATTTAATAGGATCAAAAGGGTACGCCGACAAACGCGACGCGTACACTCTAATATTGAAATGGCGGGAATGAAACAAAATGAAAAAAAACTGAATATACTTACATCTTAAACAACGATTCTGAAACCGTAATCAAAATTCCAATCAAAAATATCTCAAATGGAGAAGGAATCATTCCTCATACCGATTTCAATAATTGTCTTAAAATTCATGAAGGTTTAATTTCAATTAAAAATAACGAAGCTATATGTACGGTAAAGAATAATTCGGATCGGTCATTTAGATTAACTATTAAAACCCCAATCCTTGTGAAACCAATCAGAATTTTTAAAAATAACGAATCTCATAATATAAATTTAATTAAAACAAAAGAATCAGATTTCAATGAAGTCAAAAATCTTATTCGCACGGACCATTTAAACGAAGAAGAAAAAAAGAAATTCAAAATTTAATAAAACAATATTCTGATCTATTTTATTTAAAAGGTACTCCACTAACTGCAAATACGCAAATCAAACATAAAATCCTAACTAAAGACGAGATCCCAGTCTATACTAAAAATTACCGATATCCTCAAATATTTTCAAAACGAAGTGAAAAGACAAATTGACGAAATGCTAGAGCAACAAATCATTCGCCCTTCTTTTTCACCTTACAATAGTCCCAATTTGGGTAGTTCCAAAAAAATTAGACCAATCGGGAATACAAAAGTGGAGAATAGTAATTGATTATAGGAAATTAAATGAGGGGGGGGGGAAAACGGTCGATGATAAGTATCCTATTCCGCATATAACCGAAATGCTGGATAAATTAGGCAAAAGCAGTTACTTTTCAACAATCGACCTAACAAGTTCGTTTCATCAAATTTTATTGGATGAAGAGAGTATCCCTAAAACAGCATTCTCAACCGTAAAACGGTCATTACGAGTTCCTAAGGTTACCTTTGGATTAAAAAATAGTCCACCAACATTTATGAGAGTGATTAACAACATACTCATGGGCGTTCCAAATTGTGTTGCCTATTTAGATGATATAATAATTTACAGTACGTCCCTTCAGGAGCATTTATCAATTTTAAAGCAAGTTTTTAAAAAACTAAGAGAATCTAACTTAAAAAATTCAGCCCGATAAAACCGAATTTCTAAAAAAGGAAATAGAATATTTAGGACATCTCGTCACATCAAACGGAGTAAAACCAAACCCTAATAAAATCCTTGCTATAAAAAATTATCCCATACCGAAGACTACTAAACAAATTAAAGCTTTCCTTGGACTACTAGGATATTATCGCCGTTTTATTCCAAATTTTGCACACCTCACAAAACCTTTGACCCAATGTTTAAAAAAAGGATCGAAAATTAACATCGCGGATAAAAATTATTTAGATAGTTTTGAAAACCAGTAAAAATATTTTGATTAATAATCCCATCCTGCAATATCCGGACTTCAACAAAACATTTTGTTTAACGACAGATGCATCAAACGTAGCCTTGGGCGCTGTATTGTCACAGACGCACGGAGGACGAGATCTTCCGATAGCTTACGCGAGCCGTACTTTAAACGAAACACTATTGAACGCGAACTTCTAGCTATTGTTTGGGCTACCAAATATTTCCGACCATATCTTTATGGCAGAAAATTTATCATTCAAACGGATCACAAACCACTTCAGTGGTTACAATCATTAAAAGATCCAAACTCAAAATTATATCGTTGGAAACTAAAACTCGAAGAATTTAATTTTGAAATAAATATAAGAAAGGTCATGAAAACAAAGTCGCTGACGCACTATCGCGAGTAGTAGAAATTAATTTAACAGAATCTGAAGACCCTGATACTATTATTAATGATTTAATAGAACATTTTTACCGCGAAAATGAAACATCGGAAAATGCATCTCTTATCGTAAATTTTGATGAAAATGAAAATTTAGATAATATAACAGAAGAATCTGAAACAAATTCCGTTCACTCTAATACTTTAGGAAATACAATAATCGAAATACCAATAGCAGACTCTCAGTAAATTTAGGAAAAAATCAGATTATTTTAAATTTAGTTGATATTAATCCCGCGAAACCCAAAATCGAAAAAAAACTGTTTAATAATACTAAAAACAGAATTATCGCTCAGATATCAAAGGAAAATTTCGAACAAGATATAATAAAATTAATTAAAGAATTCGTTGAACCAAAAGTTAAATATTATTTATTCTTTGAAACTGATGGTTTTTTATAAAAAAATGAAAAAAAATCATAAATGATTATGTTGCAAAACATAAAGAAAGAGTAAAAATCTTGCATGAACAAATAAATCATAGGAATCAGGTAGCAAAAGAAAAAAAAAAAAAAAAAATATATAACCAGGATGAATAAAAATCGCGAAGAATTGCCAAACGAAATCCCGGAAACAGTATTTTTTTTTTTTTTTTTTTTTTTTTTTTTTTTTTTGTAGCTAATAGGCAAAAACAATCAAAATTAAAAAATAAATTAAAAAGGAAAAGATTAAAAAAATAATTAAACATAGTAAAAAAACCGCTGTAATTGATAAAAAAAAAAAAAAAAACAAAAAAAAAAAAAAAAAAAAAAAAAAAACATTATAACACGCGAGAAAAAAATTCATTTAAAAAATATAAAGAGACCGCAGAAGAAAAAGACAAACATACCATGCAGGTAGGCCTCCAGATGATAGAGCTGGACCGAGTCAGCATTCTTAGAACAGAGATAAAGCACTCGCACCGGACACATTCTTTCGAACCATTCTTTTGAGACAAGCTATTATAATTACGTTTATTTAAAACTCATTTTTTCTTTTAAATATAAGTAAATAATTTTATTTTTCTTTGCATTAAAATAAAAAGCATAAGAAATAATTTAATATAAATAATAATTTAATATACACAATAAGGTCGCTGGATACGACTTATATAGATGTGAAAAGATGGCAGTTAAAATGCCCAAACTATATAACAATAATAATAGCAATAAAAAAAAAAGAGCATTAGAAATAATTCAATATACACAATAAGGTCGCTGGATACGACTTATATTGATGTGAAAAGATGGCAGTTAAAATGCCCAAACTATATAACAATAATAAAAAATAAAGAATGATAAAAAGAATAATTATTGTTGATAAACAACATAACGAGTTCAAGGAATATGAACTCTTCCTAGTTTAAGAGATGGCATTATAAGCCAAATTATGGAAAATATTTTATACAATAAAATAGTATAATTAAATGATTAGACTTTAATTTTTATAATTTAATTTTAATTAATAATGATAATTTAATAATAATTTAATTTAATTTACATAACCAATATTCGATAAACAGTGATTTAATTAGTCAATATATATATATATATATATATATATATACCAGGTATGCAAGTTTAAAATGTCGTTTTAATTCCAATAGAATGCGCTCTTAGCCTATTGAAGGATTTGCTTATCTCTAAACGCTATTTTTGTTTGTTAGTCATTTGTTTACAAAAGTCAGTTATTTTTTTAAGTCGTTTACGTGGACGTATCATACCTTTCTTTGGTGTTAAAAATGTCTAATTTTAAGCCAAATAAAGAGCATTTGCGGCATGTCATGATTTTCTTATTAAACCAAAAGAAAAAGGCATCTGAATGTCATCGAATTCTTGTTGAGACTTATGGCGATGTTGCTCCAACCGTCAGGACATGTGAACGTTGGTTTCAAAGTTTCAAACGTGGTGATTTTGATGTTACTGATCAAAAACGAGAAAATCGACCAAAAAAGTTTGAGGACTTCGAATTGCAATCTTTATTAGACGAAGACAATACCCAAACCCAACAAATGATGGCAGAACAGTTGAATGTCACTAGGCAAGCCATTTCCGATCGCCTGAGAGCTATGGGAAAGATTCAAAAGGTTGGAAAATGGGTTCCACATGAATTGGACGAACGACAGATGGAAAAAAAAAAAAAAAAACGAAAAACTGTGTGCGAAATGCTGCTTTTACGCCACGAAAGAAAGGGTTTTTTGCATCGAGTTGTAACTGGCGATGAAAAATGGATTTATTTTCAGAATCCCAAACGAAAAAAATCATGGGTAACGCCAGGACAACCATCCACATCGAGTGCAAGACCGGATCGTTTTGGGAAGAAGACAATGCTGTGTGTGTGGTGGGATCAGAAGGGAGTAGTCTACTACGAGCTTCTCAAACCCGGCGAAACAGTCAATACCGAGCGCTACCGACAACAAATGATCAATTTGAGTCACGCATTGGTCGAAAAAACGCCCAGAATGGGCTCACAGGCACGCCAAAGTCATTCTTCAGCATGATAACGCTCCTGCACATTCAGCCAGATTGACTAAGGAAACGATTTCTTCGCTTGGTTGGGAACTCCTACCCCACCCGCCGTATTCACCTGACCGGGCGCCTTCTGATTATCACCTCTTCTCATCGATGGGACATTCATTGGCGGAGCAACACTTCAACAATTTCGAAAACGTACGAAAATGGCTCGATGAATGGATTTCAAATAAAGATGAAACATTCTTTTGGAATGGTATCCATATATTGTCCGAGAGATGGACAAAATTTGTAGAAAGCGAGGGTCAGTACTTTGAATAAAATATATATACTTTTTTTTAAATTACTGTGTATATATTTTAAGAAATAAACGACATTTTAAACTTGCATACCTGGTATTTATTATTTATTGTTTCCCTTCCATAGTAACCCTATGGAAAGGTCGTTTATTTTGATATTTTTTACAGGTTCCTTGCATATTTGCATACTACCTGTAATTAACAGGTGTGATATTAGTTTAATTATGAAAAATTACAAATTGTAAAAGTTCTATAAAGAAAATAGAACAAACGGCGAAAAATAAGAAAAGAAATAAAAAGAGAAAAAAAAATCATGAAAAAAAAAAGAACTATTAATAGGCATAAAAAAAAAAAAAAAAAAAAAAAAAAAAAATCGATAAATACGCCTAAGACAGTAGAAAAAAGAGAAGAGAAAAGAAAAAAAATATATATATATATATATATATATATATATATATATATATATATATATATATATATATATATATATATATATTTTAACTTTGTTTTAAATGCTTCTAATAATAAGTATACCATATTTTTTCAGTGGAGTATTAGGTCTTTTTTAACATTTATTTTTACCAATTGGTACAGGATTTCAATATTATTTTATTAATTCTGTTTTTGATGTGGATGAAATGGATCCTCTTCAGAAAATGAAAAAAATACACATTGTAAAAATATTTCTCAACATATAATAGAAATAAAGTAAAGTAATATAATAGAAAATAGAGTTACAAACATACACAAATTTCTCTTTTATGTTTTATTGTATCCAGATTCCTAAAAAAATTCAATTTCATTCGGGATCGTAACACGAAATATAGGATCGATAAAACGATACTGAAATCATATTAATTTCTATGAAAATAATTTATATAAAAAGGCCTAATACCGACTAATATATATATAAATATATACATTCACAAACATAAATAAATAAAACCATTTTAATTTTTTTGAGAGAAAAAAAGATTTTACATAAATCTTAGAAAGTAAGGGTCATGAAAATTTAACATTTCATCTATTAAGGCTCGGAGTTAATTTCTAAATGTTTATTCTATTAATGATATTCCACAAGGTACAATAGTTGAATATTAGCAGCTGCAAATAGGTGTTACTTTATACTAATTTGGTATTTTAAAATCCAACTTATCAAAAATCCGACCATTTTGAGACTTTACAAAACACAGATTCCTCAATTATGTATTTAAAACTAGTTAATGGGCTGGAGCCAAAGGAGACAAGATACTTAGGAAGGAAGAACTGTGTCAAGAGAAAAATATTGTGGGATATCTTGTTCCAGTAAAGAAAGGCTTGGCGAATAATAAAAAAACCAGGAAGTCTATGACCTTTTCAAGGATACGGAGGTTGAAATATTCATAAAGAGCGGGAAGGCTCAGATGGTAACGGCACGTTGCAAAAATGTGGGACAGTGAAATAACGGGGGTTACGATTAAAAAAGTCCTTTGCCGAAGAAGAACAGTTTGAAGACCAAACCATAGATGGTATGATAATGATGCTGCACACAATAGAAGAGAATTGCGAAGAAATTAGAAGGTTTTATCTTGATGTAGTAATCGAATAAATGACATGTATTGTAAAAGAAAAGTGCAGTAAAAACACAGAAATAAGTAATTAATTTAAGTGTCAATGTCAGATTACAATCAACATGTAGTTCATGAATCGGCGTAGGTTTTGGATCAAAGATAACCAGAGACTGCTCAGTCTCAATAGATGCATTACAAATAGCTCTAGTCACATAGCTACCTGTGGTGCCTGGTTTCCAGGATGTAGGTAGGAGTTATATTGTGATTGAGTCCTGAGAGATAAATTAAGAGTATTTTCATTAAAACAAAAACTCACCTGATTAATATTTTCATTATGTACGTATGTAAAATGGATTCATGTTACAAAGTATTCCTTAAGGACCTTTTTTTATTTCAAAAATATGTGAAAATTCAACTTCTTCAATTTAAATTCAGCTATCAGAAGAATGCCGAATTCTAGATCCTTATCCTCATGAATTCTCCTCCCCACAGACTACGACACTTCTCAGTCAGTTTATTTGAAATCAAAAAATCTTAACTATATTTTAATATCCCCGCTCTACGTTCCTCAACACAACTCACGAATTCCACATCTCAACCAACTCCAATGTGTAATCTCTTCCTTTCGAAATTTTTAATCCTAATCGATCCTCAAAGCTTTTTTATTCACTTCCTCTTACAACTATGTATATATAAGTAGTGTTTGTTCCCAGGGCCGCTAAGAGGGGGAGCCAGGGGGGAGGGCGAAATCTTCGGGGCCTGTGTTCTTGGTGGGGCCCGTGCTAAGTTGACCTCTTACAAATGCTATGTTATCTAAACGGTTCTATAGAGATTTATCATAATACGAAATTATTCAAACATTGTAGTTTATTAGTGAAAAAAGAAGTTGTATTTTATTAATGATGTTATGAGGGTAGAGGGGAGATAGGGGGCCTAGGCAAATATAGTTGCCCCGGGGCCCGGGTCGCCTTTTTAGGCGGTTTTTAATTTTAGTTTCTACATTTAACATTTATACGTTACTCCTTTTTTTTTTCTTTTTTCAATTTATATTAGTTCTTTTAAGAACTACTGATTTCATGAGGTTCTCCTCAAAGCTAATTTAAAATTTGGGGAAACTAAGTTTTTTTTTTAAATATTTTTAAATGGGTGTTTCCTGCTAAATCTTGTAAAATGATTCCGCGGTGCCTTCTGAATGTCCTATTCTGAACCGTTTCAACATTTCGGTGACCAGTTGATGTTCCTCTGAGTAATTGCAACACGCCGTATCCACATCTATGAACAAACTCTCCCGGCACTATGGTCAATATAAGACCTTGACCTCCTTAACAATCGTTCGACACTCAGTGTGATTCACTGCATCTCTCTTTTATTCTGTCGATCTCCAAAGCCACAGGTCTGCTTCGAAGTTATCTAACTAACTTATCTTCTTTCACCATCCTATCATCTTCCTAGGGAGTATTTCCTGATGCAAATGATATGCACCTCCCAACGAACTTATTTTTCCTCTCTTAATACATGAAACCGAATTTGGTTTCCATACGAGTCCTTTAGTCCCCTGATTGTATTTACTCTATATTAATGTCTGACTTTGTTGAGTCGTATATTTTTCTAACAATTTTCCTTCCTTGGTCGAAGCAGTCCTTTATACGGAGACGTATAAGTTGAGAAGAATCTTCTAGACAGATCAAGAAAAAAAGAAACAGATATTTAATGTTTTTCACTATTTTTAAACTATATTCACATTCACCAAAGACCCGCCACTCTCCAATAGCTTGAGCTCTTTTTTAGATGGTGTCTCTTTGCATTTACATCTGTATTTTGAACGGAAATATCCAGACAAGTTGATGAAATTTGAACTAAAAACAATGAAATATTTAAGGAAAATAGATAAAAAAAATTATAAACTGTCAACAAAAAAATATCTCTGAACAGGAATTCATGGCAGCCTGGAAGATTTACAGCGTCTAGACTATATGTTGGATAAGACAGATCAGATAAGAGCTACAGGCAGAAATTGCAGGCTATATACTTGAGCTAAACGAAAATAGTTCTTATAACTACTAATCGTTAATATACTTATGTTAATATAATAATGTTTAACTACTTAATAAAGAATATTGTGACGAATAACGAATAACGTATGACTGGTGCTAGGCGTTATTTTACTATAGCTTACAATAAGTATTTTTCTAAAAATTTGGGTAGAAACAGAAAAAATTGTGCACATCTTTGTTTTATTACTCTCGACATTTGTTGTACTTAATTTTTGATTTATATATACAGTATTATTCTATGTATAGAATATTTACTATCAAAATCTTCACACTCCATTACTTTAACTATAAATATTAAAAAAAAAATTTTAATTGAAGAACGTTTGAATGCATTCTGAATCTTTTTTTTTTTTTTTTTGAGGACTAGTTTTGAATGCTTTAAAATTCATTTTAAGTTCTAAAAACATTAAAAAATTTCAAAACATCAGCACTTAGCTACAGAGTTTGTACATAACAATTTTTTAAAAGAAATTAAACACGTTGACATTCAACTAAGAATGGAATGGTAGGGCTCCTGAAATATATCAGGATCTAGAACAGGCTAAGTGTAAAGAGAGGGGACAATTTATGAATTGTCAAAAAGGAGAATTGGGAAGTTAGGGAAATATATTTTGATCCCTACATTAGACAGGTAAATGGGAAGTCCTTTAGGTTTACTCTATGACTGGCCACTTCTTCTGTTTCTACTAAAAATTTATTTTTTATATACATTTATTGAAATTTACAACTGTACAGAATATATACATCAAGTAAATGTATTGACAACGATTATAATAACATGTTAAAACTTGGAAAGAACTACTCATCAGAAGCACTTCATTAAAAATTTACACTAGAAGGTCTCTAGGCCATCTTCTTTTCAGACGCCTCGGAGGATTATCAGGAATGGAGTGGGAAGCAAGTTGATAAAATAACGGATTTGAGTGGTTAAGGAGCACACTATGAAAGGATAGGTATCTGGTGTGGGCTAAATCAGCAACATATGTAACATTAAGATCTTTATCGATAAGTTTATTGGTGACAAAGTAAGGAGCATTGAGGATTTTACGAAGGATTTTGGATTGTAAGGATTGGATACGAGATGAATTGGATGGTTTAGTGGAGCCCCAAAGCTCAACTCCGTACGTCCAAATCGGTCTAATCACAGTCATGTATATGGGTCATTTGTAATTAATTGGGAGCTTTGAACGTTTGCCTAGTAAATGTTGAAGTAGTCTGAAACGACGGGCAGTTTCTTGTCGTTTTAGTCTTGTATGTGGATTCCAAGTTAGTCGTTTTCCAAGTGGAGTCCTAGGTAGCGTATCTGTTCTACAGGGATTAGTGGAATTTCATTAAAGGATACTGTAGGACAGGAGGTCATAGGTTTACGACGAAGGGTAAAGGTTATCTGGTGGGATTTGTTTGGATTTATTTTGATTCTCCATTTTTGACACCATTCTTGAAGGTTTAGGATATGGGATTGGAGTGTTTGAGAGGCAATGAAGGAATCATTGTTTACTGATAACACACATGTGTCATCAGCGTAAGTATTGAGGACAGTGGTAGGATGAGTTGGGATATCAGCTCAGTATACAACCCAGTATACACTGGGTAGAGGATACGACCTAGGATACTACCTTGAGGAACACCGGCAGATTAGGTAAAGAGAGAAGAATAGGAAAAGTTATGATTAACTTTGAAAGTTCTATCACTAAGATAGGAATTCTAATAAAAACAAAATAAAAATGTGACTATAAGAAATATTTATCTGCTCATTTAAATAAAAATTTGCATTGGTTTTGAACACTTTTATTATTTATAAAAAAAATCAAAAAATCATTACAGTATTAAAAGAAAGAAATATATATATATATATATAATGTGCGTAGCAAAGTGTATGTTTATAGATCGGTTGAAGAATAGTTAATATTCGAAACAATACTTCGAATAAAAAACTTTGCTCTTTCTATTGGCAAATCGTTCATCTGTCCTAATGGTATTTTTTAGAACTAGGCCTTTAGAACGTAGAATTTAACCAAAATAATAAATAAACAGCATTTTATTTTATTATATTTTTGCTTAATATACTTTAAATTATTTAAAAATATATAAAGGGCGTCTGCCAGTTAATAGAGAGCTATAAGTAAATAAAAAAAGATTCAAGTGCTATACATTTCACAATAACAATTTAACGATACCGTTTCGGTTGGATTCCTACAGTTGAAAAATGGAGCTCTATTGAAGCGAGGCAGATAGAAAACGCTTATCGTGGCTGTGACCATTCCGGTTAGGAATTCATTAATCATTTCTGGGGTATGAGTTTGACCGGCTCTCCACCGATTTGCTGGATATTACTTAAAGCCAGACCACAACCTTACAATGGGGCCTCGGTAGCTAAATGTCGCATCAACGATTTGGCTTTAATTGTTCTTTTATATTGTTTTGCGGTAGATAAAAACGACAGGCTGTATTTTAAAAAAAAAACAATATTCAGACTTCTAAAAAACAATTTTCACTTGTTATCTTAATGAATATATACATTAACAATATTCCATATTATGTCACTATATTAAAAAGGCATAACTCCTCATTTGCTTTATTCATTTACTACATGTTTCGGAGCTTGTCTTGTTGCTCCATCTTCAGGTTCTTACACTGTGATATTCTCACTGGTCATCTCATTTACACTCAAATCTCATTTAGTGTAAATGAGATGACCAGTGAGAATATCACAGTGTAAGAACCTGAAGATGGAGCAACAAGACAAGCTCCGAAACATGTAGTAAATGAATAAAGCAAATGAGGAGTTATGCCTTTTTAATATAATAACTAGATATTAATCTCCTTGAATGAAACATATATATTATGTCACTTTTATAGATTCAATATACCTTTTTCTCTTAGCCTTATACCTTTAATATTTTCGAAATGAAAACATACAAAATAGTACTAATATTTTTTCTGATGTTTAGATGTTTTGGTATATAAGTGCAAAGGAAACCACCAGCTTTTCATAATCTTCCAGTTCAAGGAACATACCTCACTAATAGACCTTCCGAGACAAGGATGCGATGTTAGGTCTCCTAAGGTGTTTCTTTGGGCTTATAGTAGAGAAAAGTGTGTCCAAAGTCCTGTAATGCATATTTTTATTTTCTTTATAAAACATTAATTTATGATGCAGTTCTTAAGGGACACAATTGCACCTTTTGAAAAAAAAAAATACAATTTCCTGCACAAAGCAAGGAATATTTATCCAATGAATAGTTAGTTTATTTAACATTAAATATTACAATAATTATCCACACACCATAATAATACTTACAAAATTACAACGTTCATTAATAAAGTTCTTTTATAGAAATATAATTTCAGAAAAGGTGTAATTTAGTGAGACCAGGCTCCGAATCACACCCTTGTAAAAATGAATGGGCCAATCTTTTTACGAGGGTGTTAAACAAGGAACACTCTAAGCACCCTGCTAATTATTATATTTATGGTTATCATTTAGATAGTACATAAATGAACACCTAGAGCGATGATGGACTATTGGAACATGACCCCAGTATCAGCTGACTTTCCTGAATGACTCCAACTTGCATTTAATAAATGGGCTTACGAATTATAGCTGAGGGGCATGTAGATCAATGTAGCGAAAAGTAAGTTTATGTGTGTAAGTCGCATGAATGATGACTTAAGGATCACTTGCTATAGTGAGATCCTTGAGCATTTGGACTCCTACTGCTGGGAACAATTATAATAAATAATCCGAACGCCAAAGCCCAAGAAATGCTCTTAATTTATTAAGTCTAGTTTTTAAAACAGTTGATTACACTTTTTTTTCTACACAAACATATCCTGGTCAGTCAAGCGAACGTCAGAATAGGTATATAAGATGAGCTATCAAAGATATCGAATTTATCGAGAGAAGGGAATAAATTTACTAAAACTGAAGATTACTTTACAAAAAAATTTTTTGAATTCTGATTTGTAGTTTTATTGATGATATATAAATTTTACGAGACCTCCATGATATAAATAGGGAAGAAGAGATTAAGCAATGCAGCAAAACTAAGGATTATAAATCAGCTTCCCTCCCAGTGCTTCTCTACGGATTAAGTATCAAGTATAACAATATCTCGTGAGATATGTTTCACTCTGACTATCTCATAGGTAAATAATACCAGGTTTCTGGACAAAAAGTTATCGATTTGCTAGCTATAGATTCGCTAGGTAGATTCTGCTAGATTTAAGTACATAAATCCAACAAAAAGAGCTAGTGTAGTTATTTACATTTATGGAGCTTCTTCGGTTAATATCGTATATTATATTATCGTCTAATGCTTCTCACAACCATAGTTAAAAATTCAAGCTTCAGTGTTGGAATTTATCATTTTTAAATAGTCATGTATCTTATCAATATCCCTAACCTAAGAAAAGTGTTGCCTAGACACTAACTAACTTATTCGTTTGCTAATTTAGAGTTTGTTAACTAGCGGTTTGCCAACAATTGGTTTGTTAAAGTTATAACGCAGAATTTGATGAGATATCTCCTAATGTAAGGATGTAATGTAATAACTTACGTTGTTTTTCGTTTATCACAAGATAAGCTTACAAATATTTTTATAATATTTTTTGTAATTCCATTTTTGTTTCAATCCAAGGTAAGAAATTGCAATGGAAATCATTTGCAATATGTTAAGGGCACAGAGGCATTTATTACAATTGCTTTTAAATATTTAAAAATTGAAATTATGCTTTGAAAAATAGAAAAAATAAAAATAAATAAATAAAACTTATGGTCATAAATAGAAATATTGTAAGACCTGTTTTTCGTGTTTTGTTAAAATGTTTTTTTTTTTTTTTTTTTTTTTTTTTTTTTTACATCTACCTATTTAAAAAAAAAAAAAAAACTCTTCCCTGTTTTCCGCCTTTCTTTAACTTTTTTCATTTCTCAATAATACTTTTCTCCCTGTTCCTTTTTTTTTCACCAAACTGAATTCCACACAAAAACAAAATATACTTCCTGATATTATAAACAAAAATATTTTCTGAATGATAAACTCTCTTTTCAAGCTGAGAACAGATTTATCTAACACAGCAAGAGATATCTCATCAAATTCGATCCTATAACTTTAACAAACCAAGTTAGCAACCCGCTAGTTAACAAACCGCTGAGTTAGCAAACGAATAAGTCAACTAGTATCCAGGCAACATTTTTCATAGGTTAGGAATATTGATAAGATACCTGACGTTTTAGAAATGATAAAATAATGATAACTTCCAAAACTGAAGCTTGAATTTTTAAAAATTGTTATGAGAAGCATTAGACGATAATATAATATACGATATTAACCATATTAACCAAGAAGCTCAATAAATGTAAATAACTACACTAGCCCTATCTGTTGGATTTATGCAGAATCTACTTAGCGAATCTATAGCTAGCAAACCGATAATTTTTTGTCTAGCAACCGGGCATAAGAAGTTTAATTAATATATTTACTAATTCACTGTTTATATTGAATATTCTTCTTTATTGGGACTAAAAGTGACTTTGATGAAAGAGACATTCGGTTCGGACCTATCGGCAGAAGGTAAAGATGAAATCCTCTGAAAAGTACGGAGTAAAAGCTAACAGGAGGTCCTGACGTTTATTGAATTAGAAAAAATAAATGAAAACCATTAAATTTACAGAAATGAAATGTGTTCCTAAAAAAAAATGAGAGGTTGTTGAGACTTCATGCTTAGAGAGATAGTGAATGATAAAAATTCCTCTTAATAATTCCTCGGATAATGTTCCACGAATAACACATTATTTAACTAATAAAAAATATCTTATTCAAATTGGATGTTAACAGGCAATCTGATGACTTAATCAATTTGTCAGAAATAATGAAGGACAGAATAAGGGTGCACATGAAAGGTAAATATTAATAGCCTTTTAATAATGTTACTAATAATTATGAAGATATTTACTATATGGAAGGTCTCAAAAAATTAAAATTACTTATATGCTAGGTCCACAAGATTTCGACTATGAACATTTTTTTTTATCGCAATTTAACGATAATCGGATTGGTTATTGATCCAGCAATATATTAACACACCGCCGTTACCAATCTAGCTCACGGCTGACAGGAAACTGATTACAAATGCTGGGAGTACGCCACACAGCACCTCGTCCAATCACCGGCACCATCTATGTTGCACCCCCTTCTCCCCCTCCCCGATGATTCTTGAATGCTTATGACAACCATAAATTATCATGGCCTTTATGTCACAAGAGAACAATCTTGATGTTAATCTAGTGATTAATAATTGTAACAGGCACAATAGTAAGACCAACAAGATGTTAATCATAGTGAATGTAACAGTCATAACTCAAAATTTAAATGGAAAATGAAATAACAAGACAAATGTTTAATTTCGTAATTTTTTTTTAAATATATATATATATTTATATAATGAATAAAAATTTTATTTTAGGAACAATTTTAATGATTTTTAGAGCATTACTTCAATGTATCAACATAGTGATTACGAGACTTCATAAAATTTTCTTTTCAAAGAACTACTTATTTATATGCAATCAATTTATGAAAAACTGAAAACGCTTTAACATAATAAAAATAAAATATAGTATCAAAAGTAAAAATACAACCATACTCTACATACAAAATATTCACTTAGCTCAGAAATCCCTGAACCTCTGTAAAAATCCATCAGAGGCTGAGAGAGAACGCTATTTTCTTAAATTGAAGACGCTTAAATGAACGCACCGAAATATGAGGTCTAGGGTAAAATGCATTTCAGTTGGTCTTTTACAATTTCAACAACTCTGATAGTTTTCGTTCACAATGGGCATTTTTTTCCCTATACATTCCGGTACTGCGTCCACGTTTGAAACTGTACATTTTCTCTACAGTTTACGATGATGAAAGGTGTCGGCTTTACTCTGCTGTTTACAAACACTTCCAAACGTTCAGTGTTACAATGTACGATTTTTGATTGTTACGATCACATTCTAGGCAAAGAACTTGCGTAGGGGGGGGGGGGCTAGCATCGTGGACATTAAGGAGTCTTTCCCACGCGATAACTGGCATACCAGTAGCTGGTTCGCCAGTAGATCGCACAACATTTGATTTTGCGTGCCAGTTTATGTGATACTATAAAGTGCGCATGCGTGGAGAGTTCCACGCTACTGAAATGACATGTGTGAGCTCACGCTATAGCTAATAGCATGCCTGTGACACAGATAAGATCTTATTAAAACGTTTCAAGTTGTATACACCTCTTATTTTTTGAGCTTATTTAAAGATTTAAAGACATTATCAGAACCTTATTTCGATGGGGATATGACACGACCATAAAATTCATTCATACATACAGGGAATGCGGATGCCATTGGAATTTGTGCAATTCGTGGCTATATAAGAATAAAATCGCCCTGTATAAAGCATACAGAAAAATTCAGGAGAAGATAAGTGAATGTGACCTAACTTTAAAAGAGAGAAAAAATAAAACAAAAAAATTGAGATACACATACCATCAAGAACTCAAAAATTGTAAAGTAAGCAGGCAAAAGGGTATTTTTTAAATATATTTTTAATCAATTTAATTAATACGTATTTTATCCTTGTTTATTAGTCTGACGGTAAAAATATACTAATTACTATGATGTATCAATGTCAGTATTTTTTTAAAAACAAGATCTCAAGAGAGGTACTTTACAGATAAACTCAGTTTATAAAACAATATACAGCAAGTTTCACTGAATAAACTAACAAACTTGAGGACTTTCAGAAAATCTAGACGAAGATGGCTATGCTAATTCCATCAGGGCCGGGCCTTGAAGCGATAATTAAGCACAAAAACGCCACCAAAAAAAAGTATGCGAGATGAGAAAAAAATTCCGCCGCCATCCCTCCCACCCCGGGCCAGAAATAACATTTGGCTCCCTCCTGGAATGGACCCTTAAGAGCGTGTGGTTAGAGGCGAGGGGTATCAGGTCGTGTTCACGGTTTAACGGTTAGTGCACCTTGAGGCAGCTCTTAACTCTGCTCAGGGCATTAAGGCTCTTATGTCCTCCGCCTCCATCACCTCCGTGTCAAATTTCAGATTTCATTTGATCAGGGTCCTCCGAATTTCTCTCAGAGGTCAGGTTTAATACACATCGTTATTACCTATTTTTCGCTAAACACACCTACAAAAAATAATAAAAGAACTTTTAACCGGGAATCGTGTATTCAGAATTCTCACGGTCAAAAAGATTAATTTTGCAAACAAAGCTTGAAGGAACAGAATTTACCAAAAAAGAGCATTATATATTTATTAAGCTCACTAACTACATCTTTATTAAGATATTCTATAAATAGCTTTCCCCATGGCGGCTTAGCTCTCTCTCAGAAATAAAGAACTTACAAGGGGACGTTTTGACATGTAACTCACAAAAATAGAATTATAGTCACCAATGAAAAAAAAATGAAAATCAAATTCAGTTCTCAGTTCTCAGTCGAGATAGAGAAATGATTATTTAACGTTAATTTGTAGTTTTATATACTATTTAAACTAAAAATAGTTTAATTAATGGAAAATTTTATTTAAAAAATAGAGAGATTTTACAATGAATGGAAAATGAAAATAAATCAGGAAAAAACACAAGCTAGAACATTTACAAAGAGACGGCTAAGCAATATTCACTAACTGACTGTAAACAGAACGCCTGTACCTTGGTCCACTCAGTTCAAATATTTAGGACTCAAGATGGATAAAGGACTGACGTTTACTTCACACACTGATTATGTGGTAATAAAGCAAACAGTGCTGTGTGTACTATACACCCATACTTTAATAGGAAATCTAAGCTAAGCAGATAAACTAAAGATAATAAACTATTATTATACAAAGCTTTTATCTAATAATTGATAAATTATTGATCTTAATATTTGGGGCTTATGTGTTGAGGAAGGGACATAGCCTAGATTTTTCGATAAGCAAAAGATAGCTGTTCAGTATCCAAAATAAAAAAAAAAAAAAAAAAAAAAAAAAAAAAAAAAATAAAAAAAAAAAATTTAGCCGATTTTTTTTTATTTATTTATTTTTTTTTGTAATCTCATCATTTTTACGGGTGATAAGCTCAGTGTTAGAAGCCCCGTTACCTCGGAGCAACTGGTCCCCCTAAAATATCCCAGGGAGAAATGGGTGGATTAAAATGAGAGGTAAGGATTTATATTGGATTGAAGGAAATAAGTTAAGGAAAGGAATCCTCCCGGGTATGTTAATGGAGGATCCTCAGTTATTTTTGGAGTCGGTGCCAGCCAAGGAGAGCACTTCAATCCTGCATTTGCAACAAACTTTTGAATGGCACGAGACAGCGTGTGGCGGTGATGAAATAGTGAGGAATCTTTACAATTACCTATTATTTTTCTTTTTTTTTTTGGATTCTGTTTGTTTTTGTTGGCACCGACTCCAAAAATAACTTATCATTAATTGTGAATAGGTATATAAGTATCGAGACTTTCGTTGATGGTCATTTAATTCTCTTTATTTCGAAGAAACTATAATATTATTTTTTACTTTTAAGTTCTATATATGTAGGTTATTTCTTGAAGTAGGTTTTTTTTTTTTTTTTTTTTTCTAAAAATTATTTTTATTATACCAGAAAAAATATCATTTTTCATTTCATTACATGTCAATTATACTGATTTCCGCACCCTAATGCAATATTAAAATAACAAACACAGAAATATCATCAATAAATGTGCATCCCAAGAAATATCAGATCATTGTCGTTTTTTGAGTGTCATCACTGTCGTGTTTATGCGAGTTTCAGAAGGGTTGGGAAATTAAATCTTCTTTAATAAGAGATCATAAAATTAATTATTTTTTCCGCGCATAGCCTGAATTGTAATTAACCTACATATTATTTATTTTAGATAAAAGTTGTATTTCTTGTAGAGTATTTTATTTATTAAATAGTTTTTTTTCTTTTTAGATAGATATAACTTTTATATAATATTATTTTTCTCAATAACATTAGAGTTATAACTTTCATTAATTTATATATAAACTAGGATTCCTAAAAGACCTTGTCTATGTAATAAATTCTGTCTGTACCAGAATTGAATTTTATAAGAGATTATGTAAAATAAGACTAAAACAAGTGCGCACTGAAACGATAAATCTTACTATAAAATATCTCCATCTTGTCTACTCAGGGACAGTCGATCGTAAATGTTGATTTAGTCCGATATTGAATGCGGAATCTCCAGATGAAGAGCGTCCTCCACAGAAGAATTTCCATCTTGAATGAAATGGTCCGCGGGTCCCGGAGTATATTTGAGGGGTATTGATGAATATTTCTAAAGCCCTGCTTAGTACATTTGCACAGGAAGAGTTCTCTCTTCCGGTCCCCTTCTCCCATAGCAATCCTCTCTTTAATCCTTGAGAAAACACTGCTGGTTCCGTTCTCACTACCCTTTCCTCGAAAATATTCTGGCAACCTTTCCTACCGTTTTCACCAAAGATTTCATCAGATTGATTATTCGTAACTATACGCTTCCACGTTGTTCCAGAAAAGTCACTTGTAGAGAAAATTATACTATAATTAACCGATCAATTTTTCTCTTTAACCAGGTTAGTCGCTAGCCGAGTTTCTAAGTGAGCATTTCCCTCACTTCTTTGATTTTCATAAAAAACAAAACAGTTTTATGTTACCAAATATGTAGTTATAAATGGTAAATAAATGTCATCATTATGTATCGATAATTTTAGTACAGGGCATAAGGATTAAAAATATATCCTTACAAAATTTACAAAGATTTATTGTAAAACAACAAAAACAACAAATAATGTGTTATTTGTCAGCTAGATCATTTTCTTCTATCTCTATACAATTATCAGAAGCATATTTATTATGTTCATAGTGAATTGGAACATAACAATTTTTAATTTTTTTTTTCGTTTTTCTTTTTTTTATTTCTTCGGCACACCTATACCAGATCTAGTTTGTATTGCCTCGAACAGTCACTAACAAGAATCTGGAATATTAAAAATTTCAGATTCCTAGTAAATAATTGAAAAATATTATAAATACAATTCACGACGATTTATCAACCAATTACTTACAATTTATCTTCTCGACTGGCTTTATATCCAACAAGTCAAGCATTTTAGAACTCAAGCCTCATTTTGAACTCAAATAATCACTAATCCATCGAAAGAAATTAGAAAACTCGCTCGTTAAAATGTCACGAATAAACTGATACTGGGGCGTCCGTTTTACTTAGAAGCCAAATATTCTTATTCGCAAATGTCCTAAACTCAGCTAAAATGAGGGTCAGCAATAAAAGTTAAATTCTGACGAATTATAAGGGTGAGGGAAATGCTCACCTAGCGACCAAAGCCGGGTTAAGTCAGCAACATACAGTTCATGTTCCTTACATCAACGCAATGATATGTATTGGTTCGTTTCAAATTAAATATCCGTTTTTAATATTTCAGAATTTTAAAATCTCACTCCTGTTGTTTAGTACATATATATATATATATATATATATATATATATATATATATATATATATATATATATATATATAGTGTGTATATATTGCACATTCATTTTTTTTTATTCACTCCTTCCATGAGAAAATCTCTTATATAAATATCTCAGGTTCTTTTCAGCTTTCGGAGCGTATTTCAGTCGTTGCCATGTCAATAATGACTATGTTATTATGTCCATGTTCATATAGTCTGTTGTGAAATCGTCTATAAAGGTTATGTATATGCTCATTTAATCTGAGTGTATTGTGGTGATTTCATGATTAGTCTAAATATTTTCGATAGAAAAATTTAAATTTTCAGCAGTTTCGTATATTTGTGTGGCACATGCCCATATGGGTTTAAGTGAGTGTAGGGTATTTAGTCGCTGTCGGAGTTTCAGTGTCCAACGTTAATGAAAGATTGGATACAAGAGTTTTAGTCTCTTGTTTAGAATGAGACCTTTCTGTTTTGCATGTCAGGTCATTCTTCTATTGTTTACGTTTACAAATTATAATGAGCCGTTATTAATCCATTTTTTCGCGTATCGTTTAGTATGGCATTAAGTATGCCGCTGGATTATAGAGTATTTTTTTAATTACTTTAAACCATGACACTCGGCTGCAAGAAACATTACTACGGCGTTCGGGGAGGGGTGTTATTCAATGAAAGTCCAGGCTATAAACTAAAATCAATTTTTCCATCCAAGGAAAGTATTGTTTTCTGTATGGTAGTCAATAGCATGAAAAATTCATTTCCTATTTCTACCCATGTGTTAAACCACCTCATCCACATACTGTAGTGCATAGTGATATAATGTACCAAAACTTATAAAACAACCTGCATTGGTTAAAGCATTAAACCATTGGAAGGGACTTATTCTCAAACGTCAACCTGTGACCTAAGGTTTTACCACAGACTTTGAAGAAACTAAACAAGCTTTGTTGTTCGTTTAGAGCTTTGGACAACTTCCTTGAATTTGTCCTTTTTTATAATTTTATATCATAACGAATCCTGAAATTTTTCAATAATAAAATTAAACATTTTAAATAAAAATGTTTAGATTTTATAATTTTGTTTTACTAAATAATCTATCCTGTGAAAACGAAGATGATACGACACAATTATTATTAATGGATGAAAAATTTTGAAAGCCGTACCTATTGCCACTTAATGTTAAAATAATATTAAAAATTAGATTATAGATAAAAAGGAAATCTATTTTTGAATAGTTTTTCATAATTCTCTGTGGAATCATGATTATGTAAGTATACTAAAGCTAAAAATCAACATTTCTGCCCAACGAACCGAAATGTCAAGGAAAATTGAACATCATTTCGTATTCTGGAACAAATAATTACCATTATTGAGTCCATGATGATAATTTGAATCTAGTTAATACTAGCGCTGAAATAAGACCCCTCCCCTATGGCAGCGCCCCCTTTCAAAGCTAACAGACTTTCATCATCATTCTATTGAAATGCATGAATATTCAAGTCATAACTATCAGCAATTCAGTTTTCGTCAGTTACAATTAACTGTACTAATATTAACGGGCGCAAAACTGATATATCATTTACAGGAAGATAAATTATGTTTTTTAGGATGACACTGCTTCAAGTGAAGAAAGTTTTCGCTCTTGAATGTAATAAATAAGTTTAATAGCTGAGTACACAATATAAATATTTTGGCAATGGAAATGTTGAGTAAATTTTTACTCCAAAAATAATTAAGAAGTTTTATACTGAATCATCAATTCAACAACTATTATTTAATATATTAAGAATATTTTCCAATTAATTGGTAGTCAGATAGTTTTGTTTTATAATATTGTTTTGCTCAAAAATCAAACAAAAAATCAGGAAATTCTTATCTTACACAGGGGACGTTACAGAAAGCCGGAAGATGTCACCAAAACCAGTGAAACCTTTAAGTACTGAACTGAACCTTGTTCATTTTGATTTTGAATTATTTTGTATGTGTATTAATTTAATAAGAATGGCATAAGATAGATGAAATACTGTATATCGACAGTCAATATTTTTATTCCCATGGATGGAATGTATTTCATTGTCTAATTTCGTTTATTATACTTTAATATATTGATTATTTATCAGGGATTATTTACATAATTTAATCCAACTCTTCAGATATTTAACTATTATTTCAAGGAGCTTCATACATCTGCATATATCTCAGTCCATCTTGATGTTGAATCTATAACTTGCAAATTTTTCGCGTCAATATCGAATTAAAATGATGAAATCTGAGATTTATGAATAATATGCAGTAGAACAAACACCAGAACGACCAACAAAAAGAAAGCCAAAAAAAAAGATATGAAGATCTGGTGTGAATCTTGGACGGCAATAACTCGGTATAGACTATTGTCGAGCAAAAAGAGGTGTTGGGAGGAAGGGAGTTGATTACCTCAAGTACCTCGGAGGGGAAAGAGGGGGGGGGGCAAAAAACAAACCCATTCCACAATATTGAGCCTCCCGGTTAATGGGACCTTCCAAGTGATCTTATTCAACCAGAAATACGATTATAAGACTATCCCGGCGCCTTTTATTTCCCACTTTCTTAATTGCTTTGGAAATATTTAGGATCTCTAAATAATATCTGTCAATGCTTACCTGATTATATTAAATTTTCCATTTATATTCAATTGAGCAGTTTCGTAAAACAACCAGACTATTATATTTTAGTTTAGTTAGTTTACTGGCTATGAATTTAAAAAATTACTGATTGAATCAGATTCGAAATAACCTAGCGTACGCTATCAATGTGGCTTTCAGCAATTAGCTTTATAAGAGATCCTTAGCGTTAAGTAAGAGCGAGTGCCCAATTATGGCCTGCGTCTTAATATGGCCAATAGCCGACTAATCAAATAAAGGCACTATTTAAAAATAAAAACAAGTTAGCGTGTTATTAAAGATTGGAGAGTGAATCACCAACTAGAGAGGACTTCAGAGCAAGATAAGGTTAGAGTCAGGAGGCAGAGGACAACACCTGGCTCATCATATCTTTGAGCTGAAATCAGTTGCTTCTCTTCAGTGTAATATTTGAGATATATTTAAAATTTTTGGTGATATTGAAAGATAAGAAACTGTAGTTTTAGAATATTGCTGCGATTTTATTTAAACTTGATTCCATAATATTGTTTTGTGTGCGTTTATGAAAAAAGCAGCGGGTGCCCCAGTATGGCCTATTATTTGCTAAGTAGACCAAGGACACTGGTTATTTCGCTCATGTTTTGTCAAACAAATATAATTATTACATAGTTATATTTCAATTATTGCTGGTGTATTTCTGTACAAATTCTTCCTCCTAAAGAAAAAAAAGAGGGATCCATGGACATTACCGAAAGGTTTTTTTTAACTACAATAATTTTTTTTTTTGTCATTAAAATAAAATTAAAGTTGTTTTTATTAGAATCCTATTTTGATTTCCAATTTTATGTTGTTAGACAAAAACAAATTTAAATCATAGGCCTTATTTGAAACCCAGGGTCTAAATATAGCCGAAAGGCAACTTTTTACAAAAACGCAAAAATATGGTACAAGACCTGTTTCTAAAAAACATTTTCTGTGTGATAATAAAATAAGATAGATTGATCCAGGCTGTTGGCAAATTGAATTGATAGCTTCCAGTCTAAAATCATTCAAACCTTAGGTAGGCCATAATAGAACATCCTACCTGATTTTTAGCAACCTTGATAAAAAAATAAAAACTATTTGGTTATCTTGATTACAAAGGTATAATAGATCTTACTCCTGAACAATAAGCTAGCTGTACCCTCACATAAAGTTGTATTATCGATCCATTAACTTTTATAAATGGTTAATCAGGAGTTAGTTAACCATCCCTTAGGGGAGGATGGTTAGGCAGAAATCGGGCAGGAAGAGCAGAGCTTAGTTAGCAACATAAGCACCCCATGTGGACAAAACTCTTACTTATAATACTTATACAAGACTGCATCTTTGTACATTACAACACATATGTATGTAACAATACAAACCAGCCCAGTCCATTATTTTAAATGTTTCACTGGTCCATAAAGTTAAATGTCATTCTGGATTAGGAAGAGGCGTTATTTTTTTTTTCAATTTGAATCAATTACTTTTTAGAGAAAACCTTTCACCTATAATAATCTTGTAGAAAAACTATTATTTATAAAATATGGATAATGGACATGGATGGTTTTGGAATTCCACGCCTCATTTGTGCATTAGAACATTTAAACTTCACTTACAAATGACACACAAATATGGCGGTAATGAAATCAGCTTCGAAAATAAAAGCTGATTAAGAGATCCTCTAGTTCTTTCAGTCCATGCAATCCAAAAATCCTTCGGAAGACTTTAAATGATTGTTATTGTGTCATTATTAAATATATACAAGAAGAAAACGATGCGGTATGCCGTCAAAACGAAATAACAAGTCCAAGAAAAATACCTAGAATTGAGTACCAACGTTTCGACGTACCTTGTAGGTCTTCTTTAGTGCTGAAATAAACGAAAAAAACGAACCACACAGGGAAGGGGATATCGTTATAGTCTTGTTTTTGTTATTTTTTTTGGACGTATTTTTCTTATATCAGACTTAACAACCAACTATACTTATTTCACTGTTATATCTATCCATTATGATTTTAATTCCCCATATGTTGCTGATTTAGCACTAACCTATTTACTTCTCATTAGATCTACGTTTCTTAAAAGAGAATGGCCATTAGAGCTTGTAATATAGAACTTTTATTGGAGTGTATTTCATAAAAGAGTTTAATTTTAAACAGTTAAATATTCCAGTAAATATGGAATAAGAAGAAAAAGCGGTGGTATTCGAACCGAGTTCCTTAACATGATTGAAATGGAATTACAGGTGCTAAAGTTGCTGCCAAGCATGAAAAGGAAAATAATTTTTCACTTACATACTTGGATAAAGCTGACGACTTATCCACTATTTCTGTGTTGCTCGTTTCCACATTTACTTTTACTATTTATTTATTGTTTTCCTTTTTCATTTATTTTTTATGATTAATATCGATTTTTTTTTTTTTTTTGTATAATCTAATACTGTTCTCTCTGTCAAATATTTTGTTTTATACTTTATTATATATTTTTGTTTGGAATTTTATTTATTATAGCGTTATTCCTCTATTATTAAATATGACTAATTATAACCCATTTAATTTCAGAGTGCAACTAGTAATACCGGAGATTTCGGTTGTGAGCATAAAAACATAAAATTATAGATATTTTAATTTCTAATGTCTAACATATAATAAAGAAACTAATGGTTAATAGCAAAATCAATGGCGGGAAAAGCTTGTTATACGTCAGGCACTAAAATACTCAATTCCCTTCGATTGTCTATAAACTTAAAATTTATAATTTACAAGATTTTTATTCTTCATAATATCCTTGATAGGAGTAAAACATAAGATCTTAACCTATTCAAATATCAAGTGATACGCAGAATAATATCTTTATTCATAATGCAACATATATTAAGAGAAAATTTTAATATAAAGGTTACTTTAAGTTTAAGCTAGCAAAAATAATAATAATAATAATAATATTTACCAGAATTACAGGCAAATTATTCTGGTAGTATGTCGTAATGATAATTACGATATAAGTCAAAAGAATCATATTTTCCAATTAATAATAAAAAAAAAAACCTATAAAATAATCAGAACAAAAAACCAAACTAAAATAAATATATAGGTAAATCCGAATAAACATGAAATGAAATTATTCGATTTTCGACTAATATCCAAAAACGTATCCGTCAGCATTTACGAGTACATAACTATTCTTTACAAATTCCAAATGCGCCTCCTTCCATAAAGAGGATAACAATGCCCCATTTTTATAAGGTTTCGGGTAAAATTTATGACCTCAACGAAGATGAGCACGCTGGAGAATTTAAGCAGGCCAACGCCTGCTCAAAGCAGAATTGCGTGACCAGAAGCCGAGAAATATAATTCAAGAAATGGCATCGCTGCGGAGACGACCATGATCCAACAAATAAAAATGAAAAAAATTGCATTTCATGTAATGAATGGGCTCATATTTAAAGCGCCGAATTCCAAAACCAGCCAAGTCCATTTTTGAAAAAGTTTCACAGCTAGTCGATAAAGGTTTGGATGGATTAGGGAGAGGCCTTGTTTTTTCTAGGTCCGTCTGTATTTAATGTGATTTAACTACGTTTAGGATTAAAACTAAATATAATTAAGTAGAAAAAATATTTTTTTAAAAAATCTGAAAATTGGACTTGGTAGTTAATGGAATTCTACCTCTTATTTATCCTATGAACAGTGTTAAGGTTAGGACAAAATGGTTCCATGCCGAAACCTCCAAAAGTTGTTAAAAATGTTCCTTCTTCTACTGTACCCTTTTATCACATAGACAATGGTACACTTTCTATTATGTATTTTTTGGTTTAACCGTTAAGGAGTATCAGTTAACTAATATTCGTATTATTCTTCTTATCGTTAAATGAAAAAGCTTTTGTATAACATGTTTTTCTGGTGTTAATATTAATTTTTGTTTCTCGACCAATTGAATATATATTTATTTTTTACTTAATTCATTTTATAACGTTTCTCGACCAGAAAAGATTTTTATTATATTACACATTGTATAATGTTGTATTGTATAATTGTATAATGTTACATTATACACTCTATGAAGTAATATTGCTTAATCCACTGTTTTCCAACCGGCATTAAACAATATTGCAATATCTATTGTCTGCACTACTTCAATAATCTACAACTAAATACACCCCCTCTCCTTATCTTATACAAAGACAATCAGGTCAGTAGTGTTTTACACCCAATAAAAGTGTTGGTACATGAAACGTGGGAGATGAAACTGATGTTTAAATTCTGGCATCAACGTAGTAAGCCACGCGGATAACGACGTTGTTGCCCATGCTCCTGCAAGCAAGGAGACGGTGATGAATGAACCAGGCAAAAATGAACCGTTTCAGTCTTTGTACCTCTTTAATATTAAAACGATACACCATGTGAAATAAGCACCACTGAAAAACATTTATTTTAATTACAAAAGGTTTACAACGTTGTTGCACTTACCTCACTTGGTGGTAGTTTTCTTGTAGCAGGTCATATAAAGTCGTTCCGAGCTACGCGATGTTTTTTGAACATTTCTGACTGATTGTTCTAATAAAGCATTTCGTCTTCTATGTTTTTTTAATTATTTTCTGTCACCGGGTAACAGCTTCGTTTTACCGACGGAAAACATGACTGAGGTTTACTTACTACCTTGATACCGAGAAATATCGTCGTTCCCTCGTCCTTCCACAGCCAGAATCAAGGCTACCAACTTCAGGGAAGGGATAAAAATATTCCCCACAATGCATCTTGAGGGTTAAGGGATTTTCTCGTCAAAATCTCCGTTTCTGAAAAGTTGTGGATTACGTTGTTGTTGACGTAGCTCATACAGTCGTTTACTTTTGCCCAACTCTGTTAATGACATGTTCTTGTATAAAATAAAATAACAATGTAAAAAGGAGATTTCAGTGTTTTAAACTAAAGGAGGTTGTTAAGTTACTCAGTATGAACCCTTCCAGTTATCGAAAAAAAAAAAAAAAAAAAAAAAAAAAAAAAAAATTGAAATTCAGGATTATTTCAGAAAAATATATACAATACCAACCAGGATTGTAAGTGTAAATGACAATATAATTTCAATGAACGTTCGAAGGACAGATTGAACTATTTATAAGATTGATTGATATTATGTCTTGAAAGATATAATTCTTGCCCATAGTCCATATGTATGAACTTGTAATTTAATTTATTAAACACCCATGAATAAATTTTGAGTGGGGTTTTCCGACCAATTCATAGCATTTAAACTTCATCAAATGCAAATATTCCGGATTATTATGTATACTGGATGGGGACATCGAACACCAAATTAGTTTAATAGCGTTTGTGGCGCAACATAAATATGTAAGCGACGAGGCTGCCACAAATAGCAGGGATGAGGGCATTAGGGGAAGTGACTAATGCTCCCCATCAGCCGCCGGTAATGTCGCGTCTTCATTTCTACGCTCTGGCTCTGGACAACTTTACCCTGATACAGTACACCAGTCATCTCCTCCAACGTTAATAATTCAACTGCCAGGTCGCTTCGCCACTGTTTCCAACAACAGTCCTCTATTGATTAATGTACTTTTTCATGTAGAGGTAATGACGGGTTGGAGAATATACTATTTTCCAGATGGATTATTTTGTTTTTTTATCCCTTTTATATCTACCATCAGATATATCTACTATTGATGGAAAGTATGATGAGTTTTTCTGATGTAATGGTACAACAGAAGTTGTTATCTCTGAAATTAGATACTTTTTGCCAGGTTTGTCTTTTAGCAGCATTATAAGTATTTTGTATTTTTGAATGGGAAGCAAGTTGAAAGACTAGTGGATTTGAATGGTTATGGAGTTTACTATGAAAGGTTATGTATCTGGTTTCGGCAAAATCAGCAACATATGAAACTTTTATATCTTTATGGATAAGTTTGTTTGTGACATAATAAAGAACATTGAGGCTTTTACGAAGGAATTTGAATTGTAAGGATTGGAAAGTTTAGTGGAGCCCCAAAGCTAAACTCCGTATGTCCAAGTGGGTCTAATTCCTATCGTGAAAATAAGTCTTTTGTAATTTCTTGGAGGCTTCGAACACCCGTTTAGTAAATTTTGCAGTAATCGAAAACGACGAACTATAAAAGACTATTTCTATAAAAGACTAAATGTAATAAATCTTTTAAAGGAATGCATTAATCTCTTCACCCTAATTTCGAGCTCACCAAGCAGTCCTCCATGTACTAAGCATCCATGATCGAGATTGGGAAGAATAGGGAAAGAGACAAATATTAATTGGCTAATGCGTGAAAAAGATTCTCCGAATCTTGAGATTCTTTTAAGGATTGAGGTGGTATTGCGGGAAATTTAGAAAAACGTCCATTATTTAGGAAATTATTCCAGGATAGATGTTGATCAAAAACTATATATAGTTATTTTATTTTATAAGTTCGACTGCTTTGGCATATAATTATTTATCCTATTGAACCAACTGAGGACTGACTGATGGCCGCCTTGGTTCGATAGGTTCTCCTCAGGTACACCCAAACATGGCCTAACTGATCCTGGATCACCATTAACGACCATGGGTAAAAAAACATTGCATCAGTACTGAACACTGAACTCAGATATAGATTGGAACTTTATCATAATACAATAAGAATTTGTACTAGAATGGGTTTAGATTTGGGCAATAAAATACCTTGACAACATAAATAATTTATTTTTAATAGGTAAAGGTAAATATCATGGATATGTCTACCTATAATCTACTGCTTTTCCCAATTTGCATTTTATAGTTAAGAAGATCAAATTAGTTAAATTAATAATTAAAATAACATCCAAATATTATTCGAAATAATCAAAGTAGAGAGAAAGTAGGGGTTTCAAATGTAACTTTTATTTCAAACCGAAATGCTCCTAAACTTTAGGTCCTGTCGACAAATATAAAATATATTAAAAAAAAAAAAGGAAATATCCTCCATTAAATTTCCGAAAAAAAAAAACGTTCCACCAAAAAAGTATTTGCAGCCCCCCCCCCAAAAAAAAAAAAAAATAATATTCATGTCAAAATAGAATAGCACTTTAACATTTAAAACTTCCCAGTATAAATATTGGAATTGATAATGAAAGAATTTCTAAAAACTAAACATCACTGATCCGACGGATAAATATTAGAGAGGTCCACCGGGAAATAGATAAGTTTTTTCTAAGGATGACAGTAGATTTTATTTTTATTATGCATAGTTGATAGATGTACTCCAACATCGTACTGGCATAGAACTTCCTGTTTCACCAAGCTTATTATTTAAAACAAATTAATTCCACTTTTAAGAATGAATAAACATTTTAAAATAATTAGCTGGGTGCGCAATCGGAAAAAAACAACATTTTAAATTATCGTAATGAGAGGATAATCGAAATACCTGGAAAGAAAACAAATCTTGTTATTTAAATTGTAACATGAATTGACCTAAAATCCAATTAATGAAATTTGGTATATTATATATCACAGCATTATATGAAATAATTAAGCCTTTGATAATATTTTATTAAAATATATTTAATAAATTACTATTAAGCTCTCGATGAGGAAAAGAATACATTTAAATTGTGAAAATGTAATGAATAAATGATGATCCAAAGGTTCAATTTTTTAAACTCCTTTTAATAACATCAACCACAATGAAGTGTTCTTTCCTCCTGTAACCTAGACTTTAATTTGTGTGGGGGGGAATGTTTATATAAATATTTATTTTTTTTAACTTTGAATTTATATTCGCACCTTTCAAAATAAGTGGTTAAAACCATGAAATGATATTAATTTTACCAATTTTTTTTTTTCTTTCATGAAAAACAACTTATTTTAAATCGTGAAGAAACACCATCAGCCTGGACAAAGCAGGGTGAATAGGGAAATATTACTTACCATGAATGGAACAGATAATCAGAAAGTGTGAAGATGGTAAGCATGCGAGTAGTTTGTAAAGCCGTACTTGTACCAGGCACGGTCAAAAGACTAATTGAGAGAAGTTAACATAAGTTCTACGTTGTGAGAGACTACCGAGGAATAAATTCCGCACTCCAATGCGGAAGAGGGTCTGAATTACATTATTATGAAATATTATATTTTAAGCTGTTCGAAAATACAGATTATCGTTATATTACAACATACAACATCCTAATAGAAGAGTAATTTGGGATCCAAATAACTAACCATATTTCTTTTCTTTTTTTTTTTTAATTTAATCATTGTAAAGACGAATAATCTATTAATCTCTGCACCACTACAACTTTTAAAGAGTCATGGGTACAGTACTTTCCTAAGGATGGGCTGTTACTTCGCCTACAGGTGTTAAAAAGGATAGAAGATTTGCTCGAAACCACGCTCGACTTCTTGAGCTTTTCCCAATTACGGGTACCTACTTTATAAAAGCCGAGTGTGCCCCAGAAGGGTCTTCCGTCCTTGAAGTCGATCAAAGGCTCAAAAATTAAAAATTTTCTCTAAATCGTGTCCAGGGAGCTTGGCAGTCAAGTGCATTACCCACTATCATTACAGTGAGTGATTCAATAAAACAAAAAATGTTTAAATATTTATTTCTGTATTGAATAAATATTACAAGGTGCGTCATTTAAAGGTAAAAAGTAAATCTATTTATACAATAGATACAATGGAAGTAAAAAAAGAAAATAAGGAAAAAAAGTATAAGCATAAAATAAACTGCCTGTAACTAAACAAGAAATAAAAATAAATGTAATATACTATATTAAAAAGTAAATTAGGATACTAATTTAGACGTATAAATCCAAATCGAGAAAGCATTAAAAAGAATTAAAATAGAGAAAAAGAATTAAAATAGAGAAAAAGAATTAAAAAATATCTTTAAAAAATCTTTCATCTTTCGACTCACCACACTCCTTGGCAAGTTCTCGAGTACTTGTGGACGGATTTAACTCAACAGCTTCCTTCAGAACCTCATCAATATCTATTAATGGCCGCCCGGAGCCCTTCTTCTTTCCAACGTCGTATCTCCACTTCTAAATTTTTCAAACCAACGCCGCGCAGTTCGCTCTTCAAGGGCACATTTCCCTTCATATTTTATAATTTCACGAGTTGTATGCTAATAAATAGCTGAACTCTGGAATTTGGTAAAACGGCCATTTTTTTTTTTTTTTTTTTATATGCCCTATTAACTACTTAGGGGGAAATATTTTCATCTAAAGGTAATCTAGTGTAGAAAAACTATTTTTAAAAAATCTAAAAATCGGACTTCGTTGGTTTTGGGATTCAATGGTTCCATAGTAAAAATTAATAAACTATAATAGAAAGAAGAAAAAAAAGAATAGAAAAAGCTTGAAATACAATCTTACTGAAAACGAATAATTAAGTGCATATTTTCGAAATTGATCAATTTGCTTATTATTTTTTTGGTTTGGATAGCACGCTTTAAGTTGTGGAAGTATATAAATAACAGTCAATATTCTATTGATAAAAAACATTACTTTATAAATTGATGGGATATTTGAGGGAGCGCTAAATATATCTAAGAAACTACTGCAGACTTTTAAAGTAGATCCGCTCAGAAGTAGAGATAGCTATTTCCAGAGCCTTATGAGATAAGGCAAGTTATGTGCACATCCTTGATGAAGGTCTAACACGACCCCTACGTGACGGGTTTCCGTTGAAGTTTAACCGGACTCCAATCATGACGTCTACGTGAGGGTACTACCATCTGCGAGGATCGACTAGGGCTCCCAGATGGTCAAATAATGAACGGGACAAGGCTGTGATTAATGTTGCCAATCGTGGCTAATCTATCGGATATAGTTGTTTTAGACGATAGCTGGGGTGAATTAATTTAAAAGGATAATTTGTAAAGGGAGTGGTAGGGGGGGGGGGCAATCTGTCAAGATGGAGGCCCAGTCGGTTCATCGCGCCGAGGGAAATTCATTGAAGGCATTGAAGCCGCTGATCTCATTAAAGCCTACTCCAACAATGCAACTAACCTCTTCCCGCCTTAGCTCGTTCAGTAATGACTAATCGATAGGTCTTCACTTCATTCCCGCTCCTTTGACATACTTAACGATTTCCTCATTCCGTGATTTACTTATTTAATAATATATTTAATGGTCCTAAAAAAATAACAATTTTTAATCCATTTACGTCCACTGTTGTGTGCAACATTAATTAAACATTTGTTCAATGTTTATAAGTTCAAATATTTTCTATTTCATTTCATCAGTTTATTATTCAAGGTTTGTAATTATTAAAAATAGTTTTCAAAATAAATTTTGTATTTTTTATCCATTGAAAATACAAATAAAATTTATTATTTTACAACGCTAATGAGTGGTTAGATTTAAATGTAAGTTTTAAACAAATAATTCTACGATTAAACTTAAATTAAATAAAATCTATGTCCGCATGATGCTAATACTTGTTTATTAAAATATATCCTGAAATAGTAATCTAACTTTGAAGGTTAACCTGTCATTCGATCAAACATGAATACCTTTAAGTTCTGAAGCGGTCGTAATTACAAAAAATACGAGTCGCGGAAGTGATATCAACGGATAACTTTTAGAAAATTCAATTCTTTACCCCTCTATCGCTCTTCTTCAGGTCATACCTTCTCAACGGAATGAGCTACCATTTCCAAGGGGATACCGTTTTAATGAGAATGCAGTGGAGGCTGAGGGCATTTGTCCAGGACTTGTGCTGAGAACCTAGCGTTTGTCAGAACATCAACAAAATAAAAATTTACAATGCGTTTCGGGGCCACTGCCGTTTTAATCCACACGCCCTAATTAACTGCGTGGTGTAAGGATGTGTGGATAGTGATCGAACCTTTAAGATAGGGATTATTGATGGAATTCTAAAAATTTGATAAGTATTGAGGACAAAAGGTATATTAAAATCGAAGTGTAGTGTTTTGTTAGAGATCTGATATTGAGCATTAGCAATTGTCAGGAGTTTGGATTAGAATTAAATAGGTTTCATACTCGAATGTCTTGTAAATGAGGAGTTTGTTTTTATTTGAAAAGTGTAATTTTCCTTTTTGTAGCCTATACAATTGATTAATTCTCTCTTCACGAAATACACAGTATTTTATTTTTATTTTTTTGTAAACATTCTTAAGAATATAATAACGAATTCTTAAGATTGACTAGTCTTAGAATATTGTTTTCCCTTTCATTGCTTTTACTTTAATTTTTTTTACTTTAATTAGTGGTAATGCTCCAATAAAGTTCTTCCGATTGAATTCAATAAACGTCTTCAAGAAGATTTGTAATTAGAAAATTTGTATAATTTTACAAAGTAAAATTCTAGGTAAATAATAATATTGATAACAATAAATAAATAAATAAAGGCCTAGCGAACCCAGAGGTTCGATACCAACACTTCCAAGCTGGTTTGGTTGGAGTTCTGTGGTTGAAGACACAGAACTCCCTCCAGCCCAGCCCATCAAAATCAGAACCTCCAAAATAAGCCCTGACGCAATTCCCCCACCTACATTTTACCCTTTGAATGTTTGCCCGACCAATCGAAACTGATTACCCTTTTCGAAATTTGGTTATTATTAAATCCAACGACTTGACAAAATGATTTTAAATCGTTATTACCTGAAGGATATTTTTCTGATATGCATTAGGGCTTCCGCAATTATGCATAAGGGTACCTTCTAAGTTATCTCTTATGATTATCCTTTTTTGAACTAAATGTTATCCGCAGTATTTGATTTTCGAAAGCGTGGTTCTTCCCTTAATGTGACCAGCTACATTCCGCACCCATAGAATAATATATTGGTAGAATAATAGTCTTATATATTCTAATTTTTGAATTTCTGGAATAGTTTTGCAGCCAAGAAATAATAAACATGTCAGACTTTTAATCTTGCCTTTGTTCCCTCTGATTTTAATAATAATAAAATTGTAATATGTTTTAATTTTCTATATATACAATTATACACAACTATTAAGATTTATCGCACACTCTATTAAAATGTGACATGGCAATGAAGCTATAAATCAACTTATTGTAATTTGATGCATTGGGCCAGTCACAGTATATATATTACACGATATGTTCTATTGAAGATATATATTAGCGTTTGTTACGGAACTTGAAATCTCAAATCAATAAATCTGTAATAATCAATAATGAAATGGCTTGCTTCTTATCCAATCTGTCCGCTTATGTAGATAAGAATTTATAATAATATAATATTATTATATACAGTTGACATAAACATGGCAATACAAATATAGAAGGACCAATCAAATCGACAAATGATTTGCCATTTCTATGGTATTAATCTTTTATTTATTCAATAACCATAATAAAACTAATCTGTATTTTAAATAAATGATAATTTAAAAGTTTGTATTTCTTTAGACATGCAGGTTTTCTAAGAAACATAATAGCATAGAAGAAGCAATCGATTCCTAATTTGTTATATTAGTTTCTAAAAATAAATGCGAATTTTACTGATAGTCGTCCGTGTTGTTTTATTTATACTATTTATTTTTTATAATCCAATCGCTTTAGTTCTTCATTTTATAGAAACAGGGTGTACTTTTAAGAAATTGCCTTTAAATTTTATTTTTTTTATTTATATCAATTTACTGAAATTTACAACTGTACAATTATATACATTAAGTAAATGGGCTGATAACGATTACAATGACACATCAAAGCTTGAAAAGAACTACTCATCAGTAACCTTAAAATTGAAATTATCTTTAGATCGTTAAGCGTACTACTTAAAAAAGAAAAAAAAACATAACACCTAAACAAATATAATTGAGCCCAACCAGGTTATCCCACATGTTACTCGGTCGTCCGATAGTTTTCTCTCTGTTTTAGATTTCCACACGTATTTTTGCTTTCTGTTGATTAAAATTCTTTGTACATAGCAAAACAAAATTTTATATTTTTAGATTGTGGCAATAAACGGTTCCTAAGCTATCCCTTCCCATATTCTTTGGTTTCTTACTGGATCCAGTCTTCTCTTTCGCGATGCCTTCCTACGTAATTTCATCTCCTTGGCCTATATTCCACTTTGTTCATCCTTAATCCCAGGCCGACGTTCAGGTGTGAAGATAGAAAGAGACCTAATTTTGAAATTTACGTAACCGTAATGCCAGTATGCAAGACTCATACATTATAAAGAGCAAACGTTGATCCTAAATCAGACCTTAGAATCAGGCCTCATGACATATTATCATCATCATCTTGGGCACAACAATCCATCACTGAACTTGGCTGTCTCAAGAATCGCTCTACATTCTTCTCTATTCCGAGCAGCTGCCCACCAGTTCCTGATTGGTCAGGGTTCTGGCATCACTGCTCATATTTTCTGACCATCTTGGTCTCCCTATCCTTCTCTTACCAAGTGGTTCGACTTTGAACAATTTCTTTAGGACCGAGTTATCGTTTATTCGAACAACGTGGCCCTCCCATCGAAGTCTTGCCAGCTGTATGTATCTTACTACATTTTGCTCTTTATATAAGTTGGCTAGTTCCTGGCGATATCTGGATCTCCATTCTTCATTATCCTTTACAGGGCCATAGATCCTTAATACCTTTCTTTCAAACACCAATAATTTCCGTTCTAAGGCCTTCGTTGCTGTCCATGTTTCTGATCCATATGTCAGGACTGGACGTATAAGGGTCTTGTTCAGGATAATTTTGGTGCTTCTAGATAGGGAACGACTTTTAAGATATTTTAATAAACCATAGTAGCATATATTTTCCGCCGTAAGCCTCTAAATAATAATCTAGTAAGTAAGTCTCTAATAAATAATATTACATCCTAAAATGATTATTAAAATACATAGTTAAAATAAAATTTGGCATGATTTATTACTACTGATGTATCGATACACCAGAGACGCAGCTAAGAGAGAATCTCTGGGATCTCTAATTCCCCGGCTTGTCCTCCAATCTTGGTGGGACAAGTCTGGGTGGGGTATACCACAAATGTAGGTATATTGTAAATAAGGTACTTAATTACAATTAAAGGAAATTTCATAATTTATACAACTCTTTTTGGCATAACTCGTAGTTTATTTATAAGTATAGTGCTGTGGCTATTATCACATCAGTATAATCCTAAATTATGATGAGACAATGTGCAAATAATCACAGCTAATAAGAAGCCTGAAGAAAGGACCAAAGTCCTGAAACATGTAGAAATATACTTATTAATAAGCTAGGAGTTATGCCAAAAAGATTTGTGTAAATAAAATATATTTTAGTACAATATTACTGTCGCCAATGCTTAATACATAAATGGCTGGCTAAAGATGTTTAACAACACAATATGCATTATATGCAAACATATAAGTCTATTGGTTCTAAATTTTTTTTACGTTTCTATTTCTTTTAATTTTTAAAAATTTAAATTTATATATAACTTTTAATATTGTTAAATTGACACTTTTAGCTATGAAAAACATGCACTTTATTGAAATTTCCAATTAATTTAACTTCCTGCCCGTTCCGCCCAACCCCTTGGTCCCATATATGTGGTATTAGTGACGTTCTATTGAATATGGGTTTTGTGGAACACTTAAGTTCTACTCAAAATCAATTATTTGTCAGTAAAACGTTTTTTATTTCGTAAATTTAGAGGTCTTACTCATTAGTCCAAGACACTTAAAAACTGTTTTTGTTGGTATTTAATATGCTTGTTGTGTAGTAAAACAGTAAGAGAGTTATTTTTTTTTTTTATTCAAGTGATTTGATTTTTGAGGTTCTGAACTATATTTTCACCTTTAAAATAATTCAAAATGTTTAACTTATCTTTGAATATGAATAAAAGTCATATTCAGTCGAATAAATTCAATCAAGTGAATTGATAATCATTTTCCGACGCAGAATATCCCAAACCTAGTTCTATCAAAATCGATTATTCGGCTCACTGGGGCACTATGTTACATATTTGATCAAATAATAGGCCGAGGATAATTTACTAATCACACAAACGTAGGGGATAATTATCCAATTACAATCACCAACAATTATCTCCTAATTAGTAACTATCCAACTACTGCTCTGAGCAGGTAAATGGCGGAGTTGTCAATCAACAAATTACACCTTCAAATCTATCAGTCAATTATCCAACCGTGAAAGTCTTAGAGCAAGAACTAGCGAATTAAAAACTGAACAAATGTGTACAAATCAATCAAGGGATTGATTAGTGGACACGGAAAAATATTGTCCCGGGTCACTAAATAAACTAGAAGTTGAGAACTCCGGGGAACTTTGCTAGATACTCTGTTTGAATTATTGTCAAAACTTTCCACTTTAAGCTAACACATATAAACCATTTTGAATCATAATTCACTAATTTAGCTCAACTAAGCTGACACAACTGTTTACAAGCCTTTATTAAAGTAGTCATTTATTTTTATGTTGCACAAATTTTCACATGTTAGACGGTTTAACAAGGAACATTGTTTTCATTTATTTTGAATTTGAGACATAATGGAGAAATAAAAATATAATAACAAACAAAAATCTTAAATCAAATAAATAATCCTAATAAGTATCATAAATTGATAGTGTTAAAACTATAACAGTTCAACAATATGTGGAATATAAATATCATATATATATATATATATATATATATATATATATATATATATATATATATATATATATATATATATATATTTAGTAAGGTTCTTAGTTAGGTTCAGTCAATAAATAAAAAAAACTATTTTGGCGACGTTTCGAGACTATATTGTTTTCATAATCATGCCCTACAGTGAAAAAACAGGATACAATAAAATTATGTAAGTTATAGAAGTTATATTTCAAAGCATAAAGTTAGCTACAATACAAATATATAACAACATGTGTTAGAATAATAAAAATATATATAGTTACAGAATATATTTTTATTATTCTAACACATGTTGTTATACGCTTGTATTGTAGCTAACTTTATGTTTTGAAATAACTTGTATAACTTATATAATTTTATTGTAACCTGTCTTTGTGGATTAGAGAAAAAAATGAAACAAAGATAATACTACTTACTCATCCAGACTAAAAATTAAGTTTTTGAATCACTCACCTGAAAAAAAAAAGAAATAGAATTAGTATTAGTTAGAAATAAAAATTATAAGTAGACAAAAATGGTATATTTACTTTATACTATCAACTATTTAATTATATAAAATAGGAAAATATATTAATTTTCGTAAATATAAATAAAATAGCCATTCTAGTCGTTTTCATAAAATTAGGTATTTATTTTGTCTGAGCTATCAGGGTTATATAAAGCGTAGCGATCTTCTTTAAACTCAACAATATTTGATTTTCTAGTTCCTACATCTTAGTGGTGAATAAAATGTAATTTTTCCAAGTTGTTTGCAATCTTTAGGCATCTTATCAAGGAAAATTGAAAAATATATACCTATTTTTTACATTTGTTTTAGTAACACATCTTGCAGGGCAGTAGCGAATGTGGTTGGTATTGTTCACTTTTATTTAAAGTAATATTAAATCTTTTATTCAAAAAAGGTTGGGAGGTAGTTCACGCTTTAAATATATTTATTAATATGAATATGATTATTGAACTATTGAATAGCAAATACTAATATAATTAAATATTATGTTTTTTAAAGAACAACAAGGTATTAAAACTAATAATTACTGAGTTCACCAACTCCATAAGATTTTCATTTGAACCTTGTATTTTAATGACATTTTTCGTATTTTATTTGGCCAAAGGCAACTTTTTCAGCCGATCCTTTTCTCTCTTCTTATGCATCTTATTTTTTCATCACATTTAAAAAATGGAATATTCTATATTATATAATCGCTATAAATAGATAATATTTATTTATAGATAATATTATAACATATATAGATTGCAATCGGTGAAATAAAAAGCAAAGTTATTTAATTACTACAAAATTAAACCACACGAAATAACTGAGTCAGTAGTTTTTTAAAATGCACAGTGGGAGTTTAAATTGCTCCTAGTGCACTATGTTTATACTAAAATACTAAATATTAAATATTTCATCAATATTTTTAGGTTTTATTTCGAAACTATGATTAAAGATGTTGCATCTTTTTGTCTTAAACGGTTCTTTTTTTTTGTTTGATTTTTTTTCTGTAAAAATTCAAGAAACCAAAACTGAAAAATTCTTTTATAGAATCTAAAAAGTGGTTATTTAAGAATATATTTCCAAAATATCGTTTGCCTAATTTTTCCTTGAACGGCAATATTATTTTTTTTATGTAGGAAACCTCTTGAGAGTTCCTAAAAGCGTGTCGACTTCCTACGCAGAAATAACCATAAAGCCATAAAAAGCAAAAACAGGTAAACAATATTTTGTATATATATTCTTGAATAATCAATCTTAGAATCTATGAAGATTTTTTTCAGGTCTTATCACTTTACACGATTCAAAAATATATATTAGTTATGGAGGCTTGAATTTCTAATCAAAAATAAAAAAACGTAAACCTGTTAAAGGTAAAAAGAGGCTACAATATTTTGTAAATATACCCTTTGAACCTACGAAGGAACTTTTCAGTTGCAATTAGTTCTATTCACATTATATGATTTTTAAAAGAGGACTATTTGTTTTTATATTAATATTGTAATAATTATTATTTTTTTTTTTTAGTGTAACTAGGGTAAAGGCACCAGTAGTAGACACTATTGTGAGACTCTTGCAGTAATTGTAGTAGTAGTTCAATAAATTCGCCTCAAGTTCCTTCTTTTCCTTGCATATGCCCAATAGCACTCTTATTAAACCTAAATTATTTTTTTAAAAACTCTATTATTGATGTTAAGGTTGTTTTTAGACATTTTTTTAAGAACATATTTTTTCACCAATAGTAGACACCTGTTTACCAGTAGTAGACACAGAAACGCACCAGTAGTTGACACTTTACTAACCAAATATATTAAATTTATTTTTCTAGAAATATGTTTTTTTTTTTTACAAAGGATCTTGCATTTTAAATAGTAAAAAACTTGACAAATTAAAAAATAACGTTTTTTTATTTAAATTAGGAACGTAAAAAATAATAAAAACTTCTACTTTCATTTTTGTCTTAATGAATCACGTCCAATCTCTTTGATTTCTTAAATAAACTTCTAACAGGAATAATATAAGTAGAATCTATTATCACAACACTTAGGTAGCATATATAAAAAAGGAAGTTGATTTAAAAAAAAAAAGTTCTTTAGCCATTGCTTACACAAGCTAGTTTCACACAACACAAATTCAAAAATCGTCATTTTTAAAATTGAACTACAAATTACATTTAATCATTATTACGAAAAATTGGAATTTTCTAGTTGTAGACGCCTTTGCCTACTACTGGAACAAGAGAGAAAATCAATGTCCCAGAAGTAGACAGGTCGTTTCTGGGCTCATTCAAAAAAAATTTACCATTAAAAATTCGTTATTTAGTGAGTGGATTGTGTTCACTATCTTTAAAAACAAAATTTGTTATAAAATATTGTAACGATAAAAGAATAATTGATGAAAATCAAATTAACCTCTCTAAGTTAGTGTGGTTAAGGGCCTTTTATGACACTGCGAATTAAAAACTGACCTAACGTTTCTACTGCTGGCGTAATCTGCTACTGCTTTATAGTAGCAGCACAGTAGAAGCTAAAGTTTAAAATGTGATCCAATTCAAATCGTTCTGATGGTTTTAACTCTTTTTTTTTTTTTTTTGGTTGAAGTTACAAGTGTCTACTACTGGCTCAGTGTCTTCTACTGGTGCCTTTACCCTACTTGTTTTAGATATAGAATAAATTAAATATTTACGCAATCCGTTTTACGTGATTTTTGAAATGATAATTATATCATTCACTAAAATAATTTAGAAAAGATCATTTTATAAATAACTAATGAAAAAAATACTATTATTTATATTTTAAACCACAATTTTCAAATATCAGGAGCCTCCGGTTCAAAAAACATGCAGGTAACTAACGTTCGTACCTTTATGGCAGTTTAGAGATTGGCAACATACTTTTGTTTAAATAGGGTTAAACTAATCATTACACTACAAGTGATTAATTTGTTACGCGGGTACCCAACAGAGAAAAATGTTTTACCCCCCTGACATATTACAGATACATTTCATTCGGTGCGACAAATAGTTGTTCTACTGTACTTCACAGATGAAATGATGTTATGACAAGGAACAATCCCCATGATCGCCGGCAGGCGAAGCATGACCACTCGGTGCTAGTTGATGAATCGGCCTGACAAAGATTAATAAAGCCTTCCCAGGGTACAGCTAAAGTGCTCCCCTCACTAAGATGTTACATCGATTACATTTTGCTCCATTTGTCCAAGGATTGTAAAATATGACGTTTATTATCCCTTAAGTAAAATATAGTTACCTTCCTCTAGCCTTACACTAGAACAAAGCCCTGAATTTATATGCGAATGCACATTTTTTTCCGATAAATTTTGATCATATGAGTTGATATACAAAACTTGTTCTAACCTATTTGGAAAATTATTTGTTTGCATTTTAAGGCAACATATTACAAGATCATAATTTTTTTTGATTAAATTTATTGTAATCATAAATAAAGTAATTTCATTAAAGTAAATGTCCGTTATTATGTCAATTTAAATTTAATATAATGGTGTATCCTTTAATAATATTCCACTGATCCCTGTTGAACAGATCCGCTTTCTAGGGCTACCACTGGACAAACGTTTAATTTGGAATCCACATACAAGACTTAAACGTCAGGAACTGCTCGTCGTTTTCAACTTCTTCAACATTTACTAGACAAACGTTCAAAACTTCCGATTTTCTACAAAAGATTCATTTACATGAGTTATCAGACCTATTTGGACAAATGAAATTGAGTTTTGGGGCTCCACCAAACCATCTAACTTATCTCGTATCTAATCCTTGCAATCCAAAATCCTTCGAAAAATTCTTAATGCTCCCTGCTTTGTTACAAATATACTTATCCATAAAGACCTCAATGTTCCATATTTTGCTGATTTAGTCCAAAGCAGATACATATCCTTCCATAGTAAACTTCATAACCATTCAAATCCACTAGTCTCTCAACTTGCTTCCTTTTCGATTCGTGACAACCCTCCGAGGCGTCTGAAAAGAAGATGGCCTCGGGACCTTCTCAAACAGAACTTTTATTGAAGTGCTACCAATGGGTAGTTGCTTCACAAGCAATTGCCATTTTAATTTTTTTGGTCATTATCACATTTACTGGATGTATGTTTATATGTACAGTTGTAAATTTCAATAAACATATATAAAATTTATATATATATATATATATATATATATATATATATAATGGTTATAATAATAAATAATTTATCAAGTTAATATGACTGAAATTATGACGAGGAAAGCAAAACTAGACTATGCATTAGACGGAAAGATAGAAGCAATTGAATTGAACAACAGGAATGGTAAAAGATACTTTGATCATCTCTTGGTGGGTTGGGAGATTGAATGGTCAGCATAGTTCTTAACAAGCACGAATTAAACTCAAGTACGAAAACTGGTACATGAGCAACAGAATACATGGAAGAAGAATGGCACTGCAGACTTTGGATAGACCAATGTCAATTCAGTCATCATGGATGTTAATTGCGAGTTACCATGTGTAGTCACCAACAAGCACCAAATGGTATAGTAATATGCTTAAGTTATTAGAATATATTTAACTTGGAATATATTTAATTGGATTACAAAAAAAAAAAAAAAATCTTGAATACAACGCAGAAAAAATTACGTTAGTAATTTTTTTTATAAATTGAGATACTCCAATATAATATAGACCAAGACGTTTTAGATGTCTTGAAGGGCTCCTCCCTCTTCATTCAACAATTCATTAATATAAAAGAGGCCCATACAGTACACACACACATATATATATATATGTATGTGTGTATATATTTTTATATTTTATATTCACTGCCAGATACGTGTTACATAACTTAGGCTAACGGTCTAAATAACCTTTTTGAAATAGTCCTAATAGAGATTGCAAAGTTTCTCATCAAATCTTCTCGAAACAGACTCATTATTTCTGGAAATAATTCAATGAGAGCTGTCATCTCGAAATTATATTTCAGGAATATAAAATATTTCTAAAGATCAATATAAATATTATTTAATTTTTCACAAGTAAAATTAAAATATTGTTCACCTCCTGCTGAATACCAGACCTTGTTAAAAATCAAGAAAAACCTAAGAGTAAAGAAAACCGACCTTATCTGGTGAGAATCAAGTATACAACGAACTATTTTATTTTTTTATTTTTTTTTTTTATATTATGCAAACAATATAATTTTAAAGAAATATTCCATAATAAGTTGATACTGTAAAGGTGATTAAAACAAATAAGATTTGATTCTCTAAATCAGAACCAAACCAAGAGTATTAGAAATAAGGAAAATTCAATTTTGAACAAGAAAACAAAAAGAAATTATTTAGAACCCAGACCTTTCCTTTACAGCTACTTACAATAAATAAAAAATATATTCCTTGGTAGAAATAAAATATTCAAGGGATGTTGTAAGAGAGTTAAAGGGACAGAGAAAAGGAGAAACTAAAGGGACTAGAAACTAATTCAGTTGTGAGGGCGTACCTTCAATAAAGAGGATCAGGGGGAACCAATCAGCTCTTGCTTTGACCCGACCTCCTCGGGAAACCCAACACCCGTTACCTGGCTACACCTGCTTGGTCAAGTCTGGTCTTGCAAATATATCCCTCACGTTCCGCTTTCTGGTTGTTGTATAAATTTACAATACTTATTTTAGATAATGAAGAAAAGGATAAATATTAATGTTTTAGCCGTGAGCATTGGTATATTTTTAAAAGTAATAAAGATAGGGGGCAATGCCTTTGAGAGTTGAAAAGTTCATTTACCTTGGATCCCAGTTGAACTCTAATAATGACATGAAGCCAGAGATGCAGAGTAGAATATTGTTAGCCAATAAATGCTATTTGGGACTTCATAAGCATTTCAAAAGTAAAGCCATCCCCCGATCTATGAAATAATTATTTATAAGGCGCTAGTTAGACCTACGTTGATTTACGGCTCGGAATGTTGGACAACTACGAAAGACAAGGAGGGTCATCTTCTTAGATTTGTACGTTGTATACTTAAAAGAATATACGGTCCTTTACACGATAAAGGCAAATGGAGGATACGAACCAGCACAGAGCTAGAGGAATCGTAAAGAAGCTCTAATATTGTAAAGGCAATCAAAGTGGATCGGCTACGATGTGCAGACCATGTTACAAGGATGACGCCGAAACAGATGCCGCGGAAAATCCTCGATGAAAAAATATATGCCATCAGAAGAGTGGGAAGAACCTGGTTACGATGGATAGATGGTGTGTACACCGACGCAAGATCCATCCTGGGCGTTCAAAACTGGAGAGCAGCAGCAGGTGACAGAGATGACTGGCGGATCGAATTGCGGGAGGTCTTGACTCTCTAAGGGATGTAGTGCCACAAAAGAAGAAGAAGAAGATGCAGATAAAGCAAATGCACCTAACATAGCTACAAATTGGTTTAATTAAAATGGTTATTTACAAGGCATATGGATGAATATCTGACAACTAATAGTAAATGTTGCAAAAGTCCTTGTTCAAGAACATAACAATTCAACAACTTCCAACATTCACATTCAATCCTATAAGAATGCACTTACTATTTATGTGAATCTTCATTTACCCTCAGTGTGAAGTAGCGTTTTTGCAGGGCGTGTAGCGTCGAGCGTGGAAAGAAGCAGTAACTATCCAACACCAAACGAACGTGTCCTGAGTCACGTACACAAAAAAGCTTGGACACGGTGCGTGCCATGTTGCGTTTTGTTCGGCTTCCAGGTATCAAACTCAAACAATTTTTTCTTCAGATGTTAATCGAAGATATTTGGCGCTTAGATAAAGTCAAGGGACTACCTCCAATCTCCCAACAATGTTAGCAATTGACGGAAAGAGCCAAAAATCAAAGCAGTTAACGGAAAGGGCAAGAGAGTAAAAAGGATCAAACGTAAATATAGTGTTTTTTAAAAAATGAAACAATTTATTAATTTTTTTTAAAGAAATTAAAATAGTTTGTCGTGAACGTAGAGGGCAAGGATATCCTTTGCCCGTCAAAAAACGTTAGTGGGGTATATCTTAGAACCTTCAATTGCTATGGGTGTAACTATCAAATCTATTTTTTATACAAATTAATTCCTTAAAAGGTAACTTTTAACTTTTGTTGAAGTACAATGAGAAAAAAGTAAAATATTTTTTAATGAATACACGATCCACGCTACACGCCTCGCTAAAACTCTACTTAACTCAGACAGCACTCTGTGTGGTTTTTACTTAATTTACCATTTAAGAAAATCATTTGCTTAGATAATTGAACCATTTATAAAAGATCAGATTGATCATTGACAATTATGAGGACGTGAAAATAGAATGAGAAGTGTTCTATGTCTTAAAAACCAAGGGATTGGTACGTAGATCGAATACAATTACTGGTAAAATGTGAAGGTAGTATACAGTGCAGATGAAAAAAAAAAGGACTTTACTTTCAAGAATATTACTCAATAATGTTTGAAATACATAATAATAAATGAAGTTTTATTTACGTAGATACTTTTTTTAACAACTTAGTGTATGCAGAATAAAAAAGTACGGCTTAAGATTTTTTTTGTTTTTTTTTTTACCGATATTAATCCAGTGAGCAGCCTTTGTATAAATTAAAGAGATACTTCAGGTGATAAACAATCAGCTTGTCAAGAAACAGCCTAATCGGGCTTTTAAAATAATTTCAGATTTTTTTAACCACTAATCTGTAAAATTATTGGAATAATTTGTAATTAACAGAAAGGAGTTATGCTAACTCAATTTTTTTCAGGAAATAACAGTTCAGATTTCGAAACCCTTTCAACTATTTCCCAAGTTTTTTAGTTTTTAATACTTAATATAAAATATTTTCGGAGATTGTTTTTACTGATCAATAGTACAATATATAAACTCAGAATCAACAATAAATAGTGATGACGATTTTTTTTTTATTCGTAATATATAAATAAAACAAAGGAAATAAATAATATGTAAATAGGTTTGAGAATGGTTGAGAAAGTTAAAGAATAAGTATCACCAATGTTAGGTTCTTAGATTTAATGCCAGAAGCAATGAGGTTTTTACAATAGCAAAAATTGTTTCTCTAAAAACTGGAGGATAGCAAAACTTTTTTTCCAAAAAAAAATAAAATAAATAAAAATAAATTAATGAAGTATTAAAGTACAAAACCAGTAGGCCAAATCGTCAAAAAATAGAACTTATTAAAGTTTTGTATGAATAAGTGTAATTCAACTTATTTGTAGCAACAGATGTAAGAAATTTTATAACTTACTCTGAAGTTAAATTGAGAAAAGAAAAGGTTATTCAAAGACTGAATTGCAGAGCATGAGCAACAATGAGAGAAAATATTTGTAAGTCTATCAAAATCAAAGATGAAAATAAAACAGGAGACATAATGGATTATTTTAAGCAACAGAAAGAAGGGAAGCAGTGTTATTGTAATCAGAATATGAGGGTTTAAAATTGATGAAAATCACCTTAAAACACGTTTATGAGAAAAGTTTTTAACGGTCATTTCTAAATACAAGAGATATGAATGGACGAACAGATTTTTTAAGCAACAGAAAGAAGGGTAGCAGTATTATGTAATCAGAATATGATGGTTTAAAATTGATGAAAATCACCTTAAAACACGTTTATGAGAAAAGTTTTAAACGGTCATTTCTAAATACAAGAGATATGAATGGACGAACAGAATGTTTGCACAGCTAATCAGTGGTCATTTAAAACGTACACGACAAACATTACATATATGTATCCTTTTAATTCCCGTTTTAACAAATAGATAGCATTGACTTTAGTTCAGACCGTAATTACCGACGAGGCCAAATAGACACAATGACATGCCGAAACATTTACCCAGATGCTGACTGAGATAACAGAGGCGACAGTGACACTCCAGGGCAACAGAACACAACAGATATTCATAGATAACATTTATCTATACTTAATGAACATCTTCAGATTTTATTGAATAAATCTGTTTTTAAAGTTAAATATTTTAATATTTATATTTTTAATTCAAAAATACTTCTCTGCTCGCCTTTCAGAATAAACCTACAATATATCTCAGAATAAAGATTATTTTTTCATTTCATAGGTACAGGAATTAAAAAAAAAGAAAAAAGGCTAATATCAATTGAAATTCCTCAGTAATGTTCCATCCTTGTCAACTTTTGGTAAATAAGAGAAAGAATAGCTTCTAAAACTAAATTCTAAAAAATAAAATTAAAAAAAATGAACAAAATGTAAGTTTGAACAACTAATCCTCACAGCTTCATTTATTTTGACCGGTGAATCATTAATTTTAAAACGTGGTTTCGGGCGGTTGTTAGCCACCCTTTTTTAATTTTATTTCTTTCTTTTTTTTTTTTTTTTTTTTTTTAGGATTTCGCTAAGGGCAACAATTAGTGCCGTTAGAAGAATAAATTAGTTCTCTTTAAATTTATAATTCCCAATTTCTCTTCAGAAGTTACATTTTCTAAAATACTATTTTAATTTATATTACTTTATAAAATATCACGTAATTGAATAATTCTCATATTAATTGAATAAAATTCTGAAGAAATGAAGCCTTTGAGAAATAGGCAATTGCTTTCCACAAATCCTAAAAGTTCTACATATTTATCGTCAATATTTATCAACGGTTAACTGAGTATATTGGGCTGTACGAAAATAATCGAGTTTTCTTGTTTGTTAAAGGTTTCCCGCTGTTGAATAAACTGTATATATTGAATAGATTATTTTTTAGGATGAATTACAAATTTATTTTTCCTCTTATCAATAATTTTTTTTTTTACCTCATTAGCATCTCACTATTTGGAAATAATTCAGTCTTTACTAACAAGTATACAACAGAAATTCGTGTTATTGTATAGTTTCGTATTACGAGTTTGGACTCAGTCGGAACAGAAACCAAATAAAAATTTCGAGAGGGAGACCTAATACATGAAGACAAGGACTTATTTCCTAGATAATAATCAAACTGAAACACACGGGATATTTATGTCTCATAATACCATATCCGGACAAGAAATATCAAATTTAATTAAAGAGACCAACATTTACTGTTCTCGGGTCAAAAATTAATTCCTATTCGTTGTAATTAAATATTACACAGGGTGAGTGCCTCTTAGGGTAAAAAAAAATAATTGGGTGAATCTAGATCAAAAATGAAAAAAATGCCACAGACCAATTCTATACCAATCCGTTGGAGGTGTGCAAAGAAAAAATTGATAGTTTAATAGAAAATAAAGAAAAACCGTCAATAAAGTGATATCAGATCAAAGGATTTTATGTTATTACATTTATTTATTTAGGATTTATTTTATTGGATTTTCAACGTAAGGTTTAAATCCAATGATAAGGACATAGACCTCAATTTAGCCTTTGGCTGTTGTATGTAGATGATATTGAAGAATACCACTTTTTGAGGTGAATTTTATGAACAAATGAGTCTGTTTTTACAGGGAAAGGCATATCTACCTATTCTTGTGGGGTATCGTTGGTTTATTCATTTTTGTGCTGCTTCCGAATAGTGTGGAGGAGCATCATGGTGTCGGAAAATCGTATTTTGCCGAACTTCAGGTGGAATATCGGGATGAAGTTGTGGTAGGATATTTTGTAACTAATCATAGTAATTCTTACCATTTAATCTCTTGTACAAACTATGATTTTCCTATACTATTCAAAAGCGATTAACTTATTTATATGCCAAATGAAAACATTGTTTTTTTTACTATATTACCATCATCAATGCCTCATATTACAATATGAAAGATGGTTAATCTTGCAAGTTTTTGTGAAATTTTCAGTTTTGTGGATAGTTTTTTCGAAAAACGGTGAGCGTTTGAGTATTAGAAGACATTGTAACTTCCCGAAATAAGGTGAAGATCCAATGCTAAATAAAAGAATGTGACTAAAATTTGAAAAATGTTTAAACGAATTGGAGATATTACAGCGTTTATGGCAAAAAACGTGGTTTCTTCCTATGTAATGTTGCTCATGCATATTCTTTTAATCGTTGGAAAGTATCCATACCCAAGAAGACACCGTACAGTAGATGGTTGTGTCTTCCACATTAGAAAGCGGAATATACTCGAATATTTCTCGACATAGAACAAGCTTTTGAACGAGTCTGGCCCCAGGGGCCGAATTTGCAAACTTCGTGTATTCCTACCTCGACACACTTCCTTCGAATTCTGTTGATATCCTTCCTCGACGATAGAATATTCAAAGTAAGCCTTAATTGATCTCATTCATAGCTCCTTATTTCTTCATGGCAGTAGTATCCTAAGTTCCATCCTCTAGTGGCTGAATAAAACCGACATCTCGTCATCGCAACGTTCTCACCACTTACGCAAATGACACATGAATGTCATCAATTAAAAATTACCCTTTAATAGCATCCCAATCACTTTACTTATCTCAGCATTACTTTAGACTTACGACATAGAGTTACGAGGTTCCACCAGCTTCTCAAATCCAAAAAATACCTAATAATTCTCACTATGTCGGCCATGAAGAAATCAATATGGTAATAACTTAAATATTCCATATGTTGTTGATTTTGCACAAACCACATAAGTTTTCATTCGTAATAAACTACATGTCACCTAAATACACTTGTATTTCGATGTGCCTGTGAGGTATCTATGAAAAGAAGACGGCCTCAGAATCTACTAATATAAATCTTTTGTTGAAGTGCTACCAATGTGTACTTTCTCTACAAGTTTTTGTCATGTCATTTTATTTTAATTCATTAAATTTACTACTTATATTTTGCTATCCTGTTTGTTGCTATACATTTTAAAAAAATTAATCAAAAAGAAATTTATAACGTTTCAAGCTGGTGAATTAATAAATTAAACTATATTTCAATGTTAACCACCTTAACAAAATTAGTACTTAAAATTCATTTACATATTTAACTCAGTTCAATTCGTACATATGGACAGTTACAAACATTAACAACCAAAAATACCTTGTTCCCCGAAATATGATTGGGCTGGCTAGCGAGGCGAGAAGACAATTACCATTCTGATCAGCCCCAGTTGGGCCGAACTAATACAACAGTTGGCCACAACTTGTCTCTCATTTGTGCGTAATTGCCACTAATAAGGATAACTGCTCCAACAATCATTAACTATTAACTCTGGGTAGCGCCGGCAAGGGCGGAATATCAAGTGAACACTGTATTAGTGTGAATTCTATGTCTTCGTTGCCAATATCCGTGAGGGCTATATATAATTAATAAAAAGGATAAAGTATATAAAATTAGTATATCTTAAGCCTGAAACACGTACGTTCTATTAGAAAAACCAATTTGAAGTTTTTCCATTTCATCGTTAAGATGAAAAAGTCCAAAATCTAATCGTACCCCTTTAACCCCAAGTGACCCTCTTTTACGGTATAATACGATAGAAAATCGATTACACTAATAGGAAGGCAACTATCCATTGGGAGAACTTCAATAACTGTTCTATATTAGAAGGTCCCTTAGTCTTCTTCTTTTTAGAATACTTGAAGAGCTATCGGAAATCGAGAGAGAAGTTATTTGGTGATAAGGATTAGAATGGATATACAACATATCATGGAAGGAAACATAATTTTGAATAAAGTCAACTATATATGGAATATTAAGATTATTTGTGAATCTCACCAAATAACCTTTACCCTTCGTACTAAGCCAACGACTTCCTGTCCTAAAGTATCCTTTAATGATATTCCACTAATCCCTGTGGAACAGAACCGCTACCTAGGACTACACTTGGATAAACGTCTTACTTGGAATCCACATACAAGACTAAAACACAAGAAACTGCCTGCCGTTACAGATTACTTCAACATTCATTAGACAAACGTTCAAAGCTCCCAAATAATTACAAAAGACTCATTTACATGACTGTGATTAGACCTATTTGGACGTACGGAGTTGAGCTTTGGGGCTCCACTAAACTATACAATTCATCTCGTATCCAATCCTAATAATCCAAAATCCTTCGAAAAATCCTCAATGTTTCTTACTTTGTCACCAATAAACTTATCCATTAAGATTTTAATGTTCCATATGTTGCTGATTTAGCCCAAACCAGATATCTATCTTTTCATAGTAAGCTACACAACCACTCAAATCCCCTAATTTCTCAACTTGCTTCCCACACTATTCCTGATAATCCTCCGAGGCGTCTGAAAAGAAGATGGCCCAGAGACCTTCTAGTGTAGAATTTTTATTTAATTGTTACGAATGAGTAGTTCTTTTCAAGTTTTGTCACGTTATTGTAATAGTTAACAGCACATTTACTTGATGTATATATTTTGTAAAGTTGTAAATTTGATTAAATTATTATAATAAAAAAATAAAGGATTATTTGTGACATAATAAGGATCAATAAGGAAGACTGAGAGGCAGCTCAAAAGTCAACTATGTACCACCAAAGAGATCTTATTACTGTAATGTAAATGTGTTGTATATAATTAACTAAAAGCTCAGAACGTTTTTTTTAGTAATTATTGAAGCAGTCGAACATGGTGACTTTAATTTTTTTTTTTTGTTTTATTTATTTATTAAAATTTTCACCCACAAAAAAAAAATATATATATATATCCAGTAAATGTGATTACAACGATCATAATAACTAGTCAATGCGTTTGAAGTAACTACCTACTGGTGGTACTTTAATAAAAGTTCTATATTAGAATGTACCGAGTTCATCTTGTTTTCAGAAGCCTCAGAGTCGGGTGTAGAATGGGAAGCAGGTTGAGAAACTAGTGGATTTGAATGGTTATGGAGTTTACTATGAAAGGATAGGTATATTGATTAAATTAAGTGTTAATTTATAAGTTTCTTCGTAACAAAGTAAGGAGCATTAAGGATTTTGGAATGCAAGTATTGGATACAAGATGAATTGGGTGGTTCAGTAAAGTTCCAAATATTGAAAGTAATTTAACTTTTACTTGAGTGAGTTTTTCGAGATCCTAAGCATATATTCTCGGTGAGTTTTGAAGCCGTCTGTCGAGAATTATTCTTTAATTAGTATAATTTTGTGGCACAATTCTTTAATTATTAAGCTTATTTCACATGTTCCGGGAATTTATTCTCATCCTCGGGATTCTCTTTTACTGTGATTTATACGCACTGTGTATCATATAAAGCCTTTAAATTATAGAAAATGTGTATAAATCACAGTATAAGAGAATCCTGAGGATGGGAATAAGGTCCCGAAACATGTTGTGAAATTAGCATAATAATTAAAGAATCGTGCCACCAAATCATATTAATAAATACAAAACATCCTTCTACATAAATTGTATTAGAATTCTTCTGTATTCTACTGTGGATTAATTTTACCTATTTGATAAAAAGGGTGTGGTAAATGTTAAATTAGTCGAAAAGGGCTATTTATTATAAAAAATATCATGTTGTATATATATATGTATATTATTACATATATTGAGTGCACTCTCAGCTATACAGTTATAGATTGTAAAGTACCTCGACACAAAAATGTAAAAAAGTAATAATTCCAAACTTTAATTGCCACTCCTATTTCAGAGTACCTCTTAAAAACTACTCAGCCGATTTTCTCAGAACTCCAGGATTTGAGAAGGAAAGGAGGAGTTAAGAAACATTTTTAGTAGAAATATAGGAAAAATCCAATTTATTCATTTCGATGACTATAGAAAATAAAAAAACGAACTTAAGTGTTGTTTGTACTTTGTTTGTTTTTAATCCAGATTAACTACAGCAGAACTTCGATAAAAATAAAATTTTCCAGTCTACATCTCTGTTGTTTTTTGTTTTTTTTTTGGTATCTGGAAAAGTGTTTTAACGAAGTTTCACTGTGTATACTTTTAATCTATTGTTGACAGGCTCCTCGTACAGTTATTGTTTAAAAAAATAAATTGGCATTATTTCTTTCTATTAGCTCAAATTTAAAAAAATAAAATATAAAAAAGAATCATTCTCACTCACACAAATAAAATTAACAAATATTAATAATTATTAATTCATTCTGTTAGAATATTCCCTAAAATTGGATAAATTTCCTTTAATTTAATTTAATATTTTTTTATTTCTCAAACGTTTTTCAACCAACCTTCTATATCACACTTTTAATTAAATTATATCTGGGAGTATAACATTTCATCTCCACTTTAAATGGTATTTTGAGGTGTAGAAGTGTTTTCTTTTCCTTAATTTCGTCATTATGCTTTTTCGTTTATTATTTCAAACACTTATATGCTTAGAGTACTTATTAGAGGACCATCTGTGAAACTAAAGTAGCCAAAATTGTTTATTTCCCAAAACACTGTTTAGACTACTTTTCCATTGTCCTGGACACCAACGTGGCTATTATACTATATAAATAAAACGTTTAAAAATGGTCTATTTCTATTGTTATTATAATGTTTACACACTAAATTTCAAATTAGACCATTTTTTTAAAAATAAAGGTCAGCAGAGTTTGTTTTGTTTTTTTTAACCAAAACCTGATATTACTTTTAAATTATGCGTCAATTTGAAGGGTTTCAAAGCTATTTGAAATAAAAATATAGGTGAGGGAAATTTTTAAACTAAATACTGGTATCATTTTTAGATTCCTCATCTCAAAAAACATGTAGAAACCAAATTACGTCAAAATCAAAAATCAAATTTTTGTATCCCTAAAATTTTGTAGGATTTTAGGAGGTAAGAGGCAATAAATTTCTGAAAAAAACGTAAATTATTTGCGCTATCTCACATATTTCGCCACCAATTGGAAACAAATTTTAAGGTCATCTAGAAGCCCTAAAACTGCATAGTTTAGCCCAAATCTTAAAAGTTATAGTTGACCTTGGAATTTTTTATTCTCATCAGTTTTTGAGCATCCAATAACCGCATCGTGTCTTCAACATAACAAAAGTATTTTTATTTCAAACAGCATATAAAACTACAATTTAACGAGAAAGAATCATTTCTATATCTTGACTGAGAGCTGAGAAAAAAAAAAAATAAAACGTGATTTTCATATTTCTTTTTTTCTCGGCTCCCAATGCCCATTGGCGGCTATAACTCTAGTTTTGCACTATTATTGTTCCCTACTACCCACACAAAAATCGGCATTTAATTCTGTGTTACAAGTCAAAACGTCCCCTTGTAAAACTACATCAATATCTTGATTATTTTTATTTAAACTTACAACTGTACAAAATAATATACAAAAGTAAATTCATTGATAGTGAATACAATGGCATGTAAATAACTTGTGAAGAACTACTCAATAGTAGCACTTAAACAAAAATCTACACTAAAAGATCTCTAGGCCGTCTTCGTTTCAGACGCCTCGGAGGATTATCGGGAATGGTGTAGGAAGCAAGTTGGGAGACTTGTGGATTGGAGTGATTATGGAGCTTACTATGGAAGGATAGGTATCTGGTTTGGGCTAAATCAGCAATATAAGGAAAATTAAGATCTTTATGGATAAGTTTATTGGTCACAAAGTAAGAAGCATTGAGGATTATTCGAAGGATTTTGGATTGTAAGGATTTGATACGAGATGAATTGGATGGTTTAGTGGAGCCCCAAAGCTCAACTCCGTAGTTCAAATAGGTTTAATCACAGTCATGTAAACGAGTCGTTTGTAATTAATTGGGAGCTTTGAACGTTTGCCTAGTATATGTTGAAGCAGGCTGTTCGCATTTTTTAGAAACAATTTTATTGAAATCAGTAAATTTTATAATTGCTAAACCTTCTTTGAACTATAAAGATGATGTAGTTGAAATTTGTTACAGAGTTGTTCAGTAGTTTTCATGGTTTGTGATCAGAAACGAAAAATGGCTTGTTCTTTTATTAAGTAGTATATAATTAAATGAGTCAGAAAAAATGACCGTTTTCTTTGTGTTTGAACTTTACATCATAATTTCTCTCTTATATTCATTTGGGAGCTAAGAATTGGGATAAGAAGTTCATGTCTGATCCCGTCTAAATCATTTGGTAAACAGCATGCCCTCTATCCTGCATCAGTACTTCTTTAGCTTTCCTCTGTTCACCATGACAGTGAAATACGAAATTCTAGTAATTTTGTTTCATTATTGGAAACGGAAGTTTTCAGCAGCTGAAGCCACTCGTTGAACTAGAGGATGAAACTCTTAATGAAAGGATGGTGAGAAGGTGGTTCCAAAAATTTAATGAAGGTGTCTTGAGCCTTGAAAGGAAATCGAAGGGCGTGTTTCAGTAATCAACCAGGACGCTCTGCGCTTCAGAGCTCTATTCAGAACAACTGTAGAGAATGTGCGATGTTTTGGTTCAGCGGTATCCAGGTTTAGTCAACATGAAGCAAGTCTTTTTCCAACAAGATAATGCCAAACCCCAAACCACTCGCCTTACAAAAGAAAAACTAGCTAATTTGAATGGAATCGAGCTTCTCCCTCACCCGGCATTTAGTCCAGACCTAGCAACATCAGACTTCTACCTGTTCAGATCAATCGTGGAATTCGTTAAAAAACATTCAACAACTTAAAAGAAGTTGAAAATTGGGTTCGTGAGTTCTTCGATCCAAAGCCCAAGAGTGGTACCATCAAGGAATTCTAAAGCTGGCTTTCAGATGGCGACAAACCATAGAGCACAATGGTTTATGTTTGAATTATTAAAAACCTTGTCAATTGAAGAAAAATAAATTTTGATTTTTACCTATAAAACGATCATTTTTTCTGGCTCACCCCATTATTATAATAACGTATATAAATTTTCCTCAAGGGATTAATGAATATATTTTAGCAAAATACCTTTTTACTTTTCTTTGTGAAATATGGTTATATTTGTTAAGGTTATGACTATAAATCGTTTAAAACTGAAAAATGCTTTAATATAGTAACTGCTAGTATTAGTTTGTAATAGTTTGCTAATTGAAGCAATAGATCTAAAACTGTATTCAATAATGGGGATATTCCTTCCCGGACTACCTTAGTGAGGAGGCAATTATAAGTTGTTATCAGCGACCTCCCCCCTCCCTCCTCCCCCCCACCACCACAACCTGGAGATGGAAAGTCGTTAGCTCCGATTGGCCGGTATCCACCTCATTTCCTGTTCTGCTATTGGACAATATTTACATCAACTCCCTCGATCCCAATCTCTGCCTTTGGTCAGCCAACAGTTTGCTATTAGCCGTAGCAGAGCTATCATTGGCTGGCATTTGGAGCAATATCGTTGCGGCTGGTGATCTGTTATCAAAGGGCAGGTAGGCATCGAGTCTGTGATTATTAAAGATTCCGTTAAAAACTTATAAATTAGTTAAAATTTTGATTCAGGAACGGATAATTGTATTTTTAACTTTTAATTTAATTCTATTTTTATTTTTACTATAATTTATTATTATTTTCTTTTATATATATATATATATATATATATATATATATATATATATATATATATATATTGTATTTTTTTTTCACTTTATGTATTGTACAGTCTAAAGTTCTTTATTTATTTATTTTCTGTTTTACATTGTAACGGCTTGTACAGCTGTTAAGCTGTTTATAGATCGGGTTTATAAGGCATTGGCCGCCACTAGCGCTCTGGGATGGTACATTAAAGAAAACGGTACCTCCGTACCGCGTCTGATAAAAACAAAATCTGCTTCAGATCAAAGTCAATGTGACTCAGTTATTCATACCCAAGGTAAGCATTCCCATAGTAATTGATATTTCATTGTATCATATTTAATAGAATAAGGACAATAAGTTTATATTAATATTGATGGTTTTTGTCATATTTTTAGTAGGAAGTTTATATTAATATTGATGGTTTTGTCAATTACCTCATAAAATTATGTTTCTCGTAGAGCTGGCTTGTTTAGTTTAAATATATGTGTGAATGGATACATAAAGCCATCCATATTACTTATTCCCATCTTTGAGGAAAATTGTTATACTTCCTCAATAAAAAATTTATTTAAAAATGCTTAAATAAAAAACCACTACTACATTAAAGTGAAATATTAGTATATATTATTTATACGCCCAGTTACATTGATAGCAGCATACGCTTCAACTCTTCAACATCACTTAACAATATTGCAATACTGATTTAAAAAATGGTAAATAAAATCCAATTACACCAAATCACAGGAGTTTAGAAATAATTTTAAATTAGAAACTTTGCTATATTAAATCCCATTTAGAACGTTTTATCTTCAAACAATAAAGCATCAACAAAAATTAGCAATGTTATTCGTCAAGGAGCAACAACTTATAAATCGATTTAATTGATTAAATTATAGCAATGTGATTTTTCTTACGAAATATGACTATTTAAATTGCGATTTATATTGTATATTAACTTATTTAAAGTAAGTTTTTTATATTTTATAAACATTAACGTTCTAGAAGAAATTATTGCATAAACTGAAGTCATGATTTATTCAATAATATTCCGACATATATATTCATTATTCGTTATAATATTCAATAGTATTTCATAAGGAAATTTATTCCAATCTCACGGAATCATGGCTATGAATCTGTTTGCCTTTCCGATTACTTTTCTTCATTACAAGTTTATCCGATACCCCAACCTCGTTCTCTCCTACCTCCCCTTTAGGATAAAAAAAAGAAGAAAATCGAATGGAAAATGAAGGGTCGCGTTCGATTGGAAACTGATACAAAAGGTAGGACAAACCAGTGGGTCCCTAATTCCTACGAAAGGGCCGACCCGTATATACCGACTTTAGACCTCTCACGAAAATTTACATTGAAGAAACTTCTTGGAAAGCTGAAAGCCCTTGATCGTTAATATACGGTTAAGATTGCAATGTAAGTAATATAAGAAAAGTAAAATAAAAATTATATTTTATTACCGGCAAATGAAAATTAGTTAAAGAACCTAAAATTAAAGTACCTTAAAAATTAAGTACGTCTGAAATTAAAAATAAACTGTCTTTAAAAATAAATAAAAAGGTGTTTTAAAAAAACAACTATAGTTCACTGTACTTCATCGTTGCTCACATAAAATAACCTCAATGTTATCCATTAGTTAGGCTGTGATGTTTATCTACATTTAATATAACAGATATATTATGTTAAAATGAGTATAACCAATATTTATTGAGGAACCAACCAATATTTTACTAAGCGAAACCCTAAGAGCAATCTTTAATTTACGATGCGAGACTGTGGAGTGAATTGGTTCGACTTGCGGTAGCTTCAATTTTATGATTTAATTAACTTTATAGTTTGCATCACCAATCAACAATGAATACATCTACATATCAATTTTCAGCAGGATATTTAGTGGAAATTGTTTCAGAGGGAATTTCTAATTTAACTCGATAAACATTCACCCAAAGTGGATGTTCTGCAAAATCTCAAGAAAAAAATATTTAAATTGGTAGGAAATGTTTGTTAAGAATTTAAAAGCAAAAATATGACTGCTAACCAATAATGATCTCGAACTATAATATTCTTTATTATAATTCTTCTGTGTAGAAGGTGGCCAAGTATAAAAATAGTGGCATTCCAAGACCCCTCCTATTGAGACAATCAAGTGTCATGGGGCCAAAGCTAAGCATGGAACAGAGTCAGGCCAGCCTACTGCGCTACTTACTTTAAAAAGAGCCGAAAGCCAGATATACATTAAGGTCAATGAAATAACAAAAATGATCCTAATGACCTCAAGCACAAGCAAAATATGAAAGGAACGTGCCACGGTAGTGCCAATCCGAAGGTACCTTGAGAGAGCTAAATCCGTTGCTCCATTCCGTCACAACACTATCCAGGACGACTTGCACCGCATTGGTCTTGCTGATAACCTCTCTTGCCCGCTATGCCACTTCGGAAGCATGAACGGAGGCCACCTAAGGGTTTGCACTGCTCTCAACCACCCTAACGAAGACGTCGTGAATCGATACTGTGATTCTCGGCGTCGGATAGCTGAACTGCCACATATGCCAGACGGGCGTTGGATAAATAAATATAGTTACACTAAAAATGAATATACCACCAGCCAAGATACATATCCATGTCAAAAAGATAATAAAAATAATTACAACACCAAATGTGTTCTATATTTCTAAATATAGAAATACTTAGTAACGAACCTTCCTCCGTCCCGTATTTTGTATTCAACTTCATTATTATATATTAATTTATTTTGCAATGGACGGCTTAGCCTAAGTATTACCCCAGAGCAGTAGCTCTCAAATTAGGATAAACGTTCAAAATTTAAAGTACTGTTTAAGATAGCACAATAGACTTATAGCTACGATGCTCAATCAATCCTGGGAATAGGTTAGCGATCGGAGGTCTTTCAAGAAATTACGGATGGGGAGAGGATGAAGGGAGGAAAACGTCGGATCGTTTTACGTGCGTGCTTCTTGAGGTAATTGGTAATCTAGAGACCGTTTATTTTAAGCTGATTTTTTATAACAATTTTATTGCTATCTTAATAAACATTTTAAAATTGTATAACACTAAATATGGGATGTCGGCTGTTCTTAAGATAGAATTATAGTTTAACATTTAGAGAGAATCCATGAATGAAGATACTTTCAATTAAATTGATTGAAATTTCACCGAATATGATTTATGCAAATAGTACTAAAAATAATTATATTATTTTTTCGATTAGGTTTAACTATGTATAAATAATATAATTACGTTTAAAATAATAACCGGTTACTATTTAACGCCTCTAAATTAACCTTATATAACTCATTTATATTTTCTTAACGCCTCCAATGCAAAAGTGTTCCTATTTTTTTAATTGATTCGTTCAGATTTTTTTTTCATTTCTCATGTATAATATTTAGAGCTTTTTTACCTTAAAATAACATATCTAATTTCAAATGTATGTTAAATCAGTATTATTGCAGAGGTACCATACAACTATTACAGTACTAAACAAAATGTCAAAAATTCTAATTTCTAACAACAAAAAATTAACGAAGTTTTAGTAAGCCGGTCATTGAAAACCAGAAATTCAAACATAAATATAACTGATATAGAGGAGCTTTTTTCCAATATTTTTGGAATGCAATGTTAACACCTCAATGAGTAGCTTAATCTGCTATTGTAAGTCCAATAAGCTCGGACTGACATCCATAGACCTCTTTTTTTTAGACGTTAGAATTTTTTTATTTGTTCACCTAATCTTTTCGCCGACTCTAATTCAAATAATAATAAAGGGGTCTTTAGAAAGAGCTTAAGACAGTTCAGCTTTATTCCGTGTAGCTTTTATAATTTCTTTTGTGATAAAATATTGAGTGTAAAACTGAGCATTATCGACATATAATGTCCTACCTTTTGTATAAAGGTATCAACGCAGTTATGAAATTTTATAGGTTTTGTCAAGTAGAAAAACGTGTAGTACAAAAAAGGTTTCCGTACTTCTGTAACGTTGAAGTGATTCGACGTTAGAGATACCGAGCATAGAGAGTTAGTGTTAGAGAGAACATACTACAGCTATAGTGGACTCAAAATAATTGTAAACCTGAAGATACATAATTTTTAATATAAATTCATAGAAAGGGTATATATACCCCAGCTATTTAATCTTTCAAACGTATTACACAATTACTTACATTACATATCCAGAGGCGTAAGTGTTTTTCATTTTTGTACAACGACAAGGAAGCTCCACTTAAGAATTTCCCCACAAAGTTAGGACTCCCTAATTCTTAAGATAAATTTGTGATTCCTTTGATTGCTATCAGGCTAAAATATTTTGCCGTCAAGGTGGTTAATGCTCTCCACAAGAGATTCAACTTGCCCAAAAGTTAGACCCTTGAGATTAATTTATGATGGGGCGATAACAACTCTCGGCGCTGTCTAAAACATGAGCGGTAATATCACACCGGAAAGAGGGCTCTAATCCAGTACGGTTTGTTAGCTACGCGAATCAATATAACTTCTTCAACCTAACTCTATAATGTTCGGTTACAATATAATTTATTACTTTTGCAAAGTCGTTCAAATAAATTTAATTGTCCCTAATAGCTGTCGTAACCAGAAAACCAAACGGAATTAAAGAAATAACAATGCTTCACTTCTACAAAATGAGCATATTATTTTTCTCATTCATTGAAATGAGGTGTCGACTTTTAAAAGAGGATGAGTGCAAATCGTAAAACTTTTTCTTAGATCCAAAAAAGTTTATCATAGTTTCGTAAGTTTGCTTGTTAAACATATTTTGTTCAACGCCACATCCAGTCAAGGAAAATACGGAAACCTATATATCCACCATATATCATAGTGGCATTCAATAGTTTTTGAATATAAACAATTCTCGCAATTGAATATAAAAATCTTACCAAACAATGAAAGAGAAAACACTTAAAACATTAAAAAAATAAAAATTAAAAAAAAAGTAAGGGGGAAAATAGAAATAGCTTTCCAGAAAAACGAAAACAAATACAATATGCAAATCCTTTCTTGGAACGCCATAATAAGGCATTATAACACAGTGATTAAACCAGGAGCACTCTATGCAGCAGAGACAAGTCATGGTGAGGAAAGGGCAAATAGAGAAATTGGAAATCAAGGAGAGGAAAGTTTTGAGGAGGATCATGGGTCCCAAATTCCAAAATAGCAAACAAGTTTTCAAAAGGAACGAAGCCCTCTACATAAAGTCGGAGAGACTATCGGACACAATAAGGAAAAGGAGGGTTGATTTCTATGGGCATGGATTAATGGATTAAGTTAACGTGCTATGGGTACGTGGGTATTGTGATATTACTCTACTCTCTAGAACTGAAATTTTTGTAATATTTGTATTTATTTTTGTTTAAGAGAGGCGTAAATTTGTGTTGCATAAGTTCATAAAAGTGTTTTTTAATATATAAAATAAAGGTACGGCAAAAACTAAACTTTACACACTGACCTAAGCATACTGACAACCAATAAAAACATACGGCCACACTACAAAAAGTGGACACCTAAATTAACTCATCGATGCATCCTTCATACCGAAGAATACCAGGAGGAGACTGAATAGAAAATGGATGAGAGACCTACTTATATGCAGGTATGTCAAAGATAAATTAGGGGTGCCGCTAGGCTAGATAATATCTCTCCTAATGGCATTTGTTTTACTATTAAATTACATCACACCAGTTGATTGTAAGCTTAGTATTTGGCAAGTGTTGATTTAAAAAATAAAAGTGAAAAAAAAAGTTAAGATAAAATACCAATGAGTATTTCGATTGTTTTTTGAGACAAGACAAGAAAGGACACAGTAAGTCTTAAAAGCTCTTTTGGGTAAAAAGAGAGAATAAAGAGAAAAATAAAAGAGTTTTTCACAATTGCTTTTATGTTATAATAACGAAGATTTGTGCGTTACAAAAACTTGTACACAAATAAACTACATTAATTTTTCAAATAGTACTTTTTTTTTTTACTTTGGTTAAATTGTTTTTTAATAATGAATAGTAGGCGTGTGACAAACAAACTATTTACACGCAAGTGCAAAAGTGGAGCGATATAAAAACGTTTTTCACTATTTACTTTATCCGATTGCATATACTTAACTTCAAAACGCACGAGTGCATTGCTACATTTCACCATGCTTGACTACAAAGTCACAAGGCTACTAAGGCTGGTAACAACTTCGACCAAATATGAAATGTCAGATGCACAGGAAAAAGAAAAATGGGGTGTTTAAATATCGGTATTCATTTATAAAATTTGAAAATTAACTTATGCCCGAAGCAGAAGCCGAAGTATATTCTTTCTAACAAGCATTCTTACATTATTGCTTATTTTAATAAAGCCGGGTCCACACATTCGGGTTATGTCATAACACGCAACACAAAATAGACATGCTCGTCAAAGATTGGCGAATGTGTGGATGAGCACTCGGCTCGTGTTATGTGTTATGATATCGTGTCAGCTCCTGTTAAAGGCGTTTATCTAGCTCCACACATTCGTGTTATGTCATAACACGTAATACGAAACAGACATGCTCCTTGAGGATGCCGAATGTGTGGATGATTACTCGGCTCGTGTTATGTGTTATCAAGTTGTTTCAGCTCGTGTTATGTGTGTATCGCTATAGGAGGCAGTTTTTATCACGCATCAAATGAAATTAGTTTCTCCATAAAACAAGCCGAAACAGAGACAATTGCTCATTCACAAATTCGCTTAGAAACAGCGAATATTTGTGAAGTCCTCTTAAAAATAGCTAATCATTATTAATAATAATTGGTTTAAAATGAAAAACTAATAAAATGTAAAAATTTGATAATTAAATTAAATTTCCTTTAAATTCTTTCTTGAAAAAGTTTTTGTGGAACCAGTACTTTTGTCAGAATGTGGCCGAGAAATTGGCACCAGAAAATTTCATATATGGTGAAAAATCTCCATTTTTTGGTAAACTGTATTTTCGCAACCAATTCATATACATAGCTGCGGTTAGCATTAACTTATCACAGATTCAGTGCTCTGTATACTGTAAAGCTATGTCAAGCAAATTTACATATTATAGAGGTATAAATGAAAAACGAAAAAAGTGCTAAAATTCCGCGGTTTATTGAGTACTACGAAAATCCCACCTGGTTTTGAGGTTTCCAATCTTGGATTTTTAGTGTCCTTATGATACTAACAACATAATAAAAACCGGTAGATATATGCGGGTTTTTTTAATATATATATAAATCGACGGGGAAAATGTTAGTAGGTAGTGATATATTGCTATGACATAACAGAGAACTGTTTCGTGTTATGTGTTATGATATAACAAAGAACTGTTTTGTCGTTTTTTCGTGTTATGACATAACACGAAACAGGTTTGGCGAACATAGGGCGAATACGAAAGTAAACATTATTATAGGATTAGGACTTTAGTTGCTATGAGTTTTTTACAAGAGGAACTTCCGAACATAAGGCACTCAGAGGAATTTTAGTATACTTTATTAATGATCTGTCTTCGAACAAATAATGTAATAAAGGAGTTTTAAAAGCCCACTACTGTTGTGGTAGAGATTGAGATAGATGGACAAATGTTTGTGAACTGATTTTACCTTATAAATTAAAACTGCATTTAATTCTGAGGTGACACGCAGAAGGGTGATACGAAGGTCAATTCTCCGGTAAAAGGAATCCTCCGAACAAGACGTAGGTAATCACTCACCGAGTTGACTGATAATCTGTCGCCTGAGATAGAAGTCGTTAGGAACGGTGTCCAATGTGACCCACTCTTTCCCAACCCCAAAAAAGAAGTATGAAAAAGAGAATTAGACCAGGAATCCATAATCGACATTAGACGTTAACCAAGAAAGATCCACTGACATACCGCAATAAAATAAATATAGGAGAAAAAATATAATATACTTCTCATTGTGTCGTTATCATGAAAAAATCATTTAGAAAAGTTATTCCTGACATCTGCAATATCGTACCTCGAATAACACAAAATACTTATAAACAGGCCCGGAACTAGGGCAGGGCAGGGGGGCACGTGCCCCGGGTGTTTGAAAAAATGAAAAGTTTAAAAAATGATAAAACACGTTTTCAAAATGATTATATCTCAACCAGTGTTGTTTAATTAAATTTTATTTATTTTTTTGCATTATTTCTAAACTTTGGTACCGTATTATTACTTCCACTGGGGCGTTCTAAGGACCATGTGCAAATTTCAATTCTTTGTTATTTGCTGTTTTCTCTTCATCCAGTATTCCTTCATCTTTTCACTGTCAAGCTTATTTCTCTTTTCAAACCACTTTGGACCAGGTTTTCTCTTCAGTCTTCCCCGAAATCCTTCCCTTCTCAATACCTTGTTCCTAAAAATACCTCTGTTAATAGTCTTCTTCTTCTATATTATTTCTATCTAAATCTCTTTTGACCTCTTGAATTCAATTAGTTGCTGATTTTTTTTTCTACCAAAGGTATATAAATATTCCTTTTGTTAATCTGGTTTTATCTATTCTGTAAATATGACCAAAAAATAATAATCTCTTTATTCTTAGTTATTTATTATCACGTATTTTCTATATTTCTAAACTTTATTATAATATACTGTGGAGGTATTGTATTATGATAATGGGAGAGGATGGGGATGGCAAACTGATCTTTGCCCCTCCCTGACAAAGTTCATAGTTCCGGCACTAATTACAAAAAAATGTATTTTATTTTCGTAATTAAATTACTAACTGGGGTAAGTCATTAAACAGTATTTTTGGATACTAAATAATTATAGCTAAATGTTGGATAATTTAAATATAGAAATGAAACATTCTGAAGTCTCCAGGAATCCACCAATGGTGTATTTGCTAGATTAATTTATTCATTCAATTAAAGCAAAGCACTGAAAAACTTCTTATAAAGCTTTTGATTGAGTGCCGTCTTACTTATTCGTTTTTCATTCGTCTAAAACAGAATCAAAAGACTTTTGTCTCTTTGAGTGACGATTCAATTAAATTATAATTGATGAGCGAAATGAGAGGTAACGGATGAAGGTGATTGGTCCACTCAATGAAAAGCCCATCAGTGTCAGATACGTTCCCCCGCTCCAACTGACAATACTTTAATATCTAAGAAATGTTAAGATTGATTCATTTCGCGTACTACCAATAAATTCCATTTAGTGAGAAATCAATAGAAGTACAAGGATAGAACTTGATGAATCCATTTGCTGATTCTATTACATTTAGATAATTAGAAGATTAGCCCCTTCTATGCCATGCGGCCCACTTCCATATGGCATATTGGCCACTGCCACCTTTTCCTGTCATTACTTTCTGCAAGTCATTATCCCCCATTCCTCGATTTTATTTTTTAACAGTCATTGTTAATCAAGTCTTTAACCAGACCACAATCAGTAAGTCCATTTATTTTTACTTTTCATATTTTCCAAACCTCTTCCTTAGTTTATTGTTATGCCAACTTCGTTTTCTGACCTTTCTATCTACCCTTCTCCTTTTCGTATATATTCCTTATACTTATTTTTAAATTCATATTAAAAACATTTGTTAACAAAATTGTAGCACTACATTAGTTTACACAATTTAAAATTTGTATTATTCAATTTAAATTCTTTTATTACAACTGCATCTTTTGACTAGACCTTGGTACTCTTTTGTATTCAATTATTTAATTAGTTTTAGATATTCTTCTAATTAAGTAAACAGCTATTAAATCTTTCGTTAACTAATTTACGTTGTATGATTTTTTTTTCATTTTTTAAATTATTTTTATTTATTTATTTTAAAAAAAAAATGTCTGTATCATCTTGGTCACATCCTATTTTTTGTTATTTGAGCCCTGAAGAAGACGTCAAAACGTCGGCAAGCCAAATATAAAGTTTTTTATTTAAAAACCTTGACGTGTTTATTCACTTGACTGCATCCCTGACTTTTTATTCACTTAAATTAGAAGATAAGCTTTGAATGTTGAACATTCATCAAATCTAAAAAAAAATACGAACATCCAAAACACCAGCAATTTAGTAAACATACTATATTCATCATACCAATTTAAAATGTAAGACTAGTAATCTAATCCATGTTGGCACCTATAAAGGGAAGAGAGACAAAAATTATTTTTATGCAGTTAGTAGTGTAAAGTTAATGCTATTGAAGGAAAAGGTGGTAGGTAAGCTCAGATAAATGGTACAATCTTTAAGTTTTTCCTATGAGCATCCGATTTTCCTATTTTTACTGAAAACATGTTTAAAATAGGACAATTTAGAGTAGTTAAAGAGGTTTTCATTATTCTTTATTATTCATAAATATACGTAATTTATTGGTTTTATTTCCGAGTCTTAATTTAACTTATAGTCATTTTCAATAAGATCCATTAAATTCGAATACATACTTGTATCACTTATTCAGCTATTGACCAGACATTATGAATTTAGCTTCTTTTTTTATTACGTAGAGGCGTATAGTGTTACTAACAAGGATAAAATCAATGGTGTTCCCTACAGTGTTAATTTATAATGGGTCATATATTATCTGGTCTTATAAATGATTTTATAACTTCTAGTAATTCATGAATACTTACTATAAGACTGTTAATAAGATTTGAGTCTTTGTTGAATTTTATTATAGCTGCAGTCATTACAGGATCGTTCGCTTACTCATCTTATTTGAAAAGGGTTTATTTCGAGTTAACGCGAAAGAAAATAGAATGGTAATAATTTTAATATTACAAATTCCTGGTTCAATACTACTTGCCTCAATTGCTTTACGACTCGGATATCGGGCCTTAATATGGAATTCTTTGGAGTGGGCCTGTCCTTTAAGGAGTGTTTAGTAGATTCTATTACTAACTTGTTTGTGGATTTTTTAAAAAATTACATAATTGATTATTTTATTGCTTTCTTTATTGCTGGCAATTGCTTATATTGTTTGATTTATTTATTATTATTCTGTAAATTAAACGGTATATTCAAAAAGCAGTAAATCATGCTATTAAAGGCAGCGAGTTAATTTGCTAATGGCCCCCAAGCTTTATTGTGTATAAATACATTGCTACGAGTGGGTTTCCCGTTTATTTTAATTTAATTTTTTTTTTTATTTAAATTTTTAAATCTAAAATTGTATCATGTTTGTTTTTTGTTGTAGTTCTTATTCTAATTTGAATTATATTTATGGTTGGAATTTAATTAAATAATAAAAAAATTTAATAATTTTCCTTCCGATTTCAGACGATAGGTATACCATACCTCTAATGTATAATATTTTTTTATCTAATACGAGATAGTTATAATTTACCATATAGAAATCGATATTTTATAAAATTATTAAAATTATTTTATAATATGTTAAATTAGGATCACATTTAAGTGGAAATACGTTTTGAATTCAAATTTAGACCAGGCTAGAGCAAACAGGGCATATGATCACGCCATAGCAGAACTAGACATGACACTAGCAGACAGGTTGTTCTATTAGATTATTCTGACAAATGCAGGAGATGTCAGCAAAATGTCAAATGGTAATAATATTATCTAACTGTTCCATTGATTTAAAATATGAATGCGTCACGGCTTTTGAAAAGCATTACATACTACATAAATAATATCTGAATTACATATAGTGAAATTACCATAATTGTTAGTATTGTACATACAATTATACAAATGGTTTTATGCACGAGTAAATGCTTTGTATACACATTAATTAAATTGTATATGCATGGTTGGCCAAAAATCACCAAAGAGTTTCAAACTTTTTTTTTTTTTTTTTTTTGTTTCTGATGATTGATTTCAGATCGTCTTGGTGCTTTGAATCCTAAAATCACCTTAATTCACACCAGGTCAGAATGTTTTCCAAATTGTAATATGCCAAATGTACTAGTATAAGTAAAAAAATATAGCTCATATGATATTTAGTTACATATTTAAATAGGATAGTATCGTATACACTACATACTTCAGTATGTATGATATATGCGTTAGTATATACGTTACATAAGTTGGTATGTGTCTGCTATTCCAACCACAAAAAAAAAAAAAAAAAAAAAAAAAAAAAAAAAAAAAAAAAAAAAAAAAAAAAAAAAAAAAAAAAAAAAAAAAAAAAAAAATCTTCTGTTATTTTATGGCTTATAATAGATAATAAAAGAACTACAATAAAGAATAAAGAATATAAAATAAAATAATCCCCATTTAACCATTTCAATGCACCAAATGCAATTCAACCGTCTTTTTGCACCATCCATGCTTTGTTCTAAGCGGTGCATGTGATCTTCTGGGATCATCTCAATGCAACATCCTTCACTAACCGCTCCCAAATTTTCAGGAAAGTGATCTAAATGTTTATTTAGAAAATTAACCATCAAACCCATGAAAGAGTCTAAATGTTGATACTACAGTAGCACGATAGGCTTGAAATTGGGATCCTTTTCGTTGCCCAGAAATTTAGTTGCCACGTTATTGAAGGGAACCAAGGTTTTTTGTTCTGCAACTTCCATTTTAGTTTCGAAATATCTATCTTACAAAGTTGTCCAAAGTCCAGACATGTAAAAGAACTTTTTAGTATTGCGGTTGACAGGCTAAAAACTAGCTATAAATGTATGAGGGAAACATTTACCATCCTTTGAATCATGCAAATATTACACAATTATCATAGCCGACACAATGATAGGTTTCGACTTTTTACTCCAGATTACAATGAAAGTCGTAGTGGCACTTGTTTATATTTCAATAATATTCCTTTTCTCTGATGTCCCACTCGCATAAAAAAACTAATGAAATTCGTAAAAGAAAATTCGAACGTGGTGGAGAAAAGAAATGTCATTTTTGGATTCTGTGAACAATAAAAAATCTTGAAAAACAAAACAACCGAAGAAAAAATGACTTTTCGGATAAATGTTCTGTAAAATATTGAAAAATTCTATTATGCTTAGAGCATTAAGAGTAAAAAAAATAAAATAAAAGTTTACATTGACACAGTGCTTCTTATTCAAATAATCAAGAGTTATTTGTTTATGTAATACGACGAAAATAAACCATTTTCTATGATATTGTTTTAAGCGTGGGATCCGCCAGTTAAATAAATATGATTTTTTTTTCACCACGGAGTTTAAGAAAATGAATATAAAAATATCTCACTGAAAGCAAAGACCCTCCACGACAAATAGGGTCTATGTTTTGGATTCAGGTAACATGGCCTGGTCCTGCCTATCTATGTCCTCAAAGATACAGTTGTATAAAACCCTCATTAGGTTAACATAGAGTTCTGAAAGGTCACGAAAATAATAATCCTAAGAAAAATATTATGGCCTATATTTATAAGAAATATAAAGTAGAGGGACAGGTGTAGGTGATGATCAAGTAAGCTTTTCATTATATTTTCTCAACCGTAAATTCTAAATGTCATCGAATATAGAGAGTGGGCACTGACGAAATCCTTACTTTGTGACCATACTATTAAAAACATGCTAAAGATAATACTTTGCTTGCGTTTTAGAAAAAAATAAATTAACTGTTTTAATTCAATAAATATTACAATATATACCATTCAAAGTCAATAAGTAATATTGATGTACAAGGAAAATAAATTAAATAAAAACGCCTAATATACGGAATATAAAATAATATATAATAAATAATAATAGTAGAAACAAATAAGAAAAAATAGAGGAAAATGAATAAAGTGTAGTGATGGCCGAAAGGTCTGAGGTATGTGCAATAAGTGATCAAAGTTAAGCACAGTTGAGTGTGGTCAACACTTGGATGGGTGACTACCCGAAGTAGGTGACTATTCTCCAAGGAAATCCACATTCCCAGATATCTCAGGCAATTACCCTCTCCCCTAGAGTATGTGGGGCCCGTCAGATCACTGGAGGCAACTCACACCGACCGGAAGTGCGATTGATAACCCTATCTCATAAATCTTTTCGATTATCGTGAGGAGGTCTACTAAAAAGTAGCTTCCCGGAGGTTTAATACTTTTCCCGTCGAACTGACAGGTAATCAAGCTATGGGTAGGCTACCACTGTCCATGGAAACCATGGTTTACAGAGACATTAGACGGGCTACGCTATACACAGGTATGTAAACTGCATTTTATATTCTTCGCAGTATTTCAAAATCTAAAACTCAAATTACTATCAGGCCTAATCGATGACAGTTTAATATTTTTAATTATATTATATAATAATTATAATTCAATTCAGTTGTAAGAGAAGTATCAACTATAAAATAAAGTTAGAGATAAAGACTTGATCCTTGCCAATTGAGATAAGAAAGGTACATACACTGAGCTCAGTTATACCAAAGTCCGTCCAGGTCTCTTCTACGAAAAGTTTTATCAGGGGTTGAAACATTCACTTTAACGAGTTTAAGGTAGTCGCATCAAGACGAAGTAGAACATTTGGGTCTAGGACAGCTCCCTCATTGCTTGAGGAAAAAGCTCAGCATCACATACAGCCTACAAACCTCTAAGTATATTTTAATAAAATAAAACGAAAATTCCTAAAATGGACGTGAAGTTATGATAAAATGGTAATATATTTAGGAGAACTAACTTATAAAAATATAAAAATTTAAAAAAAAAATAAAATTAGCATCAAATAATTAATCCAAGATACTACATTCGAATGGTTTCTTAGCCATCTTCTTTTCAGAGGCATTGGAGTATTGTTGAGAATGGAGTGTCAGGAAAGTAAGGAGACTAGAGGATTCCAGTGGGTATGGAGTTTACTATGAAAGGAAAGCTTTATAGTCCAGCCAATAACGAATTATGGACTGCGTTTTCTGTAATCCAAGATTTTTCTTCGGAAACAGGTAGTTAAAATGTTCGGGGTGATAAAGAAGTTAACATACTAAAAGTCCTTGCGTTTTCGGGGGTGGAAACAGGGCAAAAGGTCCCATTTGTTTCAAGGATTCCCGGTTTTTCGCTCATATCTCAAATACGATGAGCCGATGAATCAAATAAGCTGCGGTAAGTCGAACTTCTCCGCAAAAACACGTTTATCGGTACTCTATAATAATAATCCTATCTAAAATTTCATTGTTGCATCTGAAAGATAATTAAAGTTATTAGTATATCTTATATATGAAATTCAGATCAAGTCCCATAATAACACCCATGGCACGCTAAAGCCCCGCAGTGTTGTAAAACCCACGTATTTCTGTACGTTTCTTACCATAACTTCCAAACCATTAATTTCATCCTAAATTTCATTTTTTTAATCTATAAGCTGATTAAATTTGCTATTACATCCCTCGTTTTTCAGCACGTTTCTCGCTATAAATTCGAAACGATTAGTCTTATTCTAAATTTAATTTTTTTTTAATCTAAAAGCTGATTAAATTTACCATAAGATTCTATATAAAAAAATTGATCAAGTCTTACAAAAACACATGCCAGCACACTGAATACTGCGTACCCTAGAGAAAGGCGAGACATCTCATACACGAGGAATAAATTAAGGGGGAAAGTTGTGAGATAAAATAACTTTTATCCCACCCAGGTGGGATCCGAACCCACGATCTTCAGTACCTCGCTCTGAGACCTTCGGCCATCAAGTCCCATTACCTTAATTACCTACTTAATATCATCGTACCTTAATGAACGGGAATATCATCGTAAAAAGATTGGAATCTTTAAAATTGCATTTCATAAAAAATAATAAATAAATTACAATATATCGATATTTTTAGTCGAGAGTATGTTGTAAATCAATATTCAGACCTCAAAAATCGTTGATTACACACTCCTACTGTTTCCAACAAAGAACATTCCATGGAGGACAACGCAATATTACAGAAATATTCTAGAAGCTGCGTAAGACCTTTATATTGTACAATTATCGAATTTCCTAGTACTAGTATGCCTTAAAAAATTATTTAATTAATTGATGAGTCAAATGGTTATTTAAGCATTGCCACTAGCCGTTCCAATCCACTGTTGTCAAGCCTCCAATCCGAGGCTGCGAGGTGGATAGGATAACCACCAATAGAAAGAGAGAGAGAGAGAGACTGAAAGATGGCCGAGGCGGAGTGAGACGAATGTGCGGGCGGGGAGTGAAGGATGGGGCGTGGAGTTGACTAATACCACCCGCCGCCCAACAATTCCGCCGCTATGTAAATTCCATTGCTAGGGGGCTGAATAGTCTCGTCGATAGGGCCGACATATCTCTACGCACTCTGCCTATCTCGTACATCTTATTCCTTCCATCGGGGGAACATCTCAAGGCGGAGCAGAAGAAACTTCTGTATCGGCCCAATATCTCAAGCTGTTAGATAGACGTATGGATTGGCCGTAAATAAGAAAAATCGGCCATAATTTATGAGGGGAGTGCAATCGCTAGTGATCTACAGTATTCGATGCCAGAGTATTTATTCGGCTGTTAGTGTAACGGAAAAAGGCTGTCTTTAGGTCTTTTATTGCCACCCAAGTAGACGCTCCACATTCTTACATTCTTCAGTGTGGGACAATTGTCCTCGGTTTTATGGTCCTATAAAAATATTTATTCATTATTTTTTTTTTTTTTCATTTATCAATATATACAACTGTACAAAAACATATACATCAAGTAAATGTGTTGACAGTGAATACAATGACATGTAAATAACTTGTGATGAACTACTCAATAGTAGCACTTATCTACTCATTAAAATACTACTAATAAAATATACTCTAAAAGGTCTTTAGGCCATCTTCTTTTCAGACGCCTCGGAGGATTATCGGGAATGGAGTGGGAAGCAACTTGGAAGACTAGTGGATTGTAGTGGTTATGGAGCTTTCTATGGAAGGATAGGTATCTGGTCTGGGCTAAATAAGTAACATAAGGATCATTAAGGTCTTTATGGATAAGTTCATTGTTCACATATCAAGGAGAAATCAGGATTTTTCGAAGGATTTTGGATTACAAGGATTGGATACGAGATGAATTAGAAGGTTTAGTGGAGCCCCAAAGCTCAACTCCGTACGTCCAAATAGGTCTAATCACAGTCATGTAAATGAGTCATTTATAATAAGGGAGCTTTGATCGTTTGTCTGGTAAATGTTGAAGTAGTATCTAGCAAATGTAACGACGAATAGTTTCTTGTCGTTTTAGTCTTGTGTGTGGATTCCATGTAAGTCGTTTGTCCAGGTGGAGTCCTAGGTATCGGATCTGTTCAGCAAGGATTAGTGGAATATCATTAAAGGATACTGTGGGACAGGAAGTCGCAGGTTTACCACGAAGGGTAAAGGTTATTTGTTGGGATTATTTTGGATTTATTTTTATTCTCAATTTTGACACCATTCTTGAATGTTAGTAATAGTAGATTGTAGTGATTGGGATGCAACGAAAGGATTATTATTTACTCATAATACACAAGTGTCATCAGCGTAAGTGGTGAGGACATTAGTAGGATTAGTCGGGATGTCAGTAGTATAAAAATAATTAACTTCAAAATCCGAATAATTCTTAGTTTCACTTTAGGTACACATGATAGTATAGAATGATTAACAAGATTAGGATTATTGATTTTTTTAATTCAAAGAATGTTCAAATGTTGAACATTCATCATCAGTTCTTACACCATGCAAAAAATTCATTTTTTTTTTTTATTTTTTATTTTACTATTATTATTTTTTTTAGCCATTTATTGAACTGTATACAATATAATATAAAATACATGGAGTAAATGTGATTATAATGCAAAAAATGAATAGTTATAGGGATTACAATGAAAGGATAAGTATCTGGTTTAGTTTGAATCAGCAACCTATGGTACGTTAAGATCTTGGTAGATAAGTTTGTTTGTTACAAAATAAGGATCTTTGAGGATTTTTCGAAAGAGACAAATTGGATGGTTCAGTGGAGCCCCAGAGCTCAACTCCGTATGACCAGATAGGTCTAATTACTGTCATGTAAATGAGTCCCTGTAATTAATCGAAAGGTTCGAACGTTTGTCTAGCAAATGTTGAAGGAGTCGAAAACGATTGACAGCGTCTTGTCGTTTTATTCTCGTATGTGGGTTCCAAATAATTCATTGTCATTTGGATTCAATACTTGTATACACATATTATATATTTTTAATTTTATAATATCTTCTTTGGAACGTGTTTTCCTCCATCGGGTTTCCGTCATGTCAAACATTCTTTCAACAACATTTTATGATATAGGAAAAGAAATCAAACGTGTTCCTCCTCACCTAAGAAGGCAAAATGGGAGGATATCTTAAATATACCAAGACTTAGAGTTAGGCAAAGACATTCTGACCCCAACATTTATTAGTCAGGTAAATAGACCGTTTGATAGAAGTGGAAAATATTTCATGAATTCTAAAGCTTTGACAAAATTTGTATCAATGTATTAAAAAAATACTATTTGTGTACGGGTTTCGGTTTTTACCATATACACCGAAATACTATTTCTTTTTTACTTCTCCCGTTTCGGCAACACAGATATTCCTGGTCAGAGATGTGGGGGAAGAAAAAAAAGAGCAGTGCAAATAAGAAACTTTGTATATTATGCTCAAGGCAGTTAGAACACGAGCTTTAGGTTCACCAAACAAAGGCATCCATTATTTTTTCTTCTTTATTATTATTTAATTTTACTTCACTGTTCCATCAAAACTTCAAATGCTTACTGCATTCAATCTCTTAAATCCATTTTTTTTTTTCTAAAATCCATAATGCATCTTACTCACAAGTCAGATGTCAGATTGTCAGTCATACTAACACATAATGACCTAAATGTTCCATATAATTAATGATTTCGCACGCTTCTCATAATAAACTACAAAACCACCCAACCCATTGTATTTAAACTGCCGTTTAATTTTCAATAATCCTCAGTAGCATCTAAACCAATAAAAGGGAATCGGGATTTTCTAGTACAGAATTTTCACCGAACTGCTACCAATGAATAAAATCTTTACAAGATGTATGAGTCGATCTATTACAAAATTAGTTTATTGTACAATAATTTAAAAACATATTTCCTAAGGCTAAGCTAGCATTGACAATTTAAATAAAAATAAAAATAAAAAAAAAACCTAATTTCTTCCAGACTGTTAAGAACAATAGAAGGTAACGGTCGGGTTAAGAGGAGGCAGCTCCTACGCGCGCCGAGAATACCTTTTATCGATTCTTACCTTCTTCCGATTTATTTCGGTGTTTTAGTCGCTACTTTTCGAGGGGAAAGGTTATTTTCATTTATTTACGGAGAAACTTTAAATCCCTGTTCAAAGTAATATTAACTTCTGTTTACCTTATGATATTAAAATGAGAAATAAGAAAATGTCAAGATATAAGACACTAAATCAATTTTGAATTAATTTTATATTAAATGAAAATTGATATAATGCTAAACCACCAGTAATGTTAATTCCTGATAAACTTTGTGATGTGAGGGAAGTGTAAATAACAAATTATAAATATTTAAAAGACAGAATCCTTAAGTATTTATTTCACATAACTCCTATATATTTAACATTTGCAGCTACCTGTTTCAGAGACAATGCTCCATCATCAGGCTTCTAAAAATGTTTAAAAATACATTAATCTATAACATTACACCAATAGTTTTACAATTAAATAATGTCATTTACCTCTTAATCTGTGATTATTTTCACATTTTCCATTCTCCATGTTATAAGGGATATAATATAAGACAGAATCCTTATTGAAAGTTCTGATGTTAACTTCTGCTATATTTTCTCAAGGGAAGTGGAAATAAGAAAATATGAAACCTGTGATATACTTTCTCACAATAATTTTTAGATTGATATATTTTATTGAAATAATTATACAATCTGTCTCACTTTAGGGCAATAAGTATTATGGATGACAAAGAATGCATTCACAAAATATGCATACTGAAATTTTATCACTTAAATTGATACAACAAATAAAAATATATAAAACACCAAATCCACACACAAATTAATGTTCTTAAGTTTTATAACACTTTTACACATTAGATAAGAGGAAATAAGAAAACATGAATTGATAAAACACTTTATCCTTTATGAGACTCATTTTGTTAACTTCTGTTTCACTTATTTACATTATAAAATCTGTTACACTTTAGGACAATAAGTATTATGGATGACAAAGAATCCATTCACAAAATATGCATACCGAAATTTTATCATTCCAATTGATACAACAAATAAAAATGTATAAAACATCAAATCCATGTACAAATTAGTGTTCTTAAGTTTTGTAACACTTTTACACATTAGATTAGAGGGAATAAGAAAACATGAATTGATAAAACACTTAATCCTTAATGAGATTCATTTTGTTAACTTCTGTTTCACTTATTTTCATTTAAGAAGATTAAATATCAATATAACACACTAAATAACACAATCCAAGTTGAAACTGTAGAAGTGATTGTTTACATGTGAGGTTATAGGAAAGAGCTATCGATAAATGTAAACTCGAAGTGAAGCGTAAGGATCGAACTGGTGGGTGTAGCGCGGGTGAGGCCAGTTTGGTGCCTCCTCTTAACCCGACCGTTACCCAATAGAATATAGACATGTCTATATATAATCTACTGATTTTCACCACATTCACATTTTAGAATTAAAAGGACTGAATTACTTAAATTAAATTAACATGATTATTCAAATAAACCATGTTGAGAGAAAATAGTGGTTTCTTGGAGGCGTGACTTTTTTCATTCAAACCAATGTAGCTCCTTAACTGTAGGTCCTAGCGGAAAATGATATATACAAGAAATATTTTCCATTCAATTTCTGATCTGAGCAACATCAACAGAGGTGTCAAAATGAATGTGAAAAAAACTCATTCAAGAAAAGTATTGACCCCCAGCCTAAAGACATATCCATATAATAAAAAAGATATAAATTTCAAAATGATGTATTTGTTCCTAAACCGAACGATGGTGTCAGAACAAAAGTTCCCAGTGTTTCTATTGTTCAAATATCTCATTGTTGTATACAATATCAGATCACTATATAAACAATTCCACGAATTTAAGGGAATCGCAAAACATTCATTCGTGAACTGTGTACACGAGAATTACCAGACTGAATGGAAGGGATCCCCTGAATTTATATCCAGCCTTAATCCATTCCGGAGAGAAACCACTAAATTCACAGTAACTTCAAACCTTTATCGTATTTTATTCGTACAAAGATAAAATTCACTAATAGCACGAATACTGTTAAAATGCCAAAAAAAATAAATAAATAAAAAATGCATTTAAGTGCAAAAATGATATTTTAAGAAAAGTGAAATTGAAAGTTTGGATTTTTTTTTTTTTTTTATTAATTTATTTCGCAGTAGCCACCAAACAACAATACACATAATTTTGTAATTGGAACCCATATTTTTGTTAATAAAGTTTATAAGATTGGTGTGTAAATAACAAATAGTATATTTCAATACTTGTTTGAGGTTTTTCGAGCGTAAAACATATTAGTCATCGATGCTCGTTTAATCATTAAAGAAAATCAAGTTCAAGATTTATCTACGTTTTGTGATATAATTTTTCTCTGTAAAGGAGGGCTATTATTTTTTCATCGTTTCCCAGTGCCGTTGAAATATCTTGAGGTATTCCCGATTCATTCAACCTTTTCTTGTAGTGTCACTTGTTAAACATTTGGTATACTGATAAGCCATTGCAACACATTTCACATTTGGAAGAAGTTATTATTTGTTTATTGAAACATCATACAAAATGAAACATTACAAATAATAATAATAAATGTTGTTTTAAGAATATAAAAATTTAAAAAAAAACAAGAAAAAAAAACGAATTTACAATAGTTTTGCTTCGTTATATTGTATATTATTTATATTATATATTATATTAATTAAATTTATAGAATATTACTTGCTTTACCTTTCATCTTCATCAATTTGTCCGTCCGTTCACGAACTCAATTTCTCCCTGACTGATAAAAAAAATAGATCATAGATTGACAAATCTATGATCTACTGTTGAAGCACACAATACAATCAGATCATTTTACAGCTTCTAAAATGTAGATCCTTGCTACAAATGTTGTATAAAAAATAATATTCTTTATTTAATTTCTGATTAGGAAACTTTAAGCTATCATTTGTTAGTTAATATAAAATGAAGCTCCGAAAAACAAAACATCAGACATTAAAAAAAAAATTACAGTAGTTTTGTAGCACGAGGATTTTCAACTAACGAATATATTGTTTAATATCAGGGTTTATTACTCCATTTATTAATTTTTTTTATTGTTCCAATTTTAATAAAAATTATCTAGTAAATATTATTTTTACAATAACATTTAAAAAAATTATATTTCATTATTATGGTATCATTAAATATAGATTGTTAAAGAATCTACCAAAAACATTGAAAATTTGCAAATTAAAAAAATTGTGTAAACAAACTACACTACAAAAGTTTTAACCCATTCATTTCTTCTTTATTACAATTTTAAAAAGCATCTCAACGTTTGGTCTTTTATTGACAGTTGACAGCTGGCGACAGAGAATTTGATTGATGTTCCTCGCGATCTCATCATCCAACAAGATGAAGCCCTTGAGAGTTTTAGCAGCATTCATGTTCACAACTATTCAACACAACTCAGAAATATGATTTAAAACATTTCATATATAATTCAAAAAAAACAAACATAATGAAATTAAATTTTGAATAAATCGTTGGGAGTAAAAGGCATTAGAAGTTCTAATAAGAAATATTAAAACATAAAGTTTTATTTCTTTACTATGTCTAAATAATTAATAACAATCAAAATTTTTAGGTGTGAATATCTCCTAAACAAAGCGACGTTTGAAGACATTTGAAGTCCTTAGTTTAAATTTTCAGTTTAGCTACTTAATCCTGAAACTCCATGTATATGATTAGTGAAGGGCCGTTCCGAATTAAAAGTGGAATGAGATTTTACGTTCCGTTCCACTTTTCGTTCCACGTCAGTTTTACTAATCTACTGCTTATGTACCATGCATTTTCGTGACATACCTTTTTGTGACTTCGAGCTGTTAACGTCCTATTTTATAATTAAAAATTTTATAGATGCTATGATATTAAGTAGGTTTAAATAGCTAAGTATATTTATTTAAAAAATGAATACTTTTAAAATAGCTTTATTCAATCAAGAATTTAATTTTTGGGGGAGGGGGGAAGTTAGCTCAATCATCGTGAGCGAGAGCTTTCCAACTACATTGGCTCCTAGGAAAAAGGGGTAATAAGTTCTTGTGACTGCTCCGGGAGGAGGAAATCAACAGCGGAAGGATCAACGCAACAAAGCAGTCGGAACGACCTTGGGTGGAACGAATCCTGAGATGCAATCTAATCCCTACTACACCGAGGGAACGAAACGAGAAATCTCTTGGCGTTAGTTTTCGTTTCAGGTAGAACGAAAAACTTAGGCGATTGTTCGTTCCAAACAACCTATCACTATATATGATCCACTGTTATGCTCGCAAACATGGATGAACATACTGCTTTCTCTGTACCAAAGATTTAAATTGTAATATAATGAGGGATCTAGAAATGTTTAAAATATGTTAATATGTGCTACTGACATCTTGGAAAGAGACACCATCAGACACAAAGTCAACAAGTGGGAAGTTACTTCAGAGGAACCGAAGCAGAAGCAGTACAGATCAAAAGAATGAAAGCCTATTGGAACAACAAGAACTCAAATAAAACTTGATTCAGTTGTTTGCTTAACGTCTCCCATTATGGGAAGAATATGCTAGTAATAATAATAATTATAAGGCTTATTAAAATCCGAAGAATCCGGAAAAATAATTGATTGTAGTATTTGTTCGTAAGAAACCATAAAATTGGCAAAGCCTAAAAATATAATTAACAAAAAAATGGCAAATGGAGAAATGGTTCACATTAGCTTAATATGAGTGGAATGTTTATTACTAAATAATAATAAATAATCATAAAACGATTTCAAATAATTTAATTTGATTCAAAATATTATAAAAGATTCTTTTATTTTAATTTGATTCAAAATATTATAAAAGATTCTTTTATAATTAAAAGCTTTCATTCAATGCATCCTTGAATTCAAAAAGAATTCTATAATCTATACGGTATAAAATTCCTAATTACTTTTTCGAGAAATAGTGTGATATACAAGCTTAATTAATTTAAATAATGCCCATCATTTATGTTAGCAAAAGAGTCCAAATATAATTTAGCAGCCTTTCATTACAACGTTTGGAATGTTAACTTTTTCGACGAAAGCCGAAGGTATTAAAATTAACCACTAACTCTCGAAGGTTTTTTATCGAGTCTTTGCCACATTAAAATAATAAATTGATTAGTCCCAAGGGGAAAGATGAATCTACCCAGAAAAAATATACATAGAACGATGAATCTGAAATTTATCTCCAAAAACTGAAATGTTTTTATAAAAAATTAAAAAAGTTATTTCTTAAAAGCTGGAATCTTGACGGCACTAAGGCGAGGGTCTCAGAGCGGCAGATGATCGCGGGTTCGATTACCGGTTCGGTTGATATCAACTTCGAGGTGGTCGCACGGAATGAATCTCGGGCTTTCACTCTAGCTAGAATAGGTAAGTAACCTGGAGGACCACCCGTCATTCTAGTTGGAGTACATAAAAAATTCACTAACAAAAGTCCACTTCCAACCTACGTCAAGATCAAAGAGATAAGACTGTGTGTAAAAGCGAATAGAATTTGCGTTGCTAACTGGTAACGCAAGAAAAAGAAAATCTATCCATAAAATCACTGAAAAAATGTAAAAAAACTTATGAACTATGATTAAATTATCTATTAAGTAATAGTGTAAGGTACTATAAGCATTGGTAAGAAACTTTTTTTCCCCATTAAAAAGAATTGAAAAAAAATTACAGATATTATTTACATTATTATGATGTTATAATTATATAATTATAGTTTTCAATTAGCTCCCAAACAATTACAAAAGACTCATTTACGTGGCCGTGATTAGACCAATATGGACTTACGGAGTTGAGCTTTGGGGCTCTACTAAACCATTCAATTCATCCCGTGCCCAATCCTCCTTACTTTGTCACCAATAAACTAATCCATAAAGATCTTAATGTTCCTTATGTTGCTGATAGAGCCCAGAGGAGATACCTATCCTTCCATAATAAGCTCTATAACCACTCCAATCTACTAGTCTCCCAACTTGCTTCCGACTCCATTCCCGATAATCCTCCGTGCGTCTGAAAAGAAGATGATCTAGAGATTTTCTTGTGTAGATTTTTATTGAAGTGCTACTGATAAGTAGTTCTTTTCAAGATTTTGCATGTTATTTTAAGCTTTTCTAACGCATGTTTATTTGTACAGTTGTAAATTTCAATAAATTGTAATAAAAAAAAAAAAGTTTTTAACTAATAAATAGATTATATCAATTATAAGGAAACAATTTACTTTGTTTTTATAAAAATAAAAAAAATAAGTTTATTCGAAAGATAATTCAGATCATAAAGTTCAAAACAATTTTTTAGAGTTATAATCAAATAAACAAATGTTATAAAACTAAAGTGTTTTCGAAAATCCCTTCCAGTGAAATTATTAAAACTTAATGAAAAAAATATATATTCTCCAATTTAAAACGTATAAAATATATTAATATTTGTTTATGAAAATGCAGCTCCGTTTATGCTTCTTTTTAAGACTGAAATAGTACACTATATAAAAATTTATTTTTTTCAGTAACACGTATATCAAATACAAGGAGTTATACGACCTCATATTCTTAGGAAATATTTCGAAAATGCTCTTAGATCATAAAATGATCCTTATAAAAAGTATATGCCTCTCGTAAATACTGAAGTATTTATATTTGAGGGGGAAAATATATACATCACGTACATATGCAATTTTTTTTTTTTTAAAGAACTTTTATTGAGTAATATTAAAGTATTAGACGAAATTACAATACATTCAATATAGTTGTCTTTACTTTCTTGATACACAACATTTATTAACAACTTGTAACATATTTTACTAAAAATCTGGTGATGCTATTTATCACATATATTTTTTTTTTTCATAAAGTTTTAATTGTGGTATAGTTGCAAATACTTCCTCATATTTTTCTTATTTATTTATTTTTTTTTATCACTTGGTTCTCCGATAAATAAAGAAATGACTAAACTTATAAAGATTTATTACATCATAAGGTTAGGTACTCCGAACAATAGTGGGGGACCCTTTTCTTTTTTGTTTAAAAATTTGAAAAATGATCAGTTAATCATAAGATTATTTTCATAATGAGTAAACAATTGACGATATAATTTATCTTTTCGAAATTATTAAACAAAAAAAAAAATAAAATAAAAACGTTAATTTGAAAGAAAAATAATTTATAAAACATCTATAAGTAATACATTTTTTAAATTTAAACTACTTTAATTGAATAAATATTACCATATGCCTTATTCAGGGGCAATAAGTATTAGTGATATTAAATAGTCCATTTATACAGTATAAATAAATAATATATATTTAAAAAAAAACAAAAAAAACAAAAAAACATTAAGAAAGTCATATAATAAATGCAGTTAATGCATATATTCAGCCTGGGACCCCGAACCAAGACCGCTCCCCACAAATAGGGAAGTGGCAAGGCAGGTTTAACGAGACCCTAGTGCTTCATAAGATAGATTTATTGATAATATCATCGGTTCACAAAATAACCTAACCAAACGAAATAACTTATAGCTTTCAGGATAGCATTTAAATCTTCAATTTATTGCTATAAATATATCTTAAAAAATGTATATGAATGTTTTAACTATTTCAGAGGGCTTTAAATTCTAAATTCTGGGGTATAATTATTTATAATATCATTAGGATCCGAATGGTTTATTTTATTTTGTAAAGCTTTGCAAGAAAAAAGTAGTCAAGTCTTGTAGAGAAGCTTTCAATAACAAATCAGGAATCCTAGCTAGGTTCCAGTCTGAGATAGACAGATGTAATTAATATTAAATTTCTTTATGGATATTACAAATATATATTCATCTATAAATATACATAGATACATAAAATAAAAAAGTGCTAAAAAGATTGTATGGCGCTTTCTGTAAAGACAGAAAACTTTGAAGGTTCTATCACTAAGATAGGAACGGATGATAAGGAAGTATGTAGGAGGTAGGAATTTTCGTAGTTTATACAGAAGTCCCGGTTGCCAGACTCGGTCAAAAGCTAGTTCTACATCGAGAAAGGTTCCCGTGCAGTACATTCCGCGCTCCAATGCGAAGGAGACAACGTCCACCACTCGGTGGAATAAGGAAAAAATGTTCAAACAACCGGATCTGGTGTCCGTGGATAATCCAGTTATGATGGTTGGCGCATATCCGCCGGGGGATAAGATATCCAGTAAGCTTATGTAAGGAAGACAAGGAGGAGAAAGAATGAGGGGCCGCCCTCGCTTGAGATGGAGGAATGGTTTAAAAAGGTTGATTGGAGGAGTGAGAGAATGGAGGAGGCTCGCTCTGGATAGAGAGGAGTGGAGTCGGATTGTGGATGAGGCCAAAGCGTTGGCAGGGCTGTAGGGCCAGGGAGTTTATTAGTTACAGAAAGGTGTTTCTATTTAAATACATCACAAATATTTTGAGCTATGAATGTGTCAATATTATTAAATAGAAAAGAGGGATAATCTGAGCATTCGTTGGAAGTAAAATATTCGATGCGATATTTAAATAAGATGAGGTTAGGGGAATCCTCATTCTTGAATAGATCAACTTGCAGTTACCCATTGGTCAGGCGCTAACGACTTAAAAGTTTCGAACTGTATCTAGTTCAATATCCACATAGACCAGATTTAGATAAAATTATTTAAGTAGTGTATCATAAATCTGAATTTTTATCGTATTTCATATTCGAAAATTTTTAGTTTTTATCCTAGAAAAATGATAATAATGTTAAAAGAGATAAAACATTTAACACATTTTATCTCTGTTAAATATTTTTGACCCGGAAGAACGCTTTTGAAATAGGACGCTTTAAGTGGCACTAGGGGAGACTGAAGCACCCTCGAGTTGTCAAATCCCAAACGACTCGTTGGGCCATCAAGGCTACCAGTGACCGATCGACCGCAGATCAAGTGGGGTTTCGATGGGGAAAACAATGGCGAGCAATAAATCGTGTGTTTGACACCAGGCTGCCTAGATCATTGTGCTATAGCTTACCCGCCTTCTGCATATCTAATTCGGCACAAGTCACCAAGCCGTTGGCACGAACCATTTCACTCTTTGTCACGTCGTATCGCTTCCAACCATAGTTTGCAGTGGACAACAGGGCTTCTCGAGAACGCAGCTGATATTTCTGCTGGAAAATTTGCTTGGTTAATATTAAAAGATTATAAACTTTTCATGCAAAGCATCTAGCAGTTTACATACATTTTCTACCCAACATACTAAGTTTTCCGGAGTCTTAAAAAACTAAACATTATTTCATACAAGTAATGGTACCAATAACAAAATATTGCATATTCAAAAAAGAATAAGATTACTCATCAACTAACTTCCCTTGCTATATTTTATATATATATATATATATATATATATATATATATATATATATATATATATATAGGCGTGCACTGTCATTTTTATTAGGGGTTGGTTGCACTGTGAGAGGTCCACCAAAAAAGTACGCACACACTAATATGAATAAAAAATAAATAAATAACACCTCTACCACTAACAACCCATGAAGGGTCTTGTGTTCAGTACTTAGTTAACGTTGTGTTCAGTACTGGTACTAGGCCAACGGTTGTAAAAGAAGGAGATTTGGCCTGGATCTCGCTCAACCGCCAGGTTTCTCCCCCAATTAAGGGTACCCATTTTGTAGAGGTTAGAAGTCGAGCTACGACAGAAATAATAGAAAATAAATTTTCTGCCTTCGGACTCGCACCCGGGCCCTCTTCCAGTTGCAGATCTATAGATCCGGATGTTGGATGCGTATTGCCTTCCTAAACATCTCACATCTTCTCTGCATTACCCTTTAACATCCGTTACCGTAATTATTTTACCAAACATTTACTTATCGTATATATTTTATATATTAAATATCAATAAAGAAAAAAAAATGTTTAGCAATAGTTGTTAATGGATAACATGAGACAGAAATACTAAAACCGTTTTATTATCAACTAAGCGACAAATTGAATTAAAGTTTTAGAAAATGTTCTTAAATCGATAAGAAATAAAAAAATGTTTTCAATTTACTTCTTGAGGCCTTATCCTCGATTAATAGCAGAATGAAAAGTAGCAAAGCAAAAAAAAATTATGAGTAGCAGCAAGAGATCTCAAGGGTTTATTTTGAATTATAATCGATTAAGGAGCAGAAAAAGTTTTATCGATAGCTGAGGGTGCTGACCGTTAATAACAGCGGCGGGGTCCCTGCTGCGCCGGGGGGAGGAACCTTGGGGGTAAGAAAAAAAAATCAAGAAAACTCATCACGAAACTTTTACAAACTCCATTCTCGATACTCAGGAGGGGAGGGGGGAGAGGGTTCAGATCCTGATTGTACACTTGATACTATAAACTTTTCAGATTTCCATATCAAAAAAAAAACTTCACCACCTCAAAGAAAAGTTGACACGTGTTTTTTCCAAGAGAATTTCAGCACTCTTCATTTAGCGCGAACTTTCACGTCCGGGATCTTTCCAATACTTTCTAAAATTTCAAAGGGTTTTTCCGTCTGAGTTATGAAATTTTCCATAGTTTTTTTTTCTTTTTAACAACAAAGAAAGTTCTAGGATTAGCTTTATAGTATCCCTCAAACCCGTCTGCACTTCATATCATATGTCTAGGTCAGAAATGATCTTGTATAGTCAGTGTAAGGTTAGTATTCTTTGCATTCTTCAGCTTTAGAGTATTGATATAAAAAAAAAAAAAAAAATTGCCAATAAAAATATCCTATGACTCAAAAAACTATTTGAAAAAAGTTTATTTTATTTGTTTTTAACTATTTCTTGATATTCACAACTGCATACATTATTTACAATAAGTTGATATAAGAAAACTGATTACAATGGAATGCAAAAAAACTACTCACTAGCAGCACTTTAATAAATGTTCTACATTAAAAGCTCTCTTGACCATCTTCTTTTCAGACGACTTGGGCGAATCATAAATGAAAAGAATCCTTTTCTATTATTCTCCGAATTTCTCAATATATATAACATTTCATTAGTTAATTGTTATGTTTGAGGCAAATTTTATTGCTTCCCTTTGTCTCTCTGTTTTCCTTGTGTTCTTTCTTTTTTTTTAATGTTCATTTCCTGAAGTTTTCCATATTTCCACCTCGTTCGGATATATCTCACTCACATGATTAGTGTTATAGTACTTTATTATTACTTGTTTTGCGATCGATTTTCAAAAATATCAAGTTTTATTGATCATACCTAACAAATCACAATCATAAAACAATAATAGACATACAACTGAAAAGGAAGTATTTTCTATGAATAACATCAAATCCTTCATGTTACTTTAATGGGCCTTTTACTTTAAGTTGATTGAAAAAGCAAAGAATAAAATAATAGTAGAGTTGTAGGTCCAAAGGTCATATTTCAGACAAATCGGAGGATTAACAAAAATTCAATTTTTATGTATCAAATTGTGGGTTTGAGTTGAATTGTAGTTTGTTGCGGATAGATAGGTATCTGATTCGAGCAAAATCCAAATTATATGGGGTATTAAGGTCATTATATATATATATATATATATATATATATATATATATATATATATATATATATATATATATATAAAATTTTTATTATTTTTTATAAGAATTGACGATTTTACGAAGGTTATGGATCAACTCAGTAGTAAATTATTCGTATTAAATTGGTAGTTTTGGTAGTTAGTGTTATAGAAATAAAAAAACGGCGAACACTTTATTGTCTTCCTATAACTTATATAAATTGTAAATAAAACCATGAAAATTAAACTTCTTCTACCGATCAAAAAATTTAATATTTGCTTGGTTATTTTTAAATTAGTATGTGCAACCGTAATGTAAACCTTAGTGTTCTGAAACTGTAGGTTTAATTAAAATTTTTTTTTCAAAAATACAAATATAAAAAGTAATTTATAAAAGGAATTGTTTTAAGTTTTTCACAGTTGTCATATCGCTGCCACCTTTCATTACTTGTTATTTTTAACTGCTGTTTTATTGAAAATATAATATCTGGCAAAAAGAGAGGAAGTGGGAGTAATGAAAAGGGGGGAAACGCTCCTTTAGCTGCTATACCTGCTTGAACATTACTTTCTACACCGCTTTAAATTAACAATTTTGAATTTCGAAATTGAATTAATCATTTTTCAATGTCGTGTTTGGTTTAAATATTGGTAAGAGCTGAATGAGTCAAAGTAATAATTTTGGTCCTTTTTTCGTTTGTGATCACTAACCACGAAAACTGTGGAAGCATTCTGTAACAAATTTTAACTAAGTCAACTTCATAGTTCTAGAAAGGTTTAACCATAATAAAAACTTCAGTTTTTTTGTTCATTTGTTATTAAAAAAGATAAAACATGTTGATAATGATGAACTTTAAAAATCGACCAATAAGTGGAAAGCGCCATGATATATGAGGGGATCGGTGTTGGATAGAGCTTGACATTTATAATAAAATTTAATTATTTTCAATTAAATAATTAAAATGTGGGACGATATATGGATCGCAGTGAAGTTCATTAACATCATCTTCATAGTTCTCTGAAGGTTTAGCAAAAATAAAAATTTAAAAGTCCAATGTTGAATGGCAGAAATGAGGTTTGCCACTCTGCCTTATGCTTATATGATCAGAAATTAAAATCCAACTAGAAGAAATCAATAAAATTAGTATTGCCAAATAAAAATTATTACCGAATCAAAATACCGATCTTTTCTTTTTTGATATGGTGTGTAATGTGATTCATGGACTTCAAGCTGCAAGCACTGATAATGCAGTCCATTATCCGCAAGTTTCTTAATATTGCGTGTCCATCAGGATTTCCAACTCATACATAAAAATTAAAAGAATTATGCTTTTACGTAATTTTCAAACTCCTAATCAGTTTAACTTTAACCAGATTAAAAATTAGTGGTAACGTCAAGATTTTTATCGATAAATAAATAGAAATTCAATTATTAGTCAAAAGTGTTTATTTTATTTAATTATGCAAATGGGCGAAGCAGCGGCGGAGGATGCTAGTATTTTATAATTATAGTCATATAATTTTTACAATCGATATTTTTTTGTATTTATTTTTCTAGATAATTTTTATTCTTAATTATTTATATGGTATATAGCTTACGAATTCAGATATATTTATTAAGATCTGCTTAAAGTTACAGATTGCATCACTGCTTTCAATAAAATATTTCTAAACAAAGTGAGAATTATTAACGGACTCTAGTCACGTTTTTTAGAGATAAATCTCTGGATATTTTTAGTAAAGCTCCTATTTATACATTATTTTAAGAAATATTAGGAATGCATATGAAGTTGAAAATATTAGACAGTTAAATTTTACGTCTTTAATAGGTACTGCTAAAAATCTATGTGTGTTACGAGGAAGAATACTTTCTCATCGCTCAACATAAGTTTACTCTCCATCACTCACGTGCTCATTCGGACAAGAAAGGTCCCGCCGGAAACAATAGTACTCCAACGTTTTTTTATTGTTTATTTTTTTATTTATATGATTTGTTAACATGAAATGATCACTGGCTTTGATTTATAAATTATTGTTTCAGAAAAGAATTATAAAAAAAAAAAATAATAATTAAATTATATTGTTGTTTTTTTGTTATATTTTCATTTATTGATATTTACAACTTTTTACAAATTTATTGATATTTGTTTAGTGCATAATCATATACATCAAGTAAATGTGTTGATATTGAATACAACGGCATGTAGATAATTTGTGAAGAACTACTCAGTAATAGCAATTCAATAAAATCTACACTATATGCCATCTTCTTTTCAGACGCCTTGGAGGATTATCGGGAATGGGCAGAGGAACAAGTTGGGAGACTAGTGAACTGGAGTGGTTATGGAGCTTACTATGGAAGGATAGGTATCTGGTTTGGGCTAAATCAGCAACATAAGGAACATTAAGATCTTTATGATTAAGTTTATTGGTCACAAAGTAAGGAGCATGGAAGATTTTTCGAAGGATTTTGGATTGTAAGGATTGGATACGAGATGAATTGGATAGTTTAGTGGAGCCCCAACGCTCAACTCCGTACGTCCAAATAGGTCTAAACACAGTCATGTAAATGAGTATTTTGCTATTAATTGGGAGTTTTGAACGTTTGTCTGGCAAATGTTGAGGTAGTCTGCAACGACGAGCAGTTTCTTGTCGTTTTAGTCTTAAATGTGGATAAAATTATATTGAAAAAAATTAAGACATTATAATTATTCTCTTAATCTAAGGTTAAACGTGGAAACTGAAACTCACGGAACTTTTGATCTCTCTAATCAGAATTGTGAATTTTCAAAAAGATGTGTTCAAATGTACGCCGCTCGAGTGATGGTTTAATAATTACAATAAATAATAGGCACAACAGATTATTTTAAGGCTTGAATAGTACCTTGTCTTCTTCCATGGTCTCAGTATTTAAGAGATCTTTTATCTATACTTCATTTAATATATGGAAATAAGTACATACTTTTTTTTATAAATATATTCACCCAAATTCATATTCGAAACGTTTTAAATATTGAAATGGATAGTTCATCTTATATAGCATGTAAATTCCCTCTAAGAATTTTCCAATAAGAAAAAAATTCCCGTTTAACCGGCACCCAAGAGGAAGTAATCAATGTTCCAAAGATTTATATTCCTTATCGAGGAAGAAGCTTTCCGAGGGCGACTTCCAATCCTCCGGGAATACCTGGGACGGTAGTAAGAAGATCCAGCAAAAAGTTCCGATCTATAAAATATAGCTATAGGTTGCTCTCCTTTTTCTTTTTTTTTTTTTCTTTTATAAGCTCAATAAATGTAATGAGATACAAAACGAATAGTCTTATATACGTTTAGTTACATGCATATATAAATATAAATAGATGTACATTCAGAAAAAAGAGGTAGAAAACGGAAAATTAAAGAGAAAATATGAAAACGGTTAGAATAACACATATGATTAATAAGCTGTTAGTTAAATGCAAATTAAAGAGATTAGAAATTGTAACCTAAAAATGTATATAAAATCAATGTATCTTTCAATCTAGAATAGCAAAACTTACAGGCTCCGATGCAATAACATTAGAGCGGTCTAAAAGTATGTTCAATAATAAACTATAAAAAAAAAAAAAAATTACATATTACATAACCATATATATATATATATATATATATATATATATATATATATATATATATATATATATATATATATATATATATATTTATGTTGATAAACACGTCCTTTTAGATATTGTTCTGATGTACTGTAATAAGATTTGCCACAACTATCCCCTGTCAAAAGTATCGCAAAATTGAAATATTTGAATTTCATAAAAACTTTTTTTTTCATAATAAAGAAAGGTTCTGAAGTCTATAATAAACATTCCTAAACTAGACATAATAGTTATTTATTTGACAAGAGTGTAAAGAGGTACTTTTACTCACTCGAGGCAAGGTTTACACGCACGAGCGAGCGAAGCGAAGCGAGTGCAGTAAATTACCGAGAGTGAGTAAAATTCTTTATGCTCCAGTTAAATATTACATTTTTTCTGCAACTGTTAAAAAAAAAAAAATATGAAATTTTGTTTAATCAACAAACAGTGGACACATTTCGGCGTTGACAGAAAGGATGGGCCCTGGGAGTTCTAATAAAAGTTCATTTATTATTATATTTTTAGAACTAATTAGTTTTGAATTTTAATTAAACAGTTGATTTAATTAAATTCAACATATCTTTAAATTAAATAATAATGAACTTTGTATTAAGGTATGTATTAAGGTGGCACTGAAATTTTACTTTACACTCTAGAGAATTAAAGTTAAACTTCAACTCACTAGAGAATAAAATGGAACGTTAATCAGCTGTTTTTAATTGAATAATGTTCCCATTATTTAACGGTTGCATAAAAAAAATTTTTATTAAAATAAATTACAATATTTCTTCCAATAAACAAAAAATTTAGAAAACCTACTTACAATTTTAAGTTTTAACTTTTAAATTTATATTTAATAAAGCACATTGCCCCCTCTGGCTTGAATGACTGCTTCCACTATTCTTGGCATACTTGTAAATAACATAAACATGGACTGAAGGAAATTTGAAAAAATAATCTAAAATTCCATCGTTTGTTATTAGCAGGGAAAAACATTGATGTGCCTAATCTAGTTTGATAATTAATATTAATATAAACCAAGTATGGATTAAGGTAAAAACCAGGAAAATCTCGAGAATTATAGGTGTTACAATACTTTTGATGGAGAGTTTATATAAGACTGTAATTCGAATTTATCTGTAATGTGACAGTTTAGTCAGTTTTATTGTTTTTAGTGTTATTGCAAGCTTTTCTAATAGTGTTTGTGTGTATAGACTAGTGTAGTATCTTTTATGGCTTATTTCATATTGTTTTTGTTGAGTTGTGGAGAAACAAGCAAATACTCGTGTTTTTCAATATAAATATAGCTGTCCGTGTATTACGAAAAAAACCCGGTTTAACCAGACAAAGCAGCTCTCACTGCGCATTCCAAGCAAAAAATACATTCTAAATTTGATTCTCCTAAAATTATTCACCGAGAACAAAATAATTTTAAAATAAATATTAATAAAATGATGACCATAGAAAAAATTAAAAATCACGATACAAACAAAAAATCAGACATACTAAATCTCAGCACATGTTATTCCAATTAATTGCACTCAGACTAATAATGTAGACATAATAATAAACTATTTGTCCATTTACATATCACACAACAAACGGAAATTTCATCTACCTATACCTGGGATTACCATTAAGTTTTGGAAATATCCCACCTTACCTTTTTTTCCCGAATTTCCCCAGTTGTTTGTTATAATTGTCTTTATATATAGATATATATATATATATATAGATAGAGAGAGAGAGAGAGAGAGAGAGAGAGAGGGGATAGAGTGAGAATGAGAGAGAGAGAGAAAGAGAGAGAGAGAGAGAGAGAGAGAGAGAGAGAGAGAGAGAGAGAGAGAGAGAGAGAGAGAGAGAGAGAGAGAGAGAGAGAGAGAGAGAGAGAGAGAGAGAGAGAGAGAGAGAGAAATACTTTAAAGGAAATTGTAGTACATTTAAAAGTAAAAAAGACGGCTATGAATTACCTAGTCTCAAAAAACGGTTTTTCTTATTGAAACGATAAGTGTTCTTAGGATAAAACCATAAGGAAGGAATTTAATTTAGTTATGTAAAGAGAGTGCTAAAAGAATATATAACAAGCAGTTCAGTGTTATTGACAGAAAAAATAAAATAAATAAAGAGGCACCTTAAAAGATTAAAGAACCTCGATACAATCTATTCATAGAATATTTTACAGCACAATCAAATTTGGTGAACAGTATTTATAAGCATCAGGAGGTATAAAGTGTGGCATTTAATATTTATATTTTCGCCTGTTATACTTTAGGGTTCAGTGCATAAGAACAACTAAGAATTATTATACTAACAAATAATTATTTTTATTTTAACACTGGCAATGCGTACATCACAATTATTATCATGGCTATGATAATTAATATATATATATATATATATATATATATATATATATATATATATATATATATATATATATATATATATATATAGAGAGAGAGAGAGAGAGAGAGAGAGAGAGAGAGAAAATAAAATGCAAGTTAATAGTATGTACATGATAAAACAATAAAATTACAACTTAACGAAAAATAAAAAGTAATAAGTAAAGGATGTCCTTCGGCCGCCAAAAATCTTCAGATCCTGGCTGGCAGATCTGAAACCAGTGCGCTCCACTGGCTATTGCGCTATTTTCATCCCTTATTCCCTTTATTATAAGCTAAAAATGTTTACGCAATTTATTAATGCCCTTATACATATTCCTGACTTTTCAAATTTTATTAGATTCTATTTGCCTTATTTTGTTTTTATGATAATCTAACTTCCTTTCCTAGAGTATCCATCAATGATATTCAACTAATTCCTGTAGAACAGATCCGCTACCTAGGACTCAAATCTATTAGTTTATCCACTTGCTTCCTGCTCCACACCAGATAATCCTCCGAGTTATCTGAAAAGAAGATGGCCTAGAGATCTTCTAGTGTAGAATTTTTATTAAAGTGTTGCTGATGAGTAGTTATTTTCAAGTTTTGACATGTTATTGTAATCGTTATTAGCTTGTTTACTTAATGCATATATTTGTACAGTTGTAAATTTCAATAAATTGATATATAAAAAAAAGATAATATCGTTTTTTTATTTTTGAGGAACCTAGAAGTTTCTTTTTTTAAGCTTCAAAAGTAGAAGACGTTCTCGCTCGGATTATTGAGAGCTTTTAATTTAGTAGCTTACCTTTTTACACATGCGTTTGAACATTCACCATCGAATCAAGGTTTATTCATTTTATTTTCCATACATTTTTATTCTTTTTATTAGCAGCCATCTTAAAATCGTTAAATATTTTAAAACAGTATCCTGGAGGACAACAATGCTCAGTTCATAAGTAAAAGGAGCCAATTAGTTCATTCTACATAATTTCCACTTTGGGTCTTTTATTTGCTGTATTAAAAATTCATAATATAAATGCAAAACTGAATATTAAAAAATAGCTAACATAAGCAAATAATATTTTCTCTAACTGAAATTTCTCGTATATGCAGTGAAAAATGGTGATCGAAGTGTTCCCACACACTTCCTACGCAAGGAGTAGAATTAAAATTTATATTCTGTTAAAGTTTGGATTTTGAGGAATCGGGAAATCCAAAATATCCAGAAAGGTACACCTAGATGGAAATTGACTTTCAAATGGCTAGGTCATATATTCATTTGTGTATCATGACCCAGCCACATCCTCTACGAAAACAAGCATTTGACACAAAGGGGAAGCCTGAATACAATGAATTGTAGAGATAATTTATATAAAATGAATAAAAGAAGTATTTAAGCTTCTTGAATTATTATTAATCAATGAACCTGTTGTTCAAAAATTGATTCACTGTCTCAAACCTTCGGTATACTTAAGGTTATATACCTTTTTATTTGAGGTCTTAAATCCTCTTGGTCTAAGGATCTCTGGCTCCCAAACATTTCTCATACTTTTAAAAACAGTAACAATAGAAGCATTGATGTTAAACTATTGAGGTAACAACTTAAGGCCTGTGTACACAGGGGACAGTCAGCGATAAATCGGAGCGATAAGACCGCTAAATTGTACGGCACTGCATTGTATTGTCTACATCACATAGAAGGTCATTTAGTCTTGACCGCAGCGACAAGCGTTATGGTTGTACAAAAATACAGAATTGCCGGCAATCACAGAGCGATTATTCATAAGTATTCAATTTTAGACTATTTTCTACGTAATCTATGTTTTACTCACTAATTTTGTTGAATAGTTGGTCATTTTTATCTAAATGAAAAAGTTCGAATTCTGCGTCTTATTATTTTATCCTGTTATATGTTCTTTTTTTAATATCTTATGCACCAAATATTTTTCGAATTATATATTTATTTTATATATAAATATACTTGGCAGATCTTACGGTAGTATACTTTAAAGTCCGAGGAAAAATATTAAACAGAAAGATTTTGTCCTTTTACAAAAAGAAAATATTTTATTATTTTTCAAAAGGAAGAAAATTAATTTGTCGTGATGGAGAAGCCAAAGATGTCCTTCGACCATCAAAAAAACGTTAAAATACCTACTTTTCCTTTTAAAAATCTGTAAATTATTATAATCAATGGAAACCCCTACTGCGAACCTACTCCGCGAAAAAACTATTTGAACACCGAATCGCTCATACAGATATCGCGCATTCACCGAACACCGCCCTGTGTACCCAGGCCTTCAAAGCTAACAAACACTAACGGGAAACTTCATTAAAATTATACGATAAAATAAGAAAATAAAAATGTTGAAGCGGAATAAATTTTAAATAACAGATATTCAAATTTAAGAGAGCCCAGTAGAATATTCTCAATGGGTCGTTAGGAAAAGGCTCGAGGTTCGAGAAAGGAGCTGAAAAGGTAGAAAATCTCCTGAGAGATATCTGAATAACTGAATAAACTGTTGACCGGGTTTTTCCAGGTGGCAGTAGGCAAGGTGTCCCTACACGTGCGGCTAGAATACAAACAAAGGGGCTGTGGGTAAAATAAGGAGAACCATCTAGCCCCTACCGAGGCGACCTCACCCCGTTCAATAAATATCATCGAGCCATGTCGAACCTACAAGAAATATTAATTTGACAGATATTGCCACAATGTGACATTCAAGTTTTGTACTTATAGTATTTATTCGGAATCAACGATTTTGAGCAATAAACTTTAATAAATAGAAAAATTGATGAAAGTGTTGCAAGAATTTTAAATTTAACAAAATGTGGACACTTATATAATCGACTCAAGCAGGAACAAGTCGAGAGAATGGTTGTAACTATGTAAATATGGTTGTAAAATCCATTTTAAGCATAAAATTAACACAAACTACCACCAATATTGAGCGAATGAAAGGTCTCGGAAAGACTATAACTTACAATTCTGATACAAATCTTCTACTAAGTACAGCTTTATTTCAATATTTCCTTCCTTGCCCAGTCCACCATCTTCTTGTACTCACTCCCTCAAAACATTAGATATCCTACATTAATGGTTAGCTTTCCTTTTCTAATAACTGTTCACAATCAAATTAAACGCTTCCTAATTTAAGCTTAAGTTAACAAAGACAGTCAAATAACCTTAAATGGATACCAATGAATTAGCTCAGTAATTTATATGGATATGTGTAACCTTTAACTACTTGCCCCGCAACATCCTTTAATGATATTTCAATACTCCCTATTGAACAGACGCGCTTTCTAGGATCCCATTTGGACTTTTTCCTAGCGATCCACACACAACACTACAAGGCACTACAAGAAACAGCTTGACGTTTTCGACTACTTGAAATGAAATGAAAAAATAAACTTTATTCTGGGACTTACTGTCCCCTAAGAATAGAAAATAATGCACAGTTAAAAGTACAGTTGTCTGGCATATTATTTACAAATTAGATGCTTCAGTAATTTTAGCACACATTTTTTACAGGAAAAAAAAAAAAAATTAAATTAAAAATAAAAATAAATAAATATAAAAAATAATAATTATAAAATAAATATATAATCGTATATATATATATATATATATATATATATATATATATGAACACATAAAAGAAAGAAAGTGAAAAAAAAAAAAAAGGTAATTCTAAGTATTCATTTGATTATTGAAATATTTGCGGGAGATTGATTGTCTAAAAGGTACAGGAATAAATTATTTTTAAAGGAAGTTATGGAAGCTGCTTTACGAATAGAAGTGGGTAGGGAATTCCAGAAGAAGGTAGCACGAATGATGAAGGATTTGTCAAAGGAAGCGGTTTTATGTGAGGGGACATATAGGTTAAAAGGTTGGGATCTAGTGTTTAGGAGGTGGATAGAAGAACACAGAGTTAATAAATCAAGAATGTGGGAAGGGTTTTTGGTTTTTAGACATTGGAATAGGAAAGTACCCAGAAAGTATTGCCGTCGAAATTTAGGAAATAGCCACCCAAGCTCAGAATATCGGCAAGTAACGTGTGACCGCCTTGGGATCCCGAAGATAAATCTAATGAAACAGTTCATCAGAACTACTTCAACTACTTCAACAAAAACCGATGCCTTAATTATAAAACAAGTACATACCTACGTTACTATAACTATCAAGACGGGAGGAGGTGCCGCTGGGTTCTGCTTTTCCTCATTCCTTACACGCAATTTATATTTTTAGTCATCATATTCACTGATTGTATGTATTATATTTGACAGGTGTGAATAAAGAAGTAAGGTCATATAAATATTAAACATTTCCACTCTTTCACCTCGGTTTTAATTTCTCTTGATATTCGCAACTCACAGATACATTGTAAACCACAATGAAATGTGAGGTGCAACTTATTAGATAAAACAATTATATAATAATGTTGCTACTCTTTCCTAACCATAGTAAAAACAGCAAAAACTATTTTAGGTTTGATGAATTAATTACTACTTCTATTGTACTACTTGTCTTGCTAAACATTCATCTTCAGTTCTAAAACATCCAAAATTTTCTACACATCATATGTTAGATGGATTATATATACTAAAGTTTTCAAAAATGTAAGACAATAAATCAAACATTGGTACTCACCCTAAGATATCTAACATATATCCAATGAGTCAAAAGAGAAATCCCATAGTAAACCCAGAAAATTTTAACTTACCTGTCCCCTTCTCCTGCAGATTTCAGATATCTGTTAGATCGCCTAGTGTAAGAACCAATGTTTGATTTCTTGTCTTACATTTTTCAAAACTTTAGTATATATAATCCACGTAACGTTGTGCTAATGTGTTAAAATTTTGTATGTTATAGAAATGAAGCTATCGTAACTAGTATTCTAATAAAATAATCCCTATAGAAGAGACAATTAATTCATCAATCGTAATTGTATTGATCCTTCTATGCCATCATGTGTACCTCAGGTGAAACTACTTTTGTTATCCACGGAATGAATTATTTTATTTATGTAAAAATTAAACCCACAATTCTGGGATTATCGCATCAAGCGCTTTCCACACACAGCCTTATGTATTTAATCCTAAAAGGTTTATCAATTTAGTCTGAAATTACATCCTGTTCATTCTGTTGAGAAAACCAATATTAAAAAAAAAAAATAAAAAATAAATAAATAAATAAAATAAATAAATAAATAAATAAAAAAAAAAGGTTTGCTTCTATTGAAGACATAATCTGAATAAACGAGTAGAAATAAGTTTTTTTTTTCATGATTTTTACAATATACTGATATTTTTTTAGTAAGCAGAAGTTTCGAAATCACCTTTCAACTAACAATAAATGTATTGTTTTTTTAATCAGCTCTAAAAATTATTTTTTGCCAAAACCATAACAGAAGGTAAACAAACATTTACTATCATATTAAGAAGTAATTATTTAATTGAAAAACAAAACTATAAGATAAATAAAAAAATAGAAGAGCTCAGATAAACAAAATCCAGAGCTCTTTAACTATATAAACAGGGATGCAGGATTCGATAGAAATGGAAAGAAAGAATTTCCGACGCCTGACAAACTCATCCACTCCAAGCCACCATGCACTTAGCAAAATAGTTGGAAGTCGGCGCCTTATAAACAAAGCCCCGCTGCGATTTCATACTTGCCTTTCTGTCGAAGCGTCCCGTCTAGGAAGGAAAGTAGGGCAAATATTTACAATGTTAAGCTGGTTCTATTACTATAAATCTCATGTATGAATAGTTGGAAATTACTTAATTAATTAATTATTGGAGTTTACCATATTAATTGAAGGAAGCATGATGGTATAGAAGGATCAATATAATTAGGATTGATGAATTACTTGCCCCTTCTATTGGAATTTTCATATTCGAACACTTGTTTCGAATGTTACAGATTCATCAGCAGCTCCAAATCATACAAAAACTTTAAAACAACACGTTGGTAAATGAACAGATTACATTTATTAATTTTTAAAATGTACGACAAGAAATCAGAGAATTGAGAATCACCTACGGAGGCAAAACTATCAGGTTATAGAGTAGACAGGTAAAGGGACAGCCCTTGAGGTTTTCCCAATTACTTTCCGGTTGTTCTGTATCTACAGGAAACAAATTTAAAATGGTGATATCCTTACAATCCAAAATCCTTAATGCCCCTTACTTTGTCACCAATAAACGTATCCATAAAGATCTTGATGTTTCATGTGTTGCTGATTTAGCCCACACCAGACACCTATCCTTTCATAGTAAGCTCCATAACCACTCAAATCCGTTAGTTTCTCAACTTGCTTCCCACTCCATTCCTGATAATTCTCCGAGGCGTCTGAAATGAAGATGGCCTAGAGACCTTCTAGGGTAGAATTTTTAATAAAGTGCTACTGATGAGTAGTACTTTTCAAGTTTTAACATGTTATTGTAATCTTTGTCAATACATTTAATTATAGTATATATTTTGTACAGTTGTAAATTTCAATAAATGTATATTAAAAAAAATGGTAATATTGGAAGTAAAATATTTGGTTACTTAAAAAAAAATGTTTATATAGGTTTTAAACTATTTTATAATTCGTTATGAATGATGAATATTTTATTTTAGACATTTATTCTGCGTGATGTATTTATTATTTTCACTACCGAATCTTTGTTGAAGTTATGGTTATTATCATTTGAATAAATCGATCACAGAACTTCATAAATTGTGTCAAAGCGGGAAAATAAAATAATTTTCAAAATTTATTCAAACAAATTTCTTAAAATAGCCTTTAACCTTCCTCGTAAACTTACGCCTTCCTGTACTAAATTATCCTTTAATAATATTCTACTGACCTCCGTTGAAAAGATCAGCTACCTAGGACTCCATCTGGACAAATGACTGCTAGTCGTTCCGACTACATCAACATTTATAAGGCAAGAGTTCAAAGTTCTCAACCAATTACAAATTACTTCTTTACTTGACAGTAATTAGACCTAATTGAACATAGAGTTCCACTAAACCTTCCAATCCTAACAATCCAAAATCCTTGGTAAAATCCCCAATGCTCCTTATTATGTCAAAAACAAACTTATCCATAAAGGTCTTTATGTACCAAACGTTGAAGATTTGGCCGAAACACGATCTATACCAATATCGATATCATCGATACGTATATATACTCAAAATAGAAAGTAATCACTCGATGTTTAAAAGGTCCCATCTATCAGTTTGAGAAGGTAGAAGACGCGTAATTTAAACCCATACCCGACCGAATAAGTTTAATAACAAACCATTTCTTAAATAAAAATATTTTAATGCGCGAACATATAGCAAATGTATTTTAAAAGCGACATTAATCAAAGATTCGTATTTTTAAGTTATCATCATGGTCAAGTCCATTAGTCTTCTGTGAAATGTCCAAAATGTATCGAATTAACTTAAATTAAATCCCACCTGATACAGCTCATTTGCGGTTGGGATTAAAAGTTAATTCAGGTACATTTCAGATATATCATACTGTGCGATTTTACATTTTATCAATGCAGATTTTTGAATGTGTCATTTTTGAAATATAATTTTTATAAGTGTATTTTTTTTATTGTTCTGTTCAAATACATACATTAATATCTGAAGTACAGCCAGCTGTTTAGTTCAGGGTGTCCAATCAGATTCTAGCATCCGCAGTAACATTATCCATCTTGCCTTGGGTCGTCCGACTTTCCTAGTCCGATGCAGTCTCTCTTTTGATATATGCCAACAAGGCCAACCTATCGAAGTTTCGCAAGCTTTATACTTCAGAGCATGTCCTTTTCCTTGTACATCTCATTTAATTATGAGGTTTGTTTTCCTCTATACTCCACCTTCTCTAACAGCACTAAAGATTCTTCCGAGAACTTGCCTATCAAATATCAGTAGTCGGTTTTCCTCATACTTACCCATGTTTCTCATCCAACACTGAACACTAGGAAAACCAGGGTCCTGTAGAGTTTAGTTTTGATTCTGAGAGAGAACTGGATTAGTCCTAAAATATGCTCCTTAGCCATGGAACCATCAGACTGATGACATCTTATGGATAAATCATAGCATGAGTTCGGAATATATTCTGATTCTAAGTAAAAAGTTCGGCTTAAGTAGTGATTTGGTAAGATATAAGGAATTTAAGACCATCAAAGAGTATGTATATTTTTTATATCTCAATTTGTTTCAAAAATCTATTTTTCATTGCTGATGAATGAAATTGTTAACTTATCGTGTTTTTTCAATCTTAATTCATAGATATTCGGTTCAAAATATAATATTACAAATAAAGTTTATTGCATACTAACTTGAAATTTATCATATCGATAAAGTATTATCATATTGAGGACGAATTCAGTCTGAACGCAAGCAATATATTGCTTGGGAGGATACGATAAGCAATTCAAGTTTTATAGTTTCCGAAGTAGCGATATGTAAAAATACATATTTGTAATTGATGGAATGATTTTTTTTCCGATTGATAATCAATACGACTCTTGGCAATCCTAAAAGCATTTTATTGTTACAATGACGTAACTTTTGTTTATTTAAATTTTAAAACTTAATAACCTAAACCATAATTTCAGATTGGGTCATCTTACATAAACAACGATATGAAAACCCACGAATATTACAATATGAGATATTTTACTACGGAGGGCGAATGAGGATGGGTTGAAAGAGGATGGCGGCTAATGAAGATAATATTTCAGAACAGATTATGTTACAAGCCGTTTGCGGGTTTCTGAGAGATTATAATTATGCATATCAAGGCAATATTAACTGAGAGATAAACATGAAAGAGATCTCATACATGTGGATGAGCAAAGTCTGAGAAATGAATAAACTGCTAATTTGCTGGGACATTAGACATTTCTAAATTTTGTAATAAATTTTAGATTAATATTTGTAAAAATATATTGAAAAATCGTATTAATTACAGATGTGATTCCTAAAAAACTGGCTCGATATCATTATTATTTTTTTTTTAATAACTGGATTTACTAAAAAATAAAAAAATAAATCCACTCTAAAAAGTTGCGGTTATATGGTGAGCAAGTAAATATCATTGACTTGTGATCTATTATAAAATTCATCATAGAGTCCTGGCAATGGCCAGCTTCTCTAATCATGCCCTGTGTGACTATAACACAGCGCTCACGCATAACCTCCACTGGGTTTTTTTTTTTTTGGTTTTTTCTACACCAGTGACGTAGCTGAGAGAGAAACGCAGGGATTTATTTAGACCTGCCTTGTCCCTCTAAGAGTGGAAGGACAAGTCTGGTAGGGGGATCTTTTAGATGTGTGAATATTTTAAATGAAATATGATTGCATTTTTAGCTATTAATTTTATTTTATTTTTATTGTTATCGTTGTATTTTTTGTTTTATTGTATTTTTTGCACTTTATATATAGTATAGTTTGAGTTTCTTTATTTTTTCTTATTGTTCTTTAATTTTTTTTTCTTCTTTTCATTTATTTCTTATTCTACATATTGCGTGAATGGATCCATTAATCCATATTACTTATTGTCTTAAAGCAGTTTGTAATGTTCTGATTAAAAAATAAATTTAAAAAAAAGACATAAGAATTATATAAAAAAAAATATCCGATAATTTAAACCATCGCAGATAATAGAGATGCATGGTGCATTTTGTAGGTGAAGACTGTGCAGTCCAATATTTACTAAATAAGTCGATTTAATTAAAAAACATTCTCTTGACATATAAGTGGAATAAGACTTTAAAAGAATAAAACGTTTTATGAAAAGAATCGTCACAAATAAACACTAAGACATTATAAAAAACATCTAAGACATTTATTGAGTAATAATTACAAACTGCCACAAATGTGGACAATATGCAAAATGGTTTATGATTACATTCACACATTACTTACTATAAAAAAATAAACGAAAAACAAATAATTCACTATATAAATAAATACAGCACTAAAAAAATACATAAAAAATATAGTCATTTTTAAAAAATATAAACATCTGCATGTTAAAATGATCGATCACATGCTAATTAGTTATAAAAATATAGTTAAAAAAATAATTAAATTATTAAAAAGATACAAGTAAAACATACAATCTAATTTAAAATTATAATAAATATAACTTTACAAAATAAATATAAAACTATATAAAATAACTATATCGATATAAAATCAAAATTAAATAACAAATTAAACATACAATCATACTTTATTTACAATATTCTAGGGATAAACCAACCAGACCTGTCCTAAACAAATCAGATACGGTGAGGTCCCAGCTCTTCTCTTTCAGCTGCGTCACTGGTGGTGTAAAAAAAAAAAAAAAAAAAAAAAAAAAAAAAAAAAAAAAAAAAAAAAAAAAAAAAAAAAAAAAAAAAAAAAAAAAAAAAAAAAAAAAAAAAAAAAAAAAAAAGGTGGTGGCTGAGTGAGGGTACTATAATTATTAAATCGTTAAAAAGAAAAAAAAATATTATGAAACATTCTCTTGACAAATAAGGGAATATGACATTGAAAAAATAAAAAAGTTATAATGAAACAAACATTCAGGAACGTCAAATCATCAGTACATTTTTTTCATGAATTATTTTTTAAATGTCATTAACAGCCGGAATAAATTTAATTACCAGAACATATTATTGAAAGGAGGGACATGCATACAAAAAAAACTAATACAATTAAGTATTTAAATCATTAATGAATAATAATTCATTTTAATTAGTTTCTTGATCGAATTATCCAGCTCTGTCAATACATAAACAGAATACATTGTTTTGAAAGAGAGGACCCGACGACACAGAGAACAATGGAGACGAGGCTGCCGCAGCTAAGAAATTAACTTCAATTAAAGGTGCTTGCTGGGGATGAAAGCCTGAATAGCTGTAGAAACAAAAAGGAACTTCCCTCTTCCTAATGCCTTTATTTATTGTTCCCGAATAGCCCGGTTTCGACATAAAAAGTTTTCCAGAGTCCATTAATCTGTATAACGGTTCGTACAGAAGTACTTTTCAAGGTGAAGGCTCAACAACAGAAAAAAAGAGATTTATTCTTTTCCAGAAGGAACATTTAACAACTTGAGTTCTTGAAGAGGCTTAGCAACAAAGAGCTTGTTAAATATTGAAATAGGCCGAAGAGAAAGATGAAATAATCGAGAGCTTAGAAAAAAATAAACAAATAGTTTTGCAGAATATCAAATTAAGAAATTCACTTTTAGGTATTATAGAAAAGATTATTTAAACCGGTAAAATTGTAAAACAATTGAATATTATAAAGAAATACGAATATTAAGGTCCCTTCCTCAAAAAAAAAATAAAATAAAAAATAAGGGTGAGGGAAACGTTAAAAAGGGGAGGGAGGTAAATTATACAGCAGTGTAAAAAAATAAATGATTATTTAGGAAATAATTTTTTAAAAAATATGTATTTCACAACTGTATACAATATAAAATAAAATACATCAAGTGAATGTGATGATAATGCTAAAAATAACAAGTCACTTGTTTTTAAAGAAACTACCCATTGGTAGTACTAATAAAGGTTCTATATAATGAAGTACTATATAAGAAAGTCCCGAGGCCGTCTTCTTTTCAGGTGCCTCGGAGGGTTATCTGGAATGGAATGAGAAGCAAGTTAGAATACTAATGGATTTAAATGGTTGAGTAGTTTGCTTTGCAAGGATTGATATCTGGTTTGACCTAAGTCAGAAACGTAAGGTATATTAAGATCTTTGTGGAGTAAGGAGCTTTGAGGATTTTTCGAAGGATTTTCGATTGTAAAGATTGGTTACGAGATGAATTGGATGCTTTAGTAGAGCCCCAAAGCTCAACTCTATATGTCAAATTGGACTGATTACTATTATATGAATGAGTCTTTTGTAATTATTCGGAATGCTTGAACGTTTGTCAAGTGAATGTTGAAGTAGTCGAAAACGACGGGCAGTTTCTTGTCGTTTTAGCCTTGTATGTGGATTCCAAGTAAGACGTTTGTCCAGTCCTGGGTAGTGGATTTATTCAACATGGATTAGTGGAACATCATTAGAGGATACTGTAGGACAGGAAGTCGTAGGGTTACGACAAAGAGTAAAAGCTATTTGATGGGATTTATTTCGATTCTCCATTTTTGAACCCATTTCTTGAAGGATTATTGCATGGGATTGGAGTTTCTTTAGTTTATTATGGGATATGGTATCAATTTAAAAAAAAATCTATTTCTGCTATTTTGGATGGTAAAAAAGCTATATAAATATAAAGACAAAATTTAATATAGGTCTTCAGGATTGCTCCTTAAATACCCTTTCTATTTAATATATATTTTAATTATATATTTTGCCAGTAAGGACCGCTTTTAGCCACTTAGGGCCAAGGCTAGAATTAGTTAAAAGTTTTGATTTTCTCAAAAGAAATATTTGTAGTGTACTTGAATTAAAAGAACAAAAAATAAATTAAAAAAATATTTGTCATCCATAACGGCGGCACAAATTTGCTTACCTAACATTGGCCTGTACAATATATGTTTATTTTAGAGATAGATAATATCATATATTTATAAATACTACAATAATACTGTTTCATGAAAAATTCTATTACAATTGTTTGAATCATAAAATCCTAAAGTCATAAATACTTAATGATAAAATAAAATTCCAAAGAAATAAAAAATTACAACTTTCACAATATGTTCACACAACAATCAAAATTTTATTTCCGGTATGCCTCTGTCCGTCTGGATTACTACCTCATGGATTAACATTGAAAAATAGTTGTATAATTATATTTAACATAATCTTTAACTATCTAATTAGTGCAATTTTAACCAGATTAAAAATTACTGCCATGCATGAAAGTATCATTAAAAAAAGTAATACATAATATTTGCATCCTGCAATACAAATTTTTTATCGATACACAAGTAAAACTTCAATTATTTGTTAAAATTGTCAAAGTTCGTTTCTTATAAAAGCAGAGGAAGCCTTCCTTCTTTTTTTCTTTTTTTTTTTTTTGAGCTTATTAAATTATTTTTAGCACTATTTTGGTACATAACCACAAAGTTCTATTTTTATTTATTTTTTTCTGAACTTACATCTTTGTAAAAAAATATGGTAGCCAGACTATTGTAACATCTCACAGCCCATTAGAGTTATTCTTAAGGAACATTATTTCCCCGTATAAAGACTAGAATATTTTTTCATTTCACTTTAAAAATAATTTTTTTATTTCCAGAATCAATACTATTTTTAAAAAAATTAATGATAAAATTACAATATTCATCCCAGATACAATTATATATAACATCTCATCATAGAACTGTATCTAGGAAAACATAAGTGCAGTTTTCACTCAAGAATTAAATGCAATCTGGGCTTATTCGAGGGAACATTGTAAAGTTAGATATTCAAGCTCAGGTTTAAAGAGATCACATTACGCTACTTGGGCAAACTTCAATACAGAGCAGAGGCAGGATAAACGAAATTTGAAAACCACTTAACACCTAAGTGTGTTAGAGGGGTCCTTAAGTACTTTTAAACCCCGGGCTCCTAGTTTACGGAAACTTTTTGAAAAAAAAAAAAAAAAAAAAAAAAAAGGCTAACAAAGTTCTTATGTCATGACTCAATTTTCACCCTATCTCGGAAGAGCTATTGTATAATTTAGAAATGTTCCGACCATGAATGGCTAATGTTCCTCGAACCCCAGTCGGAAGTTGATATTTACTGCCTACTCTAAATCACTTTTTACTTTTGGGGTGGAGGAAGAACTGAGTTGAGTTAAGATGAAAAACAACTCTAATTTTTTACTTACTTTGTATTAATAATTCCGATAAATTTATGTTATTTTTGTTTCAGATTTTTTTTTTTTTTTTTTTATAGGTTTTTAGTTATTCTTTTTTTCTTTACGAAATTAAGAGAGGAGAGGATATATATATATATATATATATATATATATATATATATATATATATATATATATATATATATATATATATCATACAATTTAAATATTTCGATTTTTAAATAAATTGAAGTAAATGAAATTAATCTGAAATGCTGCAGCCAATGATGAGTAACAATACACGATATATCACAAATGTAAAAATATCGGACTGTCATAGAAAAATATATCTTCTTAAAAATAGATATTGTTTGACAGTCCAATATTTTTAAATCGATATTTTTTCTTTCGAATATTTTTCATATCAATTAATCGTTTTCTCTGTGTTATAAAAAAAAAAAAAACATACAACTATATATATATATATATATATATATATATATATATATATATATATATATATATATATATATATATATATGATAAGCCTGACAGTTATTAACACCCTTAAGGAAATATTCGGAAAAATTGATCCCAAAATTATAGAAACACTAGTTCAATAAACTTGAAATTTGCAGTAATTTTTCCTTAATTACTAAACATTCAGCTAAACAAGAATGTTCACACCAAAAATTATTCCTAGAATGTATTTTACAAGATAGATACAATAAATAATGTAAAATCAGTTATTGATACCCTATGAACATCTTTTAAAATTCTTTTTTAGGAGAATAAAAGCTAAACTGGTATGGAGGATCTAAAGGTATAATTTTATGCTATCTCCTACAATTTACGTATGATCAAATAGAAAACAAAATTAACTTATCAATTCTAATTGAATCTATTTATTCTATACCATGTTATAACCCTTCTACCTACCTATTTAGCATTGATAAATTTCATTTTAATTTTTTTGAAGGTATAAATATCTCTAGACTCGACAACCTAATCCCAGCCTTGTTTGAAATCACTGCATCACACTCTCAGATATCTAAATACTTTATAAATAATATTTTTGTTTAATTTTTTTGCGTTATATTTATGTCAAAACTTTTGACATTTGATTATTTATGTTATTTTTTTTTCTGGCAGCTTTGAAAAAATAGCGTTGTTATTAATATTTTTTGTCACCGGAAAGATAACTGTTTGACAGCTTTTCTCAACAACGAGATTTGTTAAACCGCTTATATCTAACAGTATCTCATTCTGTGGTGAGATTACCTCGTGATGGCATCCACAACAAAACATGTAAGTCAAAGGCTTTTACCTACAAACGACGGTCAATGAAAGCTCAACTCCCTTCTCTGGGAACTTAACCTGTAGCTTCAACCAGACCAGCTATTTGCCAAACAACGAATTACAAGCTTAGTTGACCGTAAAAACCAGAGCTGTATACAAAAAGCAGAGTACGTGGGGTGGTAGCCCTTTGATTCGTTGCGAAAGAACCTATCAAACGGACCGAAATACCACAATTTAACTGATGTAAGACACGTAAGATTGTAAAAAAATTAAAAGTGATTATTTGACATTAATTATACGATGAGTCATTAAATATTCTAATCTATAAAACATTTTTTAATTGAAACAAAAATCGAATCATGTAATTTTCATTCGTTGCTACTCTTGCAGAGGATAATAGGCCCCGGAATGCGGGAAATGAAGGAAATATTTCTTTCCAAAAAACATTAAATCTCAGATTCTAACCAAAAAAAAAGAATACCTATGTAGGTTTCGCAATAATTATGAATGAAACACCCTCATATTACTCTCATATTCAACAATATACACTATAGACCTGCAGGCGATTTCCACAGCTATATACTCATCCGTCAACAGTGCACATTAAAAAATTTTAATTTGTACTGATTCATTGTCTGCACTTCAAAGTATAGCAAATTTTAACAAAACTGGTCTCACAATTGACATGATCCGTAGTCATTTAGAAATGTTAAAATACCAACAAAAAAAAAACCTTAACTTTTCTCTGGACCTCTTGACACTCCAGAATTCCTGTAAATGAAGCCGATAAAGCTGCCAAAGACTCTTCTAAGATGAATATCCCACCACTTAAAATGAACCAAATGATGTAAAGGCGTTCTTGAAGGACAGGGTCAGGAAAAATTGGGAAGATTATAGAAGATTGTACATTACTGCAACAATAAAAAAAAAATACCCCGATCCAAAGAACTTGCTCTAGAGGACCCGAGAAATTCCATAGACAAAATTATAAAGCTTTTATAAGAAATCGAACTATATACAAATAATGTATATACAAGACGAAAGAAATATATATAAAATCATAAATTTAAAAAAAAAAATTTAGAAAAAAAGTTTTTATTTAATACAAACAATATATATATATATATATATATACCAAACCCGATCCCGTCAATCAGATTTGCATACTCCTGCTCATTGCTCAGCCACTTTCGACAGATCTTTCGTAATCCGATCCTCTTCTCTCTGGAACTCCATCCCTCTCAACATTCGTCATTCGTCATTCAATTAACCTTTCTACTTTTAAATACCACTTCTTTAACCACCTACTATCCACCCAGATCCTGTCCTCCAAAAACTAACAATAGCCACTTTATAGTTGTTATAAACTATAAACTATAATTATAAACAGTTTATATTTACGAAATCTTTTTCTTTTCGTAAAAAATTAATATAAATTTTCTGTTACTTTTTATTAATATCTTCTTTCTGCTTTTTTTTTTTTTTTTTTTTTTTTAGTATTATTATTATTATCTGTTACTTTGTTATGTAAATATTATTTTATTTTAAGGCTCTGAAGGCCCTTGATTGTACATTATTTTTTATTCTCAAGGGACTTAAGGTCCCAGAATAAATAAAGAACTTTATTATTATTATCATTATATATACTGAAAACTTCTTATGAACATCAGATTACCCTAAATTTTCTATAGTCATATTCTAATCTCTATCAAAATATTTAACAGATTCTTTTGGATTCTTATGGATTGTTAAGTTATCACCAAATATTATGCGGAATGAAAATTACATGGTGATGAATTTAACACAACCACTATGATAATTAAACATACAATAAAGAATTTCATTCAATAGCATGCGTAGACAATATTCCCCAATTAAAGGGTAATCCTGGTGAAAGGTATCAATTTGTTCTTTGCAATGTGTGTTTAATATCCTGTTCTGAGAATGGGTTGGGAAGAAATTCCCAGCTCGAAGTCGAAGTCATTATATTTCCAAGAGCAAACAATCAAAATCAAAACAATTTTTCCCCTAGCCTTTTATTAAAATTTCTCCTTTATATGCATATATTTTATATCAGATTGTATATATGAACAAATTGCTTATTAACCACACAAAGTATCAGTCGAATCCATGAATATCTAAATATGAATAAATTTAATTGAAATTGTAATTTTTTTTTTTTTTTTGAAACTAAAATTTAGGATAATTACAACAGTTATTGACAGGTCTAGTTTTGATTAAAAATATTATGAATTCGCCGCGAATTATATTTTATATAAAATTAGAACATCTTCCGTGCTAAAACTCTCTATTCAATAATATACAACATCCTTCCAAAATCTTGTAACCAGAGATTGAGCACGAGTTGATAAGGCGTCACCCTTGTCGCTGTAGAGTACTTACTTCTTGTAAGTTCCATCTCACCTCAAGGAGTTAAGGTGTCTTTTTATAATTTCCAAGATTTTTTTCACACTTTCTTCTGTTCCAATTTATTTTGCACTTTTTTTTTCTAATTAAAAATTAATATTTCTGTTGTATTTTAACTTAATTGATTGACATTCATAAGTAGAATGGGTATATGACCGTAGAATATCTGTATAGTGACTATGCAGTTATTGAAAAGACTGTCAGTGATAAAAAATTATTTTAAGTTGTATTTTTGCTACTCTTTTAATTATTACGACTAAGGTGATTCATATATATATATATATATATATATATATATATATATATATATATATATATATATATATATATATATATATATATATATATATATATATATATATATATATATTAATAAAATTACATTATCTTTTTGTGGTATAAACTGTAATAGATTTATGATGATGGTTGTATTGTTGACTGTTAGTTTTAACTAAGGAGATGAATTTGTCAGGGGTGCAGTCAAGGTTGAATAAACACAGCCAGTTTTTAAATGAAAAACTTATATTTTGGCGTGCCAACGTTGGCTGTGTTTATTCAACCTTGACTGCACCCCTGACAAATTCATCTCCTTAGTTATGTAATAGATTTAGTTGTTCAGTAGACCAAATAACAGAAAAGTTAGGGAATTAATGGAAGCCGTTCGAGGAGGACTGGAACAAATCACGCACTGTCTATTAAAACATCGTAAATATTGATTCAGGTATATCTGGATAAAAAAAAAAAAAAAAAAAAAAAAGAAAGAAAATTATAATTAAAAGAGGCAAAATGAAAAAAACGCCATTTCCGTTGAGATTGTTGAGATGAAGTGTAAATAAATATAAACTACATAGTCCAGTCAATGAGTGCTGAAATGAGGGGTGTAGAGTGCATGGAATATGCGATAATTTTTAACTTCATAGCTTCGTTAGGAATAGTTGGAAGGTAAACATACTAAAAGTCCCCACCACTGGAGGGGTGAGCTAACGGTGGGGGGAGGGGAGAAGTCAATTTTTTTGTTTTTTCGATAATATCTCGAAAACGGTGGAATCTAGAAAAATATGTTACAAATCAAAATTAAAGTTCATTAAATTTCCTATAAAATTAATTATATACATATTCGTGAAAATTACAACATTCGAGATATACGTTATTAAAAATCGATAATTTTAGAAATAAACAAAATGTTTACCTCACTTTTTATTAAACTTTGCTTCTAATACCAGAAACGTATATATGAAATCAAAGTGAATTTAGTGCTCTACAATTTTGATTCTGACGTTTTTTATGACAAACGATTGTAAAAGGTACTAGAAATAAAAGTTTGACAAAAAGTCAGGTGACATTTGTTTTTTTCCCGAAAATCACCGATTTTCAATAACGAATATCACAGAAACTATTAGAATTACGACAAATTTATATATCATCAATTTTATGTTTACCTTCTAACTATTCCTAATGATGCTATGAAGTAAAAAATTATCGCATATTCCCTGCACTCTATAATGTGTTTATTGACTAGACTAACATGAAAAATTCTGTTTTCAGAATATTTTGTTTATGAAACCATCGTCCATACTAGAGTAATAATGAACTATCTTCTTGATATGTAGTTTTTTTTTTAATTTGTGAATAACTAATTAGCTACTATATTCGAAATGGCATTCTTTGAAAAATGTTAGCAGCAAATTCAGTTAAAGTTAGGCCGAATATTCAATGAAAGACAAGTTTTCTTTAGGAAAATATTTTATCACCAACGTATTGCCTTGCTTTATGTTATACTGGAATGTTAGAAAAACAATTAAAACAATGTTAAAGGTACAAACAGTTGATTTCACTTCAGTTATAAAGGAATAAGCCATCGGTATATCGGCTCTTTGACAGAACGAAACGTGTACCGTGGCCCATGCGACATAGAGATAAACAACAGTGAGATAATGGACGATCCCTGTTCTAACTGTCCCTAAAGGACAGCAAAATTGTATCAGCTCAAGTTATCGTCCCTTTTATTTTACAGGCTAAAACAATTGCCTCATAGAATATTTTTATTGTGTACACATCCCCCTCCCCTTCCCTACCTTTCTACCTCTCCTATGCGACAAATCTTTTAAAATATTTCCGGCCCACAGGTGAAATTGTTTCTTCTCTCTCATCTGATCAAAACATTAAATTTACAAAAAAGTTCAGTTTGATTGTATTCGTATAATATCTTCTACCATCTACAGTATTTTCCTAAAATAGTTCTAATCAGCAATGGCAGTTAGATTGTAGTATATTCCCTACTAAAAAGTACGGTCTAAGGTCGCCAAATATGGCACACTTAATTTGATGTGTAAAAGAACTAAATGACATTCCAACTCATCCTACCACTGTCCTCACCACTTACGCTGATAACACATGTGTGTTATCAGTAAACAATGATTCCTTCATTGTCTCCTAAACACTCCAATCCCATATCCTAACCCTTCAAGAATGGTGTCAAAAATGGAGAATCAAAATAAATCCAAAACAATCTCACCAAATAACCTTTACCCTGCGTCGTAAACCCACGACTTCCTGTACTACAGTATCCTTTAATGATATTCCACAAATGCCTGTTGAACAGATCCGCTACTCAACTTACAACGTCTTACTTGGAATCCACATACAAGACTTAAAAGACAAGAAACTGCCCTTCGTTACAGATTACTTCAACATTTATTAGACAAACGCTCAAAGCTCCTAATTAATTACAAAATACTAATACACAAGACTGTGAATAGACCTATCCATAAAGATCTTAATGATTCGTATGTTGCTGATTTAGCCCACACCAGATACCTATCCTTTCATAGTAAGCTCCATAATCACTCAAATTCGTTAGTTTCTCAACTTGCTTCCCGATCCATTCCTGATAATCCTCCGAGGCGACTGAAACGAAGATGGCCTAGAGACTTCCTAGTGTAGAAGTTTTAATGAAGTGCTACTGATGAGTAGTTTTTTTTTCAAGCTTTATCACGTTAACAGCACATTTACTTGATGTATAAATATTGTACATTTTTGAATTTCAATAAATTGTTGTAAAAAAAACAAGAGCTAAAAAGATGTCATTACCAGACCATTCAGAATACATTTTTATGTATGTTAATACCACTAGTGTATATTTTGATTTAAGTTGTATATGAGACGAGGGGTTATCACAAAAAGGGATCGGTTTCATAAACGAAATGAGAAATTAAAATATTTACACAGACAAATATATTATACTGATAGGCGTATTTAACCATGGCACACGAAACGTATTGGGAATTTAAAAAAAAAAAAAAAAAAAAAAAATTAAATTAAATCAAACAGTATTCAAAAAAAGAAAAAGAAAACTTAAAATAAAAAAAAATATTAATACGATGTTTTGCATTAGAGGGTAAAATTTCGTACATAACCCCTCAAGAATTTAAAAGAAATCACATTAAACCTGTCCATAGAATGCAAGTAATTTTTTTTAAATACGGCTAGCTTTCATTTACCTAATTAATATTTTTAATAAGCCCAATTCATTTTAAATGTTCTGGTTAAAGAAGCATATGAGAACGTAAGCATCTATAAATGAATGAAAATTTTATCCGAGAAAATAAAAAAAATCAATTGAGTGATATTTTGTCAGTTTATAATATCATTAATAATTATTTAAAAAATTAAAAAATGTAAATAAAACAGAAAATACAATTATTTATTATTATTTTTTGCTTGAAGAGTATATATATATATATATATTTTTTTTTTTAATTCTAATTTTAATACTGAATAAGTTATGGAATATTTGATTTAAATGACTCACTTGAGTGGTACGGTATTATATTTTTGAATATAAATTTAAAAAAATTGAATATAAGATTTTCAATTATATTAGCTTCTTTTGTTGGATTTATTGCTGGCAACATTAAAGAAGTGGATAAATAAAAATTTAGCACTTTTCAATAGGGCATTTTTGATTGTTTTTCTGAATACTGTAATTACTCCCAAATTTTCCACAACGCAGATAATAAAAAAATTGCTTTAAATTTTAACAGGTAATTCATTTTCAAGATAATTTGTCTTACTATCTTCATCAGGACAGTCACGATATAACGTTATTACAATACATAATCGAATTTTTATATACATTATTTATTTAAAACATAAGTAGTTATGGCACCTAAGGCCTATGTTAATAAATAATAAAATTAATGAATATATTATAAAAGGGAAAACATAGTAAAAAACGCGTTTTATTCCGTTTTAGATCATGAAATATTCAGTGAAGTTTGAATTTAAAGTAAAATTTTGTGGTAGATTGTTATAAAAACAAGTTGAATACATAAAAAAAATAATTTATTTTTGCGGTACTTAATTCAACATAATTAAAATAACATATAAATTAATGTTTTTCAAAAAAATAAATAAATAAAACCATTTTGTTAATGTAATAGTTAGTCTGTAAGAGGTTTTGTTTTTTCTTTCCAGTCTAATGGTCAAACCTTGATTCGATTAGCTCAAATTTCCGAACTTTACGAGACTGTTCAAGCTTAGATAGAACTAGGCACTAACTATAAGTGGACTGTCATTCAAACTATCCAAACAGTGGAATAAACGATAAACGAATTAAACTTGTCCTAAATAGCTGTAATCCAACTTAATACCTGATCAATGAATACTAATATCTAATACATATCATGATCGCTTATAATGTATAAATGAATTAGGTATTTATTTATTTTTTTTTTTAGATAAATAAGATAATCATAGTGTCTGGTTAAAACGTTATGCATTTCATTGAAATGATGTGTAATATGTATGTAATTTTTTTTTTTTTTTTTTTTTTTTTTTTGAAAGTTGATACTGAAGTAAATAATTAAGCATAGCAATAGGAAAAAATAGATTTGTTTAAAAAATAAGTAAATAATAAACAAGCGATGTTGTCGCACCTCAGGAAATTACAAGGTATTTTGAATAAAAAATAACAACTACTTATAGTTTATACACGGTAATTTCTCTGAAAATCATAAATGGATATGTAAAGTTATACTAAAAAAATCAAAGAAATAAAGAAAATGTAATAAAAATTATCGCTAATGATATTACCAATATTTAGGGCGTATAATCAAATTGTATAGAAATACCATTTACGTCAAAATAACGATTTCTCAAGTCAGAGGTAAAATAAATAAATATGAATCTTTGAAGTCTACTCTTATTTCATAAAAACTCACAAGTAAAATCAGATTTATATGTAATTTATTTATCAACCCCATTCATAAAGATATTACCCTCTTAAAAAATAATTATGATTTCAATAAAACTTATAATATTTAGGCCAGTAGAAACTACATTCCAACAAATAAGGTAATGAAGAAATCTTTTGGGAAAAAGCCAATAGGAGTAGATTTTTTTTTTTTTTTTCGTACAACAGTTTTTATATTACATTACTATTAGGACTTCTAAAAGATTAAGAAGACTTACGATACTTGTACTCCAACCTTAAAAATATAAAATTAAAAGTTAAAAATAAATTAGAAGATATACTTTAAAAAAAAAAAGTACTTTACAAAATTAACCTCCTGAGGCTTCTGAAGGTTGGTTCAAAACCTTCTACTAAAGAAAGTTTATTGAAGTGCTACCAGTAGGTGCTTGCTTCATAAGTTATTTTCATGTAACTGTATTAATTTTCTCACACATTTACCAGATGTATATATTGAATAAAAATATTTTTAAAAAACAGGTAATTTAAAAAAAAAAAAAACTCTTTTCATATTATCACTAATTTCAAACGAAATGATAAGGTTTAGCTAGCCAACGAGGAGAGAACATAAGGAGAAAAGGAAATGGAAAAGAAGGTATTTAAACGTTTTAAAAGAGGTATGTCAGAAATGCTGAAAGAGCTAGAAGATGAAAAAGCAATTTGAGAAGGATTTATCATATAATGCAGTTCTGAAAGAAGAGGAATACATATCAATACAATGTTGTTCTGGAATACATAGATGATGAATTTAATAAAAGAAGGTCAAATACAAAGAGAGTAGAACGTGAACAAAAAAGTCCCGTAAAGGAGCCTCGAAAGTATTATCCATGAAGAGATGCTATTTAATTCAACAGACAAATTATTTAAGTTAAATTCCCTAAGAGACTTGAAGATCAATTAGAAAATACATTCCATAAAATGTTCCAATTAAAAATCCAGATTACCAGTGGATCTATCGTGAACCAAACAGGACAGAGAAGCAAAAACAAAAAGTTTTCAGAAATAATTCTGTATGGAAATATGGGGTTTCCAAGAAAGGAATGGGTTTATTATAATACCAAGAATTTTAGCTTTGGGACAATAGGGTACATGTTGCTGATTAATGTATAATTGAGAAGGAAACTAAGGCAAAATACAATAGGGGTTTAAAATTAGATATTTGATTCTAATAAGCCATATTATTTTACCCATATCCAATGAATCCAATCTAAAATCCTTCATAAAACAGGAGGAATAATATACAGTAGATCCTCATTATTTCGAACGGGTTGATTATATTTAATATATATATTGGTATATAGTAGACTAATATGTTTGTATAGGATTATTTATGCCAGCTATTTAAGTTTAGAGGCATTGGCAATAATAAGAATTTTTTCATTTTTATTTATAGCAAACTAAATAATTTTTTAAATAGATCCTACTGAAGTATGACCTAAACTTCGCTTTAAAGTCTATAGCGAAAACCAGAAGAAACAAAAATAAAAAAATACAATTTTAACCATTTTTTGAGAGAATTCCATTTGAAAGCCTGTATCTCATACAAAACCATTTATGGTACAGAGCTTGTTTTGAGCTCAAATTGTATTATGTTTAGACAAGACTAATTTTTAATGTAGCAAAGTGTTTCTTTAGAACCAATGGGGCAGCAGATATATTGGAGATATGTAGAAAACTTGGAAATATTTAACGCGTGGACACTACCAATAGACAGTGGTGGCGCATGTACAAACATATAAAAATAATTAAAACTACCCGACATTTTGTCAACCAAAATGTACAATTTTACTTGACTATTATGGATTGAAAATATTGTTCACTCCGCCCGCGGAAGGGTCGGACTAGTGAGGTTCTATTCAGATTAATAATCGAAACAGAGCTATGAAAACATAGTCTTTATTCTGGAACATATTGTCCCTTGAGAATAACATCTAGTAAAATCAAATTTCATGGTGCAAATGTTACTATATGAAACGTAATAATGCTAATGTGGAATTATGCACTCATATCGAACTCGATTCGGCTTAAGCTGTGTAAACGAGCTGGTTGATATATAACTAAGTAACTAGTTTAGCGGCAAATGGTGATATCTTTTATTTGGTTTCAACTTCAAAATTCAATTCTATTTTTCAAAGTATTTATTTGGTAAATATTTACTCTAAAAATAAAATGCACTTAATCCTGCCTTCTTGTTGATTGGGTTTACCACTTTAAAACTTCAATTAGGTATATCATATGGTATTTTTTTTTTTTATTCACTTTATATATGTTATACTTCTATGAATGGAGCTTCTATTAATGGATCCTGAAAGCCATCTATACAACTTATTGTCTACCTATAAGGCAGTCTGTAATAGCCACTCAATAAAAGTTTTAAAATAAAGTTGTAAAATAAACTTTAATTTTTTGAAGAAAACGCCACAGTGATATTTACCACTCTAACTATAAAAAAGGATAAAAGGAAGCGGTCTAAAAATGCGTTAATAACTGGAAAAGTTCTCAGATATAAAACCAGAAGATACAGTCATAAATTATATCTGATTAATAATCGATCAAAAAAAATAATAAAACTTTAAAGCGGCACATTAACAAATTTTTAAATTTAGTCCATCGTGTAAATTGTATTATAAGGTCAGGCTGAAACAAAAAGGCTTAAAGTTATTCTGTTGACTCTTAGTATTGTAAGAACTAAAATAAAAAAGAAAATTGCCCAACTGTCCCGTCAGTTCCCGGTGTCCAAGTTCTTTTCGTTATTAGAATTTACTCATAGTAAAGGCAGACAGTTTAAAACGGACTAAACTAAGAAATAGTAGGGCATTGAAAAATTAGAATTTAACTTTAAGAACAGTAACTTAATATAACTTTAAATTTATGATAATCTAGGAGAGATTATTTGTAAGATGCGTAGGAGCTGTCCTATAAAATTTTACTCGATAATCATGCTGTAAATTGTTATCTTTTATATCCAATATGAGACGTAAAATTCCAAAAGACAGTCCGATTTCCAGATTTTTTTTTTTTTTTTTTTTTTTTTTTTTTTTTTATAAATAGTTTTTCTACTAAACTATCTTTAAGTGCAAGGTTTTCTAAAAAAAAAAGTAGTTAAATCACATTGAAAACGGCCATTAAAAAAATAATACGTTTTCCTAATTCAGTCTGACCAATACCCTTATTGGCCAGCCAGCAGTGAAAAGTTTCCAAAGTGGACTTATAGGCCAGTCAAATAAGACAAGAAAAAAGGCAAACATCGGAAAAAATGAAGAAGTTCTGATTTTTTTAATATTTTGTTAGTATACATAGGGGTAGTGTAAAACCAAGTTTGCAACTTCCAAAGACCTGTGCTAGCTCCGTGGTGGTCTAAAAACCTAGATTTTTTTCCAACCTTTTCAGAATTTCGTAAATATCTCGAGAGCCATGCATCGTACGAAAAATATTGTTCACTTCTTTTATAAAGTAAATAAAATTACCTACAATTTGAGCCTAAGATCTGCTCTGTAGCTCTAATAAATTCGGAGATTCAGCTCGTCAAAGATCGGGTATTTTTTCCAAAAAAATTCAAAGTCCACTTAAAGTCATCTGTTCAAGAGAATATCGGCTTCTATACTCATCCTAGGACATTTTTTCTATTATAACTCTGTTATAGAGAAATTATTACCTTTTATTTATGGACAAAGCGGAGAGCCCAGTAGCTCTTTCCTATTATTAAAAAATCGTCTGCCAAGAAGGATGGCACATAGCTTCCTCGTATTAGAAGATTATACGATTACAACTGTTCAACGGGACAGTTCAATCCGATCGCAATGAATTTATAGGAAACAATGCCGTTGCTAGTTCCTAATTACCTCGAAAGTGTCAACCGGATTCGACGATAAGTTCGCAGGCAACACATTTTTAAAGAATCTCATGTAATTTCTAACGATTGTGAAAAGCCTCCTATAGATTCGATTGCAACTAGATTGTTAGGGGGGGGGGGCATCTATACTACAAACTACATACTACCTGGAAATTTCATTGAAATAGGATAAAAATTGAGAAAGTTGAGGGGGGGGGGCAAGGAAAGTGACCACATACAGACGGACAGACAGACACCGAACCAAATTTGTTCACAAATTTTTCCCTCCAAAAAGTGATTACAATGATGTAATTTTAGATTACAGAGAATTCCAAGGCGAAGAAAGGGCTTATTTATGTGTGCGTTCACGAGAAACTCCTTCTTTGATCCTTTTACTCGGAACCGGCACATTTCCGTTCGGTCACTTTTCTCTCCCTCTCTATTCACGTGACTGCAATCGGTTCTTAGTGTTTAGTGTTTACGTTCTAACGGCCTTATTCGGAGCTACCGTGTTGTAAAGTGTGAATATTTATTTTTAATTCTTTTTTGGATGTAAATCTTTTACCGTGATTCCTATTCCCCGCGAATCTTTTGAAGTGCTTTGTGCGAAATGTCATCGGTTCCGGCGGGTTTCTGTTACATTTGTCGGCGTAGCCTTGATGAAGGTATAGTGACAGTTGTAAAAAAGCGCGGAATTCAAACAATGATTGACGTGAGTGTGAAACGTGGGCTTCATCAGAACAAATCGTTTTTAAGAGGGTTGAATGAAGTTACCGTACATGAGTTATGCAGGAAAAAATACACCGCTGAAAATAATGTTGTAGCATCTGTCCGTCGTGGAGGAGATACTGTGCCTGAGTTATCGACTTCGCGTAGGAGCAGCTTTGCCTCTGACTCTGCCAGGCAAGTACATTTACTGCGAGATATTTGTTTTATTTGTGGTGAAAAAATCACTGAGGAATTTATCAAGGCCCAACAAAAATTGAACATTTCACGACGGAATGTTGTGCACCAAGTAGAATCACTGAACACAAGGGACAAAATTTTGGAAGTAGCTGGACGCTCTGGGGAATGGGGACAACAGATTGTACGTCATCTTGCATGTATAAACGATTTAGTTGCTGCAGAAAGGAGGTACCATCAATTTTGCAACCAGAAGTTGCACACCCACTCGAAAAAATCTGTAAGTGATCGTAAAAGAGGACGTCCAGAGTTACCTAGCCTCATTGAAGGAATGGATCGTATATACCGATACCTGGCCGAAAATAGAGATGAATGTCAATTTTCTTTGCCTAGCCTTATCGCAGACAACTTCACTGGAGATTACAAGCCTGACATCAAAAGTGTTGAAGCTCACTTAAAACAGAAATACGGCGAAAAGATCATGTTTACGAAAGTTGGTCAAGGACACACCACAACTCTGATTTTCAGAAACGTTGGGGAAAAATTCTGTACGATAAATGGTACGATGAACGACACAGCAAACCTGCTGATGAAAGACTGAGAGTGGTAAAAACTGCAGCACAGATAATCCTGGAAGACATTAGCTCTCTAACCTTTGACACAACTGAATATCCTCCATCAGATGACTTCTTGAAAGGTGCCGATAATTCTGTTCCTGAAACTCTAAAACTGTTCCTTGAGACAGTCGTGCTAAAGAACAAGCGTGTCTCTCTCGATCAGAGGAAAAAGAAATGTTCAGCATTTGCTAACGCAATCATGACAGCTGTGAGACCTAAATCTTTTTTGTCCTCCATTCAAATAAGCTTTGGCACTTATTTGTATAGGAAATTCGGTTCTAAACATCTTGTAAACCTCTGTAATTCAATGGGATTTTCGTGCAGTTATGCTGAAGCAATGCGCGTTGAAAGTTCCGCTATCCTCCGAGGGGATTCATCACAACAAATTGATAAAGGATCATTTATGCAATTCGTCTGGGACAACGCTGACGTAAATATAAACACATTAGACGGTCTAAATACATTTCACGAAATGGGTGGTATAATGATAATAACACCACAGACCTCTGTACTCTCTGACAACAGCATTCCTCGATTAAACTATGTTCCTGCAGACTTAACAAGCTCGCATCAAACAATCTCTCAACTGAAGCACTCCACTACAAAGAAGAATTCTGGCTTGTCTGCTATTTCCATAGCAGATTTGGAAATTGCTAGTGTGAAATACTGCCAACAGCCCAAGACCTTCTTTGGCTGTATGGAAAATCTACAAACACTCCCGGTGTTCCAGGCTGGAACGGCTTCATGGAGCAGGTTACAAAAGGGCTTTCTTTCAGATGCTTTAAAGTTTTGTTTCTCCCGTTTATGATACTGTGCTAACTTCTCTTCTTCAATCAAGTGAAATGACCTCTTCTCACTCTCAGAAAACATGTTTTGTAACTTATGATCAACCCTTATATTTGAAAGCACGTGACATCGTGGAGAGCTACCAATTCCCTCAGCTCAGCAATGTAGTGGTAAGGCTGGGAGGCTTCCACCTCCTCATGTCATTTATGGGGGCTATTGGTTCCATAATGGCAGGGAGTGGTTTAAAGGAACTTTTAATGACAATATATGCCGAGAACAGTATGGAGAAAATTCTAAACGGACATGCGTACTCTAGGGCCGTGAGAGCTCATACCTTTGCTAATCTTGCTTTGGCATCTTGCATTGTGAATGAAGGAATCCAGTTACCCGAGGAAGAACGCCTTGAAATTCAACACCTGCTCGAAGAAAGTGGGAGAAGTCAGCTACTGCATGCCTCTGATTATGAAGCTGTCCAAATTCTAAGTGTTAAGTTTAATACTGCGTTGAATGAACTCGAAAACAAAAGTCCAACATCAAAGCTCTGGGTGCAGTATTACAAAAAGTCAACTCTGATCAAGAAATTTATACAAGCAGAGAGGATGGGAAACTGGGATCTCCACTTAGACACAATAAAGAACATGCTTCCATTCTTCCACTCCGCAGGTCACTTTCTTTATGCAAAGAGTGCTCGTCTTTACCTGCAAGATATGAGTAAGCTGAAACAGAAAATGGATCCGAAAGAATTTATTATGTTCACTCAACAAGGAGACTTCACGATTCGCCGATCAAACAAATTTTGGGCAGGTCTATGGACAGATTTAACGATCGAACAGGTTCTTATGAGGTCGATGAAAGCGCAGGGGGGCTTAACCCACGGCAGAGGAATATCGAGCAGTGTCTTATCGCGCTGGACTCAAGGTATGGTCTATATGCGAAACATTTGTCAGGAACTAGAAAAATTCTGGGAAGTTTCTCTCAACACAAGTGAGCAACACGTAGATATGAGGCCGTCCAGGATACGAGGGTGAATCAAATATAAACGGTAATTTTCAAAATTATATTTATTGAATAATATTATACAGAAACTATACCTTCAACATTTTTCAATGTAGTCTCCTGCATTATCTAACACACTTCTGCCACCGATTTGGAAGCTTGAATATTCCCTGTTCATAAAAAGACTGAGGCGAGTTTTTAACCATTCGCGCACGTGCTTTTCGACGTCTTCATTGTTTTCAAATCGTTTTCCTCCAAGTGATTCTTCAGGGGCGCAAACAAATAATAGTCACCATTACACCCCCGAATCGAAAATGGCAAGTAAGGAGTGGCGAAGGAAGGATGAAGGCTGCCCAGTGAAAGCCAAAACTCGTCTCTCAGCCGGAAAAGTTCTTGCAACAATTTTTTTTTGACTCAAGGGGAGTTCTACTCATTGATTTTCTTCACGATCAACGAACAGTGAATGCGGCTTACTACTGCCAGGTGCTACAGTCAGGAAAAACCAGTTACCGGAACAAAAGACGAGGTGTGCCCATTAGAGATTGTCATCCTTCTCCATGACAACGCAAGGCCTCACACCGCATTGTTGACAAGGGATAAATTGGAAGAAATGGGCTGGGAAACTCTCGAACACCCTCCTTACAGTCCAGACCTGTCCCCTTGTGACTATTTTTTGTTTGTGCCCCTGAAAGAATCACTTGGAGGAAAACGATTTGAAAACAATGAAGACGTCGAAAAGCACGTGCGCGAATGGTTAAAAACTCGCCCTCAGTCTTTTTATGAACAGGGAATATTCAAGCTTCCAAATCGGTGGCAGAAGTGTGTAGATAATGTAGGAGACTACATTGCAAAATGTTGAAGGTATAGTTTCTGTATAATATTATTCAATAAATATAATTTTGAAAATTACCGTTTATATTTGATTCACCCTCGTAGAAAGAGATACGGTCGATGTGGAAAAACTTAAAATATGGTTCAATGCACACACACCATTTCCAAATAATGAAAAAATACTGTCCATCAGCAGTGGTATAGTTGGGGGCCCTGAAGTTAACTGTCACATGGCACAAGAATTGGGGCTTCAAGGGGTTAGAAACATCAGTGGACAATCTTTTGGGAAAGTAGGTATCAAAAGAAATGAAAAGGTACGGACTTTGGCGATAACAACCATTAAACTAAACGCAAAGACAGTTAGTATTGATCCACTCACCATTTTTCAAAGGCTTTGTGTTACAACGCAATCCGACGATGATCTGAAAAAGCACTTTGAGTATGAACTAGCTCCCTATCCGATGTCACTATTTAGTGAAGAAGGAATGCGCAGAGGCACCAAGTCAACATTTTATTCAGCATTCTTGCCACGCCCTGAAAATATCGTCATAGGAGCAAATTCATTTGCGGTGCTAGATGGTGGCTACTTGCTACATCGAGTAATTTGGCACCCCAAAAATACAATAAGTCAAATAGTAGCGTCTTACGTAAATTACACATCCTATAATTATGGAAGAAATGCAACCGTTGTTTTCGATGGCTACCCTGAGGATGATTCAAAACGAAGCACCAAATCGGCGGAGCGTTTACGTCGTGCTGCCTCATCCTGCAGCGACATTATTTTTGTAGAGGTGACTCAAATAGTGGTGCCCCAGGAGAAGTTTTTGACAAATGAAAGTAAGAAACGACGCCTAATCAGCTTCCTCCGGTCCGGTTTAGAAAAAGTGGGCATAGAAACAAGACAGGCAGAAGAGGACGCAGACTCCACCATCGTAAGAACTGCAATCGATAAGAGCTCTTTCTTTGATTGGAGAGGATTTTGTTGGTTCTCCTGAATGGATTAGGGTCAGAAAGGGAAAACGTCATCTTCCAGAAAAGTAGCAGATGAGGTTGCCAGCAATTTTCATCCACATCGTTCAGATATGCAGATCTGTTCTTCCCCCCCCTCTTTCGTCCTGTTCCTCCACGCATTTAGCGGTTGTGACACCACATCGGCTATATTCGGGCAAGGAAAAACAAAGATGCTGGCTACTCTGGGAGAAAAATCAACGTCTAGTGGACGAGATAGACGTGTTCCTAAAGCCTGACGTAACTCAAGAACAGGTAGCTGCTGCTGGCATCAAGTGCCTTGTAGCACTGTATGGAGGAGACACCTACGACACTATGCACTCTTTGCGGTACAAGCTGTTTGTGCAAGCAGCTGCCAATGCAAAGGTCAACCTGGCTCGTCTGCCCCCAACTGAAGAGGCTGCCGCTCAACACTCCTATCGGACGTACCACCAAATTCAAAAATGGCTAAGAGTGGATAAGGATCCCAACTTGTGGGGATGGACCAGAAGCCAGCAGTGTCTGCTACCCGTCACAACAACAAAAGAGCCTGCTTCACAAAGTTTGCTGAAATTTATCTCGTGTAAGTGTCGTAAGCAATGCTCTGGAGGAGGCTGCAGCTGCAAGAAAGCAGGGCTGAAATGTTCTGCTTTATGCATCTTTTGTATGGAAAGACGTGCTTTAATACTCCTACAGTAGATATCGAGGAATCCGACAATGAGGACTAGAACACAGGCCTGCGCCTAAACATATACGTATTTAATTTTTTTTTTTTTCAATGTTAATATTTTTTGTATTAGATATTATTTCACAATTAGCTTCAATCATGATACACAATTTTATTATTTTTTTATTTTAATTTATTATTATTTCTTTCTATCACAATGATAATCTTTTCCGAAATTAATAATAAACGTACATTGGAAATCTTTTGTGTTTTCTTTTGTCTTTTTTTTTTTCTCTCTTTCTATAGAAATAATATGAGTCATGCTAATTATCAGACTCTCAAGTTGCAAAATTTCAGAATTTGCCAATTTAGGTTTTTGAAAATGATAGAGCTATTGGCCTTCCAGCTAAGTGCATAAATAAAATGTAATAATTTCTCTACAACAGAGTTATAATAGAAAAAAATGCCCTAGGATAAGTATAGAAGCCGATATTCTATTGAACAGATGACTTTAAGTGGACTTCGAAATTTTTTGGAAAAAATACCCGATCTTTGACGAGCTGAATCTCCGAATTTATCAGAGCTACAGAGCAGATCTTAGGCTCAAATTGTAGGTAATTTTATTTACTTTAAAAACAAAGTGAACAATATTTTTCGTACGATGCATGGCTCTCGAGATATTTACGAAATTCTGAAAAAGTTGGAAAAAAATCGAGGTTTTTTGACCACCACGGAGCTAGCACAGGTCTTTGAAAGTTGCAAACTTGGTTTTACACTACTCTCATGTATCCTAACAACATATCAAAAAATCAGAACTTCTTCATTTTTTCCGATGTTCATGTCTTATTTGACTGGCCTATTAGCTGGTTTTAGAATTATACACTTCAAATACTGACTTCATATTCACTATTAGCTATTAACCAGCATTGATTTATGGAATTGAATAGTTTCCTTTATTTTTTCGAAAATATTTTTCAAAGTGCTGATGAGGAACTTTTTACGAATTAAAAAAGAGGAAACCAACTCCAAACAAGGGCTGCCCCGAAAATTTAATTATTGAAAATGGAAGAATCATTAAAGTCAGGAAGAAAGCATTTCATTTCTGCCAACTCTCGTTCCATTAATGCCCTAATATAAGTTTGATTCATTTTCGGTTGAAGGGAGAGGGGGGATGGTAAGATTTCTAAACTCATTATCAGCAACGTCGAGCTGAAGGGGATGACAAGAAAGTGGCCCACCCGGGACGGATAGAGAAATATGACATCCGATTTATTAGGAAAGAGATGGAGACCGGAGATAACGAACTGCTACTAAATAAAAAAAAAATATTTTAACTAATTTTACTCGTATTCAGTAGAAAATAAAATATATTCACTAACGTAACTCAAACAATTAGCATGACTACAGACAAAGTTTAAGAGTGGACATCTAATAGCCCCAATAGCTGATAAAACTTGCAATTGAGAACAAACACGTATTATAAAAATAAATTTTAAAAAACAATTACCATATAACCCCTGGAAAAAAATATTGTTGGCAAATGAATATTACTCTGAGAAGAAGAAAGTAATTCTAATATTTTTAAAGGAAAAATAGACGGTTTTTAATTAATCGGAACAATACATCATAATTGTTCTACTTTTCTGATGTTATGTGTATTATAAATAATAAAAATCCTTTATTTAAAACATTTTTATTTATTTTATTTATTTACTTTCTGGTGCCATGTACCACCACATTTGGTTCGAGGCACCATACTCAGATTGAAAACTATAAGTCCTTGTACAGGTTTGTTTGTTTTAAAAATTTATTAATAGGGTTGGGGAAATACGAGTTGTTTTCAAGCAATGTTGAAATGTCTTCATTCATCAGACCGTTATCTTTTCTTTGCTTTTGGTATTTTTGGTATTCAACAAGAATGTATTCTATAGTCAGATTTAACTGAAATACGCTGCATTTTGGGGGTTGCTTGTCTTCCAATAAGTAACTGTAGGTTAATTTTAAATGTCCAATTCTTAGTCTTGTAAAGATGACTTGTTCTTTTCTTGTTCCTGGTTCTTCTTTCCATGGTCCTAGAATTGTTCTAATTTTTTTAAGTTTGTTATTGTTGTCGATTCTAGGCCATCTTTCATGCCAAGCTATATTGATTTGATGTTTTAAGAGTGATTTGAGATCTGGTAAAGGGGCAGGGATCAAGGGTAATGGAATGAGGGAACACGCTTCTTTGGCTGCTAAATCCTCTTGTTCATTACCTTCTATACCTGAATGTTCCGGAATCCACATAAAGCTAATAATTTTGAATTTCGAAATGGAATCGATTAAGGTGTCTTTTTCAGATATTATTTAGTATTTTACATAATGGTTTTTGTTGCTAATGCTTGTGAGAAACGAAAGTGAGTCAGAATAAATTAAGTATTCTTTTTGGCCCATGTCCGGTGTTTTTATGTGTTCTAGCGCTAGTTTAATAGCATACAATTTTGCCGAAAAAATACAAAAGACAGATGGTAATGAGTAGCGTATTACTTCTGACCCTATGATCACTGAGCAACCCACACCTTCATCAGTTTTTGATCCGTCAGTAAATATAAGCTGCGTATTTATATAACTGGAAATTGCCTCTTTAAAGAAATACGTTGACGAAGTCTGACATAAATTGTTTTTTAATAATTGAACAAGAGTAAAATTAAATTTAGAAGGAATTAATTGCCAGGGTGGAAGTGAGTAAGGAAAAAATATTTCTATTATATAGGGCATTATATGAGTTACTTCTCCTATACAAAACTATCATTAAACCCATTTGGACTTGAACTGTGGGGGACAGCAAAAAAGTGGAATATCAATCTCATTCAATCCTTCCAATCCAAAATCCTTCGAACTAAAGTAAATGCTCCTTACTATGTTTCCAACAAAACCCTACATAACGATGTCAATATACCACACGTACTCGACCTCATACCTCCTACATTTTCGAAATTCCATCTCAATCTTTCCTGTCATCCAAACCCTCTGGCTCATTCACTATCCAGCTCCGCACATCCTGATAACCAACCTCGCAGACTAAAACGGCAGTGGCCCCGAGATCTTTTGTAAAATTTATTTATTATGGAGTTCTGGCAATGGCCAACTTCTCGACTCATGTCGGGCGTGAATGTACTATAGCGCTCTCACTCAGCCTCCACTGGGTTTTTTACACCAGTGACGCAGCTGAGAGAGAAGAGCTGGGACCTTTTGCAATATACGACATAAATGGATTTTCATGACAGAATTTTTTCTCAAAAAAGTGTAAGATATTGTTTGTATCAAGATATATAGAAAATATTATTGCTCTAAATTCCTATTTTTATAAAGTTACGTTGAAATTGATTGTGACTGAAGTTGTAATCTGTAGGTTAAAACAACTGAAGATGCATATTTGGGGCGAAACGTTTAAAATAAAATACACATTCTCGGACCATTGGCTGTATGAAGGTGATCCTTCCCTTCTAAAAATCTGTCAAAATATATTTGTTTACATATATTCTATATTATTAGAATAACGCCATGTAAATTAGGATTTTAAGTTATTTTAATTATTCAAAGTTCTATTATTTTAGAAGAGGCTTATTTTTTTTGAATATTTTGAATTGAAGGGTTTCTTTATGTAGTTATTAAATGCTATCTAAGAAACATGAAGGTTTTTGTCATAAATCTATCAATAATTTGCAATGAAAATTAAAAAAAATAATCGCTGCTAATACTAATGATTAAATCAATTAAATATTTACTTTAAAATAAAATGTACTACTGTTTCAAATTGATAAAAATAATTTCTAAAAATTTATTTTATTTTATTTATTTATTTATATTTATTTATAGCACTACAACATATGAAAGGTCTTGGGTTCAGTACTTCGGTAAGACTGTACTGTAACTAGATCAACGTCTGTTAAAGGAGGAGATTTGGCAGAAACTACACTCAACCACCTCATTTTTTCGCCTTTTATGGATTTACACGTTGCCGAGGCTGGGCGTGCCTCTTCCTACCTCGAAGTCGATCCACTGCTAAAACATTGCCCAGTAAATTTCCTGCCTTTTTCCGAGCTCGAATTCGGGTCAAACGTCTCAATGATAAAGGACTCTTTATCCCTTCAATTATAAGCAACGTCTTGAAATTTCGTATCAAGAATACTTGGGTTCAAATATAGTTAATTAATAAATTGGAAATAATAAAAAGTGACAAGAAACAATGATATACACACCATCGAATATACAGAAGAGAAAAAATGGTTATAGCAAGATTGAGGAGTGCCTTACTTATGGCTCTCTGGAAATAAAAGAATCCGCACTGAAATGTTTATCTTGCCAGAGTCAGTTAACAATCGGACATCTTTACGATGAATCCCTTCTGGTTTCAGGTCGTCGGAAACAGAAAACTGTCGTCAATGCATGGAGATAACAAAAATATAACTATATATGGAGATAACTATATATTTTAGTAGTTGCCCCCTTGACCGTCAATGTTCATATGTTTTTTTATGTTCAAACTTTTTGAACCTCTACTCAAGGGTCTTAGGCGAGAGTACTTAAGGGTTTGAAACGTGAGTTTATTTCATTGTAATTAATATACCTTCTAAACTGTAAGTCTAAGCGACCAATGATATAACAATCAATAATTGGAAAATTCTCGTCAACAAACACAAAGCTAGAGCGAGTCGAAAAAATCCCCAACACTTAAATAAGTGTAGGCAAAACGTGTGTTTGTTAATTCGGGTCTTTTTCACTCTAAGGCTGCCAGTTCTCAGCTGCGACTTGTAACACAGATTTGAATGCTGATTTTTGTGTAGGTAGTAGTGATCTATAATAAGGCAAAACTAGAGTTATAGAATTGGGAGCCGAGAAAAAAAAAATATGAAAATCGTAATAGAGAAATAATTTTTTCACGTAAAATTGTAGCTTTGTGAGCTATTTCTTTACCAAAACCAAAACCTGATAAATAATCTCTTTAATAATAATATCAGGTTTTGGTATAAACATGAAATTTCCGCATTAATTTCCGGACCACGGGTTTCGGTTGTGGTAAAGAGACCATACAAAACTACTATTTTACGTGAAAAAATAATTTCTCTATCTTGACTGAGTGCTGAGAACTGGCAGGTAACTGGCAGCCTTGAAAAAAAACTTTTAATTCAAACCATTGTGGCTTCTAAACGGTGGGTCTTAGCGACAGATGTTATAATAAAAAAATATTCTCTATTAAATTTCTGATAAAGAATGTGTCAAATTTTCGACCCGAACAACTGAGCTAGATCGTATCAAACTAGGCGTAACACCATCGCGCATCCCCAAAACGTATCACTTTTGACCAACCAAGCCATGGATAAAACATGATAGAAATTAACTTAGCCACGGTTCCTTCCAATACGCTATAACTGCATGTAAAAAATGTTTCCATAAGCACCCTTCTTTCAGGATTACTGTAAGAGGGAATTCAAGAAAACAAGAAATCGAAACATAAAAAATACCAGCAAACCACTTTGATATATCCAACACTCAACTTGAATACAACAATGGAAGAAGTCCAAGAGGATGAAATGGTGGAGAATGGCCCCCTTTTCTGCACTATTAGTCCTTCATTACAACGGCCCATTCAAATTGCAAATAGACAAAATTTCCGGTGAAGGGTAGATTCAAGGGGGAGAGGGGAGGGGGGAGGAAGAAAAGAAAAATGAGTTTGAGCGGCGACCCCCACCCTCACCCGCAACAGCCAGTTAGCGGGGAATCGTGGCGTTAGATTTATAACCGCTGTAGAGCGGAGGTCCTCACGCCGAGTGCCTCTAATGAAATAGTAGACAATTGCCAAGAGATTAAATTATCGTGAAAAGTGGGAAAAAAAGGAACATTTTTTTTCTCTTTTATCACTCATGGGATCTGCCCTTCAGCAATTTCATGGGGCGTATCTCATTTCACATTTATAAAAAGTTCATCATGTCCATTGAGCGCTTCAGTTTAATTAAGCTATGACGCTTTGTAATAAATACAATTGATGATATATGAGTGATGATAGGCTTCCAAAGTTGTGTTTTTATAACTTAGTCAAGCTGTCTTCAAGTAGAAATGCTAATTTTAAGTATAATTGGTGTTTACAAATAAAACATTTACTGGATAAAATCGGAGAAGGGGGAATAGTTTTCGAATCAAATATAGTTAAACTCAAAGAAAAAAGTCAAACTGTATTAGAAAAATACAAAATTTATTTATTTAATTCGGATCTATCCTCTAGCCAGCAGTCGAATTTTAGCACATTCTACAATAGCATTAATCTAACCGGTTCAATCCCTGTTTACATTAATAAACGAATAAATATTATTTTCACTAGAATTATTGCACAGTTAAGAACTACAGGAAAACATATAATAAAAATAACAACTCCAGATAAAATCACACAAATTAATCCTCAAGAAATCTGTATGGTTTGTAATATGAAAACTAATGAAGACCTCGGACAAATTCTTTACACTTGCCCAATTTATAATGGCCTGCGTAACACTTATTACCCTAGCATTGATTCAAATGACAGTTTTCAAATACTTAATCCACAAAATGAAATAGAAGCAAAAAAACTGGCATATTTTATTATAAATATAATGAAAATCAGAAATTTTTTCACTGAGATATAGTAGATTTAACTGTAAAATATCAGTATCATGTATATACCTATTTGCCTGAGATATGACATATATTTATATATACTTGAAATTAGTAGTTCAATATGATCTTTGATAAAGTTTAAAGGTTTATAAAGGACATAAAAAAAAAGTGTTAATTATTTTATTAGGTATTTTTTATTATTTAGATAGAAAAATATGTATTTAATTTTTATTAGTTGTATTTAATTCTTAGTTTATTCAAAGTGCTTTGGTATATTATTTAAATTATTATTAGATGAGTATGATAATGTGCATAATATTTGTAGTTGTATTAATGTTTGTATCTTATTTCATTGTACACAATATATAGCCGAACTTCTTTGTATAGGGCATGGCCCTGCTTACAAATAAAATAAAAAAAAAAAATAAAAAAAATAAATTCAATTGAATAAAAAATAAAGACAGCTTAATGTTGAAATTTAGGAATAATATACCTAATGAAGTATTCATTGAACTACCAAAATATGAAATAAAATGAAATGAAAAATAATTTTTATTCTGGCGCAGATTGTCCCTTAAGAATAATTAAAAGTGCACAAATAAAAAGTACAATTGTATGGCTGAGATTAGTTACAATTCAGCACATCAGTATTACAAATTAAATTATGAGAGAAAAAAAGAAGAGAGACGAAAAAAAAATTACAATTAAGTAAAAAAAAAAATGATAATAAGAAACAAACAACAGTAAAAATGTTAACACATTTACATATTATTTACATTTTTGTGGAAGATTGAAGATCGAGGAGATGGATAGATAAAAGATGTTTAAAAAAAGGTAAGGAAGAGGCTTTGCGAATATGGATAGGTAAGGAATTCAAAAAAGAGGTAGCACGGATGAGGAAGGATTTTTCAAAGGAGGCAGTTCTAAGTGAGGGGGTATATAGGTTGGAAGGATCTTGTATTTAGGTGGTAAATGGAGAAACGCAGAGTAAGTAGGTCTAGGATATAGGAAGGTTTATTGGTTTTTAATTACTGGAATAGGAAAGTGCCGAGGAAGTATTGCCGTCGAAAATCAGAGAAAAGCTCATTGTACCGGCAAGATACGTGAGACCATCTGTCGACCCCAAAGATGAATCTTATGAAGCAATTTATTAGTCTCATCTCTAGCTCAACAGACAGCCCCACATACACCAAGAACCCGTAATCAAAGGGGGAAAAATGAGAAAATATAAAAAAAAAAGGACTTTTTACCTTCACTTTAACATAAACTGCAAGGTCGTATATAGGAATGTTATTTTTAAAGATCTAATTTATTGGGTAAGTGTTACATTCAGCTTAACTCATAGACAATACACACAGGATGATAGTGTATACATTCATACAAAATGTGCAATGAAACTAAATTAAAAGCTTTGACTATACAAGAAATACAATGAAATATTTTAAGTAATAAAATTATTTTCTTGGCTAGCCACATAAGCACTCGAACCCATTAGTCTCTTATCTTGCTTCTCACTCGATCCCCAATATTACGAATTTATCAAGCTGCTATTAATTGGTAGTCCTTAACAAGTTATTGAAAAGCCGTTTTAATCATTTTACCGCATAATTACTTATGGCACATAATATATACAGTCAAAAATATCAATCAAGTATATTATAAAAAAAAAAGAATTGAATAAAATAAGTTCTAAATATCCCCAGTATAAAGAAATTATACAATAAAAGAAGGAAATAAATAAATACAATCATGATATTAAAAATACTTAAATCCTTTCAATCCAAAGTCCTCCATACTATTCTTAACGCTTCATAATATGTTATCAGCAAAAGCTTACATAATGATCAAAATTTGTCTTTTTATTTTGAACTGCCAAAATTCCATTTAAATCATCCCAACCCTATAGCTCATTCATTATCTAGTTCCACGAACCCTTAAAGCACACCTCAAAGATTAAACCGAAAATATCTCAGAGAAATACTACAAATATCTGGTATATTACAAATAATTTGGTAAACCAGACTGTTATTGACACTGTAGCTTAAAAATTAGAAAAAAAAGTATTTAGTCAAAAAAATAAATCATAATTCCTTTTAAATCCTACAACTCAACTTTGTAAAAGTACTTCATTATGTCCTTATTTCAAAAGATATCCCTAGGGTGCCAATAACTGATTTTACATTAATTATAGTCCACTATCTTGTAAAATGCATTCCTCAAAATAATGTTTGATGTGAACTATCTTGTTTAGTATAGTAATCAAGAAAAAATATTGCAAATTTTAACTTTATTGAACAATCCTTTTTATAATTATAGTATGAACATTTCCGAATATTTCCTTACGAGTGTCAATAACTGTCTGGTTTACACTATTTGGTCTAAGTTGTCCTATCATAAGTAGTAGGGGTTCCTCTTATATATCGTATATATAGCATATATATATATATCCATTTTTTCTCAGCTTTAGTATATTTCTTTCTGTTATAACTATTCTAATTTATTTTCGTAATTACTTACTATAATTATTTTTTATTTTTCATTGCCATTATTGTATAGATATAGTCATCTTCATCCCTACCCGACACTTTCGTCTATTAGCATTCGGTCAGCTTTAGGTCTTGTTGATTTCCAAATATTATATGTGTATATATATATATATATATATATATATATATATATATATATATATATATATATATATATATATATATATATATATATGGATATATTTCTTGACTGTTACTATTAAATGTTTAGTATGGTTTATGAGGTTCAGTCAAATAAAAAAATAAAGTGAGAAAGCTGGAGTGAGAAAGCTAGTAATATTTATTAAATAAAACAATTGTTATTAAATATATATATATATATATATATATATTTACAAACAAACAACAGAAGTTGAAACAGTAATAATTTCAGTTATATAGATACTCCCAGAATTAAATTTGAATATCTTGGAGTACACTGTTGCTCTAACGGTGAGGCATATCTTCGAGGAGAGTCCTCAGTACAGAAGAGATATGGATAAATGTGGTGGACCTCGTCAGCTCTGTATGGTCTTGGGCGACAGTAAACAGTACCTTTGTAGTACTATAGCATTAATCAAGAAAATGGTATTATATAATTCTATTTAATGTTCATTAGCTTATCATTTTTTTTTCTTTTAGAATTCTATAATTTCAGACCATCTTTTCCCAAAAAAATTTCCAAATGTGCAACTTGTACAGGTTTAGATTTACTTAAATATTTATGAATCATTAGAAATAATAAAATCGTTTAAAACCGATCCAGATTTTTGTTTAAATGACCAGATAAACAGTTCCATTAGTCCCATTTTAAATTTGTTTCTAATAGGAACGGAAAAATCCAATGAGTCATAAGGAAAATCCCATAGGAAACCCCAAAAATTTAACCTACTAACCCCTTCCCCTCTCCACGATGGATATATTTCAGATATCTGTTAGATCTCCTCAGATGAGTACCGATGTTTAATTTCTTGTCTTACATTCTTGAAAACTGCAGTATATATAATCCATGTAACTAGGTACTGATGTGTTGAAAATTTGTTATGCTCTAAAACTGAAGATGAATGTTTAGCATTCGAAACTATTACTCTAATAAAATAACCTCCTTCATCAATCCTAATAGCTTTAGATTTCTTATTAGCTGAAATTTTCTGCTACATCACGGGTCAAAACTAAAGGAACGGATCTGTTAAATTCCTTGATAATAATTCTTCTAGATATGATATGACCAAATCTAATTAAATAATATTAAATCCAAACGATTATTATATAAATTTGTATTTTACTGTTAATAAAGTCTTAATTAATAAGATAAATTTCTAAAATAACTAAACTAAAATAACGGGTTAATGCATTATTTGGTAAAGAAACGTTATTGAAACCTTTTATTAACAATTCTCTTTCGCTAAATATAGTTCTAAAGATAGTGTATTATGTAGAGTTATGTGACCTGGAAACCACATGAAGAAACTATTATTTTGCGCATGGATCCGAGAGGTTTCCTCTGTCGGCCAATTTTCTAATTTCATGCTTCGACGCTAAACACAAAGAACGTTTGCACAAGAGAGTATCCCCGTCATACAGCCGAATGGCCTCCAATGAAGTGTGTCAACAAGCACAATTTGCCCTCAATTAAGGTAATACAAAAGAAATTTTTCAACTCTTTGTTTAAAGAGCAAAAATTACAACGCTGCTTGGGTATTGAAGAAAGCATTCATCATAAAAATGTATATTAAACGTATCAATTATAATACTAATGCTGCTTTGAAACTTAATAATAATGTAATTTATTTTCAACGTATACAAATATTCGTCTTGAAATTCGATTTTTAATAATTAATAAATATTCATATTCATAATTGTTTGTTATATAACAAAAAATAATGAAATAATTTATTGTAAACTAATTACTTGAGGTATGTATGATAGCATAAAAAAAAATTTCTTTTAGATTTGATTCCTCCAAAATTATTTACAATGAACAAAATAATTTTAAACGTAATATTGAAGAAATGATAACCATAGAAAAATTTATTAATCTCACAATAAACAAAAAATTAGACTTACTAAATCTCAACACGTTATTCCAATTTAATACATTCAGACCAATAATTAATATATATAATTATTAATATATAATTATATTAATATACATCATATAAGTTATTTATCCATTTATATTTTACACAGAAATACGGAAATCCTTTTTTTTTTTTATCTATATTTGGGATTACCACTAGTTTTGGAAATACCAAACCTCTCAACCTTTACCTTTTTTTCAAAATTCTCCAGGTCAGTTGTGTACTATAATTGTTATAATTTAGTAATAGATACCAATAGCAGATCCACCTGTAACATTGTAAGTAGATTCATACTCCTCCATATTTTGTAATTAGATGTAGTTAATTATTCTAACGCATGTTTTTATATATTTATATTTTAGCTAACTTCTGGTTTTGAAATAACTTATATAATTTTATTGTAACCTGTTTTTTTTCTCTGTAGAGCATGATTATGAGAACAATATAGTCTCGAAACGTCACCAAAATAGTTGTTTTTATTTATTGACTGAACCTCAAGAACCTTATTAAACATCTAACAGTAACAGTCAAGAAATATATCCATATAATATATATATATATATATACACATATAATATTTGGAAATCAACAAGACCTAAAGCTGACCGAATGCTAATAGACGAAAGTGTCGGGTAGGGATGAATTCCTTAAGTTTATCCCTATGGCTGGATGGTTTTTCCGTTTATAATGGAAACAAATTTTAAATAGGACCATTGAAAATATTTATCTTTTCATTTGAACAAAAACGATTTTATTATTTCTAATCTATATAAATAAAAATGAATGTTTCTTTGTATGTTTCAAATGCCAATCTAAACCGTTCATCAGTTTGCGTTGAAAGTTTGGGGTATGGTTCGACGCATACCCGCGAAGGTTTCTGACTTGACTATATCACGACATTAATTGGATGTTAGGCGCTGGAGACGTAAGAGCTTTTTCGGATTGCCTCATTGTCCATCCTAGCCACGTGGGTCAGCTAGCTATTCGTAAATATTTAAGTTTAGACTAGTTTCTACGTGATGTATTAGTTTCATTAGGGTCTTTGTTGAATTTATGATTATTTGGCCTAGTTGGATAGCAAAGTTGGAAGTTTTCTGTTATCTGAATACTTTGTAGAGCCAGAAATCCCTTTAACTGACTCCAACGATCCCCACAATGTCCAATCGTCTGCAAAGGCTAAGATGGTATATAGATTATTCCTCCTGTCTGCAAGCCAGCATCCCTTCTTTTCAAGCGCCAAGTTAAAGAGAAACGCCAGTGCATCTCCTTGGCGAAGTCCTTTCCTTGAGGAGAAAACCAACTGCACAGTGACTTCACATTTGTCATGGTCAGCTTTACCAGTCGTATCAGTCTAGTGCCTTAAAGATGCTGTCGTAAGCTGCCTTGAAGTCCACAAAGAGATGATGGGTTTTTATCTGGTGTTCGTTTCCGTACTAAATTTGGTCTGTGGTGGAGCTTCCGTACTAAATTTAATAGTTTAAAAAAAAAAAAAGGCAAATTAGTCAAAATCCAACTTGATTATGCTCTCTAGAGTTTGTTAGCTGAATTGCTTCTCCATTCTAACTAGCAACTACTTAACAATCTCCCCCATAATATTAATTAGTATTTAACAAAAATAGATACTAATCTCACTCAATAAAATACTGCAACTAAATAGTACCTAATCTACAGCCTTTCTTGATAACTAAAATTAGGAAAAATTAACATAAGTGGTTTGAAGATCGATGCGCGATAATTTGGAACCTTCTATGTTTTTTGTTTTGTTTTTAACACAATTTTTCACCCTGGTACAGAATATTTACAATAAAGACTCCATAAATAGAACGCGACCCAAATATTTCTCCTAGCGATCTCAGTAGTATGCATTATAATGGAATGGATATCAAACAAAACTCCAGCCCAGGATTCCTTCTCTTTATGAGGGATAATAAATAATGCGAACAACAGAATTAGTAATAAGTTCTGTAGATCGGATCACGTCCCGTTTGGCGGAGCCTTAAGGAAAATTTAGGACGTAAATTCGTACCTGACCTGGCATGAAAGAGTACGCAACAGTACCTACTTCAGAAATTAAAAAAAACCAAAAAGCATTAAATTATTATATAGGATTATCTCACACCTGAATAATGTTTACAATTTAAAGGCATATATGAAAATCTATATCTCCTGGCTGAGTTAGAAATAAGGTAATTTTTTCTTTACTCAAAAAAGGACAACAAAAATTTCAGTAGCTATTTCTAATAAAAACTGATATATGTGACATTCCAGTGCCCTCATGAAATTTATTGATTGTCTTCACCCCGGAGCTTCCAGCTTTCACGAGGAGAAATTAATCCTCTTAGTAAACATTTTATAGAAGCTAAGTAAAATGTTTATTAAAATATGTTAGGTCATGTCCATTTATAGACACTGCCGGTCAAAAGTTAGAGACCACTCTGACCACAAATAGGTAAATTTAAAAGTTTAATATCCCCCGTTTCGCTTAATCACTCAATATATATATATATATATTTCATATAGTTTAGTTTTTCTTAAAAGTAAAGACATTTTCTGTCTCATTTGTGTTTTTATACAAAGATTCCGATATATTCCATGTTGGAAAAAGAGGGTTTTATTTGATAAAAATCTAAATACATTTGAAAAGGCTCAACGAAAAATCCTGCTGCCTTCATTTAACATCTCAAGAAGATTTTCTTTTCTTTTGATATTTAACTTAAATTTTAATTTTTTTTTTTTAATAGAATAGTTTTCTGTTGGTAAACGAAATTGTTGGTATAAATATAAAGAAAAAAAAAAACAGATTGTTTTAAATTATGTATTAAAAACTTAATTTTAATTCTTTTTCTCTCAACGGCAGATGAACTTTAAAGGTATTGGCTAAAACTATCAAACTATCTGTGATATGTATTTAAATCCCTTTATTTTTTGCTAAATATCAAATTTTTAAATTTCCTGATGTTTCAGGGAGGTCTCGAACGTTTGACCTATATATGTATATGTGTGTGTGTGTGTGTGTGTGTGTGTGTGTGTGTGTGTGTGTGTGTATTGCCATAGGTTATGCAAATGATAGTTTTTAAAAATAATTTTACATACAAAAAAACTTTAATGGTGCACCGCTAATTGATGTGGAACAAATACGATACCTTGGATTTTATCTGGACAAGATACTTACCTGGAACCCACATACAAGTTTGAAAAGACAAGAAGCTGCACGTCGATTTCGACTACTATAACACCTACTTGACAAACGTTCAAATCTCCCGATTCACTCTAAGAAACTCATCTATATGAGAATTATCAGACCTATTTGGACTTACGGTATAGAGTTATGGGGATCCACCAAACCATCGAATTCTTCCCGCATCCAATCACTCCAATCCGAAATTCTTCGAAAGATCCTTAATGCCCCTTACTTTGTCAGAAATAATTCATCTACAATGACCTTAATATCCCACATGTCGCCGATTTGGCACGAACCAGATACCTTTTCTTTCATAATAAATTAACTCCTCATCCAAATCCACATGTTACACAACTTGCTTTCCATTCCATTCCTGGCAAACCTCCGAAAAGAAGATGGTCTCGTGATCTTCTTTTGTAATTATTTCATTAGAGTACTACCAATAGGTAGTTCCTCTACAAGTTCAAGGCATACCATTATTTTGTATTGTATACAGCATATTTATTAAATGTGTTTTTATTAATACAGTTGTAAATATCAATTAATAAAATAATAATAAAAAAACATAAAAAACAACAGTCATATACGTAAATGTTCCATAAAATAAAATATTCATTTCGTTTCATTTGTAAGATTCAAAATCGTATTTTTATTTAAATAGAAATTTTATTTTTGCCCCCAATATAAACAGGAGAAATATAAATGAATTAGGTATACTTTAAAGAGACAATATTAGTGAATGAAAAAATCGAATTAAATTCACAAAACTTGACGATGAGTGGTGTGATGAATTCATCATTTCGAAAATTGATAGAGGAAGCTGATCGACAAAGGCGGGATTTTGATAAGAGATTCAATCTATCATTCTCAATTTACTTCGTTACTTTGAATTATTTATAGTCCAAGAGCCGAGGCCAAATTTCGTGACTTATTTGAAGAAAAATTTTAGACATACAGCCATAAAATGTCCACCCTCAGCAATCAATTTGCACTTGTCTGCCAACTCAAAGCGGGGGCGTTTCAAAATGGCGACCAACGAAAGGGGGTAGCAAATATCAAAATATAATATTATTTCAAGATGATTTATTTAAAGCAAACAAGAAACTGCAAACCCCCTAGGTGCCAAAAAACGCTGTCTGCCAAAATTTGGAGGGGGCGTCGCACCGGCAGACAGAATTCAAAATCCTCGTTTTTTGAGTCCAAAAGTGGACCATTTGAAGACGATTTATTTCAAGCACACAAGAAACTGCATGGTCACTAGATGACAAAAAACGTTGTCTGCCAAAATTTGCAGGGGGCCTCGCACCGGCATACAAAATTCAAAATCCGCGTTTTTTTAGTCCAAAAGTTGTCAATTTGAAAACGATTTATTTGAAGCACACAAGAAACTGCATACTTCCTAGATGTCAAAAAACGTTGTCTGCCAAAATTTGGAGGGGGCGTCGCACCGGCAGACAAAATTCAAAATCCGCGTTTTTTCAGTCCAAAAGTGGACAATTTGAAAACGATTTATTTGAAGCACACAAGAAACTGCATAGTTCCTAGATGACAAAAAACGTTGTCTGCCAAAATTAGGAGGGGGCTAAGCACCGGCAGACAAAATTCAAAATCCGCGTTTTTTCAGTCCAAAAGTGGGTAATTTGAAGACGATTTATTTGAAGCACACAAGAAACTGCATACTCCTTAGATGACAAAAAACGTTGTCTGCCAAAATTTGGAGGGGGCTAAGCACCGGCAGACAAAATTCAAAACCCTTGTGAAGGCGTCACACCGGCTGACATTGTTCAAAACTCACATCCATTTCGTCCAACAGTGAACTTTTTGAACATGATTTCCTTTTTTATTTGATTCATAAGTAGTTTTTTCTCTAGAATAATTTAAGGAAATTATATTATGTTGCTTCCTACGTATGGTACAATATAATTATTTTAATATAAAATAATCTTGTTTAAAAATTTTAATGTTAAAAATACCAATTAATACATATGAACAGTAGTAATGTAAATACCGGCGATATAATTAAAAAATGAATAATATTTCAACTTATAAAGTTATGCAAAAATATGTACTATCCTGGAACAAAATACGTGGAAAACATGTAGTTCTTCGTAAACGTATGTTCTTGGAAAATCGAATGTTCTTAGTCGTTTGATCGAATAACTCGGAAACCGTTCCTATTAGTATATTTTGAGCTATGTACATTATGAAGCAAATCAAATTTGCAAGAAATTTGGCGCTATTCATTCATTTTTCTCTCATCTATAGTTTTCAAACGTTTTGGTCACCAATGATTGGCTAACTTGTGGTAAGTAACTAGCTAAATTTCCTACCATACTACACATATGAAATTTATATAAAGTCATGTAAAATACCCACGCCAGCATTTTTTGGTACATTTTTCGTAAAAACCTTAAAACTATTCGTTCGATCCAAAATTTATTTTTCTCAACTAATAGCTGACTAAATTTCCAATCAGACCCATATATTACATTGATATAAAGTCACGTAAAATACCAATGCCCGCACACCAAAACCTCGTACTGTTGTGAAATCCAATTTTTTTGGCACATTTTTCGTTGTTACCCCAAAAATTTTCTTCCGATCTAAAATTTATTTTTCTCAACTAATAGCTGACTAAATTTCCAATCAGGCCCATATATTAAATTGATATAAAGTCACGTAAAATACCAATACCAGCACACCAAAACCTCGTACTGTTGTGAAATCCAAGTTTTTTGGCACATTTTTCGTTATTACCCCAAAACTATACTTCCGATCCAAAATTTATTTTTTTCAACTGATAGCTGACTAAATTTGCAATCAGGCCCATATATTAAATTGATATAAAGTCATGTAAAATACCAATGCCAGCACACCAAATCCTTGTACTGGTGTGAAATCCAAGTTTTTTACACATTTTTCGTTATTACCCCAAAAATTTTCTTCCGATCCAAAATTTATTTTTCTTAACTAATAGCTGATTAAATTTCCAATCAGACCCATATATTAAATTGATATAAAGTCACGTAAAATACCAATGCCAGCACACCAAAACCTCGTACTGTTGTGAAATCCAAGTTTTTTGGCACATTTTTCGTTATTACCCCAAAACAATTCTTCCGAACCAAACTTTATTTTTCTCAAGTAATAGTTGACTAAATTTCCAATCAGACCCATATATTAAATTGATATAAAGTCACGTAAAATACCAATGCCAGCACACCAAAACCTCGTACTGTTGTGAAATCCAAGTTTTTTGACACATTTTTCGTTATTACCCGAAAACTATTTGTTTTATCCAAAATTTATTTTTTTTTCAATGAAAGCCTAATAAATTTACAATCAAATCAAATTATATAATGATGAATGAATCGCGCAAAATACCCACGCTAGCCCACTGTAACATGTAAAATTGTTATGTTTTTACCAAAACATACACATTTAGCCTGCTGGCATGGATTTCAATTAAATATTCATGTATAAAATGTCATATCAAATTTAGTCAACTTTCAGTTGAAAAAAGTAAATTTTGGTTTAGACAAATTGTTTTAGACTAATATCGAAAAATAATCTAAATAATTTGTATTTAACAACAGAACTTGTTTTTAGCGTGCTGGCACGGGTATTTTACAGAGCTTGATCAAAGTTTTATGTATGGGGTCTGATTGCAAATTTAGTCAGCTATCAGTTGAGAAAAATAAATTTTGGATTGGACGAGTAGTTTTTATAATAAAAAATGTACCAAAAAACTTGGATTTTACAATAGTTCGGGGTTTTAGCGTGCTGGCATGGGAACTTTACATGACTTTATATAAATTTCATATATGAGGTCTGATAGAAAATTTAGCCAGCTATCAATTGAAAGAATAAATGAATTTAGGATCGGACGAATAGTTTTGGTGTTATAACGAAATATGTGCCGGTTCGGATGAAAGAAAAATGTACCAAAAAACTTGGATTTTACAATAGTTCGGGGTTTTAGCGTGCTGGCATGGGTATTTTAAATAACTTTATATACATTATATAGATAAATTATATTATATTATACAAATAATTTTTATGTATAATGTCTGAAAGGAAATTTTCATCAGTTGAAAAAATAAAATTTGGATTAGAGTTATAACCGACAACGGAAAAGTACCAACTGCTTCTTTTCACGAAGAAGTGCGACTTATATGAAGTTAGTCAATCTTTGGTGGCCAAACCGCTCTAAAACTATTGATCTGAGATCAAAATGACTATTACAAAATTTGTTGCAAAGTTGATTTGCTTGAATAACGTATAATAGAACACAAAATATACTAAAAGTAACGATTTCCGAACTTCTAAGAAATACTATTTTCAACTTCTTTCCCCCACTGTCATTTTTGCGGCACTCACCTTTATTGGAAAATTCATAAATTATCATTCATAAAAGTGGACAGGTTACACCCATGCATTAAAAAAAAGGGGTGAAATAACTCGGTATGTTTTCCTATCGGGCTCTTGGTCTATCATTTTACAAATCAATTAACTGGACTACTGTACAAGTTTTATACGAATTTTGTTCCAGGATAGTACATATTTCATAACTTTATAAGTTGAAATATTATTCTTTTTTAATTATGTGGCCGGTATTTATATTATTACTGTTCATATATATTAATTGGTATCTTTTACATTAAAATTTTAAAACAAGATTATTTTATATTAAAATAATTTTAATGTACTATACGTAGGAAGCAATATAATATAATTTCCTCAAATCATTCTAGAGAAAAACTACTTATAAATCAAATAAAAAAGGAAATCATGTTCAAAAAGTTCACTGTTGGACGAAAAGGATGTGAGTTTTTTCATCCAATGTCAGCCGGTGTGACGCCTTCACAAGGATTTAAAATTTTGTCTGCCGGTGCTTAGGCCCCTCCAAATTTTGGCAGACAACGTTTTTTGTCATCTAGGGAGTATGCAGTTTCTTGTGTGCTTCAAATAAATCGTCTTCAAAGTGTCAACTTTTGGATTGAAAAAACGCGGATTTTGAATTTTGTCTGCCGGTGCTTAGCCCCCTCCAAATTTTGGCAGACAACATTTGTTGACATCTAGGAAGTATGCAGTTTCTTGTGTGCTTCAAATAAATCGTCTTCAAATTGTCAACTTTTGGACTGAAAAACGCGGATTTTGAATTTTGTCTGCCGGTGCGACGCCCCCTCCAAATTTTGGCAGACAATGTTTTTTGTCATCTAGTGAGCATGCAGTTTCTTGTGTGCTTGAAATAAATCGTCTTCAAATTGTCAACTTTTGGACTGAAAAACGCGGATTTTGAATTTTGTCTGCCGGTGCGACCCCCCCTCCAAATTTTGGCAGACAACGTTTTTTGTCACCTAGGGGGTTTGCAGTTTCTTTTTTGCTTTAAATAAATCATCTTCAAATAATACCATATTTTGATATATGCTACCCCCTTTCGGAGGTCGCCATTTTGAAACGCCCCCGCTTTGAGTTGGCAGACAAGTGCAAATTGATTGCTGAGGGTGGACATTAAATGGCTGTATGTCAGCCAAAAAAAAGAGCCAAGAAAAAAAGTTTTCTTCAAATAAGTCATGAAATTTGGCCTCGGCTCTTGGACTATTAGGAGGCATTTGATGGAAGGTTTCTAGGTAGGTTTTCTTGTCTTTATCCTCTAAACAAAAATCCCCTATTCAGAAATTATCCCCTCTTCCTCAAAATTGTTGGTATATTGATTCGAAATCATATGCTCTTACCTCTTTTTAAAGTTCGTCAGTTTTTATTTTTATTATTTAACTTAAAAGAGGTATCTTTTTATATTGCTTTTATACTATTGCGTCATTTCAAATGGCTTTGATAAAAATACATTTAGATGAATTCGTATTCATTACGAATCTTCTTAATGAATGAGCTCTTTCTTCTTTTAATAAATATTAAATTTAATGAATAATTTCAGTTCGAATTGGAATAATTTTTTGATTAAATGTTTAGTTAATAAATTGGTTATATTGTTTAAAGATCAGTAACTATCAGAAGAATTTGAGTCCATTATACTAAATAAATATTTCTTGAATTACTTGTTATTAAATATTTAAATTAAGTTATTTAAAATATTGGTTACTTTTTACTGAAAGAGATATTATATGGCATTGTAAATATGTTGATAGGCCAGTTATATGAAAACCATATTAAGACAATTTTAAGAATACCGTTGAAATTCTGTTATAAATGTCCTAAAATAACCAGAACAAACAAATGTCATCACGGTCATAATTGTTTCACAGATGCATGTAATGAAACCAATTTTCTCTATAGTTTCTCTACTACTATCTATATATATCTATATCTATCTACATACTCTAGTACTACTATCTATATTTTATCACTTTAAATCATACGTTTTATAGAATTTCAAATTTTTATTTTACTCTTCTCATTAAGTAGTTGTTTACTCATTTCGCATTCTTCTGTAATTATATAATCATTAATAAATTATATTGATTTTTATATATGTTGTATATATTTAGGTTCTGGTAGAATTTTGTATAGTCGTATGAATCTAGTCTATTCTTTTTTTTTTTTTTTTTTTTTTTTACAAGATTAAAACGAAAAAAAACTGCTCGTCGTTACAGACTACTTCATTATTTACTAAACAAACGTTCAAAGCTCCCAAATAATTACAAAAGACTCATATACATGACTGTGATTACACTTATTTGGACTTACGAATTGGAACCATCCAATTCATCTCGTATCCAATCCTTACAATCCAAAATCCTTTGAAAAATCCTCAATGCTCCTTACTTTGTGACCAATAGACTTATCCATAAAGATGTTCCTTATGTTGCTGATTTAGTCCACACCAGATACCTATCCTTCCACAGTAAGCTCCAGAACCACTCTAATCCACTAGTCTCCCAACTTGCTTGCCACTCCATTCCCGATAATCCTCCGAGGCGTCTGAAAAGAAGATGACCTAGAGACTTTTTAGTGTAGATTTTTATTGAAGTGCTACTATTTATTGAGTAGTTCTTCACAAGTTATTTACATGCCATTGCATTCACTATCAACACATTTATTTAATGTATATTATTTTGTGCAGTTGTAAATATCAATAAATGAAGAAAGAATTTTATTTTTAAACTTTATTAAGAAGTTTATGTATAATAGACATATATTTACGGTACAATACATAACCCTTCTCCGATGTAAAATGCTTTATTTTGAGTTTTCAAGTTTCAAAAGGCATCAATATCTTATGATTGAGTCATACTTTTTACTTTATTAAGTTGTAAAAGATATATTATATAGTAGGCATAAATTTTATAACCAGTATGTGATATATTTAATAACAGTCATTATTGTACGTATCTGTAAGAATTCTATGTTTTATTATTCTCTAAACTAGTTTATAACAATTTTTAATACAAATAAACAATTTGTTACTTTAATTAAAGTTGTTTATTTAGAATTATTTTTCTATCCTCCGACTTTATTTTATTTTATTCCATGCAAGGAAAAAGGAAGGGAATGGGTGATCTTTTCTTGCCTTTTGGCATTTTTAGATTTGTTTTCTTCTCGGCCATCCCTGGTAGGTCCTATGTCGACTAAAGGTTATCCTTTTTATGTGTCGAGTGTGGAGGAACACTCTGCCGGCAATGGTTTATTTAGAAAAGAAATGCAAACTTTTTTTATAAACAGATACGATATCAAGTTATTCGGAAGGGCGAAAATGGAACATTATTGGTAATATAAGATCAAATGGTCTTATTTTTCAAATTTTCTTTTTAACGCAAATTTACGTAATAATTACAACATTGACCTTATCGTTCCTCATTTAATTTTGTTGTATATTTTTACATTAGTCCATACAGAATCAATCCTAGGAGTATGCGAATATCTAGTAGATTGGATCTAAAAAACAGTTGCTAGGATTGACTGCAGTGTCTGTAGTGTTACAGGTACATTCTTCAGCACCTGATGATTTCCAGAAATTGAAATATATCGTTCAAACTGGAAGTATTGAATTATTAAATTCAGTTAGGGTCTCTGTTCCACGGCCTGGAATAGTTCACACTTCTTAATACCCACTATGTATGTTATTTCCGAACACTTCGTTTTTTTGTCCTGAAGAAACAATATCCGCTTATATCAACGATTAGTCCTTTCTTCATTGGATTTAACAAGAGATCTGTGGCGCAAATCTCAGGCATCACATTCTTCCATTCGCAGCCCAACATGTTACCAAAATACAATAATCTTTTATAAAATTTTGTGGTCATGAACCCATTGTCAAAGAGTATGTACACCATATCACTGTTTTTAATAGAGCATCGCTATTCTGAAAACAGGTTCCTTAAAAAATTGATCGAAATCATTGCAAGCTGAGATCAGTTCACTTAATTTAACGAAATTCATTTTAACTTTTTGATCAGTCGGGGAGGTTGTGGAAGGGATACGGGGATATATTTCTCAATATTAACAACAGAGAAATCAATAGCGTTATGCTAGTCCACGTTTTATTATTAATGGTAATAACGGAGTGGTACCTTTTTTCTTTGTACACTTGTTTTCATGTTGGATTGCAAAAGTTGTTGGTTACTTAATGGAGTTTGATGCAATGAGAGTTTTAAAAAATAAATAAAAAGTATAGAAATAAAATGTAAAAGCCAATTAATATTAATTTATCTTCAATACCCAGTATGTATGATGAATTACATCTATTTAAAAAAAAAGAAGAAGCAATTTTCACATATTCAGGAACAAATTTATTTCTTTAAGAATCCAAAATTTTGCCCCTTTGCCCATTACCCAAAACTATTCACTTTATACTATTAGTAATCGACAGTTAAGTCAGTGGACCTTGTTTTGCTAGTGTAAAAGGGATCGAAACTCACTTCGAAGAGTGAACTTATAACTACCCTTTAACTTCAGATTCACATTCAAATGACGATTTGAGGTTGAGTAGCTTTGGTAAACACCTCATCGTAAGGGGACCCAAAAACCCCTATGCGACTATTTTATTACCATTGGCTGGAGTCGGGGCTTCGCCTTTGCTGAATTCATAACTCAATTTTTTTCATTCTAAAACAGCGAATACATTTCTACAGTAACTTGACGTTTGGATTTCTGTAGCAATGTTTGAGCTCTAATGGGAGTTGTTTTTAATTCTAGATCACAGAGTATCGATCCAGGACATACAAATTGCTCTAAAATAATAAGTAATATCGTATTATTTTTTAAATATTTGAGAAATGAATTAGCATAAAGTAATTACATAGAAAAGATAACTAAACTATCTTTATTCTTTATAGTTATCTTAATCTTAGCCAACTATGAGCAGAACATCAACATTAGCAATCAATTCTTTCGATCGACAATTTTTACAAGAATCGATGCGATCGAGAGTCGACTCTTAGAATCGAGATAGCTATAGTTTATGTCAAATCCATCTAGTACAGTTCACTTTCGATAGTTCGAGGAGATCGGGACTTCGATCTCCAAGATCTATTGAAAACTAGTTTGTTAAAAAATGAAATAAAACGAATATTAACAACTATCAACATTAAGTTCTATTAAACATTATTTTTACAGAACATATTTACAGAAAAAAATCTTGAAATCTATTCATAAGAAGGAACAAAGGGTGCCTCCATCAGGACTATATGTCCCCGATCACCTTATGGGAAACTCACACCTCTAATAATTAAAGTTTGTCAACAGTATAGTGTTTTCCTTCCAGCAGTAACCCTGTTGGAAGGGACTTTATTTTTTTTTCTGTACACACCATACTTATACAATGTATACAATGTACATGTAATTATTATTTTTAATTTGATTATAATTTTACAAGTGTTGAAAGGTTAATATAAAAAATAAAATAAAAAAAAGAACAAGAAGTAGTATAATATAAATAATAAGTCAAAATTCAATAAAATCAAGCAGAAACGTTATGTCGAGAAACGTTTGTGAATATTTAATCGTTAAAGATATTTCATATTTATATCCTCTATTTAAATGATTGAATTTTTAAGAAATATTTTGAAATTTTCAAATAAATTGTTCATCGAACATTGACCATCCACCGGCCAATGTCCTAGTTTCTGTAAAGTTTTTGTCTGTAGAATAGTTCTGTAGTCAGTGAGTAGTCTGCACTCATATATGAGGTGGTGTATATTTTGTTCTTGAGTGAAATCACAAGGACATAGGAAAGAATCTCTTATTTTAAATCGATAGAAATAACTATTTACTGCCGCATGTCCTGTGATTCCTTGTGTAATGCAAAAGTTTGATTTAATGTAGGTCCGTAAGTCTGGAATGAAGTTATGTAGATGTCTTCCCTTGTGTGTTGTGTTCCAACGTATCTGCCACTGGTATACTGCTTGTGTTTTTAGCATGGGTTTTAAGTGTTTTTTAGATATCAGACAATATTATATCGGAAGGGAAGGATCCTTTGAAGCCCCTTTTGCAGCCTTGTCAACAGTAAGTAATTTAATATAAATTAAAATGTGTATATTAGTAACAATTGTTAAAGCAAACTCAATTCGTAAAGAGACTTTCTCCAAAGAGAAAGTTAAAAAACATTATAAATAAGTCCTGATAATCTTTATAATTAATTATTACTATGCGGATGCTATGGTGAAAAAATAAAATGTGCGTATTATGTACTTAAAACGTTTTTGTTTGTTTTTTTCGATACATTTGTACATACATTAACAGTAAAAGCGCGGCAACAAGACTAAGAATTTCCACGTATGGCAGTAATAATAACCTGTTTAAAAATTCATTGATTGAGTGTTTAAAGAGCACGTAAAAGTATAATTAGACATCCACTTTGGGAGAAATAATTTGGGAGAAATAATTTTATCGATCCATCTTGTTGGATTTTAATTTCTAACCAAAAAAGTATAAGACAGTTTGGCAAACCTCGTGTCTCAAGACAATACACTTCAACTATTATTATAGTAAAATTTATTTTTATAAACCTTCCTAGAATATAAAGATGTTGAAGTTATAATTTGGTATAGTTAGGTTTAATAGTTTCACCATAGCAAACTCTGTTGTAGGATGGTCTCATATTGGTCGATTTTTGAACTGCACTGGGATCCACGTGTCGCTCCATATATTTATAGTTTTTTTATTAAAAATTGAATTGAAAATAAGTAATATTTTATTATAAATTTCTAGCTCTATATGACAACGTTTCTTTGTAACCTCTCTCGAATGGTGCTCGTCACCTATCGGTCGATTACCAAACTTCACTGCGCACCACATATTTATCGCTTTTTTATGGCATTATTATTAAAAATCTTTATTATTTCTAAGTCCTCCTTGAACAAAAGGGATGAGTCAGAAAAAATTACCATTTTTTTTTTTTGTTTGAACCTTTCATCGTAATTCCTCTCTTATATACATTCGGGAGCTACGAATTGTGATAAGAAGTTCATGTTTGATCCCATCTAAATCATTTGGTAAACACCACGCCCCTTTTTCGGGCTCAGTACTTCTTTAGCTTTCCTTTGTTCACAATGACAGTAAAGTAAAACTCAAAGTAGTAAAATTCAAACCATCATGATTCTACGTCTCTAATATCTAACCTGTATCTACAGTACGTAATTTAATATAAATTAAAATGTATAAATTAAGCAATGTACCGGTTGTTTAAGCAAACTCAATTTGTAAAATGACTTTCCTCAAAGAGAATGTTAAAAAAAATATATAAATAAGACCAAATAAGCCATGGTGAAAAAATGCGTATTATGCAATAAAAACTATTTATTATAATTTTTTTTTTTTATGATACATTTATACCATTAACAGTAAAAATGCGTCAACAATACTAACGCTTCCCTCCGCATAATATGTAAAAAATAGATTTAGTGAAAGCTAGATCATTAATCTTGAAACATGAAAAAATAACTGCGTTTTTAATCAACTAGGACCTAATTTACGGTTCTAAATCTTTAAAAAATGCGCATTAAATATAGATCAGGTTTCGATTCCTCCAATCGATATTCGATTTAACAATCGGACATATATACAACTAAAGATAGCTCATAATAGCTCGTAAAACACCTTGAACAAAATTAACTTTAAGTGGTCAATTTAATACATTAATAGCTAATGATAATATATTTGTGTCAACCACGAAATGTCTATTATTCAATTACGTTGAGTTAGCACCGAAGAGCACGCGAACGATAAATATGTATTAACCCTACCCCAAAATATACCCGGTATCATCAGGCGAAAAGGACATAACAATCATTGTACGAGTAAATTAATATTTATGTAAATAAGCATAATATAAAAAATAAATTAAATAACATAATGTGAATTTTTTCAATGCAGCTCATAGAATAGTGGATATTATAACATATGATAGGCACTGGAGCCCTCCATGTCTATTATAAGCATCTAAAAGGCGTTCAAATAGTTCATACTAAGAAGAAAGTAATAATGTATATTTAAATCGGTATAATTTTTGTAATAAAGTAAAAACTTAGTTTATCTATATTGATTCAATCAAGTACACTGATTTCTGTTAAACCTTCCACCGGTCACGAGAAGTCGCGCGTTGTAAAAAATACAACACCGTGTTTTTTTAACAGTTTTTGTCCAAATTTTATAATAAATTAATTAAATAGAATATTTTGACCATTCTACATTTAATAGGATACAAGTATAGTATATTATCAGAGAGGATAATATTTTGAACGTAAAGGAAAATACGTTTAACATTGAAAATAATTAAAAACGAATTTGTAACTAGATCGATTTTTATTTTCAATATTACAGTATACTATGATTATTTAGATATCTAAAGTGGTTGTTTTTATGAATAATTATTGCAAAAAAAATTTTTGAGGAATGACTTTTAAAAATAAACTGTAAAAATCCTCAGGTTTTTCAGGCTCTTTTCCCTCCGCGTCATTTCGAATACTACCCTAAATATCGGTTTCTGTATTGTATTTTAACATTTTTTATTTTCTCTTGATTCAAATCCAAAATTTGATTTGATTGCCCGATTCTCTTTTCTCCCTCGTTTTCACCTGACAAAAACTTTCTGAATAATTAATACTTCGCCTACTAAAATAAATAAAAAGTAAAAATGCAAAAGAATCCTACTTAGATTATGTCAAAACCAGTAGATTGCCGGGAAAGGGACTAGAAAAAATCAAAACGAGAGCGGTCGCTTATTGTACTTTGTGCAACACGGAGGACTTAATATTTTCCATGCAAGAAACTATCCCTCCTATCACAGAAAAAAATTACTGGCGGCAAATAGAGGAGTATTTCAAGGAATAGCTGAAGCCAATTTTCGAAGAAGCTCACCGGAAGCGAGAGAGAGAACGATTCGGGTGTTTATAAATAATTTAATTATTTGATGACATTAAAAAATATCGATTTTCCATATGAATAATAGAGTAGAGCATTTTTGTCAAAAAAACAAGATAAAGATATTGTTATGTTACATTACAAAAGTTTCGAGTAAAGGTCGGATTTCGTGCAGAAGTATAAAAACGCGCAATAAAAATTAGCCAAACTTGCGAAAACACATTGACAAAAATGGAATTCAACCTTCTACTGTCTTGTAAGTCCACGGAGGTCTGCAGTTTTATCAACCATGATATAAACAAAATCCTTTTCTATTTGTTAACAAAAATAAATATTAGATTGTTCGCAACAGTGATTGCGATAATTTTTTCTTATTTACTCTCGTCAGCTAAGTTTTGTTTAGTGTATCTTATAAAAATAGATTTAAAGGCATGCAGTTTTTTTAATGAAATGTTGGATGCTAGTATTATATTTTATTTATTTTTTGCAGGTTTGTATGAGTAAATGTTACTGGAACACCCTAGGATATTTGTTCAGGAGTTTACTGTGTGTGCCCCCTTCCAATTTACATAAAATATATTGTAATATATATTGTAAAATATATAGTTTGCTACTTATGAAAGAATATGTAGTAAAAGGTGTGTACTTGAGTTCCAATAGAACGACCATTTGAGATTTTTGATCGAACCAAGAGATTTTATTATAAGAATAGGAAAAAATTGTTTTCCTGTCCGATTTTTATTCAAACTATGTTGTTGTTTTTTTTTTGTTGTTTTTTTTCCAATGTTAATTTTTGACGATTGGCTTGCTATCACTTTAGGCTTTTTCACTATTATTTGTACTTGTTTACCGAACGAAACTCTACCACAGAATGAAATAAAAATAAAAAGGTAGGTAGGAAGGTGGAGTAAAATCAAATTAGAAATTCTGTCAAAGGAAATACAAAGAGAACGTTGTTCAACATAATACCATTCCTTTAACGAGTTCGAGGAAATAATTGCAAACCATGGGTATTTTTGTCTTTCTTGGAAAATTATATATGTAAATGTTATTTCAGACAACTTCAAAATGAACCGCAACTTTTCTCAAAATGATAAATGAAAATAATTAATATCTTGAATGAAATATTAAAAATTGAACTTGAAACCTAAAATATGCGAATTTATGCAGAAACCTCCAAAACATGCAATTTTGTGCTGAGACAACCAAAATGTACAATTTCGTGTAGTTCCGCACGGGCATCCGGTCTTTAGTTATAAGTAACAAATTAATGTATTCCTTTTAGATGTCCTGGGGACCATCAAAAGGAAAAGTAAGAACACTTGTTATTTTTATTATTTTTTTATCCATTTATTGAAATTTACAACCCTACAAAATACACAGAAGACGAAAATGGACTTTATTCTGGGAAAACTTGTCCCCTAAGAATAAGAAATGAGAACAAAACATAGGACAATCGTCTGGCTATGATAATTAATTATAATAAATAATAATAAAAATTGATTAATAATTGAATTATAAGTTACAAAATAAATGAGAAATCTTACAAAAAAATACATCTTATGTGTACTATTATAATGTATATAACACAAATATTCATGTATTACATTTGCTCGAAAGATTGAAAATCCAGGATGTAGAGAAATAGATGATGTTTAAAGGAAGTAAGAGTGAAGCTTTTTCGAATGGAGATGGGCAATGAATTCCATAAAAAGCGCGGATAATAAAGGATTTTTTGAAGGATGCAGTTCGATACGCAGGTGTGTACAGGTTGATGAGTTGGGTTCTAGTATTTAAGAGATGGATGGGAGAGCGCAGAATAAGGTAATAAACATAGGTGGGTTTTTTGGTTTTCAAGGATTGAAATATGAGAACACCTAGGAAGCATTGACGTCGGAAACTGGGGTAACGCCACCCTATTCCAAAATACCTGTTAGATATTTAAGAACGTCTGGAAATCCCAAAAATAAATCCAATAAAACAGTTCATTAGTCATTTAATTTCAAGTTCACTAGACAGTCCTCCATATACTATGCATCCGTAGTCAAAGTTTGGAAAAACGATAAATGATACCAAACGTTGTCGAGTACTTAGTGGTAATGAATCGTAGTAATGGAAAAGTTGATTAGGAATAAAAATAAATATGATTATTTCAAAAAATATGTTGATCAAAAGTTACGCCCAGATTTTTAATGGAATTTGAATAAAGCAGTGGATAGTAGGGAAGGGTATAGGGCTTGATGTATTTCAAGCATTGATATACATCAAGCCCTATACCTAAATGTGTTGATAACGATTACAATAACACGTCAAAACTTGAAAACTACTCATCAGTAGCACTTCAACAAAAATTCTACACTAAAAGGTCTCTAGGTCATCTTCTTTTCAGACGCCTCGGAGGACCATCGGGAATGGAGTGGGAAGCAAGTTGTGAAGCTTGTAGATTTAAGTGGTTATGAAGCTTTCTATGAAAGGATAGGTACCTAGTTTGGACTAAATCAGCAACATGTAGGACATTAAGATTATTATGGATAAGTTTTTTGGTGACAAAGTAAGGAACATTAAGAACATTTAACATTAAGAAAGCATTATTTTACGAAAGGATATTTAAAATTTAAACGTTTCATATATCAAATAGCATAATTCTTACCAGAAATATTCTTACAAGCAAACAGAAATCAGAATATTGATAACTTTGTTGAAGATAGTAATAATACTGATAATGAGTAAGTGAAAATGAAACTTTGCTAAAACGTGGGTGTACTAAAAGGTTTGGAACGTGGGCGGTAGGTTGAAATAATTCATTTCTACTCCAAGTCCTTTCGTAAATCGTTTTATCCATGTTTGGATTTGAGTTTCTTCTGGATTTCACTTAGTTTAATTAAAAACCAATTTATTATCGGAGTGAGCGAGAAATGGATTGTAAAATATGTGTAAATTATATCCACATGTGTGTGTGTCTAGTAATCGCCTTTAGTAGTAGTAATATTTATTCAGTCTAATTAAAAGTAATACATAGAGTTTCCAGGCAAACTGTACCCAAGATTGGGCTATTAAGGAAGCAGCATTATCACCGATTGATGTTACAAATATTTACACCTCATCCGACATTCGCCACTTTTTAAAATATGGAGTAAAACTGACCAGGACCGAGCTTTGGGAAAATATTGAAGAATAAAATAAACTAAAAACTATTAAAAAGGATACAAAATATAGAAAAATTCCAACCGTAGCAATAGAGCAGAGGATGTTGTTATAGACTCAGAATAGGCCATACTCCACTTATCTACGGTTACCTTATAACAGGGGACAGTCCGCCGAAGTGCGAGACATGCAGTAATATAGAATTAAAAGTTACTAGAGGACTGCCCTCGATTGAATGATTATTTTCAGAAAGCAAGTTCACTGAGGAACCTCCCTGCTATACTTAATGATAATAGTAACAATATAGACACAATTATACAATTTCTTATTAAATATAAATTCTTCGATAAAATCTGAACAAATTTCCTAAATCTAGAAAAAAAAGAAATAAAGACTGAAAAAGGACATTAAAGACCCTCGATGTTGAATGACCAAAAGAAATCCAATCTAACCCAGGATTTAGAAAAAAACGTTTAGAAATTATAAATAACTAGCATACACTGTCGCGGCATCGACCGCTCTCATAAATAAAGAACTTAGATTATTTTAACTAATAACTGAATTCTGAAGTATGGAATTTAGCATTATTTCTTCAACGAATTTCCACGCTTGACAGTAATATTAACCTGGTTAAAATTTTATTGATTGAGTGTTTAAAGAGTACGTAAAAGCATAATTAGACATCCACTTGCAGAAATAATTTTATTATTCCATCTGGTTAGATTTTAATTTCTAACTATAAAAGTATATGGCAGTTTGGCAAACCTCGTTTCTCAAGACTATACACTTCAACTATTATTAAAGTAAAATTTATTGTTATAAACCTTCCTAGAATATGAAGATTTAGTTATAATTTGGTAAAGTTGGGTTTAATAGTTTCACCATTGCAAACCCTGTTGCGGAATGGTCACATATTGTTCTATTTTTAAACTGCACTGGGATCCACGTGTTTATTTATAGCTTTTTTTATTAACAATTGGAGTGAAAATAAGTAATTTTTTATTATAAATTTCTAGTTCTACATATCACCGTACCTTTGTAATCTCTCTCAAATGGTGCTCGCCACCTATCGGTCGATTACCAAACTTCACTGCGCACCATACATTTATCAATTTCTTATGGCAGTATAATTAAAAATCTTTAAATTGTATTATTTCTAAGCCTTCCTTGAACTATAAAGATAATATGGTTAAAATTTGGTTCACATAGGTTCAGTAGTTTTCGCGGTTAGTGATCACAAACGAAAAAATGCTTGTCCTTATAATTAAATTGGGTGAATATACTTTCAGGTATGCTAGGAATCCACATTTTAAAATTATTAATCGATTAATTTTATGAAAGTATGCCATTTAAGACGAAAGTTAAAAAATCATCCTATCGTAGCTACTGATAATATTAGAATAGTAGCAGAAATGGTTGGAATAAGTTGGTTTCATACAGGATAATGAACAGTCTAAATTGTAGTAAAAATTCATAAACAAAAGAAAAATATAAAAAATTAAAATAATTATGAATTGACCTGTTTAGAATAGATAACAATAAATTCACTAAGCAAATATCTAAATTTTTCAGAAACAGGAAAACAAAGAGTAACTGTCTAAAAATGGGCCAAGTAAATTTTATGGAATGGAATTCAATGAATAACAATTTATTTCAAAAAATTATTGAAAGGTATTTGTAATAATAACCTCCTCCACAAAAAAAAAAAAAAAAAAAAAAAAAAAAAAAAAAAAAAAAAAAAAAAAAAAAAAAAAAAAAAAAAAAAAAAAAAAAAAAAAAAAAATATTTCAGAAGAAAATAAGTTTGAAAAGAAATAAGGAATAAAGAAGAAGGTGAAAGCAGCAAGTAAAATCATAGACGGGTGTAAAAATACTTAGGAGATATTATAATTCATTATTCAACTATCAATTTACTATCAGAACTATGTTCTAAAAATAAACATGTAATAATTTATTGACAATTTAAACAAAACAAATGATTACTAGGATTGATCTATTATTTGCCAACTCGTATTATTTATTTGAAAGCAACTTTAAATTGTTGAACATCCATTATCAGTACTAAAAATCTTCACAAAAAAGGGTGCATTAATCCTTTTAACCCACCATGCGTACCTAAATTAAAACTAATACTTAACAAAGATAAAATGAAGAGTTGTAGGTGGGTAATCTCTTCTTTGTTTGATTTAAGACATAGCTTGGGATTATTCCACGAATTTATTGGTTCGAAATAACAAATAATAAAATCCTAAAAATAGTATAAAGATAATAAAGAAAGGGAATAAAAAGAATATTGTACATTCACTATGTACAGATACCAAAAATGTAACATGTGTGTCTGCGTGTTTGATATATGAATATGCACTTATTATACATACATATATAAGTCTATTTATATTATTGACAGTATATTCTGTATTCTGTTGGTTTTGAGTACGCTGTATGGTGTTACAACCCAATGTAATTTAGCATCGATACATAGTGAATAAACCATTTCCCTTCCTAGAACTCTGTTTTATATAATTGGAATATATATGAGTTCGTTTTATCAATTGCATCGCATTAATCTTCGAAGTAACGCAATGGATATCCCACAGAGTCCAGTTACTAGGATAGTTCTATGTAGGAAGATATTATATTTTCGTTTTTTTTTTTGTTTTTTTTCTTATGATGGATGAATCCGAATTTTACTTTCGCGTCTTTGAAAAACTTTCCTAAGAAAAGCGTATGTTGAACTTCATCCATTTCCTTTTAATCCATTGGCACAATTTTACACTAATGTAAAAAATAATACCGTTTGACGATCAAATAAAAGGAAATCCGTATAAAATTTAGTGGAATTTTTTTTTTCATGAACAACTGACCTCAAATCTCGATTTAACGGACCATGAAACCCTTAAATGCGAAATTTTATCAATTTAAAATTTTGAAGTTGAGATTTCATCAACAATTTCTAACGGCCATAACAACTGCTGCGTTCAACCGATTACAATAGTAATAGTATCACTAGAATCAGCATACATTCTGCTTTTAATTCATGCATATAACATTGGGATTATAGTGGAGGAAAACTGATGTGAATGAAATAATCCGAGGTCAGCAATAACTTGAGATATCTCAATAAGTGGAAATCCTGTGACCTCTGGATTTGAGTTAAACTATGCTGTTTTGTGGCTTCTAGATGACCTTAAAATTTCGTTTTAATCGGTGGCGAAATGTGTAAGATAGCGCAAATTATTTACATTTTTTCAGAAATTTACAGCCTCGTGCCTTCATACAAATCAATAAATAAAATCATACAAAATTTTAAAAGTACAAAAAAAAAAAAAAAATTTTTGATTTCGACAAAATGTAGTTTCTACATGTTTTTGAGATGAGGAATCTGAAAATAATATCAGTTTTTAGTTTAAAAATTTTCCTATTATTTTAATAGGCTATAACTCTAGTTTTGCACTATTATATGTCCTTACTATCCACACAAAAATCGGCATTAACATCTACTATAGTAAAGATCTGTTTCATATTGGTATAATTCCTCTTGAATTTGATTTTCGTTAAAATTTCTTTTAATGAATCGATTTGATCAATAATGGTAGTGTATCAATATTTGGGTGAAGGTACTCTTTTTTATTTAAAATCAAGAAATTAACCATATTTTCAGCAATACGCAAAATTTTGTTTTAAATACATTCAGTCAGTTCATGATACCACCCAAAACCTAACTTAATATTAGTTCGTAATAAATGTTAAAAATAAACGATAGAAAAAAATTATGATTTTGAAAAGGTAAATAAATAAATGGACCTAATCGGCAAATTTGAAATACGGATTGAGGATTTCTTAAACATAAAAATCAACTAAGAATATGATTTATGTATTTTCCTAGATTTCCTTATGTTTTGCCCCGGTCACTGTACTATCAACCAAAGCTTATATTGCTGCAGATGTTATTCAAAGCAGACCCCGCCTGCACATTCTAGGAACGGGGAATACTAATTCCACCAAATAAACTAATTTTATCAAAGATAAACAAAGGCCCCTCATAACTTCCCCCAAGTAATTAGTTAGTCAATATGTAACAAAGCCAAGCCAAATTGCACTGACTAGCAACAATGAAATAAGTTGAGTATCAATTTACAGAAATCAATAGATCTAACTGTACTTCCGTTGTCTATCATATTTTATGTTTAAAATTTTTACATTAGAGAGCACTGATATGTTCCCAATACTTTATAACAATTATGATTACGTTATATGAAAATTTATTGCAGCTTTGGAAAAAGAGAGGTAGTCAATGCATTCACGACTGTACCATATCTAAAAAAATTATAGTAATGAGCGGCTGACCGCATGGTTCGCTTTATATAGTAATAATGTGGAAGCGCGAATTTCAAACTCAAAAATCATGTTTGAAACGATATCCATTTATCTAACGGATATTACAAAAAAAGTATCAAAGCATAAAAATGAAGCATGAGACAACTTATACAGCGACAAGCCAACAGAAGATACAAGTGATGCTCTTTCAACCATAAAAAATCTATGGTTAGTAAGTGAGAGGTTAAGTGGATTAAGTAAGACTGAATGTTTTTGGTATAACTAAACTTCATACAATTATTGTTACTTTTTTACAATTTAAATACAATTATTACTCACGTATTTCTTTAGCACACAACTATGGATCTCCAATAATGTTTTCACTTACCTGTAAAAAAAAACAACAGAAACACGTATTAGTAATAGTTTTAAATTTATAAAGCTTCAGCCAATTAAATAGACTAATAAATAGGGCACCTCATCTTCCCGGTGAAAAAAAATTGCTAATGTACAAAAACATCACTAAACCAATTTGGATCAATGGACTTGAACTGTGCTTATTAGTTATAAACACTGCAGTGATTCTGGTTTTCATTTATTGATAAAGGAATCGAAAACGTTACAAAACCTGTAATTAAACATTCCTAGATATCGAATTGATATTAGCTCATCGATACCAATTCTCAATAGAATCCGACCCCGAAAATTGAATTCGACACATCCTTAAATCAATAGAAAAAATCTATCATATAAAATAACTTACGGAAAAATCAAGTACCTTTTCAAAAACATTGTAATTTCATCCTTTAACACCCTGTTAACTTTACATATACTCTTAGATTCAACCTACAGACTAGCTGTAGTCTGTAAGTAAGATTACAAAGCAGCCTTCAAGGTAAAATAAACTTGACGCATTGTTTTTAAACATTACATTATAAGGAAACGGCGAACAGCTAATATAGAAGAGTAAAGCTTCTTGATAAGTTCATACACAGGTAGAGGTTGGGGATCCAAACCCTAAACTTGGAGAATCAAAATCAATATTAAGTTGAGGGCTCTCATCTCCCTCGAGCCCCAAGGGATGAGCCTCTGGAACAACAGCTGCCCTCCTCAAACAGCAATCGACAACATCCGACGTCAGTTACCTTCCGAGGCCCAAGGTAGGATATAACCACTAAGTTTAGGACTAGATTCAACAATATAAACCGTTCCCTTCGAAGGTCTTCATAACGTTATTTAAATGTTTGTTTGGCTCAGGATATAACTCTGAGAGTATTATGATAATGTACATCCAACATTATCAACTAGTAATAACGAAACGTAACTAAAACCTTATGTTTAATTAAAGATCGTGAATTGCACTGATAAAATTTAAAAGGCATGGTAACTTCCTCATAAATCAAATCAGCCTCTGGAAAGTGAACTACTAGTAAACTTTTACTAAAATAAATGTTTGCAATTTCAAAGAAACATGTATTAGAAGAAATCAAACCAATTATAACAAATGTGAAAATAACCCAACCATCGGCCGAATCTCTTTGGAGTTTTAGGTGCACCTAAAAGACCCGCCGGTGGAGGAATTACTTCTGGATGCTGCGACAATCGGTTAAGAAATCTTCCATTCTGATCAACACTCATTTGCAAGCAAAATGTGAAATATAATTTGTTTTGGAAAATAACATGAAGAAAACAAACAGTTAAAAATAAACTTTGGGAGACTATTTTAGTATTGGACATAAATAAACTGAAGAAGACTAAAAGCCTTGGACATTAATGCAAGGCAAAAGGCCTTGGACAAAAAAGAACTAAGTCCAGCTTGCTTAGCTCCTGACGAAAGAGTGACCTAAATTGTAGGGAACATTCCGAGAGGTGGAATTAATTTTCAGCTGCCCTCTAGGTAGTTATTATAACACTAAAAGGCTAGTTAAGGATAGAGGGCGTGAATGTGCCTATACATCTCCCTATCTACAAAGAGCGCCGATTGGCGCGAACATCTTATTTTTCAGAATGATGCATTAAAAACTATTCCAACAAAAAAAATAAAATAAAATAAAACCAGACATTCTCTCAAAACTAATTATCCTAAATATGAATAGTAATTAAAAAAAGTATTAGTTTAGAAAATAATCAGGCCATATCGAAAATAGAATTTGTTGGCCATATCTTCGACCAGACACCCTGAAGAAGACCTGCCAGGCACTCCGTTATAAAGATTTTTAAATTTGCATGTTCAATTTATCAACCTGACTGCATCTCTGATCATCTTCTTAACCTTTTCAAAATATTTTCGTTAAAAACTATTAATGTACCGAATAGTTTTTTTTTTTTTTTTTTTTTTTTGGGGGGGGGGGGGGGTCTAGGTAGTGGGGCTTAACATACTATGTACTCCAAGTAGGGCAGGAAAAACGGGTTTTCCAACAGGTTACCAACCCATTCTATCCAGAGATGTAAGGCCAAGATTCATTTCGTAAGTCAGCCACGGAATAAAATTTAATACGCCCAGGTGGAATTCGAACCCATTACCTTCTGAACCGAGCGCGCTTAGATCCTCACGCGAAGGAGTCCTTATTGAATTTAATAAATTTCAACATCGATCAAAGGTTTCGAAACATTAGAATTAATATTAATCTATTCATAAATTTCATTACATCAACTTTAAAGCTCCCCTCTCATTCTTCTATTCTATTCTCCTTAAAGCTAGAATTCCTTGTTGTAATTTGTTCCAAAAGGAGTGGAAACTCCTAGTTGTTTCCAACAACTTCAACATTAACTAGACAAAACTTCTAAACTTCCAATTAATTACAAAAGATATAGAACTATTTGGACCTGCGGAATTTAGCTTTAAGGATCTACTAGACCATCCAATCCCTCTTTAATCTATTCTTTGTAAACCCTCAATGGTCCATATTGTGTCACAAATAGACTAACCCAACTTGTTGGTTCAGCACGAATTAGGTACTGATCAGTTCACTTTTAACTTCATGTTAAACCAAACCCAGTAGTTTTGAAACTTCTCATTCGATTTCTGGTATTTTTTTTAGCCAAATGAACGACTACTACCTTTCGAGACTTTTTTTAAATACAGAATATTTATTAGAATATAATCAAAAGGTAGCTTCTCTATAAGACGTTACCATGACCTTAGAGTAATTTATTTATTATCATTTTTATTTGATGTAACATTTTATTAAAAATCTTTGTCAATGTTAAAAAAATAAGAAACAGAATGCTATAGTTAATGGTTGTTCTAGATAGATTTTCTGAAATAAAAGACAAAGGACAGAACTTTTAACATAAAATTTGACCAAAAAAGCTCTAACAAATAATTTTAACGTTATGAACATTAAATTACAACCAAAAAATCTCCTTTTTTAAATTAGTTAATCTTAATAAATAAATTATAATAATACTTATTTTGAATAATTTATTAATGATTTGTAAGATGCTCTTATGTAAATTTTCAAAACTGAATTATAAAAAAAAAACTACAAAAAAAATTGTAGGACAGAATTTCCAATTAACTTGAAATTTATTCCCTGACCGATAAATGAAAAGCTAAATATAACCGAAGGCTTGAGCAAGTTTTGTTCTAATCATTAGACTTTTATAGACTTCAAACTCCCGAAGTGTTCAAGAACAGGGATAACAATATCTCCCAGCTAAACTGATTAATCCATGTTTTTCTTTCGGATAATCGTTTAAAAGTTTTGTACTATATTAAACTCTTAAAACAACCACCTGCTCTACACATTTCTGTCATCCTTAATGTCACAATAACTGATTGAAATTATTTTCAATTTGTTATAAGTCTAAGACACACATTTTTCAATAAAACTTATTACCCCATGTAAAACAAAAGTGTCTCAGTCTTCAGAATTCTTGTATTCAATTCTACAAAAAATATGACAGCGACTGAATACATATACTTCCTTACTTAAACCCATATGGGCATAGGCCACAGAAAACAGGATGACAAAAAATGCGCACTTTCAAAAAAAAAGTACAAATATTTCAATCAAAAATACTAATCACGAAATCACCTTGGTATATTTCAAACCACACATTTCACCTACAGAGTTACTAGAACCCACAGTAAACGAACATAAATTCCAGACCTCATGGAGGTAATAATATACTCATTAATGACATAGCAAGGACTGACATACCCGGAAATACTCTCAGAAGGCTAAAAATAAGCTGGATGAAAGATCTGCTGAAATAAATCCTTTTTTTAATTCTTGCCAGCAGGAGGTACTGTCGAATGCTACTCAGTTTCAAGTCTAAAAGGCCAATATTATTCGATTTTCAGCAAATTCACTCATTATTTATATAATAACAGTTATGATTGAAAAATTGAAAGAGATAAAAATGAAATAAAAGTTATTATAGTTTTTATTTAACGGTGCGAAGTAACATGAGTCGGTGCTAAAATACGGCAGGTTTTTATATAAGACCAAAAATAAATATTATAATTTTTGTGGTTTATAATGTGGAGTGGTCAACACTTCTCTCACAATATCCCTAGTAGTTTCATGAGGATCAACAGCAGAAGGCCGCGTTCTTCCTTGTCTTCGAGATCAAAACCTACAAGACGAAAGTTTTGGAACCTCCGCTGCACTAGAGATTCACTGATGATTCCCTTACCCCAAACTTCACTGATGTTGCGCGCGTTTTGGGCCGCACATCGACCAAATTTGAACTCTTAAAAGTAATTTTGAAGAAATTTTTGTTTTGATTGTAAATTTCATAAGTCCTTAATCATAGAAAATGTAACAGAAACTAAACTGATCTTAGTGAAAAAGAATACTTTTTTTTTCCAGGCATGTTAAGTTCGCTAAAAATCACAAATAATTTATACAAGTAGCAATGATATCATTTTATGATATTTAATCAAATATACTGTTAAGTAGCTACAAAATCCTATTATAATACAGGATATTAAAATTAATATAGTATTTCTTTATATATAATAATTTCTATAGTAACATCCCACGAACATTTAAGATTATTTTTTATTTCTGTGGCTGCTGGATAATGCATGATAGGTCTAAAAGCTGTAACTTTTTGATATCAAAATAGCTTTTTTTTTCTAAAATCCTGAAATTAATTACTTTGATATTTAACTACTACATCAATTCTGACAACATTCCGGCGGTGCATTTTTCTCCATTTAGGATTTTTGGAGGTTTTCTTTTAACATTTAATTCCGCGTCGATTGTAAAAAAAAAGAAATACAATTCTGGAATCATACGATGTAGGATATAACTAAAAACAAGAGGTAATTGCATTTTTTTTCCATTTTCAATTTAATTTTGATTGTTTTACAAGTATGTTTTATTTTGTTTATATTAATTTTTATGTAATAAAAGCTATTCCCACGTTCTTTCACCGTAAGGTACCTTCCCATTTAAAATATATTTTTTTTTTTTAAACTATTTTTGATATTTACAAGTATATGCATTATATACAAGTGAATTTAAGGAAAATGATTATAATGAGATGTCGATAACATGTAAAAAACTACTCACTTGTGCCTAGTACTTCTACGTTAGGTCTCTTGGCCATCTACTTTTCAGAAACCTTGTAGGATTATTGGGAATCGAGTGTGGGGCAAGTTGGAAGACTAATGGATTCGAGTGGTATTGAATTTATTATAAAAGGATAGGATCCAGTATGGGCCAAATTTGCAACATACGGAACACTATGATCTTTATGGATAAGTTTGTTGGTGGCATAATCAGGAGCATTTAGGATTTTAAGAAGTATTTTCGATTGTAATGACTGGATACCAGAAGAATTGGAAGGTTTAGTGAAGCCCCAAAGCTCGACTCCGTATGTCCAAATGTGCCTAATTACAGTGATGTAAATAGATTTTTGTAATTTATTGCGAGCTTTACACGCATGCCTAGTAAAAGTTGGAGTAGTCTGAAACGACAAGCAGTTTAATGTATTTTAAGTCTGGCATCCAAATATAAAATATAACTTTATTATACTTGTATTTTAGAATTTTTACACTTTGTATTACATATCCAAACAAATTACATGCATATACAAAACACAAAAATACATAGATAAATAAACATATATTCATTTTTTTATAATGTTGATTTCAGTTTAAAAAACCGAGTTAGTAAAAGTTTTCAACTGAAACTGGATCTACTGCAAAAAAAAGTAACCTATCAAGAAAGTTAAAAAAAAAGTGTTGTTTACATTTCTTCAATTTAAATATGTGACTGCCAACTACCGTTGGAACACGTCTCTTTTATTTTTCATATTACTTAGTTCCAGAAGTTCTAGTTGCGACGGAAAGTTTTAATGAGGTAATTAATTTTAATGCGGACCCTTGAAATTAGTGATCAAGTTTTTTCTAGTTACTTTTTTTTCCTCAGTAATTCCACACGTATACGTTTGAGGTTTTTACTTATTTTCCCAAAATTGGGAATTTTATATTTCTGTATTTATGAGAAAAAAAAGAAGAAAAAAAAAAAAATATATATATATATATATATATATATATATATATATATATATATATATATATATATATATATATATATATATTATATTTCTTTAACCTAACTAATCTTAAACATGAAAATTTATTTCTGTAGTTTACGTTAGGTATTCTATTAATTCTTTTTTTTTATTTATTATTAAAAACTATATATTTTTAAATGCATATTTCGGCTATTTATTTCATTTAGATTTTATATCGTTAACCATCCAGTAATGCCAAAACTATTTAAAGCGATATTAAACTTCCAGATTTATGCTTAATTTAGGGTTGTAATAGATCTAAATTATTCTTTATATTTTTTATTTTTTCCTTAAATATTTCAGAAATATGTATAGGTAAATTTCAGAAATATTTATTTATATTTATATTATATATATATTTGGTATTTATGTGTGTACGTAAATAAATAGGCTCCTCATATTATAAAACTATTATGGTCAATACTGGAAAAAAAAATGTGAACTATGAAATTTGGCGTTATTCATGCACTTTTAATTTCGCATTGGAAATCTTGCTCGAAAATTTCAGTATTAATTTTAAGCTTGTATAGAAAAAACCGCATCAAAATATCATGTTTTTCTATAAATAAGCAATATAGGTTATGGAGTCGATTTCATAACAGGAATGATACAACGTAAATAGGAATGATCATAAATATCGACTTTACAACATTCTAGAAAAACTCACTTAGACAAACTTTCAAACCTTCCGATTAATTTACAAGAGACGGATTTACATAATAGTCATTAAACCTCTTTGGATACGGGACTCCGCTAAACCATCCAATTCGTCTCGTATCCAATCCAAATTCTTCGAAAAATCATCAATGTTCCATACAGTCACAAACAATCTTATCTAGAAAGATTTAATGTTCCGTATGATACTGATTTAGCATAAACCAGATACCTATCCTTTTATAATAAACTTTATAACCACTCAATTTCACTAGCCTCTCAACTTGCTTCCTATTCGATTCCCGATAATCCTTCAAGGCGTCTGAAAATAAGATGGCGTCGAGAACATACTATAGATCTTTTATTAAAGTGACACAAATGGGTGGTAGCATTAAACTTTATTTAAGAGAATTATTTTCAAATTTACTAGATGTATTTTTATTTCATTGCATTCAATTGTAAATAAAAAGCTAAAAATAAAAACAATAAATAAATTAAATAATGAGAATAATTTCCTAGTATTAATAAGAGGTCACCTGTGGTGTAGTGGTTAGCATAGCCGCCTACTAAACCGAAGATCGCGGGTTCGCAGCCCGGCAGATGACCTTAGGATTTTTTAAAGGGAATAAAAAATCCTTAGCTATACGCTCCCACTGTAGCATCGTCCGATTAGCCATAGCAGCATAAAGTGACATTAAACAAAATATACAAACAAAAAAGCTAGTATTAATAAACATTAGATTGAATATTCTAATGTTCCGAAGAGACTCAAAAAATTCAATATCTCACTAACTATTTATTATAGGTTATGCCTATCTATTATCTACTGCTTATACTATTTTAAATTGTAGAATTAAAAGGATCAAATTATTTCAATCAATAATTAAATTAAATTACGAATCAATCATCATTCGAAATAAACTCGAAATAAGTGGAGGGGTTTCAAACGTGACTTTTTCATTCAAACCGATATAACTTGAGGTACGCATGATGATATAGAAGGATCAATACAATTAGGATTGATGATTTAATTGTTACTTCTATTGGAATTATTTTATTAGAAAACTAGTTTCGAATGCTTAAGACTCATCTTCAGTTCTTAGATGGTCTAAGAGGTAACTGTTATCTTTTAGACCTCATAAGAACTTAAGATGAATGTTTAGCAATCGAAACTTCTTTTCTAATAAAATAATCATTATAGAAGTGGAAATTAATTCATCAGTCCTAATTGGAAACCAATATAGCTCCTAAATGGATAAAGCGACAAATGTTATATAATAAAAAATATTTTCTATAAAATTTCTAATAGGAAAACAGTCGGTAATTTTTCGATTCGTGCAATACCGCAAGAGCGAGTCAAAATGTTACATTTTTGAGGGTGAAAAAAGTTAAAACGTGACTTTTTCCATTCAAACTAAAATAACTCCTAAATAGTAAGTCCTAGTGACAAGTGTTACTTAACAAAAGAAAGTTTTCTATTATATTTCTGACAAGGAACAGTCGTCACATTTCCGATCTGAGCAATACCAACAGAGCTAGAGCGTAATAAAAAAGCCCTAAGACTAAAAAAATGTAGGGAAGTTTTATATAACAAAAAAATACTCTCCATTAAATTTCTGATAAACCACAAATGAGTTATATGTTCATTATCATCAAATGAGAATACTATGTTTTTTTCGGCTTTAAAAGTAAATTTTTCCATGAAATCGAAACAGAATCATTACTTTTAACATATCATTCGAAAGATGATTAAATTTGCAAGTTTTTGTGAGAATTGACGTTTTGTGGATAGTTTCGAAAAACGTGGTTTCCTCCAAAAAGTCTTTGATTTATCATATATCTGCAACGGATTGGAATATAAAGGTAAGGTTTGCGGCATTTTTCTAAATTTTTGATCTAGTTTCACATATTATTTTTTTTTTACACTAAAAGATACCCTGTATATTGAACGACGTCGATAAATTATTCCATTTTGTTTATGTAGAATTGCTACAAGATTTATTATACTTAATAAAGCGAGAAGGAGATTGGAAATGCACCAGGGAGCGAAGTGAACCTGCCATAATGACCGAGGAGTACAGCCCTATCTGGATCACATTTACATAGCAGCTGCCGCTAACATGGCCGATAGCCCTAATCCACATAATCCACGCCCTCTATCTTCAATATCGCTCTTCATTAATTCACCTTATAACCAATTAATGCGGTGCTTACTGTCATCTTGATAATCCTTCAATTGATCCTTAAATTATCATTACCAATGATATTGCCAAATTACCATTTCACAATAGCTTATCACCACATATCCCTCAATAAAAACTTTATTTAAATTCAAAAGAGGCAACTGTAATCAATTCAAATAAATCTCATCAAATACCCCTCCGTCCTGAATATACGACTTGCTGTCCCACAGTATCAGTTAAACAGATTCGCCACCTAGGACTCCGTCTGGACAAACGAAGTAATTGGTACCCCCACACGAGACTTAAACATTTACAAGACAAGCGTTCGAAGCTTCTAATTAATTACAAAATGCTTATTTACACGATAATTATTAAAAACCATTTGGACGTAGTTAAGCTTTGGGGAAACATCAGTAAATCTTATATTTCTTCTCGTATCCAATTCTTAGAGTCCCGAACCCTCCGTAAAATCCTCAATACTGAAATAAGCCTATCCATAACTATCTATACGTCCCATTATTGCGGACTTGCGGTCATTATTCCACATGACAAGCTATATATCCACTCGAATCCACTTTACTCCCTCCCTCCTAAATCCCTATAAACTTCGAAGGCGTCAGACAAAAATATGGCCAAGGACATTTGTAATGAAAAACAGTTATTGAAGTGCTAATAATAGTTAGTTTTTAACAAGATATTAGCATTCCATTGTAATAATTTTACCACACCTTTACATAGACAATTGTAGATGATACAGTAATCATAATCTGTTGAGCCCTTCTTAACTGGCCTCTGGTCAACCGATCCTATAAGCCATTTTTTTTTTTAAGGAATAAAGAAAATGAAAAGTATTACCAGTGAAAAGGAATGCAAGTGTGAAAATTATGATAAAAACGTAAACGTAGAAACTCCCAAAAGCAGTTCAAGGAGAAATAGAGGATCAATTACCTCCTAGGGTACCAGATTGAAGAAGATAATGAACTGTTGTTTGAGATTGGTTCTAGGGATACCCCGTCACGGCCATGTTTCTCACCTCTGCAAGTTATTAAAATGGTTATACTCCTTCTTCCTTATTAAATTACTTCCATAGTTTTTTTTTTTTACAAGTCTCTTTCCTCATTGTCACTTTCCTACTTTATCAAGGCATTAGTATTGAAGTCATCAGTGTGTTCCCGTAAAGATCCCGCCCTTCTGACCTTTGCCTAACTCCCACACATCATCATTTAAAAGCTCTCTTTTTTTACAGAGTATCTAATTTCTAGAATTCCCTCTCATCCGAAATACGCCATTCCTCCGCTCTTAACAATTTAAAATCCCGACTCTTTTTTAGTTATGCAATCCAATCATCTTAAAGAAGAAGAGAATATTTATAATGTGATATGAGTGCTCATATAACATCGTTTTTGTTCTCATCGAACCTTACATAATTTTCAGAGATCACATCTCACAAGGGGAGGTTTGCAGTTGTAACTCACAGATTTGAATGCCGATTTTTGTGTGGGGAGTAGGGACCTATAATTGTGCAAAACTAGAGTTATAGCCGCCAATGGGCATAAGGAGCCGAGAAAAAAAAAATGAAAATCACGTTTTATTTTTTTTCTTAGCTCTCAATCAAAATAGAGAAATGATTCTTTCACGTTAGATTGCAGTTGTGTATGCTATTTTTAATAAAAATACTTTCGTCATGCTCAAGACACTACCCGGCTTTAGGGTACTCCAAAAAATGACAAAATTCCAAGGAAAATCGCTGTAAATCAGTGGAAACTCTTTTTCATGAACAACTGACCTCAAATATCGATTTAACGCACCATAAAACCCTTGAATGTGAAATTTTATCAAAATCAAAAAATATTGATATTGATTTTATCCATGCATATAACATTGGATTTCCTCCAGATTTTAGTGGACAAAAACTGATGTGAATGAAAAATTCCGAGGTCAGCTATACCTTGAGATATTTCAATAAGGGGATATTCTGCAACCTCCGGATTTGGGCTGAACTATGCAGTTTTACGGCTTCTAGATGACCTTAAAATTTGGTCTTAATCGATGGCAAAATGTGTGAGATAGCACAAATTATTTACATTGCTTCAGAAATTGACAGAATCTGGCCTTCTTAAATCCTACAAAATTTAAAAGGTAAAAAAAAAAATATTTTTGATTTCGACAAAATTTAGTTTCTAGAGGTTTTTTGGGATGGGGAATCTGAAAATAATATCAGTTTTTAGTTTAAAAATTTTCCTCACCTATATTATATAAATAAAATGATCTATTTCTATTATTATTTTAATTTATACATTATAAATTTCAAATAAGACTATTAAAAAAAATATACATCTTTTTTAACCAAAACCTGAAATTAATTTTAGATAGTTTATAAAACTTAGGATTTCAATGCAATTTGATACAAAAATATGGGCGACCTGTAGAAACTAAATTTTGTAGAAATCCAAAATTTCTGAAAAAAATTAAAATAATTTGCGCTATCTCAAATATTTCGCAACCGATTAAGACAAAATTTTAAGGTCATCTAGTAGCCTTAAAACTGTATAGTTTAGCTCAAATCCGGAGGTTGCAAGATTTCCCCTTATTGAAATATCTCAAGTTATAGCTGACCTTGGATTTTTTCATTCACATCAGTTTTTGTCCACTAAAATCGGGAGTAAATCCAATATTTTACGCATGGATAAAAAGCAGAATGTATGCTGATTCTAGTGATGCTATTACTGTTGTAATCGGTTGAACACAGCAGTTGTTGTGGCCAGTAGAAAATGTTGATGAAATCTCAACTTCAAAATTTTAACCTCCTCGAAAGGGGTAAAAAATCAATATTTTTTTATTTTGATAAAATTTCACGTATAAGGGTTATATGGTGCGTTAAATCAAGATTTGAGGTCAGTTGTTCATGAAAAAAAGTTTCCTCTGATTTACAGCGGATTTTCTTGCAATTTTGTAATTTTTTTGGATTTTTTGAGCACTATAAAGCCGGGTAGTGTCTTGAGCATAACGAAAGTATTTTTATATAACATAAAATACATAACTGCAATTAAAAGAGAAAGAATCATTTCTCTCCATCTTTACTGAGAGCTGAGAAAAAAAATAAAACGTGAATTTCATATTTTATTTTTTTTCTTGGCTCCTTATGCCCATTGGCGGCTATAACTCCAATTTTGCACTATTATAGGTCCCTACTACCCACACAAAAATCGGCATTCAAATCTGTGAGATACAACTGCAAACGTCCCCTTGTCAGTTAAATATTGTAACTCCATTTTTGCCCTTTTTTACTGTACTTTTTATTTTATTTTTTTATTCTTTGTTTAGTGCCTTTTTTTATTTTGATGATTTTATTTTGTTTTTCTTATAAATATTTATAATGTGTAATTAATACTGATTTCTATTACCATCATTTAATTTCTATTTAATTATTCTCCTATTTCTTTGTATTATGTTCTTAATTATAAATACGGCAGTTGGAGTTCCATTATATTGTTCAATATAATTATTCTTAAGGCACAATGGCCAAAGAATAAAATATAATTTCATTATATTGTTGAGCAACAAGATTCGTTGAATATACGAAGGTGCAAAAAGTAAAGGAAAATACTTTTAAAAAATAGCAAATTAAAAAATCAAAACCACTAACACTACAGCCCATGGGGGGTCCTGCTTTCAGTACTGAGTCGATTGCATTGGCCAACGGTTGTGGAAGGTGGTGATTTGTTCAGAAACTCATTAAATTCCCCCCCCCCCATTTAAGAGTACCCGTTGTATAGAAACTGGGTGTGCTCTATGAGGGTATCCTTGTCTCTTAGTCGATACTCGGTTGATATACCAGAATAAATAATTATATGTATCAGACGGATTCGTACCCGGATTCCGGAGTTAAAAGTCCTATGCCTTGATCTCTGAACTACAGCGACTTCCCAAAATCACCAGAAAAAAAAATTTATTCCTCATAAAGTTTGTTTGCGGAAATCAAATTTGCAAAGTTCTCAAAAGCCTTTAATGTCTATTATATTGCTTTCGCTATGAAATGAAAAAAACGAAACAAAAAAAAAACAAAAACATTATTCTGTGACACCTGTCCCTTAAGAATAATAGCAAGTTACAAATTGTGATAATATTGTCTTCACTTGAAAATTAAAAATAATAATCTTGAATAGTTTTTGATAATACAAATTCACATACTAGCATTTACACATTCATTTACTAATAGATCAGAGATATAATTATTATTTTTTAAATTCACAGACGTTCCTAAGATTGATGATGGAGGAGATGGATATATAAATGATGCTTAAAACAATTTATTGAAGAAGATTCCCGGATGAAAATGGGTAATGAATTCCAAAATAAGGATGCACGAATGATAAAATATTTTTTAAGGAAGCTGTTCAGTGAGAAATGCTGTAAAAATAGAGTTTTTGAAATTAAAAGGTGGATAGAGGAACAGAGGCTAAGTAGATTAAGAATGTTTGTACAAGATATAAAATGACCTTATATTTAATTAAAACTACTTTTTCCTTGTATATTTATGATAGCTAATGAGATAAGATTTTTTTAGAATAAAATAGATTTTTCTTTGAAACCTCGGATTAACCATCCCAACCAGACACCGGAATGTATATTCTGATGATTGATAATGAAAATAAATTTTACAAATATAGAGAAAATAAAAAAAATTCTTTATTTTAACTTCTGATTTATTTCAACGGTAAAGAATTAAGAGGCAGATTCTGTAAACAGTATAAATAATTATAATTTATGACACAAGCAGATATATAAAGCAGTAAATTGTGGTTTCTTGAACAGAAAGGAAAGGATGTGTTGGTTTTATACAAAACATGTCAACGGCATTGAACCTTTCTCGAGAATAGAATTGGAAGTTTGAAGTCATAATGCCGCCTGGGAAGGCTTCTGTGCTAAATGCCATGAAAAGGACAGATCGCAAAACCCTTCCCTGGGAATAAGCATTGAAGGTATAGAGGTCACCGAAGGGAGCCACTTGAAAGGGATGTCTGGCAAGGCTAACGGGGGTAGCGAAAAGAAATTTACAGCAAATGTCACAACATATTCCAATGAAAAGCAATTTTTCACCGCTGCCCATCTTCTTTCTATTCCGATAGAAAGTCTCTCATAACCCGTACCCCTTTTCTCAGAATTACTTCTGGATTTCTCCACTATGTATTATGAATGAACAGAAAAAGAGAGAGAGAACTAATGCACTTATATTAGCTGTTTTTAATAATATATAATAATATAATAATAATTTATGAAAAAGACCTTATTACCGGCTATTAAAAAAAAATATTGAAGTATTATAAGTTATAACTATTAGACATTTGAATTGACAGACATATTACTTGTTCAGCTAATTTTGAAAAGTACGGACAAAATCTTACAAGCTAATCACTGGCGTTTCGGTGGCCTGTGTGCGAACTTTTAAATCTTGCCCCTGTGATATATACACACACATATAGTTCTTAGTCTAAGACTAGGGGCATAAAAAGAGAAAAAACACATAAATAAAGCAGACACGGACCTTTTTTTATAAATATTTCGAATCGCTGATCTTTTTCCAAGAAAGGAAGACAGTGAATTTTTTCAAAAAAACAAAAAACTTTGCAGCCTTTCCTTCTATATTTTATGTTTTTATAGTTCATCGAGATTCGAGAAGTGTGTCTAACTGCTTCGAGACGCCTTTACGGTTAAGTTACGTCACCATCACATGTAGGTCATTCAATTACATCGAAGCATATAATTTCAGATTCCGTATTGCAAGAAAGTATTAAAAATAGTGACTTAATCTGTCATCGGTAGAACAAAATAGAAAAGAAAAAACGTGGTAGAAAAAATGTGTCCTCCTAATGCTGTGTGGCCTGTGTAGGCCGCACGTCACACAGTGGGCAAAACATCCATTTCGGCGGCCAAAATTATTTTATTGTAGAAACATGTTTTAAATGACGTCCGAATATACGGGATAAATATTCTTAAAAAATTCATGAAAGTGTTCATAGTAAATAGCTGAATTGTCGACCTAAAATCCAAGGTGTACGGTTAAATGAGATGACTGTAAAGCCTCATTTGATGGTGCTATTTCTTCAATATAATATGATACAAATGTGCTGTTTCTGTATATTAACGCAGCAAAGTCATGTACAATCGATTATTTCAAAATTAAGCGCATTTTTGAATACTTATTAAAAATAAGTCTTCAAAAACTAAAACTATACTTTTTGGAAAAATAGCCAGCATTTAAAAGGAAGATGAAGTATGATATTGAAACTTACATCACATCGATGTGTATTATTTTGTTTTTGTTAATTAAATCCCAAAAATCATATCCGTTTCGATCAGTGTGTTATCATTATCCCCCTCCCAATCGCAACCGTTCCTTTTTATAATTTATTACTTCACACTCTTTTAGATCTGGTGGTGGTTTTTCAGGTACATGATGTAACTTCAGAAAATGATGTATGCTCTTGGTGATGTTTGTCACGATGTACAAACATGTACTTTGTATGTATTTTTAGGCAACATTACCACGATCTGGAAATAACTCGTTCAACAAATTTACAATAAGTCCAGGCCCCAAAGTGGGCAGAAATATGTTAAAACGTGTTAAAAAATTAAAATTTTTATTTTTAATTTTTAGTTCTTAGGTTAGACCTCCTAAAATAAAACATGATCCTCCACCATCTAATAATGAAGAAATTAAATCGAAATTTTTCAAACCTGAATTTTTTAATTATAAATTTCTTTAAAAGCAAATGAATCACAGTGCAAGGAGAATAAAGTAAAATATCAAATTATTAAATATAACAAAACAAGAAATGGGTATTTAGAAAAAAAAAGTTTTTATATTGTAAAATGAAGTTAGAACAATTATTATGTACTAAAACAGCTACATTTTTTAGATATTAGATTCCAACATCAATTATGCATAGTTTTTATTATTTATTTTTATATAAATATCTTATCATTGTTATCAAATAAGTATAGGTATCTCTAATGACATTAGGCAATACTATAGGAATGATATGTCTCTTAAAGCAAGAAATTACTCTAAACTAGATAAAAAGCTTTCTAATTTAGGAATGCAGAGAGATCTATCTTAAATGTAGAAAAAATAATATCTTTCCCTTACATATTAGTGACCATAAAATAAGGTTATCATATCATTTAAAATAATTCAAGATTTATCAAATTATGGAAAATATTATTTACAGAATTTACATTAATTTAGAGACAAAGAATTTTTCTCGGTTACAGCGAAAATACAATATGAAATTAATAAATTTCTTGTAAAGTTTTCTAATGGTATTGATTTTGAGTTATATTACAAACTAATCTCCGAGCAGATAAACCTCAAAAATAAAAATATACAATGAAATATACAATAAAATAAAACATACGAAAAGGGCAGAATTAATAGTGGAAGTGGATACGATGATTCACTATTAGACGTACCAACCAAAAATTGAATAAATAAAATGAAAAAATTAATATCTGACTATAAAAAAAAATTAACAAATATGTGATAATTGTAAGGAGATAATTCTATAATAAATGTAAAACGAAAACTCTTATCTTATAAAACCCTTAATTTATATAAAAATTAGATCAGCAGCCATTAGCATTTAAAATCTTTCTCGTTAATGTTTAATTATTTAATGAAGTAATTACAGTTAAATCGTAATTATTTATGTTAGCAATGTTCTGTTAAGACTTTTATTTTTTAAAAAGTCTTAAAATTTTAATACAAATTTTCTTTTATTCTAATAAACCGTAGAACTGCTTTTATTCTTACTATATTTACTGTTTATTAAAAATATTTGAAAGAGCAAAACTTACTCTTTGCATATTCTTGTGGGCTTGAGATATTTTTAAAAGTTTTAAACTTTTTTTTTCCAAATTATTATTATCTGCCACAATCATGGGCAATAGACAGTATAGTATAGTTTATATAATAATAATAATATTTTATTTACATTTTTTACAATTTACAATTTATATTAAGTATTCATGTTCCAGCATACATCCTCCACATGATTAATATAATTTTATTTAATAATAAATAGGCATTACAATTCAAAGTTTATCTCTAAACCGTAAGAAAAATAATTTAAAAAAAAAACCCACATAACAAAAAAAAATAAAATAAAAATAGATATAAAAAAATAAATCATACAGTTTAAATTCGTATCTAAAAATACATTTAATATATAAGCATTAATTTAAAGTTTTGAGTCAACGATGGAAATAATTTCTCTTTTTGCTGCAAATTGATTACATTCTGACACAATCAAGGATCAACCATAGAGACGATAGTGATTCCATTTATAAAATATATACATACAAAATAGGTAAATATAATAAAATGAACGATAGAATTAAATAATGTAAAGAATAAAAATTATACAAAACTTAGTAAAACACACATCCAGCTAGGAGAAATTCAATCAAATATTTCACCCCAATTGTTGGGAGGGATCACGAAACAGTTCCAAGGAATCCTGGGTTTGCTATTTCAACCACGTCACTCTTGTGCTGAGTTCAATTTGTTACGAACTAATTTATTAATTAAAAATAAAAAAAAATAAATAAAATACAACTAAAGTTGCAATAAACAAAAACATGATACAAAAAGAAAGTTTTAAGTGGTAAGGGTGAGTTGATAAATTCAGCCAGGGTAATTATTTTGTCAATTTCTTCGAGTATCAAGTAGAGCAACAAGCCAAGAATATTAAAATAGCCACCAGTTATTTAATGCAAGAGGGCGGTGGGAAAAACAGCTGTCATTAACAAATAATAAAAGAGTAATCGATCTAAAGGTGTCCTATTTCCACCACACGAGTTTCTTTAAGGTCAATGAGAGCTATATATATTTTATAATAAGCCTTTATTTATCGTTGATTAAAATAATTATTTATATTTCAATACAATAAATAAATTAAAAATTAATATTGATAATGAAAATTAAAAATCCATAATATTTTTAAACCAAAACAATGACGTCAAAAATCAACTTATAACATCTTACTCACTAAGACGGTAATATGCAAAAATGCTTCGCGAACCCGAAGACTCGAAGCCGACACCAGCAGCAATCGCTGGCCACATATCTCCCTCCACCCAACATCGAAACCAAATCCAGAAGACGAACCCTCCCATCAATGATTTAATCTACTCACTGGACATTTTTACCAACCAATAACAATGATTTTTTTAGCAGTCTCGAAGCAATTAATATGCTTACCTGCGTTCCGCTATTCCTAATTGTAAAGCCTTATAAATTTGCCAGAATACTCATCTTTTTGCTCGCCAAATATTTTGCTCAATACTTCTTAAAGCAATACTTAAAGGCGTCGTTCTTAGCTGCGCGCAAGCGGCCAGTAATAAGAAAATTATAAGATATATACTTTTATGCATACCATGCGCATGACCGACCTTTCACTTTAAATCGGATAAAATGTATTTTTTATGTAACAACCAATACTACCTACCAATACCACATACTACTCTAATAATTGAAGTCCTACTCATCTTATAATTATGTGCAGGTATTTTACTTCCAATAAATTTAAGTAAAACATACAATTTTAACTGCTTTAATTCTTTTTTATATTTATAATATCTTAATTCATAATGAACTGTTGCCTTAGAGACCCATTTATATGACAGTTATTAGACTTGTTTAGGCTACGGAGTTGAGCCCTGGGACTAAACTTTTGAATTCCTCTTGTATCAAATCCTTAAAATCCAAAATTCATCGAAAAATGCTCGTAAAGACCATTGGCATTCGTCACTAATAAACTTATCAATAAAGATCTTAATGTTTTACATGTTGCTGTTTTATCCCAAACCAGATACCTATCCTTTCAAAGTAATGCTCATAACCACTCAAATCCACTAGTCTTTCAAATTGCTCCCCATTCTATTTCTGATAACGCTTCGAGGAAAATAAGATAGCGTCGAGATCTTCTACTATAGAACTTTTATTAAAGCGCCACAAACGGGTGGTACTTAACAGGTTATTACCATGTTACTATATTGATTTCCCCACACATTTACGATATTTATATGTTCTATATAGTTATAAACATCAAGGAAAGGATACCAAAAAAAAAAAAAAAAAATCTTTGTTATTAACTTTGATTTATTTATTTATTTACGAACGATTATTTTATTTAATTTAACGTCCTTATCACAATTGTAGGAAGCGAGCCATGCCTCTTTCTACACGCCCTGGCCGTATTCCTAATTTGTATTAGTTCATTCAACATTACAAACATACATAGTTTGTAACTAAAAACTTGTTAGTTTTTAGTGTATATACATATTGTACAAGTGGATTCATTAACACCTAAACGACTTGTTTCTCTTGAGGGAGCTATATTGTATTTTTTTACATGCGCATTCTTGGAAAACTCCTAGAACCTTAGTAACATTTTTAATTGACAGTATACGTATTCGAATACATTGAATAAGTTGTTGAGTCAAAATATTAACAAAATGAGTTACTGTATTCATTACCCAAGATTTTTGACCCTGTAAATATTTTTAATAGCTGAATTTCCGCAAACAGTCACATAGTAATGAAAATGCAAATTTATACAGAACATCTGAATATAGAATGAATGCTAGCAATACAGGAATGTTATTCAAAACAATCAATATTTTTTTAATATTTATATTATTTTAGTAATACATTAGAATAAGATGTTAATAGCTAAATGAAGTACTAAAACACTTCTGTTTATTTTAATTTACATATTATACTTACTGGTCATACCTGCTCCTCAAGCAGGTGTAGCCACCATTCATTATTATGGGGGTCGGACTTCATTAATATTGATTTTCGAGGAAGTGGGTGTCTGCTGATTTAATAAATTATGTGGTCTTTCGTTCCAAAGGAGGAACAATAGTTTTCAAAGACAAAAACTCATGTCAAATACAACCTTTATATCTTCGAATCCTCAGCACCGTAACACTAACACATATTTTCTCAACAATTGAAGAATTTTTTTTTTCCAATTGACAATGAGTTTCAGAAAGTATCGCATCACTTTTTTTTCATAATAAAGAAAGGTTCTGAAGTCTATAATAAACCTTCCTAAACTAGACATAAACAATTTTTATTAAGATAAATTACTATAATCCTTCCAATAAAAAAAAAAAAAACTTACTTTTTAAAATTTTCATTTTTTACAATTTTAACTTTTAAATTTTTTAATCTATATTTAATATGAAATATTTCCCTCACTAGCTTCAATGACTGCTTCTAGTCTTCGCATACTTGTAAATAACGAAACGAATATGATAAACATGGACTGAAGGAAATTTTAATAAAATAATCTAAATTCCTTCATTTGTTATTAACAGAGAAAAACATGAGTCTAATCCTTAATGTCTCACGTTAATAAACAATATTAATATGAATATAAGCCAAGTATGGATTAAGGCAAAAACCAGGAAAATCTCGAAATTATGTGTGTTGCAATTCTTTTGACGGGGAGTTATTTTCTTTCTTTTTTTTAGTCATTTATTGAAATTTAAAACTGTACAACAAATATAATACATCAAGTAAATATGATGATACTGATAAAAATGGCACGTCACTTGTTTTTAAGCAACTACCCATTGGTAGCACATATAAAAGTACTATATAATGAAGTACTATATTAGAAGGTCCCGAGGCCATCTTCTTTTCAGATGCCTCGGAGGGTTATCTGGAATGGAGTGAGAAGCAAGTTGTGATACTAATGGATTTGAAAGGTTGGAAAAGTTTGTTTGTGACGAAGAACGGAGCATTTAGGATTTTTCTAAGGATTTTGGATTGTAAGGATGGGATACGAGATGAATCGGATGGCTTAGTGGAACCCCAAATCTCAATTCCGTAAGTCCAAATCGGTCTAATTACTGTTCTGCAAAAGACAACATAATTCCAAAAATATTAGTTATATTTGGAATTTTTTTTTTGTATCAAATATATTTCTCCAAATAACTCTGCTAATCAAACATTTATGAATAAAATTGGTTCAAATGTATTAAAAGCTTGTTTAATTTTGAATTGAAAAAAAAAAAAAAAATGTAAAGGAAATGTGGTTTAGTTCGGTTTAAATATAAAGTTTTACATTTCACAATTACAATTATTTTCTTTTGGGGTCTTAACGTCCTCATATACTCCAACTTAAGAGTTTAAAAAAATTTTATATATAAAAAATTATTATTTATACAATTTTTATCACTTGATATAAATACATTCTTTCAACATATATTTACCAATAAACGTTTTGTAAAGGATTAAGGAACCTTGTTTTACACTTGAACACATGCAATATAGCCTAAGTCAATCAATTAATCAATAAGAGAAATTTATATTTTCATGCTATCTCAACATCTTAACACACGGTCAAACATTTCCAGATGGATTAAGGAAAGTTATACAATCCTCAAGGGTTTGAACTTCTACGTCTTCCGACAGCTCATACCTAGTGTTACTAGATCATTATTTATTTAGTTCTATGGCCTTCTTTCGGCTAGGAAATAAATCTAATATTTTTATTAGGTTTATTAGCCAATAATTTTTATAGTGGTTTATCTTTGGCAGTTGGAAATAGTAGTCCTATTTGTTCGTTTTTCTATAGCGAATACCAATCTTCAACAACTTGACATTTGGCTCGCAGTAGGATAGCTTGATTTTTCAAACGAATTTTATTATTCTCTGTTGTCATTCTTTATGAAAGATTTCTCTGTTATTATTAGATGTAAAAGATATTTCTATAAATTGTCTTGCTTTATTTTATTGCTAAGGAGAAAAATCGATTTATGTGAAATAACTACATAATTTTGTATTACATTCTATCGCCAACTGTGTGGACCAGTTCCTAGGAATTGAATTTAGATCATCGATTCCCGATACCGATCATTTTCTTAAGAATCGATGAAATGCGAAAATCGACATTTGAAATCGACTTATAAATGGCCTTAATGGATCAAGCAGGGTTGATGGGGATATTTAATTATCTACTTTAACTTCGTAAATATCTATAATTCATGGTTTCTATCCAATCAAATCGACAAATTTTTTGTTTGAGTGTAGATACAGATTTATGAACTATTTCTGTCAGATAGACGTTTCAAGCATTGTAATTTTTTTCACAATTGATAATTAGCTGATTATATTTTACCTTTTTATTTATTAATTATGTAATTATTATATTCATTAATTGAATACAAGTGAATTATTCATGTTGCAGATTGTACAAATGCACCCCTCGCTACATAGATTCGCCCTAACGCAATTAACCGTTGGGTGGTCTTAATAAACCATCTTCTGGACCGAAATTAAGTTTTAAAGCACTCCTGAATGATCTATTAGCTCTAATTGAAAGTGCTCAAGATAATTGCCTTCCGTTGTCGAGGGCTCTGGGGATTGATTCGTATTTGTTGCTCTAATAGTCCGGGTAGGTTTTGAAGACACATTACCAATATTACAGTTATTTAAAGAAATTATTTATTAATGAATGTGACTAAAAATAACAATTAAAATGATATATAAATAAAACATATAAGTAAACATATCAAATGTAAACTATGTTTTTTTTGTTTAATTTTCATTTTGCTTGTCATAAATAGATGAATTGTTCATTAGAGAGAATAAAATAAAAAGTTTTATTATATCATAATGGAATTCATTAAAAAAAAGATTGAATACAAAAATAATTGAAAAAAAATTATTAAAAATGAGATTGATGCGAGATTATTAATTATTATTTCAATAGTATTATTACACCCCAACCCCTCCCGATAAGCTTATGACACGTGTGTGCTATCGGAAATATTTACGGATATGAAGAATTAGGAAACATTGAGGGATTTTTGATTTAACTTTATCAGGCAGACAAACACTTCCAAAAGAACAAAATGTTACATATAGCCAGTCAAAAAGGGAGTTTTATACAGCAAATCTCGGAAATGATCCAATGAAGCTGAATTTTTACATATACATTTATTTTGATCTTCTTAATAAGAGGTCAAAAGTCAGCGATCTCAGCACTTTAGCTTCATTAGATATTTAAGGTCAAAGGTCACAAAAAACAGTTTTTTGTTTGTTTTTTTCAAATATCTCTATTTCAATCCATCGGCCGTCAATCAAAATGGTTTTGATTTGATTCAAGTGCCAGAAACGTATATTTGAAATTAAGTAGATTTAATGCTCTACAATTTTGATTCTGACAACATCTCTGTGAAACGATTCTGGAAGGCACTCACTAGAAGCAAGTGTTAGTCCGAACTGGTTACCGCGTCTCCTCCGTGCTATATCTCGAAAACGGTTAATCCGAAATAAAAATAAAAATGAATAATATCAAAATTGTAGAGAATTTTACTATCTACAAGTTTTGTAACTATTTTGTCGACGGATAGAAATCGAGATATTTGAGAAAACTGATTTTTGTGACCTTTGACCTTTAATATCTAATGAATCTAACGTGCTGAGGTCGGTGACCTTTTACAGCTTATTAGAAATACCAAAATAAAATTATTTGCAAAAAATCAGCTTCATTGGTTCATTTCTGAAGTAAAATCCTTATTTGACCGGGCTAATATCTATCTATCGCTCATGGGCAACAATAGTGGCACAACTCAAAACATCATTTTTTGAGATAAGTGGGTTTAAAATTTTCATTTCTAATAGAAATTGCATAGGAAATGCTTTAGTTTGCTTAAACTAAATTACCTTCAAGTTATACGTTTCCTGGTTTAAGCAAACTAAAGCATTTCCTATGTATTTTACTTAGCAATGAAAACTTTATTGCTTTTTAAACTTTGGACTTTTATTCCCGACAAGAAAGTTTAGTTGAGCCTCAAAGCTCAACTCCATATGTCCAAATAGGTCTGATAACCGTCATGCAAATAAGTCTTTTGTAGTAAATCGGAAGGTTCGAACGTTTGTCTAATAAATATTGAAGAAGTCTAAAACGACGAGCAGTTTCCTGTAGTTTTAGTCTTGTATATAGATTCCAAGTCCTAGATAGCGATCTGTTCAACAGAGAGCAATCCAGGATTGTAGGGCAGGAGTCTTTGAAAGCGGATTTGCTTCAATTTATTTTGATTCTCCATTTTTGACACCATCTAATAAAAATTATATTCCGATTTGAGCGTAAAATCATTAATCCTAAATAACATTAATATATCACTTAATGGCCTTGTATAATAAAGAAGAGATCGCATCATATATGAGGAGGTAACTTTCAAAACGTGTTTTGTCACAAAAAATGTTTTTTTGAGTTTTTGGTATCACTAGATTTGTTGTTTAGAACACTACAATATGTGATGAGTATTAGCCATCAAAACAAGCTTTGTCCCATCTAAAATTAATAAACAAAATCAAAGTTCCAAGCAAAGAGTGTTTTGTGCATAGCCTGTTTTTAGTTCAAACCATGCTTTGTCCACTAAGCCAATGGGAACGCTGCATTATTGACAATAATGACAACATTGACAATAATCGCTTACACGGGTAAGTGAACATACAGTGACATAAACAGTGACACCTGTAAAATAAAATATAGCCACTTTAAACAGTTTTTTGTCCCTTTGCTATTTCATAAAACCGTGTTTTGTCCATTTTTTTTTTATATATACATTTATTGAAATTTACAACTGTACAAAACATATACATCAAGTAAATTTATTGACACACTTTATTATAAATTCTACACTAGAAGGTCTCTAGGCCATCTTCGTTTCAGACGCCTCGGAGGATTATCAGGAATGGATTGGGAAGCAAGTTGAGAAACAAACGGATTTGAGTGATTATGGAGCTTACTATGAAAGGATAGGTATCTGGTGTGGGCTAAATCAGCAACATATGGAACATTAAGGTCTTTATGGATAAGTTTATTGGTGACAAAGTAAGGAGCATTGAGAATTTTACGAAGGATTTCGGATTGTAAGGATTGAATACGAGATGAATTGGATGGTTTAGTGGAGCCCCAAAGCTCAACTCCGTACGTCCAAATAGGTCTGATCACAGTCATGTATATAAGTATTTTTTTTGTAATTTATTCGGAGCTTTGAACGTTTGTCTAGTAAATGCTGAAACAAGTCTGAAACGACGTGTCCATATTTAAAATTTAAAATGCTAATTTTGGTAGTAAAGAATATTTTCGATCCTTTTTGTAATGTGTTTCTTTAGATGCTATAAGTTTAATCAGGAATTTATTGTATCTGAAGGGTATTTACATCTCATAATATACGTTTTTTTGTTATTGTTGAAAAGTGGGATTACTGTGACAAAACACGTTTTGAAAGTTACCTCCTCACATAAGGTTAAATTATTCAACTCAAGACATCGTTGATAAGTTCTATAATTGTCGAACTTGAGCTTTAAATAAAACCTCAGAGGCGTTCGATGAGCATTGCCGAACCGTCAAACAAACAATCAATGAAAGAACCGAAGATACTTTGTCGCGGAAGGGAAAATAATACGAGCATTAAAAAGGTGAAAGGCCTCCCCCCAAAGAAGGGGGCACAGAGGATTCCATTAAAAGTTAGCCCCATCCTAATTGCTTTCCGCTCAAGTGGGGCAGCTGCTCGCGGGCCAGGTAGTCATTGTTTGCCGCCGTCTCAACTTAAATTGTTAGCGGCTCTCCTTTTTAGCCCAATAAAGAACGACACGTTTAATTCGACCCCGCTATTCCAATACCTTCCACCCTCCCTTCAACTTATATTGGTTTATTAATTCTTAGCTCTTCAGTTCGTGGAGCCATTTTACTTATTAAATACTTTTGAATGAGAATGTTTTACAAGTGACCGTATTTCATAGATTTAAGGCTCCGAATTTATATATAGTATTTTGAAGTAAAGCTTCTACAGTGACGTTTTATTATATATTTTTTTTAAATTATTAATTCCTTTAAAAGTATAAACTTTATGGCAATGGAGTTAGCCAACAATATTTACATTTTACTATTCAAAAAAAAAATAGTGAATACAAAAACAATAAATACAGTTAGTAATGGTCTAACATAATAAGATAAAATTCTTTGCTTAATAAATACATAGCAGAAAACATGTCCAGCCCATTTACATGTTATATAATTAACACTGGAAAGAACATATTTCAAAAGTTTGTTTTTTGAATACAAAACAGCATCACTACATACTTTAAATGTTCTATGTAAAGGATCAAGTTGCCCGAAAGATTGCTCATTGGACATTGCCCATTCTTATTTTTATACATTTAGTCTTTCATAGTTTGGGACTAACACTTTTTACATTATGGTACTAGTTCATTCATAGAAACCATTTGTCTCTACTTGCAAGGAACCAACTCCAGGACTAAAATGAAGAGAATTGGAGAGAGTGGATCGCCTTGTCTCACACCTTTCCCACGGGAAAACATTTCCTTTTCTTTCCATTTCAATGTATGCCGACTACCTTTATTAGCTGGTCTATAATTTGTGATATCTTCGTTCTGTATTCCTATAGTTTTCAGGGCTTTGGATATGCTTGCGTGATAGATAGAGTCGAACGCTTGGAGCCTGAAGTCAAGAAAACAGAGGTACAGAGGGAAATTATATTCTTTAGATTTTTCTATAATTTGATTTACTGTACACAAAAAGGTCCATTACTGAAAACCCCTTCCAAAATTCAGCCTGTTCGATTAAATTGAATAGTTCTGACAATTCTTTCGCCAATAGCTACCACCTTCTCGCAGGAACTCATTCTTCACACCATCAGGTCCTGGGCTTTTTATCATTCTTTAAATTATTCACTGCTTTTTCCCTCCTATATTATTATTGGTGTTTTATCATCCTCTTCTAAATATAGAGTAATGTCTTCTGCGTCATTTCGATCTTTTTTATATAGAGCCGTAAAAATTCTGTTGCTTCCTTTAGTATATCAACTCTTGCTGTGATCAGGTTTTTGTTTTTATTTTCAAGGTTGCCTATCCAAAGCTTTACAGGTGAAAGATCTTTTTAAGTTCTTAATGGATTTTTCTTTTTTCGACATATATTGAAATCTTCGTAATTTCTAGGTCTTCTTTTATATTCTCTTTAGTTGTCTATTGATTTCGGTTAGCCTTAGTCTGAAGAGAACTGTGCTCGAAGAGCTTAAAGTTGTTTTTGTTGATGGGAGCGGATTGGAGGCACATTCCTTGATAGTTGGTCAGTCGGTTGGTCCTGAGATTTGATATGTTTCAACTTCCTTAACTCTTTGATCTTCTTAGTCAGTTCTTCCTAAATATTTCCACTGTCTTTTGCTTTTAACATATTTGAATGGTCGCCTTTCTTTAAATTTATTTAAATATATTTCTCCTCTGATCATTCTGTGATCTGAAATGAAATTTGAATTCTTAATAACTTCAATATTTTTCATCAACGCAATTTGGTTTATAAGAAAATAGTCTATCTCATATTTCTGCCATTTTGGTGACATCCATGTCCATTTGTTGCGTGGCTTTTTTGTAAAATAGGGTTCCCATCTTTTAAACACGTCTTGAACCACTGATGGCAGTATGATCGGCTTAGATATTCTTTACCAAAAGCCTCTTGTAACATCAAAAGATTTCAGAAAACGTTTTTTGTTCAGTTTCACACACACAAACACGTTGCACTTCTTTCACATTCATTTTCATAAAATAGCCAAACTCTATAAAAATAAACCTACACCAACTGTGACTAAAACTTGTGTGCATAATGTTCCGCTTTTTGTTTATTGATTTGATAATGCAAGCCAGCTATTTCCTGCCATACCTATTATATCCCATTTGATCGAATTAATGGCATATTTGAACTCCTCTAACCTTTCCTCCCCAACATTGTTCGTACATTTATTGAGCAAATCCTGATAGAGCCGTTGTCTTGCCTTGAAAAGATACTATTATTTTTTTAATTGTTGCTATGAGTCTATTGAATTGTTTGCTTTATTTGCTTCATTTGCACACCTTGTTTGTTGTCAGGCAAAATGCTGCCAACTAGCATCTACTGTGAGACATTGCATTCCCATAGTATATAAAAAGTCCTGGAACTTTTTGATCACACCTCGTATTATAATAATTAATACGACCAAAAGACACTTCTTTTTTTCTTACATGATATATATTTATACAAAAAAAACATTGACAAGTCATAATAATTTATACGGATTATAATAAAAATAATATCTAAGGTCACAAAAATTGTAGCAGCAATTACAATGCATTCCTAACCTTTGTTTAGTTTAGCAAACGGTCCGATTGATCGGAAAAGGCAGTTATCTTCATATCTTGATATATGGAAAAACAATGTTCATGTATTCAGATTAAATCTTAGTCCAATAAAAAAAGTAAAATTTGCCAAAGAAAAACTGCCGAACTTTTATTCTCTTTATTCTCTGTATTTTTCCCTTTGCTTTAAATATAAGTATATTTACCTGGTTTGTCTGAAACAGACAGCCCATTAAAAAAAAAAAAAAAAAATATGGGATTCCATTTCAGTTTAACGTTCTTAAAACTGTATAATTTTTTTTTTAATAACTTTTATTCAGGTTGCATTTTATGTGAATAAAATGTTTTTTATTGTGCGTTACAATATCTTGCTTATTGTTATTATTATGTTTAATGTTTTATTTTTTCAAAAAAATTGATTTAAAAACGATAACCTCCAAATAACCTTCACTTAGTTTAGATAATTAATTGTGGATTTTATACTTGAATCATGCCGAAAAATATATCGTGTTTATAGACTTATTTATATAAATATTTATGTATAAATATATAAATTTATATATACATATTTATTGTGTGTGTGTATACAGGGTGTTCAATATTCGATGGCCACCCCCTTTCTTCAACAGTTTTGAAATTTTGAAACGAAACTCTCTGTCTTAACTGTGTCAAATAAAGTCTCTTTTCAGGTTATAATCTGCTCTCCGACCTTCTCCAGTTCTTCTCCAGCGCGTCTAACTCTAGAATTCCCTATGGGATGTAGTGGTATTTTTTACGACGGATTTCAAAAGAAAATCAAATTTTGAATCGATTTTATACCGGTAATTTTTTTTATCCGGGGCACCGTTTTGCCGCAAATCGCGAAAAATCATTTTAACAAAATAAGAAGTCAAAAATTGGGATTGCGAAAATTCGAGAGATAGCCAGGGATACCCACTTAAGCATTGGGACGGAGTGGGCCATACTAAAACAACACTGTATGAGGCCGAACCGAATTTCACTTCATCAGTCTTTAACTCCCCAAGATGCTGATACTAAGGTTCTGTCATTAAGTGGATGTCCCTGGCTATGCCTCGAATGTTCCGATGAGGATACGCTTCCAACGCAGCCAGCAAAAAAATGATATCAGTTTCATCACGGGCTTGTCGACGATTTGAGCCTCTCGATGGAAACCTTCCAAGTCAACCTATTCTCGCCGCTTGTCGTACCAGTCGCGGGATAGCCTTAATTTCATACTTTCGTTCAAAGTTTATCTTATTTTTGCAATACCAGTTTTAAACTGCTTATTTTCTTAAAATAATTTTTAGCAATTTGCGGTGAAACGGTGCCACGAATAAAAAAAATTTACCGGTATAAAATCGATTCAAAATATGATTTTCTATCGAAATTCATCGTAAAAAATACCACATCCTATTGGGAATTCCAGAGTTAACGTCGCTGGAGAAGAACTGGAGAAGGTTGGAGCGGAGACTATAATTTGAAATGAAACTATATTTGGCACAGTTAAGACCCTGAGAGGTTCGTTTCAAAATTTCAAAACCTGTGGGAAAAAAAAGAGGGTGGCAATAATAACATTTCACATATTTACACTGGTTAATAATACAGAGCCGATAATAATGTCAAAGAAAACTATATGTTTTATAAGTCGATATCTAATTTTATTTTTATTTTATTTTTCATTTTTATTTATTTTTTTAGTTTATAAACAGAATTTTTGATATTTTGAACTATTTTACATACAGATACTAATATTAACAATACTTTGCCTAATTAAGCCTCAACATTAATACAAAGTGTAATATAACATTGTGAAATATAAACTGCGAAATCACTTGGTATGTAAAAAATAGCAGGTAATATGTTATTATTCAATTAAGGATAATGTGTAAAATACTTTCAGAAAGAATCTCGACACTTCGCATGTTCAAACTCGGCACGCAACCTCAGCAGATCACTGCAGTATTTTTAAAAAGCGGTATATTCCGTCTTTATAAACATATTTAATCAATATCTAATATTATGGTTATACCCCTTTATTTTATGAACAATCAGCAATACTTTAACAGTAAATAAATATAATATTATTTATATAAATATAAATATAAATACATAGTGAACAAACAAAGTATTATAAACCTGCACAGTTCATAGATATAAATTGAGATTAAAACAGATTAAAAAAGATAGGGGGTGAATACTAAACTGATGGATAGAGGTTAATTTCCTTTATACAAATATAATGTACAATATTCGCCCGTCACTAATATAAGGGACACTTTAAAATAAGGTGACCAGATTTTTGATACATCAAAATCGTAGGGATAAAAAAACCAGATAATCCAAGAGCTAAAACTTTTAGGATGTCCTTATATGCGCAACTTAATAAACTTTAATTTTGTAAATAACACACTTTTCGATTGAAAGCATCTTTATGAATGTTTTTTTTCAAAAATCAGAAAAAAAAGTCAAACTTTTGAGTCCAAAAGTGTATTCTTCGAACCTTGTCTGCCTCGGAAATCCGTCAAACTAGGAATGACAGACAAAGTTCTTTTCTGTCAGGTAAACATCTAGTTCACTATAAAAAAGGAAACAAACATCTTCAAATAATTACATTTTTACGTTGTAAGCTCTTTGACTAAGAGAAATGTTGAAGGAGGGAGCACATTGTATAAAGAGGAAAGTGTTCTGCGTTTCACAGAAAGGTTTTGAAAATTAGGAGTAAAATGATTAATTTTTAGAGTCTTTGTGATAATTTTATTTTTAGTTTTGTGACCCTCGAATGTTTTTAATTATAGCTATATTTTTCATTTTAAACTATATATATTTTATCATATATATTATTGAAATTGTTAACATTGTTAGATATTATTAATTGCAAACAACATTTAAAGCACTTTTGACACCATTAGTCGTGGTGAAGAGCGGCATAGATGAATGAAGGTACCGATAAAATATGTAATTTCATAATTATTGACGTTGTTTCTGTTGAAATAAAAAATTAGCCCTGAGTTTTAAGAGAGACAGTGTGTAAACACTGTGAGAAAAGTATATATAGTTTGATGATGGGAATATATCCCGAAACATGTCACAGTTTTAAGTAATAATAAAAGATATTTTTGGAGTGATTGCTAAAAAAGTGTATTTATAAATAAAGCTAATATTGTATTTACCATGTTCACTTAAAACTTAAAATTACATTTAAAACAAGCTTAAGAAGAATGGTGAACTTTATTGTTGCTGAAGGCGTTTAAAAGTTTACTGAAGGGATTATAAAGTTCTTTAATTGAAAATTTATAGAAGAAAGAAGTAAGTACCCTTAAGTAAAGGTAATATTTAAAAATATTTACCAACCAGTTGAAAAATACAATTATATAATTTAACTGAAAATAAATGAATATTTTGTTTAAATGAATGCCAAAAAATCATTAAACAATACGAGTATCTTTAAATATTTTATGTTAATTTTTCAAAGAAAAACTCTTATTGAAATGCTGTATTACTTTTACTTTACCACTTACTGTCTAATTCTCCAATCGTTCCTTTCTGACAGATTTTTCTCTGTCCGATAGGGTTCAGGAATCTCATCCGTAAGACAAATTTTCGCCGGAAGCCTCAAGGAACGATTCTTCCACAAGTGCTATACATAACTTACACGCATGGCATACCCGTTACAGATGACACTCGGACATATGCAGACGACACTACTATTATTATAAGACACCGAGATCCCACACAAGCCTCTCAGACTTTACGACATAACCTACACACATTAAACACTGGTGCGATGGCTAATAAGATTGAACAAATTTCAGCACATCACGTTTCCACTTCGAAGTGGAATCAATGTCGCTCCGTCTTCATAAAAAGGAACACATTCCGCAAACCGACAGTGCACGTTATCTTGGACTGATTTTTGACCAAAGGATGATATGGGGTCCACGCATATCTTCTAAACGCAAAACATTAAGGACGACATTATAAATTAAACCAAAGACAAAAACTCAATACCTACACTTACTTACTTAAACCTATTTGGATAAATGCCTCATAATTTTACGAAACTGCCAAAACGACGCATATTAAAAAACTTATAGGTAAAAACTTTCAGGTAAAAACTTATAGGACAATCACACACGTATGTACCTAAGTAACATAACTGCACAAGGACATACACATGCCAACCATGAAGAACTCATACGGATCAACAACAAAAGTTTTCACAATAGATTCAAATATCATCTCAACAAACTCATAAATAATTTTTCAACAACAGTGATGCCAAACAATGCCTTAGAGGGTTGAACAGGAGTAGGATGAGAGATCTCCCAGAATAAAATGATTAACAAGAGAGATGGAGATAACACTGGGTAATGCTCCTCCACAAGACTCTCATTCCAGAACCTTCTCATTGTTTTACATCCATCTTATTCGCTGGTTGTCCTTTTATGTCCCTGACAGTTTTTCACAGTTGTGAATTAACATTAAAAAAATAAATAAATAAACATATTGCAGGATTTAAGACATAACCGTTTTTACTCAATACCGAATAACTATAGTAAAATATAGTAAAGCGAAAGAAATTTCACGCTTAAAAACCCTTGGATAATTATTTTTTATAATATAATATTTTCATTGCGTAGTATTTTTTATTGCATCCATGAATTTATGAAAGATTATTTACATTGTTCTAAGCTATGTATATTAATAAGAAAAGATCTGACTGATTCCAAAACGGACTGATAACTCATCAGTATTCTCTAATTAACTTCTCATGGCAAATCCATTAATTACATACTGAATAACATTGGCGAATTTCTATATAAATGATGGAGTGCTCACCTTTCGGAAACAAGATCTATCAATACTGGATCCAAAATGACACTTTTTATTAGTGGAGAGGAAGGCTACCAAGATAGAGGAAAATTCTGAGAAATAGTGAGAAGCATAAGGATTCTTCTGGTGGAGAGGAAGAGGCTGGAAGGTTAGAGAAAGTGTGTAGGAGATGTAGAACCTAAATAATAATGAAACATTCAGCTGAGAAAATGAAAAAAATCAATTGAGTGGGATTGTTAGCCTGTCAATGTATGTATGTGTACATTGAAAAGTAAAAAATAACAAACGATTATGAACGAAAACCAGGTACAGACCCTGCAAGATATTCCACACTGTGTGGCAATACAAGAGGACCTGAATTATGATGATGATATAAACAAAAATATAATAAAATTCCTAATCTCTTTTAATCAATAATATTCTTAATCTCGATATATGATGAAACGGAGTGATCTTGCCCTGCAAAGTCGAAAAACCCCACTGCGATTTTTTTGAGACAAATTTACTTTAATCATTGTTTCTTTATACTTCAAACAGTGGTATAAAATATATACCTTATCAAAGCAAAACCAAAGCTCATACATAAAAAAGTCCCTTAAAAAAGATTAAGGTAGATTAAAATTGGGGACGAATACACTTTGAAAAATACTGAGCCCTTTGTATAGCTGAAGGGTTAAAGAGGCATTAAAAGTTTCAGTTACTTTCATACATCAACAGATTGGGTGCAGAGATAGGCAAACTTTGTCCAGCCCTCTTTACCCTGTGAATTATGTAGGGCTACCGACCCTACTCCCGCTCCCCTCGTCCCCTCCCCTCCATGAAATTATCTTTTACTTGCCTCTGTTAATATTTCATATTAACGTCAGCAAGATGATTCCTAAAAGATTTCAACAATATCTAACATCTACTAATAATAAGTGAAACTTCTTTCACTTATTACACTAAAGGGCAGAGAATGTAAAGTGTATTTCATTAATTATAATAATATTAATAATAATTAATTAATAAATGATATTTCGATTTCACAGGGATCAATCAATGTGAAGAAAAAAAAATGTTAACAGAATAAGACTTCATTAAAATGACAAAACTAAATAATAGAGACATAATAGACAATATGCATAAACAAAAGGATAAAAAAATTAACTATAACCGATAAGGATTAATGATTTTCTTTTTTCGCCTGGCTTTTATAGACCTTGGAAATCCTTATCCAACCTTATCATTTTCAAGTTAATCACACGGTGTTTGGCTGCATCCTTTTTTATTGTGTCCACCCATCTTAGTTTCGGCCTCCCTCTTGGCATATTTCTTACAGCAGTCAAATTTATTGTTTGGAAGAGAGGGCTTGTAAGGTGGCTACTAGCAACATGTCCGACCGATCGCAATCTCCTGTTTGGTTTCGAAGATGATTTCCTTATTATTCATTCTTCTCCATATTCTTAACTCCTTGTTCCGCTTTGGGCCCACTATCAGAATCTTTTCAACCTTTTTCTCAAAGGTGCCCAGCTCTCACAGCCATACAGTAATACGGGTAGAATGATCGATTTATAAATGAATCGAAATCGGTCATTAAATGTGTGGCCCAATCTGTGAAACCGGAAGCTGGATAGTTGGAAAAAATGTTAAAATGGAAGAAATGTTCAAATGACCAGATCTGATGTCCATTGAGGTCTACTGGATGCCGGTGGATAGGATACTCTAGAAGCTTATAGAAGGAAGTCATGGAGCACAGAGAATTAGGGGCCGCCCGCGCTTAAGATGGAGGAGTGGTCTAGAATATCTACCTTTCTGGAGGAATTGTAGTCAGGAGGTCGAGGGGGCTCTCCTATGATTGTGGAGAGTAGTGTAGGATTGTGGAGGAGGCCCAGGACCTTGCAGTAGTAATTATACTCAATATCATTTTTTTAAAACCTCCTATCCGAAGCCAATATGAATAGTATGTACGATTTATGCATTTAGAGAAGGGCTCTATTTTAACGAGGAATTATAGTGTTTCAACTATTTTGGTTGTTTAGTTCTATTTAATCACTTATTCAGTTTCTATTTAATTAGGAATAACAGGAAATCAATAACATCTAAAATATAATTTATTTGCATAACAATAATAAAAGGTTCGGGATTGAATTGGTGTATACCTTACCACCAGTTGTACAGAAGTAACGGAGGCTCTTTTGCTGGGGTAATCTCCCGTGAAACAGTAAAACGGATTTAAAGAATTATACTTGGCATCGAAAAAAGGTAAACAAAATTAGGCTCCGTTACGCTAGTTTTGGCACAAAGAGGATAAAGAAGAAAAACAACGCTATTTCGAAAATCGGAACACACGGATTTCATCTAACGATAAGAATCGGTTAGAGGAACCACGATGACCAAGAGAGTTAAAATGTCAAGTACTACAGCATTCTCGTAACTACTGAGGCGCCGGATCAACTCCAGTTTGAACGGGTTATAATTTATTTCGTGGCCTACCAACGGAATGAATATTGACTTCCCATTCCAGCTGGAATAAATAACCTGTAGAATAACCCGGCCTATATGCATCGGATTTTCATTTCATCTCAATATCCTGTCGATAAGGAAGTTAAAGCTGGATATCTATTGTGTGCTTTCTCTTTCAGGAAAATGAAAACCGATGCTATCGCTGGAGCTATCTCAGACCAGCGTATAGGAGGTGCATAGTGACTCTAGCGCTTTGCTTTTGCTATCTCTTTTTATCAAAAAGACTCGTTTTATTTTCCTGGGCTGACTATATACAACTCTTTTAAGAAAGAATAGAGCGGTTTCTTCATTCATAAAACTAATGTTTCAAATGTTATGTTCTAGCTACTTTTGAAATAAAACCTATCAGAGAGCTTCGATATTTTGTATAACTCTCTAGTCTGTTTAATCAGGATATGCACTTGTCCTAGCTGATCACTTATTCTATCCAACTTATCAAATGATCCTATTTCGTTACTATACAGATATGCAGTATTCTTCTTCTTCTTTGAAAGGATTTTCTTCGCTCTTCGAAGTTTTCTTCAACTAAAATCATCCCTCAGTCGATTCCTCCACTCTTCTCTGTCCATCGTTTCTTCTTCCGTTACTCCCCGACCAGCCTAACATTCAGCCACATCATCCCTCCACCTGATGCGAGGCCTATCTCTCCTTCACTGCCTCCTGCTTCCCATTCAAACGTTATTTGAGGGAAGGCGTTATTTATCCATTATTTTAAAATGGTCAACCATCTCAATCTCCTTCCCTCCATTTCCTCCAGGATGTTCCTCCTTATTTCAATTTTTTCTCTCATGATCACATTTCGGATTTGTTGAATCCTTGAAATTTCAGCTGACCTCCAAAAATCCATCTCCACAGCCAGGAATCTTTTAGCTTGCAATTTTTCTAGATGCATGATTCTGAGCTGTATATCATCAAGCTTTCTTCAAGGACATTATATATTAATTTTTTTAATATTGGTAAATATGTTTGCACTCCAGAGGACTAAATTTAACATACATACATACTTTTCTTTACCTCCCCAAGATAGTAGAACTAGCGAAACCTACTTTACTTTGTTAAAACTGGGTCACTCGCGTCATCGTTTTCTGCAAATTCAAATTCATCCTGTTCTATAATTACTATAAATACAGTGTTCTACTTCTACTTGAATATTCACAATAATTAAGATTATTTATATTTTGACTAAAGGTTTCACTCGTATATTTTTTTTAGACCAAGTTTCTTTCTCTAGGTTGAAGGAAAATGATGACTCCAGAAGGGGCAAGCGGAGTCATTAGTCAAGCGGAAGTCAATGGCAGCAGGAAAACTAGTCTAGAGAAGGAGAAGCTGATCACTACCTAGACTAATGCCGTAGCTGAAGTTTTTAAACTTCTTTCCTGGGCATTCATATTTGGATTGTACTAGCTTATATCTTTTTTATACCAGGCCAATATGTTTATATAATATTTTGTCTTAACTTCTAAGGTACTTTAAGGTGACCGAGATTCAAAACTAACTCAATTGAGTCCTAAAAAAATCCTCGGGAAGGGGTAATGAAATAAAACACAAAAATTAAAAAACTCAAATACTCCCTGATTGATCATGGGATATGGCCATCTATAATCTACTGCTTTATGCCAATTTATATTTTAGAATTTAAAGGACCGAATTTCTTAAATTAATAATCCAATTAAATTCGAATGATTATTCGAAATAAGCATCTTCGAGAGAAAACAGCAATATCAAATTCTTTTTTTTCATTCAAACCAATGCAGTTCCTAGAAACAAGTGTTATTCAGCAAAAATTATTCTCCATTTAATTTCTGACTAGGAAATTCTGACTTTCGTCAAATTTTCGACACCAGCAACGCCAATAGAGCTATTGTCAATAAAGCACCAATATTTCAAAAAATGTAGGCTAACGAAACTTTTTTAATTTAATGCAACATAGCTCCTAAACGGTAGGTCCTAGCAACAGATGTTATTCTCTAAAATGTATAAAATATAACAACAATGTATAAAATGTATAATGTGTTGTTCTCCACAAAATGTAGTCTCTATTAAATTTCTGATGCGGTAAATATCGTCAAATTTTTATTCAGAGCAACACATTTATTCATTTATGAATTTGAATAAAAACTGTATAGATCCCAGACAAAACACTTATCTATATCAAAACAATAACGATGTTACTGACAATAGTTTGGTTATTCTATTAGAACTTTTTACAAGAAGAATTAGATTTTAGAACAAAGATTGCATCATGACACTATAGAAATTAGTAGATATTACACCGACATTTGTAATGTGAAAATACCACTCCAACCCAATTTAATAAGTGGTCAAATCAAACATTAAAACTTTTAAGAAGCTTTTTTAAAAATTCATTATATTAAAAAATCGAATACCTGGGCAGTGAGTATATGGCCGAGCTGTCGAGGCAAAAGTATGATTAGGTCTCAAATCAAGATTTAGAAACTAATATAAACGACATTACTGGTTGACATAATTTAGAGTACATTTTTAGCTGGAGGGGCGCAGGAAGGAAAAATATATACACAGTTATAAATATTATATAAATAACGAACAGAAACGATTCAATTTCTTGCAATTTACTGACAGAAAAATATATTAAAATATATTTCTCTTTCACATCTAATTCAATTACATTTTCAACCGAAGTCAATATGTTAATTGAATTTACATATTGATCTAGCACACCTAAATTATAGAAATACTAAAATAAAATTTTAAGTCTTTTTTTCTTTCTTTTCTAAAACTTTTCCAATGGATTAAGATAAATTCTTTTACCGTCATAACCTGTTAGAAGGGCTGACAATTTTGAAAGTTCCCTGTTTATGGAAAGGGTCTGCGCCAGATGGGCTAAAATATTGGTTATAAAACTTGAAATATTGGCGCAGGTTAAGAAATATAGAGCTTTAGAAGGTTAAGATCTCAAGCGAATACAACTTGAGAACTACGTCCCATGCATGATTTTAACGAAAAAGAAAAAATCGCTAAAATCTGAGAAATATTTATGATCGACATGAAATTTTTCAGCTAGATTATTTATTTTTTCTATTGTGTACTGAATATAAGTTTATAAGTTTTTACAACTACTTTACTGTTTTTGAAGACTGAAAAAAAATTGTTTACTACTACCTAGGAAATGTTTAGATTAGTCTAATAATCCACCTCTTGCATTCAATTGGGTATAGACCGAATGTGATTTTGAATAAATTGTTAAGACATATGCCCTATCAAATGAAAAACTCAGATAAATCATATTAATTCAAAATTTGGTAATATTATTTTTTTTAAATACCTCTTGCTTATATTTAATTAATATTTTTAATAATTATAATACCTTTCATAAGCTCGGGTAAAAGAATATGGTCACGTTAACACTTAAAGAAAAATTTAAATTTTTATCCAAGAACATGAAGAAAAACTCCCTTAAAACCCAAATCCCAAATCAACCCTACGCAATCCTCCCATTTACGTCTCGGTCTACCCCACAGTCGTTTATCCGACGGTTCAAAACCAATCACCCTTTTCAAAATTCCGTCATTACTAAACCTAACGACTTTACATGCCCGTTTTAACTATTGCGCTGCCTTCACCTGAAGTATATTAACCGGATATGACTCCCGCAATCCCGCGTTCTGAAGCCTTCTAAATTCTCCTGTTTCTTCAACCTTTTTTGAGCCAAATTTTCTTCGCAGCACTTTATGTTTGAAAACTTTGAGGCGCTGTTCCTCCCTTCGCCATCAAGACCATGTTTCGCATCAGTAGAGAACTGTTGATAGTATAATAGTCTCGTATATCCTAGTTTTTAAATTTCTGTAGTGTCAGCAGAACTAAGAACCGGAAAAAACTTACTTTATTACATAAAAATTTGATTTTAGGAATAGGCGGGTTTAGAGTAGCACTGAAGCTAATGAATTCTAAAGTAAAAACAAATTATATTTGTATAGATAAGGTGTTTGTTGATTGTGGAACTAAAGAAGATGTAGGTTGTTGGGGTATGCAGTCATAGTTACACATACAATTAAAAAATAAATTTTAATTATCAGTGCCGAAGTTTCGACCTACAATGTAAGCCTTCATCAGGGTTTCAAAACGGTGTCGCAAATTAAACTAATTCCCCAGAGTATTATTAGTCATATTGATGAGGTATTAGTTGACTGTCAAACTAGATACATTTTGGCCTACAATGTAATTAATCAATAATATTTAATATATTTAATAACTAGACAGAAACGTCAGCACTAATAATTAAAATTTATTTTTTAATTGTATATGTACGTATATATGATCGCTTACCCCAACAACCTACATTTTCAATCATATTCGCTATATTTTCGATGAGTCAACCTTTATTAAATTCAAACATCTTTTTTTTCAATTTATACATCATTCTTTGAATCAAAAGCCAACTCAATAAATCTACTAACCCTTGTGATCTCGGTGTTGGAAACGGTTTAACCTTTATCACCCCTGACCCCCGATGCATGTGGGTCCTATAGGAGAGCAGGGACCTGCTAAGCCAGATAACAATAAGCCAACACGCTAATTAGCCTGATGAATTGATTGACATCCTGGCACAAGCACATTATCTCCTAATAGTTCCACATGGATCCAGTCCTTATCTTCCGACCACTTACTGCATGATTAATGCTCAGGTCATATCGTTGTTGCAAAAGCACGGCAAACGAAGCGTATCGTAGACGGAAAATTATTTCGAAATCAAAGAACTTCCAATCGAACTGATGTATGGTAGCATACCAGTAATGATTTATTCGACTTCTGAACCAAAAGTCTTTACGGGTTTTATGTTAATAAAATTTTTGCTCGATTCCGGTGCCGATACTAAAATATCGAATCTTGATACCGATACCTGGTTTTATATGTAATGTTAGCAAAAGTAATCCCTTTGAGAGCTGAAAAAGCAAACTAACACCATTAAAAAATATGTATATATATTCATTGAATATATTAGTAAACAGCAAATAGTATTTGTTATCTGCAATATGCAATACATAAAGTAATCACTATATGCAATATATAATTAATTATTTCTCTAGTTGCTTTTGTAATAATGTATGAGGGCACTGAAACAAGTCTGACCGTGTAATGAAATAAATGCTTGAATAAATGAATATATACTGTATTTTACTACAAGCAATACACAATCAGTTAAAATGGAAAAATTCAAATACAAACACAAAATTCACTGATATTTATTTATTTTTTTATTTATTTGATTGATTGCCTCTATCCTTCAGGGTCATTGGCAGTCCATCTTCGATTATTTATCTCCTATATTCGTCCATAAAACCTGATAGCTTTTAGGAAATCCAACAGAAACTTCACTGATTTGTTATCATCTTGTAAGATTTCCTGAAGTGTGTTTGAAATTTTAAATCTCTCCCTTATAGATGAAAGCTGTGGACAGTCTACTAAAATGTGTTGTACTGTCCTGGGTTCCTGACAGTTGACGCAGGTAGGGGGCTCCAAACCACGGAGAAGGTAGCCATTTGAGAATTCACAGTGGCCGATTCTCAGGCGGCACAAAATTATTTCTTCCTTTCTAGACGTCCTACAACTTGTTTGCCACTTAGCGGAGCAGTTCGTCTTTACTTGTAACAATTTAGACCTATATGTTTTCCAGTTTTCTTCCCACTTGGCTTGGATCGAGCATCTTACATGCCTCACCCAGTCTTCTTTAGGTGAAAGGTTGATGTTTTTAACAATATCACCATCACTAATTCTTGCTAACTGGGCTGCAGAATCAGCTCTTTCAATTCCAGAAATGCCACAGTGGGAAGGAACCCAAATAAAAATAATCGTATTGTTTTTCTCTTGAATTTTCCAAATAAGCTCGATAATTTCTAAAATTGTTACACGTTGAGACTGATCATTTTTTATTGCTAATAATACACTCATTGAATCCGTGACGATTACTGATTTTTCATGTTCGGCTTCCAGGCAGTGTAGGAGTTGCTTCTCCTTCCTTAATAGCAGTTGCTTCTCCAGTGGAAACGGAGCAAACTTGAGGTAACTTAAAGAGACTTACTTCGTTTTCTGTCACCACTGCACAACCCACTACTGAATTTTCACATTTTGAAGCGTCAGTATATAAGATTTTATGGTCCTGAAACTTTTCTAAAAGAAGTAAAAAACTTTTGTTTGATTCAATAGGGATTGAATTACTTTTTCTGATTTTCTTCAGTGAAATATCAATGCATGGTTTATAATGGCACTAACGTGGTTTTATAATCCTTGGGTAGTGCTGAATATTATGGAGGCTAGTACCCAAATGGAATTCAGAGAGCAAGTTGAGTGCTCTTTGTTGGTAATTGCATTCTGTTGCCATGTATTCAGAAGAAACTACATTTAAAGGGTGGTTTTTTAATGCAGATAATTTAGCTGCATATTTTGCAATAAGATATTTTCTCCTTAATATCAAGGAAGGCTCTGCACTTTCTGCATATATTTAATCATAATATTTAAATCAAAATATTTAAAATATCTGATATTTAAATCACACATAATTAAACATAATAATTGTTTTAATTTAAAATATATTAATTATATATTGCATATTGAGTATTTTATAATAGTATACAAATATGTATCCATTTACCAGATTTTTCCTTTATTTTAAAACTCATAATTTAATTACTGATCAATTTTTCTTACTATTTATTTTTATAATTAATTATCATAGCCAGACGATTTTCCTATGTATTGTACTCCTAGGGTCCTAGAAAGGTCCTAGAACAGAGTGTAACAAGTATCGTGGTATTTCACTCGTTCCGACGTGTTATAAAATATTTACATCAATTCTAACGAACCGAATTACTGATTACGCGGAGGAAATAATTGGAGACTATCAATGTGGTTCAAGTTAGACGGAGTCGTTCAACTATCGATCAAATATTTTCCGTAGTGCGTAGTGCATCAGCTCTATGTTGATTTCCAAAAGGCTTACGATTCGATTAACCGCCAGAAACTGTTTGATATTTTTATCGAACTGGGGATACCAAAGAAATTGGTTAATTTCGTAAAGATGTGCATGTCCGAAACATTTAATAGAGTCCGAATCGGGACTATTTACTCCGAAAAGTTTGAGGTGCGTTCGGATTTAAAACAGGGGGATTCTCTTTCTCCGGTATTATTTAACTTAGCGCTAGAATACGTCATTAGGAAGGTAATGCTTACGGGAAAAGGATTAGAGATGGGTGGTAAATGTCCGGTTCTTGGTTATGCCGATGATTTGGTACTTTTGGGTAAAAACGAGGAAACTATAAAACTAAACGCTACTACGCTCATGGAAACCGGTAACGAAATTGGTTTAGTAATTAATACCGATAAAACGAAATATATGGTTAGTAGTAGAAACGGTGAACATTTTAGTAATGTAGATATTTCCGGGATAAAGTTCGAACACGTTGAGCAATTCAAATATCTATGGTCTATTATATCGGGGAAAAATGAAATTCAAGAAGAAATAAAGGCAAGGTTAAAAGCCGGTAATGCTTGTTATTTCTCGTTTACCGACGCGTCGGGTAAACGACCGAGGGGTAGACCGAGACGAAGATGGAAGGATTGCGTCAGGGCCGACCTGGGGGATTTAGGCTATGGAGGAATGGATTGGAGGGAAGTGTGCGGTCGACGGTTGGTGGTGTCGGCATCGAACCTTCGGGTTCGCTAAGCCTCAATTTATTATTCATTGTACTCATATGTTAATTTTAGGGGACAAGTTGTCCCAGAATAGATTTCGTTTTCTTGTTATTTTTCATATTAGAATGAAAATATTCCAAAGGCAGTTTCAAGTTTTACTTGAGAACATCTTACGAGCTGCTACTAAAACCTTTAACAAAACACTGTAGATGGGAGGCTGCATTGACATTTCTCTGGTAGCTGTTTTAATAGTGTTTGAAAGCAATAGTAAAAATCTGATCGTGTAACGTTAAGTTAAAATGCAAAAAATGGAATATAAACACAAAATTTACTAATATTTAAATCACACTTAATTAAACTAAATATTCTGAGGTAACCAATCACTACCAACATAATTACAGATAAATAAATATATTTTAATTACTTTACACTCTAAACAAATAACAGATTTTCTAAGGTCAGCTCGAAAATAAGTTTGATAATCAAACAATTCGTACAATAATCAGAGAGTCTTTTACAATAATCAGAGAGCCTGTTGTAACATATTTTTGGCAACATAGTCTTCCATCCCCAATATTCTTATTTACGACTTTAGCAATTTTTTAAATGTTTTTAAAAGTACGTGAACCATAACTGTCTTATGAACCCTTATATAAAAGTTTTCCGGGGTAACTTTAATTAGTACTTTACGTACTAATCTAAGACTAATCTGCCCTTCTCTAATAACTCTGATATTCACTTCCTCAAATCTCAGATAAGTAAAATAGGACGCTTTCCGATAGCGATTTGTACAGCTGACATTTAGTGATCCAATTCTAGGATTTGACATGCAATGGAATGAAAAATGAACTTTTTTCCAGGATAACACAAATCCTCTAACAGTAACATAAAAAAAGGTATAAATAAAATGGTGCTTCTGTCTGGCTGGATTTATTTCGTTAGCGCTTCAGTTATAACGGATAACAGAAGCAATGCTTGATTTTCGAAGAGGATTGTAATAATTGATTGAACACGATTATTGTTAGGACCAAACTGTATTGATGAAAAAATTATCTCACACCAATACCTCGGTTAAAAATTAAATTTTACTAGCAAAAAGCCATTTAGAATGAACATATTTGGGTGACATTCAAGGTTGTTATTCCATAAAATAAAATTCTCTATTAATACAACATATAAATCATTATCAGTATTACAATAGTATCATTAAACTTAGTCCGGAAATTAATGCAGAATTTCATGTTTAAACCAAAACCTAATATTATTATTAAACAGATTATTTATTAAGTATTGGTTGTGGTAAAGAGATAGCTTTTTAAACTACAATATTATGTGAAAAATTATTTCACTATCTTGACTAAAAACTGAGAAAGAAAATACGTGATTTTAATAATTTTTTTTTATTTTTTCTCGGCTCCCAATGCTCATTGGCGGCTATAAATCTAGTTTGGCACTATTATAGGGTCCTACAAAAATACCCTCACAAAAATCGGCATTCAAATTTGTGAGTTACAAGTCAAAACGTCTCCTTGTAAGATGAAACTAAGATATCACACTATCAGATCTGTGTGATGGGATTTCATTTAATACGATCTTTAATGAGAATATCAGATTTTTGTTAAAATATGAATTCCTGTAATAATTTTCGGACAACCTAATAAAATTGTGATTATGCATAGCCAATGAACAAAGTACATATATTTTGTTTCAATATATCCTTAATGTAAGCATTTAATTTTTTGTTTAAGTATATTTCTTACTGACTCCTGCAAGTTCCCAATTTCCAAATATAATTTAAACAAACAATGTGACTTATTCGCTGAAAGACTTAAAATAGCCCCAACTCCAATAGGTACACAAATTCGTTAATGTAGGAGTTAAAATTCATTATGTAGAAAGCGTTGGTTTGAACCTGCTTTCCGTTCGTTAATACATTGATTCATTATCTATTTATTAACGTCAGGCACATAGGGTATGTTTAACCTATTATATAAATTAGTATTTAGAAACTGCCTTGAGTTTCTCTGTGAGAAACAGTGATTGCATTCACTTTATGAATCTCTCTCAAAGGGAAATATTTAACTGGAAAACAGTCGGATAGGCAGGAAATCAAAGCTGATACGGATAGCATCGTCGTACATTATATTGAAATACCGTAAAAAGTAGTAAAACTGATAAAATCTTTTTCCCTGCCATGCTTATGTAGTTGTGACTGGGCTGACCTGGAGCAAGTCTTTTCCCTGTCAATGTTCTGCTAGTCTCATACCGCAGTACCTCTTTAATTCATTTATATAATAATTTTTTTAACAATTTTGATTAATTTGCTCTCTTTGCTCTTTCTTAAAGAGCAAGTAGTTCCGTGAATCAAAGGGTTTGGTGGATGAAGGGGTTAAGTCACAGTTTTTGAAAATAAAATCTAGTTCGGTGGACGAAGGAGTTATGTACACAAGTGTTTGTCAGAAAAATCTGAATATTTCGAAACAACTGGAAACAGAGCTATGAAGAAGATAAAGGGGCTATGTAACATTATTCTGCTAAAGGGAAATTTTATAAAAAAAAAATTTTAACATAAATTACTCAAAATTGTGTTTTGTTACATAGGCTCTTCATCCAAAAAAAACCTTCAATTATCAGTGTTTTATTTTAGTACCTAAAGTGACAATCATATCCATACAGCATGGTATATAATGGTTTTTTCCTCACCTCTAGAACTCATTTTCAATTTTAGGGAAAACAACCGATCAGCATTTAAGGAAAACTTATTCTAAGTCGAATAACAAATTATTACATCGGGCTTTCAACAAATGAATAGAGGATTTCCTGCTTTCAGTTTTTATCTCTTTAAATAATAAATTATTTACGTTTGATGGATTATTTCTGTGGATGTCTCCATTTACTAAGCCTCTTTAAAGGAAACATCATCGTTTTCCTCTGTAGCATGTAACCACCTTCCTCATACGTCCGTATTGAAGGTATGGAGTGATGGAAATATGTGTGAGTGCATCGTTTAATGGTGGTTTCAACAATTTCGTGAGGAGATTTCAGTCTTGATGGCAAGGAAGGACTCTCTATAATATTCTGAGATCTTTTCACAAAAAAAATTCCAGAGCAACTGTTCAAGGAACTTTGAGAAAATCTCTCAGTCAGATAATCAACCGTCGCAGACCACCTCAAGGAAAGATAAAACACTCGAAACTTATGGTAAATGACTTTCTCACGTATAGCTTACGAAAATTGTTTGAGCTAGGTTACGAGATTATGAGTCATCCATCCTACTCCCCAGACCTCTCGCCAATTGACTACCATTTTTTTGACATCCGAACCACTTCCTAAAAGATAAAAAAATGCGTAATCAAAATTTGATAGAAAAAGCGTTTATGGAATTTGTTAATACGAAAGGCTTAAACGTCTGTTCATAGGGCAAAGAAAATTTATTAACTCGTTAGTACAAATGTATTGGGAAAAATAAAGATTCATTTAATTAATTACTATTTAATTAATTAAATAATAATTATTTTAAAAATTAGATCATTTATTTTAGTTATTGTAATTTAACCATAAACCTTCAATGTTTTCCACACAATCCAATATTATTCAGAAATAAATAAGTAATAATAATGTTTTTAAGTTACACGGCTTTCATACTATCATGTTAAAATATAATCTAATATTTCTTTTAGTATCCTCTTATTCTAATTAACTCATGAAGTTTCCATGAGATTTTTAGTTCTTCTGTAATTCCCTACCCACTTCTATTCGTAAAGCAGCTTCCATAACTTCCTTTTAAAATAATGAATTCCTGTACCTTTTAGACAATCAATCTTCCGCAAATATGTCAATAATCAAATGAATACTTAGAATTACTTCTACGCTCTCTTTCTTTCTTTTATATGATCATATATATACGATTGCATTTTATGTTATAATTATTATTTCATATATTTATTTAAGAAGATGGCATAGAGATCTTTTAGTGTAGATTTTATTGAAGTGCTACTAGTGAGTAGTTCTTCACAAGTTATTTACATGCCATTGTATTCACTGTCAACACATTTACTTGTTGTATATTATTTTGTACAGTTGTAAATATCAATAAATGGAAAAAAAAAAAAATAAAAAAAAATATATTTATTTATTTTTAAATTAATTTATTTTTTACCTAAAAAAAATTATGCTGTAATTACTGAAGCATCTAATTTGTAAATAATAGGAGAGACAATTGTACTTTTAACTGTGCATGATTTTTATTCTTATGGGACAGTAAGTCCCAGAATAAAGTTTATTTTTTCATTTCATTATCTAGTGTTTTCACACAGTTTGCTGTTTTCTTGTGATACTGTCACTATTTTACTAATTCCTTTCAATAAATTAATTCATTCTCTCACTCAACTATTAGTAATCCCTCTTTAAGTTCATTATTAACAACAAATATGAAGAAAACGAAAAAGAGCAATAAATAGATGTGTAAAATATTAAAATGGCTGTCACTAAGTGTAGTTTTCCTTAAATTCATTAGTATTTTTCTTCATAAATTGAATGAAAATATGTTTAATTTATGTTTTATTAATTATTGTAGCTTAAAACTATAATAATATAAATAATAAAAAATGTTTGACACGATACAGATTTCAGACCTTCCATTTCCGTTCAACTTTTCTCTACTAAAGTTTATTATACTTTTATTTCTAGCTTGTAATAGACGAAATACCTAGTATGTTTTACTAACGTCACAATCTGCATAAAAAAATAATGTACCATCATATAAGACTGGGAAATTTACAGATATTGGGTTTGCTAGCGAAATAAAAAAGGATTTTCCATTTTCCTCACAGATATGACTCAACTAGGGTGCAAAACCCTCACCGTACGTTCTCATTCCTTTGGCTATATGAAACAATCAAGCAATATCCGGCGACAAGTGGAAGCCTAGTATCTTACATTATAAATACACTAACGTGCAAATATCCTCGTGCGAGGATAAATAAGCTAAAGCCAAATATCATGCTTTGAATTTCAGTCTACAATTTATTCAACATTAAGCAGAAATTATATTAGAAAATAAAAATTAATTATTTGATTGGTGAAAAATTATTATTAAAACAAAAATTTTCATCGAAATATTTTTTTAATTTTAATGAAATAAATCAACCCACGTATTAATAACAATTTGTAATTCGAAACCATAGCAATTATTGGATACAAAGAAAATTTTATATTTACATATGTAACAGAGTTCCGATTTCTTTCATTAAAACCTTGAATATGTATAAAAAAAATACAAAATCATAAAGTAACGAAATAATTGTCACAAAGATTTTATCAGAATATTCTCTGCAATATTAAAACACATAGTACCAATACTGCTGGGAATCGCGGGTCATTTATAGAATTTTAATTGCATTAATAACACAGCCTTATTTTTTTATAAAATATATTTATATGTGATTAAGAATCCATCCTTTATTTTATTTTCTATTTCACTTAATGTATCAGGTTTAATTGAACTGATTGCATATTAGAAATGATTTATTTTCGAACTAAACAAGATTAAGAAATAATAGAAAAACATTAAATAGCCGGTATAGCATTGAAACAGTTGAAATTTAAAAATATTATACTATTATATCTGAAAATAAATCTGATATATAAATAAATGTATGTTTTATATAACAGTGTCAAATATTACCAGTAAAAAGGTTCTAACTGACATAGATAGTTACAACAAAAACAATTGATAATTATTTTATAATATTTGCTATAACTTTCTGATAATCAAATAATCGTTTGAGATCTGCCAGTATCTAACGATTTTTTTTATGACCAATAAATATCCTTTGCCACTCTTTCTCGAAAAATTAATTGCTATATAGCAAAAATTTTAATTGAAATTTGAAAAAATCCAACGTCTTGAGCTGCGTTGATGGCTCATTTAAAATTGTTAGTTACGAAAAATAAACGAAATGGCCAGAGGAAGAAAGATATTCAGACAGGCCGTGAACACGGTCCAAAAAAATCCAAAAAAAATTCTGAAAGTTTACTAGATCTCTTTTTTAACAAATTAATTTTCTTCCTATTGGAAAATGATTAAATCTTTTGTTGAAAAAGGAATTCTCTTCTCGTTTTACAATTTTCACAGAATTTCACAGTTTCAGGTCTGCCAGGATCTAACGATCTTTGACAGCCGGAGGATATCCTTGGTCACTCCTTCCCGACAATTAACTTTCGTATTTTTGAAAATTGAAAATTTGAATTTATTAAATCTTTTCGATTTTTTAAAAGAACACTTTGTCTTTTAAAATACTTAGCTGAATAGTAAATATACAATAACTGGATTTAAAATGATGGACTTCCAAAAGACTGTTTCAGTATCCCCCCTATATGAAAGCAGATTTTTTTATTTTGGTCAAGTAAAAACACTGATTTACTAAAAACTAATTTTAACAATTATACAGAATCTGTGTCGGTTATTGCTAATAAAAATCATTTCCTGCCGAATTACTCTTTATTTATACAGGGTGTCCCGAATTTAAATGGCAAAACTTCAGGAACTTATAGGGGACCGAAAAACTAAGACAAAAGTCCTTTAGAGATTTTCTCGTTTTTGCTTAGTTTTAGAGAAAATCGCAAAAAAAGAAACAAAACAAAAATGTTACAGGCAGCGATTATCACCTTTCAAAGTTCGTCAGGCTAGGGAGTGAGGTATGTAAACACTTAATGTTATCTACATTCTTTTATTTGTTTACATTTTGGCTTCCTTTTAGGATTATAATTCCTAAATCAGTCTTCAGTCAGATACTTAGATATTTTTGTGTGAATAGCATCAGTCACAATGCCGCCCGCATACATATTCTAATGTTAAATACGCTGATATGATTTTTTTGTATGGTTTCTGTAACGGTAATGCTTTAGAAGCGGTGCAAGAGTATGTGCGCCGATTTCTAAACAGAAGAGTGCCTAATCGACGCGTCTTTTCGATAACTTTTAATAGACTACGAGAGACTGGGTCATTCTTAGTACCTAAAAAAGGCGACCAAATCCAGGCAGCAATAAGAACAGATTATCGGAGGAGAAATTGTGTCCAACGCCACTTCGATAACAATCCTGAGACTAGCATCAGAGAAGCACTTTGAAAGGTGATAATCGCTACCCATACCATCTTCAAAAAGTTCAGAATTTATTACCTCAAAATTATGTCAAGAGATTGAATTTTAGTAACTGGTTTCTTGACAAAATTCGCGATGATAATTTATTTCCATTAAAAATTATATGGCCCAAAGAAGCTACCTTTACAAGAGGAGGAATCGTTAATCAAAGAAATTATCATGTATGGGCTCTTGAAAATCCCAGAGCTATTAGAGAGAATAGGTTTCAGCATGAATTTGCTATTAACGTTTGGCTTGGAATTTGGAACGGATTTCTGGTGGGACCATATTTTTTACCTGGAAGATTGAATGGTATCACATTTACACATTTTTTGGAGAACGACTTTTCTAATTATTTAGATGACATTCCCTTACAGCAGCGGATTGAAATGTGGTTCCAACTCGATGGATGTCCAGCTCATTATAGCAGAGTTGCTCGAGCTTGGCTGGATATAAATTATCCACAACGATGGATTGGACGTGGAGGAGTAGTACCTTGGCCACCCAGATCACCTGATATGACACTCATGGATTTCTTCGTATGGGGAACCTTGAAGTAAAAAGTTTATTCGTTGTCAATCAACTCAAGAGAGCAATTAAGAGACCGAATCATAGATGCAGTGCACCAAATATCATCAGAACCATTGTTTCTAGACATTGCAGCTAGACATTTCTAGCTGCGATTTATCAAGTGAGTGCTAGATGTAATGCTTGCATTGGTGGAAGAGGACAACATTTTGAGCAATATTTACATTAAAAAGAACATAACATAAATATAAATGTAAATAAATAAGTGTAAAAATAAAACTTGTTTTGTTTCTTTTTTTGCGATTTTCTTTAAAACTAAGCAAAAACGAGCAAATCTCTAAATGACTTTTTGTCTTACTTTTTCAGTCCCCTATAAGTTTCTGAAGTTTTGCCATTTAAATTCGGGACACCCTGTATAGCCATTTGATTTATTAATAATTTTAAACTTCGGTTTCGAAGAAAACAAAAACAAAATGAATTTATTACTCATTTAATATCTTAATAGAATTCAATAAGCCATTCAAAAATATGTATCACTGAGACAAAAATTGAGTGACGTTTGAGTGGTTCAGAATCGACTAATTTACGGAATTCCTCCAGGTCAACCATGATGATTAGACCGTTTAGTCAAAGCAAGGTATTTGGCTTTCAAAACTCTCTTTAAAACGAAGCCCAATACCAGCTGCTGAATAAAGGTCAAAGCAATATGAAATATATTTGTAGAATGTTTAATAATTGTTCACAATCATTACTATAAAACGTCAATAACTTAAATGTTTCCGAGAGAAGCTCTTTTAAATTCAAACATAAATCCCTTATTGCCTATGTAATTTTGTTCACTTTTTTTAAAATACAACGCGCTTAAGTTCCTCAATATTTATGGACGTTCTAAATCATACTTGAACATAGAAAGCCACAGCGAAAATAATATTTAAACTGATTAGAATGTAATATAGAAAAAAACAGTAGCATCCTGAGTGTATAAATCTTACAATTAGTAATGCCAGAAGTTTTTAATATTATGAAAAGGATAGCTTTATCTTTGGGATCAAACTTTACAATAGCAAGGTAAAGATATGTGTCTGTGGTCAGAGAATGAAGAAGTATGCTCACAATGTTTAACCCCAGCTAATGACATTGAAATTGTAGGTAAAAGAAGTTTCAAGCCGCATTACGAGGACTCTTTTACCCAACCTGTTCAAAATTCCTAAACATTATGAGTAAAAGCAAGATTTGAATCTAAAAGCTAAGGTTCTTGAATAAAATTAAATCAACTAGTAGTGAAATACATGTGTATACTCCATGAATAGTGTTCAGTGGAAGGACGTTGAGTGGCGGGTGTAACATCTAGGATACTAAAAAAAAAATAGATTACACTCAGGATGTGATAAAATGCTAGTCTTCATAAATAAGATTTTCTAACAAAACTTTTAAAGCATTTTCTGAATAGAAATTACCTACGTTACAGTTAAATCAATACCTTTATGGATAAGTTTGCTTGTGGCATAATAAAGAGCATTGAGGATTTTATGAAGGATTTTGGTTAGTAAGAACTGGAGCGGAGAAGAATCGGAAGGCTCAGTGGAGCCCCAATGTTCAATTCCGTATCTCCAAATGTGTCTAATTACTGTCAAGTTAAAACGTCTTTTACGTAATCGGAAATGAGAAGCAAGTAGTGAAATACATGTTTCTTGTCTTTTAAGCCTCGTATGAAAGATCAATTTTAAAATTAAATCATTTACCCTTAACGATTTCCAGGACTGTATAATAACAAAATTAGGACTATTGGAAGGATTCCTTTTGTATTAAGTGTATTACTCGTTAGTATTAGGTTTCGTCAACAAAGCTATATCAAGGACCATTATATTTTTTACGCATGTATTTTGACATATAATGGACTACAGTGTACAAAAACTACTGGACCACTATTTAGGGTAGAAAACCATTTTTCAGTAGTTGAGCAGTGACGTTTGTACAGAGAGCAGTTTACTCCATCAGTCAAGTTCACCAGACAGTTGGCCTACAATGGATTTTTTTCTAGTTCTGTCGGAATTAGCACAACCGCTAAACATTTATCACAAAAATAAACGATTAGCATGTTAACACAGCGTATATGTTAAATATGTCTAAAGTATTCTTGCAATGTTTCGTAAAATTCAAACACAGGTTGAAATTAAATGTTACTTCACATGTTTACGGAAAATGTAAAATAAAAACTATATCATTCATCTTATGAATTGAAACTAGAATCACACACATATATGTACTTTTTTTTCGAATGGGCCAGCAGAGGACCACGTACTAATTTCAATTCATTTTACCCTGTTCTTTTCTTTTCTTCCAGAGTATGCTTTCATCTGTTCACCATATTTCCTCTTTCTGTCCTCAGACCATTTTGCACCAGTCCTTTTCACTTTCCTGCCCTGGAATCCCTCCATTTTCAATACTTTTTGCCGAAAGTCTTCTCTGTTATTTATTTCTTCTATTTTTATATTGTTTTTTATTCTAAATCCCTTTTTACTTCATTGACCCAGCTTGTTGTTCATTTCTTACCCCACAGATATCTGAAAATCTTACTTGTCAATCTACTATCACGCATTCAATATAAGTGACCAAAAAACATCCATCTTCTTTTTCTATGAAAATATGAATTTTGATATATTTCAGCATTACTTCGTAATTTCCAACCTTCTACTGTGCTCTGTGGGCCTAATATTTTCCTCATGATTCGCCTTTCTAGTATTTCTAATTATTCACATTATACTTTAATGCTAGACATTCACTTGCATAGAGGAATTCCGGCTGCACTACTCCAAACCATTTTCTTGGATTATTTCTCCTAAATATTTCAATTTTTTTACCCTTTTTATTTGGCCAATATAATATCTATAAAAGTACTTTATTAATCTTGAACCATTTTTTTAATGTATATCTGTCCAACATGTTGCGAGGTAGTAGATATAAATTAAAACTATTAAAAAATTGTACAAAACAAATATAGAATCTTTTATCATGCACTTTGTTGCACATTGTACAACATCAATCATTGTAGGAAGCAAGAGGAAGGCACTACAATACAGACTTACGCCTTATAATTATTCCAGAATATAAAAATAAAAGTATATATAAATATTTTAGGGTACTCCAATTAAGATAATACTAATATAAAAACATACAGGGCAAAAAAGGATTTGGGCGAAGTATTTTCTTAGGACTACATCTGGTTAAAAGCCGGAACCAATACGAATTGGTTTCCTTAGTGCGCCGTTTATTAACATTAGTTTTTTCATCTCAGAACAGAAGTTGATATTTACAGTGAGACATGTGTGTATAAAATATCTGATACGATTATAACTAAAAGAGCTTTATAAACTAAATAATTTTTTAACACAATATATGAATCTTAGAACTCCAAAACCAGCCCAATTTCTAGATATTTTTTTTTCTTCTACCAGAATAATCTATAGGTGAAAGGTTTTCTTTAAAAATATACTTTAGTCACATTGAAAATGGCCTAAAAAAAAAATAATTCCCCTTCCTAATCCAATCTGTCCTTTACCTTTATCGACCAACTGTAAACAATTTTTAAAAAAGGATTTATCTGGTTTTATTATTGGACTCTTCATATACACAATAAAGTACGTTTCATAACTATGAAACCACTTGTTTTTATTCTTTAATTTGAACAATTCAGTAGAAACTAAAAATTAAAACTATCTATTATTTGGGTACATTCAATGAAACATATATAACATAAAATAGTTTTAATTTTTTTTTTAATTTAACCAGAAACATAAATCTAAAAGAAATAACAAAAACAATACTGTCTCATAACTACAAAACTAAAACGTACGAAACGTTGCAAGAATACTTTAGACATATTTAAGATATACGCAGTGTTAACATGCTAATCGTTTATTTTTGTGATAAATGTGCTAATTCCACCCCTAACCAGTATTGTTCTAATTCCAACAGAACTAAAAAAAATTCCATTAACGAATCATGGGACGAAATACCGAAGGAAGTTATAAAAAATTTAGTTATGAGTATGGGACGAAGACTTTTTCAGGTTATTAGAAAGAAAGGATTATTAACAATAACATTAACATTATAAAAAATAACATAAACTGATTTTTTTAAACTTAGTTTTATAGTTATGAGACAGTATTATTTTTGTTATTTCTTTTAGATTTGTTTTTGGTAAAATTTGTAAAAATAAAAACTATTTTTTTTAGTCATATTATGTCTTCCATTCAATAAACCTAACTAACAGATATGTTAAATTTTTAGATTCAACTGAATATTTTAAATTAAAGGATAAATCAAAGTGGTTTTATAGTTATGAGACGCACTTTATATACAAGAACTCCCGACTTAAATGGAGTTTCGACCCTATCACACATTACATAGTTAACTTCACAAAATACTGTTGTATTTTTGTACAATTTATAAACCAATACTTTGCAGTAGTTTCCAACTTCTATAAACCGATATAAAATAAATAAGGAAAATATTTGTGGAGCTAATAAAAAAAAATAGTATCCTCGAGTATATAGTAAATGTTAGGTTGGTGATAATTTGATTACTCGACTTTAGCACACACAGCTGATATATCAAGCATCTCCCTTGTATATTCTACCAAGTTCCAGATATAACTGAGAAGGAGTAAAACAAACCGGAACATCGCCCTCTCATCCCTTACAATAATGTCGGCTCCCATAGAATAAAGGAAAATAACAACATCGACTTTTCTTTAACGCTGTTCTATATCATCTTGAGGTCAGCTGGGGATAATATCAATATTAATTAATGAATTATTTTTCTGAAGAGTGGAATTAGAGAGTTTGCAAATTACAATAAAAAAAATTACTTTTTTAGAGAGTCATTGAATTTGATATTCGATTTATTATTTTTATTATTATTAAAACCCATTTATTATTATAAACACCTCCATTTAAGTCATTTATAAAATATAATAACAATTTGAATAAAAATTCCCACTAAATATTGGATATAAATGATTCCATTCCACCCAATATTTTTTCTCTAGTAAAAGTTTAATATTTCTTAATGTTTTAAGGCTTATGTGATTTTAAACAAACTCTTGAAGGATACGCCCCATATAATGCAATTCTGTGATAATCATATTATATTTTTTTAAATAAAGCTTAATTTTAATTAATTCATACTTTTACTCATTCTGGTACGTTTCATATGCAGTGGTAAAGAATGCGAGGATGTGAACAGCTAAAGAAAAATGAAACATTTAGCTGAGAAAATACAAAAATAAAGGAATTTTTTGCCTGTCACTCATAGGCAATCAGAAATATATATTCTAAAAAATGCATTCATAAAATTTGCATAAAGAAATAAACGAATAACTTCCAACCATAAAAAACATATAATAAAACAAATTAACATTCAAGAATGGTGTCGAAATTGGAGAATTAAAATAAATCCCAACAAATAACCTTTACTCTTCGCCGAAAACCTACGACTTCCCGTCCTACAGTCTTCTTTAATGATATTCCACTAATCCCTGTTAAACAGATCCGCTACCTAGGACTCCACTTGGACAAACGTCTTACTTGGAATCCACATACAAGGCTAAAACGACAAGAAAATGCTCGTCGTTACAGATTTACGTTCGTTACAGTTATTTACTTCAACATTTACATGACTGTGATCAGACCTATTTGGAAGTACGGAGTTGAGCTATGGGGCTCCACTAAACCATCCAATTCATCCGTATTCCACCAACCATCGTATCCAATCCTTACAATCCAAAATCCTTCGAAAAATCCTCAATGCTCCTTACTTTGTGACCAATACACTTGTCCATAAAGATCTTGATGTTCCTTATGTTGCTGATTTAGCCCAGACCAGATAACTATCCTTTCATAGTAAGCTCAATAACCACTCAAATCCCCTAATTTCTCAACTTGCTTCCCACACCATATCCCGAGAATCCTTCAAGGCTTCTGAAAAGAAGATGGCCTAGAGACCTTCTAGTGTAGAATTTTTATTGAAGTGCTACTGATGAGTAGTTCTTTTAAAGTTTTGTCACGTTATTGTAATAATTAACAGCAGATTTACTTGATGTATAAATTTTGTACAGTTGTAAATTTAAAAAACAGTACATTGCTTGCCAATCTTTACAAAAATCTTTTTTAGTGTAGATTTTTATTGAAGTGCTACTACTGAGTAGTACTTCATATGTTATTTACATGCCATTGTATTCATTATCAACACATTTACTTAATTTATATTATTTTGTACAATTGTAAATATCAATAAATGAAGAAAATAAATAATACAAATCATAATATAGATAAATTATATAAATACATTTTTTTAATTAGCAGATTAAAAAAACAACATAAAAAATACGAAATTTCAAATCAATATGATTTATTACAGTTTTGCATTAGGAGGGGCATTTCCCCCAAGAATTTTTATCAAAATCATATCCGACAAATCCCCAATCGAATCAAGACATAATGAACAGAATTAAACATTATTAATTGAAAATTTCGTTTTTTTTTCGTTCGCTTGGTAATATTTTCAAATTCTAGTACCTTCCAAATGCACTGGTTAAAGTATATGGGAGCGTAACCATCATAAAAATAATGACTTTCAGCCGAGAACTATGCCCCATCGAATCCAAGATGTAATGAACGTAAGGAGTAGATACAAACTACATTAATTAATAATTTCGTAATTTAAAATTGCTTTGTAATTTTTTTTTAAATATTGCCTACTTGTATTTAATTATTTTCTTAATAACGCCAATACGTTTTATAAGCCCTGGTTAAAGTATATAGTGAGGTAAGAAAAAAAAATAATAATAATGAAACCGAAAAAATGAAAGAATTAATTAGGAGAGGTATTTTTGCTGTCAATGTATGATAAAAGCTCATCTAGAATATATTAGTGTATTTTAATCGTGGTACCAAAATTAATGTCACAAAATCTAACTTATAAATCCACTACTAAAATATAAATTCGGACAGACCACCAACTCTGCATGGTCGGTTAGGGATTTACGGAGAGGGAACCAGGTAAGGAAGACGATGCCAGAAAGTAAAATCCAAGCTTGGATCCAATGTTGACCATCGGCAAGTTTGCATTCAGAGCATCGCTGGCTGGCTCGGTGGGAAACAGTGGGGAATTTAATAAAGGTTTCAGGCGAGGGAAGTAACGAAGGGAATGGTTTGAATAGAGCAAACATTGGAAGGTTCCTCGTGTTGCCCTTCCACCAGATGCGATAGAACTTTAACATCTTCGCAGGGCCTCTCAAGTGGGTTAGATATTTCTCCTTCTTCATAGTTGTTACTATGCGTTCTTAGTTATAAGGAATCAGGAAAAAAATTAAACAGTGGGGTAGCACGATGATGAATCTAATTGAATGCAGCAGATCAGTGACTTTAGCCTTATTATTCCCCATAAGTTAAATTATTAATTATTTAATAAATTTCCAGTAAAAATAAATAAATGAAATGTCAAAATTAATTAATAAGAAAAATAGTAAAGGGTGTCATTATAAAAGAAAAAAATATAGTTGATAATTGAAGAGCTTCAATTTAAAATAATAACAGAAATCATTAACTTAAAATATTTCATTAAAAGGAACTGTCTTAGAATAACTTATTCAACAAAATTATAGTAAGCCAATTCCGCCAACGTTGGGTTAGGCCTATTACTAAAATAAGGATCCCATTTTTTTTTTTTTTTTTTTTTATCTAAAATGTTTACTCATAGATACGTTAACATGTAACTGAGTTACTGTACAACGAGATGAAAGTAAAGTATTAAAATATCGAATCATTAAGAACATAAGGGGTTTTTGAAAAAAAGCAAAAAGTTTATACGGATCACTAAAGTAATAGGTTGCTGTCACAAATACCTTATAAAACATTTTATAAAATTACCTCTGAAACTACATTAAAATGTAATACAATTTCATTTCCAGTGATACGATCTGGACCACAAACTATTGGATTTTTTTCCTTTTAAATTGATCAATAGTAATACAAACAATGTAAAAAAAAATTCAGATTTGTGAAGCATTTTCATCTTAATTTATCAAATTTTGAAAACGTGTAAAAAACAAAATCTGGATTTCTCCATTCTAGAAGTTAGCTAAGGAATTTACTGCCTTAATTGGTTTTATTTGAAATATACATTCGCTTTATTGGAAATATACCATTCAAGTACACTTAATACACCATTAAAAACTTGTTTTGTTTTTTCCAAGTTTTTTGAAGAATATTAAAAAAAGCACCCAGGATTGTTTAGCGAAAAAAATTTAGTTTGCATAACATTCCTATAGCGATAAGTTTCATCTTGGGACAGCAATGAGATACTATTGTTTAACAGAGTACACTATTTCTTGCTAGTCTTAAGGTACTTGAAAAAACCTTTATTTAGATATATAATTGAACCGATAAATTTGTTTTTACTTAAAGTTTTTTTTTTAACATTATAATTATTCTTATAAAGATTTTTCTAGTTGTGTTTTAATAAGCTATATTTTTTATTAAACATCTCTAAAACCTGAAGAAGGTAACATTAATTTGACCTACGTAGATCAATTGATTTCTGAGACAACGTCTTTTATAAGTATTGGGTTGTTTCACATGAAATGTCCGATTTTATAATATTTGAAATACATAGAGGATTTTGCGAGTCTCTGTTGTTTACTTCCAAAGTTCACATATCATAATCAAGCAGTTACTAATCCTCTACTTTTCTTTTATAAACATTAGCTTCCCAATCAATTACACACTGTTTAGTATAGCTTCAAATATGAACATGGAAACACGCGATTTTCGTTTAATATTTTTTTATGAGATTAAACTAGGTCGTTCGGCAGCTGAGGCTGCTAGAAACATCTGTAAGGCGTTTGGGGAAGGGAGTGTAAATGAACGAACCATTCGCCGTTGGTTTGCTAAGTTTTCGACTGGGGATACCAACTTGGAAAACCAGCCCCGAGGAAGACCTCCAACTGTAATTAGAGAGGTGAGAACATTACCTCTACAACCTACTGCAATGAAATTGGCCAAATGCACGAAAAATATTTGAAAAAAAAAACAACCTGGATTGGTAAATCGGAAGGGCCCTATACTCCTACACGACAACGCTAGACCCCACGTTTCAAAACTTACCATGCATAAATTGAAAGAGCTGGGGTACGAAGTTCTTCCGCACCCACCATATTCTCCCGACTTGTCTCCAACAGATTATCACCTTTTCAGGAATTTAGACAACTTCTGCAGAGGAAAAATTTTTGCAAATGATGCTGAAATCAAAAGTGCGTTTTCAGATTTTGTTTCACTTCAAAGCTCAGAGTTTTTCAAATCCGGGATAAAAAAGTTGTTGTCACGTTGGGAAAAATGTGTAGAAAAAGAAGGTAAATACTTCGAATAAAATTATATTGTTTTCATATTGTATTTTTACTAAAATCCCTTTACCTTGAAAACGGACATTTCATGTGAAACAACCCAATACAAAGGCGTCTAGAATTTAGTTTTCAATAACTCAAATCGTATTTACAGCAAAGATATATGGTATTTAAGATCATTCAAATTCTTAGAAGGAACTATCAGTAAACAAAAAATTGTAACAATCCAAGTCGTCGTGGTCAAGAATTAACATAATGTCTTTATTTCTATTAGATTTAAATTAGATGATTATAATGATACTCACTCCATATTTCACATACATATTATTGTTTCATTTGTCCTATAATATCCTTTATTCAAATCAATAATTTATTAAACCAATCATCTTAATCAGTTATGTTAATGTTAAGAATGTGAAAACATTGTATATACTAATCTATATATTTTTTAAAATAATAAAATATAAACAGAAATAGTAATTGTAGTATATTGGATATCGATTGTTTACTTGTGATTGGATGTATCGATTATGAGTGTTGAATAAGGTAGCAGTGGATTATCGGGGGAGGTGGAAGGTTATGTTCGATTTGCAACACACATGTTTTTCTCTGTATTCTAAATTGTGTTGCGGTGATTAATAAATGTTGTGAGTTTGTACAGACTTATGTGTTTTATTTATTGTGTTAAGACATTACAAAAATGGCGACGAGGATGGGATCTTTTGCGAAGTAATCCAGAAATAGAAAATCAACATAATCGTAAGGGATCAATGGTGATCTGATTGTTAACTAGAAGTCGCAGGGTGAGTGTTCTTTTTTCTTTTTTCTTTATCGTTAGAAGTTGTACAAAAAAAAAAAAAAAAAAAAAAAAAAAAAAAAAAAAAAAAAAAAACAGTCTAAAGATGAGTGAAGGAATAATCGTCGGTCAGTTACGAGAGTTTTCTCTTCAAAACGAATGGCAAATATATAAGCCTCGCATGGACAGTTTTTTTAAAGCAAATAAACATTTTTTCAAGACTGAGGACCTTAAACGTGACACTTTTCTAAACGCATTGAGCGAGGACGCTTTCAAGTTATTAACAAATTTAGCCATTCCGGATAAACCTGAGTCGGTTTCCTACAGTTCACTGGTCGATTTGTTGGATAATCACTTCTCGAAAACGGAATCTGTGTTTGCATCACGTTTCAAGTTTTATAACGCAGTAAGAGAACAAAATGAGAGTGTTAATGAATGGATTGCTCGACTCCGTAATCTGGGGGGTAATTGTAAGTTCGGCGCTTATCTAGATAGGAAGTTGGTCGACAGATTCGTGATTGGAATGCAAAAGGGTCCTGCTCGTGACCGTTTATTTGAAGAGGACGCTGAAAAGCTTACGGTGGTGGATGCAATCCGAATAGCCACTAATAAAGAAATAACGGAACAACAATACAGACTTGTGGAGTTTAAAAAAGAACCGGTTGGTTTTTATAAAGGGGAATTTTCGCAAGCTACCGACTCGCTAGCTACGGATTCCAGGAAAAATAAACAAGTAGTCTATCCTAGTTCGTCGGGAGCAGAGAGAAAACGATGTTCTGTCTGTGGTTATACTAACCATGATTTTACAAAGTGTAAATTCAAAAATTATTCTTGCAAAAAATTTTTGCGTATTGGACACTTAGCAAAAATGTGTCCAAGAAATAGCAAGTCTGATTGGTCAGGAAGACCCCAGTCTCGACCTATGGATACTAGGAAGCAGTCAACTAAAGAAGAAACTCATTTTGTAACAGAAGATCCGGGTGAACAGTTGGAATCGTTATATCGCATTGAAGCTACTGGAGATAAAGAATTTGGTTATCACATTACACTAAAACTTAATCAGGATACTGAAATACCTTTTCAAATAGATACAGGATGTTTGAGTACCATTGTACCCTTTTCCATGTACAAAGAGAATTGTGCACATTTACCGTTGTTGGCTACAGGAAAGACTTTCATATCGTATTTCAATGAAAAATCTCGGCCACTGGGCGCTGTGAATGTGTCCATCGAATATAAAAATCAACAGTTCCATGATATGACGTTTTATGTGGTAAACTCTACTGGGCCTCCGCTACTGGGTAGATCGTGGTTTGAACGTCTTGGGTTCAAAATAGTTGGCCCTAATAATCGTAAGACGGATCAACCAGTGTTTTTTAATACTGATTTGTCAACGGTGTTGTTACAAGAAGCAGTGCAGAAATTTCCCGAAGTTTTCTCTGATCGGCTGGGCAAGTTCAATAAGGGAAAAGTGAAATTGGATTTGGCACCTAATGCAAAACCCCGATTTATGAAAGCAAGACCTGTACCATTTGCCATGCAAGCTGGCGTTAATGCAGAAATTGACCGTTTAGTTCATGATGGAGTTCTCGAACCAATCGACTACAGCCCATGGGGATCGCCAATTGTTCCAGTATTGAAGAAAGATGGGTCAATTCGTATATGTGGGGATTATAAATTGACAGTAAACCCCCACCTTCTAGTTGATCAACACCCACTTCCCCGTGGAGAGGATATTTTTCAGCGAGTACAGGGTTGTTCAATTTTTGCGAAAGTCGACCTGTCGCATGCTTACCAGCAATATGAGGTTGATGAAGAATCACGTGACATTCTCACGATATCAACGCAGAAGGGTTTGTTTCGTTACACTCGTTTGCCTTTTGGCATTGCTTCAGCTCCAAGCAAATTTCAGAAGGCTATGGATGTTTTGCTCTCGGGATTGGAAGGTACATCAGTCATGATCGACGACGTTTTAATAGGAGCCCGAAATGTTGAAGAGTTGCGGACTAGAGTCTTCAAAGTACTTGAAAAGCTTGGAGAAGCAGGACTCACGGTGTCTATTAAGAAATGTGAGATCGGCAAGAGCTCAATCGAATACCTTGGTTTCAGAATAGATGCTCAGGGATTGCATTCTACCGATGACAAGGTACGTGCGATTTTGGAGGCCCCAGTACCAAATGATGTTAAGGAACTCCAACGTTTTTTAGGAGTAGTAAATTTTCTGTCAAAGTTTCTGCCGGATTTAGCGACAATTCTGTCACCACTATACTGTCTACTGAAAAAGGGGCACCCGTGGAGGTGGAGTAGTGAGTGTGCTCAAGCATTTGAGAGGATCAAGAGGATGATTCAGAAACATCGAAGTCTTGCGCATTATAACCCAGGTTACCCGATTCGTTTAGCGGTGGATGGATCTGATTGTGGAGTGGGTGCAGTAATATATCAGCGATATGCAGACGGATTGGCTCGACCATTGGCATTTGCCAGCCGAACGTTGTCCCAGGCGGAGAAGTCCTATTCTCAGCTACATAAGGAGGGGGCAGCCTTGATATTTGGAATTAGCAAATTCCATAGCTACTTATATGGACGGAAATTCATTTTAGTGAACGATAATCGGCCCTTATTATCAATTTTTGGACCAAAGCATGGTATTCCAACTTGCGCAGCAAATAGGTTGCAGCGGTGGGCACTTATTTTGTCTAACTACATGTATGATGTAGAGTGGGTTAAGTCTGAGAAAAATATAGCTGATTGGTTTTCTCGAGCTCCACTTCCTGAATGTCCGGCATCAAATGAGTCTGACCTATGTATCAACTATATTTTTGACGGTGACAGTGAACTTCCATTGGATTATAAGACGATTTTGGCTGCAACTAAAAAGGATGACATACTTATGAAGATCATCACCTTTTTGAAGTTTGGTTGGCCAGATAAAGTTGAAGCTGAATTTCAGCATTATTTCCGGAAGAAGGATGAGTTGTTTGTGGAGAAGGATATTCTTCTATGGGGATATCGTGTTGTTGTGCCAACTGCGTTGCGACCAGAGGTCCTGAGGGAGCTTCATGCTTCTCATATGGGTATAGTAAAAGTAAAATCCTTAGCGAGATCGTACGTGTGGTGGCCAAAGTTGGATGAGGACGTCGAAGAGATCGTGAGATCCTGTCATGCATGTAATGCTACTAAGGATAACCCTCCAAAAGCAGCTCTAATACCATGGGAATTTCCGGCGAAACCTTGGCAGCGACTTCACATAGACTATCTGGGACCACTGGAAGGTCGTTATTTTTTTGTTATCATTGATAGTCACACAAAGTGGATTGAAGCTTTTGCTACACATTCAATGGCTGCAGAAACAACTATGAAGATTTTAAGACAGGTGTTTGCTCGTTTCGGTTTACCTGAAACTATTGTTTCTGACAATTATTCTGCTTTTGATTGTGAGACTTTTAAGAATTTTCTTCAGCACAATGGTGTCGACCTCAAGCATGGAGCGCCATTTTCACCAAAGACCAATGGAGCAGCAGAGAATGCTGTGCGTTCTGTTAAACGTAGTTTGAAAATAGCTCTTGCAGATTCTTCTGCCGCAGATTTGGATGTGACTCTTAATAGATTTCTGTTGGATTATCGTAATACGCCTCATAGTACCACTGGAGTTTCCCCTGCTCAAGCATTGACGGGCCGTCAGCTAAGGACCAGGCTTGACCTCCTACGACCTCCTGCTATGTCTACTAAAGTGAAAATGGCTCAAGAAAAACAAGTAGGTGCTTATCGTGGTTCACCTACGCCTACTGATTCTTATCAAAAAGGAAGTTCTGTTTTTGTGCGAGACTATCGGCATTCTGGGGAAAAATGGATTCCTGCATCTGTTGTCAAGTGTTTGGGACCTCGAAGACGCCAAGTTTATGTACCATCGCTGAATAGAAGCTGGACCAGGCATGTGGACCAAATCCATGGACCTACTCCTGCGCGAGTGAGTCTGCCATCTTGTTCCACTCTTGCAGAACCATCATCAAGTCAGGTGGTTAACGAAGCCATTTTGGAGCCAACTCAGGAGATTCCAACCAGTCAATCTGACATTTTTCCGAACACCTGTCAAGAGGACCAACTCAATGAGTCAGCTCGCCCTCAACGATTGAAGAAACCAACAACAAGGCTAATCGAAGAAATATAATTTTTTGTTTTTTTTTGTTATATATTTGGCATATGTGTGTTGCAATTTTATAAATATAGAATAATTTAATACTACAATTTAAATAATAAAATTTTATAAATAATTCTAAATTTTCAAATTCTGGGAATTAAAGGGGGGAGAATGTAGTATATTGGATATCGATTGTTTACTTGTGATTGGATGTATCGATTATGAGTGTTGAATAAGGTAGCAGTGGATTATCGGGGGAGGTGGAAGGTTATGTTCGATTTGCAACACACATGTTTTTCTCTGTATTCTAAATTGTGTTGCGGTGATTAATAAATGTTGTGAGTTTGTACAGACTTATGTGTTTTATTTATTGTGTTAAGACATTACAGTAATAAAATGTATATGTATAGAAACTTACGTGACATTAAAATGGAATCATTGCATATTTTTATAAAGCTGGTACTCACCTGTAACAAAAGTAATTTGTTAATTGCAATTTAAATAAATTACAGTTAACGATAAATGATAAACATACAGACAGTGCAAATTTGAGATATTAGTAAGAACCATGGAAAATCCTATAAATACAACTACCGAACAGTAATTTTCAATTAGAAATACTTGTTATATGTCACATTGTTTGTGTTTATAGGTAAAGCTGTGACATTATATGAAGTAATAACATATTCAACATGGTTAATTTTTTGAATAAATTAATATTCCTGAATATATTATTGGCTCCAATTCTATTCCGGACCATTGAATTCGTTATAATTAACTGACATTAATAGAACTAAATTCAAATATTTTGACCCTACCTGTCCTTAACTTGGATCCCACTGTTTTATCAAACTTGTAATTATGACTTTTTCGTTAAAAGAAAAGTAATATAGTTTTTAATTTATTCAGTAAACTCTGCCTTGTACGGCGTTTGACTAAAAATACGAGAAACTGTGCGTCGTTACAGATTACTTCAACATTTGTTAGACAAAAGTTCAAAGCTCTCAATTAATTACAAAAGACTCATATACATAACTATGATTAGACCCATTCGGAAATACGGATAAGTGTTCCACCAAACCTTCCAATTCTTCTCGTATCCTATCCTAACAATCCAAAATCCTTCGTTATATCTTCTTAAATCCACATACAAGACTAAAACGACAAGAAACTGCGTGTCGTTACAGATTACTTCAACATTTGTTAAACAAAAGTTCAAAGCTCTCAATTAATTACAAAATACTCATATACATGACTATGATTTAGTCCTATTTGGACGTACGGAGTTGAGTTTAGGGCTCCTCTAAACCATCCAATTTATATCGTATCCAATCCTTACAATCCAAAATCCTTCGAAAAATCCTCAATGCACCTTACTTTGTTACCAATAAACTTATCCATAAAGATCTTAATGTCCCATATGTTGCAGATTTAGCCCAAACCAGATATCAATCCTTTCATAGTAAGCTCCATAACCACTCAAATCCCCTAATTTCTCAACTTGCTTCCAACACCATTCCTGATAATCCTCTGAGGCGTCTGAAAAGAAGATGGCTCAGAGAGACCTTCTAGTGTAGAATTTTTATTGAAGTGCTACTACGGAGTAGTACTTCATATGTTATTTACATGCCATTGTATTCATTATCAACACATTTACTTAATTTATATTATTTTGTACAATTGTAAATATCAATAAATGAAGAAAATAATTAATACAAATCATAACATAGATAAATTATATATATATATATATATATATATATATATATATATATATATATATATATATATATATATATACATTTTTTTTATTAGCAGATTAAAAAAACAACATAAAAAATACGAAATTTCAAATCAATATGTGAAATTTCAAAGTGCTACTGATGAGTAGTTCTTTTAAAGTTTTGTCATGTTATTGTAATAGTTAACAACAGATTCATTTGATGCATATATTGTGAACAGTTGTAAATTTCAATAAATTGATAAAAAAAAAAAAAAAAAAAAAAAAAAAAAAAGAATCATCTTAATAAATGCTCTTCATTATATCACAAACAAACTTATCAATAAATAACTTAATTCTCCATATGTTGCTGATTTAGCCCAAACCAGATACCTATCCTTTTATATTAAGCTCCATACCTACTCGAATCTACTAGTCCCCTTACTTGCCTCACACTCATTTCTCAATAATCCTCCGAGGCGACTGAAAAGAAGATGGCCGAAAGACCTCCTGATATAAAACATTTATTTATATGCTACTAGTGAATAGTTCGTAAATGTAATCGACAAATCATTGTAATCCTTTTCCTCAAATTTACTTGTATATATTGTATACAATTTTAAAAATCAATTAATAGTTAATAATAATAACGATAATTATTTATATAGATGTTTAGGTCAATAAATAAAAACAACTATTTTGGCGACGTTTCAAGACTATATTGTTCTCATAATCATGCCCTACAGTGAAAAATAGGCTGCAATATAATTATAAAATTTATAAGAGTTATTTCAAAACATTAAGTTATCTACAATATAACAACATGTATTAGAATAATCCAAGAATAATAATGTGTTTATTATTCTATCAGATGTTGTTATATACTTATATTATAGCTAATTTTATATTTTGAAATAACTTGTATAACTTATATAATTTTATTGTAACCTCTTTTTTCACTGTAGGGCATGATTATGAGAACAATATAGTCTCGAAACGTAACCAAAATAGTTGTTTTTATTTATTAACTGAACCTCAAGAACCTTACTAAATATTGAATAGTAACAGTCAAGAAATATATATATATATATATATTACAAGTAAATACTCGACATTACTACAACAAGTATATGCGGCACAGTATGGCTGAAAGAGGTGCAAAGGGACCTACAACAGATCAACATAGAAAATATCGACGACCGCACCGAGTGCTGTAACAAAATAAAAAATGTAAAGTTTGAACTAAACATATCGCGAAAACCTGGGGAAAAGTGGACAGATGGACGGAAGAAGAAGCATTCTGAAAGGATGGAGAGTTTTTGGGAGATGGAGAGAAAGAGATAAGGAAAGTGAAAACATCAGGTTCAATTGCTCTCCTGAAGGGGAACAGTCGCAATACTAATAATATATAACAAGCATCTATGACAAATAAAATGAAATTTTATACATTAAAATAATATTTCAGTAATAGAAAACCTTTAATACTTAATTATTTTTTAATAGTTTATGCGTTGTATTATTTGTGTATTAACTACATACGTTTTGCTTTAAAAAGTGTAATAAATAAAACAATGATACAATATTTTATTAGATAAAATAATAATAATACAAAATGTGCAAAATCAACTTACTGGGTTCACATCCTAATTTTCACAGAAAACTTTCTAACATAAAAATAATTCTTTTCTTATTCATATTTTCTCGTATGATCTTATCACTTCTCGTATGATACAAAAGACATTTTACGAGTTTTACAAACTGCTTATCGAACGGGATTTTAAATAAAATTTTATTCCGTTTAACCTCTTGTAACTCTCGCTGTAATGATTTAGGGAGAATGCCAAGACTGTTGAGTGAACAACAAACCAGCAATTATGCCGATGTTGTAAATATTTATAGATAATATATCTTTAATGCATTTTATCATGTTAAATCTTAAGTTTATTAAATTTAATATATATGCATAAGTGCATAATAATAAATATACAACCACATAAAACAACTATTTAAGTCATAAACCATCTTAATAGGTTTTTTAGAATTCTAGTAATAAAATTTTAATTTACCTTACAAGTTATAACAATAAAAATACTGGCAACAATATTAATGTATATTTTAACGATATATATATTCTAAATATCAAGGAAATAGACAACAAAGAGAAATTTCAGCGTTAACAGTATGCATCCATCATTTACCAAGATATCGATTCCTGACAGTTAGACAATGCAAACTAAACCGTCTTAACAGACAACCGTTCAACCTCTGATTATTTGGTTAGCGTAAGAGCCTGCTTAGGACTAGTAAACACAGCCTATTACAGACCATAATAGCTTGTAATTTGCCAGCTGTTACAACAGTCCATTCCCGAAGTGAACGGGAGGGTGTTCTCAGTAATAACTCTAAATTTTAAGGTCAAATATCAAAAATTAATTTAGTTATCTTTTCATTGCTATCAAAAAAAAAAAAAAAAAAAACAGTCTATACTATCGCTCAATATACATTTCCCGGCTCCGAGTCCAAACCAGTAAATCTTACTGAAATATATTTTAAAAAATCCGACTCATTTTTTTAGAAATAAAAAATAATAAGTTTATATCTATACTTTTCAATTCCATCTGCTTTAGAATGAAAAAACAAAGTTGTTTGCTTTTCATAAAGATATAAAAATATAAAAATTGCCTATTTTGCCTCAGGGCTCTGGCAACACCTACTGACGGATAGTGTATCCGTCATCATGAATATCATCGATTTAAGATGTTAAAAAAAGCATTTTTAATTAAAAAAAATTACTGAAAATTCACCACCTGTATTTAGAATATAATTCTGTGCTAATTGGATGGACAAAAAGTTCATTTTTGTCTACAATAAAATAAATACTCTGGGCGACCCATATTGGTGCCCTACATATCTTGAAAAATTAGGCAAGTTGTAATTTCCATTGTATAAAAGGATAACATTGCCATTATACAACTTGCCTTATACAACTTACTTATACATGATGAGTATGACTCCAATATCGGTTGCTCAAAATATTCTTTTTATTGGCTAAAGAATAAAAAGTTGTGAAGAAACTACCCTTTTTGACCATATTCAGTCACCTGAACTGATAATCTCTTGATACTTTTTGACTCACAATCAGTTGTGTTAACGCATCTATCCCTCCTCTTTCCTGCAAGGATCTTAACCTCATACACAGTTTTCTCAGATATCATAAATCTCCAAAAGCATCTCCCCATTATTTATTTATTGCTAGTACACTGGCGGAATGCATTCGATGAATCAAAATTAATTATCCTCTGTTTAAGACGATACTTATCCATTACTTTACCTCAATAACCGTACAATTCAATTTTTTTTTTTTTTATTCTTTTATTAATAGAAATTTACAACTGTATTTAAAAAAACACATCTCGTAAAAATGCAGTATATATAATATATATTGACATGAATAAAACTTGTAGAGGAACTGCCCATTGGTAGTACTCAAATGAATATTTACAAAAGAAGATCACGAGGCCATCTTCTTTTCAGACGCCTCGGAGGATTACCAGGAATGGAATGGGAAGCAAGTTGTGCAACAAGTGGATTTGGATGAGCAGTGAGTTTATTATGAAAGGAGAGGTATCTGGTTCGTGCCAAATCAGCAACATATGGGATATTAAGGTCATTGTGGATAAGTTCATTTGTGACGAAGTAAGGAGCATCTAGGATTTTTCGAAGGATTTTGGATTGGAATGGTTGGATGCAAAAGAATTCGATGGTTTGGTGGATCCCCATAACTCTATTCCGTAGGTCCAAATAGGTCTGATAATCGTCATATATTCGAGTTTTTTGTACTGAATCGGGAGATTTGAACGTTTGTCTAGCAGGGGTTGTAGTAGTCGAAATCGACGTGCAGCTTCTTGTCTTTTCAATCTTGTATGAGGGTTCCAGGTAAGTCTCTTGTCTAGATAAAATCCAAGGTATCTTATCTGTTCTACATTATTTAATGGTACTCCATTAAAGGATACAGGAGAATAGGATGAGGTAGGTTTTCGACGTAGGGTAAAGGTTATTTGCTGGGATTTATCTTAACTCTCCAGTTATGACACCATTCTTCAAGGGAAATGGTATGTGACTGGAGTGTCTGAGATGCAGCTAATAGATCATCATTGACTGATAACACGCTTGTGTCATCAGCATAGGTTGTGAGGATAGTATTAAGATGAGTTGGGATATCAGCTGTATATACGGTATAAAGGATGGGACCGAGGATACTACCTTGAGGAATACCAGCAGTCTGAGGAAAGGTGGGTGAGCATGTAATATTATGGTTAATTTTAAGTACTCTATTAGAAAGATAGGATCGGAGGATGAGGAAATATGTAGAAGGAAGGAATTGGCGAAGTTTATAAAGCATACCTGGGTGCCATACTCGGTCAAAAGCCTGTTCAACGTCAAGAAAGACACCCATGCAGTACATCTTGCAGATGAGATAACGTCTACCACACGATGACATTGTTGGATAGTGGAATGAGACTGGCGAAATCCAAACTGATGAACAGGAACAATTCAATTTTATATTTCCATTAAAAACCTCGGAATCTCCTTTGATCAACACTTATCTTGGAATAACCACATTTCCCAAATTACCAGAAAATCCATCATGATCCTCAAACAGCTCTAAAGATATCGTGAATTCTTTCCCTGAAGTATCCGCCAACTTATGATATCCACTTTCATTTTTCCCCATTATGATTACGGGTGCTTGGCGTATGGGGGGCTGTCTGTTGAGCTAGAGATGAGACTAAGGAGACTAATGAATTGCTTCATAAGATTCATCTTTGGATCTCAAAAATCCAATCGACAATCGGTCTTACGTACCTTGCCGCTACAATGAGCTAGGGTGGCTTTTCCCCAATTTTCGACGGCAATACTTCCTCGACACTTTCCTATTCCAATTATTAAACACCGATAAACCTGCCTATATTCTTGACCTACTTATTCTGCGTTCCTCCATTTGTGACCACCTGAATACAAGATCCCAACCTTCCAACCTATATACCCCCTTACATAGTACTACCTCCTTTGAAAAATCCTTCGTCATCCGTGCTACCCCTTTTTGGAATTCCATAACTATCCATGTTCGCAAAGCCTCTTCCTTAACTTCTTTTATTTATCTATCCCCTCGATCTTCAATCTTCCACAAAAATGTAAATGTACTTAAATGTGTTAAATTTTTTACTGTTGATTGTTTCTTTTTTTTTTTTTACTTAATTTTAAATTTTTATAGTTGATTGTTTTTAATTTTACTTAATTTTAAGTTTCTTCTCTCTTCTTTTTATCTCATAATTTAATTTTTAATACTAACTAACCTCAGCCAGACAATTGTACCTTTTATTGTGCACTTTAATTATTCTTAGGGAACAGTCTGTCACAGAATAAAGTTTATTTTTCATTTCATATCGGCCACTCAATTTGCACATGAATTTGAACTCTTTTCGGAAACAGTTGTGTATCTTGTTTCCTCATCGATAAAAAACATGGTATCAATATATTAGAAGCAAAAGGCGAGATCATAACCGACAACACTTCAACTATGTATATTACTAACAGAACGTCTCACTTAAAATAAACCAAGAACTACTAATTTATTTATGCTTAATAATTTATGGGCTTGAACTGGAAGAATTTTTTTGAAAACTATCCATAGTATATTATTAGTTATTAAGGTTTAGAAAATTAAAAAAAAAAATCTGATTAGAAGAGGTTGACTTGTAACAATGTACGATTACTAAATTTTCAAAATTTCTATTTATTTAATTTAGGGGCATAAAATAATATCGTAATAAATGGATATTAATCCCATCTTCAGGATTCTAAAACTAAATTAGAAGCTATATCCATTAATAAAATAATAGATAATGCGGTATATTAAAAAACAGATATTGACAAAATAGGAACAAATTACGCAAATATTATAGAAAAATTAAAAATATAATTAATATTGAATCAAAATTTAAAAGAATAAATTTAACACAACTAAGATGAATTAAAATTAATAATAATAATATTAGTAACAAGACATATGAAATAGAAATTGTTAATTGGTTAAAAATAATCATTGATATAAACATTTTTTTAGTTGGTTAGTGTGAAGCCATAAGTGTAAACAATAGTTGAACATTGAATTAAGTGTTATTTATGTAGTGTGTACAGTTTTAGTATCATAAAGATGGGAATAAAATCCCGAAACATGTAGAGGAATAATCTAAATAAATGTTGAGTTATGCCAATAAATTAAATTAATAAAACCAATCTCCTTCTACATGAATTGAATTAAATTTTATTTATTTTCATTGAATTTATAAATTCTAAATTTGTTGAATAATTCCTTATACCTTAATCAAGTTAATCATATTAATTTATAAATAATGTCAATTAAATGGCCCTAATTCCAATTTCTTTTTTAAAATATTAAATCCGTAATTTAAGATTTTTTCTATCATTATTATAAAAATTATAACTTCCGCAAGCTAAGAACTTTGCTTGAACTTTTTTTTTTTTTTCAACTGATTGCCTCGGGCTAAAGTTTAAAAAAGAAAAAACTTTGGGTTATTCCCCCGGTTATTGGAAAGAAGGATGGTCGGTAGCCCCTCAGCATAAAAGCCATCCCTCGTTGATACAGTAAGGAAATTGTTGATTTTCGAAATAGCATCAATCTAAATTCAAAAATATTCCCTTCTTAATTGTGATAATAATTAATTGTATTTTCTTAAAATTTAGTTATTTGTAATATATATCTTTATTTATTTCAAATAGATTAATTATTTCATTTTTTTTATCTTATATTAAAATTAAATTAAATTAAAAACGGTTTACTAGTATTTGAAAGGAGAGGACATTTCTATTTTCTTAGTAGAGAAATTATAATTTAATTTCAATTATTATAATGTCCTCTACTCTGAAAGGCACTCAAGGGGAATTGCAAAAAAGAACAAGAATAATTACTTGACACTAAAAAAAAAAATATGTATTCACTATTTGGCTAGTAGTGTGCTATAGCAAATCTAATGTAATTAATCACAACAATTCAAATGAAATCAATTCAGATACTAGCGTATGCGGACATAGATACTTTAGGATTTAGGAGGGATCTATAGCAGGCTTTTCTAGCTTTAGTGATTGCTTGACAATGTATAGGCCTACTACATTGATTTAGGTAAATCAATCTAAATCCAAATACAGGCTGGTTGGTCCTCCTAGACCACCAGAACCCACCGTCGTATTTGGTGACCGAAGTGTCGGTTGTCATAGTGCTTAGACTATACTATAAGTCCAAAAGAAGAGAGAAGAATATCAGATACAAATAAATGTTACTTTACATTCGCTAAAAATAAGAAATTAAAGTTACAAAAGAAAACCAAACCCGTTTTTAATGAAATTATTTGGTCTGTTTTAATATATGCAGCAGAAACCTAGTGTTTTTCAAAGATAGAAGAAAACCATCTTATATTATTTGAACCTAGCATCCCCCGACGCGGCTTTGCCCACTCGGATAAGTGAAGAACTTGGATAATTTTAACTAATAATGAAGTTTTATTTGTTTGTCGATGAAAATCATTGAAGTGTACTTTTTAACCTCGTTAAAATTGCACGAATTACGTGTTTGAAGATTAAGTAAAACCATAATTGGGCATCCAATTTTTAATTTTAATGTATGATTTAGAAATGCAGATGAAGACTATTGAAAAAGTCTTGAGGATAATTGGCAGCATTATCAATGTTCACTACATTAACAAAAAGCAAAGGATCGACATTTTGATTTGGTAATAATTTTTAATCGGCAGAAATAATTTCTTTGATTTCATCTGGTTGGATTTTAATTTCTAACTATAAAATTTTATTTTTATTTGTGTTTCATTTTTAACTATAAAAGTTTATAATGGCAAGCCTCGTCTCTGCCACTTAACATTGTATATCAAAACTTTTAGTGCTGTAAATTTTACTATTGCTGAATCTTCCTAGAACGATGTAGTTACAATTTGGCTCAGTAGTTTTACCATTTTGAAATCTATTGTAGAATTTAAGTTAAAAAGGAAGTTAGCTCAACCAAATATCGTTAAATTTTCAAACTTTACTAGGATCAGCATGTCGCACTACGTTTTTAATCATTTAATTGAAAATAAGTAAATTTTATTTTATATTTTATCTCTATAACGCGTTACCTTTGTAACCTCCCATGTATAGTGGTGCTCGCCACCTATCGGTCAATTTTCAAACTATACTATTATCCACAAATTATCGCATTTTTAATAACAATGCAATTGAAAATTGGTAAATTTTATTATTTCTAAACCTTCTTTGAACTACTAAGAAGATGTAGTTAACCCTTTAACGGGTAGGCTGAAATTTTTTGAATACATTTCTTCTTTTTTTTTCCCTTTGAATGCCTATAGCCACACTAACCCCCACACCACACATGTATCATGAAATTCAAGGTGAAATAAAGGATATTAGACGATAATAAGTAGGATAATGCATCGGACATTACGTCATTTATTGAGAAAAAGGCATCAAATATGTGTATCCTCCAGGGTACATTGCCTGTTAAAGGGTTAATATGTGGTACAAAGTGATTGAGTTCTAGCTCTGTTGGTGTTCCTCGGATCGAAAATTAACTTACAGCTTTCTTTTCAGAAATTTAATGGAAAATATTTTTAGTTGTGTATTATTTGTCGCTAGGATCTGCTGTTTAGGAAATTTATTGGTTTCAATGAAAAAAATTGAATTTTAAACCGCTGTTTTCTCTCGATATTGTTCATTTCGATTAATCATTTTCAATTATTAACTTAATTTAATTATACATTTTAGTAATTTGATCCTTTGATTTCTAAAATTTAAATGATCTATTGTTTTTCACAGTCATGGAGAAATTGAGTTTATTGTTCCTATGATACGTAAAAATCAATACAATAATAATTTAAACAGTACATTGTTACAGACTACTTCAACATTTACTAGACAAACGTTCAAAGCTCCCAATTAATTACAAGAGTCTAATATACATGACTGTGATTAGACCTATCTGGACGTACGAAGTTGAGTTTAGGGCTCCACTAAACCATCCAATTCATATCGTATCCAATCCTTACAATCCAAAATCCTTCGAAAAATCCTCAATGCACCTTACTTTGTTACCAATAAACTTATCCATAAAGATCTTAATGTCCCATATGTTGCAGATTTAGCCCAAACCAGATATCAATCCTTTCATAGTAAGCTCCATAACCACTCAAATCCCCTAATTTCTCAACTTGCTTCCAACACCATTCCTGATAATCCTCTGAGGCGTCTGAAAAGAAGATGGCCCAGAGACCTTCTAGTGCAGAATTTTTATTAAAGTGTTACTGATGAGTAGTTCTTTTCACGTTATGGTAATAATTAACAGCAGATTTACTTGATGTATAATGTATAATGTATAATTTTGTACAGTTGTAAATTTAAAAAACAGTACATTGCTTGCCAATCTTTACAAAAATCTTCTTTTAATGAAGAATAAAAAAAAGAAAAAAAAAAGGATATTGATAAAGTCTGTTAAAGAAAAGAATATAATATTTAAAATAATGTGTTTTTGCACATTCAGGAAGGAGTACACGGAGATAAATTGATAAGAAAAAAACAACTAAATAAATAAAAAACGGTATTAGATTCTAGCAAGGCATTACCCTCTTAAATAAATTCCGAAAAAGTTAAATAACGAAATATCTGTATGTGATCAGTCGAAAGGATTTTCCATTCCTCAACACATTCATAATCAGCCACATAAGTTTCAAGTCAATGAAATCAACATAAAGAAATATAAACTACACCTTTCCTCCGAATGTTTTGCAAATTACGCGATATATTTAAACAACCTTTGTTTTGAAATAAATGGGCCGCACTTATTTTCTTCTCTGCTAACTTTATAAAGTTAAATTGCCTCCCCTGTCACCCTTCATCCATCCTTCATCAGGACTCAGACAAGAACTTTCATCATTGTCTTCATTTATCACCTTCCGCCTAGAGCCAATCGAACCTATTTATAACTTGCCAATCAATATAATCCTCAACCGATTTACATTTGGAAGGTGATATTCTAAAATTTAAATACTTCTTTCCAATTTAATGAAGTTGTTTCCACTCTCAAAGCCGAGATAAGGTGACACTTGAAAAATAGGAATTATCGCCAAAAAAAAATAAATAAATAACTTGTTTTCTATGATTCTTTTTTATCTTGGTGCGCATAAGAAAGTTTTACTAGTTCATAAATCAAAAACAAATAAAATTATCCTATTTTTAATTGGCATAATAAATTACACAACCACAGTTGCTTTTTCCAATGATACTCCCTACCTTCCACCAGACTAAGGACAAACATTTACTAGACTACCAGGGTATATTTTCAGTTACTAGGAAGCCCTGCGGAACTACTAGTATTTATGAGGTCAGTCTTAGAAGTTACCTAAGCTAAATATCCGCACTTGTAAAGTAAACGCGCCAAGTTTATGTTTATTTAAGGGGATTGTTGGCGTTGGAGTGTCTGTGGGACTTGTCCTACCAGGGGTCTCCAATGATTACAGGCGCTCGAACGCTTCTCAAACGGCTGTTTACTCTAAGGTCCCTATCAAACTGGGTTTTCCTTCCGAAATCCATCTACGGATGTTGATAAAACACATAAAGAGCCACTTCAAAAAATATAATATCACAATAAAAACCTTACAAAAAAAAACGTGTCAGCCTATATTTATGGAACAACTTGAACATTACTTGCCAGAACTGCAAATTACATCATATAACGTTTACTCTGCAACATGAAATATTTCCTCCTTATTACCTTGACTAATCACTGATTCCTCAGACATACACAGCCTGGGTATGATATTTAGCTAGAGAATAACATGGGCTCCATACTTCAAGAGTCAAGAAAACCCTAAATCAAAGGCTAAGACTTTTATACTGACGTTTCTCAATACATTTTAAATTACAAACGGCACAAAATGAGCGCTTACGCTTACTAACTGAGACGTATTTGGACACAGATATACAGAACAGCTTAAAGGACTTTAAAAACTTCAATTTTTTTTAGGAAAAACCTTTCAGGACTACCACGAAAGAACCCCTGACCTTTTTCAATCAACGAACAAATACTACCTCTCATCTTGACTCTATACAAAAAAAGTATCGCGCATTGCAGACAACATTCAGAGGAAGCAAAAAAGGAGCTGGATGAAGTATCGTCTGAACTATAAAAAATAAATAAATAAAAAATCAAGTTCGGAGGAGTTGCAAAAGGGTTCTGCTCCCCCTCGTGCCTTTCACGCCAAATATTTTAGTATTCCACGAAATTCACAGATTTTAATCACATTCATGTCACACATTGTAATCAGATGACAGGTATAAATAAAAATTCAAAGTTAAAAAAATAAATAAATAAATTAAAACAGAATGATAATAATTTCATAAACAATAATTTCAACTACAGTCCTGCCATAAAATAAGACAAGAAAATATTTTTTTAATATAATTTAATGAATATCCATCCCATTTAATTAAAATCCCATAAAATATAATAGTATTTATATATTTAAAAAATTACTTATCATATTATATGTAAATTAAAATGGGTTATAAAATTTTAATTTATATAAATTAAGTGGATTGTAGAAGAGGAGATTGCAAGGATGGATGCACAAGATCGTAAATAATGGAAGGATAAAATAAATGTTACTGATGAAAAAAACTTTAATCTAAAGAAAACTATAACAAAAAAAAAAAATGATAATGTTCCACGATATAAAATTCTTTATCGTACAATTTTCGAAAATATCGAAATGTAATGAATATAATTTTAATAATGTTAAGAGTCTTGATAGAAATAGCTTTATCTTATACGCAATGGTTTCTCGAAATGTAGAAATTTACTAGATAACTATAATTGTTTAATGGGTTAACATGGCTGGAATAAAACCATTAAAATAAAGGATCAAACAATTAAAAATAAACTCGAAATATCACAGCATTAATAAAAATAACAACAATGAATAAAATGTACATGTCGAAAAGCAAGGCTTCTTTCATTAAAGAAACATGATCGCAGGGAATGATAAACTTTATTGGTACGAGAAAAACATTTTATGAAATCGTCAAGAAAAATTACCGCTTGAATTTAGTCAGGCCTTAATGTCGGAAGTCAACTATTTTGCATATTTATTTCCTTTTTTACGACCCTAAGGGACAAAAATGGTCTTAGGACATTTCCTTTATAGGTGCATAATCTCTAAATTTTATCTCTGAAACGTTATTTCGGACTATAGTATGATCAAAAGAGAAACAGTTTTGAACACTTCATCAAACAATAATGAAAGAAAGGCGACATTTAAAACAATTTCACTCGACACAAAACTGGTCAAAACTGTTACTTTTTCAAATTTTGAAAAAAATAAATTTAATAACTTTTATAACAATAAAAAATAGTTAGAAAATTTATAGAAAATAGCTTATCCTCCAATTTTACTAATTTTAATTCAATAAATATAATTTAGGTTTCATTAAAACAAAAAGTTGATTTTTAACTTTTAAAATCTAATTAAAAGTAATATTTTTTATTGCTCAACCTTTAATAAGCAGTGTTATGGTTACTATTTTTCAAAAAAGGTTAGATGGAATAGTTTGATAACCAATTGTGTTAGCATTATAAATAAATTAAAAAATATCTATAACCAGCTACTTTTCTTGAAAATTGTCTTTAAATTATTAAAATAAAATAAAGTATATTTTTAAATAAACTTATAAATTAATCAAAATAAGCAGCATACAGGATAGGTGTTGTAATCAAGAAGGCAGTGAAGAGAAACAAAGGAATGCTAAAGGAAGAATCTTCACTTGGTAATAAGAGCATGATTTGAATTCTCAAACATCAATAACTTTATTATAGACCTATACTTCATAAAATTTCTACTTTATTGACTTTGACTTAGTTTTATTATTAGTTAAAATAATGACCTACTATTTAATTAAAGAAAAAATCCAGTTAAGTTAAACCGAAGAGAAAACGGGAATTAGTAAATTTTTATTCTTGGCTGAGTGATGAATAGTTGATTGTTCCGAAAAAGAGAAAAAAAAGGTTGTAGAATTTATTTTATTTGTTTATGAACTATTTGATTTATACTAAATGTAAAGACTATTGTAGATATAGTTGAAAAAACATTAAGTTATCAAAAGTGAATGTTATATTTAAATATTGTTTTATGTTAAATGCTATTGGCCATCTATTGTTTACAAAAAAAATGAACCGTTTTTGAATACATCTAATTAACTAATATAATCATAGGAACCAATGTAGTATGTTCTACATGATTTAATAGGTTTTAGATCCTCCGTTTGTTGATTGGCTAATAGTTCAGTGTAGACTAACTGGGGTAGAACGGAAACCAAAGCAACATCTGTCTATTCAGATCTTAATCATGTCCGCCAATGTAACCTGACAGAACACGATTCTCCTATGTTACCTAATACAGACAATGTGTGTACAATATAGACAATTGGTGTTCAACAAGATGTTTTGGAGTACAAAATAACATGCATTTTGGTATCGCGTCCGTCACGTACAAACGGTATGAAGAATCCAGACTAAAATCCAACGTAAAAAGTTCTGTAAAGAGTACAATACAATCTTACTAATCAATCTTAAGTAACCTTAAAGTAATAAGTAAGAGGTGGCCCACGGAATGAAACTAGACTTTTTCAGTTACGTTAAAGTATGTTGCATAAAATTCCTCACTTAGAAAGAGGCCTTATTGTTATAGTAAATATATTTACAGATGGTAGTAAGGAGCACAAATATGTAGTACTGTTTTGTAGCATATTGATATGTTCTGTTAAATGTTTAAGAACATTTATTCTTGCAATGTTGAAAGTAATATTGAAATGTTATGTTAAACTGTTAAAACCAGCAGTGATGGCTACAAGCCATCCCTGCAAAACTCATGTAGCCGAGAGGCAAGGAAGGGAAATAAATAAATAAATAGTTTTGTAGCATTTGAATGAGATAGATTTTTGCATAAACAACAATTTAGACAAGAACGTCATTGCTGCTATAATCAAGGAACATATTCGCCATCCCTCAAGCCGTTTTTTTTTTTTTTTAAAGCCGCAATATTGATAATGTCTATTGTCTGCTCACCGATAGTCAAATCACCCTTGTCTTAAATCAGGGGAAGGAGAAATCACAATTCCCACTAATCATCCGCTCATTTAACTGTGATTTTAATTTTTTTTTTTTTTTAAACTTTACGGCAATTACATTATTATATGAATACCTATTTCTTCTAGAATAGGTAGCTCAGTAAGTGAAACATTAAAATGACATGGGTTCAAATTCATCAGAAGAAGATAATTATTTCTTCTGTTATATGTGTCGAGGATCGACTTCGGGGTCGGGAGACACTTCCCTAGGGCAAACTCAGCCCCTGCAAGAGTGAGTACCTATAAATGGGGAAAAACCTAGCCTCATACAAAATCTCCACCTAATACAACCCGTGTAGGTATATGAACATCACTGAAACCAAATTGGTTTCTGAATCAAAGGGTTACAGTGTTTATTTTATTTTTCTATAATTACAAATACAGCTATTTTCATTTCTAATACTAGCTGAGTCGTTTCCGACTACTCCAACATTTAGTAGATAAGCGTTCAAAGCTCCCAGTAATTAGACCCATTCGGACATACGGATTTGAGCATTGGGGCTTAACTAAACCTTCCAATTCTTCCCGTATCCAATCCTTGAAATCCAAAATTCTTCGTAAAATCCTGAATGCTACTTATTATATCACAAACAAACTTACCCAAAAATATCTCAATGTATCATATGTTCCTGATATGGCCCAAACTGGATACATAACCTTTTATTCTAAACTCCATACCCACTCGAATCCCAACTTGCCCAACACTCAATACCCGATAATCCTACTAGGCTTCTGAAAAGAAGATGGCCAAGAGACGTCTAATGTAGAACTTTTAGTGCTACTTGTGAGTAGTTCTTTAATGTTATTGACATGTCATTGTAATCATTTCTCTCAAATTGACTTGTTGTATACAATGCATACAGTTGTAAATTTCAATGCATAGATAAAAAAAAAAAAAAAAAAAAAATACTAGCTGAAAAAAAAAAAAAAACAAGTAAACACTAGGGACATTAGTTTATTTAATAAGTGTTGGTGGTATTTTTTTTTTTTTTTTTTTTTTTTTTTGTTAATTTTTAAACAAATATGCTTTATGGAGGAGTAGGAAAATTTCAAAATAAAATCTGATGTTATTTTGAAGATAAAAGCAGAACTAAAATTGGTAGTTTTTTGACATCAATCTTTATAAAGTTAAGATGTTCATATATTTCCAGCTTGAAAGGTGTCTGGTTTAAAATACTGCCCTATTCCAGTTGACTTGTTAGAAAACAACTATTGCAGTCATCTATTTGGCCCCAGATCCCTCCGAATTTTCTACCGTAGAGGCGATACCTGAGGTCATCGATCACGGTGAGGGACACGGTGGATAGAATCATCATTTGTCAACGAGCCGAATCAATTGCTCCGTACCCTGAGCCTTTAAAGTGACTCTAACAAATCCATGATAAATATCGCTAAAGAGGGGGCAACTCTATTCGACTAATTCCAGGTTCAAAATGGATCATTAATATTTCATTGATGTAAATAATTCCGACAGAACGATACGCTCAAGGTTCAGCTGAATAGCTGGTTACGACCTATAATTTTATCAACAGAGAACGGCATGATAATGAATACAACATGAGTCTCTTGCTTTTATAGAATAATTATGCATATTAACAATTAATTCATTTAGGTTTCCTTAAATTTTTGTAATTGGTTGTTTTAAAAGAAATATGTCATTCTGCAAGATTGTAAAAAAAAAGTTAGAAAAAATTCGTATATATAAACAATTATTTAAATAGAATTCTGAGAGATCTCGAGAAACTGATGTGGTATTGTCTATTAATGCTATTAATTTTTATTTATATGATACAGTACCAGGGCCACCTAGAGCCAAACCTGGCTACAGCCTTAATTCCGCCCAACACTATTCTAAAAAATTCAACTTCTTTTTACACTAATAAACTACAATGTTTGGTTAATTTCCTAATAACTTGAGGTACGCATGATGATATAGAAGGATCAATCCTAATTTCCTAATACGATAAATCGCCCATAGAATATCAAAGAACACCAGCAATGATGTCAAATTAAGGCACGACAGTTAAAAATTTAGAAATTTAAAAAATTAGAACAAAGTATTAAAATTAAAAGAAAACTGAAATTTAATTGCTTTCTACAATTATGAATTAAAAAAATTAAATCGACCGGTTCACCGTCTATTTTCATTTCGTTAACTAAAAATTAATATTAACTTTTTCATCCAATTCATAAAACAAATGTTCAGAAATAAAACTGTTTAGCAATAGTGTTAGTAAAAAAGTCAGTACAGGTTTTTTTTTTTTTAGGTGTACCAGTAATTCCCAAAAGTGGTTCCCTTCAACCCTTTAGGGTTTTGCTACCCTCCTTCTCCCTCTGTCAGCAACCTGCATAATTTCCATCAATATATCTATCTAATAAATATCATATGTCACTAGAAACAATATATAAACACTTTACATATAAATGCTGACAACTCACTGACTACAGAACTAAATTGTGGACGAAAATATGACATTGGCCGGTGGATCGATAATGTTTGATGATCAATGTTTTTGGACCTCAAAATGTTTTTTAAAAAATTCTATTCCAAAACTTTAAGATATTCAAAATTCATATATTTCCTAAATTATTCTCTGTGAAATATTATTGAAACAATTTTAATGTAACAATAACTTGCTTAGTTTCTTCCTATTCTGTTATTTATTTTCTTATATATTCTCATTCCCTTCACTTACTGTGCACATGAAACTTATAAATAGTTTATGTGCAGTATATAGGTTTAAGTATGGAGTGTACAGGAATAAATTAAGTTTATGATGGCGCCTAGTAGATTTTTGGGCGGCCAATCTAATGGTGCAGTCAGTTCCAAGAAAATCGGGTCAGAATAAGTGGAAAAAGCACTTGAACAAGAGTGTACAGGGAAGAATGGACAATCAAGAGGAATCAGAAGGAAAAACGGTCCCTCTCGTCAAGGTCTAGGACCTCTCACACATGCAACATACATACAAAAAGTCATGATTCATATGTTATCACAAGACCTAAAGTAATCAGGAAAAAAAAAATCAGAAACTATACCGTAACATAGCCTGAATAATTTAATTTTACAATTTTTAAATATAGTGATATTATGTATATCATTGTATAGTCTCTGGGTGTGAGAGGATGGAGAAGGGATGCCGTAGATAGGTCTGAATGGCAGAGAATTTTAGAAGAGGCCAGAGTTATGTAAGGACTATAAGCGCCATAAGATGATGACGATGATGGTATTTCGTACGTGGTTTGATTCTTTTCCTGAAGTGCTGAGAAAATTATATCAACTTCTGAAAGAAAACAACAACAATTATGAAAGTTGTATCATATTTTGTATCATGTTTTTTTGTTCAGCTATAAAATACTTTTGCCCGTTCTTCTCATTAACTCTTCAACATTTTATAACTATTTATTTATATCCACAACTGTATACATATATGTACAATAAGTAAATTTGAAGAAATTATTACTATGACTTGTCAATAACATGTGAAGAACTAATCCCTAGCAGCACTTCAATTAAAACAAAAAATCTATATAAGAAAGTCTCTTAGCCATCTTCTTTTCAAAAGTCAAGGTTGATTATCGGGAATAGCATGGGAAGTTGAGAGACTAATGGATTAGAATGGTTATGGAGTTTACTTTGAAAGGATAGGTATCTGGTTTGGGATAAATCAGTGACGTATGGAACATTAAGGACTTTATGGATAAGTTTATTTGTGATAAAGTAAGTAGCATTAAGGATTTTTCGAAGGTTTGGGGATTAAGGATTTTGGATTGCGAGGATCGGATACGAGATAAATTAGATAGTTTGGTGGAGCCCCAAATCTCAAGTCCACATGTCCAAATAGGTCTAATAACTGTTATGTAAATGAGCCTTTTGTAATTAATCGGTAGGTTTGAACGTCTGTCTAGTAAAGAAGTCGAACACGACGAAAAATAAAAAATAATTTATCAATGTAAAAAATAATCATAATTATTCATCATACAATATAAATAGTCGATGATAAAAAATTCGAACTTAACAGCAACCATAAAAGCAATACAAGCAGTAAAAAGCTAAACATATTTACAGCCATTTATTGAAAAGGTAGTTGTCAGCGAGCTAAATTTTTGGATACTGGGGAAAGCCTCCGCAATGTACATAGTAGTAGTATTTTGAAAATTAAAAAAATGTATATTTTTACAAAGAGGAATAAAAACAAGATATATAAGGCATCAATAATATTTTTTTTATGAGATATTCACGGTAAAGTAAATTACAAATTTTTTGACAGTAACTCTTTCAACAAATATTATTTTTACACCGGAATCGTTTCTATAAACAAGTCCCAATGGTTATTTTAGGTATCGATGAACTTAAAAATGTATAAAAAGACAATTTGTACATATTTCTTTACCTAAGGATTTTTCTCAGATCCGTAAACTTCTTACTTTTGTACCCAAGTCAGACTTAAAGAATAAATAGAATAATTTTAAACAGGCTTCCGCTAAATACTGATCCTTTATTCAAATATTTTTCCAAACAACGCGCAATAATTTACAAATAACATTTGAACCATATTACCTACAATAAAAAGTTAATTTTTAGAGAACACACACAAAAAAAAAAAAATAAATAAAATAACGACTTTTTAATTTTTTGCTGAAAAGTAAAAAACAATATTTTATTTATTTGAAAACTAAGAGCATTAAAGGACAATCAACGAAATAATCGATATTTATATACCAGATATTATCAGATGTTTTTGGAATCCGTGCTAGCCATGAAGGGCAGTTTAATCCTGGCTTTGCAACAAACTTTCTGCACTTCTTTACAATTATTAGTTTTCTATCGATTTCTTTGTTTTTTAGTTGGCACCGACTCAAAACTGATCACAAATTGTTTTTTAACTAATAAGTGATTGTATCTTGTTTTTTTAACTTCTTAGTTCTTTCTAGTTTGTGCATATACATTTAATCTTAAAGTCGTAATTTTTTTTCTTAAAAGGTTGACTTAAATAATATGCGGCCACTTCTATACATACTTCAGATGACCTACCGATCAAAAAAAGAATCATCAAAATTCATAATTAACGGAATAATTGTGTACCAAATATACACACACACAAAAAAAAAATACCTTCAAGAACCTTCCACTTTTTGAAGTCGGTTAAAAACAAACTTTTCACAGATCTAAACAATATCCTACCTCATTCACATAGACAAACAAATTATGCTTTACAGCTACCCGTCAACCCAATAATTTAGAATAAAAGTACCAGGTTTAGAGATCGCTAGTCAAATAAACTTTTATTCATTTTATATGTTTATCTATTTTTCTTTCAATGTTTTTTTTTTTCAATTTTAATTTTCACCGATATTATTTCATTTTCTATGGGTACACCAAAAATTGAAATGCATCTCATTTAACAGAAGCAGAAAAGAAACTCTACAGTTGTATATAAAATTTAATAAATAAATAAATTTACCTACAGTCGGCTAAGATGTGATTCCTCGTAAGCGCCAATTTCCAGAAACAAATCGATGAAGTGAGACTGCGTGTTCCCCACATCAGCAAAAAGAGGTTGAATAACGTATTCCTTAGAAAATAATAATTCAAAATGCCTTTTACTTTTATTGTATAAGCAGTTTTTTGCTAATCCTGAAAATCGTTATTTTGGATGTACGAGGTACATTGTGATTTATTACATATAAATCTACGAAACAAAACCCACATAGAAACACTATAATAAGTTTTCAAAATTTTTGGGATTACTTTTATAATTATTTTATTAATATTTTAAGAAAAAAATTAACACCAAACTATGTCGAAAACGGTGATGCTGACCGTTTGCACATTCCTCACCCAAATTAAATATGTGGATAAATTATATTTAATTATTATATTTAAATTATATTATTTAAAAAATGTATTTAAAAACTATATATTATATTGGTGTAGCCCAGTAGTATATTAAATATCGATACCACAAATATTATGTGTGAATTCATCCTCCTAAAAGAGATTCGTTCTAACGCCTATGAAACTTCCACGCCTCCTCGTATTCATAATGCAGTAAGTGAACATGTCCTCCTGCGTTTTACTAACTTCATCCACCCTTATTTAACTCCCTGATGGTATAACTTCTGTTATAATCAACGAGTGGAACTTTCACGGTTCCGCGTTACATAATCATAACCAATTCTCAGCTACAAGCTAGACATTGTTAGCACGGAGTATTTTGACGGAAGATTTGCCTTCGAATTAATGAGTGCACGATAAAGAAAATCGACTTCCCTAGTAATAATGATTTGAAGAAAAAGAAACTTGTATATTAGAACCAGCCTATACTAATATAGTTAATTTACCTAATTCGGTAAGAAATTGTCGTTAAAAAAAATCATAAAAAATTCACTTTCAGTTTTATAAATTATTAAATAGAACATTTACCTATTAAATTTGTAATGAAGTTATAAAACACTACAAAATAAATAAACCAGAAAAGGCAAAATAGGAGAGCTGCCTGAGAGGAAAAAACCTTCAGTAAATACTAAATCCAAAAGAGAGAATATTCAAACTGTACTCGTCTCTAGCACCACAGCCTTTCTAAATAATTTATCAATTTTATGAAATAAATTATGTATGACTTTCAATTTGTCGCTACAATAAAGTTGTAATTGCATTTATAAAAGGATAACTACTGATACTGAAGTGCATAAATAATACGTCGTGAAAATAAATTAATAATATTTTATTAAGAAAATGAGCAATGATATCTCCCAAACTTAATTTTAATAATCAAAAATATATATAGCCATATGGGCGACGTTTCATGGCTCTTCAAGCTCTAAAAACATATATGATATAATAACAACTGAATTATGACAATCTTAATAATTTTTCTCATTTATATATAATATATACAAATAAATAATATTGTTTTGTATTACTTTGAATATATTTCATAGTCAATACAATTTTTTTTCATCTGAATGTATTGTCAATCCTTATAAAAATTATTTCTGCACAACAATATATAAAGCTATTTATTATACATACTATTACCAGCTATTTACTTTACATACCATAGTATCAAAATTTATTATTATAAGTGTACAGTAATTTAAAAAAAAAATGTATATTTACCTTATTTATCAGAATATTTGAAGTGCTAGCATAAAAAGGACTATCATATCGTAATGTCTCTATTCATATTGAAACTGATTTTTATATTTTATATATTGGGTGCAAAGGTTGGTTAGGATCATATTACGTTTAGTTTATCTTTAAAATGTGTAAAAAATCACAAGCCAAAAATCTTGGCGGTAAAATCTGTCGGAACAGAAATCCGACTTCAGGTTGGTGTGCTGGCATGAGTGTGTAAACGATGCTCAATCCTAGCGCATGCGCATTTTGCGTTCGACCACCTGTTCCATATTACCAGGTATGCAAGTTTAAAATGTCGTTTTAATTCCAATAGAATGCGCTCTTAGCCTATTGAAGGATTTGCTTATCTCTAAACGCTATTTTGTTTGTTAGTCATTTGTTTACAAAAGTCAGTTGTTTTTAAGTCGTTTACGTGGACGTATCATACCTTTCTTTGGTGTTAAAAATGTCTAATTTTAAGCCAAATAAAGAGCATTTGCGGCATGTCATGATTTTCTTATTTAATCAAAAGAAAAAGGCATCTGAATGTCATCGAATTCTTGTTGAGACTTATGGCGATGTTGCTCCAACGGTCAGGACATGTGAACGTTGGTTTCAAAGTTTCAAACGTGGTGATTTTGATGTTACTGATCAAAAACGAGAAAATCGACCAAAAAAGTTTGAGGACTTCGAATTGCAATCTTTATTAGACGAAGACAATACCCAAACCCAACAAATGATGGCAGAACAGTTGAATGTCACTAGGCAAGCCATTTCCGATCGCCTGAGAGCTATGGGAAAGATTCAAAAGGTTGGAAAATGGGTTCCACATGAATTGGACGAACGACAGATGGAAAAAAACGAAAAAACTGTGTGCGAAATGCTGCTTTTACGCCACGAAAGAAAGGGTTTTTTGCATCGAGTTGTAACTGGCGATGAAAAATGGATTTATTTTCAGAATCCCAAACGAAAAAAATCATGGGTAACGCCAGGACAACCATCCACATCGAGTGCAAGACCGGATCGTTTGGGAAGAAGACTACGAGCTTCTCAAACCCGGCGAAACAGTCAATACCGAGCGCTACCGACAACAAATGATCAATTTGAGTCACGCATTGATCGAAAAACGCCCAGAATGGGCTCACAGGCACGCCAAAGTCATTCTTCAGCATGATAACGCTCCTGCACATTCAGCCAGATTGACTAAGGAAACGATTTCTTCGCTTGGTTGGGAACTCCTACCCCACCCGCCGTATTCACCTGACCTGGCGCCTTCTGATTATCACCTCTTCTCATCGATGGGACACTCATTGGCGGAGCAACACTTCAGCAATTTCGAAAACGTACGAAAATGGCTCGATGAATGGATTTCAAATAAAGATGAAGCATTCTTTTGGAATGGTATCCATATATTGCCCGAGAGATGGACAAAATGTGTAGAAAGCGAGGGTCAGTACTTTGAATAAAATATATTATACTTTTTTTTTAAATTACTGTGTATATATTTTAAGAAATAAACGACATTTTAAACTTGCATACCTGGTATATATTGAGTTAATATGTACGATTTTTGGCGGAAGAAGGACATCCTTGGCCATCCTTCTTCCCCACTAATTAGTTTTCATCCTTAAGCATACTATTTTGAGTTCCGCTAGGATTAAATGCTTTTAAAATTATACGAGGGATATTCCGCCATTATTGTCCTTTTAGTTTTTGTCCATAAGGATACTATTTTGAAATATTCCAGGATTTAAAGATTTTAAGATAGCGGAAAGATATTATACCATTGTTGTCCGTTGCAAGAATTAATAGTTCTTCGTCACAATTTTTCATTTTCAACAAAACAGAGAGGTTTTTACTTCACATTTGTGCAAGCAAAACTGAACGTGTAAACAGTATCTACTTGCTTTGCACAAACTGGCTTGCACAAGCCAGTTTGCAAAAATGGCTTGAGCGTGTAAGCCGGCCTTTAGTGTATTAATCAAAATATTTTGGCATTTATCTCCATATTTTATATTCTCACTTTAATCAGTGACTCTACATTTTCTAACAATTTTTATTTTTATTTACTATTATCAAAAAAAATACATCTAAAACAATCTTCATTAAAAAAAAAAAAAAAAAAAAAAGTTATGAATATAAATAATGATATGGACATAATACCAAAATGTTTTAATTTATATTCTTTTATTAATAAAAATGTTATAAATAAACAACAATTAAATGTTTATTTTTTATTTATTAATTTTAATTAGAACTTAGAACTGATTTACGTACTCCACGAATTCCTATCTTCCCTACACATTTTCTTTTAAGCTGTTACGATTTCAGCGATAACATATTTAAAGTAAAACTTAACCAGTTCATCCCTCTTTACACAGTCTACTGACGCTTCAGAAGGTTCTTTGCGCAGTGCAAGTGTACAGGTGGGGTTCCGCATGCAGCAGCCAGCCGCCGCTGCTACATCTAGCTGCCAGAATAGGGAGAGGGTGTTTCCACATGTAGCTTCCAAACGATGCGGCTGGAAGTTCAACAGCCCGTTTTCTGGCTTCCGCGGAGTATGATAAGAAGAAAACTGGTGTTGTGATTGTTGTTGGAGGAACAGGGGTTCCTTGTTATGAACAGGATATCAATTGACCACACCTTTCCCGAAGTAGAGAAGAGGGTTTTCTTTCTTCGTTGATTGAGCTGCACGTCCAGAACGATGATGAGAAATTCAGGAAGTTTTTGTGGCTGAACTTTATTCGATTTGACTTTATAATTTCTCTATATTTCTATTTATCTATCGTACTAAACCAAGCCATTTTTAATAAAACTTTAATAAACGGGAGCTCAACGAGCGGTATCATGAAAACTAAGAAACTTTGGGCAGACCTGAAATCTAGCTAATTGTGACAAGAAAACAAACCAATACGTCGAAGTCTCCATTGCTGTGAATCCCACGTTTTCCCTTTGTTTATTTCACAATACATAGAAACACAATTTATAAAACTCGCTGGAACCACAATTTTATTATTTTTTTCTGATGATGTATAAAGTTCCAGGTTTTTTATTATTGTTTTAACCAATGAACATTTTATTGACAACCTTGTTTTTGTTAAATATTTTTATTATGTAAGATATAGTATAATTATGTAAGAGATATTTATATATAAATAAATTGTGGTGTTTCAACCTGAGGTTGTAACAAATTATTTATAAATGTATATTAAATATACCAAAATCTGAAAACTGTGTTCTGTAATGTATTTTTAAGCATTGTTTTCTTAAAATACCATTTATACATTTACAGTTTAAAGTGGTACAAGAAACTTTGGTGATGTGGGTTTGCATACCACACACGCGAAGGAGCGCGTCTGGACTGGTCCCTATAGCAGTCCGAACGCAGCTGCTCAGCTTCTCGATTTTCTGAACGTAGCCGCAGCGGCGCCTCTCGCAACCGTTCTATTAAAATACACTGAAGCAGTACCTCGCCTCCAGCCGCGGCGTCTGGGAGGCGCAGCAGCTGCGCCTGGCTGCTCTATGCGGACCCTACCTTACAGTTGGCCTAGCCCATCCAAGCACTTTTATGGACTTAAAAGTGTATGGTACTTGTAATAATAATCAATGATGCATTCATTCACATATGACAAACTTTCATATGAAACTACTTTTCAAATTATAAAATAAAAAATAAATCTTATCAAATTGCTTCACTATTCAACTAATCTCTGCTGAATTTATCTATTGTTAAGTACCCTGGATTCACACTAAACAAGTAATTCAAAATTTCAATAAAAGACAAAAACATTAATTGAACAAATGGAGTAAAACCAAAAAAAAGGGAGGTAGGCGAGGATTTTCTTATTTATTATGTATTAATATTAGACTATATCCTACCTAATGAATTAGTTTCACTCACACTAGTAGGGAATTTAATACTATTGAAGATTTATTCTGTCAATTTTCCTCTTAAATTAACGAATGAGGATCTAAAATATCAAAATATGAGAAAAACAGGAGTGAAAAACAATTTTTTTGAAGATGATCGATCACCTTTCCGATACGTTAGCACGAAAACGGTCTAGTTTTTCTTAAAAATGTATATAACCAAACTTGTAGAAAATTTAATAAACTTTCATTTTGTACTTAAAATTTTTTTCAGTTCCTCCGTTTTCCATTTTTGGTCTAGATTGACTGGACTATAAACTCTGAAATTATCTATAAACTCTTAAGTTTTTTTTCTTATTACCTTATTTTTCGATTCCTAATAATCCTCTGAAGCGTCTGATAAGAGTAGGGCATTTAAACACAGAACTTTTACAAATGCTACCGTGAAAGGTCATTAGATTTACAATCCTGCAATCTTCCTCATTTATTTAATATATTTTTGTATAAATAGTTTTAAATATATAATATAGATATATGTACGTATATCTCTTATATATGTACGTATATATATCGTATGTATATTTTATTTTTTTTTTAAATTAAGAAAGTTATTCTTGACTGTAAATAAATTCCGTTCCGCCAGGCAATTGAATAAATATATCTGTATTAAGCAAGTAATATCTTAGATGCTTAAGATGTAAGAAGCTTGTAATGACAGGGAAAAATTCCCCGCTAAGATATACGGGCAGAAGAGGTGCAAGGGCTATAAACAGGGATTGCTAGGAAGTGGGAGGGGGAGATGTTTGCCAGGCCCTTAGACCCAATGAATTTTTCACCGCTTAAGTAGTGTCTGCAGCTTCTCTATAACTAGTGGCTTCTTGGAAAGTCTCACGTAAAGTAGTTCTTTTGTAGTTGAACTTTCTGTTTATCAAATAATTATAAATATATTATAAGTCATCATAGGAACAAAAAACAGAACATGAGCGGTGAAAATAATTTTATCCACTGATCGATTATTTTCCACTTCTGTTAGATTTAATTTACTTGAAAACTAGTTTGGAAAATTAAACACTCGTCATCAGTTCTGAAAACATACAAAAATTTCAAAATATCAGCATTTTGCTACATAGATTATAGATATATTATTTTTATAATTTTTTTTTTTTTTTTTTATGTAAGACAAGAAATCAATACTCTTCTGAAATATACAGGGTGAGTACCTCTTAGTTAAAAAAACAGTGTGAAACTAGATCAAAAATGTAGGAAAATGCCGCAGACCTCGCCTTTGTATTCCAATCCATTCCAGATATACAATAAATCAAAGACTTTTTTGAAAAAACCACGTTTTTTACGATAAAAGATGCAATATTTCCATTTTTTTCAAACTTTGTCCACATTTTCGGATTTAGCATTAAATTTTCTATAGGAGCAGAGTACATATAACCTTGAATTCTACAAACTTAAGATCTAAAGAACAGCTTGATCTTCACCTCATTTAGAGAAGTTACAAAATCATTAATAAGTTAATGAACTGCTGTCTGAGATTCGTTCTGAGGACATATTTCCCACCACTACACCAAATTAAAATTGTTAAAATTGTTATTTCCTTCCTTCCGTCGACAGTACTTTCTTGGTTCGTTCCTTTACAAATCTCTTTCCTCTCAGTCACCTTCCTATATCCTGAAAGCTTTAACATTAAAATCGTCAGTGAGTTCCCGCAAAACCAGAGCCCGTTCCTCAGACCTTTACCTAACTCCTTTCAACACAACATCCTTCAAACGTTCCTTTATTTCCAGAGCTTCCAACTTCTGGAATTCCTTCCCTTCCATCATTCGCCATTCCTCCTCTCATAACAGCTTCAAATCCCGACTTTTCATTTACCTGTTAGATATTCAATCTAATAGTCATATAGATGTAGAAAATATCTCTTAAAATGAGATATGAACATTCAGAATGTAATATTGATCTTGTACAGTATTAGTCTAGTACTATTGCACTGAATTGGTTTTGGCATAAGTTATATTATTTATCAGATAAGACACATTATCTTTCCAGATAATTTATATTTGCTTTGATTATTGTATTTGATTTCATTAAGTTTTTGTTTAATTTTCCCTATTTTTGTTTTCGTAACTTATCTTAGATTCTAACCTCAAGATATAATTTGTTTTTTGTGTGATATTTGAAAATATGTAACAATACTTTTATATTGTAATTTGAATTTCGTTTAAATTCCTAATTTAATTTTATTATATTTTCCTTGCTTTTATCATATTTCTTAATTATATATACGGTATGCTAGGTAGCAATTAATTGTTCATTGTAATTATTCTTTAGGGGCAAAGGCCCCAGAATAAAATTTATTTTCATTCATTATTTTCATTCAATATCTGATATTACTTTAACGCTCACCATTTTTCGAAAAAACTATCCACATAACTGCAAATCTTACAAAAACTTGCAAATTTAATCAGCTTTCAAATGATACGTTGAAAGTAATGATTCTGATTCGAGGCATTTCTACCTTTTTATGAGGGGTATCTTTGATTTATTAACCTTTGTATTGCTATCGAAAAGTATTGTAAAATGATAGTTAGCCCAACAGATTGAACGATGAGAATTGGTAAGATTTGTTACAATATATCCTACCATAACTTCAAAGTTTGAAAAATATTTTTTAAAAATGGAGGTATTGCACCTTTGATGGTAAAAACGTGGTTTCCTCAAAAAAGTCTTTGATATATCGTACTTCTTCTTCATATGTACATAGATTACATTTTGTTTTACATTTTATTAGATTACATTTCATCATTATCGGTACACTACCGAGGTTTGCGGCATTTTCCTGCATTTTTGATCTAGTTTCATCCAATTTTTTCTTCTTTTTTTTTTTACACTAAGAGGTACTCGCCGTGTATAAGGACCTAGAGCAGGCAGAATGTAAAGGAAGGAAAGTTACAGGTGTAAAGGTGGCTTATCGTATCGGTTTTACTTATTGATAGTTGGCTTTTTTCAATTCCTACTGGAAACAAATTTAAGATGGGAATATTGGAAATATTTATATGGTCATATATAAAAAAAAAAGTCTGAATCAAATTTGAACGATTTTATAATTTTTAGTGATTCATAAATATTTTATTTTAGACTATTTTCTACGTGATGTAGTAGTTTCACTCCCGAGTCTTTGTTGAATTTATGGTTATTTTTATTCAAATGGATAAGAAAGTCGGGATTTTGCATCTTATTAATTTATGCCCTTATATCTTCTTTTCATCTTTGATAAACTGATCGTCCAATTTTTCCTATGTAATTAGCTTCACAGACATTACACTTTAATTAAAATATCGCTTCTTTTTTTTTAAGAAAGGGTTTATTCTATCGTAATGCAAAGAGAAATAAAATGACAATGGTTTATCTATTTCAAATGCGAGATTTAAACCTAATTTTCTTTATGCCTTTCCAACTTCGGTAGATATCAGGGACGTAATTTGAGAACAAAACTTACTTTTTTTCTCTCTCTCTCTCTCATGGCGCTACAACCAGTCCAGGTTTCTGAACCGTATATCAGAACAGGACGAATTGTAGTTTTATAAAGGTGCAGTTTTGTCTGTCTTGCGAGAGTAAGTTTTTGTAGGCCAAAATAGCATCGCTTAGCAAATGTTATTCTTCTTTTTACCTCAGCTCCACCATCATTATCCTGCGATACCATTGATCCCAGGTATACGAAGTCTGCAGTCTATTCAAAAGTATACTCTACAAATGAAACGCTTTCATTTGGGTTCGGTTTATCTCCCGTCACCATATATTTAGTTTTTGATTCATTCACTTTAAGCCCGAGTTTTCCAGCTGATTCCACCAGTGCCAAGAAAGCTTCTTTGACTACCTGGAAGGAGCGTCCTACGATGACTATATCATCAGCATAGGCTAAAAGTTGAACTTGTCGGTTAAATATGGTGCCACCGGTCTGTATACCTGAGTCCCTTACTGCTTTCTCCAAGGCGATATTAAAGAGGAGGCAGGCGAGAGCATCTCCTTGCCTTACTCCTCCTGAGGTGTTGAACTCTTCTGAAAGCTCTCCACTTATACGAACTGAGCATGAGACAGTTTTCATTGTCAGTTTAACCAGCCGTATTAGCTTTCTGGGTATCTGCAATTCTCCCATGGCTTGGTAGAGCTTTTCCCTATTCATACAGTCATATGCTGACTTGAAATCTATAAATAGGTGATAAGTCTTAATATTATATTCATGCCCTCTCCAGGATAGTTCTGAGTGTAAACATTTGGTCAGTAATCGATTTACCACGCCTGAAACCACTTTGATATGAGCCCAAGACTCTCTCAGCGTATGGTAATAGGCGTTGGAATATGATGTTAGAGAAGACTTTATAGGCAGTGGGTAGTAAGGAGATCCCTCTGTAGTTTGAGCACTTCAGAGGGTTACCCTTTTTCTGTATCGGGTGTATTATAGATTTGTTCCATCCAAAAGGCATTATCTCCTCCGTCCAAACAGTCTGCAGTATATTCTGAAGAGCCTTCACTGCCTCACTTCCTCCATATTTAAGGAGCTCTTCAGGGATTCCATCATGTCCAGGGGCTTTATTTTTCTTCAGTTTATCCATGGAATCTATAATTTCTTCCTCATCTGGAGATTCCCACTCAACTTCATCATTTTCGAGGGGTATTTCAATATTTTCAGTAGTGGGTGAACTATTATTCTTTAAAAGTTCTGGGAAGTAGTTTCTCCATTGTGTTAAGATCTCTGGCATATTTGTCAAGAGATTGTTATCATCGTCATAACAATAGGTCAAACGGGGTGCGAATGGTTTCCTCCACTTATTTACTTTACAGAAAAAATCCCTAATTTCTTTGGCATCATGCACTTCCTCGATCCTTTAGAGTCCTTCCCTTTCGTAGTTTTTCTTTTTCTGTCGATGTAACTTTTTTCTTCTCTGCGGATTCTTCTATATTCTACAACCTTCCTTCTTGTCTCTCGTTGGGTCATTGCTCTGTAGGCTTCATTCTTCCTTTGAGTTGCCGCTTCACATTCCCTATCAAACCACTGAGATCGTGGTTCCTTCTTGACTGGTCCCAGGATATTATTTGCTGTTTCCTCTATTGCGTCTGGGTCTATGAGCTTCCGTGTGTTAAAGTTCTTCTTATGATGTTTTCGGGTATTTTCAGAACCTAGTCGGGAGGATCCTTTCTTTAAAGTGAACTATCGATAGGTAATGATCCCAGTCTAAATTCGCACTTCTGTAGACTCCTACATCCAGTAAACTGGTTCTATGTCTTTTGTCTATAAGTGTTTGATCAATTTGATTGACCGTATTCCTGTCTGGGGTGATCCATGTTCCTTCATGGATATCTTTGTGTGGAAAGAGGGTTGATCCAACTACAAGGTCTCTGGCTGATGCAAAATTTATAACTCTTACACCATTATTATTACTCATACTGTGGAGGCTATGATTTCCAATCGTAGGGGTATAAATATTACTTTTACTACCCTGGAGAAATATTTTGTCATCCGGGGGTTATTAAGTATGCATTATCTATAGTTTTTAAAGAATTTTTTTTTTTTTTTTTTAATATTTTCTATCGTGATTTTACTGTATGGATCATTCAATTATTTAGTCGAAATTTCGACATTGCGATTCCATTAGAAAAATGTTTTTCTTTTAAATATCTTTATAAAAGTTTACTAATGGTACTAGCGAAAAATCGCTTCATAGAATTCAGTATATATGTACATTTCTGATCATGATGAAAATCATGAAAGTGAGGGAAACTGAGAGGGTGTGAGGGAAATAGAAAACATTCAAAATTCAAATAATACGTTTATAGTACAAACAAATTGTTAATGAGTATGAGATAAACTAGTCAATTAAAAGATACTAGATAACACTAATTAACTATTTAAACATAAAACTTGAAAAAAAAATATTAAAATGGTAAGACATTGCAATATACATTTAAACTTTGAAATCGAACATTCAATTAATATAATGAATATTATATTAGATTAATATAAATAGTGAAAATATATATAAAAGGTCTTTTTTTAATCTTATTTTACTTACAATTTTTCCTATTTTAATCTATTCCCCTCACTTTTGCTGTGATAGAATTTCAGTTTGATTTAAGATTAACAATCCAAAACACCACATGCATTATTATAATTATTGTGTATATTATGTAGTTACAACTGTGTGTGAGTTACGTACTATCCAAATTTATGATATTTGTATTCTATCGAGATTTCTAGGTCTAAAAAGTTTGTAGCTTTTTTGTTTTGTTTTTTTCTCACAAATTCTAATGGGAATTTTAAAGTGATTGGATTTCATTTATATAATTTAAAAACCTATTGAATTGTCTATTCGTCCAAGAACATAGACATATTTTGTCATTAACATACTGATACCTCTATACGATATGAAGGGCTAACTCTAAATTCAACCTCTGAGTGAATGATTTTTGTATTAATTTGTCCATCAAAAAGGTCTTTGTTATCGAATTGGAAGTAATTATGTATGATACAAACTGTTTTTATTAATTCCTCCCTTTTATCCCTACGCAAAACATTTTGCAATAAATTCTGCTAATATATTTAACTGTATTCCTACCGATTATGGTTGAAGGTATGAAATTAAATGTGGTCAAATTTCAACAGCAGAATGGAGATTCTAGCGGAAAATATTTTCACATAAAACAAAATATAACGAATTAACTTTAGTAAAATTTATGTGCAGAACCGAATTCTAGCTCCATTATTGCAGAGATAAAACAAGTCGTAAAATGTCCCCGGGCTTCCGGAGATTAAAACTATAAAAATTGGTTGTCACGAAACAATAAAAAACAAATTTATGATGTCTTTCAAACCACAGTTACTATTTTGACACCTCAGCAATAGCTCAATTTATATGAACCGCCATGGGTTATTTGAAGTTTAGAGGAATACAATGAATAAATTTATATATTAACCTATTTATTTATTAATATGCAAATGAACAAAAAAAAATACCCCATGAAGAGTCATACTAAGAAAGTATTGTTTCGTGACCAACGGTCACACAAGGAGATGATGTGGTCAGCGATCACGCTCTGCCAACTAATAACTGCCAGGTATTCCCCCAAATAAAAGTACCCACTTAAAAGAGGCTGGGTGTGCCCTAGGAGGATCTCCAGACCCCAAAGTCGATCTACGACCGCAGAAACAGAAATTAAATTCGAGCCGAACTTAAGTTCCGGAGTATAACAATTGAGTGCCTTACCCGCTCAGCTAACCCCCCTACCTTGTATATGTGTGTATATATATATATATATGTATATATATATATATATATATATATATATATATATATATATATATATATATATATATATATATATATATATATATATATAATTTATAATGGTTTAACTATTAAAGATAATTCCATAGGGTGTCAATAACTGGTTTCGCACTTTTTATTATCAATATCTTTATAAAGTTAAAATATAAGTAATAAAACTACATTTTTATTTAATAAAAAAAACATCTCGATTTTTCCAGTAAAAACTAATTTAAAAAAAGAATAAAAATACAATATTACAGCAATGTTCATTATCTTCTAAACTTGAAGGTCTATATATAAGACCTAATTTTTAATTTTTAAACTATTACATCAGCATTTTAATTGTAAAAAATTATAAAAGTTGAAGATTTTTTTCCACAGCAACGTTTAGTTCAACAATTTCAACGAACCTCTACCGCAAAATCAGGTTTAGCTTTTATTCTTTCAGTCCATTTCAGCTTAGACGTCACACTTCGGATACTTCCCTCTTTCCCTCTTTTGTCTTCGTCCCATCCATTGTCGGGGAATTCCCGAAAACCAAACAATGGTTTTGAACCTTTTTAGTAATTCTCTTACTACGGAAAAAACTCTTACATAACTTTCTTTCAAGCATTAGTTGAGGGTAGAGAAAATTGTATTCTGAAGGGATAATAATTTCGATTTGATTGAATATTATTCTCAATATTACTCATTACGTATGGTATCTATAAGACTCCATATTTCAATAAATACATTTTAGTACACCATATATTCTCCTATGAATAGAATTACATTCTCATTTGTTCGCGCATTGATTTTTATCAAGTTTACTGCAATATCTTGTTCATTATATTTCTGAAAATAAACAAACCAAAAATGTGTTGCTCATTAAATTGATTTAAAATATTTCAATGTTCAGAAAGTACTGAGATATTACATTGAGACAGGTATGCGCTAATGCAATCCTAATTATAGTAGACGACTCGTGACAGAGCTAAGAAATGACTGATTTATTATTTAATGAGGGTGAGTGCTACGCTGACTATAATGTCACTGGGAGGTTTGTAATTCATGTATGATGCTGATATATGGTGAGGAGGGGGGGGGGGGGGGGGGGGCCTGAATCAGATATAAAAATGTTTCCGTAAAATTTGATATTGGAGTTACATACATATATACCAACACTATTAGTATGGAACGTCACAGAATTAATTCTGGGGAGGGGGAGGGGGGGGGCCTGAATCAGACATCAAAATTTTTCCGTAAAATTTGATATTGGAGTTACATACATATATACCAACACTATTAGTGTGGAACGTCATAGAATTAATTTTTGGGTGGGAGGGGGGTGCTGAATCTGGCATGAAAATTTTTCCGTAAAATTTGATATTGGAGTTACATACATACATCCCAACACTATTAGTGTGAAACGTCACAGAATTAATTTTTTGGGGAGGAGGTGGGGGCTGAATCAGACATAAAAATTTTTCCGTGAAATTTGATATTGGAGTTACATACATATAAACCAACACGATTAGTGTGGAACGTCATAGAATTAATTTTTGGGGGGGGGGGGGGGCTGAATCAGACATAAAAATTTTTCCGTAAAATTTGATATTGGAGTTACATACATATTTACCAACACTATTAGTGTGGAACGTCACAGAATTAATTTTGGGGGGGGGGGGGGGGGGGGGGGGCTGAATCAGACATAAAAAATTTTCCGTAAAATTTGATATTGGAGTTACATACATATATACCAACACTATTAGTGTGGAACGTCACAGAATTAATTTTTGGGGGGAAGGGGGGGGGCCTGAATCAGACATAAAAATTTTTCCGTAAAATTGGATATTGAAGTTACATACTTGTATACCAACACTATTAGTGTGGAACGTCACAGAATTAATTTTGGGGGGGTGGGAGGTACTGAATCAGGCATAAATTTGTTTTCGTAAAATTTGATATTGGAGTTACATACTTATATACCAACACTATTAGTATGGAACGTCACAGAATTAATTTTGGGGGGAAGGGAGGGGCTGAATCAGGCATAAATTTTTTTTCGTAAAATTAGATATTGGAGTTACATACATATATACCAACACATTAATGATTCGATATTAATTTAGTGATGTTTCACCAATACTAAAAAGTTGGTATATCAATTAATTTGTTTCAAAGCAGAGTAACTGTAGTTGTGGCTGGGTAAGTACAATTACAAGTACTAGTTAGTATTCGCCGTCACAATTACTTTTTTTAAGTACTGTACTTGTACTTGGGAGCTTTTAAGTACAAGTACTCGTTAGTAAAAGTATTTTTGAACTGGCAAGTACAAGTACAGATGTACTTGTAGGTGCAAGTACTTTCCAATTACTGTAATTGTACTTGTGTAATTGTACTTTAAGTACTTTTTGCCCAACTCTGCTTACACCACTCTCATTCTCAACAGATATCCGTTTTTTTTAAATTTGATAATTACGTCGTATTTTTACAGGTTTTAGGTAAAGAATTCAACATAGAGCAATGATAAAGGATCAATAATAGTGAATAATTCTAATTTTTAAATTTTTTGACACCACTTTCATTCTCAGCGGCTCACTTAGAACTAGCTTTGTAGACAAGTAAGACGTCAGACCAACCCTCCCACCTTCTCTCTAAGTTATGGTAAACAACAAACTTCCTTAGTAAACTTATGGTTAACAATAAATCAAGAGTATAAAGGAAACTTTTTAAGAAGCAAATATGAAACCATTTAAATATATATCGAAAAATAAGTAAACACCATAGAATCTACAGATATAAACAATTACAAATATACTACCGATTATAAGCATCCTTTTTTGAGATTTATTTAAATTTAGCAAAATATTAAATAGAATGCATCAAGTAAATGTAAAGATAATGCTCAAAAGAACAGGTCAATTGGTGTAAAGCAACAGCCCAATAGTTGCAGTTTTTTAAAATTTCTATATTAGACAGAGTTTTGTCTGGATTTGCATTGGAAGCAATTTTGAACGGCTTTGAAGTTAAATATGAAAGGATAGGTAACTAGTTAACAGAAGTAGAAGGCCAATAGCTATTCTATCGGCAATTAACAGTTTTAAAATAACAAATACCTTAGATATTTTTATTGCTGCTAAAGTACGTTAGAAACATTGAATAGTTAAACCTATTAATATTATTAATCATTGTATTATTTAATATAATAAAAAAAATAATGCGGTCAATAAATAATTTAAAAATAATATATATACTATTAAATATGAGGACGTTTGTGATCACAATAATCACGAAAACCACTAAGTCAATCTGCAATACATCTTAACCACATCATCTTTATAATTCCAGGAAGGTCTAGCAATAATAAAATATACTTATTTTTAATTAACTTGTTATGGAAATAAGTGATAATATGTAGATAACAGTGAAGTTTCAAAATTGACCGATAGGAGGCGAGCGCTATTCAACATAAGCGGTTACAAAGGTATGGTGTTATATAGAGCTTAAAACTGATAACAAAATTTACTTATATTCAATTAAATTATTAAAAAAGATTTAAATATGTGGTGCTACATATGTATCCCAATGAAGTTATAAAATCGACCGACATGTGATTAATGCTGTTCAGCAATACAGTCTAAAATGGTAAAACTACAGACCTATTCTGTTCCAAATTTTAACTAGATCATTTTCATAGCTCTAGAAAGGTTTAGCAATAATAAAATGTACAGTGAGTTTTTGAGGAAGTTAAACTTCATAAGCTGGCAGAAGGCTGTTTAAGATAAAAGACGACGGAATCTTAGTTTCAACAAGTCCCAATCATATCCTCAAAGGCTTCATTGGACCGAGAATGAAATCTGAAATGAAACTAGCCATAATGGCAGGATTTTAAAGCAATCCTATTTCACCTATTTGACGCCCTTACAAAGGAACAAGTTAAAAATAAACCGTAATGCCCCTAGAAATGTATGGATCTAGTTACTATGCATGAAGCTGGGGGTTCAGAAGCGGAAAATTGCTGGATCCGAAGCCTATCTCTCTCCGAATATTACTGACCACGTCAGGGAACCAGCGCTACCACGGATATACGAGTACATGATGGATAGCGATATCAGGCATCTATAGTGAATAATGGCTAGGAAAATGGGACGGCTCACTGAAAACTACGACCTAGTCATAGGATGTTTATAACTATTTTTCGGATCGCTTTCATCTATAGTGAAAATATAAATATATACTCCTTCGTGGAATCTAATTATGTCATAATGTTTCTAATTTTAATTATACTAAAATATGAGTGATCTATAGTAATGAGAGACGAGTAAATCATTAATAACAAATGCCGTCAAAAAATTGCGTCTCTATTTTTAATTTTTGGTCATGTCAGATTTTACTGATAATTTTTATAAACTTTATTTTTCAAATTATTTGATCATTTTTTTTTTTTTTTTTTTTTTTTTAATATTGTATTACATACCAGACTAAATCAACAAGAAAGTGCTAGTCGTTTTCGACTTCTTCAAATTTACTTTTTTTTTTTTTTTTTTTTTTTTTTTTCTTATGTAATTTTTTTTACAATACGCAATTTTAAATGATGTACCAAAAAATAAACCAGTCTCAAACTTATATAAATACTATTAATCAACTGAAGTATATGCTGATATAATCATAATTTATAATGAAAGAAAAATGTACAAAAAAAAAAAATATTCAAGAATAAAAAGAAAAAATATATATATAACATCCTAGTAATAAAATAAACAAAATTGTAACTATACATTCTTAAATATCTTTATGTTTTAATATACATACATATATATTCATACATACTTACATACACACACATCTAAATACATACACTCACAGATAATGCATAAATATGCAAGTATATATATATACATAAACATACATACACCTAAATATAGTATATTTAAAACAACAATAAATATAATATATTGGTATACTGCATTAATAAATTTCTAGTTCTTTTATTTACATACCGTTTTGTACTATTTTTATTGTAGTTACCAATATTTTTTATAAATGTTTTTTTATTGTTTTTACACTTTATAATAATTGTTTACATATTTTCTCAATGGATTCATTAATTTAAAGTATAAACCATTGTTTATGCATAATTTTAATTTTTGTAAAGTATTCATACTTTCCAGTAACTCTTAGCATTTGTTTTAGAATATTTGTAATTTCTTGTAGTTAGTTTTTGTCATAAAGCTGAATACGTAATACGTAAGGGCTTGCATACGTAATTGTTGGTCTTAAGCAGGTTTTATATATTAACAGTTTATTATCTGTGCTTAACTTCGGATTCATATTAAAGTAGTGGTTTACTATACAAACGTTCGTTCCTTGCGATTGAATAAAAAAAGATATTCATTTACATGACTAGTAGTAGACCTAAAATCCTTCAAAAAATCCTCAATATTTATTTTGTCGAAAACAAATCTTAAATAATTAAATGTACCATATGTTGCTGATTTACCCTAAACCAGATTCCTATAATTTCATTGTAAACCCCATAATTATATCAATCCACCATCTCAACTTGCTTCCCATTCTATTCCAGATATAACACGGAAATAGAAGTGCTACCAGGTTGCTTTACATTTCACGAGTCATCATGAATATTACCTCCACATTTACGAGACGTAGTTTTATTTTTTCGTCAACATTAGTAAATTTTAATAAATACCTTATTTTTTTTTATTGATATTTACAATTGTACATAATATACACATCAAGTAAATGCGTTGATAGTGATTACAATGACATGTCAATACTTCAAAAAAAGTTTTACAGTTGATCTCAAGGCCATCTTCTTTTCATACGCCTCTGAAAGTTATCGGGAATGGAGTAGATACATACAAAAATACAAAAAAATAAATAATAATAATATTTTGAATATATTTTTATAATTTTGTACGAAAACTTTCATAATTCACTCAGTAGATAAATGCATGGTTGAGTTTATGTATTAGAAGCAGTACTTCATATTTAAGTGAAGCTTTTCAGTAATAATAACCTCAGAGTATCTCCATTTATGTAACCATTTATTTTTTTTACAATTTTAATATTTCGATTACCATATAAACTTAGAAAATATTAACTTTTAAATGGCTTAATGAATGTAAGCATAATAGAGACCATATTTATATAATATTTTTCAACCTCACAGCACAAACACCACAAAAATATTTTCCACAAGAATTCGAACCGGCCGTGCGGGATTGCTTAGTCTTTCGGATTGACGTTTATTACGTGGTAAAAACCACGTACGATTCTTTGATTCGAAATCAGTAGGCAGAGTGATAACCTATCAGCTAGTATGTATTAAAACAAATGGTTTTAAAAATAAATTATTCCACTAATGAAATTAAAGTAGCGAAAAACAGAAATGATAATTGATAGTAAAAATTAATATCGATTAAAAATATAAAATAAAGGGGAAGAATAGTTTATAACGCATTATAAGCACTATCAGAAGAGACAATCCACTTATTAGTTTGACAGTTTGAGTGCTTCAATGAGAACAAGTGGGTTATTGAGTGTTCTTAATAAAACAGAGTGCTACAAAGTTAGCTGATAAATGGTGTTGGATACAAAATTTTATTATAAGGAACAAACTACTGAATAACATTTTGGTTGCATTTAGTTTATTATATACCAAATATTAAATTAATATGGCCAGCTAAATTGTTTCTAGTCGTGTTTTTGTATAAAATTTGATACTTTAAAATATTAATAATAATAATAGGTTATCAATTCTTTTAACACTCCCTTAACAAATCTTAACCCATCGTAAAAAAAAAAATTAATATATAAAGTTATATATAAATATAATTGAATTCAATTAGACTACTAATCTATTAAATTATCCATTCCGTAAATGAGTTTTCATCTTTAAATCCTAAAAATTTACTAAATCATTGAAATAATTAATTAATTGATGGGTACTAAAGACATCAGTAATTATAAGAAACGAATTTTTAATAATATATTTTTTTGCAATGGGTATTTAAGCTTTGATATTGGCCTTTTGTAAGGGGTTCTCAGTTTTCTTGTGAAACGTTTTTTTCACCTTCAATATGTGTATATACTTTTTTACACTCAAAATGTTTATATTAATATTATAGGTGTACATATTAATAGACGCTCTAGCTCTGTTGGTCTTGCTCGAATTTAACATTTTTTGGCAGTTTCCTTATCAGAAGCAGTAGATATGAAAGGAGTAGATTATAGAGAGACATATACATGATCTATTTATTTTCCCATCAGTGAAAAATGATTTTTGTGGACATGTAACACAAAGCACGACTATTTAAGGATACGAAATCAAATTCATTATAATTGCAATGTCTATGCATAGGAGAACTTAGCACCCATCCATACCTTCCGCTGCCATAAATTTACTCTATTATCTTAAGATATCTATAAACCGTCTCCTTTAAACGTTAGTCGCGATGACTGAGGCAAATCCATCTTGACCGTGTTATGTATATGTAATTCTGACTTCATCATAATAGTTTTTGTATGCAGCATGGATATGGTACTGTACAGAAAATATGTGTAGGTTTGTATGCAATGTTTTGATACTGATATACCAGGAGAGCACATTACGCTAAGTATTTTTTATTGAAACGTTTAAAATTGTTGAAGTTGTCTTTTTTGCAGTCCCAAAAATTTGAGTGAACGTTAAGTGTTAAATTGTCTGATTCTTAGAATCGATCGTTTATGAAGTGTAGACTATAGCAGTGTTAATAAGTTGTTCAGGCATAGTATCTATTGCGGGTGGTTCCCAGATCAATAAGTAATGAATTACAAGTTGTTTGTCTGATAGGTTCATTACCCATATAAATTTGGTTGAATTATAATTTTATTAAACTAGTTTAATTTTAATTTCAAACATGATTTATTTAAAAACTAAAACTAAAGCGAAACATTACAATGATGTAGAAATTTTGTAGGACTGAGACCGAAGGGTAATATATTCCAAAGCCGCCGGTAATTCTCCAAATCCATGGACTTACCAGAAGTGTAAGTCCGATAGCTATCCATTCGGCAATTAATAAAAGTAAAGTAATAAATAACCTTTGCGGATCGTCAGTTTATTATTGCTCCAGTAGACTATAAACTATAGAAATATTTCTCATGAGAAATATAATTAATATTTGTCTTAGTAATTATAATTTAAAAAAAAAGTTTGATAAACAAAACATACAATCACTGCCCGAGGTGCAATCAATAACTAATTTCAAAATACAGTAGAACCTCACTAATCCAACCCCTTAGGGACCAGAGTCGGATTAACCGAAGATTAATCCGATTATGTATTATGTATTCCGAATTGTATTATTAAAAATACAAAAGTTAAGAAATATTAAATATGTCCTCTTTACACTCTAGCAAAGCTAATAGTAACAGTAAGTAAAATTACAGTAAACAGTAAAATTCTACTACGCCGGCAACGAAATTGGTTTAGTAATTAATGCCGATAAAACGAAATATATGGTTAGTAGCAGAAACGGTGAACATTTTAGTATTGCAGATATTTCCAGGATAAAGTTTGAACACGTTAAGCAATTTAAATATCTAGGATCTATTATATCGAGGAAAAATGAAATTCAAGAAAAAATGAAAGCTAGGTTAAAAGCCGGTAATGCTAGTTATTTCTCGGTCGCAAAATTACTCAGTTCGCGTTTACTCTCCAAAAATTTAAAAATTAGGATATACAAAACTATTATACTACCAACAGTTCTCTACGGATGTGGAACATGGCCGCTGACGTTAAGGGAGGAACAACACCTTAAAGTTTTCGAAAATAAAGTACTACGTAGAATATTTGGCCCAAAAAAGGATGAAGAAACAGGAGAATTTAGAAGGCTTCACAATGCGGAACTGCGCGAATTATATCCGGTAAATATAGTTCAAGTAATAGCAGCGCAACGCTAAAAATGGGCATGTAAAGTCGTTGGGTTTAATAATGATCGAATTCCGAAAAAAGTAATCAGTTATGAACCGTCGGGTAAACGACCGAGGGGGCAAGACCGAGACGAAGATGGGAGGATTGCGTCAGGGCCGACCTGGGGGATTTAGGTTTTGGAGGGAAGTGTGCGGTCGACGGTTGGTGGTGTCGGCATCGAACCTTCGGGTTCGCTAAGCCTTAATTTATTTTATTTATTATTTCCTTATTTATTGTTATACTGGTTTATACTATTAACACTTACTGCAATAAGATTTGCGTACCTCCTTGTCCAATAAAATAACTTCCTTTATTAAAACAGAAAAATCTTCACCCATTATAACCTTCAACTGCTTGAGTATTGCCATAATAAAAACTAAACTCTGATGTCAAGAAAACAGTTAAATATAAATTAAACCAAACAGTTTGTAGGCCTAATATCGTATATTTTAACTTATCAACAACACACGTAGTATATGTACATCTGTCATCCTAGTGAACAAGTGCTTTAGTCGCATTCTGACCGAAATGAGTTAAATGGCAAAAAAAAAAAAAAAAAAAAAAAAAATCGTGGTTGTTTTTATTATAATGAAGACGTCTTTCAATGAGATGTTCATTTTAAAACATAATTATTTAAAAGGAACATGTTATTTGAACACTTATTCACTTTGAAAAAATCTTCCACGATTTATTGTAATCACCTAATTCATTTTAGTCAAAATTTGACTTATTCACTAAGATATATACTTATTTACTGGGTTGCAGATATAATGTTTAAATTCAATATTTTATTGTAAGATATCTATATACTGCGCTAACCCTTATATAATTAAAAAATAAATCACCTACTTAAGAACACAAGTCTCATCACACGTCAACAGATAACAAACTCGACGATAAGACTGAATAAAACATTACTTGAAAAGCTTGATGTCAGGTGTCAGTCCTTTATGTTAAATGATTCAAAGAGGTCAAAGATACCACTCAGAGGTCAAGTTCTGTAGGTTAGTATCCGGACCTTCGATGATACTAAACAGGTATGATAGTTTTATGATATAATAAATATTAAATAAAATTATATATAACATCTTAAATTTGAAATAATTCCTTCTACAAGCTATTAAGAGTTCGGATAGAAGGCACAAGTGTTTTTCTTTATCGAACATTAAAGAGAGTGAGGTTAGCAGTGTGCTCTAATCGCCTCTTTAATTTTAAGAATTATTTTAAACCATTTTACGCTATCTTCCTATCCTGAAGAAGGCGATACCAGTGCCACAAATAATCTGAGCATGTTAAGTTGGATTAAGGACCAAATTCCGAATAACGTAATCAAAAGAAAGGATTACCGATTACCTCTGGGCTGATCTTGAGAATTTGGATACGAACTGGGAAGGGGGTGTACAAGAGTTTGATAGTATCAGCATTGAACCTTCGGGTTCTCCAAAACATTTAATTTCCTTGCTTGATGTTACTGCTTCAGCAACTTCAACCGATCAACACGATTCAATTTTTTTTAAAAACATTCTAGAAAAAAATTATAGAAAATAATAAATGTTAACTCTACAATAACGCAATACATAGATTAATTTTTTTTTTTTTTTTTTTTCCCCAAGCCCGAATATTTCCTGGCAAAAGAGTTTTCTACGCTTGATGACGTCCTGAATATTTATGAAAATGCATACCTCCAGCGCTGTTATGGAGATGCAAAATTGAGTGCCAGTCACTCTATGGGTCTCTTCAAAGCTAATATTTTTTAAATCAGTCGGGTTTATTTTTTAAAATGTTTTTTATCTACTATCTAACAATAAAGCTTATATTCAATAGTATTTATTTAAATAGAGATAAAAAGTAAATTTTATAACACAAACCTTAACTGTTGCTATAGACCGAATTCTATGTCCGTTCTATCTCTTCGATGTAAGAGCTATAATCAATTAAAATGTATAATCATAGGCAAAAAATAAGGTAACTTTACATTATCGGGGTTTACCTGATCATATCACAGAACAGTAGCTTAACCAAACGGACAACAAGCTAATTAAAATTTAAAAAATTTTAAGTAAAATAAATCGAACGATATCAGGTAAGAAACATAATAGACTTACATACAATTTTATTTTGCTGAAAAAATCGAAAAAGAATTCTTAAGGTTTATAAAAGAAGTTAGAAGAGTTCATAACTAATAATAATTTTTTCTATCAAAATGTTTGTGAATCTGTGGCGTAGATTGGTCTTTTCTTTTTGATCAGGGAAATAAACTTTAATAGTTTATTTGATACATATAAATAACTGATTTATTCATTTCCAGGTATTTATGATGAGTGGAAATTTCCATATATGCTAGCAGGCAAAACATTACACCAAAAAATAGGCAAAAAATTAGTTTTTTAAAATTTTCTTGGCTGAATGTTTCATTCTTTTAATGGTGTTTCGCCCCATATACTATAACCATGAGAAATAAAAGTTATTAATTTAATTAAATATAAACAAGCAGTATTTAAAAAAATTAAATTATAAAATATTAAAAAGTATTCTTTATTACAGCTTTGCATTAGATGGGGCATATCTAGAATTTATTCGTAACTTCATTAGCTGCTGTATTTTATTTAATTTATATTTTTAATAATACTTGTACTTACTTTATATTCCCTAGTTAAAGTATATGGGGACGTAAACACCTAAGAAAAGAATGAATCCTTAAGCCGATTAATTTAAACCAATCAAATGGGTGGACATTTTGCCTGTCAGTGTATTTTTCTAACTTTCATCATTTGAAGTAATCTTGCTTAATTGTTAATTTTTTCGATTATAAATTTTATTCAACTCAGGAATGAAGTTATCTAGATTTTTTATTAAAAATTTTTTATCATCCCTTTATTTCTGATACAAAACATTATGAAATAAAATTTTTACCCTTTAAGTTATGAGTGACTATTCAATTTGAAAATATTCCCTGATAGTTCTACAGTTTTTCAGTACCGAAGAATTAGATTTGGCTCTAAGGGTAAGGGATTGGAGAAGTCCGTAGTATTCGATTTAATTTGTATCGATTTTGTGAATTTCGGTGTAACCTCTCATTGTGTAAAATGTTTTTAAAATAATTAATAAAAACTAAAAGTATCAGATAACGAAAACATTATAATATCCTTAGCTACAAACATAAAATAAAATTATGAATCTTACTCCGGAAAGAATTATTTATTCAAGGTAACGTTTACTATAATTTCTATCAAAGTAACAATAACGTAAAACGTTTAGAAGGGCAGCCTACCGAACCGTTTTAAAAAGGTGTTCATAAAAATGACTAAGACGGTTATACCCTTTGAATGAATTAAATCCTGATAAAAATTTAATTAACGCAGAAAAACTGAGACATTTTTGATTCAAAAGGAAATAGGGGCACTTTGAAAAGTCTTAAACAACGGAATATTATTCGTTAGCGCCCCTAAAAGATCTCTGTTTTTGTTATTATGACCTTTAAATCCCAAATAGTGCAGGAAGGACTGTTTATCTTACAGTCTACAGAGGTCGATATTCACATCGTGGTTCATTCTCATGAACCAAAAGCCAAACACTCTCTTTCTTCCACTTCCTCGTAGACAAGAGTGGAACTAAAAACAAGAATAGTTAAAAGGTGAGGTTAAGTCATGAGAAATAAACTCATAATATGGAGAAAGTCAATGGTTTACCAGATTTAAAAAAAAAAAAAAAAATCTGTTTTTTTAGAGATTTTCCTAATTTTGAAATATTCATATAAAGCCTAAATAATTTTAAAAAAAAATCCTACAAAATGTTTTTCTCCTACAGCATTATAACTAATACATCCAAGTGCCAACAAGAAAGTTTATAGGGAATGAAATATTAGTATTCAAAAAAATAGAACTAATTATATAATTAATTTAGCTCCAGAGTGAAAAGTAATTCATTTCGGCAATTGATTAGGTTGAGAGTAAGTTAACAAAGAGTGAACAAGATTTTTTCTTGCGATTTTCCAGTTGAACAAACCTGTAATCACAAAAAAATCAACCACAACAGCAACAAAAATGTTAACCCCTCATGTTATACCAAGTACAGGTCACAGTGTTACGTTCAGATTACCATTAAAAAAAAAAAAATAATAATAACATTCAGGTTTCTTTACACAGTGTAGTTAATGCTACGGTTATTATTCATATAAAAAAAAAATAAACTCCATTACGAACAAAACGTATAATTAATGTGGAACCACTTAAAATATGTTTTTAAATAATCACATCATTCACACATTTCAAAAATGCAAATTGAAAATTAGCGGAATGAATAATATTACAAATATAAAGTGTCATCTCAAGCATGAGGAAGAACGATACCCAGCGGTAACTCTTCCTAGTCATTCATTTTATTAAAGATATTAAGAAAGTTGATATCTTTATTTCTAGTAGTGAGTTGTATCCTCGTAAATTTCCTCTTTATTTGTAGTGAGTCAGTATGTATTCACATGCTGATGGCAAACGTAAGTTTATTCAATTGTGTTCACATCTTATCAAGGAGCTTGGATGATAAGTTAAAGAGTTTTAGATTGGAAAGTCTTCGGTCTTTGTATATGCTTTATGCACTGCCGAAAATCTTAAAATCATAAGTTCAAACTGATTTTATTGAATATGTGTATCAATTTTCTCTTTTAGTAGTAACTTTGATTGTCATCTGAGAAGTGGGTATTAGGTATAGTCTTTAGCCAAAGAATAGGCGTATTTTTTTTAAACCGAGCCCGAGTCATTCCGCTATCAAACGACGTTACGTTCCTAGGAAATTTATTTGGTCAGTCCATTGAAATGGTTAATTATCAATGTAGAAGAACTAGTTGCAAGTCAAAGCGTGAATGTGACATGTTGGCATCTTTGTGTTTAATTTTGTATTCAACAGTTTGCACTAATCATGTAGTTTGTAGAGATGATGTAAGGATTGCGATGTATAGTTTTTATTGCATTATCGTCAGCGCATGTCAAGTGTGTGTACTGTACTGAAATTTAAATACAAGACGAGGTATAAGTTCAAAAACCATGTGTTTCAATCTGTTTCACCAAGTGGCCCGTCCGCGATTACAAGAAATAAATAGAATTCCAAACACGGGTTGTATAACTATAGTAATAACAATATTTGTTCTGAAAATGGAGCTCTTATGAAAAAATGTAGCTGGCTTAGAACAATCGTTGTGAAAATCCTACGGTTTTTTTTCTTTGTTTGTTTGTTTTTTCCACAGAAAAGTAAATCCCCACAACAAAAGGAACAAGCTAGAGGACGATACCTGTGCGTTAAGTAGATGATGAAGTGTGTTTGTGTTCGGGTGCTGAGCTGGCCGTACGGTCTGAAATATAGTCTGGCTCTGGAGCAATTTTTGTCCTTTTATGAAACCCCCCTTCCAGCTAAAATATTGGCGCCATATTTCAAGCTGGCCGGAGCCCAGGCTAAAGATTCCCCCCCAAGACCGCAAATTTGCCGCCCCCACCCCTTAGGCCACAAGCCACTAACTCACTCCTTGTCTTTAATACATTATAAGATATAGAGGAAGGCTGAGTTAACGGGTCGGATATATGCCGAGGAGAGCCCTCCGCAATTTTATTCCTTAATAATGCCAACTTTTTCTGATTTTACTTTCATACAAAGATTTCTCTTTTCTTTATGGCATAAAGAGGTAAAGTTTCTACCGGAATTAATTTCAAGTCCTTGGTTTTCCCAGAGAAAAAAAACATAATTTCCTCCTCCCACCAGTTTATTTGGCCGGAATCAATAATTGTTCCCTGGCTATAACTATTAGAAATCTAAAAGTGTTAGCTTGAAATTATCCGATTTCATATTCCTTAGACTCTGTTTATATGAAGTAAAGTAGAATTCGAAAACTAGATAAGTCCATTTTTTTTTAAATTTTTCACAGCTGCTCGATAAAGGTAAAGCTCAGAATGGATGAGGAAGGGGAATAATGTTTTGAATGTCCGTTTTCAACGTGATTTAATAGTCTAGTAGAAAAACTATTCAATCAAAAAAAATAAATAAATAAAAATGATCTGGATAATTGGACTTAGCTGGTTTTGGAATTCCACGCCTAAATCTTACTATTACATTTTATTTATTTATAATCGGTACTAGCACTTTCCTATAAATTATATACACATACGACTTAACATATGCAGACGATCCTGCAATTCTGACAAAAACATTCATAAATCAACTAGGCTTCACTGACCCAACATTACTTATATAATAATTACAACACTGGTATAAAAAAATTAAATTCAAGAACTACGAATCACTGCACTTTTACAATTCCACATGATACCTTCTCCCCTAATTTTCGTTGAAAATCTTTCAATAAAACGGACTAACACAGCACAATGTTTAGCACCTTGTGGTAAAATGCTAGAAATTCGTAAGAATGGCATTACTGATTTCGGTGTTCTAGTTGCCGACCAGATTCGAAATTCTACTATACCGCCTTGTGATAGATGAAACAACAGAAAACATGAAATAAAAAAAGCGATTTTTCATATCCATTAGTTTTGCATAGTATCAACAATCTAATACGAACCATGGCCTCGAGAGACATGTTAAAGAATACACGATGAAGGCTAAAAAAAGAGTTGTTTAGGGGATCTACTCCATTAAAACTTATTAAAGATCATGTAAGTAGCTCCGTCATGCCTGAAATGCCAGTTTCGTGTCATATCACAATCGCATCTGCTTGTTGTCACAGGATATGTTAGATGTGGAGTCAAATATCGGGAGATAAAAAATATATAAAATTGAGATTATATATTATATAGGAAGTGCAGCCAAGAAACGGAATCAGGAAGACTGGAAGAACTTGATCGGAGGATAGGAAGAGAGAACATAGACAAAGGAACTACACGAGCTTCACGAGATCTATCTTAGGTCCAGATCGTGCCTAATAATAATAATATATCTTTATATAAATCAATACCTGACCAACCACTTTAAATAATAACAACGTTTTTCGAACCAGTCATTGAGAAAATCATAACATGAGCAACGACAGTCTATTTATGGGCTTCAATTGAGCCTTGTCGAAATCTGAATCCATTCATTTACATCGCTGTCTACCCCGTTCACCTGTCGATTCAGCAAAGATTTTTTTTCTTCTTTTACTTAATGCACTCATTCCAATCCTACAGTCTGTAGATCACATTAATCACCCAACTTAGTGAACTGTCCACGCATCCCTCTTCAAGTCAGATATTTTATCCAAAACCCATTTACTCAATTGAAAAATAACATAAATTCTCAGCCAGTATGATTCTTCATATTAATATAAAATAATATAGAAATATAGCCATGTAATGATTTCTATTTTGTCTTTAAATGGAAAGAGCTCTCGTTTCCTTTTTGTTAGCATGGATGATGACATGTAGTCTTTGAAACAAAAAGTGATCACAAAGGAAATGTATACTTACTAGTAGTAAACTATTCCAAAAGAAAAAAAAAAAAATGTTCCGATAACAGACGTTCGGGTAATCGACACTCCACTGTAGCTTTCTCTGATATTGTATAAATCAGACTATCGTACTATCTATTTTTTGTTATTCTTATGGGACAATATGTTCCAGAATAAAGTTTTTTTTTTTTTCCAGTTGATCATTCGGAATTGGGTACAAGAATACACAACGATTGCTGTACACGATTTTGGCATCCAATACTTATTAATTAACAATTAAACAATTAACAATGAAATCGGTGAGGAAATTAGTTGAAGATTTATGTTCTTCTGGTCCAAGACTAGGAATGGCTGAGTGAATGATCAGGGATGGTGTAGGTGTCTGTACTGCCAGCTGTAACCAACAATCAATCAACCTCAACAACTCTACCCTTAGTTAAGCTCAATTGATTGAAAAACGTTAAATTCCGAAGGTTTTCCAACTTTCCCTAAACAATCCGCGTTGTTGTTTTTTTTTTTAATCTTGTATTTACAGTAGGATGTCTTAATTTATCGATTGTGAAGATGGAATCATTTTTTATACCATTGGTTTTATTATATGGTATGTGTATTTATAAATAAAAAACATGAGACATAAAAGTTCAGTGAATAGTAGACATAATTGCATAAAGAACTTTAACATACGAAGAATAAATAAAATAGAATAAAAAATATCATGAGAAAGTAGGAAAAACATATATCCGTACCTCTGAAGTGCCTAATTCGAATTTTATATAATAGAGTTGTTAACTATTCTGTATCGTATTTATTAATTTATTGAACAATTAAATTAATTGTTAATTATTACTTATATTGGCAGGCCTCTGATTGTAAGGAGATATTGGAAAAGGAGTGTTTTGAATGAGCTTAAGGAAGGAGCATGTCTAAATTCATGTTCTCACTAAATAGAGTAAATATCTACATAAATATACACAACAAAATATTAATATTTTTAAATGAGGCGTGGAATTCCAAAACCAGTCCAATTTCTAGTTGTTTTTTTTTTTTTTAATTTTTTCTACTAAACTATCTTTAGGTGAAAGATTTCACAAAAAAGTAGTTAAATCATATTAAAAACAACTATTAAAATTGTAAGGCCCCTTCCTATTCAAATCAGACCTTTATCGACCAGCTGCGAAAAAGTTTTAAAAATGAACTCTGGATTTGGAATCCTACGCCTCAGCTATAAAAAGTTGAAAACAGATCTTCGAAAATACGAGTATATACCAGTAAATAAAAAAAGATATAAAGGAACAAATTAATACTAATTAAATACTACATAATATTTGATGAAAGATACAATTAAAATATGAGATGGATAAAAAAAGTTAAATAATGAAGAATGGATGATAGAAAACGTATAAAATAAATTAAATTATTCTGTAAACGGTTTATAACCGAACGTTTTCAAAATGGTACAAATACTTTCGTAGTGATGGTTATATGTTAAAATAAGAATAATTATAATTTTACTAGTCAATTTTATTATTTTTTTCCGTTAATTATAATTTTAAAAAAAGTCGGATGTGATTTCCATAGCTTTCCATGGCTCACACGAGCCGCTAGTTACTGTTTTCCTTATCCCTAATGAGTTATTATAAACTCTTTTCAGAATTATTTAATATAATTTAAATGTATATATAAACGATAAATATATATTTTTTTTTTTAAATAGAATTTATGCGTACTTAAAGAAGCATAAATAAAAGTAATCTTCATCGAGCTTGGACATAAAAGCATTAAAAATGCATGACTATTAGCAATCTAATTTTATTATTTTATTACAATAGTGCTGTAATTCTAATTTTCAGTGCTTCGGCTCTGTAATAAAGCTTCTGTCCCGGGCAGTCATCAATATACACCATTAGCCTCCCCCCTCACCCTGAAGCAAAATGAGGGGTCTTTATTTCTTAACAAGACGTTGCTGAAGGTTATATCGATTTTTTTTTTTTTTTGCAGTTAATGATGATGACGATGATCATTGGTCAACTGCTGTCTATCGATTCTCTCCTTAGCCCTGGTATAATTAGCACCCTCTTGCAGGGTAATGCAGCGTTACTCATCTTCATAGATAATGGAACTCTGTCAAAACACGCTGAAGAGAAACAACTTTATCACTTAGTATGGTAATGATTATGGTCTAAGGAAGATAATTGATCGCAATTATCAGTTTAATTTGAACAACAAATTTAAAATCTTAATACAAGAATGAAAAAATTAAGAATCTCCTTGTTTTCACTGGTCCTACATTTATTTGAAAATCCTAGAGTTCTAACCTTCACATTCTATCATCGACAATCCTCCGAAGCGTACAAAAAGATAACCGCTCATTTAAAGGACCAACAGAGAACTGCCAAAGGAATGCTGTCATATTTTACTTCATAGCACATTAAATTTATTTATTTTATTGGTAATTTTCAAAAAAAAAAAAAAAATTGTATGAAAAAAATTAGTTAAATGTAGAAGCGAGTTTTTTTTTTTTTTTTTGTAGCTATTTACAACTATATACAATACAATATAAAATACATAAAGTAAATGCAATGATAATGCTAAAAATTACTTATAAAGCAACTATTCGTTGGCAGCACTTATAATCATTCTTTCTATATAATAATAGTACAATATTATACGGTTCCGATGCCATATTCTTTTCAGACCCCTCCGAGGGTTATCTGGAATGTAACATAAAGCAAGCTGTGCTAACTTATAACTATTCAAATACTAGCGGATTTGAATAGTTATAAAGTTTGCTATGAAAGGATAGGTATTAGGTTTGGGCTAAATAAACGACATACGGTGTATTAAGACCATTGTAAATAAGCTTTTTTGTAACAAATTAAAGAGCATTGAGGATTTTTCGAAAGATTTCGGATTTAATTGTAAGGATTGGATTTTAAATTGGATTGGATAAGAGACGGATTAGTGGAAAATCAGCTGTGAATTCTCCCATGGCTACCTTCTCTGTGGCTTGAAGCCCAACGTACTTGTGTCAGTTGTCTAGAACCTAGGACGATAAAACACATACTTAATAGAACGTCGTAACAGTTTTCTGCTATAAGGAACTCGAAATACCATCATGCTGAAAGTAGTGAGGTTCCTACTGGAATTTTTGAAGGCCGTCAAATTTTATGGACGAACCTAAAAAAAAAAAATGGAAACGAACTAGATAATGCCCTGAAGGGTAGAGGCAATAATAAATTTAAAATATTTACATTTTTTCAGTGTACTATTTATTCAAAATCTACCCTTAGTTGTGGAGTAAAAGCTTAATAAATAAAATTTGCTGTTTTAAAGTAGAAAGATAAGATTAATGGAATAATAAGAATTATATTTTGAGTTAATGAATAGAGGATAAAAGCTTATTCGTTATTGGAGTAATAAATGATTTTTGTTTGGAGCAGTGCCTATGTCTGGTTGAAAGTGTAAAATTACATTGAAACTAATCTTAAAGGGTTTTAAGTGATCTCTACTGACGTAGTGTTTACTTAAAACTGGGTGGTACACATTAACATTAATAGATCTTATATTACAAGGTTTGTATATTTAATAATTCAGTTTGCTTGAGGAGACTGAATGAGCCATATTCCACACTAGGACACAAGTGAAAAATTCTCCAACCAGGGCCCACATAACTCATGTAGATGCTACCATTACTCTGAAGAGACAGGCTATTGTGAGCATACGTATCACAAAATATAGCTTCTCTAGAAGTCACGACACCGTAAACTGTTGGCTTACTTCCGTCCGTGCACCGTATTTCCCACAAAAAATATTAAAACGATATTGTGAAGATATAATGATCACAATATTTTGTCATAATTCCAAGATGTTATTCTATGTGACTTCTATAAATAAATAATACGAGTTTTAGAAATCTCACAACTCGAGGTGAATAAACAAGTGGTGATCTCACGAAGTCATTGCTAAAATGTTAAAGAACGTTCCAGAAAATTTTAATTATTGCTAGGTGCAGTTGTTACTTTTTACCGACTTCAAAAAGGTGATTCTCAATTCAAGAGTATTACTTTATTTTATTTTTTTATGTTTGTTACACGATTATACTATCAATTATGAATCAATTTTGATGATTCTTAAACAAAATTTCGTAATCAACTCAGCGCCATTTACAAAAAATAAAATAAAAATAATTAATAAGAAATCACTATTCTATAACTTTCTACTATAAACATATTACTCCACGGTGACTAAATCTAAGCTATTAAAACAATCAATTTACATATATAAACAAAAATACCCTCACTTACCACGAAAATTGAAAAATAAAGTTAAATTTTAGAAGAAAAAAAAACGACTTTAAGATTAAACCTACACGTATAAACTTGAACTAAAATGTAAAAAATTACTTCGGAATGAAGAGCATTAACGGACAATTAACGAAATGATTGACACTTATATAATATATTAGATATTAGATATTCACAATTTATGACCAGTTATTTTTGGAATCATTGGTAATTGTAAAGATTTCTCCACAATTTATTACCGCCACATAACTGTCTCAGAATGTACCATTCAGAACTTTGTTGAAAAGACAGGATTAAACTGCCCTTTTTGGCTAATACCTACTCCGAAAATAACTAATCATAAATTGTTAATAGGTATATAAGAATCAATAATTTCGTTGATTATCCTTTAAAGATCTTTGTTCTGTTGTAATTATAATTTTTTACTTTTTAGTTCAGGTTTAATCTTGAAGTCGGTTTTTTTTTTTGTTTTTTTTTTTTTTCTCCAAATTAACTTTTTGTCTCAATTATGAAACCATTTATTGGATCTTGTCCAGTTTGAACGGCCGACTGAAGGACGTGTCTCGAGTATCGATTATCATAAAATAAAGTAATTACGTTTCTTACATACCCACTATCACTTCCATGGTGTTTAAACATTTCTAAAATATTTTCTTAATTTTTTTAATTGTTGGGGGGGGGGGGGAGTAGCGTTCTAATTACTTTAAAATGAATACGTAGATTTTAATAAAATTTGTCTATCTAGTTTTTCCATACATATTGAAACTTCCTTACGGTTCAAGAGCTCTAATATATAAACACACATAAATTTAAAAAGTTGGCTCTTGTAAAGAATCTCTATAAAATAAAGCTTCGCTCCGATAAAAGTTAGCTCTAGCAACACATGCCGTATCAATCCTTGGTTTAATGTTACAAATAAGGTCAATATATCAATCTCGAAAGGTTATGATTATATTCATCCTTTTAATTCAACTCCCACAGTAATTTATAATTATTTCAAACATTTAAGATATTTTAAAATAAAAGTTTAATTCAAGTCCGATCGAATCACAGAATATAGATTGTTTGATAATTAAATTATAACGCTACTGATCATCCTTATCAAACAAAATTCACAAGAAGCATGCAAAAAGACAAATTAACACCTATTGGTGGAATAGCTATTAAGGGTCACGGGCTGATTGTTGCTCTCGATAAAAAAAAAATTAAAAATAGCGTGGTCTCTAATTCCTTTTACACAAGTGGAATGATCATATCAACGTTGTTTTTTTGTTTAAGGAACAGATTTTTCATTTTTTTTTTTTTTTTTTTTTTTTTTTAAACAACATAGCAGATATCGTTAAAGTTTTGTAAACAATTTTCTTTAATAATTATTAAATGTGGCGATTCGACTTGTCGATTCTCGATTCCACCGAATCTTGAGAAAAGAATCTGTATTAAGAATTTGTTAGAGAGGTTTTGTAATACATAATCAAGTAATAATTATTGATACATTGATTCTTTTTAATTTATTTTTTGAAATATTAAATTTTAGATAGTAGGAAACAAAAGCAACCATACAAAAGTAAGTTGTTGGGTGTTTGCAGACGATCTCGCACTTTTTGCAGAATCGGAGGAAGAGGCTATTAGTCAAATAGATACCCTACAGATGGTTGCAAGGAAAGCAGGCCTACAAATATCATACCAACAGAACTCATGACAACTGAGAAGAAGTATGGGAAAACAGCAATAAACACCAAGTGAGGAAAAATAAAAGTGACCAATAAATTTAAATATTTGGGAGAGGTAATATGTTGCAACGGTTCTGAGAAGGAGAGCAACTTAGAGAAAATAACAAAACTAGAAAATTTAAGTTTCCTAACAGGCAAATTTTACAATAAAAATAACCTTTCCTCCAGGGCAAAGCTAAGGCATTACAATGTGGTGGTAAAGCCTGTGATTTTGTGTGGGATGGAGACCTCATGCTTACCCAACTTGAAAAGACTGCTTAGAAAGGAGGATCTTAAGGAAAATCTATGGGCCCAGGAAGACACAGGAGGGGTACAGGCGAAGATCTAACGAAGAGATTTACAAAGAAATCAAGGACCTGGAAACTGATGTAAGAATCAGAAGGCTGATGTTCTAAGGGCACATGAGAAGGATGAAGGTGGAAAGATTAAACAAGAGGATCTTTGGCAGGAATTTTAGCTTCAAAAGTATGGAAGGATATACGAAGCAAATGAGGAAGGAAGAAAAAGAAACTTGAAATTTCGGATGCAGCCTGTCTGGATAGAGACACGTACAGGAAGACACTGAAAAAATCTCACCTGCATTAGGAGAGAAAGAAAGAGCGGTACTAAGTGGTTCGAAGAAAGAAAAGAGATGCATTCGAGAATCATGAAATTGCGATGGGAAGAAAGGAAGTACAGATCCCGTAAACAGCTTAACCAATGATATTCGCGTGGTCCTGTGTGGCCGTTACGTGTGAAAAAAAAAGATAATTTCCTTTAAGATATAATTTATATCTCATAATAATAAGAGAACAAGTTTTCATATACTTGATCAACACTGCTCGGTAGAATTATCACATTCTTTTGAAGCATTGTTACTGCAATCGAAACTTCAATTTTTTGAAGATATGCACTCTTTAACTGAACATGAAGAAATAGGATTACCATTTCCTAATTTTGGTACCAACACATCACCGATAAATATCAATGCTATCATGTTTTTGAATGCTCTAAAATATTCTATTATTGTTTGCTGAAAGTGGCAAGCAGATAATCAAAACTTTAAAACGACTTATATTCATAAAATTCAATAACCCAGTTTCAGCCTTACATATTTACAGTCCTTCAGTTTAAAATAAAAAAAACAAAAGGAAAGCGTTCTACTTTACTTTAAAACGACTCTGTCGATTATCTTACTGTTTTTAAAACAAATCTCTTCCATACCTACTAACATTTCTATAGTGTCTAAAGAGCTCACTTTCAGAAGGAGGCAAGCATTTATAAATACTATGAAGTTTTACTCGGTTTTCATTAAATTTCATTATTTTATCATATTTCTGTAGGATTAAAGAAGCACTCACTTTTTTTTTTTTTTAAATTGGCTTAGTTTTTTTTAAGTGGGGGTGGTTAAGGGTAGTTGGGGCCGAGTGCACAAAGGAATAGCGAGGAGTGCGCTTGAAAAGCGAAGCTTGCAAGTCCAAACCTGTTTCACAATATTGGGTCAGCCACCGCGTGATGTAAATGCTGGAAGAGACACGTATCCTATTCATTAGTCAAACATGTTTTAGATTGATTTCAATAATTTTATAACATATATAAAGATGAAGTATTAAATGTATTAAATGTTTTTTCCCTCGATATAAGTCAAAGGTAGTAAAATAGCAGTGATTCCTATATTTGTATTGTTAAGTTTTGATATTTTTTAAGATACTTAACAATGCGTGTTCACACATTTTGTTTTATTGCAACAAAATTCGGACAAAAAAAATAATAATAATTTTTGTTCACACTCTTAACCAATTAAAGGTTATTTTTTGGTACTCAGTGTTGCCACTGGTACTCATGGACAATGTTACCGCTCCAGTAGATTATTTTATAGTCACATTGTGTTCGTGTTTACGCAAAAATGTGCGTAAGGTTGGGTTGTCATATTTTCCTAGGGACTGATGTTCGGTACAAGTCAAAGTTATTTTTTCATTTTTAGAAGCCTAGAAATAGCATGAACAAGACCCCGAAAGAGGACAATGCGACATATCTCGATATAAAAACACTTACAAAGTACAGAAACGGGGATTTCTTTGTGGAGAGCTGCACGGAATTCCATGAATTAAATCGCATGTGTTTGTTAAGATACTTTTATACGCGATGGTGCCGAAACGGACTATGATAAAAAACAGAGCCAGCAGGTATAATGGAATATGTTGCTCACAACAATTTATTTTCACAAAAACAAAAAGCAGTAGCTATCGAATTACATAACACGTTGTCAAAAATAAATTACATATTTATTTGACCCTCACCTATGTTGGTGGCTTTGTAGCTTATAAATAAATATAATCCGAAGCTACTTGGTTTGATAATTATAATCCGACCGAAGACACATAATAAACTAAGTAATGCCTTATTAGTTGTATGTGACTGGACTTTGCTAGATTTTATTTATTTTGTTACAAGTTGTATTTCTTTCAAATAAGAGTGATTTCACACCATTGTAGAAAATTTTTGAACATGCAATAAATGTGACATTCAGGATGTGGTCGGTTGTGACGATTTCCTTTTTTTTTTTACCTGCCCCTATGAGCTGTGGTTAGGAGTACAAACTTAATCTTACTTTGCAAACCAATGTACAAACTACATTTTAAAACAACACTTGTTTAGTTTACTGCCATGCTGAAAAAAACTATTGCCCTTCAGATGTCACAACTGTACCTAGTCTACCCTATTGATGAAGGCCCTTCAAAAATTGAGAGCTGCCTTACCCATTAGAGAATGCATAGAAGAAACTGGATGAGGGAATTTTGTGAATATAAGCAAAAGTAATTTCAAATTTTTTGATGAATTTCCACCACCTCAACAAAATCAAGAAAACAATTCCTGTTAAACACCGTAGGAGTGTTAATAGGTAGAACAGAAACAAAGAGAAACTTGTTATTTAACTTAACAAAAACCTTTTTTTTCCAAAAGTGACAATCATTCATGGTTTCGGTAAACAAAACATACTGTATTTCGTTTTTCCCGCTGTGAAAGTGTATATAACATATGTACATAAAACATTTACTAACAAAATTTCATGAAAATCTGCTATCGTGTTAAAGTAGATCACTGTCGTCTTAAGTAACGTGGGCCTCCACGAAAAGATGTTCTCATCTACGCTCAAATGTGATTACGAACACCAAATACCTCTTTCATATGCACTGGCACGTCTGACCACCCAAAGTCGAAAAAAACTTTATATGAAATAAAATATAAAAATAACCTTTATCCTGGTACAATAAAGGGTAGATTACAATGCGGTAATGGAAAATGTCGATTTCAGGGATATTTTAATATGAATAATAACAGAAACAATAAGACTTGTTCCTCTAATAAACTTAACAGCAACAACTGATAAATATTTTTAGACCGTCTCTATTAATAACAGCATATGGATTATTTGTTAGAACATACTTCTTCATTTGCAAATGGAAAACATTTAAATTATTTTCATACAAGTTTAAATTTAGATGTGTTCAAGAATATTGAATTACTTTTGTTTTTTAACTATTTATTGATATTTGCTATTCTATATCGGGCGCTACAGTCCATGAAGGACCTGGGCCTCTGATTAATATTTACAACTGTATATATTATGTACAAGTAAATTTGAGGAAAATTATCACAATAACATGTAAAGAACTACTCACTATTAGCACTTCAATAAACGTTCATCTCATCTTCTTTTGAGACGCCTCAGAGGATTATCGAGAATTGAGTGTGGATGTTATTAAAGGTGTTATTCATATGTCCAAATAAGTCTAATTATTGTCATGTAAATTAGTCTTTTGCAATTTATTGGGAGCTTTGAAGCCATCTCCGGATTCAATTCATCTTTTCCTCATTCTTTCCAATAGCTCCTTTTTGATTTCCTCGGTCCACGCTATTCCTTTTGTCGCATCGCTCTTTCCCACAAGGACCTTAACTCTTTTAGTCTTTTCCTAAAGTCATCCCTATCGAAACAGTCATGGTCTATTATTTTCAGTCTCTCAGTTTCTTCCTTCGTTATTTTGATATACCCCCATTACTCTTGTATCGTCTCATTTTATAAAAGATTTCTCTATTTAATCTCTTTGGGTGCATCCTCACCATATTTGATGATGTTCTATTCCCATAGAACCTTAATCTTCTAATTCTTATGTCCGTTTCCAAATGATTTCTTTCTTTGCATATTTCCTTATTTGGTCTCAATCTATAGCCTTCTTATATACAGCTTTATAAAAAAACCTTGTCTACGCTTTTCTAAGCCTGCAAGTGTTAGCGTGTTCGGAAACAAGGAGCAGTTTCTTGACTTTAAAATATGATATAAGTCCTTCAATTTAAATGGAAAATATTTAAATTATTTTCATACAGCAAGTTAAAATTTCGCATATTCAAGAATGCATTAAAAAGGCATTGGCTGCATTTAAAAAAAAAATGTTTTGTTTTTTAACCCAGACAGAAGAGCTATGAAAATATTTTAGGAGAAGTTGCTGAGGCAAGTTATATTGGATGGGGCTTAGAATATGTTAATGAAGAAGGGAGCACTTCTAAGCTGGAGTGTGGACCAAGTAAGTCATAAAGTGTCGCCCAAGTGGAATCCTCGCGGTTGTATGGTAATGGTTCTGATCCCGAAACCTATTCTTAGCTCCCTCCGAGAGACACTACTTAATCTACCCTTCCTGCCTTAATGCAACAAGGATTTACGCCATTTAACGAACAGATTATGGAAATCAATTTTCCTCTTATTGCCCTTCGTAAGATTTGAATAAATTAATTTTTAATACTCTTATTAATTAGCTGAAATAAGCAATTAGCAACTTAGTTGTTAAAGTGCGGTAATAACTTCAGAGGCAATATATTATTAAGACATTTCAAATACAGTAGCTAATGGTATAATTATTTAAAAATCTCATTTTTATTAATTTACAGTATTTTTTTTTCACGGAACGACCTCAGAGACAATGCGAATATCATTAGTTTCATATTCCTTCTCTCCTTTCTTCTCCCTTCCCACCTTTTCCTCATTCTTTTCAATTGCTCCTTTCTTCTTTCCTCAGTCCACTTCTTCTTCTTTTTTTTTCTCTTCCTCTTCGAGCCATTACTGGCGTATAGGGGCCTCAAACCAGCGCCGCCAATCCTCTCGGTCCCTGCACAGCAACTTCATTCCTGATAGGAGATCCTTGGGCGACCTCGTGGTCTTCTACTTGTAGGTTTTGCTTCCACGGTCTTTCTGGGTTCTCTCACTTCTTCTATCCATCAGACATGTCCAAACCATTTGTCTGTTTTCGATGACTGCCTTTAATGGAGGAACCTCTAACCGTTCTCTGATCCGTTCGTTCTTAATCCTCGGTTCTGATCCTCGGTCCACGCTACTTCTTTTCTCGCATCTCTCTTTCCCACAAGGACCTTAACTTATTTTAGTCTTTTCCTATAGTCATCCTTATCGAAACAGTCTTGGTCTATTATCTTCAGTCTCTCAGTTCTTCCTTCATCTGTTTAATATACTCCCCAGCACTTTGTTATTCTCTCATTTATAGAAGATTTCTCTATTAATTCTTTGGGTGCATTCTCTCATTCTTATATCCGTTTCCAAATTATTTATTTTTTAGTATATTTCCTTATTAGGTCTCAACCTATAGCCTCCTTATTTACGGCTTTATAAACAAACCTTATTTTTTTTCTAAAGAGTGCATAATCCTACCTTACTATTTTTAAAACAGGCCGACATCGTTCAGGTAGTTTCCGCAGTGGGCGGGAAGACTCGAGTTTTCAAATACCAAGTGATAATATGTTTCACGAATACGTTTTCAGTTTCAACCTTACAGTAAATATGAAGCATGTCATACATAGTCCATTAAATCTGCCTAAACAAATAAAGGGTTTGCCGCGCAAAAAGTTGGGTAGTTTTGATTTCGTATATTTCGTTTGTGTTTAGCCTGAATCTCAATCATTGTTTAAGCTACAGAGCTAATTTTCTACTAGAATTGTAGTAACATAAGTTTAACTGTGAATATAAGGGCTTTTCTTTAGACTAAACTGTTCAGCAGATATTTTGGTGACACGTAAAAAAAGCTTTGAAGCTACCAGAGAGTCCTTTCCTCGGTAATTCAGCTCAAAACCCAATTAATGATTTATTGGTATTTTTACTTTTTTTTTTTTTTTACTAAAAGAAAATAAATAATATGGCAAATCAACTAGTAAATAATGCCGGTTGGTTTAGTTTCAAAATTTTAATTCGTTTCATGTGACGGGTCAGATAGATGCAACGCAGTTCACTTCGTGAATTATTTTTTTCTTATAAGCTTTTCGATTTCCCGTCACGTTATGCGGTGTTCAAGTGAAGGTTGATATGAATATGAAATATGAAATACTAATAAACTAAATCTTAAGGATGAAATCGAAAATAGTTTACCTTTGGTTTATTATTCAAAATAAATTTATAAAACGAAGAAACTGGCTTTTGGAGTTTTGAGTGCGATCTTGGACCCCTGTGTGCGCCACCACAAAGTCCAGAACTTTTGAACTTATTTTTAACAATTAAAAAATTAAATCAACAACAAAATGAACATTAAAACGATTTCATCATCATCGTAATATTCATCTTCGTGTTCGTCTGATTTCGGACTTCATAACCTTTTCAAATACCGATATTTTTAAAAATTATTGGCTGTATTATTTTAATTGGACATAGAAGATAAAACAGGGTCTGAAAAATAAATAATGAATACCAAAAATCAGTTATACTCGGACTCAAAATCGTACCTTTGATTTTGACTTTTGCTCTCCTAGAATCGCTGTTTTCCCCAATGTACAGCAGTTAGAAGACCGGAATCAGTAATGTTATCTTTATGAATTCCTAGCATTTTACCACAAGGTAGACCTAGTAGAAGACAACGGTAAACGGAAGAAATAAAAAATGCGTTTTTTTATATGTATGTATATATATGGATATGTATTTTTCAACAAAATATTCTTTCAAGAACAAACCTTAATACGAATTAAAGATACACGTTTTGCCAATTTATTATCATTCTGAGTTAGGTTTTGCTAAGGCAAACCATAACGATTAAGAACATTATTCTAAAAAAGTGAAAATTAAGAAAAGAATAGAGTTTATCCACATAATTTAAATGGAGCTTTTAAAAAAGAATAAACAGGAATATCATAAAGGGTTCCCAGATGGAGGCGGGCCAAGAGGGAATATGGCATGAATTAGCCTCCCGTCAGGGAAGATATACTACCCCCGCTGTAATTATCGGCTACAGGATTAGTCAGGTTCAACTTCAATGGAGAAACGCACCGCATTCCCTCAGGCATGTTTAAATTATAACTCCCTAAGTAAATATTTTATATTTATAAATTTTTAACACAATAATAATAAATCCTGGATAATTATCCCAACCATACCGAAAGGGACAGCTCTCCAAGTTAAACCTTGCTCCTACGGCCCACAGTGGGGAAAAAGTGTAAAATACCTGACAATGTTTCATCATACTCTTATTTCTAGATATTATGTTTATTATTTTTGAATACCTAAATAAATGTTGCAAACGGTGTTGGAAATGATTTTTCGATTATTTCATTATCAGGACCTGTACTCGACCTTAAAGTTGCACTTTACTGAATTTAAGAAAATATTTTTAAATATGTGAAAATAAGACTAAAACGACAAGAAGCTGCCCTAGACTACTTCAGCATTTACTAAACAACCGTTCAAAGCTCCCAATAAATTACAAATGACTCATATTCATGACTGTGATTAGACCTATTTGGACGTACGGAGTTAAGCTTTGGGGCTCCACTAAACCATCCAATTCTTCTCGTATTCAATCCTTACAATCCAAAATCCTTCGTAAAATCCTCAATGCTCCTTACTTTGTTCCAATAAACTTATCCATAAAGATCTTAATGTTCCATGTGTTGCTGATTTAGCCCACACCAGATACCTATCCTTTGATAGTAAGCTACATAATCATTCATATCCGTTAGTTTCTCAACTTGCTTCCCACTCCATTGCTGATAATTCTCCGAGGCGTCTGAAACGAAGATGGCCTAGGGACCTTCTAGTGTAGAAGTTTTAATAAAGTGCTACTGATTAGTAGTTCTTTTCAAGTTTTAACATGTTATTATAATCGTTGTCAATACATTTACTTGATGTATATATTCTGTACAGTTGTAAATTTCAATAAATATATATATATATAAATGTGAAAATATATTTTTGTGAGACATTCAAGATTTTTTTTTTTTTTTTTTTGCAATCACTCAAGATGATGTTTTTATAGGATTTTCATTTAGTGAAAATAGGCATAACCGTGTCTGCCAATAATTTTCAAAGTTAGCTAGCTGGCTTGTAAATCTAACTTATGTTCATTTTATTTATTTAGGGTCTTTAGAAATAGTTCCACCGGACTAGGTTCTCCGTGGGTTCTCCGGAGTTCAACGGTCTCGCCCATATCTACTCAAGGGAAGAATTTATTTGTTATATTCCGTTCTTCAGAAAATAATTTTTGAATTTGTTATTAATTATTTATATATTTATTTATTATTTTTCTTTTTTCTAAGAATAGGATACGTATGTATATTTTTTGCTGCTTGAATATTTGTATTTAATTTTCTGCTCTATAAAATATTTGTATATTTGCATAAGATCCAGACAATACATAGTATAAATTGTATATCGTCGGTGAAATTGTCAATTTCGTTCTTCAATTTTTTTCGGTATGGATTTTTTGCAGGTATCGTTTTAAAATTAAATTTCGTGTTCAATGTAAAAAAAAAAAAAAAAAAAAACCCGAGTACGCGAATTCAGCTTTGATCAGTTTTGATAAACACTTTTGTTATTTTAGCCAAAAAAATAATTACACAAGTGAATCGAAGCACATTTTGTATTTAATGTCACAGAAGGTGCTAAAATTCATATAACGTAACCGGCAATTTCGTCAACAATATACGTATAAAGACCCAGTAAAATTTAGGAAATACATAGCAGAAACAGCTGAAATAGCAGTAACCAAGTACTGTGGAAGCGGTATCTTCCATCTTCGATCCACAAAATTTTATTCCGTGGAGCTGAAATAACAAAGCATCCCTTCCAATTAGTTCATAAAATAAATATAAAAAATAAATTCTGAACAACCAAGGGCGAGTCCGTATTCGAAACTAACAACACTGTTTCTCAGATATCTATTCTTCTATTTAAACCCAAACAGACAACGTTGTTCAATGAAACTTTCTTTAAAAGACGAAATGAAATGAATTTAAAACAATACCGAACGTAATTATTTGTAATTATAATTTGACTCTGGGATAATGATCAGATTAGGATGGCTATGATTTAATTCGTTTTGTCTCCTTAAAAAACATATTGAACGACACCAAACTTTTTTTTTTTTAAATTTTCGTTCTAAAATTGTAACCTTTCTTGAAGATCTGAATAAGCTGGTCATTATACTTAACACCTCGTGAAACGTGTAATTCCAAAAACTCATACTTATAACACGATCCCTTTACATGATATCATATAATTACTCATTTTTAGCCTTTTTGCCCCACTGTGTGGCCTCCTGTCTAGAATTGTTTGACCATCGACATTGGGCCTGCTTAATAATTCAAGTGGTCAATAATTTAGGGATACTAAATTATTGAACACTTGATGAGACTAAGTTAACCACAGATTCGGAGATCCATAAATATTATAAAATGACACGATAGATCGTATTGACCCTGAGAATTAAAATAAATTACCACATCCCATAAAATATAAAATAAAACCACGAACTTCATCATTCAGTTTAATGTTTAACTAATAATTTCCAGAAATTATGATTTTCATTTTAATGTTAATAGCATTGGACCTAAGATGGAGTTACAACAGGTGCCACGAAAGGCGGAACGATCTTTTTGTTGTTACTCGTATTCCTCCTCCGATCTTTCGCTAAGTAACTCCTATTTTTCCTTTCGTATTCCTAGCACTGTAACCGGCAATATGGGTAAATAAAAAAAAAAAGCTAAATTATTAACCACATTCAAAAAAAAATGACTAAGTTTGAAAATAAACGTATTATTTCTAGTAGCTTTTTATTTTATCTTACATAATTGCTGCAAGGCCACAGATATTATATGCTGCATTACAAATAACATATAAGTCTCTAATGTATGCACAATACATTAATGTGCGTTTTAAAATATATATTTACCAGCATCCCCTTCGGCCGCTCTCATAACTAACGAATTTAAATAAACTCCCCGTCAAGTATCGTAACACTTAGAAATTTTTTAATTTTATAAAAAACTTCTGGTTTTTTTTCATAATAAAGAAAGGTTCTGAAGTCTATAATAAACGTTTTTAAACTAGGCATAAACAAATTTTATTTGTTCCAATAAACAAATAATTTAGAAAACTTACTTTATAAAGTTTTCCTTTTTTACAATTTTAACTCTTAAATTACAATTTAAATTTTTAATTGATATTATATAAGACGTTTTACCCCCTCTGGCTTGAATGGATGCTTCCACTAGTCTTGGCATACTTTTAAAAGATTTTGAAGAAAATGACGAAACGAATCATAAACATGGACTGAAAGAAAATTAGAAAAAAATAAATTAAAATTCTACCGTATGATATTAAACAGTAAATAACGATGATGTGTCTAATCCTCAATGCCTCACGTTTAATAAATAGTATCAATATAAATATAAACCAAATATGGATTAAGGTCGAAACCTAGAAAATCTCAAAATTATAGGTGTTGCAATACTTTTGCCGGGGAGTGTAATTTTTTCTAAATATTTGTTGTTTTTTTTATCGGTAAAAATCTTGTATTGCAGTATTCAATTGACAACTATTTTCTCATAATAATTTCAAACATCCTTTTATTTTTTTTTTTTTTCCTGGAACTATTTCATTGATTAGGTGCTTGAAGATTACAAAAAGAATACTTTTTCCATCCAAAATTAAATGAAATCTATGAATTGGTAATCCAGATGGACTGAGACAATTAAGAAAAGGAAACCTTTCAGGATAATGGACTGCATTATCAGTGCTTACAACCTTATAAATAACGATCGATTTCAGCTGGTTGGATTTTAATTTATAACCATAACCGTTTGCGAAAGTGTGGAAAACCTCGTTCCTACCACTCAACATTGTGCATCTAAATCTTTATTATTGTAAATTTTATTATTGCTAAACCTAACTAAAACTATGAAAATTATGTAGTTAAAATTTGGTACAGATTGGTTTAGTAGTTTTAACCACAGTAAACTCTATTACGAAATGATGCTAACCATATCCCAGTCGATTTTTATACTTCACTGTGTAGCATATTCATGTAGCACCATATATTTAAGTCTTTTTTAACATTTTAATTGAATATAAGTAAATTTTATTACCAATTTCAACCTCTATATAACACCTTATTACCTTTATAGCCTCTCATGTAGAATGGCGCCACACAGTGACGAACGTTAGGGCGAAATGGACATTCGTTAATATCTATACTTCTGCTTCTCCTAGAATAATGCTATTGGTACCGTTTTAAAGCTTTTTGAATGGACTATTAAATGATATGCTAATCATGATCAGATCGTAAGAGGAAACATGTAAGAATTCCTGATTTGATATTTCGATGTTGGATAATTTATCATCATTTACTTACCATTTATTGTACCTATATACTACGAGAATATATGCAATAAAATATTCTATGGAATGATAAATACATATGTATTAAATAAAATTACAAAATAAAACGTAACAAACTAAAATATTTAATTATTAAAAAAAAATAATATAACAATTGATAATTACTTTTGTCAGTTAATATCCTAGGACTAATTGATACATCAAAATTATAATATATGTAGGTGCCTATATACAATTGTTTATTTAAATAACGATCAGAATTAAACTCATAACAACATAATTTTAATTAAGATTCTTTTTTCTATATTCTAAGTAACAATAAGTGGTTGTGCTTCTGGTAATAAATCACGTTTAATGTTTATTATTCTCGGTCTAAGAGTCGAAATTAAGGGATCCGAATTTATTAATAAATTATTTAAAACATCTCGATTGTTTGATTGCCTCGATGATTTTCTGGCATGAAACAGTCTGAAATTTCGGAATAACTTGTGATTCGCTTCTTGAGCATCTTCTGACAATTGTCCTATAGGTATTATAGCATTTTTGGCTATCAGTGTTTCGTGCACGAGCAGTTTGTGCACGGTGACTGGCATATAATACCAGCCATACAGAGATACATATAACCGTGCTGTCTCTTTTGTGTAGGCTTCAAAGTTATCAAGTTTTATAATTGACCCAGAAGAAATAGCTTGTAATATTATTGCAAAGCGTCTAATTAGATTTTCGTCAACCCCTGTTATAGCTGATGAAGTTTCTGGGGAGGCAAAAAATTTCCTTGCAGTATGTCCATCATTGCTTGTACCAAAACCTTGTCTTACGTGGTCTACACAAAGTCCTAACTGAATTTTAAAATCATGTTGAACTTGATTTTTTTTTTCCTTTTGCTCTGTTGTTTTTGCACTCCAGGACTTGAAATCTAATCGGTAAGAGATGTGAATTAAGCACTCAAAACACCTGATCAAACAATGCAAAGGGGACAAGCCAAATGAGTAATACTCATCATTAACTATTTCCTTGTTTGTAATAATTTTTAAATTGTTCATTTCTTTAGGTGTTGCATTGCACAAAAACACCTCATAGCTGAAGAAGTTTCAGTTAAAATATTACATATTTTGCCATCAACCATAGTTAATAACATTCTATAATTGATAGAGATTTTGTCATTTATATAGGGAAGTAAATTATCAATTTGTTTCTGAATGTCTCGAACTAAAGACGTTACAGTTTCATCTGTTTCTTTCGTATAATTAAATGAGATAGGCCTACAAAATCTGGTCGATGACGGACATTCATTTTGCCAGACTATTTGACAATTCTCTGAATTTATCAAATTAATCGGTACTAAACAGGCAATCAAAATGACCGAATCTTCGCTGAAAGTTTCAGATGAAGAATAACGTTGTTTATATTGTGATTGGTTACCCGCCCCATCACATCCCCACTTAATGTTTAACGTTAAACTACGAAAGTTATCATTCCCTATTTCACCACCCACGACTTGTAAAATCCGAGAAGAAGTATGGTCAAGTAAATTTTACAATACGATATTTGCTCCAGTGTCACTAACCGATATGGATTCTTCTGGGGGATAACAATCTTTTTTTAATTTTTGGATCTGATAGTAGCTGGGGTAAAGTGATGTATATCCTAATGCTTTTGCATTATTTCTCACGGCATTGTACTGAAAGTTAGTAAAATCAGCGGCTGTATATAATGCTAATGCCTTTTCGTTCTCTTGGTCCTTTGGATTTAAAAGGTTTTCACAAAATTTTTTGACACTTAGTACATGTTCTGGATGCTCCCTAATAAAATTAACAATGTAATCTACGTCATTAGATTTGAACCTTTTTTCATGACAAAAGCGAACATATCCTCTGAACATTTTCTAAAACTTTCCGTTTTTCTCCGTCTTTGTCTATCAGATAATTGCTCGAATGATTGAGAACAAGATGGTATACTTGCGCTTGTTGATGATGATGATGAAGTTAGGTTCTGGATAACATCTTCAGGAACAATGAAATCCAAATTCAACCAGTTTTCATGCTTCTCCAAAAAACTATTGATCTTCCTATGGGACGAAATCCAGCGAGAGTTCAAACTACTACTGAATTTTCTTAATTTTTCCCGTAAGCAGAACTTTGCGGTATTTGAAATTTGTTCCAGTCCAAACGAATTAATCCATGTTTCCAATGCCAGGTCATAATCTTTAAAACTTATATGATTAAATTGGAAAAATTGAAAAACTTGAAAATTTGTTTTAGGAACCATTGCACCTATGTCGTTAAAATAACACACACAAACTGAGCATTTTATATGAGGACAAATGAATGTAAACAGACAAACAAAAGATAAAAGTAGGTAAACAAAAGAAAACTAGCGAAAAGTAGAGCCAATATCAACAGAAATCATTTAAAATTAATTCTCAAGACCTAGAAAAGAAAAGAAAAAAATCATTTTCTCGGAAAAGAGCACCTAAGAGCAAAATCCAACTAATGGAAAAAAAAACTTCAAGCATTCTAGTTATTTACTGTGGAGGTAGTTTTTTTGGGCGATTTTCGCAATTTACATTTGAGTTTTTTTCTCCTAATTTTCATCGAAAAATCCCAGACGTTTGAAATAATCCCGAGTTTTATTTGCCTAAAATATCTTATTATGGATAAGTTGTTTTCCAGTAGTTGCACGGTTAATTTAAAGCATTACCTCAAACAATGGATTTTTTTTAAAATATGAGTTTAAAAAAAAAATATATATTTCAATGCAGAATTTTTCCTATAAGATTTGATTTTAACATTAATTTATCTATGGATTTTGTTGAAAAGAAGTATAAAGTATAATTTAAGATCCAAATAAAAGACAAATTTAGTTATTAGAGAATTGGTCCAATGTCCAACAAATTGGTTGATTCGTTCCACTGTGCGCCAGCCACATATCGGTCAGTTTTAAAACTTGACTATTATCCACATTCTACCGCTTTTTTTAATAACAAATTAACTGAAATCTGTAGATTTTATTATTGCTGAATCTTCCAAAGACAATTTTTGACCAAAAGTAGCCATAAATTATATGTTTAAAATTATAATCGAAACAAGAATTAAAAAAGCAAGTGTTGCTATTTACTACATTAAACCAGTAAAGGTATGATTTGTTAAGTACATAGTCTGTGGAAATTATTCATAATATAATTGGAATAAGCTAATTGGAATCGTTGTTATTTTATGAATAATCCTCTGTAGGCTGAGATATTAGCCTTAATCAATCCTATACTTAAAATATCCTATAATTCCAACTTGAAATTATGTTCGAACTTATGTTATATTCAATAAATATTAATGACTGATTAATTAATCACTGATGATAAGGGTTATTAAGGTAATGTTTCGGCATGTTCCTCTACTTGCCAGAATGGCCTTTAGTCCATCTTATGCTAATTATAATATGGCAAACTAAACTTATATATTACTATTGTACGTGTATATATATATATATATATATATATATTACTTTATATATATAACTATATATTTACACTATTGATACAATAAATAAACCATGTTTTGTCATTTACTTTCATGCGAAAAATTCCACCCTATTGATTTTCTTAATTTAACCGGCTTAAAATGTCTTAGGTTGTTTACGTCCCATATTCTTTAGCCAAAGTATATTAAACGTATTAAGATTATTAAAAACATTACTTAAATATAACCTAATAATATTTAAAATAATAAAATAAAATTTTATATTAATATAAATTGTAACGTTTTTGCATTCGATGGGGCATATATCTCGAGAAAAATAGATATCTTGTTATAAAATATTTAAATATTTACATCTTGAGCCGGGTAAACGTCCGAGGATTAGACCGAGACGTAAATGGGAGTAATGCGTCAGGGTTAAGGTGGGGTGGGTTGGAGGCAGATGAGCGGTCAGAGATTTATGGGGTCGGCATCGAACCTTCGGGTTCGCTAAGCCATTTATCATATTACGTTATATTGTTTTCTATTGGTCTAGTAATTAATACCGATAAAACGAAATATATGGTTTATAGTAGGAACGGTGGACATTTAAGTGATGTAGATATTTCCGGGATAAAGTTTGAACACGTTGAGAAATTGAAATATTTAGGGGTGGTCTATTATATCAAGAAAAATGTAATTCAAGAGGAAATAAGGGCTAGGTTATAAGCCGGTAAAGCCTGTTATTTCTCGGTTGCAAAACTACTCAGTTTACTCTCAACAACTTTAAAAATTAGGATATATAAAACTATTAAACTACCAACAGTTCTCTACGGATGCGAAACATGGCCGCTTACGTTACGTTAATTTAGTCGTTTTATTACGACTTAACTTTTCGAAAATAAAGTACTGGTAGAATATTTGGCCCAAAAAAAGGATGAAGAAACCGGAGAATTTAGAAGGCTTCACAATGCGGAACTGCGCGAGTTTTATCTGTCAAATATAGTTAAGATAATAGCAGCGCGACGGTTAAAATGGGCGTGTGAATGTTATTGGGTTTAGTTATGATCGAATTCCGAAAAAAGTGACCAGTTTTGAGCCGTCTGGTAAACGACCGAGAGGTAGACCAAGACGTCGATGGGAGGATTGCGTCAAGGCCAACCTGGGAGATTGGGTTATGAAGGAGTGGGTTGGAAGATGGTGTGTGGTCAACGGTTGGTGGTATCCTTCGGGTTCTCTAAGCCTTTATTTTTTATTATTATAAGTGCTAAAATTAAACTAAATTAATTAGTTAGTGATTACATAAGGGTAATAAATTACCCAATTTAACATCGTCAGGTAAGCTTTGAGTAAAAATTATTATTTATTCAAAATATGGAAAAGAATAATTATAGGTGTATATATATATTGTTTTTAAACGTCATAGTTATAGGATAACAAATACTTAGAATTTAAAAAAATATGTTCCATCATTCGGAGGAGAAATAGTTTTTATTATTCCCACCGTTTCATTAATTAAATGGTTAATTATACCGCCCATACATTTCCTTTGCTAAAGAGTTCTAATTGCTATAGAATATTCAATAGGAGTAGGGACTATCTGTTGAAATATTTAATCGATCGGCATTAAGTTTATTAATTTTCCTATTATTATGCCGGGCACGGAGGAATCTATTTTATATGACCTCTCCCATTAACGACTGGCAGCCATTTCTTACGATTAATAGATAAAACTATGAGACTTTAATAGCCTAGCGGAACCCTACAAACGTTGCAAAATCAATTTTTTATTCAAAACATCACACGACCAGATGCTTGCCACAGGTATCAGTAATTATAACCCTGTAGCACAACAACGTATGAGATTTCGATTTCAATCACCAGGTTTTTTCCCTTATTCAGGATAAACACATAAAGACTGGATGAACACAAGAAGGCTCTAACTCTAAAGACGATCCTTGATGATATAACAGAATAAATAATTATCTGTTTTAAGGTTATTATAGCTATTAAAGCCACTAAAGAATTTGATGAAGTTTCATTCAAGCTCAGATTACTTATACCTTACCTTTGTAGAGCTCAACTTGTGTTACCAACTACATTAACAATAAAATCCTCTAATTAACTCAATTAGAAAATTATAAGATTATAAGACTATAAAATCCTCTACATTAACACTAAGATCCTCATACACAAGTTTTGGATTCTTTAGAGTTTAACATTAAACCTACAGGACGGGTCAAATAACCCTTTATAGATATTTTGGCAGAGGTTCCTGGAAAAAAAACATTCACTTTTTGACTTTACTAGATTAATTAAAACTATATTAAATGTGTTTTTTTTTTTCAATATCCACTCCTCTCTCATTATTCTTTTTCACTAATATATTGTGATAGAAATATATATACATGAAATGTCGGTAGGTAGAGTGTTAATGTAGTTGGTAGCACAAGTTGAGCTCGATAAAGGTAAAGTATAAGAAATCTGCGCTCGAATGACTGCTTTTTACAACAAAAAGATTGTTTTCGGGGAAATGCTTGTAACTTGATTTTTTTATGACATTTTTAATATTATTATTATTATTATTATTGCGATTGTAAAGGCTAGAACTGCCTACGAGCCCACCTTATTAGTAGAGACCGGATATTTCCGTCGCTCGAACTTCGAAGGGTTAACTGATATGCTTGCCTATGAGTGGCCTTTTGTGAAAATAAAGAGTTCTCATATACTTGTGTTCATTTTCTATTTTATTGTAATATTTATTAATCTTTTTGAAAGTTTGTTGTAATATGTTTTTTTTTTGTTAGGCCAGTGCTATAAAAGGCTGTGTATAAACCTTTATTATCTATGTCCAGAGACATCATTAAATAAGGATGTCATGGGAAGTCTGTCGGAACAGTTTGAAAAGAGTTGGAGGTGAATAGGAACCTTTTACTATCATGGATGAATTCATTTATTCATTCCTTGGGGGATGAATTTATTTGGGTATAGAACTGTTTGTTGGAAAGGAATTAGTGGATATTGTGTATTTAGTAAGGAGAGAATATGTTCACTATAATTTTATGAATGAGACCGGAAAGTACCAAAAAGCCACCGCACCTGTTCATTCTAATTATTTCTTAAGTTTTATAAATATTAAAAAATCAAAATACTAATAAACTAAAACTATTTTATTATAACGATTATAAGGTTAACATTTAAAAAATATCAATGCACCAACCTATATCAACCTATGTTCTAATAAAATTGTATGCACAAAAATAGGCTAAATTTTATAGCAGAAACAATCCACCAGACATTACACTAAGATACACAAATTGTGTTTTTATCTATTATTTTTTACTGGCACTACATTCACAGATTAAGTATAAAAGTTTAACAGTCGTATGGTTAGGCACATAGCTGTTCTCATGTCATCCTTTCAAACTGAAATTCGTATTTCCAGAACTACAGAAAAAATTACAAATTCCAGTCACGAAGAATAATCCGTGTAGGGGACCCCAAGGGACCAGTCTCAGACCTCTACAACCCCGCTATTCAACCGAATCAGACCCTGTGTCACGGTGGAGGCAAAAAAAAACAACGAGAATAATACAAAAACATAAAATAAAAGATCCACATAAGTCTGGTCTGATCTAATTTCAATAAATCTAAAGACCATTAAGCACATAATTACTCAACTCACAGCAATAGTTAAGTAAAATTAACTTTATTTTCCCATCATTTAAGCATACTTAAACTTAAATCAGGGCAATATTATTTTAAATATTATTATATACTTAAAATGATTGCTGACTACTTAGTCTACTAAATTTCATTAACAAAACCTTTTCTGTTTTATATGTCTCGCAGTTATATCAGACGTCATGAAGCATCTTACAGTCTTATCAAAAAAATATTATTTTTCGTCTTATCTTTTGAAGATATAAAATCTATTTGTCATATCACAATACTGCTTTTGAAATTCGTAAACTATGTTTATATTATTAGCTTCATAGATTGCTAGAAACACACTGACGGATAATAAGAAATAACAATTCATTAAACAGTTCATCCGTTAGTTAATGTTGGCAATCAACTTTATCACATACTTAAACAGTCTGGTCCTCTTCTTCAACACAAGAATGACCGTTTTTTTTTTACATATATAAGATCGATTCATATACAACATTCACCGCAAATCTTTGTTTCGATAAAATCTTTGAGTCATATTTCTGAAGAATGTTCTTATTTATGCCTATCAGACTGTTTACAGTAATTCAAATCACAAAAATAGTTTTTTTGTTGTCTCTGATTATCACGGAACCATTCTTAAAAAATCTGGACTGTATGACCTCAGGAATCTATTATCAATAACCATTAATCATTATGTTGACATGTCTTCGAAAGAAAAGAATATATTTGATAAATTAATCCAGTTAATATCTGATAAATTGTATAAATAAACTTATTATAATAAATTACACATGAGTAACTTAATATAATCACTGCTTACTTAATATTTTATATTATAGCGGGGAAAAAAAAAAAAAAAAAGCTACTTATATTCAGACAAACAAAAATAACTAAATTTCAGGTAACAATTTTAGTCAATAATGAAAACTGTCCTCTCTCTGAAAACAAAACTCAAATATTATTACAACCTTCCTTTGAGACAGTCCGATAACGGCCAATGACAGAAGAACTTTCTTGATTTCTGTTTCATGAAATGGGCTTTAAGTCATCACTACGTATGTTAAAATCTTGCAAAATTACCTCACAAAATGTATTTAATAAAGCTGAAATGTTTATTCTTCGTAAATGTTTTTTGTTACATTACAGGTTACACCCACCTATTCTTGCCATGGTAGAAGGTCAAGATCCATTCGTGGATCCGCCACGAAATATATTTTAACGCACCCAGATGGGATTCGAACCCACAATTCAGAATAGAGCGCGAAGGGACCCTCGCCTCCATTCGCTCGGTCATCGAGTCTTAGTCAGATAAATCGAGTCTCAGTCAGATTAAAACTTCAATTTATAAAATAAAATAACTATTAAAAAGTTAGTTAACTAAAATTTGTAAATACAGATATACAGAGCAAATATTTGCTCCCATTCTGCTTAAAACATTAAAACAGAAATTTATAAAATGTTACAACAATAATAAATCAATAAATGTATGCTTTATTTTGGCTTATTTTAAACAGTATTTTATACAATTAAAGTGGTCACCACATTATAAATGTTTCTACATTTACTTAATTTACTGATTCGTTTATTTGTAAATAAAATCATTTCTCTCTGTATACATTAAATATGGGTTTGTATTCTGCATTTACTGTTGTATTAACTTTATGATTTAATTTAGTAATTATGAATGCTGTTTATTTGTTTTCATTTTAGTTAACTTTATTCACATGAATACATATTGACATTATTAATTGTTTCTCTCTCTCAAATTAGTCAGTTCATATAAACTTTGATGTAAATTGAAATTAATAAATTAAAAACTTATTGTTAGTACAAAAAAAAAAATGAGAATATATCACAAATGTATTCAAAAGTGACGCAACTCAAAAATCTGCATTTTTGATTTGTCATCATGATTAAGTTCAATATTTTCTTATTGAAAATATCAAAAATGTACTTTTATGATATATCAAAAATGTACATACTGAATTAACTTCAGATCCCACTTGATACACCTCACTTGCGGTTGGGATTGAAATATAATTCAGGTACACTTTCGATATTCTATACAAGATTGTGAAAATTTTACATTATTTATGTTCAGGTTTTTGCCATTTTTCGTTTGTGATCACTAACCACAAAAACTGAACCATAGACGATCTAAACCAAATTTTAACCACAAAATCTTTACAGTTGCAGGAAGGTTTGCTAATAATAAAATCTACTGGTTTTCAATTAATTTGTTCTTAAAAAATCGATAGTAAGTGGACAACAATGAAGTTTGAAAATTGACCGATAGGTGGCGAGCGCCATTCTACATGAGAGGTTATATAGGTACAATGTTATATAGATCTTGATATCAATAATAAAATTTACTTATATTCAATTAAATTATTAAAAAAGATTTAAATGTATGGTGAAATATTTGGATCCCAGTGAAGGTAGCTAATCGGTTTACACTGGTAAAACCGCTGAGCACATTTGTATTAAATTTTAACTAAATTATCCTCATAGTTCTAGGAAGGTTTAGCGATAATAAAATTTACAATAATAAAAATTTTGAGTGTCGAGAGGGAGAAACAAGGTTTACCACACTGTCATAAATCTTTATGGTTAGAAATTAAAATCTGACTAGATGAAATCAATAAAATTATTTTTGTCGTATTAAAATTATTACCAAATCAAAACGTCCATTCTTTACATTTTGATATTGTGCGTAAAAATATGATCATAGGCTTTTTCTTGTAAGTACCGATAATGCAGTCCATTATCCCCCATAGTTTTTTAATAGTCTCTGTCCATCTGAATCACCAACACATAGATTAAAATTAGGGAGGCCCGGTAGCTCAGTAGGTAAGGCGCTTGACTACCATGCTCCTGAGCCCGAGTTAGAGTCCGACTGAAGGCAGAAAATTTAGATTCTGTTATTTCAGCCGTAGATCGAATTCGAGGTCGGGAGACCCTCCTGGGTCACACCCAGCTTTCTAAAAAGAGTGAGTATACCTTAATAGGGGGAAAATCTGGAGGTTGAGCGTGAATTCCAGTCAAATCATCTCCTTTCACAACCGTTGGCTCAGAAACAGTACAGCCTACCTAAGTACTGAATCCAAGACCCTTCATAGGTTGTTCGGTAGGGCATACTTCAGAGGTGGTCTCCTAAAAAATATTTTGAAATGCGTTAATTGATTTCAAAATATTTTTTATGAGACCACCTCTGAAGTATGCCCTACCGATCTAAAAAAGAATCATCAAAATTGATTCAGTATTGACGGAGTAATCGCGTAACATACAAAAAAAAATACAGATGAGTTGAGAACCTCCGTCAATTCTTAATCAATTTTGATGATTCTTTTTTAGACCGGTAGAGCATACTTCAGAGGTAGTCCCATAAAAAATATTTTGAAATCAACGCAGTACTTTTTAAGAAAAATCAAAAAAAACAGTTAATAAAAATCACTGTTATATAACCATACATTTTTAACATATTTATGATCATGATTATCTAAAGTCTCCATGGTAACTAAATCTAAATTATTAACAAAAATAATTTACATATACAGTCAACTCTCGATGTGTTGTACTTCGATAAGCTAAATTCTTAAATATGTCGAACAAAATCTGCGGTCGGAAGTACATTACATTTAAATTTCACCTCAATGAGACGATTTCAGACAAAGAACGTGAAAAATTGTGTCGAAAATAAGTAGAACTAAAAATAGGGTTCAAAAGAGAGAACTTCAAGGACCACCTCTATGAAACGAAGTATTAGAAGTCATCGCCTCTATAACTCGAACTCAAATTAAAAGAATTTCATGTGTAATTTGTTTTCCTGTTTTCTGTCATTGTTTGTCTTTTCATTTCATAGTTACACACCGTTGGCTCAGAAACAGTACAGCCTACCTAAGTACTGAATCAAAGACCCTTCATAGGTTGTAAATGGTACAAGTTTTTTTTTTTTTTTTTTTTTTTTTTAGAATAAAATTAAAATCTGGTTTCTTATTATGGTTTTTCGTAATCTTCAGTACAATTTTAACCAGATTAATAAATACTTCTATGAGTGAAAATATAGTTGAAGAAATAATGCTCAATTGCCTACTTTAATACTAGATTTTATTGAAAGAGAAATAAAACGTCAATTATTAGTTAAAATTATCTAAGTTCTTTAATTAATATGCGAGCGGGCGAAACCGCGATGGGGGATGCTAGTTTATTAATAAAAATCATCTTATACATACATTAATTTTTTTTTTTTTTCTGTACGATTCTACTGTTTTAAAAACAGGGATATTTTAAGGCAATGGATATTGATTTTGGAATAGAATTTTTAATAGACTAACTTTATAATGTGAGGAATTTAGAATATGTTTTCCTTTCCTTTCCTTTGCGTCACTTTCCTCTTGCTCGATTTCGGCCATTTATTTACCCTAAATAGAGAGGACTTGCGATTTGAACAGACCGTGATTAGGCAAGCGACTGGAGGAAATATTACTTAGGTTCCATTAGCGGACCGGGGACGTGAACCCTGCTTAATTAAGCCCCATCTAACTGATGGTCACATAAACGACTGACTGAATCATTGTATGAATATTTCATTAGGCAAGGGATAGAAAATGGCGATAGTAGTACGGGCCTCAGCGTTGCCGAAATTAAAACAGTTTTTAACCTAGGATGTAAGTAATGAGGAGAAAAGGAAACAAGAGAAGGCTGTTCTCATGACTATTTAGCCACTATAAATCTTTAAAGTTAGCGACCTTTTCTCTTGGAAAAATAGCGAAAAATATAAAAGTAGGTGTTGTTGTAGGTGTATAGTAAAAGTTTAAAGTGGGACATACAAATAATGGAATGGAAACAGGAAATCGTTTGTCGGCAAGGCGACTACAAAACTCTGGAATAAGTTAAGCATACGAAAGATATCGCATTGAAGAATTCAAAAGCTACATGAAAAAAAGAGGGGAAGGGATATATAGCGCGAAACCGAGGAAGAGGTTTTTTGGAATCAGGGAAGTGAAGGACAAGAAGCCGGAGGAGGCAGGAACGGTCTGGAATGAGAACGGAAGGAGCAAACTGTTAACTCTTAGATAAGAACATCATATGTAAATAGTTAGTAATAAGTTATTCAGGTTTTGCGAAGCAGTTTGATCGTTTTTGTGGCTATTTTGAATTTTGTTGAACCAAATGATAGCTACACAACTCAGCTTCAGATTCTAGTATGAGCGATTCCGCTAACTTCAATACGAGGGAGGAAGATGTATTTTTTCATTTGCTCGAAGTAGTTCAAGAATGGGCTACTTTGAATAAGACTGATTTTGCCTCAAAGATTTGTCTTGGAGTCTTCTTCAATTTAACCCTTTTAATTATGAATTTATTTTTGTTTTTTATATGTTTTTAGATTTTTTATTTGAAAAACTCACATTTCACCAAAATTCTTCAATAAATCTGCTAATTGGGTTCACATAATTACCAGATGAAATTTGATCATACAAATAATAAAAACAATATTTTTTAAAATCAATTCTTCAATGAAGGAGTTACATATATAGAAATGATTTCATTATTCATGGCATTTACTCCTCATTTATTATTAATAAATCTTGTTACATGTTTCGGGAACAACAATGTCCCATCCTCAGACTTTAAAAATTCTTTTCTTGGTGTCTTTTCTGATAAACCATAATCCTTTTTGTTCATCATCAAATCAAAATCAATTTTAATAATATAATACCGGCATTAATTTAAAATACTTTTAATTATAGATATTAATGAAACTAATTGTTAGTATCCACCAAATAACAAAAAAGACGATAACACATTGTTTAAAGTAGCTCCGATCTCTACAAGTTGTCAACAACTTTGTTTAAAGTACCCCCTTCAGGTTGCCTCTAATTTAATTTAAATTATTCTAATGCCTATAGGTTAACACTTCAAATATGTAAAACGATTATGTGGATAGAGGTTTGCAAAGGAAATATCCAAGAACCTAATGTCGGAGGAATAAATGAAATAACTGTTTTAACTAGGTGTAGCAATGAGAAACATATTGATAACCGGGTATTGCTAGCTAATAGACGTTGTATTTCTAAATCCTTGCCTAAGTTTTATTTCGGGTGAATAAAGAACAAACATATATGTGTGTGTGTGTGTATATATATAATATAGAACCTTGCTAAAAAAATATTTATTTATCAATACACTTCTATATGAGCCTTCTGTGAACGCCTTTTTATTGTTGTTTTATTTATTTTAAGGGTATAATCGTGTGTATGATCATTGAGGTTTATTTTATTAGATTCTCAACAATCTACGGGACAGCTTGGAATAACACGTAAGAGCATCTAATCACAAGCACACACAGCCCTCCTGGTTGAAAAGGCTTCAGTCGCCTTCAGGAGTAAATGGGATTCCTCTACCCGGTTAGTATTTGCTTTCATGTCAGAAGCATGTGCCTCTCTGAAGCCTTCGTTTTGGGGGATAATTTCCCCCTTTCTCCCCACCTCCATCACCGCTTTCCTCGATGAATCGTCAGTTAACATGGATACAGTTGGTTTTCCTGACGAGAAAACAAAATTGCTAAATGGTGTAATATAACAGTAAGATAACCCAAATAAAAAATATTTATAAATGAGCTAATAATAATTATTTAAACATCGGCTGATAAACCTTCTTGGGGTCATTAACTACATTCAATTGTAGCCTCTCCTAATACTAAAAAGTAATAAATTAACTATAAACAATAATGGATAGCTTAATAATTATCAATAAGTTTGATAATCAGAATATTGTGCTAAAAACAAAACTATAGAACAATACAACACAATCTTATTAGGAAGAGTGCTGAATATAATTTAATTAAAATTTATTTTAAAAAAAGGTATAACCGTACCTATCTATTAGTCTTGAGCCTTTGATTGAATTAAGTAATACAAATAATAACGAGAACTACGAACAAATTTCTTTTAAATACCTATTCTTGTATATTTATATAGACAGTTATTAACACCCTGAAGGAAATATTCATACTATAATTATAGAAAGAATAGTTCAATCAAGTTGAAATTTACAGTTATTGTATCTTAATTATTATACTCAAAGCTAAACAAGAAAGTTGACAACAAACATAATTGCTGGGATGTATTTTACAAGATAGTTACAATAATTAATGCTAAATCAGTTATTGACACCTTTAGGATATCTTATAAATACGGGCAGAATCCGAAGTATTTTAACAAAGCTTAGTTGTATGGTTGAAAAGAAATTTTCTTACATTTGTTTCGGTAATGAATCTTTTATTTTTTAATTTCTAAGGTAGTGTGTCAATAATTATCTGAGGTGTAAATAACTGTCTGGTTTACCCTACTACACAATTACTCGTATTTAAAATATTAATAATCAGAAAGTTTTTCTTTAAGAGACAGCTCTAGTAAACACTCGATGTTTTGATATTGCAAACCAGTAGAGCCCAGGTAAGGACTTATAAGGCATATGTTCATATCGTCAGTGAAGATTTTGGCGTCCTGATTCCCAGCTATTATATTTGACAAAACGTCATTGAGGTGGACATAAATTGTTGGATAATGATTATACCAGGGCATTAGGATAGTTGGAAAAAAAAATGTAGTCAATTGTAAAACTAGAGGTAGTAATGTATGTTGGAATATTAGAATCTCCGGTTGAGTTCTAGTCTTATAAGTAGGTAAAGGCTTTACGCAAGCTAGAAAACCGTAACTTGATGAACTATCTACATCGGTATATTTTGAATTACAATTGAAGTTTCCTTAAAAAAAAAAAAATCTGACTAGCAATGAACGTATGCCCAGATAGTTTAAATCTTTTAATCTATACTATTATATAAAATGACAAGGCATTTACCGTTTGTGATCACAAACCACGATAACTACTAAACTGATCTGAACCAAGATTTAACTCTATCACATTTAAAGTTTCAGGAAGGCTTAGCATCAATAAAATCTACTGATTTTTAATCAATTTTTTATTTAAAAAGCGGCGTTACAAACATTACAAAGGTACAATACCTTGGAATTGATAATAAAACTTACTTGAATTGAATTATTAAAAAAGATTTAACTATGTGGCGAGGCAAGTGGATCTCAGTGAAGTTTTTAAACTTTATCCACACGTGGTTATCCATTCCGCAATAGAATTTAACATGGAAAACTACTGTTTAACTAAGGTTTAGCAGTAATACAAATTTAAATGTACAATGTTGAGTGTAAGAAACAAGCTGTGCAACTCTATCATATACTTTTAGGTTAGAAAATAAATTCCAACCAGATTAAAACAATAAAGTATTTCTGCCGCATAAAAATTATCAAATTAAAATGTCGATCCTTCGGTTTTTTGTATTGTGAGAAAAAATATGATCAGTGGGCCTTTAGTTGTAAGCACCGATAGTGCAGTCTATTATCCCCAAGTTTCTGATTAGTTCTTAACCATATGGATTACTACCTAATCATACATTAAAATTAAAATTGGATATCAATTATGATTTACGTTATTTTCAGCCAACTAATTAGTGCAATTTTAACCAGGTTAATAATTACCACTATGCGTACAAATATTTGAGGAAATAATTATTAAGTGCATGCTACAATAAAATATTTTTATTGATGAACAAATAAAATTTCAATTATTAGTCAGAATTATCCAAGTTTTTTATATTAGCGGGCGAAGCCCCGACGGGAGATTATAAATTATAGTCATTTATAAAGATTAATACCGAATTATTTTATTTTATATTTATGTAGAAATAAAAATTGAATATTTAATTTTTTTTATCTTTTTTATTCTTCTGTTTAATCGAAAATCGTTCAGTAGCAATGAGAGGGACCTTCAAAACTGATTGACAAAATATTTTCTTCATAACTTTTTAGTTATTCTCTGCAACGAGTCAACTAACATTTAATTTAGACGCTCGACTTTCTATTTTTCATATAGTTGAAAACTTATTACACTACCATACCTATCTGATAGATATCAAATTTGATAACTTCTTCACCAAACTTACTATTACAAAATTACTAGCGATAATATTCCAATTTCCGTCCAGTAATCAATAAATTATCTGCAAAATTGTAGGAATTTAAAGTTAGAGCAACTTTTTTCAGTAATTGAATCCAACTTACCCCCCCCCCCCAAAAAAAAAAAAAATCATAAACTTCGCTTTTAAAATTATAGAGCAATTTTAATTATGAAAATTATTTTATAATACATAAAAACACAGCAAAGGTATATTACTATGAACACTATTCCACAGAGACTAAGACCCCCCTACCGATAGAGCCTCGTGTTCAGCATAGCTTGATCCATCTTCTCTTTTCTCTTTTATCCGGCTTAAGGCCGATCTCGATCAGCTACGTCAGGATTGTTCATTTGTTATTTTATCTAGACGTGAGCAGCTTTTGGAGGATTTAGGAATCCATTCATTCCACTTGTCTTTACCCTTAGGTTGGGCCAATAGGAATCATCAATTCTCTCTTAAACATTCTGTAATTGATATATTACGAAGCAGGGGAATGCTTTTAGAAAAATTAAGGGAAGTATAAAAAACAGAAGAAAAAAAACAGGTTTCGTATATAATGAGAGGGAAATGATATTAAAGAATTAGGTAACGTAAGAAGATATGGGTAGAAAAAGATATTTTGCAGCAACTTAATAGCTTTCTATAATAAAATAAGTTATTATAAATAAAAATAAAAACAAATAAAACATTTATTTTTATTACGTAAAAATTAATATTGAGCTAATTACAAAAATTGAAAAAAATCTATTCCACGACGCAGGAGAAATATCGAATGCCATCAGATGTATATAAAAGTCAGCATGAAAATCATTTCAGAAATTCTTTAGTTTGAAGCATCTGTTTAAATAAGGTAATGGGAAAATCTGGAGTAGAATTTGTATCAAGAACGATGAAAATAAATAGGATAGGATAAGAAAAGGAATTTCATAGGACTCACATAAGATATCCTATTAGTAAATAGTGTTAAGGGCAATTTTGTAAATTCTTGTTGATAGGTGTCACCAGAAAGTTAATTTCTTTTTCTCTTAATTTTTACGTAATAAACTAAGTTATGCAAAATTGAATTCTTCATTCTGAATCAAAGTGGAGAGAATTCAAACCTTTCAATAGCGTTTTCCTAATATATATATATATATATATATATATATATATATATATATATATATATATATATATATATATATTTTTTTTTTTTTTTTTTTTTTTTAATGAGAATTTTCTCACTATTCCCAGGTACCACAGCTATATGGCAACATGGGTCCGTTATAAGTATAATGCTTATACGAATTTTATTTATTTTATGATTATTTAATTTTTGTTTGAAAAATGTTAATTTAAAGTACAAATTAATTTGTTTATCACATCTGTTTTCCGAAAGTGTGATAATACAGGCCTTATAGACTTGCCGGAATAGTAGTACTCAACAGTACTTCCTCCTGGCATGAATTAACTTAAGAATTCAACAAATAAAATTTTTATTTATTTATTTTTAATACTTACAAATAATCATTGAGACAATTCAAAAATTTAAAGAAATGATAAAACCTATCCCTCAATGTAGGAAAATAATCATTGAAGAATATCGAATACCATTAGAGGTGCGTAAAAGTAACAATAAGTGAATTTGCTCTAAGTGTAATACAGGGCCTTGAGGGAGAGTTGCACTCTACAGTACCTTCTTCTGGCATGTAGGCAGGAGCATATCTCTCATCCAACTTCTTTTCAGCCTTCTAAGAATATTGGTGGCCATGTCAGTAATGAGTATGTTGTTACTTCAATGAAGTCTGTCGAGAAATCTTCTATGAAGATTATGTATATGTTCGTTTAGTGTGGTTATTTGTAAACCTGAGTGGTGTGTGGTTTGATATGTTGCAATGGTGATTTCGTATTTAGTCTAGGTATTTGTTATTGGAATATTTGTATTTTTTTAAGTAGCGTATTTTTTATAGTTTCGTATATTTGTGTAGTGCATGTCCATATGGCTTTAAGTAAGTAAGTACAGGTATTTAGTCGCTGTCGGAGTTTCAATTTCGACTGTTGATGTAATTTTTTTTTAAAACTATTTGTTAATATTTTCAACTGTATACATTGTATACAACTAGTAAAGTTGAAGAAAATGATTCCAATGACATGTCAATAAAATGTATAGAACTACTCACTAGTAGCACTTCAATACAAGTTCTACATTAGAAGCTTTCTTGGCCATCTCCTTTTCAGACTCCTCGGATGATCATCGGGAATTGAGCGTTAGGCAAGTTGGATTTAAATGGATTTAGCAGACTAGTGGTTTTAAGTGGGTATAGAGTTTACTATGAAAGGATAGGTATCTGGTTTGGGCCAAATCAGCAACATATGGAACATTAAGATCTTTATGGATAAAGTTATTTTGATATAATAAGAAGCATTGAGGTTTTTAAGAAAGATTTTGTATTGTAAATATTAGATACCAGAAGAATTGGAAGGTTTAGTGGAGCCGCAAAGCTCAACTTCATATGTGCAAATGGGTCTATTTATTGTCTTTTAAATATGTCTTTTGTAATTTATTTGGAGCTTTTAACGCTCGCCTTGTAAATGTTGGAGTTGTATTTTGAGTCAGGCATGTGTTAATGTGAATTAGATTTAGAAAATATTTTATTTTATTTTTTTTTTTTAATGGAATAATTTCCATTTAAATTAAATTCTAAAGAATCGATCATTAATGACGTTTGAGCAAAAACTTATTTCCAGAGTGACTCCTTTACACAAGCGGTCCTTTCAGGAGGTAAAGATGAATGGTACAAGTGTTCATTAGTCGAAAAGCTGGCTGACTGGTGTTCAGTTAGCAACTTCTTGAGGGCCCTCCGAGGACCTGAGGGGAGTAATATCTCCTTAAGATGATTTAATTAGGCTCGAAGGCTACCCCGTCCGCACCTCCGAATGAACAAGGCAAATGGTTTCGCGACAACAGCGCCTGTTATAAATTGAGTTTTCCCTTCACAATGAAGTCCCCCTCCCAGAGGTTGTTGGGGCTTCATGGGGATCCTGAATTTCCCCAGAGTGTCCTCCGAACCCTCCGCGTTTAAGGCGATATTTGAAGACAATAATTGTTTGCCCCGGAAAACTGGAATGGAAATAAAAAAAAGATAAAAACAGAAATGAATAATGTTCCTTAAAAAAAAGAAATCTTTTCTTGAGGAAGATCCGCTTAACAGAGAAAACTCGTACATTGTTGAGGAAAATGGGAAGGTTTTGTATTCTCTTCGCGGTTACTCTTGAAAAAAAATCCTATACGGAGCCGAGGCTGAAGCTGAGGACAAAAACCACGAGGGACCTGATTTAGTGAAAGGCCCATAACAGGGAGCCGGCAAACATTTCAAGCCTTGGAGGGACAAACGAGAGAATTTCTCCGCCCCACCCTCAACCTCCTCCTAAAACATATCCGCTAAATTGAGGAGCTACAATATCCAAGGCTATGTATAAGGGGTCGGAGTAATGGTAACATCCAGAGAAAAATATATCTGCCACAAACACCAATTTATTTTTAGTGTTTATAACACTATCCTACTCGAAGATATCGCACGGCTATCTTTTTCCAGTATTTTTATTGTACCGTAAAAATTTAAATGCAGCTATGTTAGTTATGAGAGCAACTAACATAGCTGCATTTAAATTTTTTTTTTTTTATTTTATATCAATTTATTGAAATTTACAACTGTATAAATATATACGTCAAGTAAATGTGTTAATAAAGATTACAATAACATGTCAAAACTTGAAAAGAACTACTCATCAGGAGCACTTCAATAAAAATTCTACACTAGCAGATCTCTAAGTCATCTTCTTTTCAGACGCCTTAAAATATTATCGGGATGGAGTGGGAAGCAAGTTGAGAAACTAGTGGACTTGAGTGGGTACGGAGCTTAATATGAAAGGATAGGTATCTGGTCTGGGCTGAATTAGCTACATTCGGAACATTTTTATGTATAAGTATATTGGTGACAAAGTAAGGATCATTGAGGATTTTTTGAAGGATATTGTATTGTAAGGATTGGATTTGAGATGAATTGTATGGCTTACTGGAACTCCATAAGTCCAAATAGGTCTAATCACAGTCATGTAAATAGGTCTTTTGTAATTAATTAGGAGCCTGGAACGTTTCTCTATTAAATGTTGAAGTAGTCTGAAATCAAATGCTAGGAAAATTAATAAAATAAAAAATCATAGATCTGCGAGAAATTACTTTTGTCCATTAACATGAAACTCTTTACTTTACACCACAGGGATATTGTCGTATGTATAAAAAATAAATTTCATAATAATAATATTATTATTATTATTATTAATATACTTCTAGTGTTACTCATTAATAACAAAAATTAATATTATTAATTAATATTAAATTCTTGCTTCAAGATCACTTGACTCTAGAAGTGTGACTCATTAATAACACCAGTTAATATTGTATCATATTATTATTAATAATATTTTTGATAATAATAATATAATTATTAATGCTATTATAAATTATTAATATTAATATATTTCCAGTCATTCTAATCATTAATAACAAAAATTTCAGTAAAACCTGAAGTAGTTCTTAGACTTGGTGTTTGCGCCTACATTTACGCATCATAACCCTGTATTCGCTATAATCGAAATATAATTCTGATACAAACCGTATGTAAATCCCATTATTTACAACTGTATACGTTTTATACAACAAGTAAATTGGAGGAAAACGATTACAATGACATGTCGACAACATGTAAAGTATTCACACACAAAAGAGAAAAACGTATTCACTAGTACCACTTCAATAAATGGTCTCTTATGCGTTAGAATGTCTCCTGGCCTATTCGAAAAACTTGTACGTTTCCTTGTTTTGATCCATGGTATAAATTCTAATTTTTTTTCTTTATTTAAGGACCGTTTATTTACATGCCCTATGCCTAATAGGCATACTAAATGAATCATTGTAACAGTCCAAAATTAAAAACAATTAGTTATTTAAATACACCAAATATAAGGTAAAGATATAAGAAAATAAATTTTAAAAATACTAGAAGAAAAATAAAACAGCAAACTTAAAGAAATGATCTAAACAAAGCCAACAAGAAGTTACGCAGTCCATCATTAGTCAGTTTGTCAAATTCTTTAGTATAAATGTGAATAGATCTGCCTTAAATTTGGATAACCAATTTTTTTCTATCTCTGAACATGTATAATGTATAAAGTATAACCATAAATATTGATATGGTTGGGTAAAATCAAGGTGTAAATATTATTCTCAATAATCAAGAAATCGTATTCTGTGGGTTGTAACAAATTAGTCCATCACAGTCCACATTATTAGATATTTGTAAAAATTTAGTTAAACATTTATTTTGATAGTTCTCAGGAAAAAAAATAAATAAATAATCAGTTGTTTGGTCACATCCGATTCAAAAAATGATAAGATTCCTATACGAGTCTGTTGGCATTTTTAGAGAGTTTTGAACCCCGGCAGAAGTTCAACTGGTCGCTTATCTGCCGCCGCAAAAAATTCAATAGGCCTTGTCAGTTTTAAACAAAGAAGTTTATTCCAAAAAAAAAGTTGATGTTAGAGGTTCCTCTGCCGCATTAGCATATAGAATAAATAAATAAGGGTGCAATAAAATCTCCACAGAATCCTGCCGTAACTCGCAACACATCGGAAAGTTTCTCACTTTTAGTTCTTTGGTACAGTAGAGTAATATCAATGTCATTCAGTGTATGAGATACACTTATAGACTATTTCTGAAAAAGAATTAGGTAATAATATTTTAAATCTCGAATAATCAAATAAAGAAATGTTAAAAAAAAAATATAGTGAAATCGCATTAAAACATATAATTATGTAATTTTAGGCCAAGAATAAATGCAATAGTTTTAAATAAATAATAAAATAAAGGCTCAGCTAACCCGATGCCGACACTCTGACCACACACTTCCCCCAACCCAAATCCCCAAGATCAGCCCTAACACAAATCCTCCCATATATGTCTCGGTCTACCCCTCGGACGTTTATCCTGATTATCTTTAGAATCAGATTTCTGAACTGAAGAAGGTGAAACAGGCAGTTATTGACACCTCAGATAGTTTTGACACACACCTTCAAGGGGACGTTTTGACTTAATAAAAATGCTCTCGTTATGCTCAAGACACGACCCGGCTTCAGGGTGCTCAGAAAAAAAATGAAAAAATTCCAAAGAAATCCGCTGTAGATCAGTGGGAATTTTTTTTTCATGAAAACCCCTCCTGAAAAAAAAAAATTAGCAGCTTAAAGCCGGATCGTATCTTGAGCATAACTAAAGTATTTTTATTTCTAATAGCATACAGAACTACAATTTAACGTGAAAGAATCATTTCTCTATCTTGACTGAGAGCTGAGAAAACAAATAATAAAATGTGATTTCCTTATTTTATTTTTTTATCTCAGCTCCTAATGCCCATTGGCGGCTTTGACTCTAGTTTTGCACTATTATAGGTTCCTACTACCTACATAAAAATCGGTATTCAAATCTGTGAGTTACAAGTCAAAACGTCCCCTTGTTAGAAATTAAAAATAAAAAAAGTTTAATTGAGTTCCTTTTAAATCCTACATCTCAACTGTCTATCCTTAAAGAGTCAATAATTGATTTTATATAAATTATTGTCAATAATTTGTAAAATACATTCCAGTAATAACGTTTGGCGTGAACATTCTTGTGTAGCTTAAACTATATTAATTAAGGAAAAATTACTATAAATTTCAACTATTCTTTCCATAATTATAGTATGTATATTTTTTAAGAGTGTCAATAGCTGTCTAGTTTACCCTATTTTGTTTTTTGATACCAGCGATATATCCAATTGAAATATGTTTATTTATGAACAATGTATGTAAATTCAAAAAGAAATTATTGAAAATCCAATTGTAATAAGAATATTAAAAATGTTAGTTTGTGAATTTTAGTTAAGGAAGGAGAATCAAATTATTCCCAAGAAATCTGTTCAGGGATTCGTAACCGCTTGTTTTCAAACCGCAAGGGTTCCCAAGATTTTTTTTTCTCATTCCAGGCTTTTCCGTTACAAGGGTAATAACTTAATAATTCAGGGTGCACTTCATTCTTTGAAGTTGCCTCTTCCTAACCTCACAAAGGGCTCAGATGGGAAGCAAATATTACAATATTCATGGCAATCTTTTCACAAATCACATTCATATATGGGCGACGATCAAACCGGCTAACCATACGATACAGTAAAGTGGATCCTTAAGCTTAACCGATAACGCAGGGCTCAGTTCGAATACTGAAAGAATCTCTATTCTTTGCCTTGATGATAAAAAATCTTTTCTGGATCAGAAAATCATTTTATATGATAATATACTCGTTCGTATGTATATAGATATGTGTATTCGTGTATGTATAGACCAATTTAATGGTTGCTACATCATAAATTTAAATGCTGTTTAAATGTTAAAAAATGAATAAAATTATTATGGCAAAGAAATATTAAGAGAAAATTTAAAAAAAATCAATGTGCTGTTCATGTTGTCCTTTTAAATGTGTTGCTACGTTTCACACAGGATGCCGCTGTAGTAATAAATTTAAAATACATGAATCTTTTACGTTTTTTGTTTTACTATTTATTGATATTTACAACTGTATACATTATATACGAAAAGTAAATTTGGGGAAATTATTACTATAACTTGCCTATAACATGTAAAGAACCACTCGCAAGTAGCACTTAACTAAAAAAATCTACATTAGGTCTCTCGGCCACATTCTTTTCAAACGCCGGGAATTGAGTGTGAAGCAAGTTGGAAAACTAGTGGATTCAAGTGGGTATGAAGTATGGTATAAAAGAAAAGGTATCTAGTTTAGGCCAAATCAGCAACATATGGGACACTAATATGTTTATATGTTACATAATAAGGAGCATTAAGGATTTTAAGAATGATTTTGGATTGTAAGGATTGGTGGAGCCCGAAAGCACAACTCCGTATGTCCAAATGGGTCTAATTACTGTCATGTAAATAAGTCTTTTGTAATTTGTTGGGAACTTTTAACGCTTGTCTAGTAAATGTTAGATAAATACATAAATCTCAATTTCAATATGTCTTATTAGTAAATGATTTATTTATTAGTAAAAAAAAGTAGCTCAGTGGGTGAGGCGCTTGAGTAGCATTCTCCCGGGCCCAAATTCGAGTCCGACTGAAGGCAGAAAATTTATTTTTCCGTTATTTTGGACGTGGCTCCTCTTAAGGGCCATGGGACCCTCCTGCGGCCCAGCCAGTCTCGTTTAATTGGGTACTCTTGATAAGGGGAAAAACCTGTTGGTTTTAATAGTGAACATTCCGGTCAAACATTTTCCTTTCACAACCGTTGGCTCAGAAACAGTACAGGATTAACTAAATACTGAACCTAAGAAGTAACTGGTAAATAATTCTTACAGAGTTGGTAGAAATAATTGCCCACAGATCTGTTAGTTTAATATTCTCATAGTTCAGAATTCGATACAAAGGATAGAAAGAATGAATAAGAAAAGTTTTGGGATATCCAACAATTATAAGATGTGAAAAATCAAAACATTTTTGTACAAATGAAAATCAAGCAAAAGAGTGATTTTTCACCAAATGAAGGTGAAGAGTGATTTAATTTCATCATCCCACCGCACACTGGGCAAAATCACGAATTTAGGTGGACAAAAGTCAAGTCAAAACTTTGGAATTTCTGAGTGCTTGACCTTTTTATTACTAGTTGGTAAGACGCTTAATACTAATATTTCCCGCCAGACCGTGTTTACAAATAAATAGTAAATGAGTGAATCATTCCTGTTAACACAAGTGCCTTATAACCAACAGTGTGATTATCTTTATTCGATGGCCATTTATTATGTTCAAGGTGTGTGTGTAGCGCAAAGTCTTTTTGCTTTTATTTAACAATGGACATTGCTGAGGCAGGTAAGACATTATATTTCCACACTCGCTATTGAATATACATTAGAATCTGCCTGTAGAGTTAATTTAGTAATTTGTAAATGTATGCCCTTATTCAATAACGAAAAACTATATAACCCCCAAGTTACCCCAAGGATTCGTTTGTGGGATTTGTTTCATCAATCCTTCTAGTATTTAAATGATGCAAAGAATTTTTGCGATTTTTTGCGTTTTGGGTGATACATAATTTTTTTCAGACACAACACTCTGAATCACGAGGGGGGAATTTTTTGAAGAGTGGGTTAAGTTTCCCAAAAAAACCCACCAAGACTGCTTCCTGAAACTTATTCTAACTTATTCTAATTTTATATTAATATAAAATATATATTAAAAAAAATATATATAATAAAATCACACATTTTATAATATAAAATATATATTAAAAGTTAATAATATATATTAACTTATTCTAACTTTTATATTAATAGTCAAGAAAATGTGGAGATTAGGCCTTTGAAAATTAGAATTTCCCGTCTTTTCGACAAAATTCCAATGTCACAGAAAATTGGAAAATTTTTTCAATAAATACTCTAGTTGGCTTGATTCCGATGACTTGGATTTTAGTATTTCAGTTATCCAGCTTACTCGTCAACGCTCAAAACGCCCTGAAAAATGTTTAGAATGTTCTAGTGAGAAAACAAAAAAAAAAATTAGCGAGTTATTGAAGGTGGATTGTGAAAAATTGACTTTCGCTGCACAGCGCCCGCTTTATGTTTCTGGTAAGCCTGGTGCTTCCAAAGTTGTGAAAGAGGCATCTATCCCTCAACAGCCATCTTCTTCTAAAAGAAAATTTCACGAATAAAGACAAATAGTGATTTGTTGACAATGCTAATAGTTTCATCGGACCCAATTGATGCTTCACTACGAAAACCAGTCAAAAAAGATTCAGATGTTCTATAGTTACTAAAGTGCACTGCTCCGAACGAACAATTATCCTTATCAAACATAAATCTTGAGAAACCAAATGATGACATGTCAGAGCCAGAGTTATCAGATCAATCTGGATCATCATATTATGATACGAGTGAAGAAGATAATTAGTTGTTTAATATTCAGAATTTTTTTAAATATTTATCTACCTGGGCTTAATTACGTTTATTAATTACTATAATTCTGCCTAAATTTATTTCTGTAATTGATTTAAATTTTATTTAATGTACATTGATTATTAAAGAAAGTAAAACAATAAAAAATAAATAAATAAAAGTTTTACAATCTATAATTTGAAGAGTCTCCTAAATGATTTAAAATACATCTATTAGCAGGTTTGCAACACGCCGAGCCGATAATTAGATTTTTTGTATTATTTTTCCCCTATTCTGGGACTTCAAACGTTAAATGTAGGAAAGTTTTTGATTTTAGCAAATAAATTTTATTTTCGACCACTGTGCGCTCGCCAATCATGTCAAAAATTAATTAGATTTTTTAAATTATTTTTTCCGTAATGTGGGACCCCAAAGGTTGAATATGGACAAGTATCAGAATTTTGTCCACCTAAATTGGTCATATTGTCCACTGTGTGACGTTGGAAAGGAAGAAGGGCTCCGGGCGGCCATTACTGGATATAGATGAAGTTCTGAAGGAAGCTGTTGAGTCAAATCCGTCCACAAGTACTCGCAAACTTGCCGGGGAGTGTGGTGTGTCGAAAGATACTGTTAGTCGCCATCTTCTCTCCATGGGGAAGGTGAAAAAGACCTGTATACTGGTCCCTCACGAACTTACCCCTTAACAATCAGCAGTCGGACCAAAGAAAAGTTTACAGAACTTCATGGGTTTGATCTCCTGCCTCATCCACCATACAGTCCAGACCTCGCACCTTCGGATTACTACTTGTTTCGATCCATGGCCCATTTCCTTCAAGGGAAAAAATTTAATGGTTTTGCGGAGGTTGAAAATGCTGTCCAAGAGTTCTTTGACAGCGATCCCAAGGAATGGTATAATACTATACTATACTATAATAGAATACTATACTTTGAGTATTAATTGTATTTTGTATCAAAGAAATAATAATACAAATATTTGTTTCAAAAACGGTCATTTTTTTTTTTTTTTATTAAAAGATAGTATATAATAATTTCATACACGTGTTTCATCAAAAACTTCCTAATCGTTCGAATCACCACCAAATGGGTCAATTCCTACCACTCGTCCCCATAATACCTTCGGAGGTTGAAAATTGAAGGTTGTTGAGTCCAGACCCCTTTTGTAAAAGATGAAATGTAGGAGTGCTTGCAGTGGCCAGCTTCTTCACTCAAGTGCTCAGCTATCGCCTCCTTGACCTCTACTGGCTTTCATAGCAGCGGTGTGGTTGAGAGGAAACGCTGAGATCTCTTCAAGTACAGCTTTCAGTCTTCATACGTGGAGGAATTTTTCCCGGGGGTCACTATTTTGGGCTTAAATATTTTATAAATGCCTATAAAATATTTAATTTATATCGCTGGAAAACTATGCAAAGCAACAAATTATTTATCCTCTTTTTTTTTTTTTTTTTATTCATTTTCTGAATCAAAAAAATTCAAAAAAATTATTTTTTTTTTTTAAATAGTTGTTTATCCTAATAACAGCAAAAATTGTGATACCTACATAAACGGATGTATTTAAAAATAGAGCATTAAAAATGATAAGGATGATACAACCCTAGCCATATATGCAATAAAAAATCTTATACGTGTTTGATTATGAGAGGTGAGAGTATTGGACGTGTAAAAGAATCAACAAAAAAGGCTTATCATCGAATTATTATGTATATCAAGAAAGATGAACGACTAATACAAGAAACGATTATTCTAAACTTAACCAAGTATTATCACATCATTCTAAAATCAACAGGATATCGATTGTGACAGAGGGCTTGTGTAAAGATATTTATGTTGATCTATAGTGTACTTGCAGCCCCAGATATTGTAGCCAATATAAAAAGAGTAAGAATAAGATGGCTGCGGCATTTGCAGAGAATGGAAGCTACTAGGCTCCCTTAGATGTTGGAGGAACACGAGAGTGGAAAGAGAAGGAGAGGAAGGCATCTTCGTTGGCTTGAAGATGTAGAGGACGATCTTCGAACTCTGGGTGTGAGATGATGGAGTTGGGGTGCCGAAGATAGGTCTGAATGGCAGAGAATTGTAGAGGAGGCAAGGGTTCTACAAGGACTATAAGAGATCATGATGATGATAGTTATTTATTTATTTATTTTTAAATATTAAATTTTAGATTCGTTCTCGGAACCTCAAAGCGTTCAAGTGTTTCCACATTACGAAACATCCCAATAACGACTGATGTTGGACGGTCACACAAAAATTTGATGTAGAGGAGATAAAGCCAACTATATAAGTTGTATGTTTATATATACCCTAACTTCATCAAGTTAAACATTTAAGTAGTGTTAGGTAAAAGTGATTAATAAACTTAGTTCGATTCATTTAAGTTTAAGTATAAGTTGATCAACTACTACATTGACAGCTCTAATTTATATTGATGGCGACCTTGTTTGCCAACACCATCAACCCCGCTCTTGGGAAGAGTGGAATGTGAAGAATAACATTTTTAGGTTTAACAATACTCACGTAAATAGATAGATATATTTATTTTAAGAAATATAATCAGCAGTAGCTCTAATGGTTTATTATGGAAAAAAAATTATCAATTAAAGCCAAAAAAATTTCAGATTGTATTCAGGACGTTTTTAAGAAACGTTACTGGACCATTTATTTTATGATCCATAAATAAAAAGAATATAAAAACAGCAGTATGACTATTGCTGATAGAGGGAAAAAAGCTATAAAATCTAAAAAGAAGAAAACTTAGAGTCCAATATAATAAAATAGCGCCTCTGAAAACAGGCAGGGGTTACGGTAGAATTCCTCCCCCCCCCCCCCCCCCCCCCTAGGGGATGACACTCCTCCAGGATTGATGAAACTACGCCCTTCGGAGGGTACCACAAACTTGAGCAAGGGGAGATCATTCGTAGATTCAATGCATATCGTCAGACGAAGAAACCTATGTTTTGACAAAATATTATTCTCGATAGTAAAATTATTACCATGAAAAACCTATTCTATTCAATGCTATTGATTTTGTTATAAGACTTGCAACAGACTCCACAATCCGTCTTGAAAATTCTTCTGAAGTTCACATCAAAGGACTGTATATGACTTACTTGTTCGAAGCTAATTGCGTTCCTTATCAAAGTCAAGCTTTCATGAAACGAGTTTCCGGAAAAATAAGAAACATGACAGGAAATTATTACTATGTTTAATATGTTAACCAATTTATTTTGATTACAGCTTCAAATTAACTCTTTTGTTTTCTGTTCATGTAAATAATATTTTAGTTAAAGCATTTAATAATGTTAATACAGTTTAAACTAGCCAGAAAATTTAGACAAAGTTCTAGGATCAATGCTAGAAAAATATTTTAATATCTCTTTTTTTTCATGTTAACATTGCTCTAATTTTCGATCAACAATGGATATTTTCCTAGATTTTAATAAGAAATAATATAAATTACACGAAACAAGTAAAGAAAATAAACAAAACAAAAAATAAAATTTTAAAAATAGTCTTCGTAATATTCACTTTTTCATTAAGAAGAAGAAGAAATTCCCAGAAATTTTCTGGGACTACTTGTTCCCTAAGAATAACATATGATTACAGTACATAAGACAATCGTCTGGCTATATTATAAGAATTGTAATAAATAATAATAATAATAATTGGTTAATAATTAAATTATGAGTTAGAAATCTTGTATAAGGATACATATTATGTATACTATTATAATGTATATTACATAAATATTCATGTTTCACATTTGCTCGGAAGATTGGAAATTAAGGAGGTAAAGAAACAAATTATGTTTAAAGGAAGTAAGAGTGGATCTTTTTAGAATTGAGATGGGCAAAGAATTCCATAAAGAGGAAGCGCGGATAGTAAAGGATTTCTCGAAGGATGCAGTTCGACTGGCATTAATAGATAAATAAAATTTTTATAGGAAAGTTTTCCAACTACAGTTAACACTCTTATCTTGCGCTTTCATTACCGGCGTACTCTCGCAAACAAGGAAAACTCTTAGGTAAATATATAAAATTGATTAAAAAAAAAAAATATATATATATATATATATATATATATATATATATATATATATATATATATATATATACACATACATATATATTACATTATATTATATTATATATATAACAAATAAAACGAAATTAAATTTTATATAATAATATTTACTATAGTGATGTGTCGGTACCAAAATATACTTGTCTCAGTTCAAAAGTGAATTATTACTACAAAAAATAATTCATTTAAGAGCTATAAAAGCAAAGCAAATCTTAAAAAATAAAAAATGAAATTATTCAAGAAATGAATTAATTATTATCTACAACATATAACGTATAACTTAATTTAAATTCAGACAAATTACAACAAAAAAAAATAGTTCATTTTACGAATATTTATTTAACAAAAATAAATATTCAGTGGTTCTGGTTTCCATTAATATCTTTGGAATAGCAAAACAGCCAAAACCTTTCACTAGACGTTTTAGATGTAAGGTTGCACTGATATTTCACTGAATGTTATTCTAGTTTCGAATGAAAATTAGTTTGACCATTTAATGAACGGAAGAATTGTCTGTATTCTTGTATGTATGATCAAAATAAAAATATTTTACCATGCTTAGAACAAATATCTTTGACAAATGACCTGAAGGTATACATATCGAATCTCGGTTACCCATTTTTTTTTAATGTTAATAATTAACAATTTATTAAAGCAACTTTAAAATATTAAGAAAAATAATTAAAGGCCCCTTTGAGTCTGAAGAAAGTACAAAAAGGAATAGGTGTCAAAAAAGTCCTCAGATATAAATCAGAAACGGTAGGTCCTGGCGACAAATTTTATTTTAAAAAACATTCTCCATTTAATTTCTAATAATGGAACTATCGGCAAAGTTTCGACCCGAGCAACACCAACAGAGCTGGAGGAGCATGTCGAAAAGGCCCCTACACTTAAAAATAGAGGTTTCGTGCGTTTATTTTGTATTAGGAGAAACAGAGTCAAAAGGAGTTCATTCGTTAGAACCTATTTAGTGGTACTTAGTACAAGAAGAGTTGAGCTCCTTACTGCCTCTACTCTCCTAATATCAAACGAACAAACTACGCGTAACGCCCTCGCGTTCCCCTAGAACATATCGCTTTTAACCAAGTAGGTCACTGGAAAACATGGAACATGTCAAAAAATCTTTTTACTGTTTTTTTTTTTTTTTTTTTTTTTTTTTGTTTGTTTTGTTAAATTAAATTTCATAATAATATTGATTTGTTTCAGTTGAAATATTTATTTAATAATTTATAAGTGTATGATATACATATTTAGTTTACTTTGAGAGTGGCGTGGGTAGAATCAAAATATCAAAACTATAAATTCATTTTAGCTAATACTTAAAAAATTATCATATTATAAACTTAAATCAATTTAATAGATATATATACAAAAAAAAAACATAGCAGGTAATATACCATACTTCAGTTAAGATAGATAGGGGTCAAGAACGAATCATTTAATCTAAAACGCTTAATTTTCGAAGCTTCCAAATAGAGATGAGTTCCTTTCATCATAAGTTGACTCAGAATGATATGAATTATAAAAATAATTAAGAAGTGTTAAGATGAAATTACTAAGCGGAAATTGTTATAAAATTTTAAGCCATTAAACATTACTTATTGTTTACATTTTTTTTGTGTGTGTGTGTATTTTGTAATTGTTCACTATTTCATATAAATACAGTTTATGCACTAAATAAAGACTCCAAACGGATTTATTTTATTCGAATAGTGCAATAAATTAAATAATTTTTAAATAACTAAATTTCTCATTTATTCGCAACTATTTTTAAAAATGTTACAAAAAAAACAACATAATATTAAATAAATAAAGTTAGAATGTCTGAGAACAAGCAACAGAAGAGGAAAACCAACTCCGTAGTTATACTGAGGAAACATTTCGCTTAAGAAACAAAAACACGACTTTTCTAGATCGTTAATTAAGATCTTAATTATAGAACAATTTACGATCTTGCTCTCGGAAAAACATTAAAAAACCAATTTTCGAACAAAAGCACGTTTTCCCTCAGGTTGATAAGGAAAAAAATAATCAAGCTGTGAACAAAAAATTAACAAATTCCGTAAGATTAAACTTCCCTAAATTTACCAAATAATCTCCAATTCATTATTATTAGGATTATAAACTCCATCTAAATTTTTCAATTTCTATAACTGTAGGTGAATTATCATTATAGCAATATTTTTCAATTGTATTATGTTTTGCATAAAATAAACTGACAGGTAAAAACTTACAACCAATTTATTATTTTATTTTCTTAGCTTATAGTTTCAATCTGATTTAATTATTTACGTTCCCTTATACTTTAACTGGAGCGTAAGAAATGTATTAGGATTCTTTAAAATATTAATAAAATAAAATCAAGCAGTATTTAAAAACAAAATAAAGTTATAAAATTTTAAATTAACATATTTTTTTTAGGTACAGTTTTGCATTGGATCGGGAATATCCCTCAAGAATTTATTCAGAATCACATTAAATCTAAAAACCATCGAATGGGAGACGTTCTGAACGCAAGAGGCTGATATAAGCCATATTAATTAAAAATTTCATAAATTTAAAATTTCTTGTTTTTTTTGTTTTTTTGCAATGCCCATAACCCACCCCACCTCAACCCTGACGCATTATTCACATCTACGTCTGGCTTCTCCTAGGACGTTACCAGATAGTTTATGATGAAAATATTTTATACCAAGGTAACTATTTTTATTGGATATATGTCCCATCAAACGCAAATGCTATTAGTTTAGAGGAGAAGGTGTAAAAACGGGTACTGGTGGTAAATATGGCACTCCTTCCTACTAGCTAAGGGAGATATTGGCTATATTGAGATATTGACAGGCGGCGAGTACTGGCTATGAAGCCATTTGTTATTATAAGATAGCAGTGAGCAGTAGAACCTTTCTTTCAACTAGTGTGGATGCAGCTTGAGTTATTGTGCAGATTGGTGTTCATTCTGGACAGTAAACTTTTGAGAGATAAGTGATATCGTTTTCGTTTCATGTTCTTGTTGATTTAAAAATAATTTCACAATGATTTCTGTAAAGCGGAGATCTGAACCTAATTTTTGAAGCTCATCTTTAGACACCCACGCTTTTAGGTTGCATGCGATAGTGGCCATATTTCTTAGGTGGAGTTGGTGTAAATATGGGCACCCTTCCTTGGTGTAAATATGAAGCCCTATTTCCCCGGGAACTTCTCCATATCTCTTGTTAGAGATCACAACTTGCATCTTTTGTGATAGAAAGTTCTCTGAAGACGCTCGGGGAGAGGTGTGGGTAACATGTTCCCAAATGTGGGAACTTGGATCGTGCCGGGGCTGAAAGCGGCAATGTTTGCGATTTCTGTAAATATTTATTTTTCCTATAATAAATAAACTCTCTACCGTTTCGAATTGTTTTATCATCTTTTAAACTATTTTTGGTGACTAGTAGGCCCATATTTATACCCCAATTTTTCTGGTGCTACCCTGAAAGCTTTTTGTAAATCGTCGTTTTTGAAACAAAATAATTCATGCCAATCATTGTTTTGCCTACTCGCATTTAAGAAACTTATAGTCGTTAATGAAAGACGAAAATCTAGAATTTTTCAAGTTAAAAGTAACTTTAAATCAAAAACGAAAGAGGATGTCCATATTTACACCTATTCCTCTATATTAAGAAATCTTTTTTATAATCCTAATACATTTCATATGTCATGGTTGAAGTATATGGGAACGTAAAACAATAAAAAGAGATTGAAACTTTTAACCCAGAAAATGAAAAAAATTATTGGGTAGAACTTTACTTCTGCAATGTGTGATCATTTAAACTAATCAGTTAAATATGGGGGAAGGGAAGTGTACGGCACTAAATACAATAAGGTAATATATTTTATACAAGCTATAGACAAATTTTATAATGATAATCAGGTTATAGTTAAAGAAATTTAATCAAATCTGAAGATGAAAAGATATAAGTCTCGAAACATGTTTTGATTTATACCATAAGAATAAATTGAAGATTACTTCCTAAATTTGGTTTAATTTTAATTAAACTTTTTATTTCCACTAATCATAGATTTTCCAAATCATCTCTTTAAACGGAGGTAATACTCAATATTATGTTATTATTAAAACATTATTATAGGATTACCTATAATATTTATACAATATAAAAAATTAAATAAATATCTGACCTCAAACAGTGATTTACAAACCTCACCAGCATATAACTTAGTCCTGAAAAATCTCTGTTACTTGGTGATAGAAAAATCATAATTCTTTTTTATTTTAGTTTTTTTAAAACCTTCAAAACCTAACATGACACTTGGATTATATATCCATCGGCCATCATATGATCCAAATATCAGTATTTATCAACTTATTTTTATGCCAGAGGAAAGGGCTGGGATTTTCGCTAACGATCTGAATATCCAGAATCCAGTATTTACTTAATCCGGACACCTGACTCGACATCTTTTTTCGATGAGCCCTACGTCAATAGAGGGATCCGACACTTGTAAATGATTTCATATATCCTTTACCTTTTATTTTTATTACGACCCAACCTTGAACGAGGTGTGGATTCTTTTCTGAATTACCTCCAACACTATTATTTTTTAGAAAAACACTATTATATTCTTAAAAGCATGCAAAGTTGAAATCCTTTTTAGATAGCTTACATTGCAGATCACGGTTTCCTCTGTCTCAAAACTTAACTTTCAAGAATTTCAGACGAACATTCCATACAGCCCAACCTCTTGAATTTAAAAAAAGATAGAAATAAACTACCAGAAGACATCGGTTGTTTAGCCAGAAACTTAATGCTACCATTGCACACTCATCATTACATTCATTCTACTTGGTATTAAAATGCGAATGATAATAAATTCTGGAAATGTAAAGATTCTAAGGGATACAAAGATCTTTAAAAATTTTAAATTCCGCTTGGCTCCCATATGAAATTAACAATATCTTAAATTACGTTAGTCTAGAAAAAATAAATAACGTTTTTCTATTTCTTTTAAACACTTGTGTATTTTTTTTATTTAATCAAAAAATAAATAAAATATTGCCTGTATTAATAGGTTAACAAATGATCACTAAGAGAAATCACTTATTTTTTTATTGCTGCTGCTGCTACTACTTTTGTATTATTATTATTATTATTGTAATTAGTATTAAATATGAACTATTATGCATTAGTAACATTTTTTTTTTTTAAGTTAATTTATTATATAAATTCTTTAAAGCAATAAAATGATAAATACAAAAATATGAAGTTAATAATAAAGATGATATTTATAGCCCTCAATGTTTATTGCGTTTAAGTATATGAGATCATACTATTTATCAACGAAAAATAAAAATCTTAACAATTTTAATCGATTTCAGTACTGCAATTTAAAACGAACGACTCAAATAGATTTTAAAAAAAAAAAAAAAAAACTTTTTAAAAAATATTACAATTTACCATTTTGTGTATTTAATATCAGTAATATCTGAATGTTATTCATGTCGAACATATAAAATAAATCAAAGAAAACAAAAAAAGTTAAAAATAATATCTTTAGAAAATAAAGTATTGTGTGGAATATTTGACCTAAAAAGAAATCAGCACACTGGAGAATACTATTGTTCTACCAACAGTTCTTCAAGGAGGCGAAACCTGGCCGCTTACGTTAAGGGAGGAACAACGCCTTAAGGTTTTCGAAAATAAAGTAAAGCGTAGAATATTTGACCCAAAAAAGGATGAAGAATTTAGTGTGGGATGATTAAAATGGGAATATAAAGTCCTTGGATTTAAAAATAACCGCTTTCCAAAATTAGTAATCAGTATTTAACCGGTAGGTAAACGTCCGAATGGTAGACGGAGACGTATATCGGAGGATTTTATCAGAACTGATCATGTGGATTAGAGTTTAATAGGTGGGATGGAGGGAGTAGGTTATCGATCAGTAGGCTTCGCTAAACCTTTATACTTGTTTATGTATTTATAAATACAGATAATATATACCGAAAAAAATGTTCATGCCGTTGAAGGCTGAGCATGGGCACGTAGGCTGTTGAAGCACTCCATACATTGAGAAGTTATAGTTTATTAAAAAATAAATAAATTTAAAAAAATAAAAAATAAAATAAAAAACTATGCTTTCTTGCTAAACATATTTTTAGAGAAATTAAGTTCAAGGGCCATGAAACTAAAAAAAAAAAATAAAAAAAAAATTGGATTTTGTTTCATTATTATTAGATTGCACTGCTGAGAATTTCATTAAGACGATTACAAAAATGCAATAAATTACATACCTATATGAAAAAGACAGGCCAAAAAGGCGGCATTACAAGAACACCTCATCAGCCACGACCCCTCTAGGTCTGACTCAGCCGCGCACAATAGCGGGAGGGAACGTATCTGCTAGCTCAATGGGGCCAGATTTTTTTAATAGTACAGCTATTAAGTTAAGTACAGCCCCCTCCAGGCCAGTCCCGATCTATCGGATAATTCCAAAGCATTTCCCACGGTCATGCACGGAAAATCTATCAGTAAATAGGATTTGATTAAAGTCATCCTAAGCAATAGCTTTTCCCTTGCTCTTATGAGCAAGGCAGAAATATAGCGATATGAGAAAGTTTGAACTTTAAAGAAAATTAAAATGTATGAGAAAACTCCATCGCATTATTACAAATAGTCTCCATGTCCGGAATATGTAATTTTCCTCATATATTATTCAGTTTAGTACTTTTCTATACTGCTCTTGCCCACCTTTAGTACAGTATAAAAATATCTCGAAAATCCCTCATCATAGAAATTAAAAAATATTTAAGTATCTTCACCTATTCTTGAGGAAAGTATTGGTAACGACAATCGATGATCCAAAATCGATACCAAGGAACGTTGGCGATCAGTAGAGCAAGCCAAAAACCAAACTATTGAAGATACATATCATCTATTGGAAAATAAAGAAATATGATTACAATTACAAGCTTTTGCACTGACTACATAAATGCAGCGAACAATTGAAGAGTTTGGTGGATGTAGGAATTATGTTACATTTTTTAAAAAATAAAATCTAGTTCTTAGGATGAAAAATTTATGTGAAAAAGTATTAGGTAGCGAAATTACATCAAAACAACTAGAAAAAGAATTATGAAGAAGATGAAAGGTATATTTAACAGTTTCCTGATAAAGGAAAATGTTAAAAAAAAAAAAAAACTTTTAACATAAATTACTCAAAATTTGTTGCATACCCCCTTCATCCACCAAGCCCTTTAATTGTTAAATATAATTTATATAAGTACTATTTTACAATACACAAGTTAAATAAATACCTCTCTCTTAGTGGAAAAAAAAAATTGGGAAATAGATTGAAACTAGATCAGAAGTCAAGAAAAATCCCGCAGACCTTACCTTTCTATTCCAATCTGTTGCTGATATACGATAATTCAAAGACTTTTTTGAGGAAACCACGTTTTTTTTCTATAAAAGCTGTAATATCTCCACTTTGTTTCATAATTTTTTCGAAATTTGAAAACATTTTCGGATTTAGCATTAAATTTCCTATACGCGCAGAGTATGTAGTCTTAAATTTTACAACCTTGGGACCTTAAGAACAGCTTGATCTTCACCTTATTTGGGAAAGTTACCATGTCTTATAATAAGAAGTATTAGGATATTTAATGCTAAATCCGAAAATATGGTCAAAATAAGAAAACAATTTAAACTATGTGGGGATATTACAGCTTTTATGACAGAAAACGTGGTTTCCTCAAAAAAGTCTTTGAATTATTGTATATCTGCAACGGATTGAAATAGAAAGGTAAGGACTGCGGCATTTTTCTTCATTTTTTTTTTTCTAGTTTCACCCATTTATTTATTTTTTTTTACACTAAGAGGTACTCACCCTGCATGTTTTTTGTCATTCTTGGGTGATGTTCACTATCACAGAATAAAGATTAGATTAGTTTTATTAAATATTCCGATTAGTTTTCGAGTTCTAAACCACAATGCAAACAACACCCAGAGAAATGTTAGGATATCCACTCATATACAGTGCATATTAAAATTTAGGACTTCTTAAGTTATAAATTAAACCCTTAAAGCCTTTGGAATGCTTATCTTCTTAAATATGAATTTAAGCAATGAAATTTTTTTTTTTTGTTTAATTTTTATATATTGACGGAATTTTAATGAGCGATAACTTATATATTATAAAAACAGTAGATATATATGATTTTTGCTGTATAATAATTTACCTTTTGTATAAGAGGTTTGATTTGCGTTTTTGTTCTCATAAGGATTATTTTTTTTAATAGCAATTTATCTTTATCGGTGTCGAGAATCGAGAATCAATTTTTCGGTATCGACACATCACTAAAATCGTGTCAATGAGCATTGCAGTCCGGTTTTTCAGATATTATTAAGAACCTTGCCATAATAACACTAGAGGAAATAGCAACGCGTCTATTTAAAGAACTGTATATCTAGTCACAGGAAATAAGTAGGCAAGTCAAAACATAGCCAAAGTGGTTCTCTGTGATCATCCCCCCTCCTTGATTTCTGTGAACAGTGAAGATGCTCTTACAAACGGTACTGATGACAGGGCAGGTACTGGCACTTGAAAAAAAAATTGCGTTACTTTAGCAACCATGACAAACCAAAGATCCCAGCTTCGAACCTGACTATCGTAGAGTAGAATTAATTCTGATCAATAAAATCTCCACCCCTACTTACCATCCAGGAAACCCTGTGTTGCTGCATAGGAAGGACGGCAAGGAAAGGAAAGAAAAAAAATAAAGGTAATATATTATTTTTAGTCATCGAAAGCAATCTAAATGTCGGGACATATATAAATGTATATATTGTATCACTCGAACTAAAAAAAAAAAATAAAATAAAATAAACAAGAAACAGGAAAAACAAATAAAATGATGGCATTGGGCCTTTTATATTCTATTCTATCAGAAAAAAATTGCATTTATAACCGCGTAAAAACAATTGCATCCCGCCGTGCGATAGAACCATTGTTAAATTAAATGTTATTTCATGATTTTGCGAGATTTATTTATTTCGAGAGTATTTAGAGAAAGATAAAAATAATGTAGAAGTACCAATTACGGAGGATAATGAATTGTTTTAAAAAATATTTTTTTACAACCAGCTACAGGAATGTCATTAGCATTTGCGAATAAACGCATTCCAAAATGAGCTCTGTATGAAAAGTTACGGGTATATTAATTTTCAAAGAACAGACGCGAAAATGCGATTTTAAATGAAACAAGAGAGAAATGTGGGCTTTGTTCAAATTGGAAACACAAAGGCCGACTAAAATAAACAAACAATGCAAAATGTTGTCATATAGAATATATTATAATTAAAGTCTTAAGTGTTATGTAATGTGTTTATAAAACAGGAAACATAATGAAAGATGGTAGATCTTAAATAGAAGCTGCACTGGCAATTTTAACTTCATTTTAACCATCACGACAGATGATACATCGAAAATAAAATTATTATTATATTAAAAATTAAATTAATTTTTAGATGTCTAATTTTTAGAGTTTTTAACATCGCTTTAATTTTTATGAACACTTCATTTTATATATATAATGCCGTTATTTTAATGACTGTTGTTTTAAGCTGAATTTTTATACTTTTTTTAAGTTATTAGATTTATTATTAATCAAAATGCCGCGATTTCGAATAATAATGTTAAATCATAGTTATGATTACCCAGTGGTTCTATCTATTTCCTAACCATATTATTCTGCCTCTCTTAGCGCTTTATATAAAATATTTGGTGTTTCATATAGGTGCTTCATTCACAAATGACTTCATTCTTTAGTTTGGGTCGTAATGTTAAATACATAATGGAAACTCTATTTGCAAAATAAACTTTTAGGAAATATCTTTTATAGCAATAATAAAGAAGAAGATGATCAAGGATGCAGCCAAACAGAAACAACACGTTCAATTAAAAATATTATATAAATTTGGACGTGTTATTTCTGTTTGACTGTTGTGTTATCTCTGATTATCTTCTTCTGTATTCATACTTAACAGTAAACTATACGTAATCATCTTTTATACATATTTTTTCTATCATTTTTATTCACACCTAGTGAATTTACTCATATTGGAATATACAGGCCTTATAGGCGCTGGGAGACTAGCGTGAAATTCTCCTCCTGGCATGGATTAAAAAAAAAAATATTTGAGCAAATATCTATCCAGCTTATATAACTCTTCTGATAGTATTTCCAAGTATGTCAGTCGTATGTCATATTGTGTTATTATGTATATCGCGAAATCGTCTATAAAGGTTATGTATATTTTTCCTTTACTGTGGGTAAATGTCATCAGAGTGAAGTGTGCGCTTTGAAATGTACCAAGGTGATTTAGTGATCAGTCTGAATATTTTTGATTGGAATATTTGTATTTTTTGCATCCATATGTATTTGTGTGGCGAATGTCCTATATGGGTTTAAGTAAGTAAGTGTATGTATCATACTTGTTGTCGGAGTTTTAATGTGGGCCGTTTACGAAGTATTGGATACAAAGTTCTAGTCTTTAGACTGAGACGTTAGGTTTTCATTGGGCCCCAGGTCATTCATCTATCGAATGTAAGTTCTAAGTCATGAATTACGTTTGTCTGTGGTATCGGTTGATTATAGTACTTTTATAGTAGTAAAAAAAAATATTGAAATTATATAATTAGAAATAATATATTATTTGCCATTATGATATTCAGTTTACTAGAAGTGTATTCCAGATGTTAAACATGTATCTTCAGTTTAAAATATACAAAAATTCAAAACATCAGCATTTTTATATAAAATCACATGCATGCTGATACAATCTAAGGAAAGAGACAGGCAATTATAATTTTTTGTAGCGTCAAATGAGAAGTGGAAGTTGGTATTGACTTAGGTAAATGGAGAAACCTTAGAGTTATTAGAAATATTTATTTAATTAATTTAAATGTGGATCAGTTATAAGCGATTTTATTATTTCTAATGATTCGTAAATATTTAATGTTTGACTATTCACTAAGTGATATATTAGTTTCACTCAAAGTCTTTATTGACTTTAAGATTATTTTAAATATTTTTTTGTGAAGCTGGAATTCTGCTATTTATTACATGTTTTCACATGTGTCTTTGACCTCGGAATCAGTGTTCGCCCATTTTCCCTAGTATATTTAGCTTGCAGTTTATTTCGTGCACTTTCTTGTTGTGTATCCCATTGTTAGGACTATTTTGCCTTATTACGAAGGATGGTAATGGTTTTTCTATTTTAAATGTTAGTTCAAAATAAATCACAACGTTTCCTATTCTTCCATCTTAACCCAGCCTACTGGTGTGCCTTAAAAATGTATTCGAAGCCCCGTCCCTTTTCATGTTGTTTAAACAATCAGAATTAATTCATTCTTATATATGACGATCCTCTACACTTAAGGCACATGCTCGAACAGATCTAATGCTCTTTCGGTATCCACTTTTCTAACATGAACACGTTTAATTTTAAACAATAGACAGGTTTAACATATTACCTTATTTCATTATCTCTTTAACTATGTAATTCTATTTAAATGGTACCATATTTAAAAACAAAATTTAATTGTATTTGAAATAATTTTAAATTTATGAGATAAATAAATTTATGAATGATTATTATAAAATTGTTTTAAACAATTTAAACCTCTAACAATTCTAACATGAAAATATAAGAACCTAGGAAAAACTTCCGTTGATTGATATAATAATAGTAAAAAAAAGAATTATTTAAAATAACAAAAACAAATCAAAACAAAGACATTCCCAAAAGCAAGAAAAGTAAACCAGTAAATCATTTTACAAATCGAGCGTAAAATGCCTGCAGCATGTGTTTTCAGTTCACTTCATCTGTATCCGATTTAGAAAAATATTCCTACTTCAGTTGAGAATGGTCTATTCACTTCTTGTAACAATATGATCACAAGGGCATGAATTTTTTATTCACTTGCTATGAAAACATTTATTTTCTTCAACTACATTACGTTTAAAAAACAATATTAGGTATTTATAATTGAATAAGATAGATTATAAGATAGCACATAGATTATAAGATAGCACAAAACCTTTGTATATCATAATATTCTATATTTTAGAAATAAAAATCTAAACATATAGATAGCTGCACTTATTTTCAAAGTTCAAAAAAGAAATCAATAGAAAAATTAATTATTTTTAAAATACGTAATAAATATCATTGAAATGTTTTCATAAACTTTACAATATAATGATTATAGTCTACAAATTTTTCATTTAGGTCAGTAAAGTAATAAGTCAAAATTTATACGTTTTCTAAAAATCTTGCGGTAAAATGTCTGCAAATATTACTACTAAGTTGTCAATTACTTTAAAAAACTTAATGTTACAAACGATAATATTAAGTTTATCACTTGATAAATCGAGAAATGTTCTGCCCACAATCTGATTCGTCATCATTTGGGTTTTTCTTTTAAATTATAAAGATTATTTTATTTTTAATTCCTTGACATTATAGCGGGTTTTAATTAAAAACTTGTGGTGAATAAGAACTCTTTTCCTTCGGAAATGTAATTAAAATTTTTGAAATATTAATTCATATTAATATTGTTATTTTTATTCGCTGTGATTCGTATAATTTTATTTTAAATACACTTTCAACATAATGCAAATATTTCCAATCATTTTCCTTAATCACAAGAAGTAGAAAAGAAAACTAATGATACAAACAAGTTTTAAACCTATCAAGATCGCTTTTTATAATAACAATAATATTTTTAAAATATCGAAAATAACAACAATATATATATCTCCAAGACCCGATATCTCAAGGTTAATTTTTTATTTAAATCATTTCTAAATCATAAGTAAACTTTGACTTAGACCATCGAAAACGTTGCAAGAGATAGCAAATGATAATTTTTATACTAAAGAAATAATGAAATAATTGTGACTTTTAAAAAAGTAATGTATTGAATAATTTGAAGTTATTATCATTTAAGTTATGCTTTGATTGGGAGGGATCATACACCACTTTTCACGATACTATCACAATACATCTATATTGTATGACTATTGAGGATGGACTTGATTTGCTAAGAATATATTTAAAACGAAACCTTAGACCAAGAGGTTATAACGTCAGAGCTCCTTGACGAATGAAAAAAAAAATCAATAAATAAAATGAAAATTCCTGAGAGGGTCATGTAATAATAGGAACCCAACCCAGTTTTTAACAGGCTAGGTCAAACAAAAAAAAATTAAATAAATAAAAAAATATATACAAAAGACTCGATAAAAAATGTTGCCACAACTGATAGGTGGTCGGTTCAATGCACTTCTTTGTAAAGTGAAGTTTCAGGATTCATCGATTCCGGAGCAATGTAAAGCCCCCAGTTAAAACGAATTCAAAACATCGAATACCCTTTCAAATGATATCCTTGTTCATTTTTTTCCATTTCAAAAAGCCTTCTAAAAATTCGTAAAATTGAAAAATTCAAACCTAGTAACCTACATCCCTTCTTGTAGAGTAAATTTTTTGGATATTCTTGGAAGATATTAACTCGTCAGAACAAGGAAATAAACTGTATACAACACTCCTGTAATATGGTATTAGAAGATTTCATAGGCGATAAAAGGGCGATGACAAAGTGAAACTTTGCATGCAACTTGCTCTTCGTGAGGCCACATCCACGGAAAAGCGGGATACTTACCATAAATCAACTCGTAGGTAAGATACTGGAGTTGGTCTACTGCCTAGAAGTCATTAGCTCGGAATACTATAGATGATCTTCATAGTATGTCTATAAAATTATTCAAACTTAATATGGACATCAAAAGTTACCTTAAACAATGTTCTGATCAAAGAAAAATATTCCACTTAATAGATAAAACTAAAAAAAGAGTTCATTAATTGAAACAATATTTAGAGAAGTTAAAAGTTAGCATTGTATTCGCCAAGTTCTTATTATGCACCTGGTTCCACGGGTTTTCCAAATTCGGTGAGATCGCTATTATATTTAGGGTCTTTTTTACTTTAGCCATCCCAGTTACTTTTCTAAGTAACGTGTGATCTAAATAAAAAAACAGTTGCTATGAGATAACCTGACTACCATATGACCATTTATATTCAGTATTACGTTCTAGTTAACATTTTTAACCTGCTTATTTTAAATATGAATCTTTTAAAACTTAGCAAGTTACTAAAATCAGAAGAAATAGCTTTCCAATACCTACAGAGATGTGGATTACTGCACAGAACGATAAAATTTAGAAGAGGGCATTTTATAAAGATTTGTTTTTACAAAAATAGAGCTCCTTTTTTTATGAAGTTTTTACAAAAAACCTTCCAGGTATGAGGTACAGACATTATACTGTCAATCACAGTGAAAACTTTGTCGACCCTAATACAGGAGCGCACACACAAAGAATTGAGTCGCTATGGGCAATTGTAAAAAGAAGAAATAAAAAGGAATGTGGTACAAGAAGAAGCCTGTTTGATTCCTACTTATGTGAATTTGTATATTGGAGGAGGTTTAAAAAAAGGGATATTTTTGAATGTATTTTGGAATCATCAACTATTAGTCTCCAAAATGAAAATTTCTATGAATTTATCATAAAATACCTACTTTGATTGTTTTTATTAAAATATTTAAAATAAACAATTTTGAACATATGTTCTTCACTAGTATTAATTTAATAATAAATCACTAATGATAAATCACTGTTTTAGAAAAAAGTAACTGGGATGGCTTAAGTAAAAAAGACCCTATATTTATTGAAGTAAAACTTAATTTTAAGTTTTTTTTTTGTTATACAACTCTAAATTAGTCTTATCCGAATAATGATTCCAAGATTTTTATAAGTTCTTAAGATTTTTATTTCATCTTACTCCTTAACCTTGGCATGTGGTTTAAAATATATATTTTAAATATAAAACATAAAAGACCATTTAAAAAAAAATCTTGTAGTTATCATCTATGTATCCAACAAAGTAACGACACACAGTGAGGTAAACGCTGAAAAAAAAAATCCAACATTCGATACGGGAGTTAATTCCTATTGTCTTTAAATATTGAACAGCTGAAAAACCAAAACCTATTTTCTTAACCAAAAAAATTTTGTTGTAAAAGCTGAAAATATAGAAATTTTCCTTTGTCAATTTAATCTACTTTTTTAAAATATACTTTTACTTGTTGCTGTACATTTATTGATTAGTATTTTATAACATTTATGTACATGCTTATAAGTTAACATATATTATAATACCCACCAAATACAAATCATTAAAAAACATAATATCTAATAAGCTAAATGACAAAGTTGAGGCATGAGTATAGAACACGCTTCAACCCGTGTTAAGTTGTCGTTTATTGTATTATTATCGGGATGTATCGTAGAAATGTCTTTGGATGTTAATTCATCTGCATATCCTTGCGTATTGGGTAGTTGTCATTTTTTTCAGGGTGAGGTTCTTATGTTGCTTTCCGTTGTGAATTGAATGAGATTAATTGAAAGTCGATAGGATCATTAGTTAAAAATAGATTGATTTATTCCGCTTTTTTTGGCTATTTGGCCTCACTGTGTGACGCTGTCTTATCAGGTAATAGTTTCTTCAAAAAGTGATAAGGGTTTTTTTTTTTTTTTCTAATACCACAAAAATCATCTTAATTAAATATATGAAGTATTAGCAGTAAGACTATAGCGATTAAAAGAAAAAAATAAACAATTGGTTACCCGCTGATTCTAAACTGGCCTGGTCCGCGAGGTGTGGTCAAAGAGAAACCACCAACAAAACCGAAAAAAAACAGTGTTTATATCGCCTTGATCTTTTATATATTATTTCATAATTTTAAATTTGGATTAAATAGACGGCAAATCACTAATTTTTTGTTTTGTTTTTTTTAATAAAATCGAAAAAATGGTGTAAGTAAAAAATACGAATGAAAATAAACTTTGGATTAATACGCATTTTTAGAACATGTGTCAATATTTTTTACTGCAAAAAAAAAAAATAGGAATGGCATTGATTCTGTAAACACACATACTTATAATAACATTCCATTGAGTATAAGCTTTGATTCAATTATATTTTTTTTCAGAAAACCTTGGGTGTGACATTTTTTAAAAATAAATAAAAGGTTGTTTGCAGTGATATTATTTACATAACACCCACGGATCGTCTCTGGTCTTTAATTTCTTTCGGAAGAAATAAATACAACGACTTTGGTCTCCGTATTTTTTCTTGCGTGGTTTTTTATTTGAGGAATACCTCAGAAAATGTCTATTGACAATTGAGAGGCATTTTCAAAATCCGAAGGTCGTCCTCCACATCTTAGGCCCAACGATACCGAGGCTTCTCTCTCCTTCTCTATCCACTGGGGTGTCCCTCCAACATCATTTTAAGAAGCCTACCAGATTCCATCCTTTGCATCTTCCATAGCCTTCTTAGTCGGCTATAGTCTTTATATTGGCTACAATATTTGGAGCTGCATGTAGGTTCTTCAGCTCTTTATTAGTTTTCATCTGCCATAGATCTTTCTTTAGTGGGGAGGATTTACCTTTCCCACATGTTTAGTAGTCTTACTTCATGTCCTGTTCTCGCTCCCGTATATAACAAAAGGTTGTAGGATCCTACCATAAACTCTTATTTTTTGAGTACAGGACATATCTCTATTTGAAAAATCTTCATCAGAATAGAGCCTATTTCCAGCTATTATTCTTTGATACTATTTTCCTCAGTGATAATAGCACACAGGTACTTAACCTTTGAACTCTTTCAAAGCGTTATACAGTTCCCTCAATGTACCTGTGTCCTATTTCCTCTTTGGTCTTTATCATATATTTAGTTTTTCCATTATATTATGAGTTCTACATTCCTTGCAACTTTTTCATACTCTCGAGAGCATTGGCTGTTCATGCGAAGGGTTGGGTCTACATTTGGTAATATATGCCTGCACTTTATTCAGGATGTTTATTCTATCCTTATTACATGTCTTCGATAGGCAACACTTAGACAGCATAGTTATTAACAACTACCTTATATATTCAAAAATAATTACAAAACAATAATTTTTGTTGATTCCTAAATTTATGGGATCTAAGTAGTTAATGTTACACTAAATCGTGATATGATCATTCCACTTGAGTAAAAGGAATTAGGGACCACGCCAATTTTTCATTTTTTTTTTTTATCGAGAGCTACAATCAGCCCGTGACCCTTAATAGCTATACCAATAGGTGTTAATTTGTATTTAGCATGCTCCTTGTGAATTTTGTTTGATAAGAATGATTAGTAGCGTTATAATTTAATTATAAAAGAAAATATATTCAGCGATTCGATCGGACTTGAATTAAACTGTTATTTTAAAATATCTTAAATGTTTGAAATAAATATATATTATGGAAGGAGTTGAATTAAAAGGATGAATAAAATTATAACCTTTCGAGATTGATATATTGACCTCATTTGTAACATTAAACCAAGGATCGATACGGCATGTGTTGCTAGAGCTAACTTTTATCGTAGCGAAGCTTCTTCAGTGCTTCATTTTGCAGAGATTCTTTACAAGATCCAACTTATAAAATTAATGTGTGTGTGTGTGTGTGTGTGTATATATATATATATATATATATATATATATATATATATATATATATAAATGTACAAGTGTACATAAATGTATATATAAATGAACAATTTGTTAACATGATCCGCTGTTAAACATTATATTGCTGCAAACATAAATAAACTTTCATATAACTCTATTTCATAGCATTGTAATTAAATTTTAAAAAATACACTTAAAAATGACGATATTTATTTTTTTAAATTAAAATGTATATTGATTAAGTACTTGATTAGTTCAGAAATATTTTAAAATTTGATCATATAAAACTAAAGTAATTATAAATGGAGCATGAATTTTAAAACTATACATAACTTTTAGATAGATAAAAATACTTCTTATCAATAAAAATTGATAATGCCCACAAACAACATCTCTCTTGAAACAGTTCTAATAAACGAGTCAATATCAAACCTAGTTTTTTAAAAATGAAATTCTTAAAACAATAAATAAAATAAAATAGAAAAAATCTTGTCAAAACATTAAACTAACTTTGTCGACCATTGACAATTTAAGAAGCTGCTTTCATAATTAACAATTAAAGAAATACAAAAGAAAAAGAAAAAATAGCACACCTTAAATTATTTTCCGATGATTAAATTATCAAATTAAACACAAAAAAATTAATGAATACAATTTATTTTAAGCGACATAAATCCCAGTTTTTAAAAATTAAAATTTAAAGATATTAACTAATGATACAATGATATATTAAGTAAGTTATAATCATTGGACAATGACATAAGTGAATGTCACAAAAGCACATGTCAAATAAAATATATCGTTTTACGTTTTCCCCAATGCTATATCGCTGGCTGTCGTGAAGAATTGGATAAATCAAATTTGTGCATTTTTCAATAGGGCATTTTTGATCGTTTTTCAAAATTCTGTAATGACACTAAAAATACCATTAGCGCCAAAATGAATAATTAAAGAATTTATTAAGAAGCATAAGAACCAATTTTTTTTTTTTTTTTCCCAACAAAGATATAAAAAATCCTGTTCGAATGTTAATAGCTATCTTGTCTTAAGAGTGACTTACTCCTTCATGACAACCACCGATAGTATAATAAATAATCTTTTAAAAGTAATAAAAGCTATTTCAGGAATTTATTATAACATCACATTACAACAAAATAAATTTAAATAATGATTTTGTATATTTTAGATTTTTTTAAAATTATTAACGCAAAACTTATACTTAATATAGAAAAAAAAAATAGTAAAATTAAACTTGATATGTAAATAACATATACAATATGAACCTCATCTTAATAAAAAAAATAAAATAAGCAAATGTTTGTGTTCAAAGGTCCAATGTTTTTTAAAGTAAAATTAGATTCACAAAAACATTTACTGAGATAAAAAATAAGAAAAACTATTTTATAGAAAATGTCAATTTTCTTTTAAGATTTTGTTTAAGGTGTTTTTATAGGGAACTTTTATTTGAAATGTGTCAGTATCTAACCGAATGCAAAGAGTTTTTAGTAATCAAAATAAAATGAAAATATTTGAAAGAAATGTCCATGAAATAAAAAAGAATACAGTAAAAATAAGGAAACCAGAAACAGAAATTTAGGTAAAAAAATTTTTGGTGAATTGTTTGGTGTTGTTATGATTTGCTTGTGTTCTCTAGATACTGATAACATCAAGATACTGATTCAATAAAAATATTTTTTTTTTTTTCAAACAAAACTTAAACTTACTGTTAGCGAAAGCAGTAGCTAATAGAAAGGCGGCGAGTAAGGACCTGGAAGCTCCCATTCCTCGAGCATATCGCGTTCACCAATCACATGACAAATGACTACCGACACGCGGCAAGTTCAGAGCGGCGAACGGCAAGGAGTGATGATGAGCCGGCTGCCGGAGCAGGAGTGAGGAGCAGGGAGGACCCGTTCCCTAGCAACCGGCCCCTCTTCCCCCACCCCTCATTATCTACAACACTCTATCGACCCGTTCTGCTCCCCTAATGCCGGCCTACAAAACAACGCTTCGGGACTCCTGCCAACAGTCTTCGTCCAGGACCATCCACATCTTAGAGCTCAGCGGAGGTGTCCGAACAGCGGGGGTCGTCTTGGTCCGCTGCTCCGAGAGATTTTTCAAACAGCGCCACCGACAGGGTCAATGACTGATATCATCTCATTTCAAAAATTGTGTTAAAAAGAAAAAATTCTTAAATGTTTGATTATCCACACAGAGTCATTTAACAAAAAATATTATAAAAATTCGGAAACTTTTAACACTCAACTTCATTTAAATATAACTCTCGCTAAACATTATACTTTAATAATATTCCACTAATCCCTATTGAACAGACCCACAACCAATAACTCCATGTGGATGAATGTCTTACTTAAAAACCACACACCAGACTAAAACGTCATACTCGCCGTTATACACTACTCCAAACATTTACTTGACAAACGTTCAAAGCATCCGAATAATTAAAAGCACTCATTCACATGACAATGATTAGACTTATTTGGAAATATTGAGTAAAGCTTTGGGGATCCACTAAACCATCCAATTCATCTCGTATCCAATCATTACAAACCAAAAACCTTCGAAAAATTCTGAATGTTCCATATGTGTCTATAGCCCAAACCAGATACCTATCCTTTCATAGTATAAACTATATACCCACTCATATCCTCTAGTGTTCCAACTTCACTCTCGATTCCCAATAACCCTCCGAGGCGTCATTAAAGAATATCGTCAAGAAACTATCTAAAGTAGTAATTTTATGTTGGTATAACTAAAGATTAGTACTTTACAAGTTATTGACACGCCACTGTGCTCATTTTCTACACGTTTACTTGTTGTAATTAGTTCTCGAAACCTCTGGGAGATTTCCAATTTTCCACAATTTTAAACGTGAAATGTTCATGGAACATTGAGGAAATATGCTGATTTCTAGTTTTTGATTAAGAATGTGGCTTATATATAACACCTATGACGGAAAAATTAGGACCATCCTTTGAACCATGGAAAGTAGCCATTCCAGTCGCTTAACAGCAGTAGAAATGAGATACGTGCGTAAATCTGTAGCTAAAACTAGAAATGGGAGAAGGGAGGTGTTGCAAGTCCCCGAGTTCATAACCACTTTGTAGAGCCGCCAGCTTCAAGTGGTCTGCCGCATGAATGAAAACAAAGATCTTTTAAATTTATTAGAGGCTCGACCCATTGGGAGGAGACTACGTTCTTAGGTAATCCTATAGTTTCTTATCAGGAATGAATAAAATCCTCTATTAAAGGATTAGAGGTAGAAGCAAATCCTTCAACCAAAGAAAGTGTTTAAGCAGGGACCAGGAGAAATGGAAGCGCTGGAGAGATGCTAATCGACGCTAGAAATGGCGCAAGGTAAAGAATGAGATTAACAATGTGCCAGTTCCTTGGCCAATGTCTCTTCAGTCTGTGGGTATTTATGACAGTCTTTGTTTTAATGATTATATGTTGGTATATGGAACATTAGTCATTATGTTACAAATATTTGTATACATAATGTAAATCATGTATTAAAAACAATAAAAAGTTGACATCTAGGGAACACATCACACTTCCAGACTGGTAGATTTATATTACAAGTTCTTAGCGAGCACATATACAGAAATGGCAATGGAAGGGTTTGGTGGATGTAGGGGTAATCTCAATTTTTTTTTTTTTTTTTAATACAATATAGTTCATTACATAAAGACTCTATTTGCAGAAGTGTTTGGTAGCAAAAGTTGAATATTTCCAAACAACTAGAAAAAGAGATAAAGAATATGAAGGGACTTTGTAAAATTTTCTTTTGTTACATAACACCTTCACCCAACAATCCTTGAATTTAAACAAATTACCACCAAAACACTAGTGAAATCCATCATTTTATAATTAAATGAAACTCATAATTATATCTGATCTCTCTCAGAACTCTTTTAAAATGCACTGATGTAGTAAATGACAATTTACATCAAATAAACAGCACAATTATTTTTTCTAGCCTTGAGGCTAAGAAAAAACATAAATTAAAAAATTAGTAATTTTTAAATAAATAAAAATTCTTTGAAAATGAAGGCGAATGAATACCTCCCGGATTTGGTTGAATCTACATTTGACCATTCCAAATTATCAGTGATATTTCAATGGATTTTATTTATGGGTTTTTAGCTATTAAATAAGTACTCAAATCTAAATATTTATACGAAAAAAAAACTCTCTGGTATTACAACAACGTAAGTCCAAAATTAAAGAATTGCTGTTTCTTTTACTAGATCCATACCGATAGACTACATAGATATCGGATGTGTCAAATGTGGCCATTAGCACTAATTACTTTACAGGAAAAATTGTTAAAAATAGAGTTAGGAGCATTTACCTCCATATATTATTACAAAATAATAATGACCCAAGTTTCAATTTTTTTTTTTTTTTCAACATCTAACATTTAAATTAAATGGAGAAAATTAGGTTTATGGTTTGCCACCGAAGGGCTTAACTTAAGTTGCAATGTATGTAGGAGACAAGGCTCAGTTGGCTCGTTACCTAAGAACTTCCCTAGGCCGGCCTAAAAACTTTTAGCGTTAGCATAATACTCACAGCCGCTACGTTGTGTTACGGTTGTTTTATTGGTTTTTCATAACTTCATATTTTAGTTCTCGAGACGCTGAACACTGCTGGGTTGCAAGATTAGGAGCTGTATACCTACAGTTTATTTATATATTTTTTCTCTTTTTATTTTGTATTAGCATCCCCCGTCGCCGCTTAGCTCGCTTTTACAAGTAAAAAACAATTTTCACTGACAATTAAAGTATGCAATGTTCGCCTGGTTAATTGCACTGATTAGGGTTTGAAGATTAAATAAAATCATAATTAGACATCTAATTTTAATTTTAACATATGAGTTATGATTAGAGACCGGATTTTTGTGCAGTAAAAAATCAAAAAATGTGCAGTAAAAAACTTAAAATATGCAAAATCGTGCAGTAAAAAACTCAAAATGTGCAAAATCGTGCAGTAAAAAACTCAAAACGTGCATTTAAAAACTTAATACATGCAGCAATCCATTAATTCACACAAACATGTATTTAAACGTTCCGTTTTAGTGTTAATTCAATCTGAAATACTTAAAATTTGGAGAGAGAAAAAAAAAAGGATATGAAAAAATTTGTTCAATAAATATAATAAAAATATATTTATTAAAATTTCCTTAAACAAACAAAATATAATAAAAATAAAAAATAAAATAAATAATAAATTAATTTTTAAAACTTTCGTGAAAATGTATGACATTGTACATTTCAAAATTCTTTTCAGTAAAATTATGCCGCCTGTCACTTAAAATGTTCTTCAGCAAAGAAAAGGAACGTTCTACATCTATGGACGTAATAGGACAATTTTTGTAGCATGAGAATGTGGTTGGATCCAGAGAATCAGCTTCTATTTCCTTTCCGTTGATACAATCATTTAATTTTTTTAAATGAATGTAGCCAGAGTTTTTCTCTGTAAGTACAGACTCAAATTTTAAAAATAAACATCTTCCCTTTTCATTTTCAATTCGTTTTAAACCTTCTTTTATGTTTCAATAATTTCGATTTGGGAATGCAAGATTGATTTCGGGATTCCAATCGTATCAGTACGGTTGACAGGATTGACAGGTGCGATTAATTAAACGTTAAATCGGATAGGATTGTCGGTGAATTTAAAACATTTTTAACTTTCAAAAATTGATTTTATCTCGTCTTCTTCTAATTTATTCATAAAGGTTTTAAATCTTTGGAAATTATCGGCGTAAAATAGTGCTGCATTTAACCATGTACCCCATCGCGTTAAAACAGGTTCTGGCGGAAGTTCACATTGCATTTCATTGCGATACTTTACCACACGAGATGGGGATTTGAGAAATCCTTTTTTTTGTTGTTTACCAGTTTATTGACTTCTGGGAAGATGTCTCGCACTTTTTCAAGCACCCGATTCAACCCATGAGCAACGCATGTGACGTGAATCATATTTGTATAAAATGTTTTCAGAGCACGACCAGTTGCCATCATGTAGGGAGCTGCATCTGTCACTAATAGCAGAACTTTGTTCTGGTATTCACTATTTAAAAAAAACATCCATTAGACTGTCGTTAATGAAACGTGAGACCGTTTCATGGTTTGTATTCAAAATTACTTTACATGAAATCAACGATGGTGTCGGTTCGATCTCCGGATGAAGAACTCCGATTAATAGATTACAAATGTAAAGGCCTCTTTCGTCGGTAGTTTCATCGACCATAGCGTATATGTTGTGGTCTCCAATTTTTGCTCGAATTTTCATAATTGTCGAGTTAAAAAACAACTTCTAAATAGTTTTTTTCTCAGACTACTTTCGTCCGGTATGATTTTCTGAGTGTAAGTTGATAAAAATGTTCGGAAAGAAGGTGACTGTAGTTTGAATAAAGGAATATTAGCCCCTACTAATGCTTGACACAAGTCAACGTAGAACACATTCTTACTACAGGATGCTTGGAAGGAATTTACGACACTTTGTTGCACAGGTTTTTTTTTTCTTAAGTTCAAGCTGTCGTTTATAGGAATCTAGAACAAAAATTAATTTAATTACAACCGTTTCAAGAAAGTTGATTTTTAGTTTAATTCTAGTCCACCATGAGTAAATTTCGAGAGAATAATAGAACAAAGTTGATTGATTCTTGCTAAAATCATTTTTTATAAATTAATAATACAACTCACCTGATTTGCAAAGTGCGTCTATTTGCATTTCCTATCGTGGCTTATTGTTTTCACACAGCAAGACCAAAACACCTCGTTCCCATCAATTCTCAGTTCTGGATATTCATTTGTCCATTGCTTCAATTTTCTAGAAACACTTGCGGCCGTTTTTGGCATTTCCAAAGTTGATTGTTTGAAATCTTGTCAACAACTGACTCTTTGTGCTAAATCAGAAGTGGGGAATACAATGAGAAGCGGGGAGTATACTTTTTCTTAGGAAACGACTTAGCTCTAGGAAGTACCTCGATCCTGTTTACCTAAATCCTCAAAGCTCCTAATTCAATAAGATCATTTAAAAGTAGTAGGTCACAAATACAGTTGTTTTAAGCGACTTTATACTTTCAATTTAAAACTAATTAACCTATTTAATATAAATAAATGTTATAAATGTTGCCTAATAGTAGTAAGTAGAATTTTCAAAGAATAAATGGTCAAGTGAATAAAATTTGATGAATTTGGTTCAATTGTGCAATTTCGTGAAGAAAACCCCGAATTCGTGCAATTAAACTAAAAAAAGTCAAATTTGTGCAATTTCGTGCAAAATAAAATTAAAAAATAAGAATCCTTAGGTTATAAATGAGATAACTACTTGGGTTAGAGAGCGCTAAATCAAACCAGTTAACGTGCAATAACACAGAAATCCGGTCTCTAGTTATGATATTCCATTAATCCCTGTTGAACAGATCCACTACCTTGGACTCCATTTGGACAAACGTCTTACTTGGAATCTACATACAAGACTAAAACGACAAGAAACTGCTCGTCGTTACAGACTACTTCAACATTTACTAGACAAACGATCAAAGCTCCCAATTAATTACAAAAGACTCATTTACATGACTGTGATTAGACCTATTTGGACGTACGGAGTTGAGCTTTGGGGCTCTACTAAACCATCCAATTAATCTCGTATCCAATCCTTACAATCCAAAATCCTTCGAAAAATCCTCAATGCTCCTTACTTTGTGACCAATAAACTTATCCATAAAGATCTTAATGTTCCTTATGTTGCTGATATAGCCCACAGGAGATACCTATCCTTCCATAGTAAGCTCCATAACCACTCCAATCCACTAGTCTCCCAACTTGCTTCCCACTCCATTCCCGATAATCCTCCGAGGCGTCTGAAAAAAAGATGGCCTAGAGACCTTTTAGTGTAGATTTTTATTGAAGTGCTACTACTGAGTTGTTCTTCACAAGTTATATACATGCCATTGTATTCTCTATCAACACATTTACTTGATGTATATGTTTTTGTACAGTTGTAAATATCAATAAACGAGAAAAAAACAAAAAAAAAAAAAACATATGAGTTGGGAATCCTGATGGACTGAGACTATTAAGAAACTCTTGTCTATAATGTACTGCGTTATCAGTGCTTACAACTAAAGGCCCATGAACCATATTTTTACACATACTTTAAAAAAGCAAAGGATCGACATTTCGATTTGTAATCATTTTTATTCGGTTGAAATACTTTATTGATTTCATCTGGTTGGATTTTAATAAACCATAAAAGTATATGACAGTGTGGCAAACCTTGTTTCTGCCACTCAATATTGTGCATTTCGACTTCTATTATTGTAAATTTTATTATTGCTAGACTTTCCTAGAACTATAGAAATGTTGTAGTTAAAATTAGCTACAGATGAGTTCAGTAGTTTTACCACTGCAATATATATTGCTGAATGGTGGTAACCACATATCTGTTAATTTTGAAACTTAACTCACTATCAGATCCACACGTCGCACCACATATTTATAGCTTTTTAATAATTTAATTGAACATAAGAAAAGCAAAGTAAGTTAAATTGGTAAATTTTATTATCAATTTCAAGCTCTACGTAACACCATATCTTTGTAATCTCTCATGTAGAATTGCGCTCGCCACCTACAGGATATTTTCAAATTTCGCTGCTACCCTCATACTATCACTTTTTAAATCACAAAATACAGTAAAGCGTCGTTTAACTAATGTAGCCAGGGATGGTTCGGATCATCAAAAATTCGGATAATCGAAACTCATTTTTAAAAAATTATGTATTAACAGTATTTTCCAAAAGTTCACTTTTCGCTCTTTTCAAAGTTTTACGACTCACACTTCCCGTCTCACGGTTAAGATTATGGTGTACCTGATAATGATTTAGAATTATTTTTGATTCCCGTTATTGTTAATTTACCAACCTTGAAATCGACAGCTAATGTCTGACCCGATTCACTTTAGCCACGTAATGATTTCCATTTTGTCTTTAAATGAAAAGAGCTCTCATTTCCTTTTTGATAGTATGGATGATGACATGTAGTTTATAAAACAAAAAGTGATCACAAAGGGGATGTATACCTCACAAAGCTAAGCAAATGATTAGGAAAATTAGAGAGAAACAAATAAAATGGTCTAAATAAGTACACAGTTCTCAGTAAACAAAGTTGTAGGTATGTATAGTTTATTGTTTGCAGTTTTGCAGTTATGGTAAAATAGTTTTGTTTTTTATTTATTTTTATTTTTAAATAAAAATATTTTAACAATACAAATAAGTAATCAGATAATAAATTTAATTAAAATTACATTCCAAAAAAAAAGGTTCCGTTTATTGAACGTTCCGATAATTGACGTTCGGATAATCGACGCTCCACTGTAATTGAAAATCAGAAGATTTTATTACTGGTTAACGTTCCTAGGACTATAAAGATGACGTGGTTAACATTTAGTACAGATTGTATCAGCAATTTTCGTGATTTGTGATCAGAAACGAAAAAGGACTTCTCTTTTAATATAATTGCATAGATATAGACACTCAAATTTTTCGTATAATATCTGAATATATGGATGTAAAGAGATTAGAGTTAAAAGGAAGATGGAGATGAAAACTGGTGCAGACCTGCTCTGCGCTGATTAATAAAATGAAGGGTAAAATTTATTTTTTATTTTCCACATTTACTCCCCTCCTCCCTTTCCAGTCCCTTCCAGACCTTTCCTTTTCTTTCCATATCCAGATATCTCGGTGATAATCACAATCTCTGAAGGAACTTGAGGGTTGCTTCCTATTACTGCCCTTATCTTAAGGAACGCGCTTTCTTACTGGCACTCGGGGGTTGGTGATGTCCTATCTTGTTTCAAATCAGGGAATCAGGGTTTAAATGTTTTTTGTTTTAAGATTATTTTTACCTAAACTCTACTCAGTTCTGTGATTTAATTTTTAAAACTCCTTGATTCCAAAGGCTGGGTTGATTCTTGTTAATTAATGTCTTATATTATTATTTTCCTGAAAACGAGCTTTTAGGGGACACAATTTAAGCAAATTAATATAGAAATACTTGGATATTTGGAATTCCGACTATTATTTTTAATCTGATCTTAAAATAATTGTTTCTTCCTTTATTCTTTAAATTACTAATTTTTTATTTTTTTTCATGAGAAGAAGGTGATCTGGTGTGCAGTCGGGAGAAATAAAAAACGCGTCCAAGTAAAAAACTTTTTATGGGTTGCCGACACTCATTAGGGTCTTAAATAGGACGATCGCGCTCTAAAACTTCAAAAGCCGGTTCTTTCGTTTCAAAAACTTACTTTAAATAATGATATAAAGGATAGAGCTATAAATGTATTAAGAAAGCCATAATTTTTAATAATGATAAGTTTAAATTTAACAAACGGCTGTACTTTTAATAATGCACTTATATTTATTTTATATAAAACTTTCTTTGATAGAATTGTCCAAACGGTAAACAAAATTTCTAGAACTACATATTCAACAACTGAATAAAGATATAAAAGTAATAAAGTTTATATAATATGTACCTATGCTATAAAAATAATAAAATATTTTAGGTAAACATATTTTGAACAATATCTACACATAAAACAATAATAATTTAACATATTTTAAGAATCAATCACTTTTTCAGATTATAATTACTTATAGCTGTGTAATATTTTTACATAATTTCTATTAATTTGTTATTTAATATTCACGTAAATTTTGAAGAATCATTTCAAATTTTACTTTAACCTGATCCAAAAAAAAAAGTTTATTACTCTTATCAGAACTATCCGAATCCGCGATGTGAAACTCCTGTAATGATGTCGAACCAACCTGACTGATTCGATCGCCCTGAAGAAGACCCGCAAGACAGTTCGAAATGTTAGCATCCCATAAAAAGATTTTTACTGGGAGGTGTTTTTTTTCCCTCTACTTCAAACAATCAACTGTCATATTCTTATCAATTTACATATTCACTTAGTCTTCTGCGATATGATAAACATTCTCACTTTATTTACCCTTAATATTATTTTTATTTCATGTCTATTCTAAACATGTTTCATTGTAAACTTTTTATTTTATTCCATTCTCATCACTACTGTATTTTATTAGCTTACGCTAACTTTTTCTTTTTGCATAATTTTAACTATTACCATCCACTTTCCTCTATTTATCGATTTATTGGCTTGTTTTATTGTTATTACTAAACTGAAAACTAGGAGGAGAGTAATTTATGTTATTTTCCAAACTCAAAATACTATTAACAAACTTTCTAAACTTTTCCTATGTCTACCGGAACCACCGATATATAATTATTTTCCTGCCTTATTCCCTTTAGTATGGGCCCACAACGAATAAGCGGTCAGTTATCTAGAAATTTCGTCTTTTAATATTCAGAAGTAGGTGACGTTCTTGCTCGATTTATTGAGAGTTTCTAATTTAGCCGTCTTCCTTGTTTTGCAGGAGTTTAAACATTCATCATCGAACCAAGGTTTATTCATTTTATTTTCAATAAAGGCTAGATGAGAATCCTACACATTTTTAATATTATTTTTTATCCCTAACGATAAATTGTCGATATCCCATCTTCCTCCAAAGCTCCTAGAATTTCGAATCTATTTCGGACATCTAAAGGCAAAATTGTTCCTTATTAATAGTTTTTTTTTTTTTTTTTTTTTTTTTTTTTAATAACTTCAGATTTCCTTTATCGGATGAAATAATATTTTTCTTTTTGTTAGTTTATTATAAGTTTTTTTCGTAGCTTCGTGGTTACTAATTCATAATCAGAACCACACTCTGCCCCACGATAGGTTCTCACGTTAGTTATAAATCCTATCTAATCATCTCCATTGTACTAAAACATGATCGATTTAATTTCGTGTTTGTGAATCCGTTGATGTCCACGTAAACTTATGTTTAAAATTTGTACTTTTGGTTATCAAATCCTTATATACAGCCAAGTTTATAAGTCCGGTTCCATCTTCATGGCTGTATTCGTGCAAGCTTTTCCTGTTAAAAAAATACCTATCACAATGGCCCATGGAGTGTCGAGAGTATCTGTTGGGTCCAGTACTTTGGTAAGGATATATTGTTACTATGCCAATAGCAAAAAAGGAGATTTTTGCCGAAATCACACTCAACCGCCAGGAGTGTTTCCCGCCCTTTTTATTCGTCCTTTATATAACATAATATTTATTTTATGTCTTCAGCTGGACATGAACACGGGCCCTAAAGATTAGTAGTCTAGCGCTTTACCCACTAAGCTACCGTGACACCTTTATTTTTCGATTGTCGGATAATATATTTCTTCCCTTCCTACTTTAGCATCTCTTAATATGATTTTCATGCAGTATAGCGGTAGTTTATCGTAAACGATACGTCCTTTAAAGCAAAAATAAATGAACTTTTTTTCGTACCACTTGACCATTACCATTTAACCATACCTCTTCGCCTCGTTTGTTACTGATTTTAAACAATCTGATATATTACGACTACAAACATTCCAATACATTTGATAATTTTGTAATTTGCAAGAACATTGATCTTTCAAATATTATGCTAAAAAGATTTGGCATACAGTGATGGGGTTTGAATTTAGAGGTGTGCCTGAGAATGGTGCTGAACGCGGAACATAAAGGAAAGATTTAATTATATAATAAAAACACAGAAGGAAATTGTCTAAAACTGTTTATAATGGGTTAAAACCAAATTTAACGTCAAATTAAAATTTAGAAGTAAATTTGATTATAATTAGATAAATATAAAAATTTAAATGGAGGAAATTAATTTTAATCTTTTTTGTAAATTGCACAAAATATAAAACTTTCAGCATAGGTCAGTGGTTATAAGGAATAAATTATTAGGTGAAAATCACAACTGTTAAGGTAAAAACTTGTTTGATTCATGTAAAAGAAAAAACTCAAATAACTAGGTTTAAAACAACGAGTTTTCAATTCTTAGCAGAAAAGGTAATCAGAATACTATCTCCTTTTACCATTTTCGACTAAAAAACATATTCCGAATATGCCTAAAAAAATATTTATATCACTTTCATAATTATCATTAAAAAATAGAAAATAAATATTTCTTTGAATTAAGTTCCATCACCTGAAAATAATTACAATGTCAACAAAAAAAGAAGCCGTATAGTGTTTAACAAGCAAAATTAAAAAAAAAAAAATGGTCCTATAAATTTTTTCATAGTCAGTAGTTAAGTGTTAGAGAGGAGAACAAATTTGAATTTCCCAAGGTTATCACATATTTCACCAGTGAATCTTCAGATTTCTTATTTCTTATTGTTTTCTACTAAAATTTTACCTTCGCATAGCTCGTATAATATTAATTCTGAGAAAAAAGTTAAAAGTGTATTTCTTATTGGAAATTTCGAGGACTTTAAGTTTGTATCAAAGTACGTTTTGTTAATGTTGATAAATCCTGATAATGTTAAGAAAAACTTTAAAAAGAGATGTTCACGCGTCCAAATCGTTCTTTTTACTCTCTCCCAACCTCTCCGAATAGAAAATTTTTAGTATATTGCACAGGACATTTCAATGGGGAAACATACCAAAATAGAGAAATATACGATTTCACTATTTCTAATCGGTGATTTTTGATCCTAGTTTGAAATAAAGTTCACCAAAAACTCCAGCGATAAATTAAACTTTAATCAACAACGATTAATGCCTCTTTTCGATCACGCGTAATTTTCGAGTCGTTTTTTCAAATGGAAAGAATGTAAAATATTCTATAAAAGTATAACACAAACCGATGAAGTTGTATTTACGTTTCAAATACTCTATCAACATTTCTACTCAGTTACTATAGATATTAGCGACTCGATAGGCCAAGTGTCTCAACGCGCTCGGTATAGAAGGTCATGGGTTCGTATCCCATCTTAGCGGGTTAAAATGTATTTCGTGGTGGACTCACAGAATGAATCTCGACCTTCCCGCACGGGTTAATATAGGTTGGGAACCTGTAGGATGATCCGTCATTACTGGCTCTTCAACAAACTATGGATATTTAATATGAGTGTCCCCCTTTTTTTTTTCTTGAGTGTATAAATAATCACCAATGTATCATGATCTTACCTTGACTTAGCTGGATTGACTCTCTCCATGATCTGCCTACAAAGAAAAAAATATTATAAGCCTTATTGATGAAAATGGGGAAAGATGAAATTTCTATTAGTCGTAACAAATTCTTTAAAACCTAAACAATTATTGATTCCAATAATTTTATTCGTGACTGTGGCTTAGGATAAAGCAAAGTAGAAGTTTAATATGACTTCACGAATTTCATGAAAATGAATGTAAACTATTAATAATCTGTTAGGAAGACGAAAAAAAGGAGGATTCGGTCACCGCATTTTTCTTGCTCGTGTTGGCAACAGTGTGTTTGAAAGGGACTAGAAAAGTGGATTAGGGTAATTTTTAATAGATGAATAAAATGGTTTTGATAAAATGTATGTACATTTCACTGTATAATATTTGACTTGAAATGTACCATGATGCGTTGATAATTTTATAGCAGTAAAAATCTATTTTTTTTTAAAATTAATATTTGGCGTTAACACGATTAAGTCGAAATTCAATGATAAAAGCTCAGATCCAGAAAGAAATTGAATTCTTAAAAGACGTGTTTCTAAAACGGCAATCAAGGAAGAAAAACTTGAAAAGAGGTTTTTGTCCATTAATTGGTCTAGATCTGAAAAAATTTAATTTTTAATTAAGATCAAGCACACATTTTGAGTCGAACGCTATGCCAGTTTTATACATATGGAATAATAATACTTAATCTTTCTCAGATATTGTCACTAACTTATAAAATATGAATACAATATCTAAAATATTGATACCAGAAGTATAAAATAAGTTTGGAAAAAGGATACTTTTCAAACAAACATTATCAAAGATCCAATGGTATTTAATTGTGATGGACTATTTTAAACACTTTGAATGTAGAAGCAAAATGTGTCAGTTACAGAGAGTACAAACAATTTAGTGCATACAAACAAGGAGGAGGCTGCACCAGACCGCACATTGTTCTCTAGGACGTCAATAACTCACGGAACAATAACAAATAGCCGATATCGGTCGCTGAGCTGCCAAGTGTTGGAGTTGTATAAATAAAGGATCTTATAACTGCAAAGAGGAGTTCAATTTCCATTATCTTGTTAATAGGCGTTACGAGTCAAAAAATAATACTAACTGTTAATATCTCTTGATCTGATCCCACAAAGTACAGTAGCTCTAGTACTATTTTCTATTTATACATAGTTACAGCTTTGGCAGATGGTATAGAATTCTCATGTAGCAGCTTTAACACTAGCAAGACTTTGATACAGCTCAAAAAGGCCAGACCGAAAATATCTGAGTAACTGGCACAATCAGGCATGGATATGAAACAAAATCATAGGATATTTTAAAAAAAAAAAAAACATTTTATGTTTATCTAAGTGTTACATTTGGTGCTAAAATAAAAATATTTATACCAATGTGTTATTCATACAACTCCATTCTATGAGACAACATTGTTTTCTCACATTGAGAAAACAACAGGAAACAAATAAAATGTAACATTAAAGGAAATCGTGGGAAAGACGACAAAGTAGCGATCCAGAACTTAACATTAGGTCATAGAATAGAATAGAATTGAATATAAAATAAACTTTATTCTGACAAGATGTCCCCTAAGAATAATGTAATGTACAGAAACAAATACGAGTCTGGTTATCATTAGATGAAATAAAAGAAATTAACAATCTGATTAACTATTTACAATTTTACAAATAAAGAACAAGTAATTTCAATTTTTATTTTTTTCAAAACTACTCTTTTGTAAACCAAAATTGTGTCTTCCACTCAGGGACAACCCAACACGGAAAATATTTTTCCATTAGCTTCAGTAGCTTATGAGCCAACTTTGAACCCATAGAGCAAAATCAACCGAATACACAAATTTTCACCATATTTTCTACTTAAGCCTTGAAACCATAATGTAGAATGGTTTAAAATTAATCTGTCTTTACATAAAATGTAAATATTTATGTGTTCATAGATATTCAAATTTTGTTAAATAACAAAATGCTGAAATGAATGAACGTAAATGATAAAAACGACAGAACTTTTTTAATGACCTGAATTGTTCCAGTTATTAAAAATTACAAGAACTAAAGAGTTTTTAAACAAAAGAATAAAATTTTTCGTATGTGTAAAAACTATATCAATATGTCAACTTTCACCAGATGAGTACCAAAACAATAGCGAAAATTATATTTTAAAAAAAATAGTGTGTATGATAAATAAAAAAAATAAAAAAACAGTGAGCCCCATCGCCTAATTAATATTTAGAATAATATTAGGAACTGAATAGATTAATATTAGAAACAACTATTGATTATTGATCCCAATTATGTCTCCTTAAACTACTAACCATCAGAAACAAGATAGTATTCAACTTTGTATGACATTGACAGAAAAAAGAATAAGAGGTTATCAAAAACAAAATCTGTTTTACAGATTAATATTTTTATTTAAATATCACAAGAAATGGAATAACTTACTCATTCCTAAAAAAAACAGTTCTTATAATAAACAAACCAACTGTCTATTATTATAAAATGAAAATTTAATATAGCAAAACCACTATAAAAAGAAGAAAAAATGATAATAAAGTAAACAGTGAAAGATGAGTACCGTAAAATGGGGTCACATTTGTACGGTGGGGTAAAATTGGTACACAATTGTGGTGATTTCCTTCTGACAGGTTGTTGTGTTGACTTTTACCAAATGAGAACCCACGAAACGACTCATTCATGCGCTCTCTCCTTTGGTAAAAGTCGACAAAACAACCCCACCGTACTAATGTGACCCCATTTTACGGTACTTTATAATTAGAGGAAGACAACAATTATGAAAATGTCAAAATCAAATTTTATGAAAATTTTATTTTTTTTCTAACCACTGGACCAAGTGTCGGAAAAACTATTTTAAATATCTTTAAGAATTGATGGCAGGAAACAAATTAAATATACCAGTCATTTGAAAAATTTGTTTGTAGTTTATGTATTTTTTGTATATTTCATTAAATTTTTTTTAATAACATAAATAAATAAAAATAATAATAGAACAGGAAAATAGAAAGTTTCTACATTTTTTAGTAATCTTTATGATAATCTTAGCAACTTAGATATGTGAGCATATATATTATTCAACTGACCATGATACCCCAAATTCTAAAAAGATGTGACATTGTGAAAAAAATATGTAATGAGATACTTGTCAAGAAATTCAGAATTTAGTAAGTTTTGACTTCTAAATGTTTTATTTCAAGCAATAGAGGTAGTTTCATGCAAAACTTATAGACAATAAGCCTGTAACAATACTTTTTTCAGAATTTTTGACTAGCAGGACTACATTAATTCGATTCCATCTAGCAACACTTAAAAATATGGTTAAACTATCAGATATGTACACTTTAAGTTGCTTGTAAAATCACTTCCTTTATAAAAAAATTGTCTTTAGAATGAAGTTTTAGTCATCGATACAACAGCTCATTATGATTTTTAAACCAAGTTAATCCAAACTAATCTTCAAAAATTACTGCCAAAATACAATTAATGTACACAGTGTAATTAAAAATACACTTTGCTCCATTGGAAAACTAATACACTAAGGAGAGAGGGTGTGAAAAATACACCTTAGGCTTTCACATCCTTTTCAATCACTATCCTAATCTTCTGAGAATCTAAAGCAGCAAAATATAGGTAGGTGTCATCTTGAAGTACTATCAGCCAACAGCAGAACACTACTTCATTTTTCCTAGAGACTGGTGGAACTTTAAAAATTATATAGGGAATGAGGACCAACATGTTGCATTCAAAAAATGGATCGATCAGATTACATTAATCAAAATGATTTTCCCCTACTAAATATCACTTTTAGATATATATTTTCTCAAAAGCCCTATATTTATAGTTCCACTCCATAATAGCCCATCCACAATACAAAGTTTTCCACTTGAGGTTATGACAGATCTTGGGAGAGAGAAATTAACGCTTCAAATATTTTCTAAGTCATCTAATCAAAATATTCATTGAATAATTAATGATAAATATACTTCCAAAAATAGAGAGAATGAGAAAAAAATATGTAACAGCTTCTGATAGTTTCAATTTCACTGTTGTTGTTGTTTTTTTCTAAATAAAGCTAAGTAATCATTTTCAAAATAAACCCAGGTCTGAAATAATTTCTAAAAACTATGAATATTAGAAATATATAATATTATTTACTTCAAAACAGGAATGAATGGAACTTTTTGACATTTTTATTTCAAGTATATTAGGTTTTAGCAAAAGTAGCGTTAACATTTTTACTAATTTTTTACCTACTGCTGCTAAAAAAAATTAAATTAAAATGATATATTTAATTTATAATGGAGTCTTGTAAACATATAACCTAAATTAATGAAGAAGTATTACAAATAATCATGAATTGTAAGTACAAAACCAGAGCACATGAATGTTTTGCGGAATCACACATTATTTGGATTATATAAAGTATATCCCCTGGATCTTCAGTTTTTAAATTTACAATGTAGTGAGAGAACAATAACTAAATAGTGAAATGGAGAACTTAAAAAATAATAAATATTAATCAAAAGAAAACCGTCAGAGAAATTATTCAAAAATGAAAATAGACTTTTTATACCTGATTCATCTTTGTCAAGTGATGAAAACAAAGTGAGCACATTTGAATTAGGGAGCACTATGCAAAAACTTATTAATGGAAATTTCCTTGAATCATTCCAGAAAAATATAATGTGAATGTTACAAGTGAGAAAATAAAATTGGAATTATAACAACGTAAGATGCAAATATAATATTCCATATATATGCAGTCATCTCAAGCAAATTCAAAGATGCTGAACAGACCTCAATGTTCCATATGTTGCTGATTTAGCACAATTCTATCATATTAAACTCCACTACCATTCAAATCCACTAGTCTCTCAACTTGTTTCCCTGCTATTAAATTGTATTGATTGATAGCTTAATATAAATAACCATAGGATATACTACCTCATTTCTAAATTCGAAAAGAAAAAGATGGAGAGAGAGTAGAAACTATCAAAGCACCCTGATAACTAAGACTATAATACAGATCCACTCAGGAAAAACTAATACTGGACACATATTAATGCTTTGTTATCCCATCATAATTATATTTTGGTTGGACATTGAGTATGGGATCTTTTTAAAATTATAAAGAAAAAAATAATAATCTTTATAATAAAAAAGCTGCTTGTGTTCAGAGTACACTTGTAAATTTAGAATATTTTAAATGAAGATTGCCACTAAGCTTTAAGATTCTGCTGAATGGTGATATCCATATTAAATTTTTACTAAGAAATAAAAATAAATTATATTATAAATATTAACAATATTTTTTTCGTTTTATAGGTTCCTGTTTATAGATAGCAAATTTTGTTCATTTTCGTGTTTAGTTCTTCTACTGATGAACATATTACTATCCATAGTTTGATAAAAATATGTGATGCTGTTAGGACACCACACAGAATACTATTGTTTTTGGGTAGCCATTGTTTCCTGCCATAAATATCAAATTTTATGACTAATATAAGTAAATAAATATAACTTAGAATTATTCAACAAACCTTCTGTCTCAATGTTTTTTCTTTTATTTTGAACTTCACCAGAACATGTAAGAAACTGAATGTTAGAAACTAATGACTTATTGAATAAATATAAAGAGCACAAAACATATTTGAAATAGAAATAAGAAATGTATAAAGAGCAGCATCAAACAGTACTGAACTTTAGGAAAAATTTGTGAAATAGGCAGTTAAGATGAGACAATTTAATTATACGGAGATTCCACGTAATTACTCAGGAAGATTTCCCTTCATCACTGAGTTCAGATAAACCTACCTATATCAATTAAATGTAAAAATCCGATTAATTAATCAAAATTAGTTAATCAAATATCTATAATTAATTAATAATTTTCAGAAATTGGTTTGTAAAATTAATTTATTTGTTAAGAACTTTTTGACAAAATTATAAATTGAAATATAAAAAAAAAAAAATACAAATATTTATTTATTACAAATAAATTAAAATACATTTGATTCTGATTTAAAATGTTAGTTTTAAGATATCCCCTTCTTTTTCCTTCATTTTATTAGAGATAGCTATCAAATTAATGAATGAACCAGCATGACATTAGAATGCTAATAAAATATATATTTTATTTTACAACTATATTTTATTTATATCAAAGTTTAAACAAAATAAAACGAGTTTTAAAAGGTGAGCAATAGGTTATTTTATAACACAAGATGAATATGAAAAATACATTTTTAACCACATATTACAATTGTTCAAACCTTAAACTAATTAATTATTTTTTGAGGTTTTGTCAAAATAAAGATTAATAATGCAAAAACATACTAAAACAATAAATAAAATATCCACTTTATGTTTACAAAATTTATTTATAAGTATAATAAGGAACTGAGGTCGTTAGTTTGCACCCCCCCCCCCCCTCCCCTATTTCATAAATAAAGGATATTAATGGTACATATAAATTTCATTTCAATTTTTCGCTACTTTGTTTATTTTTCAACATTACAAAATGGATGGTTTTAAACTGTTCAATTAATATATATACCAAATATTATTTTTCAACAATTAATAAAAATCAGAATGTTTTATTTGTTATATTCTCCTCTTTAGTGTAAAATAGCAAACACTTTACTATTATCTCGATGTTATTTATCTCAGCTTTACATATTCAATTTCGAACAGTTGGTAACATCGTTTCATTAGTGTTGTTCCTTGGTTGGTGTTGATCGATAAAGGTTGTATTGGGCTGGGTTTGGAATAGTTAATTTTTGTTACCAACCATGTCTTGTTTGTCGGCTATTACATTTTAGATTTATGTTTAGTTATGTTTATTTGTTTGAATAAGACTGCTGTTATATTTTTCCCTTATCGGTAACGAATTCAACATGGCTTGTGATATTCAAGTTGTAAACCCTTCCGTTTTAAGCAGAATTGAAAGGTAATAAACTCATTTATTTCCATATCTATTACTCTATACAATTAATTATCGGGTGACTATAAATTTTTTTCTGGTATACTCGTTTATTTTTTATTATTATCTTTATTTACGTTAAGAGTTTCAAAATTATTGTTTTTATTTTTAACCCAATAGCTTCCCCACATGACAGAAAATCAATTTTCATTAGTTCTAAATTAATTATCAGTTAAGTTAGTATTAATTAAAAAATATTCTGAAAGAAGTTGTATATTTTGTCATAATGTTTCCATACTATGTTTAGGAACTTCCTATCCATTCTTAAAGAAATAATTTCGAATTACATCCAAACCCCAGAGAATCTAATAGTCCAGAAGTATGTGATAAAATTTATCTTGTCAGACTTATGGTTTTTATTCAGTTTCCAGTAAAGAATTTAACAAATAGGACCACAAATGTAATGTACATTACCAAAATTTCATCATACGTTACCTTTAAGTTAATGGCCATTAGTTACGTATATCAAATTTTAGGAATTTTAATTAGAAAAACATTTAACTACAATTTTTTTCAAATATAATGGGATTGAAACATTCACAAGGTTGAAAACTACAAACTGTAAAGACTTAGATTTGAAGTGGTGAAATTCAATGTGAGAAAACAATGTTAACTTTTGTCAAATTTAATACAGGCTCTCGTTATGTTTTGAGAATCTAGGTCGTCTTACTTCAGTTAATACAGTGACCTGGGTCCTTGGTTGCGAATGGTTACAATAAATAGTCCGAAGAGTGAGGACACCATCCCGACTCCCAAAGATCCAGAACCCACTCTTCCAGTCATGTATATCCAATGAATAAATTCGGAAATTCTTGAACACAAAAAAAATCTTTTCTGAAACCCCCAAAATTTCATATTAAAAAAAAAAAAAAAAAAAAAAGTACTATTTTGATTTAATATACACATAATTGAACAAGAAATAACAGAGAGAATAAAATGAAATGAAATTTCCATACTTTTTGTAAAGGTTAGAAGTTGACAACTTGACCTGTGGACTGTAACATACGTCAAACTTTTTAATAATTTTTTTTTTTTCTTTATCAAACATTTGAATTTGAAGTTCTAAGGCCTATATTAATTTAAATCAATGAACTCGACAAGATAAAATCAACAGCAGTGAAACATTGGAAGTATTTTTTTATTTTTTATTTTTATAGCCAGCTTCAGTAGTATTTTGTCACTAATCGAGCTGGGTTGGCCTGCAATTGGTATATTTAAATGTGTACGTTATGACTTTTTGCAAATTTGGAGGAATCATTTGTCAGTTTTAGTTATATGAGAAAGGAAATTATTATGTTGTAGAATGTATGTTATTCTTAAATTTGGGGATGATTCGCACGGAATTTTATGTTAAAATATATTGAATTGATGTTGCCTATGTAAATTTCATTTACAACACTTTTTTTCCTTAATTCTTTATTATTTTTTTCATCTACTCTGTGAATCATTAACGATTCAAAGGCCTCTGCATAGTAATCTACCCAATTATTATCCACCCATCAATTCTAGTTAATCAAATTAATTTTTTAAGTTCAGTTGTATATAGCATCATTTGGCTATAATACCATACTTTTTGGTTTCCTCTTTTCCGGTTGAATATTCTTATGTATTAAATTGCTTTTATAAGTTTTTGTTTTCTTATCTACAGTAAAGTACCTGATGCATCAAATGGTTTGATATTTTTTTATTAAATTGCAGCATTGATTGTATTCAATAGTAAACCTTTCATCCCAGTGAACAAGTGGTTAAGTCAAATTTTAACCAAATTGAATTATGTGACTAAAAATAATCTTAGAGGTGTTTTCTTCATAGTGAATAAGTGTTTAATTAAGATGTTCATTTTACATAACTATGTTTTTAAATGAAAATTTTATTTAAACACTTAATCACCATGAAGAAAACACCTCCAACATTATTTTTAGTCATTTAACTCATTTTGGTTAAAATTCGACTTAATCACTTATTCACTTGTATAGCAAAAATAAGCTGTACAGTATATATATATATATATATATATATATATATATATATATATATATATATATATATATATATATATATATATTTATTGTTATTATACATTATTATTAGAAAATAATGGTGTTTTGATAATAAGCAATCATTTATTTTATATTTTAGCTTTATGAATGACACTTCATACCGGGAAGCAATAGAAAATTCTGCGAACTATAACACCAGATTATGTATAGAAAGAAGACTGAGGATGCCTTTTTTGGATTCCCAAACAGGTTTTAATAATTTTATACTTGTTTTATATTTTTTGAATAGGCCATATCTTCAAGCCTTTTAATTTTTATCTTTTGAATTCTTAAATATAGCTTTTATGATCAAAATTCACTTTCTTTAATGTTTTTTGAATAATGGTCTGAAGATTGATCTTAATGAAGCATAGTAACTCTAGGAAACTTATGCTTTTTATATGAATGCCCCCATGACCATTTTCTCTATGGTTAGGTCAACAACCAACTTTGACATGACATTGGGTTTAACTCCATTATCATAGCTCCAGCCAAAAGGCCTAATCATATAACATTTACACAATCCATTTCCTATGTGTTATGACTTCATTAAATATTGATGTATCCTTCCCTTTTTTGTCCATTTTTATTCAGTAGTAAATATTCAGTTTAATGCCTTTTTAAACTTCTATTTTATAATATGATTTCATTATTTTTATCCTTATAGTTTTATTTTCTCACTTCTTTTCTCCGCATATCATGTTGATTATGAATTTTTTTCTGTAAGAGCAAAAGAATTGTCCCATTACAACACAACTTCTAAGTACTGCATAACACACGAACTCAAATCAGCCTATTTAGAGGAAATCTTATGATGCCTCAGTTTGATGATTTTTAATTTGAGCTTTTAGTTAAAAAGATATTTTCAAAAAACAGATAAAAAATTAATTTAACGTTTCTCTAAAACTCCTCCCAGTTCCCTAAGAGTGGCATGTATGGAATTATTTAAAGTAATGCACTAATCCAAGCTTTCAAGAAATGCACTATTGATTGGATAATGTCATTATGCAATATCTGGGCTACATAAGGATGGTGCAAGATGTTGATATCCTTCATTTATGATAATGTTTCTTGGACTTATTAGGAATGCTGAGCAGGAGCAATTACTTGCTAAAATATATTTTTATTTCGATCGACAAAACCAGAATACCTAAGTTTATGGTTAAGCTCAGAGTCAATATCCCTGCCATCTGGAACTGGCTTAAAAGTGTCAAACATCCTCAGAATTCCATTAAATGCTCTGCATGATCAAAACATAAATGCTACTATATTATGTAGCAATATATTTTAACCTTCCACAGCACAAATGTCCTCTACTGCTGCCTTCATACTTGTTCTTTTTTTTTAGATGTCTGTGAATAACCCAAATGACCATTTTTTACTCTTAAATTTTCATTATAATTTTTAAATTAATATGAAAGACAAAGACAGTTGGCATACATAATTAAGTAAAGGATTTATCAAAGTGATAATTTAAATATAATTATAATAATAATAATAATAAAGCTTTATTGGCATCATTACATATGATTTAAATATATGAACTCCCAATTCTGAATGTTAAGCTTTATGTATTTGTGTTATCAATAATAGCCTTTTAAATATTCTATAATCTCTTTTAAGGTGTGGCTCAAAATCATTCAAGTTTATTTATGAGCCAGAGAGAAAGAATTCCGGGTCTTCAACATGGCCAAGTTTATACATATCCATCTAAAAGGTGGCGGAAGAAGAGAAGGCAATACTTAATGCAGCCTCAAGTACAACTGAGGAGGCTGGAAGTAGTTCCTGGAGAGTCAGTTGATCTACACACTATCAGCACCCTGGAGAACCCAGCTGCTGCACCCAGTGAGGATAGCAAAGATAGTGCTGGAGTAAAAGATGAATCACAAGTTAAATCACAGGTAAATATTACAAAATATCTGCTGTAATATTTAGATAGAATTGAAAGAAGATTTGTACAAACTTGTCTTCATGAATGATACATGAACTTGTTGGCATTGAAAATATAAATTACTCGGGTATGCATGATGGTATAGAAGGATCAATACTATTAGGGTTGATGAATTATTTCCCCACATCTATTAGAATTTTTTTTTTTTTCATTTAACTCATTGAGCCTTAACCAAAATCAATAAAATTTTCCATGGGCCCAACAATTTTTTCCCTATTTATACCTTATATGGGGATGGGGTATTACAAGGAAATAATGAACAAATATGTTTGAAATGAGAAGAAAAAAAATTTTTTGTGTGCAGTCCATAGGCCCGAGAGAAAGTTTATCAATAAAACATTCCCCAGGGCCCAGAGCAGGACCATACATTATTTTTTCACACACAAATTATTCTATTTAAATCTTTTCATCTTTTCTTTGAAATAACACCCTACTTGCAATATGGAAAAACAAAAAAAGTTTTTTTGTTTGCTTTTTATTCTTTTAAAAAGTATACTCTGTTTTACGTAAAAGTGTTCAAGAATGTAAGATTTGTATTAAAAAATATTACTTGATTAAAAAATTTATGCTTTTGGGTGTTGTCATATTAACATATATGTCACGTTTATTTTGTATAAAAAGAGTATTTTAAATTATTGAAAAATTTAAAGTTATAATGTTTTGCAGTGTTTGTCCTGGAAAACCAAATTACTGTATTCTGTGTTTCACGTAAATACCTAAATAATGATTACAACAAAAATTAATTTTTAATGTAGGGGAAGGTGCTGTACCCGTGGACAATTTTCACTTATAAATTTTTATAATTTTCGGTGCTTTATTTATCTAAGTGGAAATTGTATTGTACTATTAGATAAGAAATTTAAGGGGCTACCGAACCCTGGTGTCTTTATTTTGGAAAGTAATTTTATTTTTACAGAAAATAATGTATTATGTGTATTTGTATTATAAACTAGATACAGAAATATTTCAGCCATGGATTGAGGTAGGCAGACCTTCCCGGGGCACACCCATCCTCTAAAAAAGTTGGTACCCTAATTGGGAAAAAAAAAAACCTGGTGGTCGAGTGTGAATTCTGGCTGTCTCCTCCTCTCACAACCGTTGGCCCAGTAACATTACATCCTTTTTAAAACATTAAATATAGCCCAGGTCGAGATATAGCGAGGAGAAGGAGAAGCAGGAACGGTTTCAATAAACATCTTCTAGTGCCTTTCACAGTCGTTTCTCAGAAAAAATGCCAGAATGAAAGTTGTAGAGCATTAAATTTACTTTAATTTTATATATAGGTTAAATATTTGTAACAATTTTTTTTTCTCGATAATTATCGATTTTTAATAACGTATATCTCGAAAGCCATTGAGAGTTGGATGAATATGTATAGAAACAATTTTATAGGAAATTTAATTAGCTTGAATTTTGATTTGTAGCATATTTTTCTAAAGTCCACTGTTTTTTTTAGTTATAATCGAAAAACCTAAACATGGGATCTTCTCCCCATCCCCCACCGTAAACTGGGGAATGTCGTTCTCCCAGGATCGGGAATTTTAATATCTTTACCTTCAAACTCCTAACGAAGCTGTAAAGTCACATATTTAATACCCTTTACACCTCATTTCAGCACTCTGACTGGAGTCGCACTTCTCTGTGAACACGTTTGTCGACTTTCTTTTGGCTATAACTCCAAAACTAAAATCTGATTAAATTTACTATCAGGCTCTTCATATGAAATATTGATTAAACCCTGTAATACACCCAAGCAAGCAAGCTAAATACGTTTGTTTTGGTAAAATATGACAATTTTGACATTTGCAGTGGGCTTGCTTGTGTATATTATGTGGTTTAATCAATATTTCATATAAAGAGCCTGATAGTAAATTTAATCAGATTTTACTTGGAAAAATATAATTTCAGATCAGGCAAATAGTTTTGGAGTTATAGTGAAAAATGTGCCAAAAAAAACTTTTATTTCAAAACAGTAAGCAGTTTGTAGGGTATGGCATGGGTATTTTACAGGACTTGATCAAACTTTAATATACAGATTCTTAATAGTAAATTTAACCAGCTTTCAGATAGAAAAAATAAATTTTGGATTGAACTAGTAGTTTTGTGGGGTTATAGCCAAAAGAGTCCCGACTAGCGTGTTTTTGTGGAGAAGTGCGACCCCAGTCAAAGTCCTGAAATGAGGGGCATGAAATATGCGACAATGTTTGACTTAACAGCTTTGTTAGGAGTAGTTTTCCGATCCTGGAGGGACAACACCCCCTCCCCCAGTTTACAGTGGGGTAAGGGGAGAAGATCCCAGGTTTTTTTATTATATCTTGAAAACAGTAGGCTCTAGAAAAATATGCTACAAATCAAAATTAAAATTAATTAAATTTCCTATAAAATTGTTGCTATACATATTTGTTCAACTCTCAATGGTTTTCAAGATATACTATAAATTGATAGTTATCAAAAAAAAGAAATCGTTACCTCACTTTGTGTCAAATATTTGCTTCAGGTGCCAGAAATGTATACATGAAATTAAAGTAAATTTAATGCTCTACAACTTTGATTCTGACATTTTTTCTGAGAAACGATCGTGAAAGGCGCTAGAAGCAAATGTTTATAAAAAAAAAAAGTTGAATATAATCCAAAATTAGAGAGAATTTTGTTATTTATAAGTTTTGTAACCTTGTTTATTGACATCCGAGGTATAGAAATCCAGATATTTGAAGAATAAAAACAACTGATTTTTGTGACCTTTGACCTTGAATATCTAATTATGCTAACACGCTGAGGTCGGTGACTTTTTACCCCTTATTTAGAAGGCCAACACGAAGGTATATGCAAAAATTCAGCTTCATTGCTTTCATTCCAAGGTGAAATCCTTATTTGACTGGGCTATAAACCCAAGACCCCTTCATGGGTTGTAGTTTTATGGATGTTGAGGTAGCCTAAATTTGTTCTTGCTCTTTTTACTGTGAGGTAACATTCCAATTGTCAAAAATTGATATACTATTACTGGTTTGTTCATTAACTTTTCTGTTTTGGTCTTATGGGTGTAAGTAGATAGGATAAATCTATAAATTAAAATAAAAAAAAAAAAAATTAATAATTATTTTATACAAATTTATTATATTGTTATTTCAGTAATTTGGAAGTATTTCACAGTCTCATTTATTTAGCTAAAATAAATGTCTTTATCACTTAATAATTATTATTAATTTTTTTTTTTTTTTTATAGCCTGATGCTTGGTATTATGAAGAACTGGAGTTGCAAGCAATGGAAGGTTTTGATGATGCTGATCCAGATTCAGATTATGATTATGAAGAAACCTACAGTAAAAAGAGGAAGAAGAGAGGGGCACCTGGAAAACCTCCTAAAAGCTCCACAATGTCTGACTCCCCTCATGCTAAAAAAGGAACTAAGGTATTTCTAGTATAACTTCCGGAAGTTTAAACAATTCTGTTTAAAACTTATTATTAAAAAACCGTCCACTTTCCTAAAACTGTAACCTAGAAAAATTGAAAACCTGATTAGAAAAAGGTTCAGTGAAGAACAGACTATTCAACTTGAAAAGTTTCAAAAACAATGTTGTCAATAATCCAAGTAGTTTGATAACCTTTGATAATTTTTCATAATCTCTCAATTCTAAAAGTCAGAATTGCTGCTGTAAACCGCAACTTATGGGATTTATTAAAAGTCCTGAAGTTCAAGAACCTTTCAATTAATCAATTTCCGTTGATGTCCTATTATCAATTGTCAACAATAAATCATTAGTGTAATAATAATTTCTCAACCTAGGTCTAGATCTTGTTAATGGTTTCTTTGAAACTACTTGGGCATTCATGGTTTTATTGAATGATTTTCTGCTGCATGCCTTGCTTAACCTGACCTCATTTCCTTCATATTGTAACTAAAGAAATTCTTCGAGTTGATGTTTTGATCATTGTGAATAATCTAATTAAAGTTTAAAAAATGTATGTATCTGATGACAATGGGTTTGCTCATTTTTCATTATAAATATAAATTAATGAAATGTAATTATCCCCCATAATTTTTTAGAATTATTATGAATTTTTATTTCTTTTATTATAAGCTCACTGATTCTTGGTCATTATCTACTTGATACATTATCACTTAAGGGCCATTATGGCTCGAAGCAAGAGTCCCAAAGCTCCTGGTACAGAAGGTGGTATTTATTTTGCTATAATCATAGTCTTTAAGTGAATCTTGATTCTCGCCTAAAGTTGGACAGCAACCACTTGGTATATGTCAGAGGTTGGAAAATTCCCTTGCCTGACTAATTCTCCTCCATTACTTGCATTAAAATATGTATTTTAAACAAACATTCTCCATATATTAACATATTTTATATTTTAAGTAAAGAATAAATTAACTCATTTTCATACCATATGGTTAACACAAAATCATTTAGTTTTTTGGTTGTAGGGAACAGGGCAAGGTAGAGGGAGGAAGAAAGGCATAAACTACAGTGAGATGGGTGATTCCGAAAAACCATTTTCTTGTGATCGTAAGTAAAACTTCTTGTATTATATGACTGAAGCTTGTACTGGCTGTTAATTATATAAATTTACTTCTTTTTTTTTTAAAAATACAACAACAATATGCAACATAATCAAATCTTTATGCCATCTGTATTCTCTAGTTTGTTTGCATACTGCTGCATATGATAAATTTAATGATTATTTTTCAATTTTATTTTGTTCTTTTACTACTAACCCACTAAGCACGAGTTACATATAAAGCACTTGAAAAGCATGTTCCTTCATTCGGATTAGGTCATTTACATTTCAGCCGATTGAATTTTTGAAATTTTGACAGATGTTATTTTAATGTTTAATTTTATTAATTGTTAAGCGTATAAATAGTACGGATTGTTTTTATTCTTAATAATAAAAAATTATTCCGCAAGTTTTGCAAATTTATTTATTTATTTGATGTTGAATAATATTATTACTATAATTTTATTCTCTATTTTTTAGAATATTATATTGTTGTTTTTTTTTTTTCAGTTGATCTGAAGTTGTATATTAAATTTTATTCAAAGCATGAAACCAATAACATAGTTTAATATATCACTTATTACATGATTTTTCATATGTTCCATTAAGCTTCAGTTTTATTTTATTACTTAAAAGAAAAGAAAAAAAAGGCACAACTGCTTTTGATTTTTAATGGTGGTTTACATAAAATTATGATTGTATCATTACTTCATTTATCAAAATTCTGTTGTTTTTGAGAATTAATCTTGATTACTAATAGAAAACATTTATTTGGTTTTGTTTATATTTTCTGTTGTGCTGTCATAAATCTGAATTTCAGTACCTACATTTAAAATTTATATAAGTCAGTGCGTTTATGAATTAGTTCAGTTGTGAATATTACTAAACTTGAAAGTCTTTTTACATTGCTTCCAACTTGGTTATTGATGATGAATATGCATCAGAAGGAAGGGGTTGAATCTTTTTTACTCTCCTTAAAATGATAACTTAGATTTATCCATTCTTCAATAATTTTTTTTAGAAATATTACTATAAGGAATTATCATTATCATTTCTCTTCTTGTATTGATTTAATGAAAGTTTCGTTATTTATTCATGCTTATGCTAGATTTGTTTTATATTATGTTCTCATTGATTTATTATCCATTTATTATTTTAATAAACAATATATATATATATATATATATATATATATATATATATATATATATATATATATATATATATATATATATATAAATAAATTTATATTTAAAAGTGTTCATAATTTTTTTTATTTATTTTTTTTTAGTGAATACTGTTGAAACAAAAGTTAGTTTACTTTGATTTTTGTTGTTCATAAATAAGAGAAAATACTTGTATATTTATTTATTTTGTCTAAATATTTTATTTTTTTTTTATTGATAAGGTATTTGTTGACTGAGAAGTATTGTTTTTTGGGGGCTTTATGTCCTTATGTACTCCAACTAGGGCATGAAAGACGGGAAAAGTGACTGAAAAGTATTTAAAGATGTTGATTGTTGGGATATGCTGTCTTAGATACACATCAATTAAAATATTAAAATTAAATAAATTAGCATATTATTTTTAATGACTGTGTATCTATGACTGCATACCCCAACAATCTACATTTTTTTTTTCTTTTTTAGATTAAAATTTAAAAAGCTAGAATTTGGTACATTGTTGATTAATAATAAAGTTATTATTTGTTATCCTGCAATTCTTGTGGCTTTTTGCTGTATAGTGAGTGTGATAATGGGTGCGTAGTCTTGATTTTTATTATTTTTCAAAACGAATAAGGTTAGGAACTTAAATGATGGAGTAGCAACTGTATTATTTAATCTAAAAATCAGATTACTGAAATTGCTTTTGGTTGGCTACCACTATTCAACTATTATGAATGTATCTGATCTGGAAGGAATATTTGTTGGTATTATATTTATATAAATTTTTATATAAATATATTTTGATTGTTTTGTTTGTTTATTTCGTTTAACGTCACTTTATGCTGCTATGGCTAATCGGACGATGCTACGGTGGGAGTCCTAAATTTTGCCTATCCAGGTATAATTAGGATAGGGATCTTTAACGAGTACCTGACATCGCACAGGCTCTGGACCCCCATTTTACGTCCCTTCCGAAGGACGGCATAGCTAAGGATTTTTTACTCCCTTTAAAAAATCCTAAGGTCATCTGCCGGGCTGCGAACCAGCGATTTTGATTGTTTTGTTATTTTGGGTCAATTGTGATTTATTAAAACTCTTAATACTGTTATAATGCTGCCAGTTAATTGTACTGTGTCTTTATTAGTGCGGGTGTTTAAGATAGAAATTAATAATAATTTAAAAAGTAATTATCTCCATATTATTGAAATTTAATGTAAAATGAAAAATAAATAAATCTAAGATAATAATTCCAAACTGAGAACGTCTACATCGTACAAAACCTTTAATAAATGCTAATTGTTCTATTATTCACTTCTTCATTTTTTTTTATACTTAGTGGAGTTATTTCAATTAATTTACCAGAGTTATATTTATTTCTTGATTTCATTATATTTATCTCTATTTATATTAAAATATGTATATATTTTTTAATTAATTGTAGCTTAATTATCTGGTTTCTGGTAGTGAATCCTTTGTACTTTTTCTACAAATAAATTTTATTTGACAAAATATAACAGAAATGTATTATTTAAGTATAACAGCAATAAACCAGATATCTACTTTCTAGGTAATCCTTAAAATTCTGTGGAGGGGGGAATTGGCTAATAGTTGTTTCATGTGCCTCTTCTCTCTTTCATAACTTCATCAATTTGTTGTGGTACATATATTCAAATAACTTGTTCGAGGATTGTTATTAATGAAAAAAAATTGTTATAATAATTCCATCTTGTAGATTTGAACATAAAAGTTGCTATTAACTGATCTATGTTTACCTAAGGAAGGAAAATTAGTACTTTAGTTTTTTGATGAGACCATTTACTATAACAACCTTCAGTATTATTATGGAACTCTACTAAACTGGTCTGATCAAGAAAACAAATTTCCAGTTCAGCTCGTTAACCCTTGGTTTAGGTAAAAAAAAATAAAACCCCCAAAAAAACACTTTTTCATTACAAAAAACATTTTTTCGTCTGATATAAATAAACGAACAAATAATCATTCTCTTCATATTTCTATTCATCTTAACTTGATCATACTGATTAATTCTTCATTCATAATTTTATTTTTTAAGCTATACATTCTTCCACTTCCTTAAACTGCATTTGTTTCCCTCCAGCCAATGACTGTATATAAAATTAAATTATTGTGATTCTGCTTATTTTCCTATCACAAAATGGGAATTTTATGAGTCCCTGCCATATTAGTGCCAACACCAATGGCTGGCTATCTGTTTTTTTCTTTATTGGTTTAGATACCTGCTGTGTATGATGTTTCATGACATTTCAAAAGTTTCATTTGTTAAGCTCTTAATAATGGGCTGTTCCATCCATGTTGTTCACCTTCTCAGGGATTAGTCTTCGCTGCCAACAAATTAATTTGCTGATTTTTTTTCACTGCTAATGTAAGCCAAATGAATCTCATAATACATTTTTCAACAACCAAGCCATCCTTTAGCTGTACAATTCTCATCTTTCAGTTTATAACAAGCTCCTCATATATCTGAAACCCATTAGGACTTAAGGACTTCAACTTTGGGGAACAGCAAGACAATCCAATATCAAATTTTCTAATCCAAAGTCCTTCGAACAATTGTAAATGTGCCATATTATGCCATCAATTAAACCCTCTAAATGACCTCTAAATACCTTCTGTCTTTCATCTCATTCCTTGTAAATTCCCTAAATTTTATTGATATCCACCCAGTCATCCTAATCTTGCTCAATCATTATTCAGTTCTAATCATTCTTATAATCCTAGAAATTTGAAACGGTTGTGGCCTCGTGACCTTTTCTAATTTATGTTCATGTTGGAGTTCTGGTAATAGCCAGCTTCTCTATTCAAGTCCTGAGTTTCTGCAGCTATGTATATTGTTCTCCATGGTTACTAATGCCAGTAATGCTGCCATGAGAACAGCGGCGAGATCTCTTTGGGTCTGGCCTTGCCTCTCCAGGGCCCCTGGAACAGCAGGGGATAGGCTTGATACAGGGTTCCCCAGGCAGTGTCTGTATTATAGATAAAGACAGTATGACCATATCTTCATTTTTATTATTGTTTTATTTGTCATTTATTGTTATCATTATTTTTTTTTATCTGCTATTAATATTATCATTATTATTATTTTCCTTCATTGATATAATTATTATTATTATTTTTTTTTAATCAATTTAAAATAACTGATTGCTTTTATAATTTCGATGGAGCGGTTCTGTTATACTCATTTGGTACCATTATCATTTTCATACCACTGATAGCTGTTGTCAGTTTGGTACAAGCTGATTACTCTTATCAGTATAATAGCACTGTTCTAATTTTAATTATTGATAATACTTGACTAAAACAAAATAAAGATGTAGTTAACTACTTATAAATTAAGATGGTGGTAGAAACAATAATAAGTAATTAATTTATTCTGCTAATTTGTTGGCTAACTTTGTAAGCCTTTGCAATGGAAAAGGGAGGATAATTAGGATTGATCCTTCTATACCATCATGCGTACCTCAAGTGAGGCAGGATGATGTTACTGTCATATTTTGTCTAACATCTTTCCTAATCCCTGATTAATGCTGTCAAAATGAGCCAAAACATCAGCACAATAAAGTAATTAGTTAATTATGTTTTCACTGACCGCACCTCCAAAATCTCTTTTAAAACAAAATGTAGGAAATGAAGAGGAGGGGGAGGATTGTAATATGATGCAATTAGATATTCATTCAAACAGTAATTTTTGCTTTTTAATTTTTTTTTTTACTTATTTTGAGAAAAATTGTATTAAATCACATAGTAAATTGAAATAATTTTAATTGACAAAAATTTCTTTTTTCTATGTTAAAAAAAGAAAAACTTTTGGTGCTTACATCACTTTTTATTTATTTATTTTTTTGTTATTTGTTGATTTTTTAATGTTTAATATTATTTAGTTGTTTCTACTATATAAATAAGTTTTTTTTAATTTATTTTTTAAATCATCGTGTATTAATATTATTTTAGATGGGTTGAATCTATATCTAAATACCTATGTCTGCTTTTTATAAATATGTGGAACAACTAATTAATTTTCCTTTTTTGATTAACTACTTAAGTATGATTTTAATTTTTCCAATCATTATTTCTTTAAAAATCAATCATTTAGATGTATATAATTGATGTTAACCTAAAATACATTGTCACTTAAGTTGTGATAACAAGTAACTTAAAAATGACATCATAATTATCGAAAAAAAATGTATTAAAAATTCAGTTTCTTGTTATGATTTAACCATTATGTTAGGTTCTTAATTCATCTATTCTCCACAAGGAACTAAATTTATAAAACAAGTTTTTCATATTCCTAGAATGTTGTCATTTCCGAGTTGTTTTCAAGACTTAAGCGACAATGTAATTCATTAGTTAAATTTCACTTTTAAGGTATCTCTCTGAGTTTAGTTATTTCCGAGTTGTTTTCAAGACTTAAGCGACAATGTAATTCATTAGTTAAATTTCACTTTTAAGGTATCTCTCTGAGTTTTAGTTAATCAAAGTCAGCTTTTGTAAACACTTCAGTTAATATATGTATTAATTATCTGAATATTTAAGTCAGATTAACTTTTGATTTAATTTGCGGGAATAATTTTCTTTATCAATTCCTTTTTTTTTTATTAAGATATAAAAATTTATTTATTAAACTTTCTTCTAGGAAATTGATTTTAGTACATTACATCAAAGGCCTTTTTGAATTCACCGCCATGGTTATCAATCAAAACCCTTTTATCACCCTCCACGTTTGATGGACCTTAAAATCTTGAAATTTTTTGAATTTGAGCAATTCCAGGTTGCCATTACCTAGCACTCTACCCTGATGTTGATTTCTTTATAGTACTATTTCTTTTTTCATTTTTCATTCACAGAAATAGCTTATTTTTTCTTCATTAAATGCTATATTGATAAGATCTATAAAATTAATTCTGAATTATCATCATAGCAAATTGAATAAAACTATGAGCTTTGTGGTACAATTGTGCTCTTACCATTTTTGATTGAGTATTGCAACTAATTATTTATTTATTGTTACTTTTAGCTCACTAATTATATTTTTCCATCCATGGTAATATTTTTATTATTACAAATTATGTTTTATAATTAATTTGGCTTGTCTCATAAGTGTTTCTACTATGTCTTAGCACCTTATTGGTGTTATTTGGTCATCTATAAACTTTAAGAATGAATAGTATTTTTAGAAACACAATTTTAACAAACCTACTTTTCTATTCTCTTCACAATTTTTTTATTTATCAAGCATATGTAACTATCCAGTTGTGTATGTATTGTTTTGTATTTCGTATATGTTATTGTATTGGTTTCTGGTGATGGTTGTAGAATTCATTTTGATACACTTATGATCTGAACTAAAGTAATTACATTTATATCTTGTGCACAAGCATGTTAAGAGGTTGTTGGATATAAAATGACCTTTTGTCTTATGAAAGGTTTAAATTAATAATTGTTGGTGACAATGAAAAACTATTACAACACAACAGTTGTGAGAAACGGCCCTTTTTTATTAGTCCCATTTGATCATTATCTCATAACTTAATATGTATTATTGAGAAAACAACATATTTTTTCATAATTAATTGATAGTTGTAGATTTTGTTTGGTACGTTTGTAATAGTGAAGGAGTGAAATCACTATAGCACTGTCTAGACGTAACAAGATCTTTTTCAGTTGAAGGGTTTTATTTTTTGAGAAAAAAAATTTTTACAATTAACAGGGTTTTGTGAAGACTTTGCTTAGAGAGTTTAGGTTCTACTTTTTTATTTTCATTATTTTTAAAGATAATATTGCAAAATTTACTGTTATTGTTATTCTTATATATTGATTACAAGAATAATTTAAATAAAACCATAAAATGTTTCAAATCAATCAAGGATAAATATTTTTAACAAGAAGAATGCTCAAAAGCAACATCAAAAATTCTTGAGATAAAACTAGTTATGGTCTTGAAAATATTTTTTTTGGTTCGACTATTTTTAATATTTTTTTTGTTGTATCTTTCTGGTTATTTATATTTAAATTGAAAGAAGTAATAACCCTTTTATTATTTTTGTTATGGTACTAAGGTATTTCATATAATGTAGATGTAGAATGTGTGAAAATATTGTTATGTGGTATGAGTAGATGTGAAATAGGGGGGCCGGGTGGGTATTGTGACTGGTCTTGTTTCAGTGTGCGGTGCCAGGTATAAGACTCGACCCGGTCTCACGTATCACTACACACACTCGCACAAGGAGGGTACTAGTTCGGGTGGGGGAGGTGGGACAAGGGCAGCCCATGAGGAAGAGCAGCCAGCCCTACCTCCCGCCTCCCCGCCTCCGCCTCCACTAGATCCAGCGCCGACCTCAGGTTGGACCAAGTTTCAGGACAGTTACCTCACTTTTCTTAATGCCCCCGGTAAATTGATCTATCTTCTTTCTATCTCTGTGTTTCTGTTATATATTAATTAATGTTTATTTTTCATTTTTATACTCCTCAGTTTCCAATATTCATTAATATCTTCCTTGAAAGCATGATTTGAATCCATACTGTAGTGCTTTTGTGACAGGTGAATTGTTGGTAATAGTGGTGTTGTGTTTCATGGTTTGCAGTTTTGATTGATTAATTTATTTGCATGTTGTAGATCATATGCTATGATAATTTTTTGTTGTTTTTTTTTTTCTTTTTATTCATAGGAACATTAAAAATAATAACATAAAGAAATATATTTAAGCAACACCAGTTGAATAAAATATGTTAACTCCCTTTTTTAATTTGGGACAAGTATTTGCTGAGCTGATAGTCTGTGCTCTTGTTGTAATAACATTTCACCTACGTTCTGTTTGAATAAAAATATTTTCCGTTTAAAGAAATGTTTTATTTATTACATCTATTTTTTAGAACATATACCTATAATTATTTAACATCAGCTGCATTTAGTATTTTATATAATAACTTTGATGGCAATGTATAGAATGTTTTGCTAGCTTCCCAATTGGATCCTGATAATCTTATGAGAATTCTGAACAAAAAATAACCTCAAAGCCTTCTAATAATAATTTTTATTTAAAGAGTAGTCGGTTGGATTGTTCCTCAATCGTACATTTCAATGTTTTTGTGAACTCGAAGGTTACAATGCTTATATCTCCAACAATCATTGTCTACATATCCCCATCCTACATGTATCTATTGTATGGAATTATTCTAATTGATTCAGTAATGTAAACGTTTTTAGGAATCTTCATTACTAAGCCCAATATAACATGCATATTTTTTTTTTTTTTTTTTTTTTTTTTTTTTTTGTTTCACTTTTATTTCTGAATCCACACCTGTCAAAAAAAAGAAAATTGACAATCAGCGGATGTGCTGAAATGATGATATTAACATAATATTTAAACATGATTAAAGTGCACTGAATCAGTTAAGGGTTCCCAAATCTTCTTATTTTAGTCTAGAATTCATCAAATAGTCATAATCGTCACAAGAGCGAGATTAAAAGGCATAGTTGTATTAACGGTTCTTTGAATCCTAGCTTCTCCAAAACTTACATCCTTATTTATGTAAACATTGTTTTTACAAATGTTTTTATAACAGAGTGATAAAAAATGAATAGTAATATGAGTAGCATCTAATACCTTTATAATATGTGATTTCGCTGAAGCTTGGAGGAAAATATTATTTGCCTATAATCCTTTAAAAAAATTACTCACGATTTTTAGAAAATGATATCCTCTAAAACTTTAATCTAGATGAAGTTCCTGGGTGGTCTGGATAACAATGCAGGCTTTCTGGTTTTCTTTGAATTACCGCTCTATGTAATAAACTTTTTATGTTTTATAGATTATTTTTTTGTATAGATTTCAATATTTTTTTTACCTCTTTAGCTTTTCACTTCTTAGAAATGATCCAGTCTTTAATCACTTGTTCAAACTCTGTCAGAACAGCACCCAAAGAGCCAGAAACATTAATGAAATGTGGGGCAACAATAGTGTGAGTGCTTGCACTGTTCAATAATGGTTTAATGAATTTTGAGAGGGAGACTTCAGCCATGAAGACATGGAGGTTCATGGCAAGACTTATTCCCTGGCTAATGATATTTTGTGAGTTTTGGTGGATGAAAATTCCAGAACTGTTCTGAAGCTTGCAAAGAAGTTACGGAAAATCAAATGATGCTGACTAACTCAAGGCATTTAAAAAAGCTCAAGCACATAAGGGCCACAAAAAAAAAATCATGATTATGATATATTTTTTTGTTATGTCATTGTTAAAGTTATGTAGGTATGAGTCTGTGCACAACCCTTATCTGCAGACCTCTACCTACCATTTACTATTTTTATAAGGACCGGGACAAGTTTTTAAAACATTAGAAATTTATTTATCAAAATTTTATAAAAATCAGGAACATTTTTCATTCAAAATTTCCAGGAAACCCAAAGATATTATTATAATTGAGGCTATGAGAGCAAAAGTGGCCTAACCCACAAAATATAAAAAAATCTGATTTAGTAATTTTTGGCAACTATAACGCCATCAACAAGGTGTTAATGTGTTTGAAAAATTGGTTCACATGGTGGTGCAATGTGAACCAATTTTTCAAACACATTAATACCACCAGATGGCGTTATAGTTGCAAAAAATTACTAAATTAGATTTTTTTATATTTTGTGGGTTAGGCCACTTTTGCTCTCATAGCCTCAATTCACTTAAAGTAAACTAAACTTGTAAACCGTCCAAACCCATGGAAATAAATAATAGGCCAATGAAGGGAAACAACCCCCCCCCCCCCCCCCCCCCCCCCCCCCCCCCCCCCCCCCCCCCCCCCCCCCCCCCCCCCCCTGGCTTTTGTGCTATTCATCTTAATACTGCACAAAGTAGTAGGTAGTCACAAACTAGATAAAGTGAAGAAATCAGGTTGAAACATAAAATTTACTTTTAATTAAAAAATAATTTGTTGATATTTGTGAATTGCCTTGGGCCTATTTGCTTTACCACGTGTTTGTTGATTTTTGGAAAAAATAATGATGAAAGCATTAACAATAAATAACTAATTAAATTTGTTTGCATTAAACTCATAGTTTTTTAAAATATAATTCTTTTGCATTTTTTATCTATTTAAAACTTAAGAATGTCAAACTCACAAATGTTGAGGAATTACTTTTACTATATGTATTAGTTTTTCAATTTTCTGTGATTTCTACCTAAACTTGAAATAATAAATTGGATGACTCCTGAGGAGTCATATTAATCCTGACTAAATGAGCCAGGCCCTAAACACATCACTGAAGGTCAGGATTAAACAGTAACTGAATTCAGAACAACTACAAAATTGAATGAAATATAACATGAAATGAAAAAAAAGAAAAAGGACGATCTTTATGGAATCGTAAGTCATAATGCTTTTTTACATTAAAATAGACAAATGTAATTTTGTTATAAAATCCAGAAGTTTAAAATTTCTTAAAAGGCTTATTTATAACCAAGGCTCTTCATGGGCTGCTGCACAGAATACATAATATAGTAGAAGGGGCAGAGGGACTAATGCCGTAAGGGTCCTGTAGCTCCAGTTCGGCCGGCTCTCCCCCACCACCTCCACCCCGGGTAGCTCCACCTCAGGCTTATTTACAACTTTATCATATAATATTTAGGCTTCAACACTTACGAATTTTATTGGATTCCATCTAATTGTTCAGAAATTTATCACATTCATGCATAGGTAGGTATTTTAAGAACGAACATAAAACAGAATATTACCAAAAGAAAATTAATAATTTCTTAATTTTCAATCTTATTTTATTTTTATGAATATTATCATTGAAATTTAAAAAAAAATGGTGGATTCGGACATTAAAAAATATCATTCCAATCGATCTTATTAATAATGAGTAATGAGAGCCATCTTCTAAAATATGTGAAAATCTAGAAAAGAGTTTCTCCCGAGGTATTGTTTTAGGAGTAACGAAAGCACATTTTCTATTCTCTATTTAATTAGTTTATTTTCTTTTTCTTAACACAGTTTTTGTAGACTGTATTTGTAGGCACAGTTTTTCTTCTTATACCGCAAAACGTTTCGTCATAGGTTTTAAATTTGTTTTTTCTTTTCAACCTGTATTTTTTTTTTTTTTTTTTTTTGTGGTTAGAAAGTGAATTTTCAGTGAAGCTTAATGAATCAGCTGTATTTCGAAGCTGTGCAGATCTTTCATCAAGTTGTTTTTTTGAGCTCGTTTATATTTTGATTAGTGATCTCTAACATTTTTTAAATCTCTTTTTATTTGAAGACCTAATATTTTTCAACGGGGCACAAGCCTTTTTATTGGCCCCCTTTCCTAAAAAAAAAAAAATAATTCAACATTAAACTTTTAAGTTTAACTACCTACATATGCAGGGGGAAAGCGTAGAAATTTATATATACCTTTATAATCGTCTGTCTCAAATGATCTGGGAAATCTAAAAACCGACTGAATTGCACCTTTCTTTAGATTTACTCGAAATGAAGATCTGTCAAAATCGTCCTCTTTAAAATGTTTTGAACAAATAACACTTGTATTTGTTGGCTTCCATTTTACTTTCCTCAGGGCTTGAACCCACTTATTTCGTTCCTCTTCAACTGAAGGGAAGCTGAGGAAAACATAAAAGGTAAAATTGGAACTGTTTACCTTTTAAAGATTTATTCAAATCTAAAACTATATTATTGATGTAAAACGTCTTCTTAAGGTTTAATGTTTAATATTCGAAACTAGTTTTCAAATAAAAATAATTTCAATAGAATTAGCAATTAATTTATCAATCCTAATTGAATATACAGAATATTCTATATTATGTGGTTACAATATCTACTATTGTTAATATGGGGGAGTTTAGCAATAAAGTTAAAAAAGCTCCACAATAAACATATTTTTACTGTGGCGAAAGGAAAGAAAGATTTGTTTCTCAATTTATTGAAAAACTAAACTGTGTACGTTTAAAATGTACCGGTGCAGGGTTATTGGAGGGTTTAAACCCTTGTTAGACTTTTTCCTAGAACATCCAAACGCGGCACAACACGGCATTATTTAATCCAATTGAGAAATAAAAAACACTTACACACAACAGAGACCTAACAATTAGCAATTGTTCCAAAAAAACACGGGAAAAACGGTGGTACTGATAGGGACAGCCGGGGTTTAGGTGGTGGGGATAGCGCTCCATGCCGGGAGCCATCTCCCCCCACCTACCCACCGCTTCTATCATATTCTGTATTCTGTGGGTTGTTGTGATACAGGGTTTTTTTTTTATATATATATATTTTTTTTTATTTTTTTATTTTTTTTTGCCTTAAAATAATTTATTCTGTTGTGAAAGAGTAACCTGAGGTTCATATGTGATTCTGTCCAAATCTCCTCCTAGTGCAACCGTTGACCTACAATAAAATAATCTTCATAGATCTTTTTTTTTCCTACAGAATATAACAATAGAAAATAAATTTAGTTCAAGAAGACTTGGGTAATTGGATGAAATTATCATAAACAGTCTCAAAGATTTGCAAATATATTGCAATCTTGTTAATCCAACACAAGTGGGCCCTGCCTAGTCTGATTATCGAAGAAATGTTGGATTATTGAGAGTATAAAAAAATTGATTAATTTTTCTGATTTATGTCTCCAAATATTCAGCATTATAGCAAAAATAATAATTGTATATTATTATCAATTAATATTATTAACAATTACCTTTATAAATTGTTATCAAATGCACTTGTGTGATTATTTTTTGTTCATCATCACCTTAGTCTTCATCCTTAAAATAGATTTAGCTGAGGATTACCCGGTTAGAAGATAGCAAATTTGAAACCATTCATTTACATCCTCATTGATCAAGGTGAAATATAAACTTTTTTTAAAAAATCTTGCAAAATATAACAGTTGTACAGTCAAGTTTGCGGAGTTAGCTTTTTTATCATCCAAGGGTGCCAGGTTACTGAACGTGCTGAACTAGTAAACCTGCTGAATTATTAAGATTGAACTGTATTTGTATTTAATTCAGATAATCTGTATTTGTTGCTTAGAGGGCTTAAAATCGTGTTCGAACAGCCTAAGAGAAAATTTAATGGTTAGGATTGATTCCATAATGTAATGCCAGCAATTGTTAAAGAAGGTGATTCTACTATTGTATGCTGTAAAAGACTGAGGGTTCCAGTGCTGAAGGAATGCGTGGAGAAGTGGAAACAAAGCCAAGTAACCTTTAGATGTTTATTAAGTAAGATAATTTATTTCTTGCTATGATCTTGAACCTAATGATTATGAAGTGTATGAGCTTTGAGTCATAAAATCATTCAATCTGAATTCTCACGTACATTTTAATAACCATCTATGATTTATAAAAAAAAAAAATATATTAAAATTTGTTTTTTCCTGATACACCTAACCATCTCATTATCTAGATAACTGTCTACTTTTCAGTTTAGTTTTATTACCGTTTTGTAGATTCGTTCATTATCAAACCTAATACTAGCCCATTGTATGTATCCTGGCTGTTTCAATGCAAGTGGGTGGGTGCATGTCCAACAATTATGTAGTCTTATAAATTCTCTAGTGTACTCATCTTACTTCAGGCCAAATATATACACAATACTTTTGTAATTGGTCATTGGCCATTTTGAACCCATTCAGAGCTTAGAATGGATAATATTCCAGTAAATTATTATAATAATAAAAAAAAATACAATTTTAGTAAAAACAAATTTTACTATGTACCGTACCTGATCGAGACATTCTAACTATATATGTATTTATTTTTGATGGTGGTTAGTTTTATTAAATATAGTTAGTTACCTCTGTATATAAAATTGTCTGATGTTTAAATGTTTTCATTGTGCATGATGCATGTCCAGTGGTTGGATAGGTTGCTATTAATTTCATATTTACTTTTAGTCATTTGTTAATTAATTTTATTTATATTTTTTTGTTAGATTGTGGTTTCATATATATATTTTTTTTTTTAATTCACATATTTTTTTTATTATTTTATTTTTATTATTTTTTTTTATTTTTTGGTATCTTAATCAAAATAAAAAAGAAAATAAATAAAATTATAATGAATATTAATTTGCCCTATTTAAAGCTTTAATTTTGTTTTATTATATTTTGAAGGGATAATTTTATTAAATTATTCCTCTGTAGTTGGATAGCGATACACTCTGTTCATAGTAAGAGATACAATTATTAACTCGGTGTTGTTTGATCTGTTAAAAGGGTGAAGTGACTGAAAGATGCCGCTGGTGGGATCCGACTCTTACTATCTGAGCAGAGTGTGTTCGCTCCTCCAGCAAGCTACACGGATGTGCTACTCGACTTCCTTGTTTACAATTAAATCTACATATTGTGATAAAAACATTTCTAATTCATTTTATATAATTTTAAATAAATTTTTCACTGTAAATAAACAATTTTATGCAAAGTAATTACTAGTTATAATTATATAATACAATTATATATTTATAACTGTTAAATTACTTTATGATTAGTTAAATATTGCATTGTATTTTCATTTACTGTATATATATTTTTATATATACTTATCTTTTTTTTTTTTTTTTTTACTTATATATTTATAATTTCCATCAAGTGCTTTTTACATTTTTCAAAATTATTTGGATTCAAAAAGTGTCTTAATAATATCACTATTTTTAATAATAACTGATTATTGTTTAAATTTTGGAACCAATATATGTTATAATTTTTTTGATTTTCAATTTCATCTCTAATCTTATTTGCTATCAATTTTTTTTTTTTTTTTTTTACGGATTGTTTAAAGTTATGTTTTTAGTTATGCTTACTTTAAGATATATTGTCTCTCTTCTATTTTATTTATTCTAAATATTAAAAAAAAAATTAAATGGTTTTATATGTTATGGAGGGCCTTATTTACATAAATTGTAAATTTCTCTTGAGCAAGTCCTAATCATAGACTGCTAACAGATGCCTTATAAACTGTTTAATGTTTGTCAATCACCTTTTGTTTCCAAACCTTGCCTCTTCCACTTTTATATTGTAGAAAGTTAAGGAAAAAAATCATATCGGTGTATGGTTATTTTTTTTATTTATTATTTTTTTTTATTATTAATTTTCCTCGAGTACAAAGATTGTTAGGCAATGTTCCTTGCATGAAGTGCTGGTCGGCACATTCATTGGTAAATTTAGTTGCATGAATAAGTTTTGAGAAGGGACCAAGGCATGCAGTGTTGTCACAAGACTGCTCAATCCAATTAAATAATCTATCTTTAGGTTCCTTTATGGCTTGAGGCTATATTGGCTTAATTTATTTATTTATTCATTTCTGTTTACTAAAATTATGTTAAATTTTTATTGATTATTGTATAAAAAAAAAATTATCAAGGGTTGTCAAGCATGCTTTCATTCGTCTTGCATGTTGGGTATCCCCTTTAGACTTTTTTAAGTATTGAATTTTTAGTTTTATTGGTCACTAGTCCATATTTATATAAATGTATCTGTGGTTATTACTTCTTTAGTATATTTCTATTTGTTATTGTTTGTTTTGTTTTTTTTTTCTTCAATTGAACCTTAAATGTTCATTTAGTAAATGTCTTTATATATTATATTGTAATTTGAAGAAGCGTTTATTCTGTTTATTTTTAAGTACTCAAAGGATCGTATAATATATATTAATATGTAATGGTACATATAGTAAAGTTATGTATATGTAATTTAAAATCTCATCCCAAATATATTTGGACTATGGACATTAAAATCTTCCCAAGTAATTTATATTTGGATAGGAGGTTATGTAGTTTTGGGTTAAATATAACCATAGTTGAAGTATTTTGCCACATTATTGTTATTTGTTCTGTTGTTATGTCTAGTTAACTGCCATGTAGTGTTTGTTAAAATGTGTTTTGTTTATAAACAAGCCAAAGTTTAATTATATGAACATTTTGTTATGCTGACACATTCCTTCCTTTCCATAGTTTCTGTTCACAGAAAAATCATATTGATTGTTTACAATTATGCCTTATACAGATTTTATTGTAGCCTTACAGTTGATTATTGAAATGTTATTTAAATATACTTATTTACTATGGTTTATAGAGGTAGTGGATTATTATCTCAATTCATGTAACCTGGAGCTTTGTTATTTCAATAAAAATCAATATACAGCTGATTCAGTTGTCTGTTTTTAATATATCTCAATTATTACTTGCTGAAATACACAGTGTTGCATGGGAGTTATACACTTTTGTTTTAATGCCTTTTTTCTTACTTATAATTTATTATCTTATTTTGAATAAAGTTAGTATTACTTCACCTTCAATGCATTCCTATAAAACATGCTTGATGGGAGGTAATGACTTCAGAGGTATAGAGGATGCAAAAAATTAATGTTTTATTGCTGGGTTGGACAACTAAATACCTGCCATTTACCACTTCCAAACTTTTATCTTTTGTACTTCAAATACAATGAGATGTGGATGAAAACTAATTTGGTATTTTGGTATGGACTATACCATACTTCTGTTGTGATATTGAAAATCCACATTGATTTATTTGTTTTATTCTTAAAGAGTACTCTCCAGCTAATTTTTGATGATTTGATGAAATTTTGGGCCAAATACTTCTGATAATAATTATGGTACACATGATGGTATAGTAGAATTGGTGAATTATTTGCCACTTCAATTGTAGTTTTTTTTATTCAAAGACTGGTTTTAAATGTTAATCATCCATCACCAGTTCTAAAAACATACAAAAAAATCAAAATATCTGCACTTTGCTTAATATATTATATTTTTTTAAAAAAAGTAATACAAGGAATCAAACAGGTTGATATGCACTTAAGAAGGCAAAATGGAGAGGCTTTTGAAAGATTTCGGGACCTAAAGTAGATTGTGTCAAGAGATAAAGGAGGGGGAATATATAGGAATCAAAATGTATTTACCTAACTACCAAACTATTTACACTGTCTTCTCCGATCTTGATATTTTTTGGAAGCCCTTCCATTTTACCTCCTTAGAGTGCATATCAAATGTTTAATTTCTTGTCTTACATTTTTAAAAATTTAATACATATATATAATTATGTAACAAAGTTCTAATTTTTTATATGTGTTTAGAACTGATAACAAATGTTTAACATTTGAAACTATACTTCGAATAAAAAAACTCCGTATAGAAGTGGCAAATAATTCATGAATCCTAAAATGTTTCTGGTAAAACTTAATTTTCAAAGAGAACATGGCATTGTCCTTAACCTCGGTGTAAGAGGTCACTTCTTGCACCTGAAAAGAACAGTAGGTAGGATGATAGTCTTGTAAATTCTAGTTTTACTTTTTTTTTTTTTTTTTTTTTTTTTTTTAATGGGTAGTGGGCGAAATAACAGCTATGTGTCAGAAATAACTAGTATTCCAGGCCTTTTATCTTGTGTTTATTACTCTTAAATTTAATTTATTTAGGTATCATAGCTCTAATCATTCAAACATAGTTTCTGATACATCTATAGCACTGAAATTATCACCGTTCCTACTAACAGGCAAATATTTAGATTGGTCAGTATTAATTTCTTTACCAGCTTTTTTATGAACATTGTTGTGTTTAATTTAAGGGCCTTTTACACAGTCATTTCAGTTCTATTTTGCCTAGAAAAGTGTGGTTGCGAAAAGTTGAGTTGTACATAAAGTTCACACATTAAAAGTGTTAAACATACATATTGTTCATTCTGGTTATTTTTAATATAGCTTATATTTATATTCAGTCAAGGTTATATACCCTGACTGTATATAATTTGAATGTTTTAGAATTGCATTTTGAGAAAACATTGAATGTATGTTAAATTAGTACATTTTATTTCATGGAAAGAATCAGAATAAAAAAATAGTGGAAAATGAATATATCAGTTATAAATATTTCAGCAAATATCAGACTAGTTAATAAATATTTCCTGAGTTGTAAAGTTTTACGGAAGATAATCTATATTCTGCTGTATTCTAAAATATTCTGATCACACTCGTACTTAAAAAGTAGGTCAGTGATTCACTATCTTCTTAATATTAAAAATAAATTAAATAATACATATATATATATATATATATATATATATATATATATATATATATATATATATATATATATATATATTTTAATTTGTTTATTTTTTTAATTTTGCATATTATTTTATCGTAGTTTCTTTTTGTATGTAACTATCCTTTAGTAACTTAAACATTTAAATGAAAGTGTGCTAGGGGTTTTGAAAACAGGACTGTAGCTTGTTTGTATTATATTTAATTTAAATCTCTTTAGTAAATTCTTAAAAAATAAAAATAAAAAAAATATTACTGCCTTAGACAATTGGTTGTCTTCTTGTAAAATTATATATTTATTGTATCATAATCCTTGGACATTGTGACAGATGAACCGTACAATATTTTATATAAAACTGATGAGAGAATGGATTGATGCATGAAGCCTTTGTTTACACTTAAGATTTATGAAAAATGATACGGAGCAAATAGGTCTTTCCATCCCGTCAGTTCTCATTCTCCGTTTCAGTTCTCCTATCATTTTTTTCTTTTTATACATAAGGAAAACTGACAGTCCGACTGAAACTGAACCTGAACTGAGAACTGAAATAACCATGTAAAAGGACCTTTAATGGTTTCACAGATATTTTATTAAACTTTTCAATTACCAATAAACTTGTCAACGCAAATTATTCTGTTTAATTATATAAGACAGGGAAAATTAGATCTCATTGCTTTCACCAATAAGGAATCTAAAACAGTACGGAATAAATAATTTAGACTCGGATTAAGAAAACAGACTCGGGCTCAATTAATGTTTCAGGCATGTTCTTTTTGAATTCGATATTAAGATGATGAACCAAGTCTTTGTATTGTTATTGTTTAATGAAATTTACGTTGATTGTCACAGATTATTTCCTTAGCATATTTAATAATGTGAGTAGTTGAAAGTGGTGAAAGTAAATATTTTATTTCACGTTGGAAGGTGTGATATTCCAAGATTGTTAGCACAATCATACTCAGTTTTTTTTTTTGTGAATTGAAATAAGTTCAGACTGTTTTAATTTTTCAGACAATTTTCTTTTCTAATGATATTTGTTACTGATGGGTGTACTTAATAGAAACTCCAGTTTTACTAAGTGGGCACTTTGATTAACTTCTCTGGAATAGGGGATGTAATTAAAATATTTACAAAAATTATTTGAACCACTTTTATGTGCAATAAAATAAGCTCACTATGTCAAAAAATGAAGTAAAAGGCAGATGTTTTAATCATGCTTTGAATATCAGTAGCTTTACATCTTAATGTCATAAATCAACAAAGTAATATAATTTTTTTAATCTCCTGTCACTACTAGCAGAGCCATTGTGAACATGTTCTATCGCTGGAATTATAGGAAATTTTTTTGGGAGATATATGTTGTTTATAAACATAAAAAATTTAGCTTTCCTCTCATTTTTTGTGTCTTTAAATGGTATTCAACTGGATTATAGAACGTTTACACAATCCATAAATACCATTATGCGTTTCCGTTGTGTTGTTTTCAATTCTATTAATATCTATTATCTTAGCTTGTTTTTAAGGCTATTGGCTTTCAGAATTTTATATAACTCAGATGTTTTGTTTTTTAAGCTTCGGTTGTAGGCATCAAGTGTACGATTGTTGAGAAATTCTAACGATTGTGTCTTGTGTTCATCGAAAACATTCATCACTATAGCATTATTTTTATTTTGGTCTAGACAAGAACTACCGTCCACTTTGATATTATCACTAATATCAATTCCATAGCTAGAACTTGTCTGTGTCCTCCTAATCTTCCTCTAATGTTTTTAGGCCTTCCACTCAATTCTTGAATTCTAAGGATCCATGCCTGTATTCCATTTTCTTGAGGAAAAGATTTCGGTCAAATAGCTAAATTTATTAACATACAGGGTGATTATCTCTTAATGTATAAAAAAAAAAAATTAGGTGAAACTACATCAAAAATGTAACAAAGTGCCGTAAACCTCACTTTTCTATTCCAACCCGTTGCAGATATACGATAAATCAAATACTTTTCTGAGGAAACCACGTTTTTTTCCATAAAAGCTATAATAACTCCATTTTATTTAAATATTTTTCAAATTTTGACCACATTTTCGGATTTAGCATTAAATTTTCTATAATAGCTGAGTGCCTGTAACCTTGAATTTTACAAACTTGGTATATAAAGAATAGCTTGATCTCCACCTTATTTGGGGAAGTCACAATGTCTTATTTACTTCAACGCTTACCGTTTTTCGAAAAAACTATCCACAAAACATCAAATTTCACAAAAACTTGAGGATCTTATGTTATTACATTTATTTATTTATTACTATAATTTAGGATTTATTTTATTAGATTTCCAATGAAAGGTTTAAAACTAAATGATAACGAACATAAACCTCAATTTTGCTAATAGCTTCTGATTGCAGATGATATTAAAGAATACCACTTTTTGTGGTGTAATTATGGCTCGTTGGGTCTTTTTTTTTTTCAGGTGAAGGCATTTCTACCGTTTCTTGTGGAGTATCGTTGGTTTATCCATATTTGTATAGCTGTCGAATAGTGTTGAAAAATCATAGTTTGCCCAACAGATTGAATGATGAAATTACAAAGATTTGTTACAAAATATCCTACCACAACTCCAACACGATATTCCACCTGAATATCGGCAAAATATGAATTTCCAACACCATGGTGCTCCTCCACATTATTTTAAATCAATACAAATATAAACCAACGATATACATGAATAGGTAGAAATGCATTCCCCTTTAAAAACAGACTCATCTGCCCATAAAATTCACCTCAAAAGTGGTATTCTTCAACACAATCTGCATTCAGAAGCTAACAGCAAAATGAGGTCTATGTTCATTATCAATGGATGTTAAACATTACATTTGAAAATCTAATCAAATAAATCCCAAATAAATAAATCTAATAACATAAGATCCTCTGATCTGATTTCATTTCATTGACAGTTTTCCTTTATTTGCTATTAAACAATAATATTTTTCTTTGCTTTTTATTCCAATGAAGAGTTTATTATGTTTAAAATGCACATTTCCATTAAGGGATTGTCATAATGTTTTATTTACACAAGTAACTGATTTGTATGCCAAATGAGAACACCACGTTTTTTGCGGTTTCAAAATTAAATTTCTCCATGTAATTGAAACAAAATCATTACGTTTAACATATCATTCGAAAGCTGATTAAATTTGCAAGTTTTTGTGAAATTTGACGTTTTGTGGATAGTTTTTTCGAAAAACGGTGAGCGTTGAAGTAAATACGACATTGTGACTTCCCCAAATAAGGTGGAGATCAAGCTGATCTTTAGATACCAAGTTTGTAAAATTCAAGGTTACAGGTACTCAGCTATTATAGAAAATTTAATGCTAAATCCGAAATGTGGTCAAAATTTGAAAAATGTTTAAATAAAATGGAGATATTACAGCTTTTATGGAAAAAAACGTGGTTTCCTCAAAAAAGTCTTTGATTTATCGTATATCTGCAACGGGTTGGAATAGAAAAGTGAGGTTTGTGACATTTTGCTACATTTTTGATCTAGTTTCACCCAATTTTTTTTTTTATACACTAAGAGATACCCTGTATAGTAGAAGAAAGACAGTTAGATAAGATAGACCCAAGTAGTTATTTCACTAGCACATATTTATATCTCAGATTTAAATTTCCTCAAGTGGACCAATTTCAGAGGTCCACATATCTTCTATAAGACATGGAACTTTACAGTAACAGCTTTCTTACCAAGTCTTCAGCAAAGACTTCATGCGTAGGTCATAGTGATAATGCATTTTTGATTTGTTTTTTTATGAATCTTAAGAACTTATGTTTCGTACTTGTTGGAAAAATTATTATTTAGCAGAGGTTATTTAACTTTTTATTAATTATAAAAAATTACTGATTAATTAATTTTTAAAAATTACGGTTATTAAAATTAGAAATCTAAATTTTGAGCTTTGATGCATGAAAGTTTTATGTTTAAGTATTGTAATATTTGTTCCAATATTTTAACAATATACTTATAAAGAAATGTAAAACCATTTTTAGAAGAAAGACAGACATACTGCTGTGACATATGCTGATAATATTATTTATTACAAATTCATTTTGTTAAAATTTTGATCAAATTAAACACATACTTTAGGTTGTTAGTAAAAACATTCATTAATTAGTCGGAAAACTATCTGTTATTACAATGATAGTTTTAGTGTTTTACGTATGTAACTTTCATTTAGGCAAACTCTTGTATATGTTTCAAGAGTGGTTATCGTTTTGTGCTTTGAATACCTAAATGTTTTATTTGATTTTTTTTTATTAGGAAATGTTTTATTATTCTCTGCAAAATATTTTAATTTTAGATAAATTAACTTTTTATTATTTTTTTCAATGAATTTTCAGAAAGAAAAAGAAGGGCAAGGGGGAAGTATTAGAAGAATAGAACTATTATTAATTATCAGCAATATTGAAGTTTTTGTTTGAAACTGTTGTGATGTTTTCAAGATAATATGAATTATACTTTTTTTAATAAATAAAATTTATGAATGATAAGACTAACATTTCATTATTATTTATCTAAGAACGCTAGATAAAGCAAAAGGATGCTATGTTATGAAAGGAATTTTAACAAAATCTCTTGTTGCAATGCTATAGTATTTTATTTGTTTAATTTCTACAGATTAAGTCAAAAAAGAATTTTAATATAATTATCTTGAAAATAGCTTCAATTTTTTCATAAAATTTCGTATTTATATTTACATATAAAACTGAGTGCTGTCACTTTAAGCTCAATCCATTATAATTGGCATAGAAGATATAAAAATTATAAAGATATAAAAAAAACAAATGGGCTTTCCAAGAGATTTTGTTAGGACAACAGGACATGCCTTGGAACTGGGACATCTGCTTTCTTTACTTATAGACCTAAATTGGGAAAAAAAAAAAAAAAAAAAAAAAAAAAAAAAAAAAAAAAAAAAAAAAAAAAAAAAAAAAAAAAAAAAAAAAAAAAAATGAATAACTTGTATTTTATAATGATTATATGAAATTTATAAGATTAAAAAAATATATATAGAGTAATGAAGTAGTCATATTCCTTCAGTATAAATAACTTTATCATGAAATACTTCTGAGCTGAAGGATATGAAGTTTATTTAGAGTGTATTGTTTTGCTGGCTACCTGTTTTCAAACCTTGAAAATATTCATTTAAAGAAAAAAATCATGTCTCTATGCAGTAGTACCTTTAGGTAATGAAATAATACTTATACAGGATCTGCACGAAAGGCAAAAAGTCCGATGCATTTTGATTCATAGGCTTAAATGCAACATTGATTGCACCAGTGCTCAATTCAGGAAAAGCATCTTTGAAGGCTTTTGGATGATATGTCCGAAAGCCAGATTGTCAATAAATGTTGCCAAAACTGTTACAAAGGTATTTGGTATATTAAACTCTTTTCTTGAAGTGTACCAATCCACCAACTACATTGAATCATAGATTTAATACCACTGCTTTTGAGAAGAAACTCTATATAACCAGTTTTTTCTTGACATTCAGCAGGTTTTAAATCAAATATGGCATGAAGGATTCTTATTTAGAGAATAGTCTTTCAATATTCTCCAGTTCTCCTCACTTTCCTTGTACCATGTATACTAAAATCAGGAGTTCCTCAGGAATCCATACTTGCTCCTTTGTTATACATAGCTTATACCTCACACCTTCTCTCAAGATGACTTATTCTCATCTCAAAATATTCTAATGACATGATGTTTTGGCTAAATGCAAAAACCTAGCTTAGGCTTGATACAATCTCCCAATGCGTCTAGATATGCTAAAAGAATGACGTTAAATTAAAAATGCAATGAACAATGAAAAAACAGTCCTAATAAGATTTACACACAGTCATAGCTTTTGTTTCACCTTTTCTACTATATTATATTAATTTTGAATCCTATTAGTATACCTAAGTTTAATTCGGACTAAGCCTGTAAAATACCTTGGACTGACACTGGATAAATACTGACAGATTTCACAAGTTGAATAAATATGTGACTCAAATTAATGCTGCATTTTTTAAACTATATAATTCATGTTACCTCTAATTAAAAAACTAAAGTACTTCAGCTTCAAAGTTCACCCTAACATCAATTACTAAAAAATTACTCAAACGAAAATCTTTTTCTTACTAATCTCCAACAAATCATTGTATTTGATGATTGATCATTATATTTGTCAAACTTATTGACAAACTTAATACCCATTCTATAATTCCTTTTATTTGTCATTTCAATTACTCTTAGTCTATTCTACATAGGAGCTAAAATAGGTAACTCGATTATGAACTTCAAATTATATTTTTTTCTGGGGAAAATTTCCTCTACCTTCATGACATTTTAGTTTATAAGTTACCATCACATTTGCTTGATGCAAAAATGATGCATTTGCTTGATGCAAAAAAAACTAAGTGAAGAAAAAAAAAGTTGGTAAATGTTTGAGGATGAAGTTTATCTTGACCAGAAGTTTTCATCTGTTGACTCTTTGGTCATGGTAGCATGTTTCTGGCTCAAATAAAATTTAGAAAGAGAAGAAAAAAATAAGCTCAAAACATGGAATAATGCTAAGGCTCTATCACAGCTCCTTTTGGTTAAGTATTTTGGAAAATAAGTGCAGATGAGATATGATTCAATCTATATAAACTATTAAATTAATTATAACGTTTCACTAATTAAGGAATTCTTTGAAAAGCCTTTTTAATTTAGTGTGATAGAAGGGATGAAATGTTTTCATTATTAACAGAAAGTTAAACTAAATGTTTAATTCTTTTCAGGTTCCTAGTTTTTGTGTTATTGAAGTAAAGTAAGTGAGAATATTCTTAGTATGATAAGGGTAAAATAATTAATTCCTTTCATTAATGTCTAAAATTGACTCTACAAGAAAAGTGTTTTGGAAGTGACCAACATTCATTTTAGAGAGTGCTCCTGTGATGTTAAAGTTATTATCATGTGGTTTCGATTCTTACTGAGATGGTTTTCATTAAAATTTCGTGTGAATAATTTCTGACCTTTCCTGGATACTGATTAGGAAACCAATCCTGCAAAAGAGCATATTGGGCTTTTTTGCTGGCAGCCATCTAGAGGTTGCTGTCCATTGTTTCCTTTACTTTTTAATCCTCTGATCATAATAGAATGCCATGGTCAAGATTCATTTTATAGGAAGTCATGAAATGAAGATTGTTCCAGGTAGGAATTAAACCCATTCCATTCTGAACTGAAACTGGGTGCTTTGAAACCCTTTCTCCTATGAACTCAGCCATCATGGCCTCCTAATCTGGCTAAAATATAGAAGTAACATCAAGTTTTTAAGAATTAATTATTAGTAACATTTTTTTTTTTTTTTTTAATTTGATGTGGATATCAGAATATTAAATTTATTAAACAAATTATAAACACACTTTTAAAATTTAAGTGTTTTTTTTTTTTTTTTTTTTTTTTTTTTTTTTCATTTTCAGAAGAATATTTTTACCTATAATGTTTAACTAAAAAATATACCTGTAAATTGTATGTTGGGTTAATATTTGTTTTATTTATATTACACCAAAATGTCATTGTTCTTGATTCAGAAGTTGAAACTGTTACATTTTAAAATACAAATATTTTTTCATTCACTATGTTCTTGATTTCCACCCCCTTTCCATTGCATCATTATGTGGAATAATCGTTTATATTAACAGTGAAGAACTTGTGATAAATCCCAGTGTCACAGACAATATGGATCCTGGAACGATCCATAAATTGTCAAAGTGCTTGGACTCTACTAAACAGGTTAAAATGTTATTAGCACAATGAGCCTCTTAAGGCTGAAGTGCACTAGGGGAGGGGCCTGTTAAAAAGCGTCAAATATTCACAAAAATAATTTAATTTAAAGGTAATGTATACTTTCAGCAAAATTCTTTATGAAAGCATTGTTTTGTTTTGAAAGCTAAGAAGAAATGATTTAATAATACATCTTTGGAAAAATCTATTTACTGAATCCTGTGAAGATAATTGAGTAGCTACTTTATTAAACAATCCTTTCAGTGCTTTGACAAAATTGAAATTATGTTGCAAGAAATGACCACTGTATTCTGTCATATACCTTGATTATCTCAACATTTATGGTTGAACCCAGTCACTCATTCAAAAATTGTTGGAAAATCGTTTTTTTAATTGGGCATTTTTAATGAAATTAATCAAAAATGATTCAGAATAAGTATACGTTTCATTTTTGTAAAATACTATACATTTCTTTATATTTTTAATAATATTCAAGGTTTAGAAAAATCAATAACACTTAATGTTAACAATTAATTCATTTCACATAATCTAATACTTATATTTTATATTCTTATTGTTGTTAATTGATAATTTTCACTATGCAGCCAGTTATAAATATTTTTGACATTTAATTTCAGTATGAATTATTTTGGATTAAATATAGATTTTATCCAGTTTTATTTTATTATTGATAGGACCTAACAACAGAAGAGGAAGATCAGGACCACAAGTGGTCCCTTCTCCGGCAGCTCCATCTCAGGAAGAACCTCAGCCGTCGGTTCCTCCGCCTCAAGGTCCACAAGCAACAGCTGTGCCCAATCCACAGCCTGAGAAAAAACTGTCTTCATTGCCTGAGGTAATGCTCCTCATCTTAAAATATAAATTGATATTGTTTGAATCTTGCTAATGATTTGGTACTTTTGGGTGAAAACCCTTGTTTTCACTCTATAAACTAAACTATTAAATTAAACGCAACTACACTCATGAAAACCTTAAACAAAATTGGTCTAGTAATTAATACTGATAAAACGAAATATATGGTTAGTTGTAGAAACGGTGAACATTTTAGTGATTTAGATATTTCAAGGATAAAGTTTGAACACGTTGAGCAATTCAAATATCTAGGTTCGATTATATCAAGGAAAAATGAAATTCAAGAGGAAATAAGGGCTAGGTTTAAAGCTGGTAATGCTTGTTATTTCTCGGTCGCAAAATTACTCAGTCCGCGCTAACTCTCGAGAAATTTAAAAAAATTAGGATATATATAAGACTATTATACTATCAACAGTTCTCTACGGATGCGAAACATGGCCGCTTACGTTAAGGGAGGAACAACGCCTTAAAATTTTCGAAAATAAAGTACTGTGTAGAATATTTGGCCTAAAAAAGGATGTAGAAACTGGAGAATTTAGAATGCTTCATAATGTAGAACTGTGCGAGTTATATCCAGTAAATATAGTTCAGGTATTAGCAGCCCAACGGTTAAAATGGGCATGTAAAGTCATTGGGTTTAGTGATGATCGAATTCCGAAAAAAGTGAACATTTTTGAGCCATCAGGTAAATGACCAAGGGGTAGACCAAGATGTAGATGGGATGATTGCGTCAAAACCAACTTGGGAGATATGGGTTTTAGGGGAGTGGGTTGGAGGAGGGTGTGTGGTCAGCGGTTGGTGGTGTCGGTATCGAATCTTCGGGTTCGCCAAGCCTTTATTTATTATTATTATTATTGTTTCAATCAGTATTTTATTCATTTTTATTTTTCATCAGTAAATGAGGTTATTAATTATTGTTTATTTTTTTAGCAAGTATTAATAATGGAACAAAACGAGAAAGAACGTGCCCCTCCTTCTGCTTATTGTGATTTCTGTCTCGGTGATGCAGTATCAAATAAAAAGTCAGGGCAGCCGGAGGAATTGTTGTCATGCTCTGATTGTGGCCGTTCAGGTAAATTAAGTTAATAAATATTCTTTAATCAATTTATATTATTGGTATCAATTTATATTATGTTGCAAATTAATTTTCCAAAAATTATAGGCCACCCCACATGCTTACAATTTACTGATAACATGATAATATCAGTTAGAAAGTATCGATGGCAATGTATCGAATGTAAATGCTGTTCAATATGTGGAACTTCAGACAATGATGTAAGTCTTTTATCTTATTTCTAAACTGTTGTTATTATATCATAAATTAGTATTCAAATGAAGAAGTAAAAAATTTTTTTTTTAAATTATGAACGTTTGCCCAATACACTTACTTCTTTTTATTGTAATTTAAATGGCCAAAATTAATCTTTCTTAAGAATATTTGTTTGGTTTCTTTTATTAAAAAGTTCATTATTAACTTCAAAAGCTTAATACTAAAATTAATGTAGTTTGATTTTAATTAATTCAAATTAGTATCATCATTTCTATCTATCAACAAAGAGGTTTCTCTATTTCTGTTTTTGATTTTAGTTGATGCTTTAGAAATAATTTAATTTGAAATTTTATCATACTTTATTATTTGTGTAATATTGTGATAATTTTCCTCACATTTACATTAATTTTAATTTTTTTTACTTTATGATATAAACTAATTAAAAATATTTTCGTACTATATTGTTCTGAATCAATTAATTAATTTCAAAATCGTCAGTGTACTATTTTAAACCATACTCCATGGTGATTTATTTTATACCTAATCTTATAACTCAATTCTGAAAATTGGTGATTTATTAAAATGTAGTTTATTGATTTATGTCTTATTTTGAATAATGAAAAAAATATGTTTAGTTCTCTCCTAGGATACTGAAGATGTTTTCTCCCTAGGGTATGCAAGCAATTAGGTTTTCTTTAGGCATGTTCTTATGAGTCAAGTTCAGCTGATAATTAATCAAACAGTTCAAGTGTTCAAATGGCATTGAAGTTACAATGGTGCATACAATAACAGTTATGTTACAAGAAAACTGTGAATTGGACACATATTATTTCTCAGTTCTCATTCCCCTTTTCTTTTTTTTTTCACATCATTGAGTGTACTCTCTTGTACATAGTTCGGATTGTCATAATTTTCTTTTTTACATCAGAAGTGGTTAAATTAAAAATGTCCATTTATTTTATTATACATCTCAATGCATGATCCTGTGCATCTTTATTTTTATAATTATCTAAGCAATGATTCCAAAGACAATCATGCTTACTATACAGTTCTGAAAATTTAAAAATGATGCTTTCGGATCACTTGACACTCATTTTGTGGACTATTCGAACAGCATAAAAAATATGACACAAAAGCACTCGTTCAGTTGAACGCTAGGTGAAAGCCTATTGGTTGATTCAAAGGTTCAGACATGTCAACACTTGAAACATGGCGGGTTCAACTGAAAGATGACTTATACTTGAACGATAACAGTTTGACTCGGGTCAAAAATATATTGATCGACAAAAAGTTGATCTACTGAAATTGAAACAGAGGTTCTCACTAGATTTTTTACTCAACTTGAGTTGTTCAACTAAACTTAATTCATGAGAATGTGCATTTATTTCCATGAGGTTAATAAGTTATTTGAAAGAAGAAGTTAACACTATGGTGTAATATGAATATTAATTAGTTCTGTATCAGAACAGGACTACTTTGCTCTGAAGCAATTTCATTTTTCTGTTGGAGCTAACTGTAATAGAAAAACAAAATTTAGGCTGTGAGAAGTTAATCAGTGCTCTTTCCCAATATATCCCACCTTCATTTTAACTGCTCTGAGATGTCTGAAAAGAATGACTGTGAGTGACTGATCTTTATAAATAGAGTTTTAAAAGATATAATGTTTTATAATTTATTATTAATATTTTTTAGGACCAACTTTTGTTCTGTGACGACTGCGACCGAGGTTACCATATGTATTGCCTTGCACCTCCTCTTCATACACCTCCCGAAGGATCTTGGAGCTGCCGATTATGCCTCATTGAGTTTCATGACAAATAAAAAAAGAAGCATTTTGTTTTATTTTTTTAAAAGTTTGATGTTTGCACACTTATATTTTACTAATGATAGAAATAGAATTTTGTGTACTTGTTAGAAAATGTAACGCTTACACTCAATATCTGTGCATCTGTATTTTAAATTAATGTAGGTATAGGTCCAGGGTATTGTTATTACATGATATTAGCAATTAATGAGCATTAAATACTTATTCTAGTGTAAGAAGTGAAATTGTGTACTTAAGTTTAAAGAACCTTTTATTAGTTTTAATTTTGTTTGATGATTGATATTATGAAGAGTACTTCATATTTTTTTTTTTTTTTTTGCTAGATTTGTCTCTTTCCAAATCCCAACTAATTATTCTACTATTAGTAATTATTAAAATTTAAATAACTGTACCAGCACTTGTATCTATCTTTATTGTGATCAAATTTATCGTGATTGAAAATTTCAGAGAACGTTTGACCATTTAAAGAACTGTATTATTTAATTATAGACAGCTGTCCTGTTGATATATATTTTTATCTTAAAAGATTATATTTTTTTAAAACTACATCCATTATAAAGGCTATCTTACTTATTCAAAGTGTTTAGTTTCCATTTTAGTTATTAATTAACATACTTAAATCACACTTAATGTTTAAAGTAAAATTTTGAATATAATTTATATTTATTTCTCTGTAAGCAGTTAAAAGAGTATCATGTAACATTGAATAAATATTGTTCCTATTTTTTCATGTAATTAATATGGTAATTTTAACTGTATTTTGTAAAGGCAGTATTTAATATATTTTAATGGGGAAAAATACCTAGTTATCATTTTTTTTCTAAAGAGTTTGTATATTTAATATCTTGGTCATGTTATTAATTATACAGTAGGCTCTCAACAATACACTACTTGTAGAATTACGTCATCTGGGAATTTTAGAAAATTGCATGTCATTTGCCAGAAAGAAAAAATTGAAATGAAATTGATTACATTGGTTCATTAGGTATTATAATACTGAAGTAAAAGTGATGAAACACATTTAAGGTGATAAGTTGTTATATTAAAATAAAACTAGTTTCAATCAGATTGTCATTAACACTTAACAAGACCCAATTTTTGAAAGAGATTTAAAAAAAAGAAAAGGAAAAAAAAAGTAGTTTATTTGGCTAATTTACTTTCTATTAAACCCCTTTACCTTTATTAAACACTCTGTTTAAATTTGTATGATGGCACTTCATATGAGAATTTAAATCTATAAGTACTTAAAATTGAAACAGTTGTAATAATAACTATTTAAATGAGCATCTTTTATGTAAGTAGAGAATAAAATCTACTTCATTATATTGTAATATGTACATACCTTCATATAGTTCCTCCTATGGTGACAACCTCAGTGGGTTTTCTTAGTGATACATATATCAACAATCCATTTCAAGTTGATGATTATTATTTTTATGTGTATATTATTACATTTAAGGTAGCTCAGATTAACGGTAACCCCAAACTACTAAGACTAGAATATTTATATATTTTGTTTTAATAGGGCGGATATAATCTTCTTTGGTGGGATTCATCCCACCAAAACCACCTCAGACAATATTATACATAATATTTTTAAAACTACACAACTTCATAATTACTATTGTAATTAACTATTCTATTTGGATAAATATCATCTAAGGCATAGTCAGAAACTGTTATAAAATGTTTTTTATAAATTAATTTTATTTTAAAAGAAAAAAAAGTTGATTATTGGGAGTCTTCTGTAATAATAGTTATCTTTTATATTTTAATTGCACTTGCATCATTCCTGATGTTATGAACACATATTTCATATCTGTATTGTTTTTTTCTGACTGAAGCATAATCCTTTGCTTGAATATCTTACTTTTCCTAATCTGAGGATAATTGCATTTTTGTGTATTTGTAGATTTTCCAAGCCACATATTTTGTATTAAAAGAATATTGTGCTCTTAGCAACTATTTTTATCGTCATTTGATAAATAAATGTTGTTTGATAAGAATATGAGGACTGAAAAAGTTAATTTATCAAATTATGAACTGACTGTTATTCTGGTATAAAATGGAATTAAATTAGATGGCAAGCATAAAATAATTTGACATCACATTAAGATTGTGTGTTTTGAATGTTTCTGCATTTATTGTAAATGGTTTGAATTGATATTTTTCACAAATTATTTCATTACATATCACTCAGTAAATGTGTCATAACTCAAAAAACTCATAATTCTGCAACAGATTTAATTTATTTATTTTATTTTTTTTTTTTTTGCTAATACCCAATATTTGATTAACACTGGCTTTACAGATGAATTTTGTTTGGTATCTAGTACCTCCTGCTAATTATAATGAGTTAATGTATAGTATTCAAATGTGTAGTTAATTGAGAATACAAATGTTAGAATGTAATGTTCTTGATACCATGAACATTTTTTTTATATTAATGTTTATAGTTGATATAATAGCATCACAACGGTTACAATGGACATGTAGTTAGATTTGATAATGAACGAATCTCTAAAAAGATATTCAATGTTAAACTGATGAGTAAACATCCGAAAAGTAGATCAAAATGTCGTATGAAGGATTTTTTAAGGGCGGACTTAATATTGTCTAGCTTTTGATGTATGGTGGAGGGGAAGGTTTATGGGCTGTGATAGGTGGTGTTGTCTGTATTTAATATTCTGATTACCAAACCTTTTATTATTGCTAATTTCAATTACGTTTTATTTCCTTTCATTATTAAATATGCTTCAAACTAGGTATTTATCAAACTTTTAATTGATACTAACTGGAATAACACACTTTTTTGAGCTGCAGTGTTATGTTCTTTAAGGCATAGATTTATACACTGTGTTAAAACTAAAGAAATATCTCATTTTGAGCTGGATTCCCCCCCCTTATTTTTGAGTTATGGCATCTTTAGTACGTGATTTGTATTTTTTTTAAAAATGTATATTTTAATGAGTATACGGTATTTGTTTACGTTTTTAGTATTATAAGTTTTATCTGCACCTTTAAAACTATGTTTCTGCTGTATAATTTTTACATAACTTTTTTTTTTTTATTAAGAAGTGATTTATTGTGTAGTAAAAACATAAATAGAAATTAGTATAAAACAGCAAAATATAATTTTTTTTTTTTTTTTTTTTTTTTAAATAATTTACTTTGTAGGATTAGATTCACAATGTAAAATCTTTATTTTTGTATTTCTTTTTAAAGATAAAAACCTTCCTATTTTTTTATAACATGAAAAGTATTATTTTGTTTTTAATTGTAACATTCATTAATAAACTGGTGCTCAAACATTTTAAAGAATTTCTACTTTATTTTTATATCATCTCTAAAATATTTACATTTATAGTATGATGCAATCATTTTATGTGATTTTGTAACACTGTTATTTAACTTTTGAGCTTCAATCAAATCTACAAAAATAATTTATCTGATCGAGTCATATAATAATATTAGAGAAAAAGTAAATCATTCGCAATGTCTACATTCTTCTTTTAGCTCAACAGGCTCATATAGTGGCCTCTGGCTTTTTCAACTTCTGCCTTTGATTTATCTGTATCCATCGCATATATGTGAAGGTCTTTGTGTTTGTTGTACAGGTCCTTATTGTTCCTTCTCTGCCAAATTCCATGTTGGAGTATAGATTCCAGAATATTTCTAAGTATTCTCTAACCACTCCAGTAGATCACTTGTCTTTTTGTTCATGGTTCAGGTTTCGCTGGCATAGGTTACCACAGGTTTAATCAGTGTTTTATACATCCTGATGAATGATACTTGCAATTACAAATTAAATTTTAGGATGGGATAGGCAAACTTTAAATAGCTTTACTAAGCTGAGTATTTTTTTAAGGTTCCACTATTTTTTATGAGATTACAGGTTATGACAGAAAAATTGTTCTCAGCTTTTCCTTGTATGAATATTTCTTTACTATTTGACAAATTATCAAAACGTTTACAACTCTCTCATTCTGAACTTCTAAGTCCAATTATTTTAGTACATTTTTGTTTGGCTCTTGCCCTACTATTATTTATTTTAGTCCTTCATAGCTTGTGTCTTGTTATCTACGCATTTCATTTGACCATCTCATATCAAAGTAAAATTATTATTTATGGACATTTAAAAAATTTAATGTTGCTTGGGTCAAGCGGTAAAAATCTTTTATCATCCATCAATTTGGCAAATACTCTCCTATGATAAAAAAAAATGTTTTATATTGTCTAGAATTCTCTTGAAATATCAGTGTTCCCAGTAAAATCATTTTTATAGAGCTGATCCATTCTTGTCCATTATGTTTAATTACTTCTGCAAACCCCTGTATTCTGTTTATAATTGCAGTTCTGTTGAAGTTTAAATGCTCTGATGATTTAAAAAACCCTATTTTATCATTATAGTACTTAATATTTATTATTATTATGATTTTTTATAATCGCCTGATTCCATTTCAGAAATAAATTAACATCCATAAGGCTCAGTGAAACCATAAGTTTTATTAACAATCATTGTTCACTCATGGTGGAAGCTCTCAACAATTATATTTGTTCATTTAAGTGCAATTATGCTATTTTAAAGTAATTTTTACTGGGAACTTGCCTTGAAAATCCACATTATGTAGGCTTCCGAGGTTTCCATTTGACTATCTTTCTTTTGAATAATATTCTATGTAGTGCTTCATTTTCAAAAACTTCCAGCTATTCTACTTTTCAAATGGTATTCAAAAATATGAACAAATGAAAAATTGTTTATCTCAAAAGAACCAATGTAAATAAATGATAATGATTTCTATTCAAATAAATGATTCAAATAATAGTGAATATAAACTGTGTTGCAACTATCTAGAAAGGCCTTGAAACCTTTTTTGAATATATAAGAAAGAATTCCAAAAAGTACCTTCTGCAGATTACTTATGTGTTGTAATTGTGTGAGTTAAGGGTAACTTTGTTAGCTTCCTGGCCTAATTGAAGTACATAATGATATAAAACTAAATTATAGTAAGTGATTATTATCATGGAATATATGGAGATATTTATCAAGAGCCTGATTTCTTCAGTAATCATTTTTATAGCTTCTTAGTAAGCAAAGATAACATAACCTAAGAATATTTTATATCATTATCAACTTGATTAATGATAAAGTTATTACCTCTATAACTGACAATAAATTTGATAAATATTGTCATAATTAATGTAAGATCCCCATTATTAACTATTTATTGACTTAATCTGTGACTCTTTTAATATACTGTTAATGTTTCTATTACTTTTATTTAGTTATGGGTTTAAATGATATTATCGGTTTAATGGAGTCTCTTCAAAATTATTCAGATGTGATTTCATTCAGGATGTTGGTGTTTGACTAAAATCTGTCCATTTAAATTATTTCTGGTGGTCCAGAAGTGTTGTTTCTGCTAACCAATGATATTCAATTATGAACTAAGCAATTAATTTTTTTTGTATATATATTTTCTCATTGGAATAATTATAGACGGTTCTTTAGTTTAAAAAAATAGAATTCCAAAGACTATCTTTTAAACACATTTTAGTCTGGAAATTCAAGGAAGTATCATGTACATATTTATACAAGAGTCACAAGTGAAAGGTAAGGTTTGTTTTAACCTTAGAGATAGGGCAATAGTGAATTATGAATAGATAAGGATATTTTAAAATACAACTAAACAATGAATTTGAAATCAATTACAATATGCATAACATCAAATTTTTATTTTGTAATTTTATCCTCTTAATTGTTCAAGGTCTTTTAAATTCCCCTTAAGATTTAATTATTAAAATAAAATAAATTCAAACCCTGTTGACAGCTGTTTTAAATCCTATTTATTTACAAATACCTAATAAATTGTTATGAAAGATATCCAGAGCTGTATGAAGTTAGGATAATAAAATTTTAGTTTGGTTTAGAAGTTAATTTTAAATATTCTTATGCCTCATTATAGCAAAGAATATAATTTTCAAGTTACAATTAAACAAATGAACGAATATTTAAATAAAAACAGTGATATTAAATTGAATATTTGTCATCATTCGTAATAAAAATTCATCTTTTATACAAAATAGTAATTTCAATTTTATTTATAAGGCAACTTGAAACAAACAAATTGAGAATATAAAGCTTAAATACTTAACTATCAAAAAAACTTTTTCTGAACTGTTGATTACAACTTAAAAAGTTTGAAATTTGTATATAAAAGATTATTTCCAAAGTATAATTTTATGCTATATATTTTATTTATTCTTTATTGCAAAGAGGAAGAACAATGTTCATGAGACAAGGTTATATTCAGGGCTGTATTCTTACTTCCTTATGGAATGTATTTTGGACTTATGCCATATCCTAAATAAACTTCAGAAATTGGTTTAAATAGGACTAAAAGATAAAAGAAATACACTATTAAAAAATTAGACCTACTGTAAATAAAAAAATTAAATGTTTTTCAACCATGGAAACAAATATGTATTGTACTACATTTTAAATGTATATGAACATAGATGAATCAACAAGTAATCTACAAATTACTATCTATCATATGCAGTTTAAAAATCGAATAAACAACAAAGTGAATGTTTTTTTTTTAAAACTTCTTTATGGAACAAAAAGGAAGCATTGCATACTCTTAATAATATAACTGTTTTTATTGTGTTAATAATCTAAAACATTTTTTATTTTCGAAATATTCGGATTTAAGAAAAAAAAGGTTTTAATTTGTACTGTTTTTTAAAACTAAATTAGCGAAGATCAGCGGTTAGCGTAGTTTCAAAAATCATATTTAAAATTAATAGATTAACCTCCAGTTATTGGAACTGAAACGCGATTCCAAAACATAACAGTAAACTTAATTTAAACGAAACGCCATTGTTGATAATCTTGTGCGTCATCATCACGTGTTGCCCCCCACCTCTTGGGAATGAAAACAACACAGCCATTGGTTCTAGTTAGTTGGAAACGTAGGTCTTTGTCGTCACTTGTTTTCCTTTCACATAGTGCTTGCACGTTCTCCTTATTTCCCCACAGTTCACATTTCTTTGCTGGTGAGTAGAATTACATTTGTTTAATGATTATGTAGTGTAAATTTGTCTTTCTTTAATAACATTTGGTTGAGGAAACCAGCAACGTAGTTGAAACGTATGTTATGGTTCACCTGCCAGGAGCTTATTTTAGAAAGTGGGTTTCTAAAAGTGCTGTTTAATGCTGTATTTTCTCACTTTATTTCACTATGTTATTATTTATTTACCTAATTCTTTCTTTTTCTCGTTTTGTAGGTCAGCAGTAGCTTGGAACTGTGCAAGCTTTTCTTTTTCTTCATGATGTGTTTATTTTAAATTCAAGAAGTTCATATGTTAAGAATAATACTTTTAATTTAGAATCAGTGTTTTTGTGGAAGTGTTGAGGCCAGTACTTAAGTACTTGGCCTAATTTTGTTTTAAGTGTCGTGTCACATATGTGTGTTAAGCTTCACATTTCAACTTCATACCATTCATTGTGTCATTGTAAACCTGGAACTTTCTACTATGCGCGACGAGATTTCAGCGGCAGTTGTCTTTTTAGTCCGCCTGATAGAAAAAAGCGAAAACTTTAACAGGGAACAATTAGAACATTTTAAAGACAGATTGTCTGAGCTGCTCCTTGAGAAATTTGAAAACCATTGGTTTCCTGAAAAACCAGATAAGGGGCAAGGCTACAGATGTATAAGGGTCAACGGAGTTAACAGGCGGGATGAAACACTTGAACAAGCTGCCATCGCGTGTGGTATACGATATGAAGACATGAAACTTCCTTTCGAACTCACAATTTGGGTAGATCCAAATGAAGTATGCTGCAGGTATATATATTAAACTTATTTCAATCATAGTCTAATTTTATTTTAAGATTTGTTAAACATTTCATTTTGGCTTGATTTATTTCAATTTTTAGGTTTATTTTTTTTTTTTTTTTTTTTTGTCAGTATTGAAAACAAACATAATATTTATAAAACTGAAGTTATCTTCTATTTTATATACTTTATTGTTTTTTCTTATTGGTAAATGAATTTTTGAACTGATTTATAAACTTACAGTGCCAAGTTTTTGTTAAAATTTTATGTTGTAAGAAGGGGGGTGGACCCCTTTTGAAGCCTACTTGTGTCCATTGTTCTCATGAATTGGTTTTCCAAACTTGTTTGTTGACCTAGCAGCTGGGAGTCAGTGAACCAGCCACCTATTTACATCTGCTGGGTTAGCCAATCCCTGATAATTTCCAGCTTTTACACTATAATCTGCTACACTATAATTTACTTTTTAAGATATTTTTGACTATACAATGTAAATTTATTTTTTAATTGAAATGTCATATCTGGATTTTATTTCTTTAAATTATTTGAACAATGAATTAAATAAGCATATAAAATTCAAAGTTGATTTGATTTAATAAAAAGTTTAAGCTAGATCATTTATTTCTTTAATAGTTCTATATTTTTCACTTTAGCAATATCTTATATGATTATTACAATATGAAAATGATTGGCAAACATTTCATGAACCATATCCCATACTACTTTAGAAATATTTCTTTTTTAAATTCTTTATGTTATACTGACTATTCTATGCCATTTTTCTTCCTCTGCTTTCCCTTGTCATTTACATTTTACTGAAAAAATTTTAAGTTTAAAACTAATTGTTTTATTTGGAATTGCTTGTTTGAACAGATTTGGTGAAAACAAAGGATCTTTTTGTACTTTAGCATCATTCAGCGACAAAGAAAGTATTGGTAGCAGTAGTGGTAGTGAGGATTCATTAAGTGAAGATTCTCTTAAGGAAAGTCCTTCTCCTCTTTCTACTCCTGTCAAACAAACCAATCAGGTATTTACTAATTATTATTTTATTTATACCATTGTGGTGGTTTTTAATTTTATATAAAATTTATTGTTGTTTTATTAAGTATGATCCTTAATTTGATTTACGGGAAAAAACCTACTAATTACTTAACTTCAAACTCAAGTTAAAGGTCTAATATCCTATTTTTGTTGTCTATGAGTGTGTTAATGGGAACATGTGTTTGTAAATGAGGAAACCTTTACTTCTCTGAAGAAGTTTTCTCTTCCTCCCCTCTCACTGTTGTTCTCCCCACTTCATCTCTCAAACACTCTCTCCAGCTGTCTGTCTCTTATTTTATGTAAATATGTCACCTAATCTATTACTAGAGATTTTAATTATAATGTTCTCCTCAATATTATAAATGGAAATAAAAAACATTTTTTTATTCATGTTTATAAAATGGTGATACATTGATATTGGATTATTTTATATAAGTTACAAGTGGAGTATAGTTTACTTAAATTATTTTTTAATTTACCTATCAATCAAAGTCAAAATTATATATTATATGTGGTCTAATGCTTAGGAGTAGTGGTGTACTTTAGGCTTATAGGCCTTTGTTCTTAAGAAAAAATGTTCAAGAATTACCAGAAATAAAAATAGACCAGGAGCAAAGTAAATCATTGTTTTGGAAATTCAGAGAGGATTTTCAAATTTAGTTTTATCTATTATCTTCCTTAAGAAACTTACTCATCATTAACTTTTTAACCAGCCTAAACATACAACAGGCAATTAACATCTTGGATTTTGACACATAACAAGATATAATTAAATGGCAAAGCAGTTTATTATTTCATGTATTCCTCCTTACAATTATTAGCAAGCAAGGCTTTATGTTCTTTTATTTTTTTCTACTTCTTCTTGGAATTAGAATTAGTTACCAACATATTTGTACCTTCTTTTTTTTTTTCAGTGTTGTTACTGATATAATAGCACGTTTTAAATTTATTCATTTATTTTAATACATGTATTAAATTTATTAATATTTATTTGAATATTTTCATTCTCAGTAAGACTTCAAATTTAAATAATCTGTATTATGTTAATAACTATAGTAATTTATTTAATTATATATGACTATTGTCATAACCAAAAATTAAAGAGCATCCTGTTTAAATATCATCGTATTAAATCCATGATCGTATTAAATACATCGTATTTAATCGGAGATCGTATTAAATACAAAACCTTGTAGAGTAAAGTTTTCAAAGTATTTTTTATAAAAGTTATTAATGGTTTAGATAATTTGCGGGTAGAAAATGTAAATAATAAGGATACGATTAAATATTAACTGTATTAAAAGTAGTCTCATATTATTAAATACTTTAAGTAATTTATGATCATTATTAAATGTTACCCATTATAATTATTACTCTTTTTGATGAGTAAAGATGTCCTTTGTATGTTGTGCAGAGTTGTGACTTATGTGAATGCATATCAGTTTAATATCACCTCAGGTTTATATTTTACTACGTATATGGTGCTGGCTAGTATTATTTATATATAATAATTAGAAGCAATTAAGCCTTAAAGTTATTCTTGCATGGTTTTATTAGTAACCTCTTTTGCTCAATGACTTTTCAATTGCTATTAAGTTTTAAATGCTAGTGATAAATAAATTAAACCACCTTTTGTTTTATTAAATAGTGTGAACCATAAACCTTTACCTTATAAAAGTTAATACGATAAATCAGTAATTTGGCTAAGGCTTATTAAATGTATGTGAATGTAGAGTTATAATTTGCTGCTGTTATAACTTAAAACCTTTTCTTCTCTTCTTTTATTATTGAGTGATGAATGATTAAAAAAAAAAAAAAAAAAAAAAAAGTTGCTCAGAACATTTTTTTTTATTTTTCTCTCTCTTTCAGATTTTAATTCACACCTGTTATTAAATCCTAAATCACTGGTCTCAATAAAACATTAAGCTACTTTACCTTACTTTAGGCAAGGTGACTTTCTAAGCTGTACTTCACTAATTTTGATCCAAAAGTTTTTAAGGATTTGACATCAAAATAAAATTAATATATATTTGGACATTGCATGCAATGGTCTTTTGGAACTTCAAAGAATAAAGCCTAGTGATACTGCTTTATTTTATATCTTTAATTTGTAATATATTATCCTCAGAAAAATGTAAGCACTCAGAAATGATGCTACTTTAGACAAATCTAACATCAGTTTTAAGAAGCAAAAATTGTTTAAATGGAGCTTAGCATCCTTATGTAATCAAACTAAGACATAAAGGATGTATTATTCTAAAGGTTACCAATCTATTCCAGCCAAGGTGGGAAGTTTATTGAGTGGGATTCAAGCCCTCTACTTTCAGACTTATGTAAAATTTAATTATTTCATATGATACAAATAAAAATGGAGGTTTTGCAAATTAACTGATTCCAACATTAATTAACTTTATCATCAGTGGTATGGAATCAGATAATTTGCATACCTTCTGTTTTTTTTTTTTTTTTTTTTTTTTTTTTTTTTTTTTTTTTTTTTTTTTTTTTTTTATTGAAATAAGTTAATTTTACAGTGAACTAAATAGCTTATTGAATTTTATTTATGGTAGAAACAGTAGTTTTCTTGGGTAAAGTATGTTAACAAATGTACTAAAAACTGATGGAAGATTGGTTTTTAGAACCTCCGAATTCAGATTTTTTTTGGGAATGGCAAACAACTACTTGTAATTCCATAAATCTTTAATCAAATCAAACTAGATATAGATCGAAGATAAAGGGTCTAAATCTGTATTATTTATTTTCTATATTGGTCCTACATGTTAAGGAACATCAGAAAAAAAAACCCTTAATTTTGTTTTTAATTTTTAACTACATTTAGGATTTTTAAGGTAAAATGATGGCTATATTTATATGAATGAAAAGACGAAAACCATCTAAATTCATATTAATATTATTACAACCTAGAATTATTAAATTGGACCAAAATCTGTGATGAGTTAGATTCCACTTTAAGTGGTGGGTATTGCATTGTTGGGATGGCCAATGAGCTAATCATTAGAATGATGATTATGATTGATTATGTTATTTATTGAGAATTAACATAAAGTTTAGTAAAATCATACTAATATTGACTGCTTATTTATACTTAACTTAAGTTTCTAAGGGATACGTTAATAATATTAAGCAATTCTGGTGAATTTCTTCTTATGTCTCGTTTATTTGTAGTTCATCACCTCTTAAGATTTCTTTCTAGATGTAGAAACTATTATTGTTAGATACTTTTGTCTATTGTAAAACATTATTCTCGCTTTTTCCCATTAGTTTCTGGATGTAGTGAATTTCATTGTTTTTCTTTTCTCTTCTATGTATTTATCTTTTGTTTGATAAATCTGTCTATTTATATTATTTTGAATCTTCATGCATGATTTTTCTTCTGTACTGAATTTGTAATAGTAAAATTTACTCTTCATTGCTGTTCCAAATTTATAAGAATTATTTTTATTTTTTTTTTTTTTTTTTTTTTCCTTACTCCATTATTGATTTATTTTTTCTGATTTGTTGTTAATAGGTTAAAGAGCTGTCAAGAGTTATTATGAAAAACATGGCACCTATGAATTTTACTGAATGGCAGAATAATCAATGTTTGTTTTTAATTTATATTATTTTTTTTTATTCTGTGCATGGTCTCATAGTAAATCCAAAATAATAGTGTGTTTTTTTTCCTATTAATAATGTATCGATGCAATAGATTTAAATTAAATTAGTTTTGGAAAGTTTATTTTTTATTCATAAATAAATGTTGGTCCAATTTATTTCTAAAATTTAAATTTGACTAGGTTTTGACTATGAAAATTATTCAAAGCAACATCTAAGTTTCTAAAATATTAAAAACTTTAATAAAAGCCAATATTTGTTGGTCTTATGTGGTACTAAGTGTCAGGATAGGGTGTTGGATAAATCAGGGTCAATAGGGGTCAGATCCGTTTGAGTGATTTGTTAAAATTAAATTTTTTATAATTCATAATGAAACTACAAAAATGGTACTACTCAATATTGGCATGATTGACAGGAAGGCCATATCCATGTTCAACTAATACAATAAATTTTTACTTATTACTCACACAAGTTAAAACTGCTAAGCTAAAGTTTTAGATTGAATGAAAGTTTTATTAACAGATGTTTTTATAGTCAGTCAAAAACATCGGATAACCCTTATTTGAAGTTCTAATCTAGAAAAATTTTAGTTCAGCCAAACTATTGAATTTTCTGTTACTTCATATTTAATTTTGGTACTACTATGCAAGAGGTGCTCCACCAAATTGGCCTGACCAGTTTGATCGTTATGCTTCACTTTGAGTTTACGTTTATCGATAGCTCTTTCCTATAACCTCACATGTAAACATCCACTTTTACAGCTTCAACTTGGATTGTATTGTTTAGTGTGTTATATTAATATTTAGTCTTCTTAAATGTAAAAAAATGAAAAAGTTAACAACATGAGGTTCTACTTGGATTTAGTGTTATTTATATTGATGTTTTCTTATTTCCTCTTCCCTAATGTTTGGAAGTCTAACAACACAAGTTAATAAAATTAATTAATTGATGGATTTGCTGTTTTATATATTTATATTTGTTACATCAGCTTATGTGAGAAATTTTCAGTTTGCATATTTTGTGAATAGATTCTTTGTCGTCCATATTACTTATTCCCCTAAATTGAGACAGATTTTATTATTAATACAATAAAACACATTCATCTAAAAATAAATGTGTTAGTTAGTTTATTTTGTTTAACGTCACTTTATGCTGCTATGGCTAATCGGACGATGCTACGGTGAGAGTCCTAAATTTTGCCTATCCAGGTATGATTAGGATAGGGATCTTTAATGAGTACATGACATCGCACAGGCTCGGGACCCACCATTTTACGTCCCTTCTGAAGGACGGCATAGCTAATGATTTTTTACTCCCTTTAAAAAATCCTAAGGTCATCTTGGGCTGCGAACCCGCGATCTTGGGTTTAGTAGGTTGCTATGCTAACCACTACACCACAGGTGACCCCTAAAAATAAATGTGAGAAAGTATATCAGAAGTTTCATATTTTCTTATTTTTACTTCCTCTGACAAAATATAGCAGAAATTAACATCATAACTTCCAACATGGATTTTGTTTTATGTATTTATAATTTATTATTTCCATGACCCAAATGTGAAAATGTTTTTCAAAAGCTAACATTACTTTTGATTTAGCATTATATTGATTCTGATTTTGGATAATATTAATTCAACATTGATTTAGTGTTTTATATTTTGATATTTTCTTATTTCTCATTTTAATATCAGAAGGTATTACAGAAGTTAATATTAGTCTTATCATGGATTTAGAGTTTGTGCATAAATTAAGGAGTATAATCTTTCCACTCCAATAGAATAAAACACCAAAATAAATTGAAACGAGTATAGAATCGATAAAAGGTATGCTTAGCAGTTGAAGAGGTTGGTATGCCTCTTGAATAGTAGTAACTTTATTTTTGTTTTTATTTCCTTGATGAATGTCTTATTATAATTTGTATTAATGTTTAGTCATAACTCTTCTCTTATTATCTTAAACATGAACTAGTAATGAATTTAATGTTTTCTTAAGGAAATTGAAATTTTTCTTAAAAATAAAAATTCTTTTAGAATTAAGTTTTCTTATCTAGGGATTTAATGAATAATAATAGATAATTTATTGGTTTTTAATCCATAAGGCGATGGTTTTTTTATTTTTTTAAGTAGTGGAATGTTTTAAGATTCATTCTCGGATTACTTGTCAATATTGAGCCCTAAGGCTTCAGCAACTTTAAATTTTAGAATCAGTTTTGGCTAAGCTTTTGTATACCATAGGTTGATTTACAATTATTCATGAGGTATTATATCGAAACATGTGCCATTTCTTGAAAAGGCCTCTTCTCAATTGGTTTCTTTTTTCTATTTACTATCCTGTCAAACAAAAGGACGAAAAGCCCATATTAAAGTCTCTTGGGCTGTCAACTGGATTTATAAATATATATATAAAGCTCACCAGGATTTCAATATCTTAGGTAAATATTGTGCAACTATTGAATTTTTCAAGAGATGCCAACATTCTTAAACACAAATGTCTTCCTTTTACTCTTATTTTCTGCTGCGTTTGCTTGCTATTATGCGTAGAAAGTCAACTATCAGCTTATTAACATGGAATATGTTTTACCTGTAACCTTGTTGGGGAAAAGCTCTACGTTTTTGGGGGAACTTATGGGGTTACACGTAGTTTGATGTGCTCTATCTCTGTAGGTAATGCTCAGATTGAAAATCTGATGAAATCTTACAATTCTTAAAAGTTTTATTTTGTTTTATCGCTTTTTGTGTATACAAAAGTACTCTCCTTTTGCAATTAACAATACAGGTAAGCGGGAAAAAAATAAAGAACATAAAGGCATAGATAATCAGCAGCATTAAACTATTTAATTTGAAAATTTATCTCCTACTGAAAACCAAATCACAGGTAAGCGAAAAAAAAAATAATAGAAATACTATGACCATTGACGGTCTAGAGGGCAACATCTATGTTCCATGTTATTCTTTCTTTAGCCGATAAGCTCAAGGGTGCCATTTTTTCTAACCACTAAAACATGTTTCTTGTTATTCTTTCTTTAACTGATTTTTTTTTTTAAATAGAAGAAGTATTTTAATAAATTCTTAATTTTTTAAATATGATTCATGAAATTGACAAGTAATTTAAGAATGACCATTAAATCACAAGAAAAATAAATCACCTTAATGGATACTAATTTTTTGTTTTGGTTGCTCTGAGTCCAATTAAATTGGGTTAAGGATTTTCCATGCACTTTAAGGTATCTGTCTATATGATAATCTCTTTCAAAATTAACATATCCACTTTAAACTATTTTTGAAGTATCATATAGGTCATCTATTCTTTTGTTAGGTTTATCTCTGTTTAAACATACCTCAAATGTAGTTTGCATGGTCCTTGATTCTTTTTTAAACATTTTCTTTTCTGCTCCCTTATTTTTCTCCCCACAAAACATTTTAACTTATTTCCAAGTAAATACAGTTTTATTCTTATCTAGTTTTTCTAATCACAGATGCTAGTTAAAACTTACTTAAAATCTATCTCCTCTCTTAATAAGTTCTAATTTACTCTCTTTTTTTTTTCTTTATTTAAATATACTTTTATAAACTTACTAAAGTCGTTGACCGATTAATTTTATTAGAAAAAATTCTGATAATTCTTTCAGTTTAATATTTTGAAAGAATCTACCTAAGCTGTACAATTCAATTTATCAATCATTCAAATGATACTTGATCAATACTTCTTTAATTAAAGAAGTTCGTAGTTGTTATTTGGCATTACATTATCATTCATATAGTTTTGTAAAAAAAAAAATATTTTGGCCTCTAATTCATATTTACTCTGAGCTCCTCATTACTTATGTAAGATATGAGAATCTTCATTTCATATGTTATGGTGATAATCATATCAATAGTTAATTATCATAATTTTGTTTCAAATAAATTTTTATTTCCCAATATAGTTTAGAGTAAAGAAACCATTAATTAGGTAAGACCACTGTTTTACCTACTCCTGTACAGATGTATATGATATACTCATATGATTTCTTTATGTATTTTATCATAAGAAAATATTTATTTTCTGTACTATTTAGGCAATCATGGCCACACTATATTAGAAGTTGTGTGGTTCAGATTTAATCCAGCTTTCTACAAAAATTGTATGTGTTCTTGTGGAATTTGATAGGTCTGTTTCTCATTAGAATGAATGGAATCAACTGATAACAACCATAACAAGTTTCGTACTGTAACTACTTATCTATATTAAGTCTCATTCTGTATAATATTGTTTGTGAATTGTGTTGCTTTGCTACGTGATTATAAACATCTAGGGAAGTCTTATATCCATGTCACCTAGCAGTAGTTCTTTTTGCTGATTTCATTACAGTATTCTCCTCTAGTATTTAAATAATTAGAATGGTATTCTGTCTACTAAGATTAATTGTTAAAGATATTTTGATAAGTTGTTTCCTCCTCTAACATTTCTGGAATATTGAACTTGCTTTGAATTGTTTTTCGACTAAATTTTATTTGCAGCTTTCTTTATATTAATTGTTTCATTTAAGGAGATTAATATAAGTTATTCATTTTTTTAAAAAGGTGTAACTCCCCATTATTCATTTTTTATTCATTAACTTCGACATGTTTCAGAACTTATCAATTGCTCCATCCTCAGTCAAATTCATGTTTGAATTTGTTTGTGTGTTCGCACAGTGCAGTCTTATTATTTTTCTCTTTGTTATTTGTTCTTTTACAGTCATATCTATGCTGGTTCACTCTTTTAATTAAATTCTGTTTGGTTTCACCTATGTAATGCATTTCACAATCTTTGCAGTTTATTTTATAAATCAATTCTTTTTTAATCCACTTGTCCATGATTTCTGTATTTCTTATAATGTTATTAATTTTATTATTCTTATATAAAGCACCGTTAATTTTAAAGTTTTCATTATTTAATTTATTTATTAAGTGTTGGGATGTATTTCACTCTGTTATAAGTTTTCTTTAAATTTATGTTAGATGTTTTTGGCATTGTTTCTACTGTGTTCTCATGTATACTATTATTTAGTTCTTCCTCAGTACTTTGTTTTTTGTGGTAGAAGTCAGTGATTTTCAATTGTTCATTTATCTTACCTATTTTACAGGTTATTTTATCTGTGTTGATACTTTTTTTGTTATTATTTCCTATTTTAATTTTACCATTTTTGTCTGTATTTTTATTATTTTTACTAATGGTTTTATCTTTCTTTATGTTGTTTTCTCTTCCTTAAAAGTCTCTCAATTAAATTGTTGGGAAATAGCTGGTTTGCCATTTTTAATCCTACTGGTATTCTAGGCTCCAATTAGCCAGCCTCTGTTCCATCAATTAATAATAGATGCTATAAACCGTTTTAGTTATTATATATAGTTTTATCCACACAAATAGTACATAAGCATATCAGTCTGACTAAATATTCAGCAATAGATTTCTTGACAATTATCTTTGAAGAATATTATTTAATGAAGTTTTCATTTTCGTTGTTAATATAAGTTAGATAATGAGGTTTTCTTATGGTGAGACAAATTTTCTTCCTACGGGTGATGATGAAATGTGCTGGAGAGCTCAGCTTGCCAACCCACCCTACCCCCTGTTTCTGGTGTTATAGGCTACTGACATCAGTTTAAAATGACACGAGCTTTTCAGGGTAATGCTTGATATGGGAATATCATCCAATCTGATAAGACTGGAGCAGACTTACAAATTTAGTGCAGTGCTCCATATGTATTGATAGTTTACTCTCATACCCTTTTTTTTGAACTTTTTAAGGTGGAAGACAAAGAAACAGCCTAGCATGTTTAATTTTTTTTTTTTTTTTTTTTTTTTTTTTTTTTTTTTTTTTTTTTTTTCCTGATCCTCATAAACAGAAGATCTGTAATCCTATATGTATGAGATAGTATAGTAACAGGAACGATACTTTTTGATTACCTTTTTCTATCAGTGGTATTGGAAGGAAAGTGAAGGTTATGATGTTATAGAATAATTTCATCTTGTTTTGGCTCTTGAGATTTAGAATTAAGGTGAGGGGCCTCTGTGTGCATATAAAACAAATAAAATAATAATTAATAAATGAAGTAATAATGAGATGCAAGAAATCTAAAGAAGAGTGATAGAGATATACAGAGAGGAAAGAGAAAGTGAAAGGTGAAAGTAGATATTCTATTTACATATATACAGAGTTAAATAATTATATGAGTGGGGTTGATGGGACCATTCCTGTCCTTCCATGTGGGGGAGATGGGGCCAGACTGCAGAATAATGGGTTAAAAGAGACTGAGAGTTTGTCGAAGAACATAATGTGAAATGAATGAAAATAAATTTTATCATGGGGCCTTGCCCCTTAAGAATAATTACAATTATTTATTTCAGACCTTCAAAGAATTTGTTTACTAAGGTTCCCAATCACAGAATTAGTGATGGAACCAAAATCCAAAGAGGAATAGTAGCAACAAACAAATGTTATTTTGGATTAGTGAATCAAATTATGAGTAGGATTTTGTTCCGCATAACCCAGTTCACTTGTATAAAACTCAAATCAGGCCACTGCTGCCTATAAATCCAAGAGCTGGAGGTTCCAAAAGGCTCACGAAAATAACTTGCTCCAATTTAAAAGGAAAAGTCTATCATACATTTAGACATAATTTATTTCTTAACTTTAATCCTACTTGATTAACAATGCAACATCATCTACAATTCATCAAGATTGGTAGGCTTCTATAGTCTGAAAATGTGGCTTGAATGAATACACATGAGGCAAGAGACCTGCATGTCTAGCAGACCTGACTTCAGGAGGCCTCAATCTCTTGTTGATTTGAAGACGATGAAAATATTTGAATTTTATGATTTACTGAGTTAAAAGTCTTTGAAAAAATAAAAAAGAACTAGGATAGTGATTTTCTTTTTGTTTATGGAGAATGCAAGTTCTATACTAATATCTGTTCATCAGATCTTGTTCCAACTACTTTAATCTAAAACCGTTCTATTTCATAACCTTGGTGTAATTTAATAGTGATTATTAGGGATGGGTATCTAATACCCGGGCAAAATCCCCGGGCCCTGGGCTAAGGTGCCCCCTGTTGGGAGTGGCAGGGTGTCTACTAGTCGGGAAATTCGGGAATAAGTCGGAAATTTACAGAAAATTTGCGAAAGTTGGGAAAAAGTCGTCATTAATGCTAAAATTTTCAGAATTTTTCCAGTTTTTGTTTAATATGTGAGTTAAGGAAGATTCTGATTGGTATAGTCACTTTACATACTTTTAAAGTAAACTCTATTTGCTACAATTTGAGATCAAGGTGAGCTCTATATAGCCATTGGTTCCCAAGATACAGGGATATTATCATCGAAAAGAGGCCATTTTTTTCCAAAAAGTTATTTTTTTTTCGATATGGTCGCTTATTTTGTGAAATATCTCCTGAAATACATCATTTGAGACCATAATGGTAACTGAGGGCCCAGCGGTTCTCTCAAATACGGCAGATAACAAAAAACAGTCAAAAGTGGGTTCTGGGGGAAAATACTGTTCTGTCTTTTTATGGTTTATTTATCAATCAAAATTAATTTATTTTTGTTATTTGAAATAATTGATTGGTGAAAAAGAAAAAGAAAATCATTTTCGCTAAATGGTCGTGGCCGGCACTAGGCTTGCTTCTTCTGCACTCAGAAGAATAGTCAGAAACAAATTGATAGAGCATTAAATTTAATTTAATTTTATGTATAACTTTGCTACTTTATTTTTAACTAGATCTATAGTTCAACATTTTTTACAGTTATAACTTTTATTTAAATGTTTACAAATCAAACAATAATAATGAAAATATTTACATTTACTAGGTAACTATAATTAAAAAATAAATTATATAATAAAGAAAAATAATCATTCAAAGTTTGTCATCAACACATTAAAGCAAATCAAATTTGCAACAAATTTTATTCTATTCATTTTTTTTTCTGCGCAGTCAGTAGTGGGAAGAGAAAAATACAATATTTAGTTGAAAACTGTAAAACGCCACATTAAACTTACTTTTTAATAACTTTACATTAAAATCGGTTCAGCGGTTTGGCCACTACTAACGCCTAAATATTGGCTAAGTTGCGGTAACACATCTGAATAATTTTTTCATCTGAAAGCTGGTCAAATTTGCAATGAGACCTCTTATATGAAATTTGTTTTAAATCCCATGAAATACCCATTCCAGAATGCTGAGAATCTCATACCGTTGTGAAAAAAGCTTTTTTCAGTACAATCCTCGTAAATAATTTCGGAGTTATAGCGAGAAATATACTGAAGAAAAAGAGGATTTCACAAGAGTATGGGGTTCTCAGCGTAATGGCGTGAGTATATCATTGGGCTTAATCAAAATTTCATATATGAAGTCTCATAGTAAATTTAACCAGCTTTCTGTTAGAAAAAAAAAAAAGAATATTCTGATAGGACATATATTTTTGGGGTTATTTTATCCAACCACCTCATGTAACCTTCTAACTATTTTCAAACCGAATGGCAATATTCGACATTGATGTGTTTCTTGAAATTTATCTAGAGTAATCTGAAATATAAATTTTTTTTTTTTATATATTGTTTAACTGTGATATGTTAAGTAGCAAAGTATGCATAGATTGATTTGTTTATATTATTATTGAAACACCATTAAAATATCGATTGGCTAGAATTTCTAAAAAAAAGTTTTGAAAAATTCGGGAATTTCTAGAAAAAGTCGGGAATTTTGATAGCTGAAATTAGTAGACACCATGAGTGGGCAATGGGTTTGGTGCGTGGGCAATGCATTTGCCCCAGGGCCCGGTTCGGCTCTTGGCAGTCCGGTTTATGAACTGTCATTCCATAAATATTCTAATCACGTTACAGTGATATTTCTTTTTATTTTATCGTTTTAGTTAATTTAGGTAATGGCATCAAACCTCTGTTCCACCTAATTTGTTTAAAATGAATTTATTGCTTTATATATTGATATTTATTATTTTCAACTTCCCTGATGTCAGAAATATTCATTATACACATTTTATGAATGAAGTTTTTGTCATCTATATTACTTATTGCCTTAAGGTAAAGCAGATTGTAATATTAATTCAATAAAACATTTCTATCTTAAAAAAAGAATATGAGGAAGTTTTATCAGAAGTTTGATATCTTCTTATTCCACTTCCCTAATATGAAAAAGTCTACCAGAAGTTAACAACATAACTTTCTACATTTAGTGTTTTATATATTGATATTTTATTATTTTCATTTCCTAACATGAGAAAGGTGATCAGAAGTTAGCAATATTAATTTTAACATTTATTTAATGTTTTATGTTTTGGTAAATAAAGGTATTTTGGGCAGGAGCAGTGGTTGGTTCAATGTAATTAACCTTAATTTATATCTCAACATAAATAGGAACACAATTATTTCAAATGTTTAAAATTTAAAAGTTGTGATCAATATTATGAGGTCACTCTCACTCCTACATATCGTCATCAGTGGATTGTAGGATGAGTAACTATCCCAAATTGTTTCCACTTTATCCATTCATTGTGAAAAGTTTGGCCTGCTCTCAGAAATAAGCGTTTTGTTGGCGCTGAGGTGAAAACAGGAGTAACATGCTTTCTAGCCAACCTACATAAAAATGGAAAAGTTGCTTTAAGCATTTAACTCCCTTATTTAAACCAATTTTATAATGTTCTGTTACTTTTTAAAAATATTTATTCAGTTGTCTGCCGTGTTTTTATAATGTATAGAAAACAATATATCGTGAGGTACATATCTATATATCATGTATCAATACCAGTCCCTAGTGATTACCTTTCAAGCTGAGGTTCAGAAAAATTTATCATCATTCCAGAATCTTTATCATATGATGATCGCTAAAGAATAATTAATACTGTTTAAATCCTCTGATAAGCTGACAATCAAAGTTAAAACTCTAATGTAGAGGATTTTCTTCTGGAACGCACCACACCATTTAAATTTGACTAATACAAAATCTGTATGGTTGTACTGTTTACTTATTGTATATTAAATAATGAAGAATTTATTGGAAGGTGATGAAAGTCCAAGCTAATATCGAAAACCTTACGGTTTCTTGGCTGCCACTATTACAGTTTTAAACAGGGATCGAAAATAACAGTTAACCTTTATCGATAAAAGTAAAAGTTTAACTTGTACATAAAAAGTGTTAACAGATAAAAGTTTTTTTTTAACTTTTACTTTTATCGCTAGAACTTTTATTTAACAGTTATTTCAGAAAATTTATTTTATACCACTTTTGAATAAAAGTTTTTTTAAAACAGTTATAGTAAACCATTTACGTGAAAATGTTCTAATGAAAAAGTATTTTGCTTTCACATCTATATTAATAGAAAAATAAATTATATTACATTAATAATAGAAAACAATAATGATCTTAAAATGTATTAAGTCAAAAAAAGAAATAAACCGATTTACTTAAAACTTAAATATCGATTCCCAAAATGATTAGTGACATTTCCAACAAGTGCTAACAGTTATTCTAATTTTAAAGAGTGTTTTTTTAACTATGGGGGGGGAGGCGTGGCTAAATTAATTTAAGGACGTGTTGGCTGATATCAATAAAATTTGATAATTATATTTTCTTCACACTTACTAACATTTTTAAAGGGTGTTAACAGTTTCTTTAACAATTACGGGAGAGGTTTAACTAAATTAATACTTTAAGGACGTCTCGGCTGGTATCAATAAAATTTGATAATTTAGTTCTATCATACTTACTAACATTTTAAAAGAGTGTTATCAGTTACTTTAACAATTAGGGGAGAGGTTTAACTAAATTAATAATTTAAGGACGTCTCGGCTGATATCAATAAAATTTGATAATTTAGTTCTTTCATACTTACTAACATTTTTAAAGGGTGTTAACAGTTTCTTTAACAATTAGGGGAGAGGTATAACTAAATTAATACTTAAAAGACGTAACGGCTGATATCAATAAAATTTGATAATTTAGTTCTTTTATACTTACTAACATTTTTAAAGAGTGTTAACAGTTGCTTTAACAATTAGGGGAGAGGTTTAACTAAATTAATACTTAAAAGACGTAACGGCTGATTTTAATGGAATTTAATAATTATATTTCTTTCACACTTACTAACATTTTTAAAGGGTGTTAACAGTTTCTTTAACAATATGGGAGGAGTTTGACTAAATTAATACTTTAAGGACGTAACGGCTGATTTTAATAAAATTTGATAATTTAGTTCTTTCATAATTACAAAAACATTTTTAAAGGTTGATAACAGTTTCTTTAACAATTAGGGGAGATGTTTAACTAAATTAATACTTTAAGGACGTAACGGCTGGTTTTAATAATAAGTAAAAAAATAAATCAACCGATTTACGTAAAATATCGATTCACTACATGATTTTTTCCTTAATATTAAAATCAGCTAAGACGTCTTTTAAGTATTAATTTAGTTAAACCTCTCCCCTAATTGTTAAAGAAACCGTTAACACCCTCTAAAAATATTAGTAAGTTTGAAAGAAATATAATTATTAAATTTCATTTAGCCGAATGAAATTGATCATAACTTTTAACTTTTATGTTAAATGATAAAAGTAAAAGTTTAACTTTTATATAAAAGTGTTGACAGATAAATTTTTTTTTTTTAACTTTTACTTTTATCGCTAGAACTTTTATTTAACTGTTATTTCAGAACTTTTATTTTAACCTCTTTTGAGTAAAAGTTTTTTTAAAACAGTTATTTCATAACTCTTTTGAATAAAAAAATAACTGTTTCGGTCCCTGGTTTTAAATCATGAGTTTCTTTTTAATTCCCTTGCTTGCTAAAGGATTTCTAGCATCAGGAGTTGCATTTTGAGACTCTGGTGCCAAAGTCCTTTGCTTGGCCGTCAAGTCCTCTTGTGTTTTTTAAATTAATGTAGAATAAAGTCTTGTTCTAATAAACTATTCATTTTTTAAAAAGCAATATATTTAGATTCCAGAGTTATAAGGCTTCTCTCCATCATTACTATTACTTATTGTGCAAATCTTAAAAATGGAAAATAGGAGATAAGGTGTGAATTTTTTTTTTTTATAGTTGGGCAATAAAATAAAATACTTTTTTAATATACATTGTATTTTTTATTGTTTTAAACCAAAAAAAACTAGAGTATAAAAATTAAAGTATTATTAAATACATTAAAATAGATCTGAAATTAAAAGCAGAAAGTCCAAAGATTTTTTTTGCCTCCGAACAGACACAGACCTTGGTTTTTGTTTTATTTGCTAAATCTCGCAACTGTTTTTAAGACAGTATTCAGGATCATATATCTTTTTGTTGCTCTATCCACTTCATAGCTTTGTATCATTGCAAATCTCTTGTTGATTGTTGACAATGGCTATGATTTCATATGTCAGTACTTGATATCCTGGGTTATCAATATCACATTTGAACAATTCTTTAATGTTTTGTCAGTCTCATTCTTCAAATCCTGTAGATATAGAATCCTTAAAGTGTTGCAGGGTCAGCTACTCAACAGGACTAACACCCTCAGATGGAATTTAAGAGCATGCTTGAATTTAAATTTTTTAACTAAAATTAGCTAACTTTGTGGTTGATTGCTAATCAGATTGTCGCTCCTTTGTATCTATTATATTTATGATCTCATTTACTTTTTTCATTGATATTACATTAAGCATTTGTATCTGTTATATTTATGATCTCATTTACTTTTTTTCATTGCTATTACATTAAGCATGCAATATTTATTTTTTCTTTTAATGAATTAATTAATATTTTTTTGTTTATTTTAAAGGGTCCAGCAGAAATAAAAACGAGGAGAAGCAGCCAGCAGTATCAGATGCAGCATGGTGGTCGAGGTCGGAGAGGAAGCCTATACCCCCAACACCCCCTCAATGCTTGGTACAGCCTCATTTCTCCACCATGGCTTCCCCCTTCCCCCCCTCCCTATACCCATCCAGCCTATCGCCATAAATGGCCACCTCACCGGTATAGCTCTCCTCCAAAGCCAGCTACGCTCAAGGTTTAATTATCAGTCGGTTTAATAAAAGTGGCAGACACAGGAATTTGTACGTTGGACTTCTCATCTGTTTAAAAAAAAAAAAAAAAGGAATAATTAATTAAGAATTTTGTTTCACATTCTCCTCCTTGATCAGAAATATTGAGCATATAATTCAGTTTCTGTCTTATTTGTTGTTGATTATTATTTAAGGGTGTGAATTATTATTAATTTAAATTTGCTGTAACTTTTAAGAAGTTTCTGTGCCTGGATCTTTTTTTTTTTTTTTTTTTTTTTTTTTATTAAAACATTTTACCCATTCAATTACTTTTAGAATAACATATTTCTGGTAATATTTCACACCCACTTTTGAATAACAAAAGAATTTACCAAACATTTCCAGTCAATTTAATATTAAATTTCAAAATAAAAAAAAAAATTTTATTTTCATATGGAATTTTTAAGAAATTTAAATTCATAATTTGTTACTATAAATTTGTAATATATTACTTTTTTCAAACTATATTTTTTTAATGATGACATTTTTAAAATTGTAAATAAGATTTGCAATTTGACTGGCTAGCCATAGGGATTATTTTAGATATTTTTTGTATATTGCCACAATAATAAAAAATTAAAAAAAAAAAACATTTCTAATCAAAATATAACCATTACTCATTAAACAAAATTTAATGAATACGATGTATGCTCTTCCATCTATTAAATGAATAGGTTAGTTATACAAATGGTTATGTTAATTTATGTTGATTATTGGCATTTATTTTATTTAATTAATAAAATTTGAAAGTACAAGAACAGTTATTTAGGTCTGTAAATATTGTAAAACATTGTGATATGAAACATTTTGTATATTACTCTTTACTTTATTGTCTGTATATGATTATACTGGTATAAATGCATTCATTTACATTCTATTATTTATAAGAATCATTGTATATTTCACCCAAGAGAAACACAAAGCGTCATCTGTACCTTTGACATAATTTTAGTTTTAAATTGAATAAAGACTCTTGTAGTTTGTAACTATTAAATTTTAGTTTTGATATATCTTATGTTTTTAGTGTTGGCATGTTATTAGATAATTTTGAAGTTAATCGTATTTACCATTATTGAAAAATGTGTTTTTGGGTGGAAAATGTACTTAAGGTCAAATGTGAAAATGTTGCTTTGTTGTCCTGATTGTTTAGTGCAATTATGATCTCTGATGTTCCTTATAGTGGATTTATTTTATTTTTTTTTTTTTTTACCTTCCAGCCAATAAATAATATTCTATTTTATTGAAGGAAGTCCTTAACTGTGCCTGTAAGTCTAAGTGGATGTGCATGCATTGACTGCTTGTGTGGGTGGTATCTTATTTTAAAAAGTTTATTAATGCTGGAAATGGTTATTCTTTCGACTGTGATGAACATCAATTTTCATTTCGTGAGCATTTTGTGATATTAGTATTTCTATTTGGGTTTTGAACCCCTTTACCAGCTATGGCCTTTCCTTGTGCTTACCAAAGTTGCAATTTATTTCTGTACAACAAGGAGAATAATGTTTTGCTAAAAATCAGATTAAATATATTTAAAAACAAAATATATAATATATTTACAAATTTATATTGATACATATATAAGTATATGTATGTATAAGTTTAAAGAATATATATAATTTTTTTTTCTGAATTTTTTTTATTATTATTTTTTCTGTAGATACTAAAGTATGGGTATATTTTTCCATTGAACGAATGTATTGGAGATATGGAGCTTATAATTATATCATTTTTTTAATGTATATTTTTTTTATTTAATTTTGTTTTTGTAAAAACTCAAGCAAATCTACTATTTGACATTATAAACAATTTAAAAAATTGTTCATCCTTTATTATTTAATATGTTTCCTAAATTGTTTTTAAAATGCTTGATTTGAAGTATAATATCTCATTCTAATTTGTATATTTGTAAAGGAATATTAAATCTTTCTCATTAATTTTTTTTCTGATGCCTATAAATTTTTTTGTTCCTCTTTGGCTTCGAAGTCAATAATTATGTTTTTTGTTTTTTTCTTATTTTCTTTAAGTTTTCTATCTATATATTTCTACTATATTATCATGGATTATTAACATAGGTACGTAGTTTTCTTTTGTTTATATTATATACGTATATACATATTAATGAATTTTGTATTCTTATTTTAGTAAGAATAAATTGGTATATGTTTTTAATTGAACCTTAATGTTGATGTATGTGTATATTTTTTATTTTAAATTAAGAATTAAGTTCATTCAATTTTTTTTTTTACTTTATTATTAAATATTGAATTTTTATGTAGTTAAAAGACTCTGCGATGATCACATTAGCTTATATAGTTCAATTTCTGATGACTTTGTTGAAAGTTTGTTATCTACTGGTTTTAAATGCACAAATTGCTGTCTTCAATCTGATAGTTGTCCAGTTATTTTTACAGTTGAATTTTGAAATTTGTTTTAAGTAGTTGATAAGTTATGGCTAGTTGTTAATAAATGAAAAGTATTAATGATCAGTTGAGACTAATCAGTAATGTATTGATTTATTATTCGCCAATGTAGTGTGTTAGTACTATGGATAAATAGTTTAGAATCATCTAGTGTATCATGGAGTGTCTTGAAACATTTTTATTGGATGTAGTTTGCCTAATCCTATCCTGATGGTTAATAGTTTTCTATTAATACATTATTTTCATTTTTGTGCTCTGACAAATCAGATTGAAGGCAGCAATTTTTTTAATTTAACTATTTAAATTTGCTCTTATATTTCAAAATTGCTTCATATTTATTATAATTTAATTTTAGCATGATAAATGTATTTCACATACTCTAGATTGTTATTTCATGAATGTCTTATAATATTTAACCTGACACCCTTATGTAAATATGAAACAACTACTGAAATAATTATTGATGTATTACTTATACATATGTTAAAATCTTCAGACTTTTTATTGTTTGGTGTATTTAAAAATGAACAGTAAGAAAATAATTGCATGTATATATACATATTTTAAATGTTGTAATTCATCTTATAATGTTGTGATTGTTGTAGGAGCTTTACATAATATTCTTTTTAAATCTGGAGTTAGAACACAACTGTTTTTATCACAGGGTCCATTTACCAAAAGCTAAATAAGTTTTCAAAATATTGTAAAAAGTTTTAGATTATGTTGTAGTTAGTAAAGTTTATATATTATATTTCAATTATGTTGTATTTATAAATTCTGTAGTAAATCTGTTGCTATTATTGTTGAGGAATTATGCGGATGAAAACTGTATAAAGTGATCCTTTGATTTTGAGCACAGCTAAAATATTAAAAAAAAAGTCAAATTCTACTATAAACTTATGTAATGTACATAAATGATATTGTGATCTCCATAAATGCATGATGAAAAAATGTTGAAACCTATGTTGTATTTTTTCTTTTTTACCTTTTTAAAATATTTTTTCCATGAAACTAAATATTTCTTGTATTTCGTTCAAATTGTATTGTTATTTGTGGAGATAACATCATATTTTTGTTTATATTGGGTAATTAAAAATATGGGAGAGTAGTAATTTATAGTCATACCATATATATTTTTAATTACGTTACTGCCTAGATCCAGCTTTAACACCTTATTAAGTAGATTAATAAACACTTAGTTTTGCATCATTTATGGTATTTTTTCTTTCCCTTACTGGCTAAAAGTGTGGTCTGTTTAAAATTTTGGGATGAGTCTCATATTTATGTATATATAGATATACACTTGCACCAAATTTGCTAGAAAATAGTGCTACTTTTTTTCGTTCAGTTGTCAGTGGAAAATTTACTAAAATCATAATAATTTTATTAAATTCAGATTCTTTTTTACCTTGGATTGGTTGCTAGAAATTTTCAATTAAGTTGGAATTCTGATTCTGTGATCCAATCTATTACCTTCACACCTTTTTTGTAACCTTTGTATCAAATTCATAAATAATTCATTTAACTGTCTCAATCTATAAGCTAAGCTATTTCCCCTACAGAAATATTTGAAAATTTCCTTGAGTTAAATAATAAATTGTGACAATTAGTGTTCTATTTCAACTTATCAGTGGAAAGGAATTGCAGTCATATCTGAATAGTATACTGTTAAAATGATTTTTACTCTTACAAAATACATTATACATTCATTTCCTAATTGTATATTATGTAGAGCAAAGATGATATGTTTCAGAAATTTATTTATTATTTAAATTATTTTAGAAAATGAGATGTTAAAATATTTTATATTGCCATCGTGATTCAGTTTGTACATTAAATTATAAATTCTTTTCATGCTTTTATTTTTTGGAAGATTAAGTTGACACAGACATACTTGTTGATTATAGATATGCCCTTTTTCAAAACCCCTGCTGGAAATTAATGGTTCTGCTCACTAAGTGGAACTTTTATTATACAAAAAGTGTTTTAGGTTTTCTGTGATCCTAGGCAATTTTTTATCATTCCTATCATGGAAATTTTCAGGTGTGCTTGAAGCAGTTTCAGGTAGTCGAAAAAATAAGTTTAATTTTTTTTTTCCTATTTTAAACATTCTATTTTGTATTTAGTTTTTCTTATTCTTTTTCAAATAATTGATTGAGCTGGTGGAAGTATGTCTAACATAAACACTATATTGATGTAACTTATACTCAATGTAATGCAATGCAACTCCACTTAAAATGATGTCTTTATTTTGGACTTTCAGTCATATGGAATGAGTAGCTGAGTTATTAATACTGTTAAAATAAATAATAGTTATAAAACTACATTATTTTACTGATAAATAAATCACTACTTTAAGTTTCTAAAAATGTAACCTGTTAAAATATTAAAAATTAAATTTTACCAGTGATTATGACATTAAATCTTCTTTACTTAATTTTTTTCGGTTCAAATAACTACTAAATTGAACAGTTAGTAATAAACTTTTTGCCATTACAAATACCGATAGATTTTTTCATGCCGATCCCCGGTTAAGAAATTGTTTAAAAAATAAATTGCTATTATAAAGTACTGTGCTTATCACTGTTTAAATAGCATTACAAATGTTTTGAAATACCATATTTATTCAAGAAAAAAATTGATTAATGTAAGTTGCGTTTCATATATACGGGTACTCATGGTACCATTTAACTTATGCAAAGATCTTTCTCTCTCCTTTGATTTTTCGACAATAGACGATAAATATGTGAATGATCACACCCAGTAAGTAGCTATCATTCCACATGCGCGCTATAGTCAACCCTTCAGCCAAACAAAGTATATTGCAGCCAAAAAACAGTATCAACAATAGAGTACAATGCGGTAGAACTGGTTGCTAATGACAGCTGTTGGTGCCTCTCACCTGTCTGCTTTAAAGGCCCCCCGCCAGGTGTGGTGTGGACCAGGTGTGTAATGGCCCTCATACAGCTAGCTATACACGACCCAGCCAAATCCTCATTATTGTACTTATTATTATCTATATCTATTTTCCGTTAAAAAATTACTTATCATTCCATTGGCCTGTACATTTTGCAAATTATTAATCAACCACTTGAGGTACGCATGAGGGCCTAGAAGGATCAATACAATTAGGATTGATGAATTAATTGTGACTTCTATTTGAATTATTTTATTTGAAATTTCGATTTTTGTTTAAACATTTACCATAAACCGGATAAACATTTCCAATAGACCCTTTTTAAATTTGTTTCCAATGGAAACGGAAAAATCCAATTAACAAAACAAAAACAGTTCCCCTTCCACTCTTGATATCTTTGATAAGTCCGTTATGCCTCCTCAGGTGAGTATAAATATATTTGATTTCTTGTCTTATATTTTTGAAAACTTAAGTACAAATAATCTATGTATTTTTTTTTATCTGACGAATGTTTAACATTCGAAACTAATTGAAGGGTACAGGGGAAAAACCATTAGAGTCCAATTTTTACCGGTTTTGAGATGATGATGCCATCTATTAGGTTCTTAGGAGGACTAACATAATATCAAAACCACAGCTGTAATGTTTTAAAGTTTACCATAAATATTAATTTTTTTTTATAAGTGTTTCCTTAGACATCCAGGTAACTTGAAACTTTCAAAAGCGTTTTTCTCCAAACTACTTCAACAGGACTTTGGTGGTTTTTCCCCTGCACCCTTTAATTTTCAAATAAAATAATTCCAATAGAAGTGGCAATTAATTCATCAATTCTAATTGTATTTAATTTATGATTGTACAGATCAGTGAAATACTTACCGTTATTGTGTTTTTAATTTAAAATAAATAGCGAACTATTGTAATTTATTTCTTCCTGGTCTCCTTAATTTAAAAAATCTCTATCTTTGTAAGGAAAGAAAATAAACTCTTCATTTCATTGGTGATGGTTATATTACTATTCATATATCGTGGGATTTTATATCGCCGATCAAAGATTTTTTTTTTTTGCTTTGTCTACTTTAGTACTGGCATCATTTTTTAAAATAAGGTAAAGACATCAAAGTAGATAAAGAGAAAAAAATCTTTGATCGGCGTTTACTCAAACCCATGATTTTTTAATCTGTGTTTCACTTGTAAACGCACGATATCTTCTGGTTGACTGAATATATTTATATGTTTCCATAAAACTATTTAATTTTATTAATTTTTCATTTTATTGAATAACAAATTTATCCCCTGATAGTAAAATAAGTGAATATCTAATTGGTTACTGTTCTTGCAAGTTTTCTCACGGGCATTAATTACAGAATTTTGTTTACTAGTGCGGATATAAATAAATAAGAAATTGTATGAATAGGCATTACTAATAATAAAGGATGTTGTTCTATCTATATCATCATCGCTCACTTAATGGAATCAAGCCGCAACTGTTAAGATGAGATGATTGAACTGTAGCTTGTTGCTCTTCCCAAATGAGGTTACAACACGTACATCAAAAAGGCACATTTCAGCTTTGTTACGCTTCTAATGTATTCAATTTTTGTTTTGCCAATTCCACAGTTACGTCTTCGATCCATTGGATGAGCGATATGTACATTTCAGTGGGATTTTAGTTTGAATAGTAGACGGAAGATCCAGGATTAACTTAATAAAAAGATTTTTTTTTTCTGATTGAAAAAGAAAGACGCAAAAAATAAAATCAGTCATCTTAGCTCCGCATACTTACAAAAAAATATTTTCAGTTTTAATGGTTGATCTTCAGTTCGTGGATTAAGTTTTTCAATATGTTCTTCGAAGAGAATTGCAGGTTTTATGTTATAAACTCGATGGATTACGACTATGCACTTTACAATACAATGCAATGTACTGAAGAATGGACAACTTAGTGATCAGATAGCAACAATGATGAAAAGCCATAGTATCTACCAGCCAGGTCGAACAAAACACAGTCTAATGAGCCATAACCTTTGTTTCACCACTATCTTGATCAACACTCCATAAAATGCTTTACCATCAGGTATAATTGATTCTTTTAAAAATGTGTCACTTTAAGCAGGTTTTTCTGCTGAGTTTGGTTATTTCTGTTTCGTTAAATGCCAGGATAGTTGTAAGTACTTAAAAAGAAGAGCAGTGGGTTCGTCATATTTTTATGTAACTAAAAATATTTCGAGGCCACTTAACTAGTAGTACCTATAATATAAAAAAAAAAAAAAAAAAAAAACTTTATCAAGAAAAACTTTTTTAGTCAAAGTATTTCTGTTCTAATTCTTTTAGTGTTGCTATGCTATCAGGCGAGTCGACTTTAGCTAGGAAAGAAATTCATTTTTACATTATTCGCACCTGCTGGAAAACATATGTTTATCGAGTAGAATGCTCTGTTTATACTCATATAAATAAATAGATTGTATTATTATTCAATATTTTATGAAGCGCCATTTTTATAATTCAAAATATGGGAATACAATTATTGTCCCTAGGTAACACAACCTGATTCACATGCGGATATAAGTTATAAAATGGTGTTCGTGGATGAAAAAAAATCTGTAAATACGCCGTTTATTGGTTTATAAATATGTAAGAATACACTGAAAGTAAAAAAGTATGAATGCTTCAATGAAGCTGAAACAGTTAAATTGAAAGTGTTTTTGCACCAAATGTTTTCTTTTTATAATGTGTTTGGTTTTTGATTGTTTAGCTACTTTGCCCAGAGAGGCTTATTTTTTGGGAGTGTAGCCAAGACTCGCGATTTTCTTTTTTTCTTTTTTCTCGTGATTTATTTCTACTTCTGTTAATAACATCACCATATCGACAGATATACAACACAACCCAATTAGTTTTCTAAATGGGAAGGAAACAAGTTGGATATGATTTCAGTGACTTAAAAAAAAAATATGAAATCTTCGAAATTAAACTTGGACTGTTACACATAACCATCAAAAGAATAGTATGAACGGAAGAAAATAAGAAAGAGATTCACACACGCAGTCCACATCCACTGGGAGCGTGGATTTAAATCTCTGCTGTCAAAGGTTTAAAACGAATGTCCTCTCTGTTTAGGTAGAACGTTCTACAATATAACAATTCTAAATTTTGAAACTGGAAATTTCATCTCAATGAATTCCCGTCTCAGCTAATTACTGATAACCTACACAGGGTGGTAATACCTCTGTCACACTCCAAATATTTTGCATATTAAATATTATTTACGCCAGCACATCTGGAGCTTGTGCCCATTGACACAGGTGTAGATTGAATAATAAAGAGAAAAACAAATTTTTCCCTTTTAATTTTATGTTCAATTCTAGCACAAAATAAATTAATAAATAGAAACAGCTAAAAACTATTTAAATTCATAATAATTATTTATACTAACATTTTGAGAAATACCTAATTATGTATTAATTTTTAACTGTTTTATTATACATCAATGGTTTATTTTGTAATCACTAAAACATCTTCCGAATTTTTGAGCAGCCTTGCTATGTTTTTATGCATATCTATTGGTTTCCTTCCCTTATTTTTTACAAATTCATATTCTGAAGACGTTTAAAAAATATATATTCATGCGTTTGAACGACCGAAACTTATCAAATCACTGATGACCAGAAAAACCTGAGGAAATGAGATAAGCATTCAAATTGCCTTTGTCGCTTTGCTGAATTTTTTTTTTATCAAATATGTTTTTCCGCTAGCTCTGACTAATCATTTCTCAGTGATAATAATTATCAATAAATCAAAAACGAGTTCTCCAAACGCGTTATATATTCCTGATTTTAAAGAGAACCCGTTCGCTTTAACTGCGTTTAACACGCTTATCTTCCAGAATATATATATATATATATATATATATATATATATATATATATATATATATATATATATATATATATATAGAGAGAGAGAGAGAGAGAGAGAGAGAGAGAGAGAGAGATAAAAAATTAATTTCTAATTTTTTTATTTATTTGTCTAGAATGAAATTGTAAATATAATTGATTGTTTCTGCCTCAGTGGATTAGTAGAAATTCTAAAAGACGTACTGTATATAT